>JBAWJQ010005982.1:0-1309859 GCA_037783105.1 Bactrocera zonata | reverse complement strand
AGGAGAGAGAAAAAACAAAATTTGAATTTTTTCCACAATAGAATTTTTTCTAAATTTTATGTGCCAGAAATTTTATATAATATTATATTGGTTAGTCGAACAAGTCTTTTCGTATTTCTAAACAAACTTCAACTTATTTTTTTTTATATTTATGTTGAACTTTAATGAACCAAATATGTATGTACCATTTTGGTCAACGACTTTTGCCATTTTTCCGCTAGAGACTTTATTCCATCAGTGTAAAACTTTTCTGGGTTCTCGGCGGAAAACTGCGACTACTAATTTTCACAGGTTTTTCTTGAAGTCAACTTTACTCTATTAAGAGAGTTCTGCATTGATTGAAGCAAATGGTAGTTCGATGGTGCAAGGTCAGGCCTATATGGTGGATGCATCAAAACTACCCAGGCAAGCTCTTACAGTTTTTGCCGAGTCATGAGATGTGTGTGGTCTAGCGTTGTCCTAATGGAAAACGAAGTCCTCTCTGTTGATCAGTTTTGGCCGTTTTTTTACGATTGTTTGCTTCAATATCATCATTTGTTGACAGTAAAACGTAGAACTAATCGTCCCTTCAGGCTGAAGCAGATCATAGTAGATGATTCCTTTCCAATCCCACCAGACACTCCACATTACCTCTCGAGGCGCCAATACTGGCTTTGTGACCATTTGTTGAGCTTCACGACGCTTGGACCATGATCTTTTTCGCACATTATTAGCATATTTGAACCACTTTTCATCCAGCGAATGGTAACGCTACCGAAATGGTTCGATTTCATTTCGTTTCAGCAAAGAATCGCAGATGTTGATTCGGTCCATTAAATTTGGCCCTTTTTTTTTTGATTGTTAAGTTCCTTAGCGATGTCATGCCTGCTTATGTGATGGTCCAGGTCAATCTATTCCATATTTTCATCGACTTTTTTAACGATAGGTCGACCAGAGCGAGGTGCATCTTTCACATCGCATCATTGTTGTGCTTCACGAACTGATACAGCATCGTCTCGATAAACTTCACAAATTTCATTGGTGGCATTCCTCCTTTCCCTTTTTAATACAAAACTTTCAAAATATAGCGAATTTTTCGCACAAAGCAAAATCGGTTCGGGATACAAACAAAGTACTTGGCTGGAAGCTGCTACCCATCTCGCCGTGTTCACTAGACTTTTCCGATATAATTTTGTGAATGTGGAACATTTTCATGGAGGATGGAGTCATGTGTAGAAGTTCACGCAAGTGAGGAAAGTTCTCTGATCGCCATTCACTTGGGAGTAGCCAGAAACGATTCTTTTACATATGACTCAAGCAGCTCACGACTTCCGGTCTTTGACCAAGTATTCTCTAGGTAGCCTAAGAACATCCGTTTGAAGGCGAGCTAAAGTGAGAAAGCGAAACAACCCCCTGCACAGGGTTGTGCACTGGGCTTGGGACCCGCCACTTAAAAAAAAAAAAAACCAATGAAAAAGCAACAATAGCCTCGGATTAGAGATCCCCCTTTTGATGACAACCATGTCAAACGAAATAAGGACTACGAATTGAAGGCATGCACCTGGAATGTCCGGTCCCTTAATTGGGAAGGTGCCGCTGCCCAGCTGGTTGATGTCCTCGTAAAAATAAAGGCTGACATCACCGCCGTCCACGAAATGCGATGGACGGGACAAGGACAGAGACGAGTAGGTCCTTGTGGCATTTACTACAGTGGCCATATAAAGGAGCGCAAGTTTGGTGTTGGATTCGTGGTGGGAGAGAGACTCCGTCGCCGAGTACTATCATTCACTCCGGAGAATGAACGTCTAGCCACAATCCGCATCAAAGCGAGGTTCTTCAACATATCGCTGATTTGCGCCCACGCCCCGACGGAAGAGAAGGACGATGTGACCAAAGATGCATTTTATGAGTCCTTGGAGCGCACCTATGAGAGCTGCCCTCGCCACAATGTCAAAATCATGCTTGGCGACTTTAACGCCAGGGTGGGCAAAGAAGGTATCTTTGGCACTACGGTCGGTAAATTCAGCCTCCACGAGGAAACATCCCCAAATGGGTTAAGGCTGATCGACTTCGCCGGGGCCCGAAATATGGTTATTTGTAGTACTAAATTCCAGCATAAGAAAATTCATCAAGCTACCAGGCTTTCTCCGGACTAAAAAACCACCAACCAGATCGATCATGTTGTGATAGATGGAAGACACGTTTCCAGTGTTTTAGACGTGTGTACGCTCCCAGGTCCTAATATCGACTTGGTCCACTATTTTGTTGCAGCAATGATTCGCACCCGCCTCTGTGCAGCAAAAAATGCACGTCAACAAACACAAGGAACGTTCGACGTCGAGAAGCTGCAATCACAACAGACAGTCGAACGATTTTCTACTCGGCTTGCACTCCTGCTCTCTGAGAGCACTCGTCAACAACTCGGTATAAGGGAACTGTGGGACTGCATTTCAAACTCCTTACGTACAGCTGCAACCGAAACCATTGGTTTTCGGAAAGTGCAAAAGAACAGCTGGTACGACGAGGAGTGTCATGTCGCAGCTGAGAGAAAACAGGCTGCCTACCTCCTAACGTTAAGATCGACCACAAAAGGTGCGGGATGGGAGAGATACCGAGAGTTGAAGAGGGAAGCGAAACGCATTTGCAGACAGAGAAAGAAAGAGGCCGAAATGCGGAAGTACGAAAAGCTTGATAAGCTGGCCCTCAGGGGTAATGCTCGAAAATTCTACGAAAAAATGCGGCGGCTTACAGAAGGTTTCAAGACCGGAGCAGACTCTTGTAGAACCCCCAAAGGTGATCTAGTCACCGATGCCCAGAGCATACTTAAATTATGGAGGGAACACTTCTCCAGCCTGCTGAGTGGCAGTGAACGCACAACGCCAGGAGAAAGGAAACCCGATCCCCAATCGATGACGATGGAACAGACGTTCCATTGCCCGACCATGAAGAAGTTCGAACAGCTATTGCCCGTCTGAAGAACAAAAAGGCGGCAGGGGCCGATGGATTGCCGGCCGAGTTATTCAAACACGGCGGCGAAGAACTGATAAGGAGCATGCATCAGCTTCTTTGTAAAATATAGTCGGACGAAAGCATGCCCAACGATTGGAATTTAAGTGTGCTATGCCCAATCCATAAAAAAAGAGACCCCATAATCTGCGCCAACTACCGTGGGATTAGCCTCCTCAACATCGCGTATAAGGTTCTATCTAGCGTATTGTGTGACAAACTGATTGGACCTCATCATTGTGGTTTTAGACCTGGTAAATCAACAACCGACCAGATATTCACCATGCGCCAAATCTTGGAAAAGATCCGTGAAAGGAGAACACATACCACCTCTTCGTCGATTTTTAAGCTGCTTTCGACAGCACGGAAAGGAGCTGCCTCTATGCCGCGATGTCTGAATTTGGTATGCCCGCAAAACTAATATGGCTGTGTAAACTGAAGTTGAACAACATCAAAAGCTCCGTCAGGTTCGGGAAGGACCTCTCGGAGCCGTTCGATACCAAACGAGGTTTCAGACAAGGCGACTCCCTATCGGGGGACTTTTTCAATCTGCTGCTGGAGAAAATAGTTCAAGCTGCAGAACTAAATAGAGAAGGTACCATCTTCTATAAGAGTGTACAGCTTCGTATGCCAATGTTTTGATATCATCGGCCTCAACACCCGCGCCGTTAGTTCTGCTTTCTCCAGACTAGACAAGGAAGCAAAACAAATGAGTCTGGCAGTGAACGAGGGCAAGACGAAATATCTCCTGTCATCAAACAAACAGTCGTCGCACTCGCGACTTGGCTCCCACGTCACTGTTGACAGTCATAACTTTGAAGTTGTAGATAGTTTCGTCTATTTAGGAACCAGTATTAACAGCGAGAACAATTTCAGCCTGGAAATCCAACGCAGGATCACTCCTGCCAACCGGTGCTACTTCGGACTGAGTAGGCAATTAAAAGGTGAGTCCTCTCTCGACGAACAAAAACCAAACTCTATAAGTCGCTCATAATTCCCGTCCTGCTATATGGTGCAGAGGCATGGACGATGTCAACAACGGATGAGTCGATGTTACGAGTTTTCGAGAGAAAGGTTCTGCGGAAGATTTATGGTTCTTTGGGCATTAGCCACGGCGAATATCGCATTCGATGGAACGATGAGCTGTACGAGATATACGGCGACATTGACATAGTTCAGCGATTTAAAAGACAGCGGCTACGCTGGCTAGGTGATGTTGTCTGGATGGACGAAAACACTCCAGCTCTGAAAGTATTCGACGCAGTACCCGCCGGGGGAAGCAGAGTAAGTGGAAGACCTCCACTCCGTTGGAAGGACCAAGTGCAGAAGGACCTGGCTTCGCTTGGAATATCCAATTGGTGCCACGCAGCGAAAAGAAGAAACGACTGGCGCGCTGTTGTTAACTCGGCTATAATAGCGTAAGCGGTGTCTACCCCAATTAAGAAGAAGAAGAACATTTTCATCTATTTATTAAGTAAAAATATTATAAAACGCTTTTTCCGAACTTTAGAATGAGGAAGGATCCCAAAAATACCATCGGGATATTAAGAAACCGCATTTTTCAAGTAGCAGTATATTCAATAAAAAATTCATAAATTTAATCTTCGAAAAATGTAAATTTTCTTTGCAAAAATTAGGGTCACCCGCATAGCAGTTTTTCACATAATAAATATTATACTTCCAAATGCATTCACAAAAAACTTAATCACAACCCCCCCATATTATATTTATTATTATTAGTAGCCAATTGAGGGGCAAACAAATGTGGCATGTTGCCACTTCGCTGAATTTATAGTATATAAACTCGCTTAAGTGCACTGCCCAGTTGAATGAAGTTCAGCGAATCAAACCAAAATCACAAAAAAAAAATTGAAAATATTTTTTAAATTACTCACTTAAATGAAGTAGATAATGAGCACGCGAACCGCTGTGCGAACAAATTGAAAGTAGGTTAAAAAGTGCTCATTCACACGCCACGAATCCACTGCGCCCCAAACAGCGCTTGCCACATTCCACATCCACCGCTCATTCGCCCGCCCCTCCAAGCAAGAGTGCTGTTTTATTCCAGTAAATTAGTTTTCCTACTTCAATCGTGCAGCTTATCGATTTCAATTTAAAATTGTGCTTTAAATGAGTTCGTTCCTTTTTTTCCTCTCTCTCTCTCCCTGCACTTTTTTCTTCGCTTAAGCGCTTGATTTCGATTTTGATTTTGCATCATTTTACTTTCCGTTCATTCATTAATTGTTTTTCCATATATCCGACACCACTACGCCCCCAGCTTTGCCCTGCATCAAATCTAGTTAATATTTCGTGTTGCTGTTGTTGTTGCTGGTGCTTTGCTCGTTCTCACTGCGGTTACCGACTGCTACGAAAACGATGGTTGTTTCTCATTTAATGCAAAAACTTTATCGTTTAATTGAATCGGCAAGGGACCGGTGCTGGCACAATTTTAGATATAAACATAGCCCTACCCATACATACATACGCTCATCCACTCACTTCAACCTAAGCATAATCATATTTGTATGCTCTCACAGCTTTTCATGGAAAAATGTGTTTAAATTCGATTCTTGCTCCCCTTATTTGAATGCACGTGCTGCTGCTTTGGCTAAATAATTTCACTCAAACACACACAGTCAAACACATGTACATGTATTATGTATTGTTAATTCTTAAAGTCTCAAGGACACTGCCAAGTATCGAACACTTGTACAATCGAGGACAATCGAGTGGCCGAAAAAATTCATAATTGTCTTTGTACTCGTGTGGCAAGCAATCAAACACATCCATATTTACATAAATATTCGATTTTATTGCGGTGAATTCTAAACGCCTTTGGGTCATTGTTGGTCAACAAGCGCCTACGTTTACCTTTTGAGATTTAAGTTTGAAACGCATTCAGACTTACGTCAACAACTTTATACTCTCGATGTGGTTTGTCGCTCAGTATATTTATATAAGTATGTGTAACTTTTCCGAGCAATAGAGTCATTTTTTTTTAACAATTTCGCATCAAAAACTTTGCAATTAAAACCTAAGTTTGAAGAAATGTTCTTATAAATAGATCTAAACGATTTTTTTACAGCTCTCCTCAAAATTGAATTAAATTTAAAAGCAAATGAGGCTAAAATCACCTACTACGATAATCCCGAAAATTAATTTATTTCGGGATCCCGAAAAATTTACAGATGAATACATGTTTAAGAAAATAGAATTCAAATAAAAATAAAAGTAAATAACACTTTAATCAACTACCATATGAATCCCGAAATCTCATGAGCAGAAAATTATTTTTTCCGGGATCACGAAAACTTACGCATATATATTTTAAAAAATAGAATTCAAATGAAAAGTAAATGACACTTAAATCAACTACTATATGAATTCCGAAATTTCGGGTTCAGAAAATTAATTTTTTGGGGATCCTGAAAAATTTTAGATATATATTTTTAAGAATATAAGAATTCAAATGAAAATAAAAGTAAATCACACTGAAATCAAGTAGTACATATATCCTTGGAGAATCAGAAATAGAAATTTCGGGATCCCGATACATCATTTTCTGTGGAAAAACTTTCAAAAAATAACTTATTTTACTCAAGGTGGCACCACTACATTAACTTTTAAAACTAAAGATATTACACACAGTTTTCCTTAAATTTAAATTCCTTTCAATAGATAGGATTAGAGTCTTCCCAAAAAAATGGGGCCTTTAGTTTTCATTGTATTCAACTTCAAATCATTGAAAAGACTGCCGGCGAACTATGGTCTTTGTAAAGCTAGTATAAATCATCCATTTTTGGTTATACCTGCCTTGAAACACCAAGCATCCAGTTCCATTTTCTAAACACGATTTTACAATTTTGGGTTTATGAAAGCTCTATCTTAATAATCTTAAGAACTTAAACCCTTAAAGATCAGGGAGAACAAATCTTCGCTTACTTCAAGTACACTTAGAGAAATCAAGATGAAAGGTGTGTGGACAATAAATCCAAAGAGAGAGGAAATAGAGTATGGAAATGATAGGGTCTGATGAAGAACGAATTTATTTGAATCGGTTGACTTAATTCTGTCCAAAAAATAAGGTAAATTTGAATTTAAACTGCGCGCGTCGAAGGATTTAGAGAATTATTTTTTTTTAGGTTGGTAGTACTGACAGTCACATTTATGTAAAATTTCATGTCAAAATATTCATTAGTGTTCGAGATACGTGTCGTTTTGTGAGCTGCTAAAAGTGAGTTTTTCGTTTTTTGCGATGTCGAAATTTGTTGAGCAAAGAATTTGCATTAAATTTTGCTTACGGAATCAATTTTCTGCTGCGGATACGTTGAGGATGGCGCAGAAAGCCTTTGGTGATGAGGCTATGTCTAAAAAAATGTGTACAAGTGGTATAGTGAGTTCCAAGCCGGCCGTGAACGTGTCGAAGACGAAGAGCGTCCAGGGCGACCATCAACCTCAACCGACGAAGCTCACATTCAACAAATCAAAGATTTGGTGTTGAAAAACCGTCGATTAACAATTAGAGACCTTGCTGATGAAGTTGGCATATCGAAAGGCTCAGCTACTACCATTTTGAAGGATGTTTTGGGCCTCAAGCGTGTCGAATCTCGACTGGTACCGAAAACATTGAATTTTTTGGAAAAAAGGCGTCGCGTTGAAGTGTGTGAAACGATGCTTTCCGACTACCAGGGTGTCATGAAATGCATTATAACTGGCGATGACCCCGAAACAACCGATCAATCGAGCGAATATCGTGCCAAAAGAGAGCCGAGACCAAAAAAATCGTGCCAAAGTCGCTCAAAAATCAAGGTCATGTTGACTGTTTTCTTCGATTATCGTGGTGTTGTGCATTATGAATTCCTTCCAACCGGTCAAACAGTCAACAAGGAATATTATTTGAACGTTATGCGTCGTTTGCGTAACGCTATCCGCCTAAAAAGGCCGGAATTGTGGAAAGACAATTCTTGGTTTTTACACCACGACAATGCACCATCTCATACTGCCCTCGTAATTCGTGATCATTTCGCCAGAAACTCAACCCATATCGTTCCGCAACCACCGTATTCCCCTGATCTGGCGCCGTGCGACTTCCGGCTGTTCACCAAGCTCAAAAGACCGCTCCGGGGACACCGTTTTTATACGATAGAGGAGATTCAAGCCGCAGCGAAGACGGAACTGAAGGCCATCCCGGAAAGTGACTACAACCAGTGTTTCGAAGATTGGAAAATCCGTTGGCATAAGTGCATTGCATCGGGAGGGGATTACTTTGAAGGGGATGAAATTGATTTGAAAGAATAAATAAAGAATTTTCAAAATTTAATGTATAGCATACAATAAAACGGTATATTTCGGGGCGGAAGTTCGAACTCTTTCAATGTACCAGGTATAAAGTAGCTAATGGTAGTATTAACCCGATTTTGTCCATTTTTGGCATTATCACATACAATTTGAACAGTTGTAGCACGATCTTGACAATCTCTGGTAATAAGAAAGTTAAGCTATACAGTATTTGTGCAAAGTTTTATTCCGATATTTCTTTACTGCTTGATTTGTATACTTGAAAGAAAAAAGAACCTCATTGAATTTATAATTGTGTTAAGTATATGGGAAGTAGACATGGTTGTTGCCTCATTTTGCTCTAATATAAAAATGTCACGGTGCACAATTTGGATGAAATTAATAAAGTAAGTTCCAAGATATATAATTTTACCTATAAGTGGGCGATGCCACACTTCATAATGAAGTCAATCGGGAATACTGGCTTACCTATATAACAATAGTATTACTCAAGTAAGCCGAATCAATGCGAAAATAAATCATTTTTAACATGCGAATATCATCTTAAAGATTCTACTGAGTACTGTTAGCAAAAAATAGTAAGACTTTGTTCATAATTTTAAAATTATTAATTTAGTCTTCAAGGTGTGTAGCGATTCATGTTTAATGTCTTCAACTGCCTCAAAACTGTTTCTCCGGATCGATCGTTGTTATAACGGTTATTTAGTCCCGCTCTAAGGTTCAGATAAGTTGTCACCGAGGTCATCCAACGGTAGGACCAGAAAATGATCGGACCATAGGAAGAGGGGTGTCAGATCTGTAGTTGAGCATGGAAAAATTTTTCATGCAGAGACGTTGCGTGCTGCACATCTATTTGGAATGTCGGAGGTCGATTCTGGATAAGTAGGAGCTTATCCTGCTACAGTAACCAGAACGAAGTTGGGTATCTCGATTCTCGCGGCAACTTGAATTTACCATCTGCATTGGATAATTTGACTCCAGGTACACCATTAACTGAGAGGAAGTCGGCGAAGGTGTTCATGGCTTCATTGTGAATGGCGGTGAGTGCATGACTGTAGTCTGGTCGGCATATTGTATTATATCCGCGACGTAATTGAGAAAGGACAACTTGTTGCTCCAAGGAGGCTGCAGGGATAATTTCTACGATAGCACACTAGCAGAAGCTGCTTGGATAGGAAGCAGCGGCCTCACTGTGCAGTTGTTTGATAGGAGACATCCAGCCCGTTGTAGTCCGGAGTGCAGTGTTCTGACGTATCAGAAGCTTCCTCATCTTCACCTAAAATCTTAGGGCTTTTGACAGTCAAAATTTTAACGCCATTGACAGTAATATAAAGGTCAAGTTTATACTTCTTCGTCCAATTAGTGACCATATCCGTGCAAAAAAAAAATCGAGGACGCAGATGTGCGACCACTGCCACGCCCACAAATCGCCCTTGCAGAGAATCGCAGTAGCAAGGGACATCTGTCGGTAATTTTTTTTTTTTTTTTTTTGACAAAGTGGATTTCGGGATTTTCGAACATCCGGCTGACTTTACTCTATATGATTAGATGTACACCTTAAACTATTTCCCTGTCTTTGATTCTTGCAAGTTGCAAGAGTATAAAATATTCGGTTGCAACCGAACTTAGCTCTTCCTTTTTTGTTTATTTTATATAAAAATTTAAAAATTGCTTCTAATTAAAGCCATTCTAACAGTAAATTCGTTTTCTATACCGCTACTTTTCAAGCGAAAGGTGCGGCGCAAAAAATAATTATTTTCAATTAAACCCAATTCAATTAAAGTGACATAAATAAATCTTTTTTCGCCGCTTCCGAAGCTCGTTTATTGTTTTCAGCGCCGCAACAAAATACACAAATTACAACAAAATAAATACGAAATTATTATTATTTGCCGGTGTTTTTTTTATTTATTATTATTGTTGTTGTTGTTGTTGTTGCAGTAATAATGCTGAATGTTTTACAGCTCATAATCGGCGATGTTATCCGGCGTGTGAAGCGCGGAAAATCCTAAACTCACACAAATACGAATCAGCATCGGGAAGTGCGGGTAAACGTGCGCTTAATGTCGACTTTCATAAATCATAATTTAATTTAAAATTAAATGCATTGTAAATAAAATAAGCAACCAACAACAGCAACAGCGCAAACCGAATTCATAAGGGAAATAAAATGTGTGTGCGTGTGTGTGGGGAGGGAAAAAAGTGCGCGAAACGAAAATAAAGTGAAAACGGCGGGCGGCAGTCATAAATTCCGATTTCGGCTTACAAACAGAATTACAATGATTACCAGCTGGCGGAGTGAGAAAAAAAGTGCGCGCTTACACACACACACACACACACACACATACACACACGCGCGCAAATAAATGTGGCGGCGGACACTAACGGGCGCGCGGCAGTCGTAATCGGCTAAAAAGTGGAACGCCGGATTTGGGAAAAAATTCACCAAAAAATATGCCCAAATAAATGGGTGACAACGGCGAAAAGTATGGCATAAAAATTTGAAAACAAAAAAATGGAGAGAATGAAAGCAAATCAAAACACAACAGCAATCGCAATAATGAAAGTGCCCGCGCACGAACAACAACAACAACATAGCTGTAAATGCAAAAGGGCAAACGCTTAACTTTTCGTAAACACCTTTTCCGGTTGCCACTACAGTACAAAAGCGTCGAAAAACGCGCAGACAAAGGCTCCCACTCTCTCTGTGTTTGTGGAGAAACGCGCCACAACAATAACAAAGATAAAAAAAGTAAACGCTTTTCATTTTAAATAGGTAGTAAAGACAAGCGTTTATGACCAACGCTTTGTGGCGCTTTGTGAGACGCGCGTGCGATGGGCGTGTGGCGCGTCCTTGTTGCGCGCTGTGACAGCGTCAGCAGCTACGCGGCAAGCGGAAACAATGAGTACGGCCGTGGAAGGGTAATAAATTTAAATGTGCAGCGACGCGACAAACTCCACTCGCATTTCCTGCGCCACACCATCAACTTTGTTAACCTTTCTGCTCCACTCGGCTCGTCGAAGTGACACTTTTATCCTTTTTATTTGCGCGCACGAATCGCCCACAGCTAATCACTGCCAGTCGCTGGACAAGCGCGCATTAGCCGCCGCTGCCTGTCGTTCGCACTTTGTGTGTAAGTGTGTGTGTGTGCGTGTACGACGCACATTTGTTTCGCTGCGCTCTGCGAATGCCGCAAATATCGCCGATTTAACGTGGCTTTTGCTGGCGCGCCGCCTGTCGGCAGTGCGTGCCTTTTCGCGTTTTCATATTCATTACTCTTCCTTTCGCTTTTGGGTTATTTTTTGCCTTCATTCCCAATTATTTTAGCGCTTTTTGTTGTTGCTGTTGTTTTTTGCTCATTGTTGTGCATATTTATTGGGAATTTTTATTAGCTGCGAATTTGTTGTGCGGCACACAGCTTATGTAATTTGAAAAAAAAAAACCGTTGTTGTTGTTGTACTATTTTTTCATGCCCAACTTTTTTGGATTCTATTTTATTTTTCCTTCTTGTTGCTGTTTTTTGCTGCGCTTTGTTTGCATTAAGTGGTTTGGTCTTTTGGTCCTTTATTTATTTTTGCACTGAAAGTGTGTGGCAAGTGCCGCAGTTCGTATGATTTATACTTTTAATAAGCCGCCGCACTTGGCACTGATTGCTTTTCGAAAACTCACAGTAAATTGTAATTACAAAAGCGCAAAGGGTTTTGGCGTTGTTTTGTTTTGGGCTTTGTTATTTGATAAAAAAAAAACAAAAAAAAAAAAAAATTTATTTATGCCTTTCTTTGTCTATTTTTTTATTGTTGAACAAATATCTGCCGGATTAGCGGAGGCGACAAATAAAACTGAAATGTTTGCTTCAGTTGTTTATAAACGGATGTTCAATATGATAACTGTACTTCACTGCAATATTACTTGAGAGGACTTATATACAACATATATTCCCTCGTTATTGAGGAATGGGCAAGGTAATTTATACTACAATGAGCAAAAAATAATTTGTTCATAATTTTAAAATTTTTAATTTATTCTCCAAAATCTATGTCGTTACCTTGGCCGCAATACATTTTGCCCACGGGTTTTCCAATCCTCGAAACAGTTGTTAAAGTCAATTTCCGGAACAGCCTTCAGACACAAGTTTAACTTACTCAAACGACTCTAAACGATTTCCCCGGAGCGGTCGCCAGAGTTTGCTGAAAGTCAGAAGTCTAAATCAGGCGGATGACAATGGCTGCGGCACGATCTTTGTTGAAAATTTGGCGAAAAACTCAAGAAGACCCAGTGCAGTGTGTAACGGTGCATGATCGTTGTGCAAAAACTAAGAATTCCCATAATTTCGGTCTCCTTTTATGAATAGCTTCACGCAAACGACGCATAACACCCAAATAGTATTCCTTGTTGACAGTTTGGCCGGTCGGATGGAACTCGGAGTGCCCCACAACTCGATTAGCTGTCAACATAACTTTGATCTTTGACTTGCTTTGACGTGGGTTTTTCAGCCTCGACTTACCTTTGCCACGATACCCGACCAACTGATCATCTGTTTCCATGTCTTAAGTATAGACAAAGACTCATCGACAGTAATATTACGTTTCATGATATTCTGGTAGTCGGAAAGCATTGTTTCACAGCGTTTAAAGCGACGCTGTTTTTCAAAAAACTGGAGTAATTTTGGAAGCAATCGTACTTTCAGCTTTCTTAGGCCCAAAATAATGATATTTTAAAATAGTTTTCACTGATCATTCTGATATTCCTAAGATGTCAATAAGATCTCTGTTTGTTAATCGCACATTGTCAGGCACCAATTTCTTTATTTTATTGACGTGTTGAACATCAGTTGATGTTGATGGCTCTCCTGGACGTGGTTCGTCGTTAACGCGTTTTTGAATAATTTGTACCAATCGAAAAGACTTTCTCGCGACAAAGTATTACACCGAAGACCTTTTCCAAAATTCTGAACGTTTCGGCACCAGAATTTTAATTCCACACACAAATTTTAATAGAACTTTTTTGTTGAAAAATTGCACTCATCGCCAACTACACTTTATGTACTTTAGAAAGACAAGCGTATATTAAACATTAATGATTATTTTGATATGACATTTGGCGCAGATGTCACTGAAAGTCATTGCAACTTTTCGACGAACAGGTTTTCGCACGAAATTTCAATCAAAAAGACTCACTAATTTTTGCTCACAGTAACATACCAAAGGCCAATTGAGCGCTCTTAAAGATCTGGTCATTTCGAATCTCGGTTAAAATTGAATGCACAGATGCTACTGGGCAGATTCATGATTTCAACGCTGGGAGTTTCAATGTTGTGTAAATCTGTCCACAGAATTCCAGAAGTTGTGTTGCCATTAGTAAGTGGTACCAAGGTAGCAATAGGGAAGAAAGCAAGTTATTTCGCCCAAATTTTATATAGGATGCTATCATAGGAACCAAAGTTAGGTAAAGGGAGCATCCATAGCACTTTGTACCTACAAAAGGATCAGACTAAGGGAATCTCCCATATTAGTTAACTTAAGGTGTCAGTAGGGTAATCTTTTTTCAAATTTTTTTTTTTGCATTTTCTGTTCCTTTATACGCTTAGAATTAATGTAGAAACCCACTTTAACATTGGAAGGTTTCGAAAAAGGCCCAAAAATAATAATATCGCTCAACGTTCGGAGCGCTCGGAGTGAACACCTCAAACTTTAATGGCGGTTTTCTCAAAACACATTTTTTTAAATCGTCGGACATGATTCCGGTCAAACTACTCAACCGATTTGCTTAAGTTTTTTTTTTAAGTGTTCACAAAACGCCTGGCTATCGTCCCTACTAGATTCATAATTTTTTATAATTTATTGACAATGTTATGACAAAATTTTTGTAAAAAAACATGGGGAAAAATTAAAAAAAAAAACGTTTATTGCTTTTTTATTTATCAACAGTTTTTCATGATTCCAGTAGAGACGATAACCATTCACATACTTTTTAAGAATAAATTGGGTTTTTGTGTTTCAGATGATCCAAACATGAGAAATGGTGTCCGCCAGTGAAAAGCCGCATCTCATTCACCTAGCCATTTTTCCAACAGATGTCATCAAAAAAATGTGTTTATACACTTCACGATATACCTCATGATATGTATGTGAAAAAAGTTCTATTATAGAATAAAAATTTCTTTGAAAAAATGTCAAAAAACAGGCCAGATTACCCTACTGACCCCTTGAAGTTAAGGGGCATTCTGATATTCTTTGTAAGTTCCTGTTTGACCCCCAAACTTTCTTTCCTCTACAGAGAAAAGTTCGATATATACGGATGGATCGAAACTGCATAAACGAGTAGAAGGTGGTGTCATTTCAGCAAGTTTAGACACTATAATTGTCTTCCAGCAATCACTAAGTGTTTTTCAAACGGATATTTTAGCAGCTAAGAAACCCTCTTGTTCTGAAAAAGAGGGTGCTTAAATGATGTGTAAGAATGTCTTGATCTGTTAATGGAATTAACATCCAATTTCACGATTAGCCTGCAACTTACTGAACAGAACAGGCACCACACTTCGGAAAAAAAGGAATATATGGTATATAGTACAGCTCTGGCAATTATAAATATTTAATCGAGAAATGCCTTAGAGATAATACCGAGTATCAGTGGTAACAATCACTGAATTGTTTAACAAACAGACAAAAGTGACATGAATTTAGGCATATTTCATATTGGACAGGAATGACATAAGAACTCTTGTAGGTGTACCAACCCTGTCTGATTGGTAGACATGCCAGCACCATTCGGAGATAAGTGTATAAGCTGCCAAGAAGTAAAAAAGAAGAGACAAACGAACATCGTCTCTGTGTGAACTTCTAAGAACGCATGCTGTTTTCCTCAGAAGATTGCACTAGACAAACTTTTACCTCAAATATCTGAAAGTAGTAGTGAGTGCTGAAAAACTATATAGGTTTGCTTTCAAAGAAGTATTGTGTTGGACATACTGGTAACACTGAATATATTAGCAGTTTGAGAAATAAACGCCAACGATAAAACTGTACGAGTATTTACTCTAATGTCGACTGAAAAATATCGTATTCATTTCAGCCTCTAGTAACATAGAAAAGGTTATCAAAAAAAGAAGCTTTAAAGTTCCTCCTTTAAGTTCTCAAAACCAATTAGTACACAAAAATAAGAAGGTGTACTAACAAAAAAGAACACAGCGACTATCCCTCAAAAGGACATCCAAAATCCCATCATCTGTGTCATATTTCTGATAGGTTAAGTTAGGTTAGGTTAGGTAAGATAGCTGATCAAAGATCCCACGTAGACTAACAATTAGTCCTTTCAATGGTATATTTCTGATAGCAATCAGAACTTTTAATTTTAAAATAATTTCGGCTAACTTGGAGCAAACAGGTACTTTAATTTATTTAAGAGGTAAATATGGTATATATTTCATTTTTTATATGAATAATTTTATTTTAATTAACCAATTTAGCAAAAATATTGAGTATTCTCCTCTTATACTACTGTGCCCAAAAAATAAGATGCCATTTGAATATAAACTGCGCGCGTCGAAGGATTTAGAGAATTATTTTTTGTTTTAGGTTGGTAGTACTGTCAGTCACATTTATGTCAAATTTCATGCCAAAATATTCATTAGTGTTTGAGATACGTGTCGTTTTGTGAGCTGCTAAAAGTGAGTTTTTCGTTTTTTGCGATGTCGAAATTTGTTGAGCAAAGAATTTGCATTAAATTTTGTTTACGGAATCAATTTTCTGCTGCGGATACATTCAGGATGGTGCAGACAGCCTTTGGTGATGAGGCTATGTCTAAAAAAATGTTTACAAGTGGTATAGAGCGTTCCAAGCCGGCCGTGAACGTGTCGAAGACGAAGAGCGTCCAGGGTGACCATCATCCTCAACCGACGAAGCTCACGTTCAACAAATCAAAGATTTGGTGTTGAAAAACCGTCGATTAGCAATTAGAGACCTTCCTGATGAAGTTGACATATAGAAAGGCTCAGCCAATACCAATTTGAAGGATGTTTTGGGCCTCAAGCGCGTCAAATCTCGACTGGTACCGAAAACATTGAATTTTTTGGAAAAAAGGCGTCGCGTTGAAGTGTGTGAAACGATGCTTTCCGACTACCAGGGTGTCATGAAATGCACTATAACTGGCGATGAGACTTGGATCTATGCTTACGATCCCGAAAAAACTGATCAATCGAGCGAATATCGTGCCAAAAGAGAGCCGAGACCAAAAAAATTGCACCAAAGTCGCTCAAAAATCAAGGTCATGTTGACTGTTTTCTTCGATTATTGTGGTGTTGTGCATTATGAATTCCTTCCAACCGGTCAAACAGTCAACAAGGAATATTATTTGAACGTTATGCGTCGTTTGGGTAACGATATCCGCCTAAAAAGGCCGGAATTGTGGAAAGACAATTCTTGGTTTTTACACCACGATAATGCACCATACCATACTGCCCTCGTAATTCGTGATCATTTCGCCAAAAACTCAACCCATATCGTTCCGCAACCACCGTATTCACCTGATCTGGCGCCGTGCGACTTCTGGCTGTTCACCAAGCTCCGGGGACACCGTTTTTATACGATAGAGGAGATTCAAGCCGCAGCGAAGACGGAACTGAAGGCCATCCCGGAAAGTGACTACAACCAGTGTTTCGAAGATTGGAAAATTCGTTGGCATAAGTGCATTGCATCGGGAGGGGATTAATTTGAAGGGGATGAAATTGATTTGGAAGAATAAATAAAGAATTTTCAAAATAAATACAATGTCACCTTTTTTGGTACAGTAGTATAACAATTCAAGAAAGTTAAGAATCTGAATAAACGCGCATCAAATATATTTCCATTGAGAGCGAATCGGCACTATAGTTATATACATCTAGTCTATCAAAATCGACTCTGTCTGTCTTTTACTGGCCATTGAAGAATTTCTGTCTTCTTTACTTCACAGATATTTCGCTTAAATTTGCACATTTCCTTGGAGACTTGGACTTTTTCCCAGAGAATTTTTATGTAATTTCGGCATTTTCTATGCGCTCGAGCAGAGACACTCACTGCCCAAAAGGGAGAGGAAGTGCGATACTCGGCAATCTGGTAAATAGGAGTATTCGAACTTGGCAATAGGAACTAAATAAGGATGTGGATGAGCAGTTGTTTTTGTATTTGTGATGAAGTAAATACAATGTCGAAGTAAAAGGGTAAAACGAATGTCCTTGAATTACTTATGCGACGCTACTAAGGAAACCGGAGACAATAAACGAGTTGACGACTTGGAAAAAAGCTAGAAACAAGGAACGGACGCGCACCCACACACACTTGCATATTTTTAAGAAAAGCACAGGAAGACAACGAGGATAATAATAATAGAGGCGAAATGAATTGCAATGAATTGCTACAAATTTATACCCACACACACACTCGTACGCATACATACATACACACTTAAAGAGTGCAGTGCTTGGCGAGGGCAATGGCCAAGGCCCTGCGCTGGCAGCGAATGCAAAGGCACGAAGAATGGAAAAGGCAATGCTCGTGCATAAAAAATGGCGCAGCAGAAATCCTTGAAGCGAAAGAGCGTAAGCATTAAAATGCTGACAAAATGCGTAGTGACATCAACGAGTGACAGCCGCTGCAGCAGCGGCAACAACAATAAGAAAAACCAAAAATACATATAGATTAAGTATAAAGGGAGTATAAAGGCCGTTGGAAGCAAATAATAGCAACGGCTGCAGAAAAGGGAAAAATTACAATTTTTATAAATTTAAATGTAGGCAATTTGTTACGGTCGCCGCACGGCAAACGCCAAGTAACTGGCAAGAAATCAGAGTGTCTAAGGGACACCAAACGCCTACACGCACACATACAGGGCTAAGAAACGGGTAGCAGCTAAAGTGTTAGCTGGCGGAAGAAAGGCGTGGGGCAGTGAGCAAAAAAGGTTGTTTAATTTAAGAAATTAAGCCACTTGTCCACCAAGTGTTGTCCGAGTTGGTGGTGGCAGACGTCCGAGTCGTAGACGTGCCGCGTGCGGTTAAGTAATAGTGAGCAATATGACATTTGTTCTTGCAGTGGGGTGAGCGTTTTTCTGAAAATAATTTTTTTTATTTTATTAGTACAATAGTTGAAAGAATATGCAGATTCACTTTTCATTTTGCTCGAAGGGACAGCGGAGAATATGAAAAAAAATAAGAAAAAGGTTTGTTTGAACCGAAGCTAAAATAGCCTTCACAATCAAAACGGGTTTCCATGCAAGAGCTTCGATCACACTGGTCGATCGTATGGCAGCTATACGCTATAGTGATACCATCTAAGCAATTTTCTCGGAGGTGGCGCTTTTTTCTTCTTTTCCGCTGTTTGGCGCCAATTGGAGATTCCAAGTGTAGTCATGACCTCCTCCACTTGGTCTTTCCAACGGAGTGGAGATCCATCTTCCTCTTCTTCCCTCGGCGTGTACTGCGTCGAATACTCTCAGAGCTGGAGAGCTTTCATCCATATGGACGACATGACCTAGCTGCTTATTCCATCGACTGCGGTATTCGCGCAAAGGCGCAAAGAACCATAAATCTTCCGCGGAACCTTTCTCTCGAAAACTCGTAAAGCCGACTCATTAGATGTTGTCATCGTTCATTCCTAGCAAGGTGAGGATGATGAGTAACTAGTTTGATTTTTGTTCGTCGAAAGTGGACTTTACTTCTCAATTGCCCACTCAGTCAGAAGTAGTACCAGTTAGCAAAAGTTATTCAGCGGAGGATTTCGAGGCTGATTTTGTTGTTAATACTGGTTCCAAAATAGACATACTATTGTGCCCAAAAAATAAGGTGACATTGTATTTATTTTGAAAATTCTTTATTTATTCTTCCAAATCAATTTCATCCCCTTCAAAGTAATCCCCTCCCGATGCAATGCACTTATGCCAACGGATTTTCCAATCTTCGAAACACTGGTTGTAGTCACTTTCCGGGATGGCCTTCAGTTCCGTCTTCGTTACGGCTTGAATCTCCTCTATCGTATAAAAACGGTGTCCCCGGAGGGGTCTTTTGAGCTTGGTGGACAGCCAGAGGTCACACGGCGCCAGATCAGGTGAATACGTTGGTTGCGGAACGATATGGTTGAGTTTTTGGCGAAATGATCACGAATTACGAGGGCAGTATGGGATGGTGCATTATCGTGGTGTAAAAAACCAATAATTGTCTTTCTACAATTCCGGCCTTTTTAGGCGGATAGCGTTACGCCAATGATGCATAACGTTCAAATAATATTCATTGTTGACTGTTTGACCGGTTGGAAGGAATTCCACGATAATCGAAAAAAACAGTCAACATGACCTTGATTTTTGAGCGACTTTGGCGCGATTTTTTGGTCTCGGCTCGACATTCGCATGATTGATCGGTTGTTTCGGGGTCATAAGCATAGATCCAAGTCTCATCGCCAGTTATAATGCATTTCATGGCACCCTGGTAGTCGGAAATCATCGTTTCACACACTTCAACGCGACGCCTTTTTTCCAAAAAATTCAATGTTTTCGGTACCAGTCGAGATTCGACACGCTTGAGGCCCAAAACATCCTTCAAAATGGTAGTAGCTGAGCCTTTCGATATGCCAACTTCATCAGCAAGGTCTCTAATTGTTAATTGACGGTTTTTCAACACCAAGTCTTTGATTTCTTGAACGTGAGCTTCGTCGGTTGAGGTTGATGGTCACCCTGGACGCTCTTCGTCTTCGACACGTTCACGGCCGGCTTGGAACTCACTATACCACTTGTAAACATTTTTTTAGACATAGCCTCATCACCAAAGGCTTTCTGCACCATCCTCAACGTATCGGCAGCAGAAAATTGATTCCGTAACAAAATTTAATGCAAATTCTTTGCTCA
This sequence comes from Bactrocera zonata, assembly GCA_037783105.1. Classification (NCBI taxonomy): domain Eukaryota; kingdom Metazoa; phylum Arthropoda; class Insecta; order Diptera; family Tephritidae; genus Bactrocera; species Bactrocera zonata. The sequence continues at coordinate 1,289,707 of JBAWJQ010005982.1, read as the reverse complement.
ACAAATTTCGACATCGCAAAAAACGAAAAACTCACTTTTAGCAGCTCACAAAACGACACGTATCTCAAACACTAAAAAATACTTTGACATGAAATTTGACATAAATGTGACTGACAGTACTACCAACCGAAAAAAAAAATAATTCTCCAAATCCTTCGACGCGTGCAGTTTAAATTCAAATGTCACCTTATTTTTTGGGCATAGTAGATTGTACCGTAGAAAATGTTGCCAGAAGTAAGCAAGTTTACTTCTACTGGCACATACTATAGGCATCGACGACAATGAACTAGTAGACGAGATTGCCAAGAATGGTGTACGGCTAACACCCGAAAACGTGATCAACATTGGAAGACCTATACATTGTCAAAACGACGATCTCTACAGAAGTTTTTCAACACCAAGTCTTTGATTTCTTGAACGTGAGCTTCGTCGGTTGAGGTTGATGGTCACCCTGGACGCTCTTCGCCTTCGACACGTTCACGGCCGGCTTGGAACTCACTATACCACTTGTAAACATTTTTTTTAGACATAGCCTCATCACCAAAGACTTTTTGCACCATCCTCAACGTATCGGCAGCAGAAAATTGATTCCGTAACAAAATTTGACATAAATGTGACTGACAGTACTACCAACCGAAAAAAAAAATAATTCTCCAAATCCTTCGACGCGTGCAGTTTAAATTCAAATGTCACCTTATTTTTTGGGCATAGTAGATTGTACCTTCTCGAGCTCTGCAGCTCGAATTATTTTCAATAAGAGTAGCTTGAATAAGTAAAAGTAATAAAGTAAACAGGATCGACTCCCTATCCTTGTATAAAACCTCGTTTATTATCGAACGGCTCGGATAAGTCCTTTCCGATCCTGACGGAGCTTTTGCTACTGCTTAACGTCAGTTTACACAGCCGTATTAGTATTTCGGGAAAACCAAATGCAGACATAGCGGCATACAGCCAACCGGTGTTCGTTCCGTCAAAAGCTTTCAAATCAATGAAGAAGTGGTGTGAGTCGATCCTGTTTTCACGTGTATTTTCTAAGATTTGGCACATGGCCAATATCTGGTAGGTGGCACAATTGGCTTATCGATTACTTCATGCCAAATTTCTTAAAGATATCTCATCAAATGAAAGTATTTTCCACAAAAACAAAAAATGATTTAAACTGATTAGTTTGCATGACAGCTATATGAGGCAGTTCTGATAGCACCTTAAGCACCTTAAGGAAAAAAATATAAGTTCGAAATTTCAGATCGATATCTCAAAAACTGAGTTATCATTTCGCGTATGTACAAAAGGACATGACTAAATCGACTCAGCTCGTTATGCGGATCATTACCATATTCTTTCTGGGGTCCCCTGTAAAGAAACATTATCTGCACTATAACTGCTTGAAACTCCAACATATCATAGAGTAAGGTCTCTCCTAGAATCCTACTTATAGTAAACGTATCTGTACTATAATTACTTTGAAGACTACTTAGTAATAGAGACCCATATCTCCCCTTAAATTCTACTCCTGGAAAACTGGCATGCAGTTAAGTTATTCTAGGCACCACAAGCCTATAGGTCGCGATCTCTTCTTCGTTCCATCTCTATAAAACTTGTTTGCTCTATGGAAACTTCGAGCAAAGCCCTGTCCTGAAGGTCGAAAGTGTCTAACAAAGATCGCTAATTCCCCGCGAAGCTCATTTGCACTGTAGTCGACTTAATTTGGAAACACAAATAAGTTTCAGAAAATATAACTTAAGAGCTAGGGTTATGAAATAGCAAAGCCTTCTCTAATCTGCAATATTTTTAAAAGGCTTTAGATCCTTTACAGGCAATTCAACAGAAAAAAATGCAACGAGTTGCGGCAAGGAACCCTTTTTTGATACTGGGCAACCCTGACTTACATCGTTCAGGCTCTGAGGGAATATCTATGCCTCACACTAGTCTTTTAAAAATGAAAGATCAAACAAACACCACTTCATTTACGTTCTACATACATAAGTAGGGTATACATACAATATACGTATGTAAGTCAAATATACCCCGGTAGCTTAGCCTACTTAGACATTCCACTTTTATCCCAACATTTCATGCATCTGTTTGTGTACAGTCCGTCCGATTACATTGCAAAAATATGCAAAATTAATCAAAATGGAGAGTTACGCTTTGCAATGAAAGCGCAAAGACAATAAAGCTACTAAAACCAAAAACAACAACAACAACAACAACAGCGCTCACTACTTTCTCCGCACCATAAGAAGGCGAAGAAGCACTGCGACGCTCATGCAAATTTATGTCAGAGAAGAAAAATATTAGGTTTTCATGTCATAAATGATATAATTTTATGTAACAACAACAACAACAACAACAATAAAGCATAAATTTGGCACGAGTGTAAGGATGCTAGTGATGGAAGCAGCGGAAGAATACAAATTTACATACTTTTCTATGTATGTGTGTGTGCAGCGTCACGGTTTTATGCGACTACAAATGGGTATGCTCCCATATCCTTTTACTCCGCCCCGACTACTAGCAGTGGGTCCTTCCCGTAATGCTTGTTGGTCATTTGAAGCATTACTAAGCGTTTCTTGTTGTTGTTGCATAATAAAGAGTTTGCAATAAATTTGCTGCTCCGTTAGCGCACACAACAGAATTGGTAATCAACGTTACATAGCCATACACAGACTCTACTACATATACATAGTAAGTAGACAGCCTTTTCTCCCTCTACTTGGCTTGTTTGTGTGTAGATGGAACTATGCGAGCGCTTTGCAGTTTTTCTTGCCACTAATGTCCTCTTTTCAATTTGATTCCTTTTCATTACACAGCGCGGCAATAAAAGAAGAAGACAGAATTTGGACCACTACGTAATAATTAACTCGCTTATTTTCCATACAACAACAATAAAATGCACAAATCCATTAGAGTAAACAGCTGGAAATGCTTTGAGAAATTATGCCGTTAGAAAGGAATGATAATCTTGGTATCTTCCACCAGGTCCAGCAATATTTTTTGGAAGAAATCAGTACTAAGCGAATTTTCGAAGAGATTATAGAGACTCTTGAGAATAGTTTGGCAAAATCTTGATGAATTTCTGGCCATTGTTTATTTTATTTTTTTAGGAGAGGAAATTTCCCAAGTTAAAAATCTTAGAAGACTCGTTTAAGTATGAAATTATTAGGTCAATTCAGTAAGCTGTCTCTAGTCACTATTTGTGGCTTTTTTATGACTACTGGCTACAGGAGAATTACATATAGAACCTTCAGTACATGATCCCACATTTCAACTGGGAAAGAAGGTTCAGAGTAAACATAGAAAACAATGGTTAGCGTAAAGATTGTTATCTGTGCGCAACACTCCGCCAGAATTGTCTTGAGAAGAAGGGAGCAGTGGAAAGTGTTACCAGAAGAAAGCAACTTCACTTCTACTGGCACAAAGGCATCGACGGCAATAAACTAGTTAGTAGACGAGATTGCCAAGTATGGTGTACAGCTAACACAAGAAAACGTAATCAGCAAAGCCATTACATTGTCTAAACGAAGATCTGGACAGAAGCATGGTAAAAAATTCAAAACCCCATGGAACGAGTACAAAGTTCTTTATTGGCTCATGATAGAAGAGACTGGGGGAACATGATCGGAACACTAACTGACCAATGTCTGGTGGTGACAAACGCTCGCAGAATGTGGCTTACAAATCCAGAAGACTGTAGAAAATATCTAGAGCAAGGTATGAAGGAAATAATGGAGCATCTTTTGTGCACTTGTCCCGCATTAGCAAGACTACGCTGTAAGCATCTGGAGTCCCCACAGGAGGAGGTTTCGATGGTGAGGCCACAGAGTCTGTTAAAATTCGCGTCAAGCGTAGGCATGCTAACGGATAACTTCTCCTCATGGACCTAGTAACTGAACTCCAACTAGTATCTCAAAGAATCAAAACTTATCTATGCATGGCTCATTGGCCGACCAGATTAACCTATTCTAACGTATCGACCAGTTTATATTCAAGTAAGGTTTATATACATCTCTAAATAACGGAATGATACGACGATATTGACAAAATTCAGCGAATCAAGGAACAGCGGCTGCGCTGGCTAGATGATGTCGTACGTATGGATGAAAACACTCCAGCTCTGAAAGTATTCGACGCAGTACCCGCCGGGGGAAGCAGAAGAAAAGGAAGACCTCCACTCCGTTGGAAAGACCAGGTGGGGAAGGACCTGGCTTCGCTTGGCATTTCCAATAGGCGCCACATTGCGAAAACATTGGCAAATCGAAAGGCTCAAGCGCGTCAAATCTCGACTGGTACCGAAAAAATTGAATTTATTGGAAAAAAGACATCGCATTGAAGTGCGTGAAACGATGCTTTCCGACTAACAGGGTGCCAAAAGAGAGCCGAGACCAAAAAAATCGGGCCAAAGTCGCTCAAAAATCAAGGTCATGTTGACTGTTTTCTTCGATTATCGTGGTGTTGTGCATTATGAATTTCTTCCAACCGTTCAAACAGTCAACAAAGAATATTATTTGAACGTTATGCGTCGTTTGCGTAACGCTATCCGCCTAAAGAGGCCGGAATTGTGGAAAGACAGTTCTTGGTTTTTACACCACGATAATGCACCATCCCATACTGCCTTCGTAATTCGTGATCATTTCGCCAAAAACTCAACCCATATCGTTCCGCAACCACCGTATTCACCTGATCTGGCGCCGTGCGACTTCTGGCTGTTCACCAAGCTCAAAAGACCGCTCCGGGAGCACCGTTTTTATACGATAGAGGAGATTCAGGCCGCAGCGAAGGCGGAACTGAAAGCCATCCCGGAAAGTGACTGTAAGCAGTGTTTCGAAGATTTGAAAATCCGTTGGCATAAGTGCATTTCATCGGGAGGGGATTACTTTGAAGGGGATGAAATTGATTTGGAAGAATAAATAAAGAATTTTCAAAATAAATACAATGTCTTATTTTTTTAGCACAGTAGTAAATATGTATGTATTAAATAGATATAATCAGATATGGATACATGTATATACATATATATATAAGTATTGGAACTGTAGATGTCGCTCGAGCAAAAAAAAAATCTAATTTTTTTCCCACTTGGATCGTCCAGATCAAATTTTAAAACTAAATGCCAGTAGAAAATACTAATAGCCTAACTAAAACGGTATCATTGGTTCTTATCCAGCAGCACTTATCGTCAATATCAACTACTCTTTCTAGCCTTTTCTTTTTATCATCTAAAAAATCATATAATGTGTTGCCTTTAAGAATTTACAGTGGTTAAACGACCGCTATGGGGAAACAGTTTTGAGTCAATTGAGGACATTTAATGTGAATTGCCACGCGCATTGAAGGCTCTTTCGGAAATTGACTGCTTCAATGATTGAAGAAAACGTTGACACAAGTATATTGGCGCCAAAGGGGATTACCTTGAGTGGGATGACATAGATTTGAGGAATAAATTAGGTACTTCAAAAATATGAACAAGTCTTACTATATTACATATAATTCCAAATGATCCATCGGAATTTGTATTGTCTATCAAAGGTACAACTGACACCAGACTTTGTTTTGATTTGAGATGTGGGGCTTCACGGTACATAAAGTTTAACACGAAGTTTATCCAAAGTACTATTGTAATACACAGAACAAAACGTCGGGAGACCCTATGAAATATACAATATCTATACTAATATTATAAAGAAGAAAGATTTGTACCTATTTTTGTATGTTTGTAATGAATAGGCTCTAAAAGTACTCGGCCAACTTAAAAAATTCCTTCACCAATGAATGCTACATTCTTCCAATTTGACATAGACTACTTTTCATTTTGAAAAAAATTAAGGATCCTTGGTAAAATTTGAACAATGTAACCGAAGGAGTAGAAAAATGAGTCTTAAAATGCCTTTCGTCGAATGCGCTGCCGAAACTATTAGCGATAGAACAAAATAATGTGCAACAATATTGAAGAACATCATAATGTCTACAAAAAACTCCTTGGTAGCATATGTCCAACTATTGTAGTTATGTCACTACAACAACTTTTTTCATTTTAAACATTGATGAAAATGCTATTTATGTGTTTATATTAAATTTATACAAATAAATTATTTTATGGTCAAGATCATTTAACTACCTATAAAATAGTTTTTAAATTGGACTTTCCATCCAAAAGATATTACGAATTAAAATATTGAAATAGTAAACAAAACCGCCATAGCGCCGTGGCCGTTGTTTGCGATGCATTCTGAAAAGCGCGCCGGGCCAGAGAATGTAAAGTATAGAGAAGGTGCAAATTGAACTCTGTATGATGTTCGATTTGGCGGCTAACAGAGCCGATAGAATCGAAGTAAGGAATTCGACGTTGTCGCTGCTATTTAGCAGAATTGAGCACGTGCAGTGACAAAAATATATGTAAAACGACTGAATTCATTATTTATTACTGCTATTTTAACTTTTTGATTATTATTATTTTTATTTTTTAATTTTTCAAAATAACTGTGGGATTTTTTTTAATACAAATAAAAATATTTGTGAAAAAAAGTGTTTTATATCCAAATTTCCAAAAATAAATTATTGTCTACCCCGTGCGATGCCGGGACGGGCTGCTAGTACAAGTATAATAGTACATATTGTAGATGATCATTGTGACGAGCAGAGCTGCTTAGCCATGTTCGTCAGTATATACGCGTACTAGTTCATTTTTTTTTTCAGATATCGCTCTGAAGTTTTGTACACGCTCTTTTCTCTCCAAGAACCTGTTGGAATCGCCAATCAAAATCACGTTATTGTATGGAAAACTTCTATGTTTAGCAAGAGATCTGCACAAAATTTGGCATAGATTGTTTTCCAAGACATCACCTTAAAATTTGGGTTCATTGTTCTGATCGGACTACTTTAGCATATACTACTGTGCCCAAAAAATAAGGTGACATTGTATTTATTTTGAAAATTCTTTATTTATTCTTCCAAATCAATTTCATCCCCTTCAAAGTAATCCCCTTCCGATGCAATGCACTTATTCCAACGGATTTTCCAATCTTCGAAACACTGGTTGTAGTCACTTTCCGGGATGGCCTTCAGTTCCGTCTTCGCTGTGGCTTGAATCTCCTCTATCGTATAAAAAATAACTGCTGCCAAATTTTCAAATCATTTATACTTTATGGCGACTTTATTTAACCTACTTATGTCGACCAAAAAAGCAGAGTTCACGAATTGCGTACAGTCTTATTCAATTTATGGCACTTTATGACTTTATGATCCGTCCCACAACAGTCAAAAATGCAGAGAATTATAACAAGTGTATAAAGAAAGCGCCCAATTACTAGTAAAACAAAAATAAGCATCGTAAAAACATAAACAAAGTAATAAAGCAATAAAGCAGCGACAGAGTGACGCAAAAGCGGTTGGACCCACACGCCGGAACCACGCCAATGCTACGTACCTAGAAAGGAGGCGAGTAGCTAAGCCGGAAACTAGCAGCACTGGCGGCGACTACCCAATGTGTTTGGATAACACTTTATTAACTTGCCATATTGATTTCCTAATGACAAAACTTTATTACTTAATTAATAGTCGCAAACTAAACTTCCTGCGACACGAAACATTTACACCAAATTGTTGTTGTTGTTGGAGCAGCGCTGCGCGTCGTCCACTGTAAATCCCAGTTAAGTCAGCGAAAAATTAAATTAGCCTCAAGTCGAAATGAAATTGAAGCCGATGCTTATGCGGCTGCGTGTGCGTGTTTCCAAGTCATTTACATATGTATGATTGTGTATGGGTGTGTGTGTGTGCATAAAAGACGTGTCGTGTGGGACACGTGTGAAACTTTCGGTTTGTACTTGGCATTAAATGGTCGCCAAGTTTAGACGCCGCACCAAGCATCCAGCGGGCAAATAACAACTTGCTGCTGTCGTGGTTTTGCCCCGCTCCCTCTTTCGTAGAGCAACACTGGAAATTGTATAGCAGTGTGTCCAGGCTCATTTGTATGTATGTATGTGTGTGTCGGCACGCAGACCATATGCTTTGGGTATGTGCGTTAATCCAATGTCAGACTATAAATTAGCTTAGCTTAAGCATATTACTGACATAAACGCTTATTTCAATATGTCAAAACGTTTTCATACATACACACACACACACACTCATGCAAGTGCATAACATTCACACACGCACACTTTTGCATTTGCTACACAAAGCATTTGCAAAGTTTTCATGCTGTAGATTATTACGATGTGTGCAACTTCTAATGTCCGCAAGACACTAAGCTAACCGTTTATCTAGATTTAGCCGTTGACAGATGATGAAAGTTGTCCACTGAATTTCAAACATTTTAAATTTATTTTAAAAACAAGAAAAACGTTAACTTCGCTTGCACCATTGCTATAATACCCTTCACAAATACAAAAGGCCATACAAAAAACCTCTTTTTGTTTGGTCAGCTTGTATGACAGCTATCTGCTCTCTGGGTACGGTCTGAACAATTTGCTGGGGACATTGTACCGTTGGTTTGGATAAATGGAAAATTCCGTGAAGATTTCTCATCAATTAAAAAAAATTTCCACACTTGAAATGGATATTGATCGTTCAGTTTATATGATAGGTATATCCTATAGTAATCCGATATCGACCGTTCTAAAAAATGAGCAATGATCCAATGACATCTCAAAAACTGAGGAATTAGCTCGCGCATATACCGACGGACATGGCTAAATCCACTTAAGGGGGTATTCTTGTCTAGAAATTTAAAAACATCGAATTTTTTTTTATATTTTCAAAGTTTAACTATTCAAAAAATAAGTGTAAAAGAGGATTTTTCAAAATTCAAATTATTTTCGGAGATATAGGCATTTTTCTGACCCGGCATCCAAACTGGTTCGGCCGGAACTAATCGAACAAAAGACATTAGGGAAACTTTAAACGCGTTTTTCTCAAAACTGACTTTTTCGGAACGATATCGACGATTTCTCAGGTTCTACTGGACCGATTTACTTGAAATTTTTATAGAGTCTTCTTTATAGGCTTGTCTATGGTTGGAACTAGCCCCATCCCAAAATTTTTTTTTTTATTATTTTTAAAAAATTCGAAATAGTCAGAAAAAGTGATAAAATTTTTTTTTTCAGGCAGTCGCCATTTTGTGAAAAAAAATGTTTCCCACTTTTCCGTAGTTCCGACCATTGCGACATTATTCTAGATTAATAATCTTTTTTTTTTGGTTTCAAATAACTAGGAGGGTTGAGATCATGGGCATGGTCACGTGCAAATTTTTAGAGACTCCCCACTTCGTCAGCTCATAATTTTTGAAATTTTTTACTTTTTTTAGTTTTTAATTTTTCTTCTGTACTCTTCAAAAATTAATAAATAACTAATAAAAAAATGTATAGTAAAAATATTAATTGCTTTTTTTTACGACACTTTAAAAATTACCTGAAATTCCTGCTTCGAGACTAGAATACCCCCTTATCACGTCGTTCTGATCATTTGCATATAATTTTTAGTGTCATTTCACACCTTCTCCAGTTTTTCCATAGCTTCCGATGTTTTCTTCTGGGTGTTACAAGCTTCGCGATAAACTAAACATATCCTATACCATAACTTTTTTCAACAAACGAAGACAGGGCTACGTAACGACGGTCACCACAGTAACCTGCGTAATGCTTACAAAAAAACAACAACATAGAACAAATATTCTCATAAAACATAAAACCACATACGAATTAAAACTTAAAAAAAATGCATAAGTATTTAGGCCCACAGTTCACGTCCATAAACTCCGGAATAAAACGGATGATATTGAGATCAACAATGGATTGTAAGTAAAGTAAAAAATATTAAACCTGATCAGAACTAATAAGCAGCAACCAGCTTATAACAAAACGAGGATTAGATAAGATCAAAATTTACTATATATATTTATTTATTTATTTATTTATTTAATAAACCATACGCCAATCGGCTTTATACATCGAATATTTAGTAAAAATATACAAAATGATATAGAGATATGAATGTGAAAAGTGATAAATGTACACAATCAGTTAAATGTAAGTAAAGAGTTAGTGATAGATAAACAATAAATTTTTGGTTTGCGAGATGAAAGCTTGATATGTCCCTCCATAAAAATCGATGTCTGCGTGTAATGAGTTTACGAGATTAGCAATCCTATTATTTGGTCCGTGGTATACGTAGTTTCGTTGAGTCTTGGTTGTTTTTAACAGTCTGTTATGCCTGAGCGAGAGGCTAGCAGGTGCAAGCTCAAAACTGCTGAGTGCTTCTGAGGAGTCAATCAGACCGTTGACAATTTTGTAGAAAAATGCCGCATCAGCGACCATCCGACGCGAGGTTAAGCTATTGAGTCTGAAACGGGAGCGGATGTCCTCAGTGGAGAGTCCCCGCATCCTTAACGAATGATGGAACAACAATGTCTTGCAGAATTTGTTTTGAATTCTCTCAACTCGGTTGATTTGTGTATCCGTATATGGAGACCAGATAACACAGCCATACTCTAATATAGGCAGTACAAGTGAACGGTATAGTGTGACCAGAGAATTCGGGTTGTTGAAATCCCTTCCTGTTCTGTTGATGAGTCCAAGCACTTTAAAAGATTGCACAGTTATTTTGTCAATATGTTTCGCAAATGTGAGTTTGTTGTCTATAGTAATTCCTAGATCCTTGATTTCGGTTAATTCCTGTAGATACTCGTTGTTGAGTTTGTAGTTGGGGACGATGTTGTTATGAGAGCGTGAGAAGGACACGACAGCGCATTTTTTCGCATTGAGATCGAGATTATTTTTAAGGCACCAGGTTGCTAAGCAGTCGATATCTTGTTGTAGTTGTGTGACGTCGGAATCGTTTGAAACAATTCTGAAGATTTTCAAATCATCGGCATATAGCAGACATTCAGACTGTATGTTGTGTACAATGTCATTGATGAAAATATTAAAGAGTAGTGGTCCTAAATGCGATCCCTGAGGAACTCCAGATGTGACCTCATATTCTCTAGACAGATGTCCGTCAACCCTGACTTGTAGGCACCTGTCAGTTAAATATGAGTTGAGCCAATCTAATGCGGTGCCATTGACGCCATATTTATATAGTTTTGAGACGAGTATCATATGGTCAACCCGGTCAAACGCTTTACTAAAATCGGTGTAGATTGAATGTACCTTTTGTCCTTCATTCAGTGCGTTGAGTATATAGTTGACATACAAATAGAGATTTGACACAGTTGATCTGCCACCCACAAATCCGTGTTGTTTTATAGTGATGATCTCCTTGAAGGTTAGTGATAGTTGAGGCAGAACCAACTTTTCAAAGAGCTTGGCTAATGCTGATTGGATGCAGATGGGCCTGTAGTTTGCTACTTCAGACCTTAGGCCGCTTTTGTGTATTGGACTCACATAAGACAGTTTCCAGGCACGAGGGAAGCAACCTGATTTAAGTGAGTAGTTAAAGATATGAGTGAGGGGCTCACAAAGCTCGATGGCGCAGTTTTTTAAAAAAACGTTTGGTATCCCATCTGGGCCGGCACCTTTGTTTGGATTTAATTTCAATAGCTGCTGCAGAACATCATTGTATAGGACCTCTAAGCTGTGAACGTTGGTTGACGATCCAGTTGAGTTAGAATCAACGTGCTGATTGCCGTGAGTATGTGTGGAGAATGTAGTCTTGAAATATGAGGCGAAAAGATTGCTAATATCCGGGCCGGTGTCAGCTATTTGGTCCATCCAGGACATTGAGGATGGTATATCAATATTATTTTGTTTCTTATCTTTTATAAATTTCCAAAATGCGTTGGTGTCAGACTGGACCATGTTCTCAACTTTGTTTACGTAACTACTGTAACATTCCGCGCAGAGTCTTTTGCAGTCCCTCCTTAGAGTACTAAAACGGTTGTAATTGTGTTGGTTTTCCCTTTTCTTGTATTGAGTGTGTGCTGATTTTTTGAGCTTGATCTTGTTTATGAGTTCATAGGAGAACCAGCAGGGATAGGTACTGATAGTTTTTTTGTGAACCGGTACATATTGTGATATTCCTACTTCAAGGGTATTGTATAACCAATTGACTTTACTTTCAATGGTGTCCAATGCGTACAGTACCGTCCAATTGACTCGGTGAAAGAAAGCGTTGAGGCTGACGTAATCAGCTTTCCTGAATGAGTAAGTGGCTGGATTAAAATGCTCTAAGTTCAGTTGAAATTTTAGATTTATGACGAAGGCAGGATGATATTTGTCCTCAAGAACGAGAGGTAAGGTTTTATCCACGTAAGCCTCAACATTGCTGAAACAAAGGTCCAGAAGATTGTTCTGGAGGTTATTTATGTTATTTATTTGGATGCATTCCAGTAAAGCAAGTCCATCGTATACAAATTTTTCGCAATCGGCTCTGGGGGTGCTGCTTGACAAGTTGAAGTCACCAACGATTATTAGCTTTGCGTTATTGTATTTGACATTGATATAGTTGAGAGTTGTAAGTAGTTTACGATAAGTTTCCAGTGTTGTAAGAGGCGGCATGTATACACATCCAACAATTATATTAAGTACAGTACCTATGATTTTTACGAATACCAATTCCAAATCTCTGTCATCTGTGGTAATTAAATCGGCATGGATGTGGCGTTTGACGGCGATGAAGACGCCACCACCACGATCTAAACCAGTGCATATTGGATCTCTATCTCTTCTAAAAATTTTATAAGTGCTATCAGTTACCTCGCCATCATTAATTGACGAGTTTAACCACGACTCAGTGATACAGAGTTGATCATGACCACTAGCCGCAGATACTGTCATAAACTTAGACAGCTTTGTCCGAAGGCCTCTGGTGTTTTGGTAATAAATCTGAAGGGTTTTCAGGTTTCTTTTTCTCACTGATCGAACGAAAATTCTTGTTCACTATCTGCGGTACTCCTCGAATGTATTTGATGGTTTTGCTCGTGTCACCATTTTTGACAAGAGTATCGAGTTCGGATCGCAGCTCACTGAGAAGAGACTGCTGTGCTGGAGTCTGATCAGATTTGAAGGTAACTGTCATTCCATCGCGTTGGTTAAGCCTAAAAATCTCCCTAGCATCGGTCGCTGAACGAGTCTCAATGAGCAGGGGACGTGTACGGCCGGTTGCCGGACGACCTAGTCTACGAATCCTGAATTGAGGTATTTTGGCAGAGATTTCGGGGGTAAGACTGCCGAGAGCGAAGTTTTGTCGGCTTCCAGTCTGTCATTACCAGCAGCACTAGTAGCTTCAGTGATGCCAAGGGCAATGACATTACTCTCTCTCCTTTTTCGATCGTTCATCTCCCTTATGATGTCTTCCGGAGATGATACATTCCTGTAGGAGTTGAGCTTGTTTTCTACGGAGGAGATCCTGTCACTCAAGTTAGAATATTTTTTTTCAATGGCAACGTTCTGCTTAGAAAGCTTGTATACTTCTTTCTTGAGTTCAGCGATACTCTCCCCGATAGTTTGTTTAAAATTATCAAATTTGTTATTGAAAGCTTGGGAAAATTGTTCGAATTGCTTCTTGAGAATTGTTTCTAATTTATTAATATTGTCATCTCCACTAACATCAGGCTCCTCATCAGATGCAATATCAATGTCTCTAACACTAGCCTCAAATTCACTGCATACGGTGCACCTCCACTGTATGTCATGTTTTTTGATTTTAGTAGCAATGACATTAAATTCTGCGTTACTCAGTTTCAGACATTCAACGTGGTACCATTTCTGACATAATGCACATCTTAGACCTTTTGTATTCTTACGTACTGGTTCTGAGCAGCTACCGCAAGCGCTAGCATCAACTTGCTTTTTGGGTGGCATGTTGAGTATGTATTAATGTATACGCACTTACACAAATGTTTAAATGTTAAACAGACGTCGGTAGATCACTATTGTTGTGCAACAATTGTACAATATTGTGCAGAAGTAAATAAGTTGTACTTATGAGTTTACTTATTGATTATCACTTGTAATTTAATAATTTTCAATAATTTTTAATTATTTTAACGGAGCGTTCTTAACATACACGTCTGAACGGTAGCCCTCAGAGTTGCCAAAAAAATATAATATATATATATATATATTATAATAATTAATATCTGTACAATAGGCGAGAAGTGCTTACCTTGAAATTTGCGTAGAGGAAGTTCAGGAAGACAACAGCAACAGTTTGAGACTTCTATGGCCAAATACACAGCAGTTGTAATGCCTGCAATAGCTGCCGCATAATAATTTCAAAGCACGTTTACTATTTATCACATATTTTGAGCTGCAAACACTACAACATCACTAAATCAAACATAACAAACACTTTTAAGCAAACATTTTCGCTTTTTAATAGTCGCAATAACCGCAATTTAACAAAATTAATATTTTCTACGACAGAACTACGCAAACGTATAATTCCCGCTTCCGCAGGAAATGTCAACTGGCTTTTGGCGTTGTTTCTCACATTCGTAAACCACTTTGCCAACATGTCATTGTACTTTCTTGTTTTTCTCGCAGAATACATAATAATGAAAATTTGTCTTGAAATTTCATACATATTAAGGAAATGCTATTTAATTATGGTTAGAAATATTAGTTTCTGGTTACGCATTTATAATTAGGACAAATATTTTCACACCTAAAAATTAATTATATTAGAATTTTCCCAAAATCTTTGTTGCAACTCTGTGGTGCAGTTGGTCGGCATAGCAGTGCAGCTAATTGTCAACGTGTATTCTGTCATTTTACACTTTCTCCAGTTTTTCCGTAGTTTCTTTTTTCCTCGTACAACGAATTTTACGATAGTAGCAAAGCAAAGCGGTTCTCAATTAAGTAAGCATGCAATATATTTAATTAAATTTAGTGTGTTCGATGAAAAAGTAACATTGAAGCATATACTTCCAATTACTTTTGAATATTGTTGAAAACTCTAATTTTATTTCAGTTAAATTAACCAGTACGCTTTCAACTGTGGCTGTGTGTTTGTGTGCAACAATTGATTCACAAAAATTGTGGCAACAGTAAGAAAAAATTTGGAAAATGAGATTCAAACATTTTATGGGGCTGCATTTAGGCTCATTACTAGTTATATTACTTCTGGCAAGTTCGCCCCTAGTACGAGCTGACGTGGAGCAGGACTTCGCAGATGAAATTGACGATGATGGCAAAGTAGAAGATGTTCAGGTAAGCGCAACAAAGAAGTAGAAAATTTGCCATACATGATATTTCAATTAATAAAATAAGTATAGCTTGCAATGTAGAAAAGAGGGCCATTGCCACCTTTGTTCTATTGCAATAGCGCACATGTGATGCCATCACTGATAAAGCAACCGGCAGCGCTGTTTTCTACTTCTATATATTCATAAGTGTGTATGTGTGTACGTTGCTACTATTGTTTCCCCTGCAACGCCTTTAATAGTAAACCCCTGTCGTATAGTAGTTGCAATGTATGTTAAAGCTGTATACCACGTCATGCCCAATGTGTATTAGGGTACTTTGATACTAATGATGGAATAAGGTTGGAACTGGGAAAAATAAAGAACAATGTGATAGCTATGTGCGTTACCAGTAAACTAATGCGTACAACTGTTGACAAGAGCATACAAATGTTGTATTTAATTGCAACTATTTTCCAAGAACATAACCTCATTTTGGGTGTTTTGCAGTGATTTTGTTACTTTAATAAAAAATATGTACGCAAAAGTGGTTAATGGCGGAAATAAAATGATAGTTGTACTATTATATTGCACATTTGGATTACATTATAACTCTACACTGACAATGTTGACACTTGCAAAGAATATTTTCCGTTTAATTTGATTTTTTTTTTTTTTTTTTTTTTTTGTGTTGAATTTATATATTAATGAATGGACTTTGTTAATCTGAAAAACATCTGTATCTATAGAAATCAACTATAGAGTTATCAATTTATGCAATAATGAATTCTAAGAGCCAGAGTTTTTTTGTGCAGCAACAATTATTTTACTTTTTCTGTTAAATTAGTCTGTTTCTTTGCAAGTAACGAGAAAATATATTCATATCATTAATAATATGCAAACATAAATGCATATATGTACATATACATATCAACATCCGGTATTTATATCAATTGCATTGTCAAGCGACAGTTTTTCTAGCTTATGATGCTGACTATGACCTGAACAAGTTCAGTTTTTGGTATGCCAATCTGAAATTTTTACACATGTTCTTTTCTACTAAAAGAGCTACTCTGCTAGTGAAACCGTCGGCATCGGAGCACTAAAGCTTATGTCTGTCATACAAACTGAACTGCAAAATCAAGTTCTTTTATGTAAAATATTGGAAGCTTCTTTATCTATGAAGTGTGGTTTAGGTTTGAAGCAACACATGTTCACTTGTTTTTTTTTTTAATTAAGAAATAATATTTATGGCCGCAGTTAAAATTATATCAATTGAGCTCAAACAGAAACACATAGAAGATACAGGAAATACCAAGCGATGTGTTTGACAAAAAAAAAATATAACTAAAATTTGTTTAAGATCTTTCCATAAGCATAATATTTAGCGAAAAGTCACATACTATCAATTTATGCAAATAAGCTAGAGCATGGCTTTATTCAGTATATTATTTATTGTTTCTAACTACTACTATTTGTTTTCTACCATAGGATGACAATGAGCTGGAAGAAATTGTCTACGAAAGCCCCGTTTATGATCAAAATAAATTCTACTTTGCCGATCACTTTGATGACATCGCCGAATCTCGCAAGCGCTGGATCAAATCGGAAGCAAAGAAAGATGATATCGCCGAAGAAATTGCCAAATATGACGGCATATGGGAGTGGGAGGCACCACAACGTATCGTATCCAAGAAAGACATTGGTCTCGTACTCAAATCGAAGGCGAAACATGCCGCTATTGCTTCAAAGCTTAACAAACCATTCACCTTTAAGAGCGACGCACCGCTCGTAGTGCAGTACGAAGTAACTATGCAGGTTAGTACGCATATGTGTAAATCAAATGCTAAATCCATTGCATCAGCTATTCAGTTACATGCTCAACATTACTAGTGTGATATAATTAAATTATACACCGAGTATATTGACATTTCTTTCACCCTACAGTGTAGCCATAGTAAATTGATCCACCACATTTCGTGTACTTATTCATTTTTTTCGCTTTCAGGAGGGACAAGAATGTGGCGGCTCATATATCAAGCTACTTTCACAAGGCGTACATACAGAAGACCTCAAGAAGGTAAACATTTATTTGGAATTTTGATATATTCCCTCGGTTGCATATAATCTATTATTTGTTACTTTATAGTTCAACGATAAGACGCCATACACCATTATGTTTGGACCGGACAAATGTGGCAGCGATATTAAACTACACTTCATATTCCGCCACGTTAATCCAATTAATGGCAGTATCGAGGAAAAGCACTGCAAAAAACCAAAGTAAGTTTAGCAACAGGAATGTTATCGATTTTTGTACACAAATAGTGAATATAACAATTACAGTTCGTATAGCTAGCACAATTTATGACATCAACCACAAAAAATAATTAGGGCTAAACATTAATTTTACTTTATTATTACCACTAAGTATTTAAAAGACATGTTTACATGCTCTCCTAATTATAGTGTTGTATTGATTTTTAATCACGTTTTATGTGACCGCGTGCCGGCCATTTACACCTACTATGTGTTGCTATAAGTATGTACGCCTTATCTATCCGTTTACATGAGTGTGCACGCCCCCAACATTTAACACATAGTCAAAGCGAAAATGAAAATGTAGTGAAAGTGCATTTGAAAGTGTGAAACAAAACATATATATAAAAACAGTATTGACCTTGTCTCTCTTTTAAATTATATTTATTCAGAGATCGCTTGGAGGAGCCATTCAAGGATAAATTGCCACATCTCTATCAATTAATAATACGCCCAGATAATACATTCGAAATAAGCGTCGATCATAAGGTTGTGAATCAGGGTTCTTTGCTCTCGGAGTTCGCGCCACCAGTTAACCCGCCACGTGAAATTGACGATCCCGAGGACAAGAAACCGAAAGACTGGGATGAGCGTGAAAAGGTAAGCAGATATTTTTTTGCTTCACACATCTTCCCTCATTTATTTTATTATTTTAATTATCTATATTTTCCTCTACTTATTAGATACCTGACCCTACGGCGAAGAAACCAGCAGATTGGGATGATGATGCACCACCACAAATACCAGATCCTACAGCTGTTATGCCAGATGGTTGGCTTGAAGAAGAACCTGCCATGATACCTGGTAAATTCAGTAAATTGAAACTATATATTTCACCATATAACAATAATTTCTCTTATCTCAAAAGATCCCACAGCCATCAAACCCGAAGATTGGGACGCCGAAATGGATGGGGAATGGGAAGCACCAATGATTGATAATCCTGCTTGTGAAAAGGCCGTCGGTTGTGGTGAATGGAAAGCGCCGCTCATACCCAACAAGGAGTACAAAGGCAAATGGCGTGCACCACTCATCGACAATCCAAATTATCAAGGCAAATGGGCTGCACGTAAAATACCCAATCCCGATTACTTTGAAGATCTCACACCATTTAAGATGACACCTATCGTAAGTGCAAAACAAAACCATTCGAAATCACATACATATATGCACACATACATACATATAAACATTATGAATTTTTTTTTTGTTTGTTTGTTGACAACTCATCAAGTAATTGTTTTCTTATCTACTATTTTTCGTCAACAGTCAGCTGTGGGCCTTGAACTTTGGTCGATGTCTGACAATATCTTGTTTGACAACTTAATTGTCGCTGACGATGTTGAGTTGGCCAGAGATTTCGCCGCCAAAACGTTTGATATTAAGCGTAAATATATCGATAAGGAGTCGGTAAGTGTGTTTCGTATGCAGTGATAATTAATATTTTTTTTGTTAAATGTATTTTAAGCGTGTATATTTCTACAAAAACTAATAGTTACATTTCTAAATTTACACAAAAAACAAACAAAAAGAAAACGCTTTGGCATCGTTTGATGAAGCGTATAAACTACAAGCCCGGTTGGTGGGCTTTGTACTTCACATATTTGCTCATACCGGTTGGCTGCTACGTGTTCTATTTATACGGCCGTGCTAAGGAGGTCTTAAGAGAACTTTTTTTAACATAACTTAGCTTTTGTATTAATGAGTGTTGTTGTAGTAATAGTTATAAAATTGACGCTCGACAAATTGTAGCATAAGTTGCGTATATCTTTAATGTATGCTTCATAACCTCAAAAAAAATACTTACATGTTTTATCATTTTTAATTTTGCTTCACCTTTTTTCATTTTCTCTTCCTTTGTATGTGGCTTGTTGTATTTGTAAACGATTGCACCAATTTGTAGGAGACATTTTTCAATAAAATCGTATCATTCTTCAAAGAAAGCTCTTGGGCTTGGCGTGTAGCAATTGTATTAGCTGGTGCCACACCACTCTCACTCACATTTTATCGCTTGTTTAAGAGATCCGGTTCGAAGGTAAATGCCAAGCACTAGTACTCAGTGTGCCCAACGTGGTTTATTTCTATTTTGTATAACATACTTTCGGCGAATTTTGTAGGAGTCCGGTTCCGATGCTGATGCCAAGAAAACCGATGCCGTGCAACCTGACGACGCTGCAGCCACTTCAGGCGGTGATGCCGACAGCAGTGCCACTAGCAGCAGCAGCAACAATGTATCTAGTCCTAAAACTAAAAAGTCTGATTTAGATGTTAAAGATGAAAACGAAGAGAAGGAAGCTGAGGCTACAACAGCCACAGCTGCTGCCACAAACAGCGGCAAAGATTCACAAGATGATGACGCTGAGGAGACCGTCACTGGGGTGAGTCGGCGTTAACAAATTAATTTGTTTACTTTTTTCACTATTGTCCGTTTCATTTGTATTACAGGAAACCTCGACGAAAACCGCACGCAAGCGCCGCGTGCCCAAAGATCAGTCTTAAGCCAAGCTGTCGTTAGCTTGGGAAACGCAATACAAAAGAATTCCAAAAAGCAAACATTTAAATAAATTTATAGTAGAATGTGCAGCAGAAGAGTTGTTGGCGATGAGAAGCGTAATGGTTGCAGCTCTTTGTGTTCGTGACATGATGCGGCATGCAAATGAATTTTATTTTAGTTTAGTTTATGATTTCCAAATAGTTTTCCCCACAATTTCAGCTACTATGCATAGTCTAAGAATGTTTTTTTTTTTATATGCATATACTTGTAGTTCAATTGATATGGAATGCAATGTTTTTTGTTTTGTTAGTTTTTTTTTTTTTTTGTTTTTGTTACACGTGAAATGTTAATGCGCGCCACAAGTGTGTATGTACTGGCAAACAGATTGTACATTGTGAAATGTACGCACGTGCAAAATACGTACACCAAATAGATGTATACTCTTGGGGAATACGGTCAGTAGTTTATATATGAAAACTTATAAGTTAATTCCAAAAAAAAGCATGTTCAGTCTGCTTCGAAATAATTTTCATACTTATATAAAGAAGTATTAATTTAAAAAAAAAATATTTTAGTATTGTTTGCATGCAGTTCATTTCCAAGTGCAGCATTAGTAAGAAGATTCATCACAAGAGCAAAAAATATATTACTTTCTAGAAAAATTATTCTAAATTAATAGAAAAAATACCCACAATATATGTGAAACGAATAGCGTAGCCTAATGTTAGCCGAACTGTGGGAAAACAAAACAAACAAACGAAATATTATTTTAATTTAAAATGTATGTACT
Organism: Bactrocera zonata; assembly: GCA_037783105.1. Lineage (NCBI taxonomy): Eukaryota > Metazoa > Arthropoda > Insecta > Diptera > Tephritidae > Bactrocera > Bactrocera zonata. The sequence goes on along the minus strand of JBAWJQ010005982.1, from coordinate 1,268,983 downwards.
TTGTATTAAATGCGTATTAATTGTAATATTAACGCCAATAAATAAAAATAAAATAAAAAATAAAAGTTCACTAAAAACAAGTGTTATCTCATTTAAATAAGACCTGCTTAATTCAACAAAATAAAAAATAATGGTATCCTAACAATATTCAAAACTAAATTATGAAATTCACATATTTTACATATTTACACTGAAGTTTTAATAGGCACTTTAACAATAACGCTTCACTTAAAAGTATTACACAGTAATACTGCACGAAGCCAAATATAATTTCTTCTTATATCACTTCTTCCATTTTTAATTTAAACTCGATAAAGTTATTTTTCTGCTACTCTGCAATTAAGCTCAAAATACGACGCTTGAGTTTAGCCAGTAACACGCACACACACTCAATACTCCTGCGAAAGCGCAATTTACTCCAGTGTTGGTGCCAACAACTTTCGCTTACGTCCCACGCGCCCGCCAGAAGAGCAAGGCGTACCTCCACCTGCCTCCAAATGAGCGTGACCCGTCATTGAGTTGCGTTGTGGTGCATCTGGTATCAACAACGGTTGCGATATCTTATTAGGTGGTGTCCTTGCTTGCGAACCACTTGTTGACTTATTGGCGCTCCTTGTTTTGCCAACAGCTTTCTTGCGTTTAGCTACAACGAATGTCGCATCTGCGCTACGGTTTCGCCCTCCACTTTGTTGCATTTCGGTAGCAATAGTGTTAGTAACACTTTTCTTCGTTTTTGCTGCTACCCGCATTCTGCCATTTAAACCTTTACCCGACACATTTATTAGCGCCCCAACGACCAATTGTGCACGCAAATGCGTCCTAATCAAGTTATTCCGTTTTGAACTCAATTCAAACTGATATTTCTCGCTAATGTACTTCCTCAGCTTATGTAATGAGAAGCCGCGGCGGGAGTTTAGCGCGAGTATAGCTTCTTCAACCATTTTCACTGTTGTGGGCAAGTGTGGGCGATGCAAGCGTGTGGAAGTATGTGTTTCCATTAGCGTAGAATGCGCGTTTGGTCTCATTAGCTGCCTCTTATTTAATTGCTGAATTATAAAATTTTAATATTATAATTAGCATGTAGTGGTCCTTTGTTTATTCACAAATAAATAAACGGACTATTTGACGAAGTCGAAGGAATTAATGAATAATTTCTTTTAAAAGAAATGAAAATAACGGCGAATGCGTGGAAAGCTACGAGCAGAGATAAAGAGATCCCCAACTCTCCTGTCACTGGAAATGTGAGAGCCGCTCACCTACCGAACTTTGACAGTTGACTGGATTGGGTAGGTGTTGACGTTTCGCTATTGGAAGAAAAGAGACGACCGGATTGAAATCCCGCCAAAATAATATTAGAATGGAGGAATTCGTAACGGCCATCGTTTCTTCCAGAGATAAAGAGATCCCCAACTCTCCTGTCACTGGAAATGTGAGAGCCGCTCACCTACCGAACTTTGACAGTTGACTGGATTGGGTAGGTGTTGACGTTTCGCTATTGGAAGAAAAGAGACGACCGGATTGAAATCCCGCCAAAATAATATTAGAATGGAGGAATTCGTAACGGCCATCGTTTCTTCCAGAGATAAAGAGATCCCCAACTCTCCTGTCACTGGAAATGTGAGAGCCGCTCACCTACCGAACTTTGACAGTTGACTGGATTGGGTAGGTGTTGACGTTTCGCTATTGGAAGAAAAGAGACGACCGGATTGAAATCCCGCCAAAATAATATTAGAATGGAGGAATTCGTAACGGCCATCGTTTCTTCCAGAGATAAAGAGATCCCCAACTCTCCTGTCACTGGAAATGTGAGAGCCGCTCACCTACCGAACTTTGACAGTTGACTGGATTGGGTAGGTGTTGACGTTTCGCTATTGGAAGAAAAGAGACGACCGGATTGAAATCCCGCCAAAATAATATTAGAATGGAGGAATTCGTAACGGCCATCGTTTCTTCCAGAGATAAAGAGATCCCCAACTCTCCTGTCACTGGAAATGTGAGAGCCGCTCACCTACCGAACTTTGACAGTTGACTGGATTGGGTAGGTGTTGACGTTTCGCTATTGGAAGAAAAGAGACGACCGGATTGAAATCCCGCCAAAATAATATTAGAATGGAGGAATTCGTAACGGCCATCGTTTCTTCCAGAGATAAAGAGATCCCCAACTCTCCTGTCACTGGAAATGTGAGAGCCGCTCACCTACCGAACTTTGACAGTTGACTGGATTGGGTAGGTGTTGACGTTTCGCTATTGGAAGAAAAGAGACGACCGGATTGAAATCCCGCCAAAATAATATTAGAATGGAGGAATTCGTAACGGCCATCGTTTCTTCCAGAGATAAAGAGATCCCCAACTCTCCTGTCACTGGAAATGTGAGAGCCGCTCACCTACCGAACTTTGACAGTTGACTGGATTGGGTAGGTGTTGACGTTTCGCTATTGGAAGAAAAGAGACGACCGGATTGAAATCCCGCCAAAATAATATTAGAATGGAGGAATTCGTAACGGCCATCGTTTCTTCCAGAGATAAAGAGATCCCCAACTCTCCTGTCACTGGAAATGTGAGAGCCGCTCACCTACCGAACTTTGACAGTTGACTGGATTGGGTAGGTGTTGACGTTTCGCTATTGGAAGAAAAGAGACGACCGGATTGAAATCCCGCCAAAATAATATTAGAATGGAGGAATTCGTAACGGCCATCGTTTCTTCCAGAGATAAAGAGATCCCCAACTCTCCTGTCACTGGAAATGTGAGAGCCGCTCACCTACCGAACTTTGACAGTTGACTGGATTGGGTAGGTGTTGACGTTTCGCTATTGGAAGAAAAGAGACGACCGGATTGAAATCCCGCCAAAATAATATTAGAATGGAGGAATTCGTAACGGCCATCGTTTCTTCCAGAGATAAAGAGATCCCCAACTCTCCTGTCACTGGAAATGTGAGAGCCGCTCACCTACCGAACTTTGACAGTTGACTGGATTGGGTAGGTGTTGACGTTTCGCTATTGGAAGAAAAGAGACGACCGGATTGAAATCCCGCCAAAATAATATTAGAATGGAGGAATTCGTAACGGCCATCGTTTCTTCGCAGAAAAAAGAATTAGTTAAAAGTGAAGTAGTGAAGAAGAAGTGAAAAGTGAATAAAGTGAAGCAAAATTGTATAAATACATTAATTATAATAAATATAAATCAGCAAATATAAACGTAAGTACCATAAAATTTGCGTAAATAATTATATATAAATTACATATTAATTTACAGCGAAAATGCCGAAAACGCCAATGTGGAAAAAATGCATTGTGGGCTGCAGCGAGGGAAACACCGTATTTAGATTTCCCAACGAGGGATCGGATCTCGAACGGTAAGTAATTCTAATAGACTATAAATAGTGCAAAAAGTGACTGAATAAAGAATAATAAAAATCCGGTGTTACAATTAAAAAAAAAAAAAACAGAAAAAGTGTAATAGAATTATCGATACATTTCGATATTTTGAAATTTAATTTCTTAAATAAATAAATGTAACGTTAAAACGGGTTCTTTTAAATATTTGCAATGTGAAATTGATAGCATTATTTAAATAATATTTAACTATATAATTTAAATAATTAAATTCAATTAAGCGGATAAAAAATTGTAAGAAAAAGTTTCGATAAATATCGGTATTTTGAAATTTAATTTTTTAAATATTTAAATGTAACGAATATACCGGTTCATTTGAATATATATGTTTGGTATTTTTGCACTATATGTAATATATGTAGTTATTTTGTATTTTTATATCCTTTCTTTTTCTTTTAAATAGGCGTAAATGTTGGCTCAACCGTTTAGGTGTTTCCAATAAAACACCTAAACATATTTTTGCTTGTGAGCGGCATTTTTCGGCGAAAATGCGCCTTGAAAAGCGATTGCGTTCGAGGGCCGTTCCCGATATCAATTTAAAAGTTGAGCCTACATTTGACGTCCCAAATTCTGATGTAAAAAATACGATTTTATTGGGTTTCGAAGATTTTGCTCCCCAAGTTGAAGAAGCTGGCTCAAATGCACACAATGCATCGAGACAGCTTTTTCCAATTATTGAAAGTGAGATAGAAGATGAAATTTTAGAGCCTCTTCCATTTTTTGAGGAGGATGTATCTCTTAATTTTGATAAGGCCGCGCAAACAGGTAGGGGTCTGACAGCAGGTACAGATAGGAAGAAGAAATTGAGGGAGGAGAATAGGGTTTTGAAAATAAAGTTAGAAGAAAAAGAGCAGGAAAATAGGAGTTTAAAGGCCCAGTTAGTTGAAATGGCCGCAGAGTTAGAAAGATGTAGGGAACAGCTCAGGAATAGCTCATTTAGGGAACAGTCAGACCCTCTTTCTTTAGTTTGTAGTAAAGTTCCTCCTCAGTTAGGTGCTTGCATTAGGAGTAGTTTTATAAATAGTAATCGCCGTACCCATGGTCGGCGATATGACAATTTTTTGAAAACGATGGCTTTGGGTGTTTTTTTTCTATCGCCAGTTGCTTATCGGCACTTAAAGCACCAATTAGATTTTCCATCCGAAAGTACTTTGGAAAACTTTGTTACAGACTGGCCCCGTTTCCCAGGTTGCACCCAAAGTAGCATAAAATCGTTAGAGATTAGGAGTAGGGGATTCACTTTCGAACAAAAGTTCGTGTCGGTTTCATGTGATGAAATGTCACTGAAATGTCATTTGCAGTATGATAGGAAATTCGATAGGGTGATAGGTATTGAGGATTATGGCGATGAAAATCGCACTTCTAGATTAGCAACTACTGCAATGACTATAATGGTGCAAGGTATAGGTGGAGAGCCTTGGTCCCACCCATTGGCTTATTTTTTCGTAAAAGGTTCCTGCGAAGGGGATGTCCTCAAGAAATACATTCTTGAAGCCATTACCCAACTGCAAAATATAGGACTAAGTCCTTGCCATTTTGTTTGCGACCAGGGCACCAATTTTCAGAATTTCGCTAATTTGTTAGGTGTTTCAGCGTCACGGCCTTTTTTTAATGTTAATGGCAAGGAAGTGTATTTTTTTTACGATAGCCCCCATTTGATAAAAAGTAGTCGTAACTGTTTACAAAATTTAAAAAATACGGTTTTCTTTAAAAATAGTCGGGTAAGTTGGTCGGATATTGTTCATTTTTATGAAACCGACTCTAAGTCGAGTTATCGGTGTGCGCACAAATTAACCGATGCTCATATTTATCCAAATACCTTCCAAAAAATGAAGGTTAAATTCGCGTCTCAAGTATTGAGTAATACGGTCGCTTCTGGTATGTTTTCCCTATATAGCTCGGGAGCCTTAAGCTCGAATAGTAGGAGCTTTGTTAATACCGCGGAATTCGTTTCGTTTTTTAATAAATTATTTGATATTTTAAATAGTAGTTTCGTTGAGGCTGTTGTACCCACTAAAAAAGTGTTTGTAGGTTCCTCTGAACAGTTAGAGTTTTTTAAATGAGGCAGAGCAGGTTTTAAAAACTATTCGGGTCGTAGACGATTTAGAAAGCAACACAACCAATAATTTTAGTTTTATAAAGGGGTGGGTGTTAAATATTAACAGTTTAAGACGATTGTGGCGATTTTTGTCACACTCAGGTTTTCCTTACTTGAAGACGAGACGACTATGTCAGGACAGTTTAGAACATTTTTTTGGCAGATTCGAAGCAGAGGAGGTACTAGAGTAACGCCCTATATGTTCTCTAGTTTGTTTAGGAAATCGTGGGGCTTACGTTACGTAAACGTCGTAACAAAAGGAAACTGTGAGCTGCCTTTAGAACCTGATGCTACAGTAATTTCGGAACATAGTAATAATGTTCTACTTAATGTGTGTAATGATTCACTATTGAATGACCTTTCTTGGCAGGATTTTCAAGGTTTACCACGGCCTGAACACTCTCTCGTTGGATCAATCGCATTAGATAGCAGTTTAGAAATTAATTTTTTGAAAGAAAATGCGTTTAGCTACTTTTGCGGCTATTTTTATTTAAAAATTTTCAAACTGCACACATGTTCCCTGCCTTTACCATATTTAGGAGATGAAATTCCTTCGGACGAATTCATCTTCATGCATCAAAATCAAATAGACAAATGCAACTTAGTCAAGCCGCCTGAGGATTTTATTGCATTTGTAAAAATTTTGGAAGCAAGATTTTTAGAAGAATTCGACAGTAATTGTCATAAAATAGGATTAGGAGATATTCTTTTTAATAAAATGAAAGATGTTAGGCCCTTTTTGTGTTGTGAAAATTGTGACCCAAAAATAGTTTTAGCCCTTTTTATTAGAATTAGAATATATTTTTTAACAAAATTTTTAAATAAAGACCTTTCTGTCCCTAACTTTAAAAATAAAATTTTGTGTGTTTCACACCTATAGGTTTCAATTTTTTTTTATTTTTTAGTGGTTACAATAAGCGAACTTAATCTTACGAAAGAAAATAAAAAAGTAAAAATTTTGTAAACAGTTAAGATAAAGAGGCTCTAAAATAAGAAAGCAATTTTTTTTAAGAAAAATTAAAATTTGGGATGTAAATGTAGGCATTTGTATATACTTATGTAAATAATTTGTTTTTATACTGTGATATTTTTATACATTTTTTACATGAATTGTTATTGTTTTGTTTTTATCGTTACATGTATACATTTATCGTTTTGTTTATTTTTTCGTTATATATTAATGAATTGTTATCGTTTTGTTACTTTTTGTAAATAAATATTTAATGGGTGATATAGGCCTAAAGGGGAACCGAGCACCCAAAACTAACTTCGGTAACGCGCCGTTTTGCATACCTCCTGGGTGGTGTGGAAAGTGCAATTGGGCATTTTAATTTAAATGCCCAAAAATTCTTATTTTGTTCGATCTGGCCACAATGGAAAATGTTATAAAAAACGCTTATTTTGAGGCGCTCTCACACTGGAATAAGTTGGGCATCCCATTATTCCTGGCTACGAGTTTGTAATGACGTGTGTCATAAGGAAAAGCTTAGAAATTGTTTTGTTTTCAACCAATCTCCTTTTCATACCTTGTTTAGGGTTATCCATGAACGTCTGCTTGTCCCTCTGTCTATATACACGCGAACCTCGTCCTAGTCTGGAAGTTTTTGAAATTTTATATATGTTGTATTTTCCTCCCACAGAAGCGGCTCATTTGTCAGAACCGCCGATTTCGGACCACTATAGGGATAGCTGCCATGTAAACTGTACGATCAAATACATGTTCCTGTATGCAATTTTTTTATTTGGCGAGGTATCTTCACCAAAATGAGTATGGGTTATTGTCCAAGACCACGCTACAATATCTGAAGAAATTTTCTGGTTCGAACTTCTACAGCATATGGGCTACCATACAAACTGAACGCTCAAAATTCAAAACTTGTATTGAAAACTTTTGTATTTGAGATATCATATATTCAGTTAATTTTTTTTCTCGTTTTCACTAAATGCTCTTACTATAGAAATTTTTCATAATAATGCAATGAAAACAAATTTTAATTGATACTTAATGTGCATTATCTCGTGAATAAGGAAATTCATACACTTTTTTGTACGAACCATTGTTTTTTTTTGTGCAACCCTAGTATACGTACCACTTGTTGTTTTCCATACTTAAGCACTGCCATATCGACTTTCAGACATTTCAAACGGAAGTGTCAGTGAATTTTTAATATTTGTCAATCAAAATTGTGATTTCGCGTACAAAAACTGAAAATTTAGTGAAAATATTTATAATTGTGAAAATAATATGTATAATGTGTATGTGTGTGGCAATATGCAAGCTTGGAAAGTGAAAGTGTGCAATTATCGTCTGAAATCAAGTGCTTACAAGCAATCAAAAGTTTTTAGGAGCTCCGGTCGGCGTTATGCGTTGTTCTCCTGTCTTTAGTGATTACTTCTTCATTTGCTTCCGCTTCAACTGCATACAAGGTAAGTTAATTTTCATATTAATGTTATTATTTTGTAGTATGCTATTAATATTTTTCTCCAACTAATTTAGGTAAATTCTAACCTTGTTTATTTAAGAGGCGCGGACAATTTCTATAACCTCGATCCAAATGGTTTTATGTACAAAATTCCCTTACGCTTTTAGTGTTATTCGATGCTAAATTCATAGAAATTAGGGTATTTAGATAAACCATATCAAAATATACTAGCTGTCGGACTTAAGATTTTGGCTGTTCGGAAAATATATCAAAATCTTTTAGGATTTAGTTTATTTGAACAGTTGATGATAATAACATGCATGTATATGTACATAAAATATTGTCAGTTCTACTTTGTGGAGCTCACATCTTCCCTGACAATACGATAACAGTGACCTCCTTTTAAATTACTGTGTCTTCTGTATATGGAAACTTTTTTAATAACACCCTTATTGCTCTTATCATCTATTCTCAAATAGGTACTACAAAACTTCGTAGTGCCATTTTTAACGAATGATTTAACAAAGGAACTTTAAGATTTTACAAAATAAGCAGCTGGAATTTAATTATAATACGTGTATCAATAAGTTCAAGGACTAAATAAGAAAAACACATTTTTTTGGCAAAATTTGACTTTATTCATCAACAAAGTCTCCTCAAGAGCAACACAATCAGTCCAGCGCTTCTCTAACATTTCAATACCTTTCTTATAGAACGTTTTATCTTTGGCCTCGAAATAAGCGTTCGTTTCGGTGATGACTTCCTCGTTGGAGTAGAATCTCTTTGGAGCATTTTTTTGAGGTCTGCAAACAGGTAGTAGTTGCTGGGGGTCAGATCCGGTGAATACCGACCCAAAAAATCCGGTTTGTTCCGGCGAAACAGCTTCAAACAGCGCTCAAAATCAACGACACGTTGTCGATTATGATCCATTATGTGAGCAACGCGGCACCCACTTTAACAACAGCTTCCTCATAGAAAAATGTTCATGCAAAATAGTTGCCCTATGATATCTTTAAGGTGTCAGCTATTTCACGCAATTTCAATTTACGGTTTTTAAAAACGATTTGGTATACTTTTTTGATGGTTTCCGGTGTGATTACCTAATTTGGACGGCCAGAGCGTTCAGCATCTTCAGTGTCTGTACGCCCACGTTTAAAGTCAGCATACCACCGACAAATGGTTGTTTTTGATCGAGCAGATTTCCCGTAGCACTTTTCAAGCCATTGCTGAGCTTTCACTGTGTTTTTCTTCATCAAAAAACACATGAAACTGTTTCGAATCCATTGTTTTGAGAATATCAAGACAAGCGTCACTTAAATCACTGTAACTCGTGAGCCAAACATCAGAACGACATGAAATTTTGACAGGTATCTTTTGAAGATTTGTACTTATGAAAAATCATACAGAACTTTTGTTAGCAGCGCCATCTATGCGTCAGTCCCGGGACTTATTGATCCACGTTTTATTCTTATGTAAGAATATTCCATATCCATTTACAGTGCCAATTGTTTTCTTTGCGTTTTTATGTCCGAATAATATTATAGGTCTAGTGAAAAGATATGCATTATTTTTCCAATGGATGGCTTTTCTATTCTGTATCTCACACTTTATAAATGCAATTGGATGACCCTAGAAAGATAAGATTTTTTAAATAGCTTGAATCAGTATTGTTTGAATACGAGTCAAAGATGGACACCAGCAAGAGAAAATGCGACATATTTAGCACTACTTAAAAAAGGCTGAAAAAGATTGTTTTATGGATGTGCAAAAGCCTCTAGGATCGAACTTTCATCGTCGACTCGCTACTGATTCGCAATAAATTTCCGAAGCAGATAGTAATGTGTTGTTGAAAAGTGAGTCTACAAGGTATGTTCCAAAGTAAACAGGACTTTAAAAAAAAGAAAACAGAGCAAATGGGTTTTTCGGCAAAATCGATTTATTTTATTCAAAATAGTCTACTTCTTCTTCAATACAGCTTTTTCGTCCTATAGATGGCGCCAGCAGGGGGCGCTAGATTCAAAAAGTCCTGTTTACCTTGGAATGCACCTTGTATATGAGGCCTCAGTTACTAGGTCAAGCATCTGTATTGCGATCTCTACTTGAGGTCATGTTTGCAAATATTCTGGTATTTTGCTACTTTGGAGTGTAGCATTGACAGGCTTCATATCCAATACAACGATTTCGTAGTCATGATTCTATAGTAACTTATTTTTTTCATTTTTCCTTTTTTCCAACTGCGATTAGTAGTTTATATAGACAAGTCCTTGTCAAATTTGTTCAGATCTTGTATTTTGATAGCATCAAGCAAAAACGTTCAAAATAGAATGGCGATGACCAGGTACAAATGGTGGACAAGCCATCATTGACTGCTGTCAAATAAAACATTGCTGAAGTAATTTGGAGGAATGCTGTCGGTTTGACAGTACTTGGCTGAATAAAAATATGACTTACTTAGACCTAATTGTCACAGGCACGGAAAAGGATTGGCTGATAGAAAGAGTTTACTGTATGTTTGGTGGAAATCATATATCATTAGCGACGCCGCTACGGCCAAACTATTAATTCGGACGTGTACTATGCAATTGGACCGTCTGACATAGGCAATCGCCCGAAAGTGCCTGGCATTGGTAAAAGGTGAAGTTTTGTATTCCGTCAGGATAACTCCAGGTCTCACTCATAGATAGTGGTTCACCAGAAGCTATGGCAGCCTTGCCTGGAGATTCTTATGCATCCACTTTATAGTGGCAATAAAAATTTTTAAATAAATATACTTACGTATGTATGTATGTGTAGGTGCCCAAAAAATAAGGGGACATTTGAATTTAAACTGCGCGCGTCGAAGGATTTGGAGAATTATTTTTTTTTAGGTTGGTAGTACTGTCAGTCACATTTATGTCAAATTTCATGTCAAAATATTCATTAGTGTTTGAGATACGTGTCTTTTTGTGAGCTGCTAAAAGTGAGTTTTTCGTTTTTTGCGATGTCGAAATTTGTTGAGCGCAGAATTTGCCTTAAATTTTGTTTACGGAATCATTTTCTGCAGCGGATACGTTGAGGATGGTGCAGAAAGCCTTTGGTGATGAGGCTATGTCTAAAAAAATGTTTACAAGTTGTATAGTGAGTTCCAAGCCGGCCGTGAACGTGTCGAAGACGAAGAGTGTCCAGGGCGACCATCAACCTCAACCGACGAAGCTCACGTTCAACAAATCAAAGATTTGGTGTTGAAAAACCATCGATTAACAATTAGAGACCTTGCTGATGAAGTTGGCATATCGAAAGGCTCAGCCATTACCATTTTGAAGGATGTTTTGGGCCTCAAACGCGTCAAATCTCGACTGGTACAGAAAACATTGAATTTTTTGGAAAAAAGGCGTCGCGTTGAAGTATGTGAAACGATGCTCTCCGACTACCAGGGTGTTATGAAATGCATTATAACTGGCGAAGAGACTTGGATCTATGCTTACGACCCCGAAACAACCGATCAATCGAGCGAATATCGTGCCAAAAGAGAGCCGAGACCAAAGTCGCTCAAAAATCAAGGTCATGTTGACGGTTTTCTTCGATTATCGTGGTGTTGTGCATTGTGAATTCCTTCCAACCGATCAAACAGTCAACAAGGAATATTATTTGAACGTTATGCGTCAATTGCGTAACGCTATCCGCCTAAAAAGGCCGGAATTGTGGAAAGACAATTCTTGGTTTTTACACAACGATAATGCACCATCCCAAACTGCCCTCGTAATTCGTGATCATTTCGCCAAAAACTCAACCCATATCGTTCCTCAACCACCGTATTCACCTGATCTGGCGCCGTGCGATTCTGGCTGTTCACCAAGCTCAAATGACCGCTCCGGGGACACCGTTTTTATACGATAGAGGAGATTCAAGCCGCAGCGAAGACGGAACTGAAGGCCATCCCGGATAGTGACTACAACCAGTGTTTCGAAGATTGAAAAATCCGTTGGCATAAGTGCATTGCATCGGGAGGGGATTACTTTGAAGGGGATGAAATTACCCTTATTTTTTGGGCACAGTAGTGTGATTAAATTTTTGGTGTGAAAACTAATGTCAAGTTTTTACCCTTATATCTTCTTTATTGGTCAACCATTTAAGCCGCTTAAAATTCACAATCTAACAACAGCTTACATATTTATAAGCCAAATGCCTCAATTTTCATTAAGTCCAAATTTACAAAAGTCCATTTGTGCCTAGCCGAGATATTAATTGCGTAATTTAACACAGAAGTGGGTAACAAATTAAATGAACATGTTTAACATATATCTGTATATATGTACATATATCAGCTATTGTAGTATATGTAAGTATCAGAGACATTACAAAATTCAGTTGACTTCCAAACATCAGCGCGCTGAGATTTTATCAACACACAGTTTAATTGCTACTTCATACATACACACAACTACATACTTACATATGTATGTATATGTTCACATACATTTGTTCCCATGTGATTTTGTGCCCCAACTGCCTCCAATTAGTCAACGCACAGCATATGAGTGCGCGGCTTTTACCCTTAGCTTCCTCTGTATGTGCGTGTGTTTGTGTCTATCCTCCTTGTTATATTTGATTTTACTTTTACTTTTTAGATAAACATTTAAGGGTTTTTTTGGTCATAGAAAATTACTTTTTCTTTTGCTTCATTATATTCCCTTTGTGATATGAGCCCACACATTGTTTGCGGAGTAATGAAATTTTTAATGAAAACAAGTTTATTTTGAATAAAATAACCAAACATGCAGAGAAACACACGCTTAGTTAGATAGTAACGCGGGACTTTGATATTCTCGCTCTCTTTTGACGACTTCCGATTGCAATGGAAAATGGAAGTGACCCATTCACACGCACTTAGATGAATTTAAAATTTTCATTGTTGCCATTTTTAGTAGCAGACTTTGCTAGCAGCTTAGTATTTTACTCAGCAGTACTTAGCCATACGGTTAATAAGGTATGTGAAGTTCAATATATTGATTATCTTTCCTTGACAGTCTCTTAAAATATTGCTAAGAAAAAGGGGAAAGGGAGAAATAAAATCGGGAAGAAAAGTAAGAAACTTATCAGAAAATAAGACTCACAAATGTTTCATTATGAGGGTACAGAAATATACAAACGCCTTAAAGGTTCTTTCAACCTTACATAGGTTTTTCAAGATTGGTAGAGTGGCTGTCTCACGATGTGCCTAGACCTTTAGAAGGCCTATTGGGAAACCACAGGGCCTAAAATCTCCTTACTCTAAGGTCTCTTCTCCGAACCACCCTGTACTCTTGTGTAACCTCCAAAACTTCGCAAAAAACCATAAAGGTAGTTTGCATACTTTTACTTCTCTTTTTTCTGGACTCTAATGGTAGTGTGGTGCCTGTTCTAGTTAGCTCATCAGTCATCACAGTTACCAGGAATATCACTTTGTCCTGGCACCCAACGCGGATTTATCGTGAAATGTTATGTTATATCTACTAAGCGATCAAGGTATTCTTTCAATATCTTTGATGAAACCCTACGAGATATTAGTGATTTCAAAGTCGCTTCACTATCTGATTTCAGCTCAAAATTGGCTAGAACCGTTTTTGCGTAATCAGTGGAGTCCTGGAACTCCTTTGTAAACTCCTCATTGGTTGGCCATTGTAGCTGTACCCTTTTCAGCAGGTCAGCAGCACGACGCTTCTACGTGTACCTGGTTTTCACTCGATCATCGTTCTTCAAAAATACTGGCAGCTCTATGTTTGGCATCTCCTTTCCTTCCCATCCTTGTAACAAAACTTCGGGGGCTTGGTTTCGACTGCCACTGTTCTTGGTGTCTTCCTGGGCTTTGCTTCAGCTTCAAAGTTGCCATCAGCCCTTGCACTTACATAGACCAAGCTGTCTTTGGGCGGCTACTTTTCCAGTTCATTTTAAATGCTGCACTTTTCGGGAAACGACAATCCCTACGGCTTTAATCCAGGAGATACGCACTCCTTTAATTCTTTGTTGCTTTTATTGTTCTGATTCATATCTGGAATCTCGAGTGTGTAGGGGGAAAGAGATCCCCTTGTGCATAGTCCCCGGCACGCAAGTAGGGTTATAGTGTTATGGGGAGCGCCTGGTATGCATAAGCTCCGTTCGTTACTAGGCTATTTGAGGATTGCCGGCAAGGTTGAACTTCGACACGGGATGCATGACACCCTGATTCAGCCATTATTTCAACCGCAATAAGACTTCTTAATTCAATGCTGTTCTATTGAGGAGCAAGGACCAAACACCAAAAAAGTTAGACCTTACCTAGATACCTTCGAGCTGCAAGAAGGGTGAACTGTTACCGTCCGTCCCTGGTATCAACGTGCTAGTCGAGTATCTGTTACCAGTCGGCATCTCCGGGGAGGATTCAGCGGAGAGTTTTTGCCGATCAAAAAAGCAAAGAAGATCCAGTTTAATAAACGGTCAATCTTTATATTGAAAGTCAATGCTAGATTTCTGAAACCTCTAACCATTACCAAAGTGATAGTAAATAGAATGTTTAAATTCTAACTTTCGATGTGGGACGTGTAGAAACTATCGATTAATAGACATAGTTTCATAAAATTGTCGATAACTTTCTATGCTTACCGCTATAAAGGGACAAGCAGCTTATTTGTACCCATTTGAATGCATTTCTATAACCTTACACGGTTTCAACTCCGCATATTATTTATAAAGAAAAAATCCGTGAAATGTTTGACGAACAAAAAGTATGTGTCTTCGTTTTATGTGCAACCCAAAAAAAAACTGGATACTAACAGAGCTGAAATTAATCCATAATCCATCTCTCTTAAAAAAAAATTATCAAAAAAAATTGTTTTTTCGAGATATAAATTTTTTTTACTGATAAAAATTTATGTTATCAAAGATAATTGGAGATATTGATTTTTCAGGATTCTCCAACTTTCGATAACAAAAATCGATATTAATATTTTTAATTCGATACACGCCAAATATCGATATATTCACGTGATCAGCGCCGTTATCGTACATAGTAATCTTCAAACATAAAGAAAAATAAAGACACCTTGGTAATGCTTTTAATTTCAAAATCGTTTCAGCTTTCTCTTCTGTTCATGCTTCCAAATAGTGTAAGTTTCGTTCATCCTTTGGAAGCAGAAACTGCCTTCGTATCCGTATCGCTGCAACTTGTATTCACATGGCTTTGGATCCAGTTGCGTAAAACAGCAATATTACTATAGACGCCAGGGTACTTCCTAAGACCACACCCAAAACCATTCGAGCATATACCCACTTGTTTGTCTCCGACCACCAACGGCCCACCAGAGTCGCCCTGGCATGCGTCCTTACCACCCTGTGGCACGCCAGCGCACAGCATACGTGGTGTTATTCTCCACTTGTTTTTGTACAACAGCAAGCAGCGTAGTCGCGTTATAGTATACACGTAGACTGCATGCAAACGACCACGAACTCCCGCCTGCGTTTCGCCCCAACCCACAATACTGGCCCGACTACCGAGCCACGGTCTCTTCACAGCCAATTTGATACATTGCGCACTTGCGCCGAACGGTATGCTTTCGACAAGGAAAAGTAAACCAACATCGTAATCCATATTGACATTACTATAATCCGGATGCATCTTAAGGCTTTCCACTTGTATAACATTACTCGTTGCACCCTGTATATCAGTTTCACCATATATTATGCTATATTTGCGTGGTTGTTTTTCGCGTTCCAGGCAATGCGCTGCGGTCAGGACAACTCTTCGGCTTATAATACTGCCGCCACACTGAAAGCTTCCCCATATTTGCACTGCGACTAGATAGGGATATTGCTCGATGGTCACCACTTGACCGTTAATAATGCGTGGTTCCACTTTTTCGTTAACATTTAACCGTGTGCCATCTGGCTCGTATGCGCCGCTAAGGGTTAATGAGACCGTGAGCGCAGCAATCGAAAATGTACGGCGAGACATTTGTCGGCTAAAATAAATGCTTTGTGACTACTTTGTACACCGGCATCGGTTTTTATATGTTCTAGGCAATTTCAAACTACTCAGCTATTCTAAATTTTAATTGCTAATTTCTGTGGAACTGTAGAAATGTTAAGTGTCATAAGTCATACTTAGCCGTGCTCATATTTGAGATTATTCGTGCTCAGTAGTACTCGAGAGTTATGCAACGCTATAGATAAATTACTCTATTTTTTGTATTAGCGATTTTTTTATTTTTCAGGGAATGCCACTATCAATTTTCGACTTCTCTGTAAGCTAAGTTTGAGCTCTGATTCACCTGGCCAAAATAAACTGGTAGAAGCCTTTTTTAAATTTATTGAACTGGATATATTAAGTTTGCCATGATATATATAACACCAACAAGAAATTGTTGGAACCCCTATAAAGCATGTGCCCAAAAAATAAAGTGACATTTGATTTTAAACTGAGCGCGTCGAAAGATTTGAAGAACTATTTTTTTTTCTTAGGTTGGTAGTACTGTCAGTCACATTTATGTCAAATTTCATGTCAAAATATTCATTACTGTTTGAGATACGCGTCGTTTTGTGAGCTGCTAAAAGTGAGTTTTTCGTTTTTTGCGATGTCGAAATTTGCTGAGCAAAAAATTTGCATTAAATTTTGTTTACGGAATCAATTTTCTGCTGAGGACACGTTGAGGATGGTGCAGAAAGCCTTTGGTGATGAGGCTATGTCTAAAAAAAATGTTTACAAGTGGTATAGTGAGTTCCAAGCCGGCCGTGAACGTATCGAAGACGAAGAGCGTCCAGGGCGACCATCAACCTCAACCGATGAAGCTCACGTTCAACAAATCAAAGATTTGGTGTTGAAAAACCGTCGATTAGTAATTATAGACCTTGCTGATGAAGTTGGCATATCGAAAGCTCAGCAAATACCATTTTGAAGGATGTTTTGGGCCTCAAGTGCGTCAAATCTTGACTGGTACCGAAAACATTGAATTTTTTGGAAAAAGGCGTCTCGTTGAAGTGAGTGAAGCGATGCTCTTCGACTACCAGGGTGTCATGAAATGCATTACAACTGGCGATGAGACTTGGATCTATGCTTACGACACCGAAACAACCGATCAATCGAGCGAATATCGTGCCAAAAGAGAGTCGAGACCAAAAATATCGCGCCAAAGTCGCTCAAAAATCAAGGTCATGTTGACTGTTTTCTTCGATTATCGTGGTGTTGTGCATTATGAATTCCTTCCAACCGGTCAAACAGTCAACAAGGAATATTATCTGAACGTTAGGCATCGTTTGCGTAACGCTATCCGCCTAAAAAGGCCGGAATTGTGGAAAGACAATTCTTGCTTTTTACACCACGTTAATGCACCATCCCATACTGCCTTCGTAATTCGTGATCATTTCGCCAAAAACTCAACCCATATCGTTCCGCAACCATCGTATTCACCAGATCTGGCGCCGTGCGACTTCTGGCTGTTCACCGAGCTCAAAAGACCGCTCCGGGGACACCGTTTTTATACGATAGAGGATATGCAAGCCGCAGCGAAGACGGAACTGAAGGCCATCCCGGAAAGTGACTACAACCAGTGTTTCGAAGATTGGAAAATCCGTTGGCATAAGTGCATTGCATCGGGAGGGGATTACTTTGAAGGGAATGAAATTGATTTGGAAGAATAAATAAAGAATTTTCAAAATAAATACAATGTCACCTAATTTTTTGAGCACAGTAGCCACAGTATATTGAAATTTTTGTATAAAAAAGAGAAGGATGCCACGCAAGCCACCAATAAAATTTGTGAACTTTACGGAGGCGATGCTAAATCAGATCGTGTAGCACAACAATGGTTCGCTCGCTACCGTTCTGGAAATTTCGATGTGAAAGATGCACCTCGCTCTGGTCGACCTATCGTCGAAACAGTCGGTGAAATTGTGGAAAAGATTGATCAGGAACGTCACATAAGCAGTCATGACTTCGTTAAGGAATTGTTTTTGAACCATTTAAAAAAGGCTGACTACAAAAAGAAGCTCGATGTTTGGGTACCACATGAATTGTCTGTGAAAAATTTAATGGACCGAATCAACATCTGCGATTCTTTGCTGAAACGAAATGAAATCGAGCCACGTCTGAAGCGAATGGTAACAGGAGACGAAAAGTGGATCAAATACGACAATGATGTGCGAAAAAATCATGGTCCAAGCGTGAAAAAGCTTAACAAATGGTCGCACAGCCAGGATTGACGTCTCGAAAGGTTATGCTGAGTGTTTGGTGCGATTGGAAAAGAATCATCCACTATGAGCTGCCCCAGTCAGGTCGAAGGATTGATTCTACATTTTACTGTCAACAATTGAAGAGATTGAAGCAAGTAATCGAAAAAATGGCCAGAATTGATCAACAGAAGGGTTCATTTTCTATCAGGACAACGCTAGACCACACACATTTGTGATGACTCGGCAAAAACTGGGAGAGCTTGACTAGGAAGTTTTGATGCATCTACCATATAGCCTTGACCTTGCACCATCGGACTACCATTTGTTTCGGTCAATGCAAAACTCCCTTAACGGACTAAAGTTGGCTTCAAGTTAAGCCTGTGAAAATTACTGGTCGCAGTTTTTCGCCGAGAAACCAGAAAAGTTTTACACTGATGGAATAATGTCTCTAGCGGAAAAATGGCAAAAAGTGGTCAACCATAATGTTACATATTTGGCTCGTTAAAGTTCATTATAAATATAAAATTTTTTTTTATTTTTTTTTTGCTGCTGCCAGTGCTGCTAGATATTTATTTGTAGAATATTAAGTATTGTACAAATAATTTATAAAAAAAAAAAAAATGTGTTAAAATTTTATTAGAAATACGAAAAGAATTTTCGACTACCCAATATTTTTAAGTTTGGCTCGTTTTTGCTTTGATTTATCTTCTGACTGTTTCCAAAAGTCTTTGTAAATGCCAAAATTTATATGTACTTCTTTTTGAAATATAATTATAAAGTGACGTTGACGGAATGAGAGAAAGATACATAATCGCTCAGCATGGATCGAGGGTAATCCTTACTTGAGAGCGTAACACAGTGAATTCCAGACCTATCAGCAAAGTTTGAGAACTCCAGAACTTATTGCGCAAGTTCATGTGAAATTGTCTGATGACAAGAAGACTATTTCAGGACTTTAGTTAAGTTCCTTAACCCTGGACGGGCATCGCCGAATCGACTAACAAAGCACGTTCAGGGTTAAAAGCTTGATGTAATGGCCATTGCCGTCTTTTTTGTCTGTCCAAGTCTATGATCTGGTGACTATTCCAATATTCAATGTTTGAATACGTATCAGTACTAGTGTTAACTGAGTTAGCCTAAGTCAGGTTATCTTTTTTTTTAACTTACAAAAAAGCCAAAATAAAAAAATTTATATAGTAATATCAAATTATAAAAAACTACTTTCCAACCCATCTGCTCTCGGGAGACCACTGACAAAATCATATATGGCAAATTCCAATTTAATATGACATTTATGCCTCGGAAGGCCTCGTCAACTGTCATTTCGATTGCAAGCAAGCCATTTGTCATGAAAATGCACTTTTTGCAGCTTTTACACACAAACCGTTTTGTACATCAATGTTCATGTATAAGTATACAAGATTTTACAAAAGTTCCAACGGAAATTTACTCTCATACAACTAGACATACACGTTTATCAGCATATATTGAATTATAACGAGCAGCATGTCAAGAACATTGAAGAAGCGCCTTTGTATAACTGTATATACGTATGACAAGTGTGCGTTGCAATGTCACTGACTTTTGTGCGCCCGAAGCTTTTACAAAAGATACAGTCTTATACAGTAAACTCCACTTAATAGGGTCTCAAATTGTAAATGGTTTTACTAACAACTGTGGCTATTGCAGGTGGTTCCTTTGCGGAGACGCTGTTCCAATAACTTTGAACCTTTCACTTATGATCTATTGACTTTTAAATAATTTAGACTCCAATGTCTCCGCCGAAAGCTCGCTGAACCGAAAGTTTTCCATAGACCTAGTTTTAAATACATCGATCACTCTAAGGTGTTTTAATTTGTTTTTGGTGGGGCTTATAATCTGTTGAACCTTATTAAGTTATTTCTTGACAGAAAGAGCTTAACCTGTGCAAAGTTAAACTTTGGTCTTATCAACTGGGTGGTTATCGCTAGTTTTGCCAAAAGAAAAAGTAAGAAAGCTTTCTGCTCATATTTGTGTAACCGGTCGTAACCTTAAGGGGATATTCTACTCTAGAATTTTGAAAAATTCGATTTTTTTCATATATTTAAGTTTAGACTTTCAAAAATATGACCTTAGAAGGATTTTTCAAAATTCGACTTATTTTCGGAGTTACAGCCGATTTTGTGAGGTGGCGTCCGTGTTCACTAGAATTGTCTCCTAAACTTTAAACGCGTTTTTCTCGAAACTACTTTTTTCCATACGGTCCACGGCATTATCTCAAGTTCTGTACAACCGATTTACTTGAAATTTTGTGTGAACCTTCTTTATATAATCCTTTATTGTTCCTACCAGCATCGTGTCAAAATTTTTGTTTTTAATATTAAAAAAAAAATCAGGAATTTTTTTTGATTTTTTTTTTCAGACCACCAGCAGAGTCAGGATCAATGTCACCAGGAGGCGCCATTTTTTTTACACCTGTCTCTCCCCCCTCTAATTATTTTAATTTTTAATATTTTTTTTGTAAAATTTTTTTCCTGTATTCTTAAGATATCAATAAAAACACCATAAAAAAATGGATAGTAAAAATATTTTTGGTTTTTTTTTCAAATAAAATTCAAAAAACTGCCCAAAATTTGATTTCTACAGTAGAACACCCCCTTAACTGGCAAATGGAGTGCTTAGGGAGTGGGAGGCACATTCAAAAGCTTAAAAGATTCTCTTAAATACTGTTTAATGGTAGATATACTTTCTGGCAACGTCGATAAGCCGATTGTTTATAGAAAACGAAAGTTTGTTTATAACGGACGCAAGTTGGTATCTAAGCTGAGACCTGAAGGCTGGCAGCATATTCAGCATATTGATTTAACTTCATATTTTTCCATTTTTTTTTATTTAACATTAGCTTTAATGAGGTTCTAGGCAGAGTAGCCAGAGTTCAAATCTGTTCGCAAATCAATTATTTTTTTTTCATTTCCCCAACACATTACACATTTCCTTCGACATTGCAATGTCCCAGGGAGCTCTGTAGGTTTTGAAAAAAAAAAAAAATCCAAAGAAACGAAACAAAAGAAAAACAAAAGAAGATAGTTGTCATATTATAACAAAAATAAGAACATAGAAAAATAGAAACCTTGACAGCCGTTGGGCCGTGGTTCACCACTAATATATGGGGCGCATCTACCAGTTAGATCAAAAAACTATCTTTATAAAGATTTATCATGATTTTAGGCAATTTTCTAATGACAAGCTGTCGGCTTGTAGAAACGACTACAATTTCAATATTATTTCGCCACTGCAGCCAGTTGTAAACCACGTACTATTGGTCGCTTGTCACGCACAAGTACACTGCCTCGTGTTGCTTTTTGAAAGCACAAATAATACTATGTATTCTTCTTCAAGGAGCAAAGTAGGCTATAAGACAATGTGACATACATTTAATATGGGCTAGAAAGGTCCTTTACCAGCTTCCATTCAAATTGTCTCCCAGCGGGCACAGTTGTATTTAATATCTTTTTGTATATATTACATGTGTGTGTCAAATATGTCCTTGGCGGCAGGCTTTCCTATTTCCGTGCGTCAATGGCAATGCGAATGTGTGAGTGTATGTAAATCTGTATGTGCTGAGTCCATTTCAAGCGATTTATTGCCATCACATGTCGAATGTGTTGTTGTTATTTATTCATTTTTATTATTATTGTTTCTTTGCGCTTTTTGTTGCCAACATTTCTAGTCTACACCCGCAACGAAACAAAAGAACGAAGAAACAACACTTTTGGCTGCCGTGTCTTGAAAGCAAGACTTCCACACACAAGTCAGCATATTTATGTATGTTCTGTTCAAACCTCTTGCGCGCTCGACTTTGTCCTCGCCTGTGCATCTGTGAAATTTGCGGAATTGTTATTTTTGCTGATATTACAAATGCGTCAGTAAACAAGGTTATGAAAATGACAAATCGTTTGTTGACATTTTACTGGCGAATTTATGCACACATACACACATACGCCCATGTGTCTGTGGCGGCGTCCGTGTCCGTGTGTGCTTGCGGTCATTTGTCTCAGCACTAATGTTGGCGCTCCATGGAGGATTGCTTCGACTCCCTCTCCTCCTCTCATGAGGCTGCTTCTGCTTTGCTAATGTCACTGCTGAGTAAAGTTGGCTGCTGTTGACTGCTGCTGACTGTTGACTGGTCCACGCTTACCGAAAGCAGCTGTTCGCCTACTTGTAGCTGTCCAGAGATTATATTATATGACATATGAAAATCATTTAGCCAAGTGTAATGATGTTAGGAGTGAATTTTAAGTGCAGCAACCACATACAAGCAACCTCATACAATTACACGGATATAATGTACGTAGCGCAGTGTAGATATTAACGGTATATTTGCTGGTGGGCGTGGCTTAAATTTTGATTTGTGTAAGCAAAATTTTCAATTCCCATTTAAATAGCACATGTCAATTTCTCGGTGCCACTAACGATGGGTATAGCCTGGCGTTGTCCTGTTGGAACATAATTGTTCTCTTATGGTCCAAAGCGATTGTTTATTTTAGAAGGTTGCTTACTTCAAACGGTAAAATTGTTTATCGTATAAGTGAGGAGGCCTTAGTAGATTATTCCCAGCCGATCCCACCAAACCCAGAGTCAACTCTTCCTGACCATTAATCCTGGTTCCGTTTGCGTCATACTATATTATTTAAACGTTATGCGTCTTTTGCGTAACGCTATCCGCCTAAAAAGGCCGGAATTGTGGAAAGACAATTCTTGGTTTTTACACCACGATAATGCACCATCCCATACTGCCCTCGTAATTCTTGATCATTTCGCCAAAAACACAACCCATATCGTTCCGCAACTACAGTATTCACCTGTTCTGGCGGCGTGCGACTTCTGGCTGTTCACCAAGCTCAAAAGACCGCTCTGGGGACACCGTTTTTATACGATAGAGGAGATTCAAGCCGCAGCGAAGACGGAACTGAAGGTCATCCCGGAATGTGACTACAACCAGTGTTTCAAAGATTGAAAAATCCGTTGGCATAAGTGCATTGCATCGAGAGGGGATTGCTTTGATAGGGATGAAATTGATTTGGACACAGTAGTACACTACTACTCGATCGCAACCGTTTTCGCTTGACGCTCTTTTAGATGAGTTACTTCTTACCACCAGTGTCAATCTCCGCTTCGGACATGGATCGGGTTTTTTCGCTAATTCTTTTTATGCATTCTTGTAAGATGTTGATTTAAACGACTTTAGTTCCAACAAGACGTCTTGAGTGGCACTCAAAGATGCAATCAATTTATCGAACGAAACTTTAGGTAAGCGCATTGGTCCGGCTCGTGCGCTGATATAGACGAGTTCACAACAGCGCGCCAGTCGTTCTTCTTTTTCACTGTTTGATTTCGAGGCTGCCGTTGGTGTTAATGTTAATGTTGGTTCAAGATAGACGAAATTATCTACGACCTTGAAGTTATGACTGTCAATAGTGACGTGGGAGCCCAGCCCCGTGTGCGACGTCTGTTTGTTTGATGACAGGAGATATTTCGTCTTGCCCTCGTTCACTACCAGATCCACTTGCTTTGCTTTTTTGTCCAACCTAGAGATCTATTCAGCTTTGCAGCGCGTATTATTTGCTCCTGCATTAGATTGAAGAAGTCGCACGACAGGGCACAGGGTCGCCTTGTCTGAAACCTCGTTTTGTATCGAAAGTTTTATCCCTTTTTTCACGTGCCTTTTCCAAGATTTGACCCATGGTGAATATCTGGTCGATTGTTGGTTTTCCCACCTCACTGATAAGGTCTGATAGGTAAGTTGGTTGACGTTGGGCTTTAATTCATTGACACAGTACGTTCTATAGAACCTTATATGCGATATTGAGGAGGCTTATGTCATTGTAGTTGATGTAGATTGTGGGGTCCCCTTTGTATGGATTGGGCAGAGCAGACTACTACTACAAAGAAACTGTTGCATGCTACTTCTCAGTTCTTCGCCATCGTATTTGTTAACCTCTTCTCTGGGGGTTTTATCTATCTATTATACATCAAGCTGTCAAACAAGCCACTTTCCTATAAGTTTCAATATGTTCTCACTAATATTATTATTTACTTCTGTTGAATTCCTTCAATCCTAACATCAACTTGAGCACACAGTATGTCACTCTCCGAGTCCGACCAAACTAATAGAAACCAAAAATATTTAATTTAATTAATTGTTTGAAAATTTGGCGAAAAGGTCACAAAGAATTAATGCAGTATGCGACGGGATATTAACGTGGTGCAAAACAAAAAAGAGTTGTCAGCCCATAATCCTGGTATCTTTATACGAATAGTTTCGGCTAAATGACACATAATACTCAACAGCTTGGCTGGTCGAAAACTGTCAACACAACACAAACCTGATTTTGACTTGCTTTTACGTGATTTTTTCGGCTTCGGTTCACCTTTGCCACGATATTCGATCGGTGGAATCGTCTGCTTCCGGTTGTTAAGATAGATCTAAAACTCATTGCCAGTTCTGGGCCCTCTTTGAATAGTTTATACCAATCAAAACTACCAGTTCGCGACAAACAATTATTACCGAGGGCCTTTTCCAACATTCTGAACTTTTCGACACTAGAAGTTTGATTCCGCACAAAAAATTTAGTGGAATTTCTTTCTTGAATAATTTCACTCACCGCAAAAATCTCCGAATGCACTTTATGTACTTCAGAAAGACAAGCTTGTACCAAACATTAATGATTACTTTGATGTGAGATTTGACACTGATGTCGCTCACAGACATGCCAACTAAAAGAAATATTTCGACGATTTTCATTAAAAAGTCTTACTATTTTTTGCCCACAGCTCTACTGCTAAACTTTAATAATAAAAATTTGATGTCACTTTTTTCGACAATTTTATTTGGAAATTCAATAAAAACAGCTAAAAAATTAAGCAATTATTTTCATCTGCAGTATGAACCGAGTCGATTTAGAACTACTAAAATTTGATTATAACAGCTTATAAATAACAGGAAAAAACATAGGTAAGCATAAATCGCATTGTCATTCGATTTTCGGGAATTTGAAACAAAAAAACAAAAGAAATCATAAATTTTTTATCAACCGCCAATCTCAATTGCCCATCAACTAATTTAGTTTAAGCGACAAAATAGTCGAATAAATAAAGCAATTACGAGTGGCAGTGTAAATACTAAAAAATACAATAAAATCGACATAAACAACACACAGGTTTATGCACATCAACACACACACAACATACGACGTTTGACAACTAAGTAATGAGACTGATTTTATTGCCGCGCTTGTGGTAAACATGTGACCTTGAAATTCCCTTTCACTCCATTGATATATGTACCATCACTCTAGTTTCTTTAGTTCGCCTGCTGCGTCAAGTTGAGTAGACGTGTGTTTGTAGTGCTCGTCACGAAAATGGAAAAACGAAATCAAAAGGAACGCGTCGCGATAAAATTTTGCGCCAGATTGGTCAAAACAGCTTCGGAAACGTACTCTAAAATTGTAAGAGTGTATGGTGATAGTGCTCTTAGTACCGGAAACCAAACGCCAAAGCTCACAATGGTTGTCTCCGCGCGCCCCCCGCCCGAAAAAAGCTCGCATGAGCAAGTCGAAGGTGAAAACGATAATTATTGCCTTTTTTGATAGCCGTGGAATCGTCCACAAAGAATTCGTTCCACCGGGGTAAACTGTGAACCAAGTCTACTATTGCCAAGTAGTCGAAAGATGGCGAAAACGAGTCAACAGGGTGCGCCCAGACATTGCTCGTAACTGGATCCTACATCACGACAACGCGCTGTGCCACACCGCCCTCAGCATGCCCCAATATTTGTCCTCTAAAGGGATCGCCGTGTTGCAACAGCCGCCTTATTCACCCGACATGTCACCCGGTGACTTTTTTTGTTTCCTAAAACAAAATCGGTGGTCGAAGGAACCCATTTTGAGGCGATTACGGACATCCAGGCGGCCGTGAAGAGGGACTCGCGGACATCCCAGTCGAAACGTTCCAGAAATGTTACGAAGCATGGAAAACGCGCTGGAATCGCTGTATAGCTGCTCAAGGTGACTACTTTTGACAGAGTTGTAGAATAATTTTCAAATATACAGTTTTTATGGAATCAGTCTCATTACTTAATTGTCATACCTCGGAATATGTAAATACACATGTTTAGGAGGCGACACGTGAAAAAGCGCGCAGGCACGCAAAAACATAGACAAACGCCGGAATCCATCAAAACAATTTGAATCGCATAAAAATAACACAATATTAACGCAAGCGCCGAGGGAACATCACAAAAAGCCGGTTACACACACACACAACTACGCATAGTTATGTGTGTGGAAAAGGTAGAAATTAGAATAAAAATAGCAAAAATAACTAAATAACAGCATTAACTCAATCCTTCAGGGGAAAATATAAAAAAATGTAACCATGTGTGTATGGTATGTGTGTGTGTGTGAAAAAGTTACAATGAAATGTTTTCAAAACATTGTCGAATGTACATTCATAATGAAAAGAAAACAAAGCAAGTGCAAAAGAGTCAATAAAAAATATGAAAAAAATCGGCGAAAAATCACAAAAAAGAATTCCCTAATGCAACAACACTGTTGTTGTCATAAATTGCCGTCAGACTTAAAATGATAACAAATAAAATCAAGTCACTTATGTTTTAATGCGCGCACATAAACACGCTCACACGCGGTTTAGAGTATAAAACGAAAATATTTTCATACAAAAAGTTACCACTAAACTAAAACAAACACATACATATGTGGGTACAGCAGCGGGCATAAAATTAGAGATAAATGCATAACAGCAGCAAGACGAAACATTAATAACCCACACAAATACAAAATATTCCTTAAAGAACCGGACTTCGCCAGGTTGGTTTCTATGAAAGGTACTGCGTCGAATACTCTCAGAGTTGGAGTCCATTCGGACGACATAATCTAGCCATAGTCGCAACTCTAAATTCGCTGAGTTATGTCAATGTCGTCGTATAGCTCGTACAGCTCATCGTTCCATCGACTGTGGTATTCGCCGTTGCCATTGAGCAAAGAACCATAAATCTTCAGCAGAAACTTTCCTCGAAAAGTCGCAACGTCGACTCATCTGATGTTGTCATCGTCCTTGCCTCTGCGCCATATAGCAGGACGGGAATTATGAGTGACTTATAGAGTTTGGTGTTTGTTCGTCGAGAGAGGACTTTACTTTTCAATTGCCTACTCAGTCCGAAGTAGCACCTGTTGGCAAGAGTTATTCTGTGTTGCATTTCGGGTCTGGCATTCTTGTCGGTGTTGATACTGGTTACAAGATAGATGAAATTATCTGCGACTTCAAAGTTATGACTGTCAACAGTGACGTGGGAGCCAAGTCGCGAATACGACGACTGTTTGTTTGATGACAGAAAATATTTCCTCTTGCCCTCGTTCACTACCAGAACGATTTGCTTTGCTTCCTTCGGCAGACTGGAGAAAACAGAAGAAACGGCGCGAATGTTAAAGCTCTTATAGAAGATTGTGCCTGCGCGATTAAGCTCTGCAGCTCGAATTATTTTCTCCAGCAGGTAATTGAAGAAGTCGCACGATATGCTGGAGTCTAGTACTACAGATAACCATATTTTGGGCCCCGGCGAAGTCGATCAGCCTCAACCCATTTGGCGATGTTTCCTTGTGTAGGCTGAATTTACCGACTGTTGTGACAGTCTTTGAATCACTCTCGCATTAAAGTCGCGAAGCTCGATTTTGATATCATAGCGGATGAAGCTCTCATGGGTGCGCTCCAAGCGCTCATAGAAGACATCTTTGGTCACATCGTTTTGCTCTTCCGTCGGGGCGTGGGCGCAAATCAACGATATGTTGAAGAACTTCGCTTTGATGCGGAATGCGGTTAAACTTTCATCCACCTTGGTGAATGCCAGTACTAGGTGACGAAATCTCTTTGCCAACTTGAATCCCACAACGAATTTGCATTCCTTGATATGACCACTATAGCGAATCCTACGAGGACTTACTCGCCTAAGTTCTTGTCCTGTTCATAGCATTTCCTGGTCGGCGGTGATTTCAGCCTTTACACTAAGGAGGACATCAACCAGCTGGGCAGTGGCACCTTACCAATTGTGGGACCGGATATTCCAGATGCATGCCTTTAAATCATAATCCTTAACACGTTTGCAGGGGTCGTCATCAACCTATCACTCAGCAGTTTTCTTCTTTTCAACTTAAGCGCACAAACCTGGGAAGTTGATGTTTCGCCTTCTCACTTTAGCTCACCTTCAAACGGATGTTTTTTGGCTACCCAGAGGATACTTGGTCGAAAACTGGAAGTCGTTTCTGACCACTCCCAAGTGAATGGCGATCAGAGAACTTTCCTCAATTGAGTGAATTCAACACATGAAGTCATCGTCTATTTCGTAATTGGTATTTAGAATATAAGGGATATACATCCATACATATTAGGGTGATTCAAAAAAAAAAAAATTTTTTTCGTTTGGTACTCGGAAAAATAGGTTCCTAGACACCTCTAAGAAAGCTTCTCCAAGCATGAGTTCTTAATTGCAACGATAAGGTCTTCCTACATACAGTTTTCTATTTTTTCTTGTTATCAGATAGAAAAATTTATATCTCGCTCCCAACTACTTGAAAAAATATCTTGTAAATTGAATGCCCTAAAAAAAGGTCTCCGTAAGGTCTTTCGTAAACCCAACCGTTTAAAAGATATTAACGGTTGAAGTTTGATTATTTTTGGGAAAATTTTTTATTTTTTATGAATTTTATAACTCAATGAAAAAAATTATTATGAATGATGAAACTCATAGGTTTTCGGAGAGGCTTTCTTAGAGGTGCCTAGGAACCTATTTTACCTATTTTTCTGAGTACCAAACGAAAAAAAAATTTTTTTTTGAATCACCATAATACATATGTATGTAAATATACACAATATGATTTCTTCGCAAAAAATTGTTATTCACTAAAAAATTATGTATTAAGATAAAAATCATCCGAAGGTGATACATTAAATTTTTTTTTTTGGAAAAAGTTCATTAGGAATCGTCACTGTTCACATCACAATGCACAGAAATATAAAAAAATATTCCAAAAGGAAACTAAAAATAGATTAAATAAAATTTAGCTAACTTTATTGAATAGAATAAATTTTCTATTAAAAACATCGCCGTTCATATTTCAATGCACGTATGCTGTACATATTTTTTCCCAAATATATATTTTCATATATGCGTCAATAATGAATATAAAAAAGCGCTCATTCGTTGTAAATCCACTGTTGACACCAACCGGCGATGACAATGTCGTGACAGCAACACCAACAATTGCAACAACAACTCAATAGTGACATTTCAGGCGAACGACTGCAACTGTGACAGCAACAGAAGTACTATCTGCGGAAAAAATCTAACTGACAGCAACAAAGGCAATAAAGTGTGCGAATAAACACACAAATGTATGTGAAAGCCACTTTATATACATACATACAGACATAGATATATGCATGGGTACACACCTATAAAATGGGAGAAAATATTTGCAAGAATATACACATGTTCGGCAGGCTAAATAAGGATACAAGCACAAAAACAGCGGATAAGCGCCTAAAAGCAGGCTTCCTTTTGCACAGACACACACCCACATGTGAATATATTTGTTTGTACATGGCTGTAAGGAAACGCAAAAGCGGCCGCACTGACAGAGATATCATCGATAAATATCGAAATGTGTAAATAACGGTGAAGGGTCGCCAATATGCCGACTGTGTTTGTATATATATATGTGTGTGTGCGTGTATGGTGACTTGTGTTTGTATATTCAGTTCTCACCTGTCCTTTCAGCAGCGAAAAATATTTAAAACGCCGAATTCGTAAGCTTTGTTGGTAGCAACTTTCAGCGAGTGCTGCGCAGGTACTGCATGTGTGTGCATATATATGTGTGTGTGTGTGTAAAATGAAGTCCTGAAGTTGTGGCAGGGCGAAGTAATATTTATTTAACAGCACTCTCCTACATAACGGTAAACACATATGCACTATAGGCGACCAGAAATACAACAACCGCGTACCACACACATACAAACGTATGTGACATGCTTGTGTGTGCGTGTGTGCCTTCGCTTGACACTTACCTTTAATTTTATGGGGTCTTCGGAGTGTTGTCAGTGTTTGTTTTTGTAAATCGTGAAAGAGTGTTTGCCCACGTGTGTTTTTATACTGTTATATATGCATACAAACATACACTACAACCACCTACAGCACACACACATACACATACACATACACACCGACAAACCGTTGGACATGCGAATTGTCATCAATTTGATTTTATCTGCACAAAAGTGTTGATGTTAAAAAATTAAACAGCTCTCTGGCTTATAAACAAACAACAACAATAACAACGCAGCTGGCGCAATGCGAACATAAAAGGAAAACAAATTGCCTTTTTGTTTGCAATGAGCGTTGTTGTTGTTCACAAGCTTCGGTTATTATGAAAATGTGTTTCATTGTTGTTGTTTTTTTTTTTTAATATTCAGTATGCTCAGTACGCTCTATTCCCTACAATACTACATATACCTATGCACCATATGATCAAATATGACCCGGACTAATCCATACAATCCGCGCGCCTACCTGGAAACATTTTTCTAGATTTACAGAACCTTTTTTTATGTTTGTCTGAAGTCATCTTTTATGCGAACTTATGGCTTTATTTAGGAAAATAATCAACAACAACTATCAGTCGAAGCTTTCTTGATGACGTCTGGTAGGTTGCACAGATAAAATTTTTCGTACTGATGAACGTCCTTAAAAGCAAATGCTACTTAAGAAAGTACATGGTAGAGTGAGGAAAATTTAGTCCCGACAGTTTCACATTGGACCTCCCAAAGGCCTTAGTGGTCGTTAGACAGCCGCTCTAACTTGCTCCCCAGTAAGATATAAAAAAATTAACAACGAGTTTGCTTCAAATCTTGTGTTTCTGATGGAATTACGGCTATAGAAAATTGGATTGTTACTTAGTCCGGGTCAAATTTGATCAGATGTAAATAAATAGTACACATATGGGTCGATTTATAGGGAACCGGAAAAACGACAAATGTTTCACTGATTTGAACAACTTTGCCTAAGAGAATAAGGCTTGGTCTAAAACCGGTTTTGAGCCAGTGATTTTTAAGGCGATTTGTAAAACATTAGCCGCACAAGCGATTTTATAAATTTAAATTTATTTTTTTTTCATCAGTCCGGGTCAAATTTGATCAAATATAAATACATGGTACATATGTAATATAGACAGCAAAGCGTGCCGATTCGTACGAAGTCAAGAAAACGGGAAATGTTCTATGGATCTGAAAATTTTGCCTAAGTATGGATCTAAAACGGTCTCGAGCCAGCGATTTTTAAGACGATCCCCAGAACATTTCTCGCATATGCGATTTTCTAGCAAAATCGACCGACACTAATGTACAGGCATATTGTTACCTATATATTTATTTATGTATATACCAGCCCAAAAAATAAGGTGACATTGTATTTATTTTGAAAATTCTTTATTTATTCTTCCAAATCAATTTCATCCCCTTCAAAGTAATCCCCTTCCGATGCAATTCACTTATGCCAACGGATTTTCTAATCTTCGAAACACTGGTTGTAGTCTCTTTCCGGGGTGGCCTTCAGTTCCGTCTTCGCTGCGGCTTGAATCTCCTCTATCGTATAAAAACGGTGTCCCCGGAGCGGCCTTTTGAGCTTGGTGAACAGCCAGAAGTCGCACGGCGCCAGATCAGGTGAATACGGTGGTTGCGGAACGATATGGGTTGAGGTTTTGGCGAAATGATCACGAATTACGAGGGCAGTATGGGATGGTGCATTATCGAGGTGTAAAAACCAAGAATTGTCTTTCCACACTTCCGGTCTTTTTAGGCGGATAGCGTTACGCAAACGACGCATAACGTTCAAATAATATTCCTTGTTTACTGTTTGACCGGTGGGAAGGAATTCATAATGCACAACACCGCGATAATCGAAGAAAACAGTCAACATGACCTTGATTTTTGAGCGACTCTGTGGCGATTTTTTTGGTCTCGGCTCTGTTTTGGCACGATATTCGCTCGATTGATCGGTTGTTTCGGTGTCGTAAGCATAGATCCAGGTCTCATCGCCAGTAATAATGCGTTTGATGACACCCTGGTAGTCGGAAAGCATCGTTTCACACACTTCAACGCGACGCCTTTTTTCCAAAAAATTCAATACTTTCGGTACCAGTCGAGATTTGACGCGCTTGAGGCCAAAAACATCCTTCAAAATGGTATTGGCTGAGCCTTTCGATATGCCAACTTCATCAGCAAGGTCTCTAATTGTTAATCGACGGTCTTTAAACACCAAATCTTTGATTTGTTGAACGTGAGCTTCGTCGGTTGAGGTTGATGGTCGCCCTGGACGCTCTTCGTCTTCGACACGTTCACGCCCGGCTTGGAACTCACTATACCACTTGTAGACATTTTTTGTAGACACAGCCTCATCACCAAAGGCTTTCTGCACCATCCTCAACGTATCCGCAACAGAAAATTGATTCCATAAACAAAATTTAATTCAAATTCTTTGCTCAACAAATTTCGACATCGCAAAAAACGAAAAACTCAATTTTAGCAGCTCACAAAACGACATGTATCTCAAACACTAATGAATATTTTGACATGAAATTTGACATAAATGTGACTGACAGTACTACCAACCTAAAAAAAAGTAATTTTCCAAATCCTTCGACGCGCGCAGTTTAAATTCAAATGTTTATATTATTTTATTTATTTTTATTATTTATTTTTTGGGCACAGTAGTACATATAGTATACTTTTCTTAAATCCGCCACATTCTAGGCCCCGATTTGTGCATACATATACTTATGTATATACTTATATATGTATACACACACAAGCGCATTTGTATGAAGAGTTCATTTAATAAACATTCACACCGGTGATCTAATTCGGCTCCTAAATTTAACGATTTCATTGAAATTTTAATGAATGCATAAAACTTTATTGCATCCGATTTGTAATTGGGGCATTTTCATAGCCAAAGGCATATCAATTTTTCCACATAGAAAATACTTACACATAAATAGTAGCAAAAATTCATATATTTAGGGTATATAAATATGAATATGTTTGTATATTAGGGTGCCCGTTGTTTCTCAAGTTGATTTTTTTGGCATACGCACTAAAGCCACTTTAATAAAATGATAATCTGTAAAAAGGTCTTACACTTATTTTTTCATAAAAGTTGCACCACGTCGTATGAGCAACATATTACTTAGAAGGCTCTTGTATGAATGCCCAGTACATTGGATGCATAGCTTTAACTGAGCATAACAATTAGAAGAAAGTGGAGCAGATAATTTTGCAACAGAACATCAATTATCCAGAGTTATACATAGATTTACTTACTTAAAACACCTTTAAATCCAATAAGAGTTATATGATTTATTTTCAAAACAAGACACTCTAATTGTTAAAGAAATTCAAAAGCTTTTTATTTACTCTGAAGTACAATCGTTATAATTAGGTTCAAAATATAACATCATTCAGCGAATTTGATGAATCTATTTTTGAGTACTTTTTCCACTAAATCAACTCGTATGCCATGAATATCATGTTAAATGTTGACTTCTGAAGCTTGAGGAGAGCGTGGTTAATTGTTAAAGACTAATGACTTCAAATAACACAGAAGAAGTAGTCTAATGGTGTTAAATCACAACTTCTCAGAGGCCAATCAATGTCCCCATTTCTTAAAACAATCGAGTCTCCAAACTTTTCTCACAATAATTCGGTTGTTCCACGTGCTGTGTGGCGCATAGCCTCGTCTTGTGGACGTTATCAAGATTAACTTCTTCCAAATTGCGGCCATAAAAGATTTGTTTTTATCGATTCATACCGCTCTCCAATGACAGTAACGGTGTCACTAGCTTCATTTCAAAAGAAGTGGAGACCGATGATTCCACCAAATACCAAACTGTCGATATAGGGCGGTGTAATGGTTATGAGGATGGAGTCTTGTGTAGAACTTCACGCAAGTGAGGAAAGTTCTCTGATCGCCATTCACTTGGGAGTGGCCAGAAACGATTTTTTTACATATGACTCAAGCAGCTCACGACTTTCGGTCTTTGACCAAGTATCCTCTGGGTAGCCTAAGAACATCCGTTTGAAGGCGAGCTAAAGTGAGAAGGCGAAATATCCCCTACATTGGGTTGTACGCTGGGCTTGGGACCCGCCACGCAAAAAACACCACCAGTGAATAGTAACAACCAGCCTCGGATGAGAGACCCCCCTTTTGATGACGACCATGGGAAACGAAATAAGAACTACGAATTGGTGGCATGCACCTGAAATGTCCGGTCCCTTAATTGGGAAGTTGCCGCCGCCCAACTTGATGTCCTCGTTAGAGTGAAGGCTGACACCACCGCCGTCCAGGAAATGCGGTGGACGGGACAAGGACTGAGACGAGTAGGTCCTTGTGGCATTTACTACAGTTGCCATATAAAGGAGCGCAAGTTTGGTGTGGGATTTGTGGTGGGAGAGAGACTCCGTCGCCGCATACTATCTTCACACTGGTGGATGAAAGTTTAACCACATTCCGCATCAAAGCGAGGTTCTTCAAAATATCGCTGATTTGCGCCCACGACCCGACAGAAGAGAAGGACGATGTGACGAAAGATGCCTTCTATGGGTGCTTGAGAGCTGCCCCCACCACGATGTCAAAATCGTGCTTGACGACTTTAACGCTAGGGCGGGCAAAGAAGGTGTATTTGGAGTAACAGTCGGTAAATTCAGCCTCCACGACAAAACATCCCCAAATGGGGTGAGGCTGATCGACTTCGTCGGGGCCCGAAATATGGTTATCTGTAGTACTAGATTCCAGCATAAGAAGATATATCAAGCTACCTGGCTGTCTCCGGATCGAAAAACCACCAACCAGATCGATCATGTTGTGATAGACGGAAGACACGTCTCCAGTGTTTTAGATGTGCGTGCGCTCCGAGGTCCTAACATCGACTCGGATCACTATATTGTTGCAGCCAAAATTCGCACCCGCCTCTGTGCAGCAAAAAACGCACGCCAACAAACACAAGGAAGGTTCGACGTCGAGAAGCTGCAATCACAACGGATAGCCGAACGATTTTCTACTCGGCTTGCACTCCTGCTCTCTGAGAGCACTCGTCAACAACTCGGTATAAGGGAACTGTGGGACGGCATCTCAAACTCCTTACGTACAGCTGCAACCGAAACCATTGGTTTTCGGAAAGTGCAAAAGAACAGCTGGTACGACGAGGAGTGCCGTGTCGCAGCGGAGAGAAAACAGGCTGCCTACCTCGCAACGTTACGATCGACTACAACACGTGCGGGAAGGGATAGATACCGAGAGTTGAAGAGGGAAGCGAGACGCATTTGTAGGTAGAAAAGGAATGAGGCCGAAATGCGTGAGTACGAAGAGCTTGATAAGCTGGCTGACAGGGGTAATGCTCGAAAATTCTACAAAAAGATGCGGCGGCTAACTGAAGGTTTCAAGACCGGAGTATACTCTTGTAGAACCTCCAAAGGTGATCTAGTCACCGATGTCCAGACCATACTTAAATTATGGAGGGAACACTTCTCCGGGCTGCTGAATGGCAGTGCACGCACAACGCCAGGAGAAAGGAGTTTAAGTGTGCTCTATCCAATCCATAAAAAAGGAGACCCCAGAGTCTGCGCCAACTACCGTGGGGTAAGCCTCCTCAACATCGCACATAAGGTTCTATCGAGCGTATTGCTTAAAAGATTAAAGCCCACCGTCAACAAACTGATTGGACCTTATCAGTGTGGCTTTAGACCTGGCAAATCAAAAATCGAGCAGATATTCACTATGCGCCAAATTTTGGAAAAGACTCATGAAAGGAGAATCGACACCCACCACCTCTTCGTCGATTTCAAAGCTGCTTTCGACAACATGAAAAGGAGCTGCATTTATGCCGCGAGGGCTGAATTTGGTAACCCCGCAAAACTAATACGGCTGTGTTTACTGACGTTGAGTAACACCAAAAGCTCCATCAGGATCAGAAGGACCTCTCCGAGCCGTTCGATACCCAACGAGGTTTCAGATAAGGCGACTCTCTATGGCGCGACTTCTTCAATCTGCTGCTGGAGAAAATAATTCGAGCTGCAGAACTTAATCGAGCAGGTACAATCTTTTATAAGAGTATACAGCTGCTGGCGTATGCCGATGATATCGTTATCATTGGCCTGAGCAATCACGCCGTTAGTTCCGGTTTCTCCATACTGAACGAGGAAGCAACGCAAATGGATCTGGCAGTGAACGAGGGCAAGACGAAATATCTCCTGTCATCAAACAAACAGTCGTAGCACTCGCGACTTGGCTCTCACCTCACTGTTGACATTCACAACTTTGAAGTTCTAGATAATTTCGTATATTTAGAAACCAGTATAAACACCGCCAACAATGTCAGCCTAGAAATCCAATGCAGGATAACTCTTGCCAACAGGTGCTCCTTCGGACTGAATAGACAATTGAGAAGTAAAGTCCTCTATCGACGAACAAACACCAAATTCTATAAGTCACTCATGATTCCCGCCCTGCTATATGGTGCAGAGGCTTGGACGATGACAACAACTGATGAGTTAACGTTGCGTGTTTTCGAGAGAAAAGTTCTGCGAAAGATGTATGATCCTTTGCGCGTTGGCCACGGGGAATATCGCATTCGATGGAACGATGAGCTGTACGAGATATACTACGATATTGACATAGTTCAGCGAATTAAAAGACAGCGGCTACACTAGCTAGGTCATGTTGTCCGAATGGACGAAAACACTCCAGCTCTGAAAGTATTCGACGCTGTACCCGCCGGCGGAAGCATAGGAAGAGGAAGACCTCCACTCCGTTGGAAAGACCAGGTGGAGAAGGACCTGGCTTCGCTTGGTATATCAAATTGGCGCCTCGTAGCGAAAAGAAGAAACGACTGGCGGTGTCTACGCCAATTAAGAAGAAGAAGAATGGTTATGCATGAATAACTTGTGGATTATCTACGCACCAGAATCGACAGTTTTGTTTATTTACCGCACCACTCAGTTGAAAGTCAGTCTCATTGGAGAAGATGATTTTCTTAAAAAAATCTTTATCGTTGTTGTTTCAAGGTAAAATTAGGAAATTCACGTCATTTACGGTGGTCCATTGGCTTCAGTTCTTGAGTGAGAACAATTGTATACGGATGCAAGCCCAAATCATTTCTCAAGCTCCGTTTGGTTGTGACAGTCGCAATTCTTGAGAACGTCTTGGAACCGACAAATCGCCTGTATCTTCAGACTTCTGCGAAAATTACTATATTTGAGAAAAAACTGACACCCTAATAGATATAAATTTATTTATATGTATTTGTAGATTTTGCATATATTTAGCAAATATTTGTGCTGTTTTCAGCATTCCAGCAATTTGCCACAAAAATGTGCATATGTATATTCATATATGTATGTATGTATTCAAATATATACTATATATAGGTTTGTACGTTTGTATCCGTATGTACTATACATAAGCGCATGTTGCTGCTGCATGTTTACAATCACTGGCAATTGCATTTTAGTGAATTAGCAATTATTATATTAGGCAGTGCATAAAGTGTTGTTTATTTAGAAAAATACTTCGATAAATTCCCGGCATAAAACTTAATTTAATGTGCTCGAATTTTATTGCAAAAAAAAAACGCGAATTTCATGTAAAATATATTTAAATGAATTTTTTTTTTTTAAAGCTAAAACAAGTAACAACTCGCTAAATTTTAAATCGTCATCAGTTTTATACTCGGCAAAGCATTTTTTCTAGTTATAAATTTGCTAATAACGAAAGCCTCACAGAAATGTTATTTGACATATGAGATCTAAATGGATGCCCACAAACGAATTGTTCAGCAAGATCCAGCCATAGGGAGAGGGGTGTTCGATGTACTACTGTGTCCACAAAATAAGGGGACATTGGAATTTAAACTGCGCGTGTCGAAGGATTTGGAGAATTTTTTTTTTTTTTAGATTAATAGTTTTGTCAGTCACATTTATGCCAAATTTCATGTCAAAATATTCATTAGTGTTTGAGATACGTGTCGTTTTGTGAGCTGTCAAAAGTGGGTTTTTCGTTTTTGCGATGTCGAAATTTGTTGAGCAAAGAATTTGCATTAAATTTTGTTTACGGAATCAATTTTCTGCGGCGGATACGTTGAGGATGGTGCAGAAAGCTTTTGGTTATAAGGCTATGTCTAAAAAAAATGTTTACAAGTGGTATAGTGAGTTCCAAGCCGGCCGTGAACATGTTGAAGACGATGAGCGTCCAGGGCGACCGTCAACCTCAACCGACGAAGCTCACGTTCAACAAATCAAAGATTTGGTGTTTAAAAACCGTCGATTAACAATTAGAGACCTTGCTGATGAAGTTGGCATATCGAAAGGCTCAGCCAATACCATTTTGAAGGATGTTTTGGGCCTCAAGTGCGTCAAATCTCGACTGGTACCGAAAACATTGAATTTTTTGGAAAAAGGCGTCGCGTTGAAGTGTGTGAAACGATACTTTCCGACTACCAGGTTGTAATGAAACGCATTATAACTAGCGATGAGACTTGGATCTATGCTTACGACCCCGAAACAACCGATCAATCGAGCGAATATCGTGCCCAAAGAGAGCCGAGACCAAAAAAATCGCGCCAAAGTCGGGTTAAGGTCATGTTGACTGTTTTCTTCGATTATCGTGGTGTTGTGCATTATGAATTCCTTCCAATCGGTCAAACAGTCAACAAGGAATATTATTTAAATGTTATGCGTCGTTTGCGTAACGCTATCTGCCTAAAAAGGCCGGAATTGTGGAAAGACAATTCTTGGTTTTTACACCTCGATAATGCACCATCCCATACTGCCCACGTAATTCGTGATCATTTCGCCAAAAACTCAACCAATATCGTTCCACAATCACCGTATTCACCTGATCTGGCGCCGTGCGACTTCTGGCTGTTCACCAAGCTCAAAAGACCGCTCCGGGGACACCGTTTTTGTACGACAGCGGAGATTCAAGCCGCAGCGAAGACGGAACGAAGGCCATCCCGGAAAGTGATTATAACCTGTGTTTCGAAGATTGGAAAATCCGTTGGCATAAGTGCATTGCATCGGGAGGGGATTATTTTGAAGGGGATGAAATTGATTTGGAAGAATAAATAAAGAGTTTTCAAAATAAATACAATGTCACCTTATCCATCAACTGATGGTCTCTATTATTATAGGATTCAATTTACTTCCCGTAGTTCCTGGTAAATAGCAAAGCAATTAATATCGTAGAAACTAGTCGACATACAATTATTTAAGAAACAAACTCAATTCACTCTATTTTTTGCTGATTTGCTGAACTTAAACGCATTGTCCTTGTTATCTGGCGGTTCACAGTTGCTGTGTGCACAATGTTGGGCGAGGAAAAGGTAAAACTTTACGACATTCAGTGTTCAATTCAAAGTATGTCGCAGCTATACTCACCCTCCGCTGCAGTTTTGTACTAATACTACACCGTCAATCGTAAGGATATATGCGTGTAAGAATGTATGTGCTGGCCTAGACAAATTTCAAGCTGTTTCACACGCGGCAAACAAATTTCTTGCACAAACAAAGCGTGGGGGTTTCCGTGTTTTTTCTTGGCTTAACGACGTAATGTCTTTGAAGATCTGCGGCGTGTGGATGTAATGCGGTTAAAGTCGACTGCAGTGATAGGGTAAAGTTGAGAGGCAAAAAAACAGCTGTTTTTTAGTTTAGGCTGAGCCACACATACATATACAAATTTTACATAATATTTACAAAATGAACACATGCATGTGTGTATGAGTGTACAAAGTTGAGTTTTATGACAATGTCAAAGGCGCTGAGGAATCAAAGAGACGGAAAAAAGCAATAATATCAAAGCACGTGACTTGCTTACCATGCAGACATTGGTCGGTGATGCGGCGGAGCCTTAAATAATCATATGTTGAAATGCTTGGGAAGCAATAACAAAAAAACTCTGTGGAGTGTTGCATAGTAAAGGCGGGGGGTTTGAAATACAAAGTGAAATTGTGTTACAATGCTGCAATGCTCGTTTACTTTCTATTATAATGTGTATACTTTATATGAATGGGGGTGAGGTAAGCAATTTTAGCTTAAGGGGTCTGAATCATGATTTTTTAGGCAAATATTTCAATCATGTGTGCCGTTTTGGTATTGTTTCCATTTAAATGATTGCATGTATTATTATTTTTCCTTTATCTGTTGTTTACTTATGGTTTTGCGAAAATTTCAAATGGGTTGTAAGAAACAACAGTTGGTAACGAAGAACGGAGAGGCTGAAAATAATTATAAATGTATGTATGCGTATAAGAAAAGATCAAAAAATTGTATGTCTCTAGCATATATAGTACATATAGTCATTGATTTATTGCAGATTTAGTACTTTCGAACAGTACCATTATATGGAGAGCGGATGCGGTTACCATCCGAATTCACCCATTTTCACACTGTCGGTAGGAGTTCTTATAATATTTGCGCTGGGCGAATTAAACTTTTTATAGGCCACTTTTCCAAATTTTTTTCTTCCTACAGGTGCACTGCTACTGTGATCTCCTGTGCCGAATTGCAGTTCTATTTCTTAATTTATTGCTTACATATGGCTTTTAATACGTCTATCTACGAACTCCGCTTTACTTTTTTTTTCAAGAAACATGTGTACCAAGTTTCATCAATACATTTAATTTTTACTCAAGTTATAACTGGCAGGGACGGACGGATACTTGGAGAGTCACCAGGATTTCAACTCGCCTCTTCATCGTGATCATTTAGGTATATATTGAGCAAACGAAAAAGTCTTTTCTTATTTCTAATAAAACTTTAACTTATTTTTTTATATTTATAATGAACTTTAATGAACCAAATATGTAACATTTTGGTCAACCACTTTTTGCCATTTTTCCGCTAGAGACATTATTCCATCAGTCTAAAACTTTTCTGGTTTCTCGGCGAAAAGCTGCGACAAGTATTTTTCACAGGCTTCACTTGAAGCCAACTTTACGCCATTAAGGGAGTTCTGCATTCACCGAAACAAATGGTAGTCCGATGGTGCAAGGTCAGGCCCATATGATGGATGCATCCTTCCTAGCCAAGCTCTGCAAGTTTTTGCCGAGTCATCAAAGATGTGTGTGGTCTAGCGTTGTCCTGATGGAAGACGAAGCTCTTTCTGTTGATCAGTTCTGGCCGTTTTTTCGACTACTTGCTTCAATCTTAACATTTCTTGACAGTGAAATATAGAGTCAATCGTTCGACTAGGCTGGAGCAGCACATAGTAGATGATTCCTTTCCAATCTCACTAAACACTCAGTATAACCTTTCGAGGCGTCACTTCTGGCTTTGCGACCATTTCTTGAGCTTCACCATACTTGGACCATGATGGAACAAGATATTGCACATTATTGTCCCATTTGATCCACTTTCTGTCTTCTGCTACCATTCGCGTCAGAAATGGTTCGAATCGCAGATGATAATTTGGTCCATTAAATTTTTCACAGACAATTCATGTGGTACCCAAACATCGAGCTTCTGTTTATAGCTAGCCTTTTTAAAATGGTTCAAAACCGTTTGATAATGAATGCTAAGTTCCTTTGCGATGTCATGACTGCTTTTGTGACAGTATTGATCGGTCTTTTCCACAATTTCATCGACTGTTTCAACGATAGGGCGCTCAGAGCAAGGTGCATCTTTCGCATCGAAATTTCCTGAACGGACGCGAGCGAACCATTGTTGTGCGACACGAACTGATACAGCATCGTCTTTGTAACTTGACAAATTTCATTGGTGGCTTGGTTGGTATTCTTCTCTTTAAAAAAAAAAAAATGCAATATACTACTGTGCACAAAAAATAAAGTGACATGTATTTATTTTGAAATTCTTTATTTATTCTTCCAAATCAATTTCATCCCCTTCAAAGTAATCCCCTCCCGATGCAATGCACTTATGCCAACGGATTTTCCAATCTTCGAAACACTGGTTGTAGTCACTTTCCGGGATGGCCTTCAGTTCTGTCTTCGCTGCGGCTTGAATCTCCTCTATCATAAAAAAACGGTATCCCCGGAGCGGTCTTTTGAGCTTGGTGAACAGCCAGAAGTCGCACGGCGCCAGATCAGGTGAATACGGTGGTTGCGGAACGATATGGGTTGAGTTTTTGGCGAAATGATCACGAATTACGAGGGCAATATGGGATGGTGCATTATCGTGGTATAAAAACCAAGAATTGTCTATCCACAATTCCGACCTTTTTAGGCGGATAGCGTTACGCAAACGACGCATAACATTTAAATAATATTCCTTGTTGACCGTTTGACCGGTTGGAAGGAATTCATTATGCACAACACCACGATAATCGAAGAAAACAGTCAACACGACCTTGATTTTTGAGCGGCTTTGGCGCGATTTTTTTGGTCTCGGCTCTCTTTTAGCACGATATTCGCTCGATTGATCGGTTGTTTCGGGGTCGTAAGCATAGATCCAAGTCTCATCGCCAGTTATAATGCATTTCATGACACCTTGGTAGTCGAAAAGCATCGTTTCACACACTTCAACGCGACGTCTTTTTTCCAAAAAATTCAATGTTTTCGGTA
Source organism: Bactrocera zonata (assembly GCA_037783105.1). Taxonomy (NCBI): domain Eukaryota; kingdom Metazoa; phylum Arthropoda; class Insecta; order Diptera; family Tephritidae; genus Bactrocera; species Bactrocera zonata. Next base: position 1,226,235 of record JBAWJQ010005982.1, on the reverse strand, counting down.
CCAGTCAAAACATCCTTCAAAATGGTATTGGCTGAGCCTTTCGATATGCCAACTTCATCAGCAAGGTCTATAATTACTAATCGACGGGTTTTCAACAGGAAATCTTTGATTTGTTGAACGTGAGCTTCGTCGGTTGATGTTGATGGTCGCCCTGGACGCTCTTCGTCCTCGACACGTTCACGGCCGGCTTGGAACTCACTATGCCACTTGTAAACATTTTTTTTAGACATAGCCTCATCACCAAAGGCTTTCTGCACCATCCTCAGCATATCCGCAGAAGAAAATTGATTCCGTAAACAAAATTGAATGCAAATTCTTTGCTCAACAAGTTTCGACATCGCAAGAAACGAAAAACTCACTTTTAGCAGCTCACAAAACGACACGTATCTCAAACACTAATGAATATTTTGACATGCGATTTGACATAAATGTGACTGACAACTAAAAAAAAAAGTAATTCTCCAAATCCTTCGACGCGCGCAGTTTAAATTCAAATGTCACCCTTTTGTGGGCACAGTAGTATAGCGAATTTCTTCATTATTTTCACTCATTTTTGAACAGCTCATCTTCCCCGAATTTAGATATTTGGTTTATTTGGTTAAATGAAGCTTAAAATCTCACCTTTCCAACAATGCATAGCGGATTGCATAGAATAACATTTTGTCGCCAGATTGTATTACGGGTTTAGGGCCCTAAACAAAAACAAAAAAAAAAAAATAAAAAATAAAAAAGAAACAAGTTCAAACCTTTTTCGGCTGCATTGAAGCTAGAATATCAGAGGTTCACATTTTCCAAACAGGAACTTGATTGTGATCGTTCAGTTTTGCATGGCAGCTATATGCTATAGTGATCCAATATCGCCGGTTTTGACAAAGGAGCTCGTCCCGCTGATCATTTATATATATATGTTTTTTAAATTCTCCGACGTCCTCTTCCGTGTGGTAGAATAGAATTGAGAATAAATGAGGGTTGCACCGCGACCAAAGGTCTATTGTGCCCTCCCTTATGTCATATCAACTCGCATAGCCCAAGCACATTGATGAATGGCTGTGCTATTGAGGCGATGGTATCCTGGGTGTTACCAAGGTATAAAAATGTAATAATTTTGTTTGTTTGAAAATCCTGTATTGGTCTAACCCTTAACTACCGACGAACTACTTAAGGATAGCAGCCTTTGCTTGCAACTTTAGCTGACAGAGTTCGTTGGAACTGCTCAATATATTCGAATTGTCTATGCAAATAGTTAAATAGCACTTTTGCTTTACTGGTTAGTAACGCTAGCAGGTTTTTGCTGGGAGCTATGCTAAGCTTATCTGATTCGAGTTACTTTTGAGCTATATTTTATCACACAAATTCCTTTAACTTTGACAGTTGTCAAATTGCGCTTTCAAAAAATCTTCGTTTTTACTTCAAAATCTGTAAACTAAACTTCACAAAGAATATGCCAGTATCAGTTAACCGAAAAAATACTTTCGTTCATGCAGCAGCACTTCGATAACCATCTTCTGCTCTGTGAACTAATGCTGCGTGCTCATTTTCATATTTTCCGCCATGACATAACTGACAAAATCCATATGAGAAGTCATTTTTCCTCAAGCAAGTGTGAAACCATATACTTACAGGTGTCGAAGAAGTAGTGCATTGTGTATGTATGTGTGTGACTGACTGTGCATGTGCGTGAAGGCGAGTGCAAATGTTTATTGGTATTTGTGTAAACTTATTTATGATTTTTTATGTATGTGTGGGCGGGTTCATTTGTTCGCCATTTACGTGATAGATCAGAGCACACACACATACATACATAAACACACACATACACATGCATTTAATTTACTTTTGCCAGCGCATTTTTCCGCTACTTTTTTTACTCACTTTCGAGCGAGCGGTGTTTTTTTTTTTGCTTTGCTCTCCAAATTTTGTGCTTCTCTGCATTTTGACATTTTGTGCATTCTTATTGTGTTAATGTGACAAAGTGACAAATGAATGCTTTCCGTTGCGATTTTTTCCAACTGTCATTTAATGTATGCGATAATATTTTCACTCTTACTTCAAGCGTGGCGCGGAGCTTTTGCTCTTGTTGCATTGATTCGATTCGCATTTCAGCAAGAAGATTCCACTTTTTCGTTGTTGCTTGTGAGAAATATATTATACAACAAAAGCAACAACAGCAACAGTACACCATAAATAACAACAACAACAACTAAAAAATGAACGCTTACAATTTAGCGCGCAAAAAGTGTCGAGAATTGGCTGAATAACTGTTTAGATGCCGTCACCTCTGCCCCCACCGCTGCTGGAGGTTGCTTAATGCTGTCGGCGCCTTTTTGTGCTGCTGACGCGCGCTACTGTTGCTGACGCCATTGCTGTTGCGGCGATGTTATGTTGTTGCTGCCGGTGGCAATGTCGCTGCTGCTAATGTTCCTATTATTGTTTAGCGCTATTGTTATTGTTGTTGTTGTGGTAACTATTACAACTGCTGCTGGTGCTGCTGTTGGTGTTGTTGCTCTTTCATGCTGCATGACAGCTGGTATAAATGATGTTGTGAATTTGTTGCTGCTACTTTTTCTGCCACATCATATTGTACTCGTTTATTTCAGCAGCTTCTTTAAGTTCCACCGCTACTTCTTTCTCTTCTTCTTCTTCTTCAACTTTTTCAGCGCCTCTGAGTTGTACTTTATTTGTTTATTGTCTGTGCGCCAGTGTGTATTTTGCATAAAATGCTATAAAAACCAAAAAAGCAACAACAACAAGCTGCGAATTTGGAAAAAATAGCAAAAAATACAACAAAAACAACTGCAAATTGAAGTGAAGATTGATTTATGTTGCGCGAAGCATTTGTAAGAGCATATCAACAGACTGCTTGTCTGGGTAAGTGCCAAGTGTACAGTTACTCTTGAAAAGGTCTCACGAAAACTCTCAAACGGTTCTCACGATAACTCTAATAAATCTCTCTCTGGGTTTCGAATATACAAAAAAAAAAAAAGATTTTTAATTTAAAAAAAATCGTAAAATTTTTGAGAAATTAATTAACATAATTATAAATTTAAGGCAAACATTTTTTTAAATTTGTGGCAACCCTAGACAATTTTTTTTGAATTTTTAAGAATTTTAAATTCAATTTTATTTTTAGATTTTCATACAATTTTTTTTGTTTATTTTATCTTTTTTATACTTATGTTCATTCAAAATTTAATATGTACCTACTGCTTTTAAATTTTTTTATTGTTAAAAATTTTTAAATAAAAAAAAATAAACTAAATAAATATTGTTTAGTATCTACTAAAAAAAATTATAATATATAAAAAAAGTATATACAAGTATTATTAAAAATCAATTATAATCGTTTTGAATTAAAAATTTGTGGCAACTCTAATTACAAAATTTTGCATAATACTCAATGATATTTTTTAATTCTATTAAAAAAAAATTATATTTTGTATATTCAATGAAGAACTGAATACTAGTTACTGTTTTTAATTTTGGAATAAAAATTTGTGGCAACTCTAGTTACAAAATTTTGCATAATATTAAATGATATTATTTAATACTTAAATTAATTAAAAAAAATTATTTTTTGTGCATTCAAAACAGATTTGAAGACTGTTTAAATTTTGTCCACTGAAATCATGTGGCAACTTTAACTGCAACAGTTTTCGTATATTTGTAAAACAAACAATAAAAAACTCTTGACCAAATACAATTTTCTTCACTTTCTTACTAAAAACTTAATAATTGTCATGTTAACATTTCGTGCGTTCTTAATGCCATCTGGCAACTCTATTTTTTATAAAAAAAATAATTTGCCAAATTATTGTTAGAAATTGTATTATATACAATTCACACATTAATTTTATTTTTTGAGAAATTCTTTAGCAAAATTCACGTGGCAACTCTGCTCCAAAATTATTGTCGTAACATTGTTTAGATTTATAATATCTAAATTCTGAGCTAAACATTTATTTTTTACCGTAAAATCGGTAATTTGAAGTAATCGTATTTCTGATACTGTGGCAACTCTACTTCAGATTTGTTTTCACAATAGTGTATAGATTTATAATATGTCAATTCCGCACTAATAACCTTATTCTTTTCAAAATTTTGATAACACAGACTAAGTTCAATTATAATTACGTATGGCAACTCTGCCCAATTTATTTTCCAGTTTAAAATAAAATTAGCATATTATTTTAGGAAGCTTTTTAATCTGTTCAACTATTAATTTAACGTTGTATAGAAATAATTATCAACTAAATTCATGTGGCAACTCTACTCAGAGCCATTTAGGTAATTTTGTTTGGAATGTTAACATCGAAATTCCGTAATTTTCATTGAATTTTTAACGAACTAATTGATATATAAGTTTAACTAAAGATGCCTTCCTGGTTTTATATGGCAACTCTGTAAAATTATTTTTAAATAAAAATTATAGTTTCGGATTATTTTCGAAAAATATTTTACCTTTAAAATAGCGGAAACTATCCGATTTTAGAAAATTGTATAGTCACTTATCTTCATCTGTGTCTTCCAGCTAAAGAACTAGTAAAATGTTTATAATTAAATTTCGATATGGCAACTCTGCTCCAAAATATTGTGGTGTAAAAAACTATTATTTTCAAAATTTATTGTGAAAATTAACATAATATTGCAGCAACCAGAGTTGCCAACTGTTGGCAAAAGTGCAGCAGCCAAAAAGTGCAACAGAATCACAAACAAGTCGAGGAAAAAGTGCAAAAACAAAAACTATTTGCTTATAAACAAACAACGACAAATTGCACATAACCGAGTGGGTAACTGTAACTGACAGTTTACCTACCTTTGCACACGTATATGAGTGTGTGTGCGTGTGTGTGTGAGGGAGAGTTCCTAACACTGCCTGACATTGCATTTTCCAATTTGACTGTTGTATGAAATGTCAACAATGTTTGTTGCCATGCCATCTTCACCAAACACACTCATATTTTGCAAGCACCTGTGTGTGTGCATTGTTTTTGTGTGCACCAATCTTGTTTTTGTTGTCGACGACTTCTTACACTTTGACTGCATGAAAAATGATTTTTCGACTTCGCCTTCAATCTCCAGCAGGCGGAACTCAGCTGATTTCTCCGGCACATTGCTATTGTTGTTGTAGCTTCAATTGTTTTGTTGTTGTGACTGTGGCCCCCAATTCCGTGTTTCTTTGTCTTTTATACTCATCGTTTATTTGACTATATATTCCTAATGTTTGCAGGCATTCGATGATATCCTTCGAAACTAATTTAAGAGACTTTTCAGTTTGACTTTGCAAATTCCTTCTGCCTTTTTCCCATTTGCATCGTTGCCATTGAACATTGCAAAAAGAAACTATTAAAGATTTATAAGAAAGCTGCACAAGGCCAACAACGAAGTGGAACATTGTAAAATGAGTTACAGAAAAGAGAGAGGAAGAGTGGGGTACCAAAAAAGAGATAATAGAAATGCCAAATGTCACTGGGTTTTGTTATAAATGGTATGGCAACATTTGCACTGACACCAAGTGGGCGGGTAAGCAGCCCGTTTTGATGTTTTAAAGTATTCCAAGTTTGTGATGAGAGTCACAGTGCACGCGAATTATTATTTTGTTTTTTTTTGGAATTTGGTTTTTGCTTACTTAATCGTAAAACTTAAACTTAAAATTCACTAAAAGTTAAACTTAATCTTAAATTTGAACTTAAACTTAAATTTGAACTTAAATTTAAACTTTAACATAAACTTTAACTTAAACTTAAACTTCAACTTAAACTTCAACTTCAATTTCAACTTTAACTTCAACTTTAACTTCAACTTCAACTTTAACTTCAACTTCAACTTCAACTTAAACTTCATCTTAAACTTAAACTTCAACGTCCATTTCAACTTCAACTTCAACTTCAACTTCAACTTCAACTTTAACTTTAACTTCAACTTCAACTTCAATTTCAACTTAAACTTAAACTTTAACTTCAACTTCAACTTCAATTTCAACTTTAACTTCAACTTTAACTTCAACTTCAACTTCAACTTTAACTACAACTTTAACTTCAACTTCAATTTCAATTTCAACTTCAACTTTAACTTTAACTTCAACTTCAACTTCAATTTCAACTTCAATTTCAACTTCAACTTCAATTTCAATTTCAACTTCAACTTTAAATTTAACTTCAACTTCAACTTCAATTTCAGCTTTAACTTCAACATCAACTTCAACTTCAACTTCAACTCACACTTCAACTTCAACTTTCACTTCAACTTCAACTTACACTTCAACTTTAACTTTAAGTATGTGTGTATTCGCAAACATGTCACATTTCCTGTTTATTCCTATTTATTTCTCTGTTACTTTGTGGCGTGTTCTCACAATTACTTGCTTAATTATAAAGATAATGGTCCAGCAAAGTAGCACAAATATCTAAGTGTCTATTTACACGAACACACACACACACCCTAACTTGCCAGCGAGCAGGGTCTCCATGGTGGACTTTAATTCCCGAATCGTCGCACTGCCACCGCGTCAGAGAAAAGCAGAGCGCTGACATTTGTGCCGACCAAATGGACCGAAGACACGAGCGACTAGCTGATTGCTAAGCTAGCTAGTCGCCGGCTGTTCCTATGGATGTGTGTGCCTTTATGTATCATCATGTATCTGTGTGTGTGTGTGTGTGTAGCGGCCATTGTTGTGGCCGCTCTTCTTTGCCACTGCGGAAGTCCTTAATGAAGTGTGCTGCGTAAGCACAAAATTATGAGACTTGCGGTCGCTCGGACACCCGTTGCTATCTTGACAGCATGCCACACATATACTTATATATACATATATATATTTGTGTATGTGTATGTGTCTGTGCAGTTGCGCCAAGTCGTTGACCAAGCGGTTGACCGAGAGCGGTTAGTTTGCCATTTGGTCCCTCTGCGGCAAAGGAGTTTGGTGGCCAAAGCATGCGCTGTGTAAGTGTTTGGTTGACTGGCTTTTCCAGCTCATGCTCAACTTTGTAGGATGTTGTTGTTTTTTTGTTGTTGTCATTTTTTGTTTCTGCTGTCGCATGCGATTTACGCTTCGCTTTGCCGTTGTTGACCTGATTTTTGTATTATAATTTTGCGCGTCACACTAATTTAATGCTAGAAAAAATCACATTATCACACACATACATACAAACATACATAAACGAACATAACACACACACACACATACAGATAATTCATTTAACACGCTAAGTATGACAGAAAAACTAAATTGTTAAAAAAATATTGGCTTGCTAAAAAATTAATGCTCGTAAATTTGTCAAGTTGCATGATTTTTTCTAGTTGTTGTTGTTGCTCTTGTTGTTGCATACATAATTTTTTTGGCGTAAGTTGTTTTTATGGTATTTAGCAGTTAGTTCGACATTAGCGCACACGCACATACTCATACATATGTATACATATATTGGTATTAAAGCCTGACTGCGGACGTACGTTCGGACGGACAGACTGACCACTCAACTCAAAGGTGGGCGGCCGGAATCTGAATGAATGATAATAAATCGTTATGGCGCCGCCTGGCATCGTAAATTCAACGTGCGATGACATTTTTCCGGTAATTTTTTCCACATTGTTTTTGTTTTTGTGTTTCCCTTTGTTTTTGTTTCGCTTACTGCTTAACGGCATTTACGCTTTTTGCGGTCTGCCAGTTGTGGTTAAATTTGCGGATTTGTGGAAAAATTCTCGCTCACAAAAAAAAAAGTGTTAGTGCATGAGAATTTGGCATGGAAATTGTTTTAATTAATCTAATTCAATTAAGAGACAATTTATGGCATCTCGTTTGTAGCAAAAATGTTGGTATGGAAATAAAAGGTGTATTAACCACGAAGGGGTGGAGTTTCGGTTTTTGACCATTTTGTTGTTTTTTTCTTATTAGTTAAACCCTTTTATGCTATGGATTTTAAAGTGAAACCACAGAAACTTCAAATTAATGTGGAATGTTTATTATCATTCGAAAAAAAAAATATTCTTTGTAATTTATTTTTTGAAGATTATCTCTTTCAAAAGTTGACCGCGATGACGCCTCAAATGGTCCATCTGTTGTGTCTAATTTTGGATGACTTGTTCGAGCATTTCGACTGGTCACTGGCGAATGACACGCGTGCTGCTTTGCTCCAAGACCAGAATTGAAGCCTTTTTTTCAGAATATAAAGCAACAGAATTCAATTTTAAGCAAATAGTGATTAGAAACCGAATTATAAAATTTCAAACTAAAGATTCCGACCGCAGAGCCTAGGTCTGACCTTACACTGCAAATATCGATTAATATGTGGCATATATTATTCAAATTCAAAAATAATCTTTTGCTCATAATAAGTATGCTGTCCTTATGACGAAATTATATATATTCAATATACAAATTTTCGCTTCCGGTTGAGCATAAGAACATCTGAAAATATGCCTCCGACTTTGATCTTTGGAAATTGCATACACATTGTTCTATTCTACTCGAATCTGGTCCTTACTTCTTCGTCTTTTTTATTGGCATAGACACTGCTTAGGCGGTTATAGCCGAGTTTACAATAGAACGACAGTAGTTCTTCCTTTACACTCTTTGGCACCAAATAAAAATTCCAAGCGAAGCCATGTCCTTCTCCACCTGGTTTTTCCAAAGGAATGAAGGTCTTCCTCTTCCTCTGCCTCCCCCGGCGAGTATAGCGTCGAATACTTTCAGAGCTGGAGTATTTTCGTCCATACGTACAACATGACCTAGACAGCACAGCCGGTATCTCTTGATTCGCTGAACATGTTAATGTCTTCGTATATCGTACATACAGTTCGAAAACTTATAACGTCGACTCATGGAATGTTGTCATCGTCCACGCATCTGCACCATATAGCAGGATGGGAATAAGATATGACTTATAAAGTTTGATTTTTGTACGTCGAGAGAGGGCTTTACTTCTCAATTATCTACCCAGTCCGATGATGGCAAGAGATATTCTGCGTTTGTATTTCGAGGCTGACTTTGTTGTTGGTGTTTATACTGGTTAAAAGCTAGACGAAATAATCTACGACGTCGAAGTTATGACTGTCAAAAATGACGTGGGAGCCAAGTTGCGAGTGTGACGACTATTTGTTTCATGACAGGAGTTATTTCGTCTTGCCCTCGGAGACAGCCAGGTAGCTTGATGAATTTTCCTAAGCTTTAATCTAGTACTACAGATAACCATATTTCGGACCTCGGCGAAGTCGATCACCGTCAACCCATTTGAGCATGTTTCTGAGGCTGAATTTACCGACCGTAGTGCCAAAGATACCTTCTTTGCCAACCCTGACGTTAAAGTCGCTAAGCACGATTTTGACATCGTGACACCACGATCCCACACCGAATTTGCGCTTCTTTATATGACCACTGTAGAAAATGCCATAAGGACCTCCTCGTCTCAGTCTTTGTCCCGTCCATCGACATCATCAACCAGCTGGGCAGCGGCACCTTCCTAATTAAGGGACAGGACATTCGAGGTGCAGTCCCTTAAATCTTAATCATTAATGAGTTTACCATGGTCGTCGTCAAAAGGCATGGTTCGTTTTCAAACGAATTATTTTTGGCTACTCAGAGGATGCATGGTCTAAAACTGGAAGTCGTGAGCAGCTGGAGCCATACGAGGTGTGTTCAAAAAGTATCGGGAATCGTAACTGACAGTTTTCTTCGATTGCAGGGACGTGGTGCATCATGAGTTCTTGCCACAGGGAAGAACGGTCAATAAGGAATATTACCTGCAAGTTATGCGCAATTTGCACGAAGCAATCCCCCAGAAACGCCATTGTGGAAGAACAAAAATTGGCTTTTGCACCACGATAACGCCCCTGCTCACACACATTGTTGCTTGTGCGCTACTTTTTGGCCAAAAACAATACACTAATGATGCCGCAGCCACCGTATTCCCCAGATCTGGCCCCCTGTGACTTTTTCTTGTTCCCTAAACTGAAGAGGCCCATGAAAGGACGAAGAAGATAAAAAAATGATTTTTTGAAGTGCTTTGAAGATTGGAGAAACCGTTGGCACAAGTGTATAATATCTCATGGGGATTACTTTGAAGAGGACAAAATAGATATTCATGAATAAATAAATAATTTTTGAAAAAACACAAAATTCGCGATACTTTTTGAACTCACCTCGTATGTAGAAGAATCGTTTCTGGCCACTCCCAAATTAATGGCTCTCAGAGAATTTTCCTTACTTGTGTGACCTTTTACACACCATCCATAGTCCTTACTTACTTGTTGTTTTTATTGTTTTTTATAATCGCATTTTTTATTATTTTTGCCTTTATGCCTGGTATGAAAGAACTCACTGGATATTGAACCTGGGGCGTCGAGTCTTCTCCATATTCACATAGTCTTGATTTCTTGTAAAAATTATGCAGAAAATGAGTTTTTCCCTATATACAGTTTAACTTACCTAACTCGAATCGTCAAAATACACAAAACAATTTCGAATTATAGAGATTTCGGTTAATGGGGGAAATTTTTCATGAAATTTGATTTATGCATGTTCTCAATTTAAGAGTTCGAGTTATGGAAGTTCAGCTTTATATGGATTATATAATTTTCTATATTTAAGTTCCACAATGCAACTATCGCTAGTCTGTGGATGCTTAAGCTCCAAAATCAGGTTTTAGCATAAAAAAAACCCATTGCTAGCTTTAGGATTGCTGATAAACCGCTAGATAGCCGCGTGCACCACTTTCATCTTTTAGGGCTGTCAGTTCGAGTTGAAGAAAATTTCATAAACATTTCATAAGTCTCAAACTCAAAGTAGTTACTCGATACCGCTCTTGAAAATGTGTTAAATCGAAGAAAAGGGTCATTCTATACATGAACACAAAATGAGACAAAATTAGTATGAAAAGGTACCCTCTTATTCTAGGTAGAAGTGAAGGCTTAATGATATTTAAGAGCATCAAGCAGTTTAAAATCGCTAAAATAGTGTATTTTCAAATCCCCAACTTTCGTTTGACTATGATTGGAATATCTAGTTTATCCTGTTTTCGGTGAACCGGAAGAATTTATACGAACCGTTATCAGACGTCTCAATAAATTGCCGTCTATTGACCGTCACTTTGGAGTTTTATTATCACAAAGCAGCGATTTTTCTACTGCCACATGAGATCATTACAAGCTTTGCCATTATCAATGTTCCAACATAAAAGAAACATAATGTCAAAACGTATTCACAATACAAATTATCTATCTTTATGGCTTTCTAATCACACTTAAGTTTGCATAACTTTAATGAAAGGTACTGTTAAGAAAAGCCGCATCCTCATTTCAGTCTTAGTAAAAGGTCAGTACGTCAGTTTTGACATATTTGCATCTTAGTATATATTCAGCACCCGAATGTATTTAAATACGTATGTACGAACATCTTTCAAACCACAAGTAATTTGACCGAAAGGTCATCTCCAACGTTCAGCCAGCAAATGGTGTGCTTTTAACGCAATTAATGATTCAAATGCTAACAGCCGTAATCAGGTAGGCTCACCTACTTTTGCCGACCAACTAACTGGGCTTATGTATGTATGGAAATGTATTGTAATTGTGAAAAAGGAACTAGTTGCGGTTTAGTTTTGAAGGTGTTAACATTTTTTAAGAGGCAAAAGTGATAAAAAATTAAATGTTATGAATATAAAAAATAATTATGACTTAAAAAGTTAAGAGCTCAAAGAACATAGCTAGATTTTGTCATTCAAGGTGACCTATGGCTACTAATGGGTTTATAACCGTATTGTTGCTCAAAAAAACAAAAAATATTGAAAAATGTAAGTTTTTTGAAAGCATATAACAATTTCAAATTTCTAAATACTTTTCTATTGAGGTACAGGCTTTCGTAAAAATATAGCAGCATTTTAGAAAGTCTTTAGATTTAAAGCGGCCATCTTCTATGCAAAAATATTGGCCTAACTGTCCTCTATGATGCTTACATCCACAAAGTTGAAATAAATTGCTTCTTTTGACAATATAAATAATCCATAGGGGTGCCGCAATTACCCATACACACTAAATGACTCAAATTTGCTTAAGAAACACATATGAATGTGTCTATTAATTGTAAAGACGGTAGTACTTATAATTATGTGTTATTTATGTGGCTAAAGTTTTTTGGCGTCTACAAAGCCATTCTTATTCATTAGCCATAAATTATTCGCACAACATTTTCGCAGCCGGAAAATCCATATTGATTTGGGTTTTACAAATATTTGACGAGCAACTAAGCTTTGGGTTATGTTCGTTTACTATATGCATAGTTGTTGTTGTTTGTGTTTGTGTATAAAGATCACCCAAACTATTGTGTGTCGGCAGACGCATTAAGAGTAAATCTAACCACGCTTTGTGCATCCGAAAAGTTCTCGCCAACATCCCTTTTACTCTGTGGGGATTCACCAAGGCTACCTTGTCTGAAGCGGGTATTTACCTAATTTTTCCTACATACATATGTATGTACTTAAGGGAAGAGCTATGGATTGAATGTGTGTTTATGTTTATTTATTTGCCACAGTGAATATGTTGCAAAGTAAGGTTAATAACAACAATTAACCGAGCTTAGGCCGCATTGTGAACTTATTAATTGGCCGGGGAATATGACTTTAAGGGTCGGCTAGAACAAATTTTACATTGTACATACACATGTACGAGTATACGTGCTTTTATCTATGCACGAGTAAGTAAAACTTTGTGTTTTACTTCACAAATTAGATCAGAAAACCTTTTTTGTTTAATATATAGAACTGGAGAACGTTGTAGAGAGAGGCTAAAAGGGGCTAAAAATACTAAAATACAATAACAAGATTAGTTCACTATGAATCTCTTTAGCATGCCTATCGAGACTGCAAAAATGGGTGAAAGCGAATAGCCCCGTTCACTCCTCATACAAGTATAACGGTACTATTGAAAACTACTTAAAGTGCAATAAATCATTGGATAAATATGGCTGAATCACGATGGTGACATTTGAATTTAAACTGCGCGCATCGAAGGATTTGGAGAATTATTTTTTTTTTAGGTTGGTAGTACTGTCAGTCACATTTGTGTGAAATTTCATGTCAAACTATTCATTAGTGTTTGAGATTCGTGCCGTTTTGTGAGCTGCTAAAAGTGAGTTTTTCGTTTTTTTGCGATGTCGAAATTTGTTGAGCAAAGAATTTGCATTCAATTTTGTTTACGGAATCAATTTTCTGCTGCGGATACGTTGAGGATGGTGCAGAAAGCCTTTGGTGATGAGGCTATGTCTAAAAAAAATGTTTACAAGTGGTATAGTGAGTTCCAAGCCGGCCGTGAACGTGTCGAAGACGAAGAGCGTCCAGGGCGACCATCAACCTCAACCGACGAAGCTCACGTTCAACAAATCAAAGATTTGGTGTTGAATATCCGCCGATTAACAATTAGAGACCTTGCTGATGAAGTTGGCATATCGAAAGGCTCAGCCAATACCATTTTGAAGAATGTTTTGGGCCTCAAGCGCGTCAAATCTCGACTGATACCGAAAACACTGAATTTTTCGGAAAAAAGGCGTCGCGTTGAAGTGTGTGAAACGATACTTTCCGACTACCAGGGTGTCATGAAACGCATTATAACAGGCGATGAGACTTGGATCTATGCTTACGACCCCGAAACAACCTATCAATCGAGCGAATATCGTGCCAAAAGAGAGCCGAGACCAAAAAAATCGCGCCAAAGTCGCTCAAAAATCAAGGTCATGTTGACTGTTTTCTTCGATTATCGTGGTGTTGTGCATTATGAATTCCGGTCAAACAGTCAACAAGGAATATTATTTGAACGTTATGCGTCATTTGCGTAACGCTATCCGCCTAAAAAGGCCGGAATGGTGGAAAGACAATTCTTGGTTTCTACACCACGATAATGCACCATCCCATACTGCCCTCGTAATTTGTGATCATTTCGCCAAAAACTCAACCCATATCGTTCCCCAAACAACCTTCACCTGATCTGACGCTGTGCGACTTCTGGCTGTTTACCAAGCTCAAAAGACCGCTCCGGGGCCACCCTTTTTATACGATAGAGGAGATTCAAGCCGCAGCGAAGACGGAACTGAAGGCCATCCCGGAAAGTGACTACAAGATTGGAAAATCCGTTGGTATAAGTGCATTGCATCGGGAGGGGATTACTTTGAAGCGGATGAAATTGATTTGGAAGAATAAATAAAGAATTTTCAAAATAAATACAATGTCACCTTATTTTTTGGGCACAGTTGTAATTTTACAATCGAGGTAGTGGATATATGTGGCATTCCACACTCTTAGGTGAAATCACTTATCTTGGGAACCCGAAATTAAGAGATAATCCTTTTCTGACAATAGTAGCTCTGTGTATCAAAAATGAGTTGAATCGGGTCAATACTTCGCTGAGCCCCCATTTACCTAACATGAAGATTTTCGAACTTCGTGATGACTTTATATCGCATATATGGACCAATGTGTGAGTTAACTCTATGAAAATGAGAGAACGTGTTTCACTCATAACAGTGTATCCTTCTGCCTAAAATAGATAAAATTTGTCGAATATTTGACCTACCCCCCGCATATAACGGATATCAGGATTTTCGAGCATTCGGCTTACGTTACTCCATGTGATTGGTGATTGCAGGTGTGGCATGTTAAGGTATGTGATATCGGCTAAAATAGCTAAAATCGTTTCGATACGAAAGTCGATACTTAATATGAAGTTTTGCCAGCACCTGAAGGAATTTCCACGGTCTTTGATCTTTGTAAGTTGCAACAGTAAAAATGTTCAGTTACAACCGAGCCTAGCCTTTTGTTACTTATTTTAATATAATTTTAGCTGACTTGAACTAAAATATAATAAAAAAAAACTAAGTCAAAATTAATGGCCTTAAATAAGTCAGGAATATTCCAAATTAGATAGTAGTTTGCTAACAATTTTTTGGCTCTGTAAACGCTGAGTTCTTTCGAAACCTTACAAAATTTTATCAGCGCCTAAAGTAATATCCGGAGCTTTGATTCAGGCGAGCTGCAAGCGTGGAAAAGTTACATCCGAACTTAGATCTTCCTTACTTGTTTATAATTGTTTATTAATTTTTATTATATCTAATATATTTTTTCGGAAAACCGGCAACAATGATATATTTTTGTCAGCTTCGCTCCTATTTCAATGCTGCTTCGAGTATTTTATATCAAAAGCCTCGTATGAAAATTACCTTGTTTAACCATTCGCTTTGTGTAAGCGCCTAAATGGTGTCCATGCCGTTAAAGCAGAAGAATCCTTCACTGAGAGGCAATCTTAACACAAGCGCAAAAAATTCTTAAACCAGGATATTTCCAACAAAAATAAATGCTTAAGATAAAATATATTTATATATATATGTACATTAATATTAAATTTGGTTTTGTTATGAAATATTTAATAAAATATGATGAGTACCTTCCCCACTCATTAAATTTTCTTACCACAAAAGATAACATAAAATAAGTGACACAACATCAGGGGAGTCATTTCGAATGTTAATAACAGTAAGTGTACTTTAGAATTTCACCACAAACACGGAGGGTTGATAGCATTCATTGCAGAAATGTGTGGAAAGTTAACAGCGAAACGGTTAACAGCGTTAGTTTGCCTTTTCGAACGAGTTCACATAAACACGAAGGGGAAACATGAAGACTGCAAGCTAAATGAAGCAGCGATTGGTATGCTAAATGTACTTGTATTTACATATGTATGAAGGGTAGGGTATTTTAAGTTAACACATGTTTAACAGTAGAACCAATGTTTAAAGAGAAGTAAATTTAGTTAGAGGCGTGCATACTTTTGTAACGTCTTTAAATAATTAAATCATATTAAATCCCACTCTGGAACAGAGACCTCTGAAAAATAACCAGTTGAAGCATAACACCCTACATACACATATATAGTATTTCTGTATATTAACCAGTTAAAACAAAAACAGCTTTCGGAACAGAAGATTTGTGCTCATTCAGTGGTCAGGGTTTACTTGTTGTGCCTGATAGAAATTAATTAGCAGAAGTGATTTGATAGCAAAATAATTTAAGATTCCAATTTCTCGGCCCTTTCGATTTTTTTTTTTACTTTTCGATATATGGTAAAGATTTTGCTTTGCTGCTATAAAAATCCTATTCTATTGTTGTTGTTTACGTCGGTATGCAGATACGCCTAACTGAGCTCTGTATTATTCTTACATACAAGATGCGTTCCAAAGTAAACGGGACTTAAAGAAAAAGAACAAATGGTTTTTTCGGCAAAATTAATTTAGTTTATTCAAAATAGTCTCCTTATGCTTCAATACAGCTATTTGCTTTTGTTCAAAAGTATGTCGAACGAGTGTTTTAGCTCGTTGGTCGGTGTGGCCGCTAGTATGCCGGTGCAAGCCTTTTGAATGGCCTCTACGTCTCCATAACGCCTTCCTTTCATAGGCAAATGCATTTTTCCGAAAAGAAAGAAGTCACACGGTGCCACATCAGGTGAATACGGGAAGTTGTTAATGGTAAAAATGTTATTTTTGGTCAAATAATCGTTCTTTGAATGTTTAATTCTGAGCAATTTTTGGTCGTCAGTCAATTTGTGCGGAACACACTTTTCGTAGCCCAGATGTTCGGTCAAAATGCGATAAGTTCCATAATGTTCCATTTCCATGAATTTTAATGATGATTTTGGCTAATTTTTGATGAATTCACACACAGTTTCGATGGAATTTCCGGTGGCAACGAATTTTGATTGGCCCACATATTGATCGTCATTTATGTCCTCACGACCACTTTGAAAACGTTGAAACCACTCGTGCACGTTGGCACTTATGCCAACGGATTTGCCAATCTTCGAAACACTGGTTGTAGTCACTTTCCGGGATAGCCTTCAGTTCCGTCTTAGCTGCGGTTTGAATCTCCTCTATCGTATAAAAACGGTGTCCCCGGAGCGGTCGTTCTTTTGAGCTTGGTGAAAGCCAGAAGTCGCACGGCGCCAGATCAGGTGAATAATATGGGTTGAGTTTTTGCCGAAATGATCACGAATTACGAGGGCAGTATGGAATAGTGCATTATCGTGGTGTAAAAACCAAGAATTGTCTTTTCAAAATTCCGGCCTTTTTAGGCGGATAGCGTCACGCAAACGACGCATAACGTTCAAATAATATTCCTTGTTGACTGTTTGACCGGTTGGAAGGAATTCATATTGCACAACACCATCATAATCGAAGAAAACAGTCAACATGACCTTGATTTTTGAGCGAGTTTGTCGCGATTTTTTTGGTCTCGGCTCTCTTTTGGCACGATATTCGCTCGATTGATCGGTTGTTTCGAGGTCGTAAGCATTGATCCAGTCTCATCGCCAGTTATAATGCATTTCATGCCACCCTAGTAGTCGGAAAGCATCGTTTCGCACACTTCAACGCGACGCCTTTTTTCCAAAAAATTCAATGTTTTCGGTACCAGTCGAGATTTGACGCGCTGGAGGTCCAAAACATCCTTCAAAATGGTATTGGCTGAGCCTTTCGATATGCCAACTTCATCAGCAAGCTCTCTAATTGTTAATCGACGGTTTTTCAACACCAAATCTTTGATTTGTTGAACGTGAGCTTCGTCTGTTGAGGTTGATGGACGCCCTGGACGCTCTTCGTCTTCGACACGTTCACGGCCGGCTTGGAACTCACTATACCACTTGTAAACATTTTTTTTACACATAGCCTCATCACCAAAGGCTTTCTGCCCATCCTCAACGTATCCGCAGCAGAAAATTGATTCTGTAAACAAAATTTAATGCAAATTCTTTGCTCAACAAATTTCGACATCGCAAAAAACGAAAAACTCACTTTTAGCAGCTCACAAAACGACACGTATCTCAAACACTACTGGATGACAGTACTACCAACCTAAAACAAAAATAATTCTTCAAATCCTTCGACGCGCGCAGTTTAAGTTCAAATGTCACCTTATTTTTTGGATACCTTAGTAGATAGCCCCACCAGGGGCGCTAGATTCAAAAAGTTCCTGTTAACTTTGATTTTGATCCTATGAGGCTTATGAGACAAGAGATGCAAATCTCACGAACCAATAACACGAAATCTCGAGAACTTCGCTAGACCTGCTTATGGAAAGGCTTTTGAGATTCATATTTTAAATGACCTTTATCTGAAACCAATCAAGTAGGAAGAAAATCAGCTCAATTGGGGTTTCAAATATGCGCTTATACCCATAAGCCTCTATTAGCAAGTGTGTGAATATTTGTCTCCAATAAATCAATGCTGTTTTGCTCGAAGATTCGACTTCAGGTGAATGTGTGAGGAACGCTCAATATACAATATTATTGTATTAATGAGTAATACGAGTAGAGTTCCATTCAGTGCCTTATGGGAAACAAACAATGCGACCAATTATACAGGGTTGTACAAATGTAGATTAAATATTGACCATGAATTACTAACAACGTGGAGAAAACATACCATATTTTACAGTTTTTTGTCGATAAAGGCGAAAACGCAAGCCGGCGCATTTCCAAGCATTGAAGGCGTCACGGAAAGCATTCTCCAGAATAGACTTGAGAGCCGAGGTGTATGCTGCATTGATCCCCTTTCACCGGCCTCTTCAGGCAAGGAAACAAACACGTCTGGGCTGTAAGGTGGGTTCAAAAGCGTTGTGATGCCGGCTTTGGTTAGGTAGCTGCTCACAAGGAAGTCGGTGAGAGCCCGGGCGTTGACGTGGTGCAACTTCCAATCGGCTGTGATGTCTTGTCGGACCCGATTGACCCTTTGTTTGAGTCTTTGAGGGCTTTAAAAGCTTGGCGTTAACGGTTTGTCCAGGAGGAAAAAATCGTGGTGGACAATGCCTTTGATGTTAAAAAAGATAATAAGCATCGTTTTCACTTTGAATTTGCTCATTCTTCCGGTCTTTACCTCGACCCTCTAAAAAGGCCTAGTGCCACTGAAACACACTACTTCTTGCTAAAGCAACATCAGGGTAAGCCTGCTTGATCATTTCAAACGTCTCTGTCGCAGATTTTCCGAGTTTCACACAGAATTTAATCGCATACCTCTGCTCTAACGAACGCTGCATTTTCAGGCTTGCACCACTCACAGAAACACGTCACGTGAAAATGTTTGCCCTAACTCTCCAGGTGCTCCGAAGCAACTGACCAGCCGCACGTTCGTTAGCTAGGAGCGCCCTCTACCGAATCCAGTCGGTGGGCACAGGCTCCGAGTTACAGTCGCGGCGGAAGAAAATCAGTTCTATTACCTTCCGGACAAACCCTGTATGTCTGAAGCATATGGTTACTGGTTCTGAGAAGTGTGTCACTTACAACAACGTCAAGCGATAACGGTCGTTGTCGTTGTGACAAGTCACGATTGATGGTCAGGAAGATTTGACTATGTGTCTGGTGGGAGTGAGCTCATTTCTTACGGCCAAACTTTTAATTCGAATTTGTAATACCAAAAATTGGACCGCCCGAGGTAACAATCGGCCAGTAGCATCCAGCTTTGAACACTTCTTCTTTATATGGCGAATGATTTTTCTGGTGAGAAGTTCTCTTCAAAAGCTTGCGAAAATTGACTGATCCATTTTGTTTTGTCTATAGGGAAGGGAGATTTTTTCACAAAAATAATTTTGTATCTGATCCACCCTCTACCTAACAATGTTATAGCAACTAGCCAAATCCAAGCATTCATATACGTGCATTTGGTACATACTCCACATGCTCTCGCATGGGTTTATTGACTAGGCATTTCGCGAACTAAAGCGAATAACGGTACTCGATATATTGTCAATGCAATCAGATATGGCCAAAAATTAATTGCATTGCCTTGCTGCACTCACACGGCAACCAAAAGCCGTTTGTCTATGAAAACACTGCATGTATTATACATATGTATACGTTCATAAGTATGTTATATATTATTATATATATGTATGTATATTTAGACAGTTGACTATCCCGACTCTCACCTCAATGCTCGTCTATTTAATCTTAGGAGGTCCTCCTGGCTGAGTGTAATTTATATGTTGGCACAATAACAATGGCTGACACACACACACACACCCACAGGCGCAATGAGATATGCACATTCGCTGGCGCAAGCCGCTGCCATTCACTACACAAATTACCTTATAGCATCGTGTGTTAGCAGACGTTGATATCTAGTAATAGCAATATCTGTATTAGATTCTATGATGAGAACTATTTCAACGTCAACTCGCTTTGGTTACACTTACGCTACTTCCATACACTCACATATCCATACATACGCATATGGCAGACATATGCATGTGGTTGCGTATGTGTTAGTCCACGTCTTGACTTCTCTGGAAAGTGGGTCACTATGCCTACGGCGGTTGAACTTAACGGTAAGCTGACTCCACTTTATTGATTTCACTTTCACAAAGTCATAGATTTTAATGAAATATAGCTACTTACATACACACACCACACATACACTTACTTGTAAGTGCAAAACTATGAGAGAACTTCAGGTGCAAGTACTTGGCGCGATAGGCGCAACTGCGGCATTTCAGGCTTGACAAATTAGCTCTACGTCCGAAGTGCTGTGACTTTAAGGCACAGTGACAAATGAAACTATACGGGTATGGGTACTTCCTCCAAAGCACTCAGTCGGGATACTTTACAGAATTCAATTTAGATATAAATACAGGCAAATTAAGTCTTAACCTATGTCAAAAGTCTGAACTTTTCGTTATGCAAGAGAGTTCATTGTGGAGAAATGTTAGAAGAAAAAGTAAAATCCTTCCCTTTACGTGTTAAAAACTCTAAAATTTCAGAAAGAGCATAACGAAGTTTGATAATCTTTCAAGCTGTGGGATTATTTTTCGATCATTTGGGCTTTCGACATAGTTTCATCTAACGCTACTATTAAACCGACCATAAATTGGACGTAGCGCTTTTAAAGTTGAAGCCACTGACTCCGAATTTCGGTAGTATATTTTAATAATTTCGATCCGTTTTTGGATTATGTAACTTTCCATGATAAATTGGCTAACCTTACTGAAAATAACATCAAAGAGCGGAAAAAATATGGCGTCGTTTGATGCGGTTCTTTTTCTGGAGACATGTTGGCTTTTGAATTATTCGTAGCAGCCCAAGAGTTGACGTCTATGAAAGATTGGTTAAAATCCATCAAAATACGAGGGCCGCTATATATATTTCTGGCCTAATAATGAAAATAGGCATATTTTTCAACGAAAATGGTTTTTTTTCGTTGGATTTGGCTCGTCTTAGAAGACCCACACGGTCGATTGCTGTTTTGTTTCGGGCTCATACGCATAGATTTATGATTTGTCACCCGTGACGATCTTATAAACGTCTTTTGAAGCACCGCTATCATATTTTTTCAGCATTTCTTTACACCAATCCACACGAGCCTTTTGAGCGATTGTCAAATTGTGCGGGATCCAACGAGAACAAACCTTTTTTACGGCCAGGTGTTCATGCAATATCGAATGTATGCTGGTGGGAGAAATGCATAGGCATGCCTCTATCTGAAGGTATGTTACATGACGGTCTTGCATTATCAGTTCAAGTACGGCATCGATGTTTTCTGGCACAACGGCTGTTTTCGGACAACTTTCACAGAATTCGTCTTTGAGCGAGCGTCGGCCACGATTGAATTCGTTCTACCAGTTTTTCACAGTGCTATAGGATGGTGCTTCATAGTCATACAAAGATTTTAGTTCATTGATGCACTCTTGTCGTGATAATCCACGTCGAAAGTTGTGAAAAATGATCGCACGAAAATGTTCACGAGTTAATTCCATTTTTTGGCCGAGATGAATTTTTTAATTCCCTGTAAATAAAACAATTCACGATTAAATGACAAAACGTTCTGAGTGATGTTATGCTAAAAAATGTCAAACTTTCCAATGGAAATGTCAGATTGCACCTGGCAACACTTATTGTTGCCTAGTCCAGAAATATATATAGCAACCTACGTAACATAAAGTTACTTCATTATCAGACTCATTTGGCTATTTGGGCATAATAGAATTGCGAGTTCGATGAATACCCCTTTACGGTGCTCATATCAAAATGGGAACGTGTTAGATTTCCGTTTTCATCTTGCGCTCTAGCACTGGAAGCAAGGTTCGTTGGTCAACGATTAGTTTCTGTACAAGTGTGATATTTTTTCGTCTACAGAAGATTGCAGGACATCTGCAGAGCTACTTGCCTTTAACAAAGCTCATCTGGCCGCAATTGTAAGAGAAAATTCTTGTCGGATAAACAGATGTCAATGTTGTATGGAAGAAGGTAAGTTAAAAGCATCCAGTCACTTTCTTCTCCATTGTTACTTCATTAATTATAATGGTCTAATTACCCCCATTAGTAGTCTAGTCTAGAAGCATGAATTTTAGGTAATTTTTAAAGTGTCGTAAAAAAAGGCAATTAATATTTTTACGTTCCTTTTTTTTACTAGTTATTTATTAATTTTTGAAGAGTACAGAAAAAAATTAAAAACTAAAAAAAGTAAAAAATTTCAAAAATTATGAGCTCACGAAGTGGGGTGTCTCTAAAAATTTCCACGTGACCATGCCCATGATTTCAACCCTCCTAGTTATCTGAAACCAAAAAAAAAAAAAAAATTATTAATCTAGAATAATGTCGCAATGGTCGGAACTACGGAAAAGTGGGAAACATTTTTTTTCACAAAATGGCGACTGCCTGAAAAAAAATTTTTTTTTGATCACTTTTTCTGACTATTTCGAATTTTTCAAAAATAATAAAAATAAAAATTTTGGGATGGGGTTCTCAACCATAGACAAGTCTATAAAGAAGACTCTATAAAAATTTCAAGTAAATCGGTCCAGTAGAACCTGAGAAATCGTGGGCATCTTTCCGAAAAAGTCAGTTTTGAGAAAATCCCGTTTAAAGTTTCTTTAATGTCTTTTGTTCGATTAGTTCGGGCCGAACCAATTTGGATACCGGGTCAGAAAAATGCCTATATCTCTGAAAAAAATTTGAATTTCGAAAAATCCTCTTGTGCACATATTCTTGAATAGTTAAAATTTGAAAATATAAAAAAAAAAATCGATTCTTTTAAATTTCTAGACTAGAATACCCCCTTATGATAAAAACCTTCTATGATGACGCAACGGACTGGTGTTGTAAGTTGTCCAAGTGAGATCCCTGCTTGTCTCTTAACCTAAATTAAATTGTATATAGTTAAGATTGTAACACCCGGAAGGTGCAGTCTGAGACGCTATTGTGTATTTATATAAACGAGCAGCTGAGCTTTAGCCATGTTTGTCTATCCATCTGTTTGTCTGAATATACGCGAACTTCTTTGTTCTTCAGTTTTCGAGATATCGATCTAAAATTTTGCATACGTCCTTTTCTCTGCAAGAAGCTGCTCATTTGTCAGACCAATATAGCATTTGGCTGCCATACAAACTGAACGGTCAAAGTCAGGTTGTTTTATGGATTGGGTATTCGTCTTCATGAACCTTCGGTGAAGCGTGGTAAGAAGCTTCGACGCAGCCGAAGTAAACGTTTTTATCTTGTTTTTATAAGCATTACTATGTTTTCAATTTACAATCATAGTGATTTAGCTTAAGGGAATGATTACTAGAAAAATTATGCTAATATCAGCTTGCCAAGTTCGTAACGTTCCATATTAAAGTCACTTTCCATCAATTTAAACTTTAATGAAACCATATAACCGATATTTGTAATGAGAGCACTGCGCTTTCCTTTGAGAAACTTTTCCGAAATCGAATTGCGCGGCGCAATAAACTTTCACTGCTTTCACAGTACTTTTTGGCAAATAACCGCAATATGTGCGACTACATATATTAGAAGCTTTGTTGGCTTTACCATATTCCGTATATACATATATAAAACAAGCATATCTTATAGGTATATGTGTTAGCATGACTCAAATTGCTGTTGCAATGGACTCATGTGAACCTAACCTCACTTGTGTAGAACCATCAACACATATATTTATATAAAGATATGCTATATATAACTATATACATGCATATATAGTACATGCATACAGTTGCATATTTTTAGTGAAAGCTATGCCATGCATTTATGCATTCTAATGTGCGACACACGCACACATATGCCCTCACATACACAGACAACTAAGCGAGTTTGATCAGGCTTTTGCCAGGAATCATCATCTTGGATTGTTGCCACAATTTTCACTTTATAACATTTTCCGGTTGTCTTTCACTTAATTTTTGTTTACTAGTAAAGCCACGCACAGCGTTGTGGGAGTTGGCAGTGAAGCGAAGAAAGTCTACTTTGGTTGCCAGAAAGACTTTGCTTGTAGTGAGGCGACCGATGCACGCTTGTTATCATGCTTTGGCGGTTGGTGTGTGTTGGTTGGTGACCAAAACTGCAGTTCGTTCACTTGCATTTATGTACAAATACCGTTATATATAGCTATGTGTGGCCTCATGTACAAGTGTGTATTTGTGGAGACTCTGGGGTGCCATGAAATTGTTCAAGTTTTATGTTTAACTCTTTTCTGCTCACCTTAGAAACATGGATACGTATGTCCAATACATTACATTTTTTACTTGCCTAAGATTTAGAAGCACAAACCATGCAAAAAATGCGACAAGTCCGGAATAAGTCTGCAATTCGTCGCGGAGGCCCATGTGACTAATACCAAAAATTTAAGTATTGCGTTTGCGTCATTTACTTGCGGATATTCTCTGAAGATTTTTAAGAATTTTGGAGAATTTTTAATTTACTGTAATCGGTTTCCAATATATTAAAAATTTTATTTCCAAAATTTTGACAGGCTTTTCGGTCATTACCTGTATTTTTCTATAAAAATAACTTATTTTTTTATTTTATGGTTTTGAGATAATTTTAAGCCGAATAGTTTTCTCACTGTCCGACACTGATTTCCGGAGCTTCTCCTGCAGGCCGGTTATGGGATCGGATTTTTCAAAATGTTTGACGATACTTTTTCTGATTTGCCAGTGGATTTTGCTTCTAAAATCCCACAAAAATCCTATTAATTGGTAGTTGAAAAAGTATTTCTAATCACACTTCTACTTTGTTTTTATATTTATAACGCACTTTAATGAAACAAATATGTGCCATTTCGGTCAACCACTTTTTTCCATTTTTCCGCTAGAGACTTTATTCCGTCAGTGTAAAATTTTTCTGGCTTCTCGGCGAAAAACTGCGACAAGTAATTTTCACAGGCTTCACTTGAAGCCAACTTTACTCCATTAAGGGAGTTCTGCTTTGACCGAAACAAATGGTAGTCCGATGGTGCAAGGTCAAGCCTATATGGTGGATGCATCAAAACTTCTCAGCCAAGCTCTCCCAGTTTTTGCCGAGTCATCAAAGATGTATGTGGTCTAGCGTTGTTCTGATGGAAGAGGAAGCCCTTTCTGTTGATCAGTTCTGGCCGTTTTTTTTTCGATTACTTGCTTCAATCTCTTCTGTTGTTGACAGTAAAGTGTGGAGTCAATCGTTCGACCAGGTTGGAGCGGCTCATAGTGGATGGTTCTTTTCCAATCGCTCCAAACACTCAGCATAACCTTTCGAGGTGTCAATCCTGGCTTTACGATTTGATTTTTTTGGTCTTTACCACGCTTGGACCAAGATCTTTTTCGCACATTATTGTCGTATTTGATCCATTTTTCATCTTCTCTTACCATTCGCTCTAGAAATGGTTCGATTTCATTTCGTTTCAGCAAAGAATCGCAGATGTTGATTAGATCCATTAAATTTTCACAGACAATTCATGTGGTACGCAAACATCGAGCTTCTTTTTGTAGTCAGCTTTTTTAAAATGGTTCAAGCCCGTTTGATGATGAGTCTTAAATTCCTTAGCGATGTCCTGGCTGCTTATGTGACGTTCCTGGTCAATCTCTTCCACAATTTCATCGACTTTTTCAATGATAGGTCGACCAGAGCGAGGTGCATCTTTCACATCGAAATTTCCAGAACGAAAGCGACCGGACCATTGTTGTCCCACACGAACTGATTTAGCATCGTCTCCGTAAACTTCACAAATGCCATTGGTGACTTGTGTGGCATTCTTCCTTTTTTCGAATTTAAATATTTTAATTGGTAACACTAGAGAAATACAACGAGATCTATTGACAAAATACGAAAAGACTTTTTCATCTACCCTAAATCCGTACTAGCAAACAAAGTTAAGCTGTTTTTATTGCTTAAACATAGTCTAACACTATACCTACGGCTCTTGCTCAGAAGATCAAGGTAAAGTCATCAAAAAGCACTTCTGATTCACAAGAGCAGTTTCGTTTCACCACCAGGTGATAATTTTGAAAAAAAGGATGCATTTCTGAAATTCCCTACCAAATTCATGTGTGTGTAGGCGCTGTGTTTTGTTTACTAACTTGCTTGCAATTCAGAAATGACTATTTGTCGGACCTGCAGTGGCTTCCCCAATTGATATGCCATACATTTTGTCTCACACATCACTAAAAAAGCATTTATTCGGAGATGTAGGCGCAAATAGGCAAGCCAATACACGAAAGTGCATAGATAGATATAGAACATACATGTATATATATATATATTTCCGTGCATTTTCGGTTTACTAGGTCAGCAACCTTTGTTTTGGAATTCAATGTGTCTCACAAGTTTCGACTTCTGTGTGTATATATGTACCACTCGAGCATGAGCACACATTATATTCAGCTAAGGTAGCAGAGTTACGGCGTCAAGAATTGGTTTAGTAATGTCTGTTTATAGTTTCACAGACCGTTTCGTATAGTTTAGGTTAGGCTATACAGGTTAGTGAAATTCCATTGAAAGATCTTTTTCATCTGGGCTGTGCGAGATAGACTTCCATTCATACATTGTCTCCTATAACTCTCTAATTGCTAAGCCAGCAAAGAGAGCAACAAAAAGGGAGCAAGTTAGAATAGCAAAGGGAGCTACATACAGTTTCAACAATCTTCCAAGTAACCTGATATTTCATATATATCAAACATTACACTTGCTTGTACTGTTATAATACATTTTTCTGACTCACCCTGCAACCATTGAGTTGTGGCTCTTCAGCTCCTTCAAATATAGCGCTTAATAAGAAACCCTAGCAACTCTGGTTGCACTTGAATTGGTCTAGGAAGAGTGCAACTGTCAAGATCTCTAACGGAATATTCTAGCAGATACTTGCTAATGATCGCTTTTAGCTCTCACGAGAATTACTACGTATATCGGTAGTTTATATGACTCGGCCGAAGCCTCGAACTACCTTACACGTTTTTGTGAACAATTTATTTATGCCTGTGTGTGTATTCATTTGTATTTTGACTGCATCGGCATGTGCCACTTGTGATGTTGCCACATTTTGAAATTGTTTTCACTACGCTACGGACAATAAATACAGTTATGTATGTACATGTGTACACATACGAGTATAACTATCTGAAAGAATTTATTTTTATTGGACTCACCACTACGATTACGTGTGTATATGTGTATGTTTATGTTTACTGTATTGCATTGTTTCTCTGTATGAATACCCTGTAAGAAATTTAATTGCGCCGTGCTTTAAAAATTGTTAATTTACCACTTTTATGAGCCTTCCTAATTGGGTGCACTCGGTCTACACCTTCCGCTAGCCACCTTGTAAGCAGTTAGTGACTTCTGGTTTGCTCTACAAGGTGGAAATGCTTAGGTGAACGGCTAGGTAAGGTTAGGTAAAGATGTCGATCCTATAACGGAACCCTCTTGGACAACTTTAAACCCCCGCCGTTATGCTACCTTAAAATAATGTGAAGAATGCAGTCATGTCGAGAAGTTTACGCAAGTAAGGAAAGTTCTCTGAGCGCCATTAACTTGGGAGTGACCAGAAGCGATTAGTTTACATATGACTCAAGCAGCTCACGATTTCCAGTCTTAAACCAATTATCCTCTGCGTAGCCAAAAAACATCCGTTTGAAGGCGATCTAAGGTGAGATGGCGAAATATCCCCTATCCAGGGTTGAGCGCTTGGCTTAAGACCCGCCACGTTAGAACATTACCAATGAAAAAAAAAAAAAAGAAAACAGCCTCGGACAAGAGACCCTCCCTTTAACGGCGACCCGTGAAGACATTAAGGATTTCGCTAAAATTCCTATATAATAATCTTAAGATCATAAGATCTTGAGACGGTTGATGTAAGTTTCAGCTAAGTCTCTTGGTTTATCGAAGGTAAGACTACTGAGATGTTTCAGTCCCAGTCTTACCTCCTCTGTCTAACCGCATGAACGCCTATTGGACAATGTGCAGTAAGAACGTCTACGATTTCGACTAGATGAACTCTGCTGAGGACAAATAGTTTAGCAGATCTTATGTGTTCCTCTCAAGGCCAAAAGAATCTTGTAATCGCACAGGAGTAGATCGTCGATCAGCGACTGCTAAGTGCATGCGAGCTTTATTGGTCCAGTTCTAGAACGCATTAAATGCTAATGAAGACCCAACTTGGGACCTCTGACTAATTCGTCGGCATTGCAGTTGCCAGCGATTATGCTATGAATAGGCATCCAAGCCAGTCTGATGATGAAGTAGCTTGATGCTATTTTCAGTGAAGACAGACACTTCTTGACAAGCTTGCTAGCCTGCTGTCGGAGTGCCAAAACGATCTGTGAGCATTCTATACCAAGAACTCCTACATTTTACAAAATAATACTTTCCGTCCTTCCGGTTGCCTTTAGATCATATAATTCAATCATTATATGTAATATCTTTATCTATGCCAAAATGAGGCAAAATCGGTTAATATCATCCCTTAGCCGTCGTAGATATTATATTCCTACAGGGCTTATGTGATGCACCTCTCCACCTCTGTATACTTGTGTGTCTCACTCACTCTCACAACCAATGTTTTTTCTTCTATCGCACCGGTAATTGTCATTGAATTTTTATTGAAGTGGTTGTTGCGGCTTTTTCATTGCACATGCCCACATTGTACATATTTTGTGCACAAAATTTATGCAATTGCACTTTCTTGCGGTTCGTTGAACTTCGTCAACTTTGACAAATTTAAATTCCGATTCAATGCGAGAGCATATGAAAAAGTCATTACAACTCAACTTAATTGACAACAATACGAAAGTACTCACTGCAGTATAAAAACGCAAATAAATAACAACGATAAATAGTAATAGTTCGGCAACAACAATAATGCCAGCGCTGATGATAAAATTGTCGAAAACTTTGTATTTATAAATGTATGGCCTGAGCTCAAGACCCTTTCAGCTGCTCTTTGTTCCAACTGTCTTCCTCTCTCTCTCTCTCTTTTACTCACACTTTGACTAATGATTCTCCAAACAAAAGTAACAATGAAATGCTTTGGCAATTAAAATTTTGCTCCTTCACACACACACACACATACTCGTATATATATGAAATATATGCTTACACACACTCACCCAGCGGCAGCACGTGGTCGCACAAATGCCCCAAATAGATTACGTGCAATGAAAACTCAACTCAAATAAACATGAATCCATGCATATACATTCACTTTGTAATTCAGCCAAATCACCCGCCGCCCAACCGCATCTGCGCTGCCCTGCGCCTTGGGGTATGCTTTGGAATGCATTCATCGTACTTCAGGTCAGCTATAAATGTTTGTTTGACTTCTACTTGTTGTATGCGTATGCAAATGCTTGTCAAATGTCAAATATAGGTAAGTAGCAAATTACATTTGTAGTATTTTACAGCTATGTGAGTGTGCCATCTCAGCAATGGCACTTGTTGTTTGTTGCATGCACAGGACACTTACGATTGCCTTTTAGCAGCAACTTGAATGAGTGCTTTTGCGAAAATTTGTTTGCTGTCAGCAAATCGGTTTAAAGCAGATTTGTGCAATTACATCTGTATATATATGTATTTATATAAGTATATATGCAATCAGAGCAAACTATGTAATTGCCAGTTGTTGTGTCCGTTTTGTTTTACTAAAAATTGCTGTCTAAATTATATACAGTTATGAAGTTTGCTTTGAAATTTGATACTTGATATTTTGCCGAAAGTTTGTCAATTTGAGGAGCTCACTTGCAGATTTCCTGAAAATGAAATATTTACTAGAATGCGCTTTATTTAATTTTCTTAGAACGTTAAGTCAATTCTACACTTTTCAGTCGTGAATTAAGTCAATGTGCAAGGTTACTGCTTTAAGGGGTTAGGAGTAGTGAGAATTTTCAAAAAATTATTATTTTTCATTTTCGTTAAGTGTAATATCTTAAAAATATTCTCTGAAATTTTCACGTTGATCCGATAATTAGTTTTTGAGTTATTCGACAAATAACAAAGAGAGCTCGGGCACTTCAAAGAGCTGGAGTGAAACTTTAAACGCGTTTTTCTCAAAACTATGTTTTTTGAATCGGTGAAAACTGTAACTCGAAAACCGTTCAGTAGATTTTTATGAAATTTATACAGCTTTTAAAATACATAATAAACTCGGGCCTGATCGAAGGATTTTTATTTTTTCGAAAATTTCGATTTTTTAAGACCAATTTACTGTTGATTTTTTCGCAAAAATTTAGAAAAAAATTTCCTGAGGCCGCCATTTTGTTAATTTTGAAGAAAATCCTTCGATCAGGCCCACCATTATCTATTTATAAAACAAATTGATTGACAATCCGATTGTGTTTAGATGAATCTCCAAGCACTTATGCTTGTCACCGCAAGTACCTTTTTTTGGAACAGGGTCAACACAAACAGCTATAACTTCGGAAATTAAATTTTTTTTTTTTGAAATTTTCGTGACTTCAAGTCAAACATCCTATAATAATGCCATATTACCACTTTTGTAAAATAACATGATTTAGTAGCAAAAAAAATACTGAAAACTCTAATTTTTTCATGCCTCTGACTACCCCTAACCCCTTAAGCACAATTTGAAAATAAGTATCTCTATCTATCACAAGTTTCGGGTCCAAATACTATTTAAACTTGCAGAAGGAACACCTAGTGTTTCAGCCTAAAAAATACTAATTTTGAGAATTAAGAAAAAGCTACTGTATTTTAAGATTTTTTTTTTTTTTTTTTAAAGTTAAATGGTTACAGAGT
Source organism: Bactrocera zonata (assembly GCA_037783105.1). Classification (NCBI taxonomy): domain Eukaryota; kingdom Metazoa; phylum Arthropoda; class Insecta; order Diptera; family Tephritidae; genus Bactrocera; species Bactrocera zonata. The sequence goes on along the minus strand of JBAWJQ010005982.1, from coordinate 1,195,227 downwards.
TACTCCAGAGAACTAAATCATGTTCTACTGCTGCACTGATTGCGATCTGCTTTGCATACAAAACCCAAAAAATTATTCCCTTTTTGGGCGGTAAAAATTCGATTATTGATGCAAAAAAATAAAAAAATATTTTCTGAAAATTTTATTCCAGCTGCTACCTTTGAAATAATTTTCTGAAGTGCAGTACTGTAAGGCTTCATGCGAGGCAGGCAGAAGTAGTTCTTCTTCTTTACTGGCGTAGACACCGCTTACGCAATTATAGCCGTGTTAACAACAGCGCGCTAGTCGTTTCTTCTTTTCGCAACGTGGCGGCAATGGGAAATGCCAAGCGAAGCCAGGTCCTTCTTCACCTGGTCTTTCCAACGGAGTGGAGGTCTTCCTCTGTTTCCCCCGGCAGGTATTGCGTCGAATACTTTTAGAGCTGGAGTGTTTTCGTCCATTCGGACAATATGACCTAGCCAGCGCAGCCGCTGTCTTTTAATTCGCTGAACAATGTCGTCATGTATCGTATACAATTCATCGTTCCATCGAATATTCGCTGTGGCCAACGCGGAAAGGATCATACATCAATATCATCGGCCTCCGCCAGCAGCTGTACACTCTTACAGAAGACCTGCCTGCTCGATTAAGTTTTGCAGCTCGAATTAATTTCTCCAGCAGTCGATTGAAGAAATCGCACGATACGGAGTCAAGTCCCTAGTTACCGAATATGTGGAGCCCAGTATCTATAGCTGACTTTTGACCGACAATATCGGTCAATGTGTGAGATATGCAATTGAATTTTAAACATAATCCTTTCTAGACAATAGTAATTCTGTGTATCAAAAATGGTCTTAATCGGGTCAATACTTTCCTGAGCCCCCAAATACTTAATATACAGATTTTCGAATTTTCTGTCTGTCACCCTGGCTTTGCTTCCTGCAAGTTACAAGAGTATAAAATGTTCAGTTGGACCCGAACTTAACACTTTCTTACTTGTTGAATAGCTTTGAGCAAATGACGCATAACACTCAAATAGTATTCCTTCCTGACAGTTTGCCCGGTTGGAAGAAAATTGTAGCGCACCACATCTTGATAATCGAAGACAACTGTTCAATTAACCTTGATTTTTGTCCTATTTTCTGGTGGGTTTTTTCGTCTTCGACTCACCTTTCCCACGATATTCCACCGAGTGGTCGTCTGTTTCCGGATCGTAAGCATAGATTCAAGACTGATCGCTAGTAAAAACTCATTTCATGGCGCTCTGGTAGTCGGAAAGCATTGTTTCACAGACTTTAAAGCAAAGCTGTTCCTCGGAAAAATTTAGTGTATTTGGAACCTGCCGTCCTGTCATTTTTCTTAGGCCAAATTGATTTTTACAGATCCTTCCGATATTCCAACCAATGCCAGTAGAATCACTTATTGTTAATCGTAGATTCTCAAGCACCACTTCCTTTATTTTATTGATGGATTATCATTTGATGTCGATGGCCATCCTGGACGTGCTTCGTCATCAACGCTTATTACTCGTAGCTTAATTGCACTGGTAGACATATAATTTGTGACATGAAAATTCTTTGGTGTTTCTAATGCAGTTTGATACCCTGAAGTCAAATCTGAAAGAATTTTTATCACCCACAGATATTCTGTGACTGGCGGCTTTAGATTTTACAATACATAAAATTTTATTATACATATGCGTCATCTCATATTTTCATACGATGAGGGATTTATCCGATTTATACCAGTTCTGTCTGCTTGTTTGAAGTAAACAGCATTTTTTACGACCACTTTTATTTTACAAAATTTATCAGTAGACCAACGGTGTCTGAATCGGTTATGTGTTCTATGTTTGGATTGTAAAACGTTTTTGAGTTCCAAGCATGAGCCCTCATATAACATTAAAACTTGTGTAACATTGTAGACAGCTTGGTTAAAAAGTTCAAATCATAAAAAGCCCTTTGCAGTGCCAACGGTTTGGAGAGAACCTAAAGTAACATGTTTCAGACTGCTTTTTTCTCCTCACAAATATTAAAAGTATTGGACCGAAGTCTAAGAATACGGTTAAGTACTGTAATTTACCATCAGCTTTAAAACCTGTCAAACAGACACAGAGTGTTGATGAAGAACTAGAATGGATGTTAGAGAAACCGCAAAGGAAATGACAACCGATCCTTTACTTGACATATCTTACTGACTTAGTTCGAGATCTAAGCCTTTCAAAATCGCAGTTCGAACGTTTAGCATCCCAACTAAAAGGTTGGCACCTTCTCCAAAGTGATGTAAATATTACTTTTTACAGAAAAAGGCGGAAAGACCTCACAAATTGCTTTCTTCAAGGAGAGGATCTAGTATATTATTCAGAAGTTAACCTTTTATTTAACGCACTAGGACAGAAACATGATCCACGTGATTGGCGTCTTTTTATTGATTCTTCTAAACTTAGTTTAAAGGCCGTATTGGTTTATAGCGGTAACATATATCCATCTGTACCCTTAGCTCATCCAGTTCATATGAAAGAATCATATGAAAATATGAGAGTTCTTTTAGAGCACATCCATTATCATGAGTATGGTTTGGCAATATGTGGAGACCTTAAAGTAATAGCCTTAGGATATACGAAATATTATTGCTTCCTTTGCGAATGGGACAGCCGTGCGAGAGACTCGCATTATGTATAGAAGCAGTAGCCAGTACGTCAGACACTCACTCCGGGAAAAAAAACGTTACCGATACGACGTTACCGACAAAAAGCTGTCTCTGGATTTAGGATTTCAATAATTTATTTTCAGAAGAACAATCAATCGAATGCAGCTGTAACCCAATTAATCAAGGTAAGGGTGTCCGTAGACCGTGACATTTATCTTCCGTCGAAACTCTATGAAGTAAAGACAAAACACCTCAAATTCTTCAGAGCTTCACTAAAATAAATAAACTTTGGCAAAACTATCCCGAATTTTGATAAATTTAATTGAAATCACCACAAAAATAGCTTCCTCCATACTCACCTTAATAAGCAGCCAAAGATTAATAAGAAATAATAATTTAAATTTTCATTATCATTGAACAGAACCATTTCCACGTTTATTAACACACCATCTCCGTCTGCTCGCCGCCATGAAATTACATTTTCTAACCAAATAATGAAGTGACTTCCACCAAATCAAGTCATTCAGATAATTTTCATTCAATTCTCGGCATTCCGGAAATCCCCAAACAATATTCAATTTATTTCCATACAACAGCAGCGGATGTAACGAAAATAGTGCGAAGAAAAGCCGGGCCATTCGCCAATTGAATGAAAAGGGCGAACGATTTGACAGCAACAAATTTGCCAAGCAGTGAACCAAATAAATGCGTAGGTCGCCGCCGAGAACGGCAACAGCTCAGACGCAATAAAGTCCGCTACAAAGCGTGTACACAACATAATAATAATAACAATAGCAACAACAGCCAAACTACTTTGACAAGAGTAGCCAGATTAGAAGCAGTTGGTTGAAAAGGAAAGCAAAAAATATTAAAGGGTTCTTCTATTAGTGCGCTTAGATAAGGAGAGAATACTAAAGAAGCTGCATTTTTGGTTTATTGTAAGTGATTTAACGAACTTTCGTGTTTTGGTGGATTTAGCTTTAACTACTATTGAGACAATAATTCTTAAGACTTTCAAAACTCTGGAAAACTGGAACCGAAATCCCAACCAAGTGCTTCTTAACTTTGAAGAACCTCCCAATATTCCAATAGGTCGTCCATCGTCATGTCAAAGGAACTACTGCTCTGTCAAAATTATCCTAATCATTCAGTAGAAACAGATATTGATTAGCCTGAAATACCACTAGATACGATTGGATTAGATCTTTAACAATTAAAAGTAATGACTTTTATATAGACCGGCTAAACGAGACGCCCTTAAACCATTCGGTTAGTTAGCTTGACGAAAATTGGCGAGTTCCGATAAAAGACTTAAATATAGGTGGCCGTGGCGAACTCTCCCAACCCCAAGAATGTTGATTTTCCACATCAAAAATTACGATTTGCTTGAATAAGATCCGAACATTGGTCCAATGAGACGATCTTAAATCGTTCGTATAGTAAGCCTTGTGTGTTCTGAAAAGTTACAATAGTGTTGGTGACAGAAATGAACCTTCCAAAACTCAAGAATACTCATTTTTCTTCCAAAATTGCGATTTACTAGAATAAGGCCGGAACTTCGGTTAGCGCCCGCATTTAATTCAGCATCAAATACTTGGGTTTGTTGGATCTCTCTTATTTGTACTGAAACATGAGGAAAGATGAGGTCAGCAAAAATTGCGATCTACTCGAATGAGGTCCTAACTTCGGTCCAATGAGACGATCTTAAATCGTTTGGGTGGTAAGTTTACTGTCTTCAATAGTATTAGTGACAGAAATCAACTTTCTAAAACCCAAGAATTCTGATTTTTTTGAGCAAAATTACGATCTATTTGAATAAGGCCGGAATTTCGGTTAGCTGCCACATTAGTTTGACTCGAGACCTTTTAGTTGCGTATGTAGGACTTTTTTACTGTAAGATTACAAAGTGTTGAGTGCTCGTTTAGCTCGATAACTTTTGTATTTTCTTGAATTTTTTGGATTTTGTAAGCTTTCACGCCGGATAACATATTCCCGCAAACTTCTTTATTGAAAAATGGGTCGGTCTCAGGTTACTTTAATGCAGCTTGACCTAGTTGGTCTCAAGTTGTAGCTTCAAAGTCTGATGAGTCTACTTTGACAATAAATTCAATCAAACTGTCCAAACAGAAGACCCTTTATACAAACTAGTCAGCGAAAGTATGCAAGAAAGTGCGTGCAAGTGACCAGCGTTGCTGAAAATAGCAAAATGAAGACTTCGTCGCACGCGACTACCAAGACATGATAATGTAAATATTCTCACATTTGCAAAAGCGATACAACAACACACAGGCTTAAATGAACACACACAAACACAAGAATCGCGCTGAAATACCGTACACCTACGAAAACAAACTTTAAGAAGGATATTCGAGTAACTTGTAAGAGGATGCCGCTTGTAATGGAGCAGGCGGCATAACGGTGTCGTTTGTTAGAGCACAACTTACGAACTTAAGCTCCGGTTCGCAGCCAATGTACACAACTACACAGATCTACACAAGTAATAGTTGTGAACTTGTATCGCTCTGTTGTGTGTGGGGGGAGGAGCGGGGGTAAATTTCTAAAGTATTTTGACACCTCCCCCCTTCTCAATTCTTGTTGAATGCATACAATTTGCCCGCAGCGTGTATTCGGTTCAATTCATTGATTACATGCTCGATCGAATTTTGAAATGTGTCACAGACGCTTTTGCAAATTAAGACCGGAGCTGCAGCCAGCAAAAACGGAGTCCGGAGGCGGCTGCAAAAGCAAACGAAGAAGCGCAAAGGCGAGCGCACGAGACGACAGAGTGAATCTCGTTGGACTGTGTAAAATATTTGAGATGAACAAATGAACAAATAAATGAATTAAAGTAAAAAGAGTTGCCTGTCACTGCAGCGTCTCCCCCGTTCTCCTGCTATGCACTGCAGCGCGCTGTAAGTGCCAAAGGATAATTTGACTCGACCTTTAGTTGTGTACTTTGTGAGTGGGTCCATACAAATCGATTGAGTTCGTTCAATTATAGCTTAGTATTGTTGTTTTAAGAATTTTGCAATTTTCTAATTTCTTTTTTCTTTGCTTTTATTAATCATTTTCATTTCGTGCCCACACACTCACTCACATATACATAGAAGAGATAAATTGAAATTAGAAAGCTTGTAGAAGACAGACATGAAATTATTAGACTTTATTTCTATTTTGCCAGCTTAATTGAGAAACGGCATTGACGATTGGAAGTGCAAAACAAAGAAAAACATAGAAACGACAGTTCTTTTGTAGCCGCAATCGAAATGGAAGTTGTAGGCGTAAGAACACACGATATACTTGGTACACGATGAATACAAAGCTAATTGTGGAAATAGTAAAAATTACAGGACATAGCAGCAAGATGTTGGTGAACGGCCATATGGAAGTGACAGACTGAAGCAATATATTGAAGAGCATAGAATTGTGTTGGGGTAAAAGACTGCAGCATGATCACAATACCTAAGTAACCTTGCCAAGACCGCAAGTACCATATACTCGAGTGCTGTTCGTCATTTCATGATACCAATGGTGCTCGAGCAAGTCTTCAGCTAAAACATCTATAAACTACAGAGGTAATCGAAACTCTTGGGGTTCAGAATTCTCGTCGAACTGAGTTCGTAAGATTGCTGAGATCTCTTTAATGACCGAGGCTCTAAAACTCTCTTTATCACACTTCATACTATTTGAGTAAAATACGTTTTCTTTTTGCAATTTTTGAGACAACTTACATAACAACAATACGAGGTTTGATAATTAAGTAATGGGATTGATTTTATTACCGCGCTTGTGGTTAGCCTGTGACCTTGAAATTTCCTTTCCCTTTTTTCGGCATCTCTCCCCTCTCCACTGATATACTACTGTGCCCAAAAAATAATTAAATTAATAAATGACATTGTATCTATTTTGAAAATTCTTTATTTATTTTTCCAAATCAATTTCATCCCCTTCAAAGTAGTCCCCTCCCGATGCAATGCATTTATGCCAACGGATTTTCCAATCTTCGAAACACTGGTTGTAGTTACTTTCCGGGATGGCCTTCAGTTCCGTCTTTGCTGCGGCTTGAATCTCCTCTATCGTATAAAAACGGTGTCCCGGGAGCGGTCTTTTGAGCTTGATGATCAGCCAGAAGTCGCACGGCGCCAGATCAGGTGAATGCGGTGGTTGCGGAACGATATGGGTTGAGTTTTTGGCGAAATGATCACGAATTACGAGGGCAGTATGGGATGGTGCATTATCGTGGTGTAAAAACCAAGAATTGTCTTTCCACAATTCCGTTCTTTTTAGGCGGATAGCGTTACGCAAACGACGCATAACGTTCAAATAATATTCCTTGTTGACTGTTTGACCGGTTGGAAGGAATTCATAATGCACAACACCACGATAATCGAAGAAAGCAGTTAACATGACCTTGATTTTTGAGCGACTTTGGCGCCATTGTTTTGGTCTCGGCTCTCTTTTGGCACGATATTCGCTCGATTGATCGGTTGTTTTGGGGTCGTAAGCATAGATCCAAGTCTCATCGCCACTTATAATGCATTTCATGACACCAGTGTAGTCGGAAAGCATCGTTTCACACACTTCAACGTGACGCCTTTTTTCCAAAAAATTCAATGTTTTCGGTACCAGTCGAGATTTGACGCGTTTGAGGCCTAAAACATCCTTCAAAATGGTATTGGCTGAGCCTTTCGATATGCCAACTTCATCAGCAAGGTCTCTAATTGTTAATCGATGGTTTTTCAACACCAAATCTTTGATTTGTTGAACGTGAGCTTCGTCGGTTGAGGTTGATGGTCACCCTGGACGCTCTTCGTCTTCCACACGTTCACGGTCGGCTTGGAACTCACTATACCACTTGTAAACATTTTTTTTAGACATAGCCTCATCACCAAAAGTTTTCTGCACCATCCTCAATGCATCCGTAGCAGAAAATTGATTCCGTAAACAAAATTTAATGCCAATTCTTTGCTCAACAAATTTCGACATCGCAAAAAACGAAAAACTCACTTTTAGCAGCTCACAAAACGACACATATCTCAAACACTAATGAATATTTCGACATGAAATTTGACATAAATATGACTGACAGTACTAGCAACATAAAAAATAATAATGTTCCAAATCCTTCGACGCCTGCAGTTTAAATTCAAATGTCACTTTATTTTTTGGGCACAGTAGTATATCGTCCGTATGGATGAAAACATTTCAGTTCTGAAAGTTTTCGACGCAGTACCCGTCGAAGGAATCAAAGAAGTGGAAAACAGCCGTTGGACGAATCAGGTAAAGAAAAACCTGCATGGACTTGGTCTCTGAAATTGGCGTCGAATTTCTGAAAGCAGAAACGATTGGCGAGCTGTTGTCAACTCGGCTGCACCCGCGTAAGCGTTGTCTACGCCATTAAAGAAGAAGAATATAATGCCTTGTTCCTTGGCATTGCCTAAGCTTCCACCTAAAAACACGAAATCTTCGTATCAAAGCAAGCTCCCTTGAAAAAAAAAATGTGTTTACTTAATACTATAAATTCTATTTAATCAGTCTGTGACACACATAAATAATTCATTGAAAGCAATCAATCTCAATATCCGCCAAATCCGTTCTTTGACTCCTATTCACTGAGTAACTTTCATGACCTATAACTTCATATACTTGCCATTTGCTATTAGCTTTATGAGCAATATCCGGCGCAATTCGGCAGCCATAACTTCTAATAAAAATATATTCGTAACCCCATCGCACAGCCATAAAATTAACGTCTGAGTTTGCTAAACACTTTCCCCAAAATAAAACGCTTTAACGCTCGTCGAAGGTTGCCATTATTGAAATCGCCGGGTTCCACTGTAAATTAACTAGGCGTTCAACTTTTACGCCTTTTGACCCTACATCTTGACCCTTTGGCAAATATCGAAGGCAGTTTGAGTTGACTTAGCAGCCACACACATGCAAACACACACACTCGCACACAACACGACCACGCTTCCAAATTGGCAGCTTCTTCAGCAAACACGACGGATGTGCGAGCGTAAAGAAAATGTAAACCCAAAGATAATGACGCCATTGACACTTAAAAGCAAATTTTCTTCAACATTTTTATTTCACTTAGACGGCTGGTTTCCATTTCTCTTAACCGGTTCGGGCTTTTACTCAACTTGTTTGACTTTGTCACGCTCGCGGGAGATACAAGCGCTCAAGAGACAGCTAATAGTTGAAGAAAACACACACGGTTACATTACAAATGTGTGTATATATATAAATATATATGCATAGTTTTGGTTGCCCGCCCACGCGGTAGTCACAAGTGCAATACTCCGGAAAACCCAAAATCTGCTCCCCTATTAGAGTGGTCGACCTACGTTTTTACACTTGATAAACTTTATTGTTTCCAAGCAATTTAAGATTTCGGCTCGACTGACATAACTGTTTGTGGGGCATTCTGTACGACGCCTCACACACACATAGTCCCTCGCATGTTTGTATGTAGTTGGCCGACAATTGTTATTCAAGCGTAGCCTTCAATGAATGCCACTCACAATAACCGCATTTGCAGTCAATTTAAGACAAATTCAAAATAATTCAGTTAGTTTGCCATTGTTCATTAAATTTCGATGGTTTTTTGACCTCGTTACCGATGGGTGACAGTTTGTAGAGGGAGGAGTTGAAAGTTGTTGAAATAAATATGAATAATATCTAATAATAGTAATAATTAGGTGCAAGAGGTGTCGCGTTGGCGAACGGTTAACCAAATAGTCGAAAATTGAATAGTCGACGACCAACGACTATCCGGATACTGCAAAGCGAGTATTATTTTTCGAATAATACTCTATCCGGTTAGCCGATTAGCCATATACCAAGAGCTCTACTTTCTATGTATGTATTTTTTAACTTTTTGGATTTTGAATTTTGATAAGTTAGTGCTGGTAATCTTCTTTAAAACTTAACAATTCATATGTCATAAATGATACAAAAAGTTTGTTTTTAAGTAATCGATATTCAGTATTTCATATTTACTTAAACAAATTGCAACCCGAACTGAATACAGTTATCGCAAATCGGTACTTCTAATGATACTATTGAGTAATATATTTTTAGAATACTTGTAGGGACAAGTTCTACCTGAAATCGGTACTAAAATATATAATTAAATAATTTGTACCTAAAATCGGTACCAAAATAAAGTAACCTTTTTTTTTACGAACATTTTGCGAAAATGTTACGATAATTGATCACGAATTTTTTTTTATCTAAAATCGGTACTAAAATACAGGTATCGTCCATCCGTACTTTATCTGGTATTATTGAGATATGTTTAGATTTATTTATTTTTGACTAATTAACCAAAACAATTTGTACCTAAAATCGGTACTTATTGTATACTGGTTTCATAAATTGGCTCTTTTACTGGTAATATACAAAGAAACATTTTGGCAAAATTAACCTAGACTTTTTTTTACTTAAAATCGGTACTAAACTAAACAGCCTTGGTACCATATAGAAACATTTTTTTCAAAAATTGAACTGAAACTTTTGTACCTAAATTCGGTACTAAAATACAGTTATACGTAAAACCGGTACTTACTCTGGTACCCTGGTACTACACAGAAACAAATTTTACAAAAATGTAACTAAAATTCATCATTAAATTTTGTATCTAAAATCGGTACTAAAATACAGGTATCGTTAATCCGTAATTTGTCTGGTATACTGAAATATGTACACACATGTACGTATGTATATACATTTTTGAATAATTAAAGAAAACATTTTGTACCGAAAATCGGTACTTATTATAGTATACAGGTTTCTTAAATTGTTACTTTTACTGGTTACTTACACAAATCCATTTCTGCAAAATCAACCTAGACATTTTTTACCGAAAATCGGTGTCGTTATATGGTACCTTGGTAATTTACAGATTTTTATTCTTCGAAAATTGAGCCAGAAATTTTGTACCTAAAATCGGTACTAAAATACAGGTATCGTAAAACCATACTGGTAGCATACCAAACTATATTTTTCGAAAATTTACCTGGAAATTTTGTACCTAAAATCGGTACTAAAATACAGGTATACGTAAATACGGTACTTTCTCTGATTTTATTGAGAAATATATTTTTGATACCACAATCAGCTGTATTCTTCACCTAACCATCAATTTTGCCAACTAACACGCATACAATTGAATCTAAAGGTTATGCAGGGCGTATGAGTAACAAATTTAAAATTCTTATCAAATTCTTCGCTAGAAAATAATTTCGAAGGAGTAAGAAAATCGATTAGCAGGAAAAAATACTAATTGTTTACTTCTTTACAAATTATATACATCTTTTCTTGCATCAACGCTTGTATATAAAATACGAAGTTGCATGCAACAGCGCCTGCCACATTACACAAGTGTTGTATTTGCAACAAATTTGCACTTGAATTTGTGTATCATTTGGATGTTTCCACGCCGAAAGTGAGAAAAACACAAGTGCAAATAAATGCGAACAAACAAACAACAAACATACATACATACTACCACTACATACTCAGACATGCTCGCACAGACACACACGTATGAGACATGTGTCTGCTTAAAACTAAAGCAAAGTCAAACATCAGCGCCAACACAAATAGTTTCACACACACACACACCCATGCAAATGTGCAAATAGCGAGAATACAAAGCGAGACAGCGTCAAACTAGCGGCGCAATTGCATAAAAGAAATTTACTGAGCAAATACGACAGCAACAGGGTAAATAAAATCTCTTTTGGTTAACAACACTTTGCCACCCGGCCCGGACCATGCCATGGCTGTCAACCCGCCGCCGGCAGCCTGCTAACTGCCACTATTATTGCTGCTGTTTGTGTACGCCGCACAGCCCTTTAACGGAACAACAGCCGGGCGATGAGTAGGGCCTGCCGGGGGGAGTGACGCGCTTTATGTGTTTTTGTTTGTGTTTGCCACTGCAGCAGTTGTTGCTGTTGCTGCGGCTGATGATGTTGCTGGCACCTTTGCATTTGCGGCGTAAATCCAGCTGCACATCTGTGTTAGTGTGTGTGTGTGTGGCTAGGTGTTTGCAATTTAAAATGTGCGCTCGCGCTTTCGCTTTAAAATGACGTGCAAATGTTTGCTTAACGTACTTTTTTATTTGGCCATTAGGCAAAAAACGCTGCAACACACGGCTATTCAGCACACACACTCTCACAAATACCAAGGTACGTCTGTGTGAATGGGCGTTTGTTGCGCGCCGTAACAGGTGACAATTTGTTTATGCGCAAAGAAGTCGCTTTTTGATGGTTCGAGCTGGCGACACTTGACGCTGATGGCTTAAAATTCACTGTCGCTGCGGCGCTTGTAATTCTATGTAGCATACATTTAGGATGTATTGCCACTTCGCTATTTTCACAGCTGGTGCAAACAGTGACATTTCGTTCTATTTAGTTTTATTTAAGGAAATACATAAAAATGATTGAACTAAGCGGCCACACTTTAGAAGGCCGTATCTCAAAAACGATTTGATCGATTTAAGTTAGGCTAGGTTAGGTTAGTCTGGTAGGCCTATGAGCCATGCGTAGATCAATTTTGGTCTTTTGGAGTTCAGTTATTAGGTCCAAGAGGAGTAGACATCGCTTAGGATGTCTGTGTTTGAGGTGCGTTTTAACGGACTCTGTGCTCTCACTATCGATACCTCTTCCAGTATATCATTCAGGGGGACCCCATACACTTACAGTGTAGGCATTACTTTAGAGATCTTCCTGCAGTCTTTTCGATCTGTCAGTCCTATTCCGCGGGCGTGTGTCGCCATCAGACTGTGACCAATTAGTATTTCGACCCTGTTCCAATAGTTTCTTCTATCGAGTGCTTATAGGAATTTTTTCAAGTAACGGTGCTAATGGCTTGCTTAGGGAAATCATTTGCCTTTTTTTATATAGGATATTTTTAACTTTATTTGCACCAGTAGATGCCGTTAACTTCGACGTTCATTTACAGTATGTATGTAACACAATTGAGCAAATAAAATCACAATCACTGAATTACAGTTTTTTCAAATACACTCTTCAGTCCGTCTAATATAATACAACAAAAGAGTAACAAATTTATTCAGGTTTTATAAGAAGAAAATATAAATTCTTCTGTATGGCACTTTACCGCTTTACCGCTTTAATATTTAGTATAGCCTCTTTGGCCGCAATCACCGCTTCAATCCGCTTGGGAACGCTATTGACTAAATCTTCACATTCTTTTTCCGCCTTTTTTTCGATGGACTGGCATAATTGTATACCCTCTTTTTAAAACAATCCACAGGTTCCCGATAGGATTATATATATATATATATATATATATATATATATATATATATTCGCGTCCATACTTCCCTCGATTAAATTTTGGTCCCCAACACAACTTTTACAAAAACCACCCTAAAAAAGGACTTTTCCGCCCCTAATTTGAGTGTTAGGATGACATCGCGGGTGGTAATAGTCATTGATGACTTCTTCCAAACGTAATGTATTCCGTCTGACCCTTGAGGATTAATTTGCTTTCGTCTGTCCAAAATATATCCGCCCACTGTTCTGGAGTCCAGTTTCGGTGCACTCTAGCAGATTTTAGACGTAGCTCTCGATGAGTTTATTAAGCAAAGGTTTTTTAATTTTGCACCTGGCTTTAAACCTTGGTTTTTTCAACTCACGGTGAACAGTCATGAGAGAAACTTGTTTTCAGTAAGTCCTCTCCAGTTCTTTTTGAATCTCAGTACCTGATTTTACTGCTCCCGAGACCACCAGACGGTTGATAGTTTGTTTATCGTGGTTATTTAAAACGGATCGCCGACCAGATCGATGTTTTGGTACTGATATTTCATGACAATTAGCAATATTTTTCACTGACCCAAATAAAATTTCAGCTAAATTTGCAACTTGCCCATATGAGAGCCCTTCGTTCAACCATTGAAGCACAGATTTTTTAATAAGGTCAGTAATTTTCTTCATTTTTCTAAAAAAACAGGAAGTTAAACAGCTTCACAAAAAACAATCTTTCTAATTCTACTTACCGTTTATAAAATAAAACATATTTCTGAAAACGTTAGTTAATTGATAAATAGAGCTACTGATATTTAAAATACTCGAAATTATTTGGTCTTAGCTGAACACAACCGATGTTGTAACACAATTGAGCAAATGTGCACGTGACGCAAACCAGACGCCGCCAGAAAAATATTGAGAAATTGTACCGTTATCTTTCCGCGAAAAAAACTCAACTAATGTACCTATTCGAATACATATATTAACCCTCCGAATATCTTTCGGAAATATTTTTAATTCTTTTAGAAACCTTCTTAATCACTTAAAGCATTTTTTCTCAAATTTTGTACCATAGAAATAAGAGTGCTATTAGATTCTGTGATTTGGATTGCTCTCTCTTACAAGAAAACGAAAAAAGTAAAAATAATGACAATCGACATTAAACGTATTTCCTTACTTAAGAGACAGCTGTCGTCTGTTTAACTCTATGATAACATTGTGTGGACTACAAAAACCAACTTTTAACTATCGGCGATTTTGCTTCGAAAAGCAATAACAAATCTTAGAATGTCTTCCCGCTTCGCTCAGCCATTTAAAGACGGGTTAGATGTTGTATAGCCAAGTCGCAAACCTTAAATAGAAGAAACATATAGGACTCACTTATAACCCTTGGATAATACCAACAAATTAATGAATATGTCTACTCGTTTATTAGGTGCAAAACTAAGTTCTCGCTGTGAAGAGCCAAACCATTTTTCGTAGTGAATATAACTCTTTATGAGCCAGATCCTCGGCTGTTAATCGAAACAAATAATAATCGGAAGGTAATATATGTGGGTAATATGGTAGGTGCGGCAGGATTTTCCTTTTAAGTGTTGCCAGGTAGGTTTTAACGGGTTTGGTAACGTATAAACAGACTATTTTTTGCGTGCCTCTCCTTGTATTAAGGGCTCTCTTCGCGCTGTGCTCGGCTCAATCGAATCAATTGAAGTTGATGCCGTTGCTCATTGATAGTATCCCGTGGTTTCAGTAGCGCATAATAAATAACACCGGCTTGGAAGCCCCATCAAATACTCAGCACAACTTTCGCATCGTGAATATTCGACTGAGATGACGACATTGAAGCATGATCGGACAGTTTGTATGACTTTACTTTTCTTTTGGTTTGCTGTGGTGAATCCACTTGTCATCCCCCGTTACGATTTTATGAAGAAAACGCTTTCCTTTTTGCCTTAGGAGCAACTCTTCACAGGTGACACTCAACGTCCGTTGGTTTCAAATCAAAAGGATGCCAAGGTCTTCGTTTTTGAATTATTCCCAGCAAGTGTAGTTTCTTTGAAATGGCTTGACGGGTGATTCCGAATGCTGAAGCAGGCTTTTCTTCTTGTATTTGACAAGGATTCTCATCGAGCAACGTCTCGAATTCACCGCCTTCAAAGATTATTGACATTCCTTCAGGCAAACGGTCGTTATTATCGAAATTGCCATCTTTGAAGTGAGGAAGCCAATCACGGCACGTGGCCACGTAAAACAACATTTTTCTAAAAATATAACTGCAATGTAGATCAAATAAAATAATTTCAATTTTATTAAAAAAACAAAAAATTATTAAGTTTGTTTCGATCATTCCTATGGGAGCTATTGGATATAGTCGTTTGACTTGTCAAATTTTTTTATTATTTCTTATCTTTATTTTTGGAAAGAATTTCAACCCGCTGTGTCAAGAAAAGTATTTTTGGCCGCTGTTCCATACAAGTGGATCCACTGTGCGTGGTTTCACTTGGGACAGTAGCTCCGTAAACTTTTTGGAGCTCCCGGTGCGCTTCAGTCGCCGATTTCCGTGACTAAAAGAAGAAAATTAACACTTTCGGCAAACGGCGATTATTTGGCGAAAAATCGGACATATTCGTACAACCAAAAGCATACGACTCACAAACGAAGTCACTAATGTGGAAACGCAGGTTCTTTTTCACCCTAGACTCAGTTTTTCATGCTTTGGTCACATCAAAATCGATCAATTAACTGCTGGAGCTGGAGCTATTGCAACTATTGCAAACAGCGGGAACTTAGCTGCGCACCAAACATTAAAGAACAAAAGGGTATATAGACCCCTTTTTTGTTCTCGTTCACCACCATCGTTTTTCAGCATTGCTCCTATTTACAATTTGGAAGTTATATGCGCTTATAATCAACACTCACCAATTAAGTACAAATGTGATCAATAAATCTAAACAGTGATTCCAACTCTTCAGGTTAAAAATTCGACATAACACCTTAACTCTTAACCCTGCAATGACTTTTCGTGTTTTCCAACATTTAATCTTGTTTTTTACTGAAAGAAATTATTACAGCTTAGTGAGGCCTAACAAAGCATTAGAAATATAATAGTTGTTACCCAAACTTTATCGCAACGTATTGAAAATTCAATTAGTTCTAATGGGTTAAGCCATCAGCTGTTAATTGACAACCTTAACCGTTAAGTGATTTCACTAAAGCCATCAAAACAAAAACAAATCACGACCACAGCAGATTGACAACAATTTTTGCGCCATAAATCTTCGCCTCTTTTTGTTTTCGGCTATCGTTCATTATTTGCAGCAATGGCTTGCGGTATTAAATTTTGAATTCCCACAACAACAAAGGCGTTAAAAGTTTCGACGCTCGTTCGAATGACTTATTGCAACTTCAGTAATTTTATTCTGCCCAGAAAACAAAAAGAAAAAACCGAGGGTGTCAAAAAAATAAGTATAAATACTTATATATACAAATAAATGAATAGAGCAACAAAAAACCAAATACAACAACAAACTGCGCATTTCTGCGTGCCGCTTCAGAAAAATGGGAAATAATTCAAACTTAAAAAGCGTTAAAAGCACACTTAAAACTTACAATACGTGCCACAATTGCGCCGAGTGCCGGAAAAAAACTATATAAAACAACAACTACGCCAACAAATACAAAGCAAAATAACAAAAACAACGAAAAAAAAAGTTGTGACAAACAAGGCCAAAGCTGTTCAAACTCAAATTGGCAGCGATAATCGGTTTGTCATGGCGCAGGACGCAGGCTATGTAGGCTCACAAACGCGCACACACATATACATTGTGTATATATGTCATGTATATGTGTATACACAGTTACGACTTTGTATAGGTGCGGCGTGTTGTGCTGTTTATTAGCACATTTTGGCTTGATTTAAGGCGTTGAGTAGGCTTTAAGTAGCCCGAACCTGGCCGCGGACTTTATTCGTAACGCTTTAACGCTAATATGAACACGAAGTTGAAATGCGAAGCTTCTTTTGAAATCAACATTTTTTTCTTCAAACAATATATGGGGTACTCAATCGCTATACTGATGTCACTCATTTCTTATATACGTATATACATATAATATACCTGTGCCCAAAAAATAAGGTGACATTGTATTTATTTTGAAAATTCTTTATTTATTCTTCCAAATCAATTTCATCTCCTTCAAAGTAATCCCCTCCCGATGCAATGCACTTATGCCGACGGATTTTCCAATCTTCGAAACACTGGTTGTAGTCACTTTCCGGGATGACCTTCAGTTCCGTCTTCGCTGTGGCTTGAATCTCCTCTATCGTATTAAAACGGTGTCCCCGGAGCGGTCTTTTGAGCTTGATGAACAGTCAGAAGTCGCACGGCGCCAGATCAGGTGAATACGGTGGTTGCAGAACGATATGGTTTGATTTTTTGTCGAAATGATCACGAATTTCGAGGGCAGTATGGGATGGTGCATTATCGTGGTGTAAAAATCAAGAATTGTCTTTCCACAATTCCGGCCGTTTTAGGCAGATAGCGTTACGAAAACGACGCATAACGTTCAAATAATATTCCTTGTTGACTGTTTGACCAGTTGGAAGGAATTCATAATGCACAACACCACGATAATCGAAGGAAACAATCAACATGACCTTGATTTTTGAGCGACTTTGGCGCAATTTTTTTGGTCTCGGCTCTCTTTTGGCACGATATTCGCTCGATTGATCGGTTGTTTCGGGATCGTAAGCATAGATCCAAGTCTCATCGCCAGTTGTAATGCATTTCATGACGCCCTGGTAGTCGGAAAGCATCGATTTTCACACACTTCAACGCGACGCCTTTTTTCCAAAAAATTCAATGTTTTCGGCTTGAGGCCCAAAACATCCTTCAAAATGGTATTGGCTGAGCCTTTCGATATGCCAACTTCATCAGCAAGGTCTCTAAATGTTAATCGACGGTTTCTCAACACCAAATCTTTGATTTGTAGAACGTAAGCTTCGTCGGTTGAGGTTGATGGTCGCCCTGGACGCTCTTCGTCTTCGACACGTTCACGGCCGGCTTGGAACTCACTATACCACTTGTAAACATTTTTTTTAGACATAGCCTCATCACCAAAGGCTTTTCGCACCATCCTCAACGTATCCGCAGCAGAAAATTGATTCTGTAAACAAAATTTAATGTAAATTCTTTGCTCAACAAATTTCGACATCGCAAAAAACGAAAAACTCACTTTTAGCAGCTCATAAAACGACGCGTATCTCAAACACTAATGAATATTTTGACATGAAATTTTACATATATGTGACTGACAGTACTACCAATCTGAAAAAATAATTCTCCAAATCCTTCATCGCGCGCAGTTTAAATTCAAATGTCACCTTATTTTTTGGGCACCTTATTATAGTATATATACTATACATATGTATATATGTTTATAAATATACCACTTTAAGCATTCGCTGATTTTTTCTACTAAAAAACAAAAGAAGTAACAACAAAAACGTCAAATTTGGCTACATTGAAACTATAATACCCTTTACCGGTGCATTTCTTATAGCATAAAAGGGTATAAAAAGATCTGTATCTGCATTTTGATAGGTAAGTTTGTATGACAGCTATATGCTATAGCTATCCGATCCAAAAAATTTGTTCAGGAAATGTTGACATTGCCTTGGATAATATTTCGTGCCAAATTTTGTATTGATATGCAGTAAAATAAAACAGCTTTCCATATAAGGACTTGAATTTGATCGGTCTAAAAAGCCGTGTTTTAGAAAGAAAAGCATATCTACAAAAATTCAGATCTATAACTCAAAAACGAAAAGACTAGTTTGCATGTATGCAGAGGGAAAGTGAGACAGACGAACATGTCTAAATCGACTCAGCTCGTCATGCTTATAAGTATTTCATACATTTACTTTATAGGATCTCCGACGTTTTCTTCGCTGTATTACAAACTCCATTGCAAACTTAATATACCCCGTAGAGGGTATAAAAACACATTAAAAAAACTCCAACTGAAAACGCACTCCAGTGGCATATTGTAAATGGCCGCAATAGTAGAGTTTACAACAATAGCAAAAACATCATAACTGCCATTATTGCAATACAAATTGTATAAATCCACGAAAAAAAGAAAAAAAATGGCGAAAAAAATGCGAGGCATAAAACTTCCGAAAAATTAATGGTCCAACGAAAGTAAACACCAAATTGTATGGCGAATCTGTGGCAGGCAAGGCGAGCAGCTATAAAATGCAATGGGGCAGACGCGCCAAGGCAAGTTTGCGCCAACACACACTCACACACACACACACGAATGAAAAACTACACAGACTGCCAAACCACAAAAAAGGAGCGTTGCCAGCGACTCCAACGCTTTGGCACTTCAACACTGTGGCGGCTGGGTCCATTGCGTTTGGGGAGCGTCGCTGCCACTTGCCATTTGCCACTACGCCCAACAGCTTGGCAACTACGCGCAGCTGGGTAGGCTTTCGTTGCTTCGAGACGTACGCTCGCTGCTCCGCCAAACTTTCAAGACGCACACAACAATTCGACGGCAATTCGAGTAGGAAATCCCCGAATGCAAATAATAATGTAATTGCCAACAATTTCTTTTACTTTATTGCCTTGTGTGGCTGAAGACGGCCAGACCGCCAAAATACGGAACGAAAAGCAAAAAAAAAAAAAATAAAAAAAACAGAAGGCACGAAATAAGAAAAAAGGTTGCGTTGAGAAATGTGTGGCAAAAAGTAGAAAAGTGAAAATACACAAATAATGCATCAAGCCATGAAAAGTAATCGATTTGCGCCGCTGTGTGGCTCCTATTGGCACTTCGCTGCCTTATTTCATTGTATTTAGGTATTTATGTTTATTTCATTGGGTAGCCATTAAAAAGTTTACGTCAAAACTTTTACATTTGGCTCTCGCAATCGATTGACAGTTTTTCGCCAATTTCCAAAAGATTTCGCATTGTTTGTGGCTGCCCCATCGCCGGCATTTGATTTCATTAAGTGGGAAAAGGTGGAGCAAAAACAAAAAAAAAAAAAAAAAAACAGTAAGAATAAAGTGTGCACAGCAATAAAATAATAAATTGAAGAGTTCTTAAATACGAATAGTGAATAAAAATCGTATACCTGAACTAACCGTTAATAATAAAGAAAAAAATTGCAATAGACGAACTTGATTTTCATCGATTAGTTTGTATGGTAGCTGGCTCTATACCGTCATTCGATCTGAATTTTATTTTTCAGAGATTTTACAGTTGTCTTTGACAATAACCTGTGTCGAATTTCGTGAATATATTTGGTCAAAAATTTTTCTTGATCGCTCAGCTTGTATGGCAGGTATATACTATAGTTGTCCAATCTAAACAAATTGTTCGGAGATTTCAGTATTATGTTGGATAATAACCAGAGCCAAATTTCAGGAATATATCTTGTGAAACAACAAAGTTTTTCATACAAGAACAAGATTTTGATTGTTCAGTTAATATGGTAGGTATATGCTAGAGTGGTGCGATATCGGCCCTTCCGTCAAATGAGCAGCTTCTTGGGAAAAAAAATAACTTGTGTAAAATTGCAGATCAATAACTCAAAAACTGCGCGACTTGTTCGCGCATACCATACACACCGAGAAATACGGAGCTACGCACATTAGAGCGGTTTGTTTTAAGGGGAGCCAAAAATATTGACCAATCTCGTATAGGGAAATGTTCTACGCATTATTCTGAACAATTTTGCACAATAAACTATGGGTCCAAAGCCAGTTTCGGGCCAGCGATTTTTAAGCCGAAATTTGAGGAAAATTTTGTTCGTCAGTTTTTGAGAAAACCGAATGAAATTTAATACATTGTTGCATTGTGATATTCTCTTGATTATTTTTTCAGAAGCAGCCAGATCGGACTGCTCATCACATATCTTCCATATAACTTGTTTTTCAGAGTTTTTAAACTTCACCTCGAGACGGCTTTTTGACCTATTTTATCTTAGATAGAGTTGTTCCGCCTGATCTCTAACACATTTATCTACTAAGCGATTTTATAAAACAAATATTGAGCCACTCTAATGTACATGACTAAATCGACTCGTCATGTTGATCATTTCTACATAAATTTTATAGGGTTCTGACGTTTAGTTCTGTACAAACTTGGTTGCAAACTTAAAACATTTTTATCTAGAATGTATATACCACAGATTCTAAATCTCTTCCATTTGCCTTATTATAGTCTTATCCTAAAAACTTTTCGTTTGTAGAAATACTATAGATTCTACGTTTTTATAGTCCTTGTTTAGCATTTTTAGGTGTGGAACTTTGATAGAAGTTAAGCCAAAATGTAGACAACGCCTTAGTAAATTTCTACCATTCGTATGTTTAGGCTGCTACTTAGCTGTAGAATTGTATAAATATAAGCTAGAGGGACAATGGATGTTCATTTACTAATACCTAAATTTTGTTTAAAAAAATTGTTTTATTTTATTTTTTTTATTTGTCTCAAATTTTACTCATTTTTACTACTTATATAAACGAATACTTATTTAATGAATATAATTATATGAAGATATATTTTTAAATGACCATTTTATAAAGCTCCTTATACGAACTTACAATTTCTAAGTTATCCAATGCAAGAAGTTTTTAAAAGGTAGTCTGGCATTGTGGATGAAGACCCAATCTTCTAAGCTACCCTAAAAACTTAGATGTACTACTGTTTCCAAAAAAAGCTGACATTTGAATTTAAACTGCGCGCGTCAAAGGTTTTGGAGAATTATTATTTTTTTTAGGTTGCTAGTACTGTCAGTTACATTTATGTCAAATTTCATGTCAAAATATTCATTAGTGTTTGAGATACGTGTCGTTTTGTGAGCTGCTAAAAGTGGGTTTTTCGTTTTTTGTGATGTCGAAATTTGTTGAGCAAAGAATTTGCATTAAATTTTGTTTACGGAATCAATTTTCTGCTGCGGATACGTTGAGGATGGTGCAGAAAGTCACCAAAGGCTATGCCTAAAAAAAATGTTTACAAGTGGTATAGTGAGTTCCAACCCGGCCGCGAACGTGTCGAAGACGAAGAGCGTCCAGGGTGACCATCAACCTCAACCGACGAAGCTCACGTTCAATAAATCAAAGATTTGGTGTTGAAAAACCGTCGATTAACAATTAGAGACCTTGCTGATGAAGTCGACATATCGAAAGGCTCAGCCAATACCATTTTGAAGGATGTTTTGGGCCTTAAGCGCGTCAAATCTCGATTGGTATCGAGAATATTGAATTTTTTGGAAAAAAGGCGTCGCGTTGAAGTGTGTGAAACGATGCTTTCCGACTACCAGGGTGTCATAAAATGCATTATAACTGGCGATGAGACTTGGATCTATACTTACGACCCCGAAACAACCGATCAATCGAGCGAATATCGTGCCAAAAGAGAGCCGAGACCAAAAAAATCGCGCCAAAGTCGCTCAAAAATCAAGGTCATGTTGACTGTTTTCTTCGATTATCGTGGTGTTGTGCATTATGAATTCCGTCCAACCGGTCAAACAGTCAACAAGGAATAATATTTGAACGTTATGCATCGTTTACGTAACGCTATCCGCCTTAAAAGGCCGGAATTGTGGAAAAACAATTCTTGGTTTTAACACCACGATAATGCACCATCCCATACTGCCCTCGTAATTCGTGAGCATTTCGCCAAAAACTCAACCCATATCGTTCCGCAACCACCGTATTCACCTGATCTGGCGCCATGCGACTTCTGGCTGTTCACCAAGCTCAAAAGACCGCTCCGGGGACACCGTTTTTATACGATAGAGGAGATTCAAGCCGCAGCGAAGACGGAACTGAAGGCCATCCCAGTGTTTCGAAGATTGGAAAATCCGTTGGCATAAGTGCATTGCATCGGGAGGGTATTACTTTGATGGGGATGAAATTGATTTGGAAGAATAAATAAAGAATTTTCAAAATATATACAATGTCACCTTATTTTTTGGGCACAGTAGTAAGACGTAAAAATGGATACTTGCTCATTGGGTTTTTGTCTGATATGATATTAATATAAAGCATGAACCGAGAAGTGCATGACTGGATCCTTTCGGCTATTGAAACAATGCCAAATTATTCCTCAGTTCTACCTAAGCACCAACTTCTTTCATCCGTATGAAAAATATTTTTATATTAGTCTGCAAAATAAAGAGACATTTCCGGGGTTTTGACTGACTGTGTCAAATGCGGAAACAAAAACATCGGTCACTGAGCAAAAACAGAGAGAGACAGAGACCTCGCGGGTTGTCATAAGTTGTTAATTTTTTAATCCACAATGTTTCATGCAGTATGTCACCAACGAGGTCTTTTGAGTTGCCAACCGGTTCTGCCATCGCACTCAGAGTCAGTTTGACAATATGAAATCGTAGAAGTTTTGTTCGTTATTCTTCAATCACGTTGGAAATCTTTAATCACGGTGTCCGATATGTACACACGCGGTACAACCAAATATTCTGTCAAAGCTGTATGCAGGAAGGTGAGTTGAAAACATGTTGTCACTTTCCCCTCTATTTCTCGGTATTTGCCAGGTGGACATCAAAATATCTTCCCAGGCTCACCTTTGAAGAACCTAACGAAGTGTCTGCGATTGATATGAAGCGACTTAATACATTTGTGGTAAGCTCAAAACGCTTCGTCGGTCTATGCGGTGCTGAATTTTCTGGAATTTTTCGGTAAGACATAGAACAAATATCTGTCCAAATGAGATCCATTGATTTTGGATTGACTCTATGACCTATTCTAACCTGTAAAGGATGTTTATCGTATTCTTTATACTAACCTCGCTTGCGCTTTCTAAATGACGCTATCGGGTGGTGAGCCCGGAGTACCTCATATAGTAGGTTTTGTTCGTAGATGGTCATAGAAAGCGACCTTAATGAACCAGTTGCTCATTGATAATATCGATTTGGAAATTTATTTCAATTATGTAATAAGAATCAAACTTGTGGTAGAGATTAAGCGTCACACTTGTTCCGTTATTTCGAAAGCGCCAGCAAATGTAGAGTCCAAAAGCCTAGTTAAAGAGTGACATTGACTCACCCGTAAATACGAAAAAACATGAAAATAACGGTTTTTTTATTAGCCACCATAGAAAGTGTTGACAGCGTGTGCATTTTCATGTTCGCCTGCTTTTTGCGACATTTTGGCTTTTGCTCCACTTTCAAGTCATAAAATTCACACAACGACAAAGTGAGTGAGAGCTTTAGCAAAGCATGTATGTATGTGAATGAGTGTATGAGTGTGTTGTTGAGCGCGTGCTAAGTCCACGCCTACTTTCATGAGCAACTCTGATGCACGGCTTCGGACTGTCAACACTGTTTGACGCTGCTGACACACACACCCACACACACGAGAAGAAAGCCATTCAATACAATGTGACAGCTGCAAGGCTGGCGTTTCGCCGTTTCCTCGCTTTTGTTTTCAAGCTGAATAATTTTTTTTTGAGATTTCGCTTTAGTCACAAGGACTTACTTGCCATTTCATTGACTGTTGTGGCATATTTACAAGTGCCATTGCAAATGTATTTGTGCGTATGTGTGTTTACGTTCGCATTTTATTATGCTAACAAGCGCAAAAGTAAAAGCGCTGAGTGAGTGAAAAATGGAGGTGGCGTCCGTTTGTTGCCGGAGGTGGTGCTTACTGCATGCCACTCGCATGCGATAGATGTATACGTGTGCATATGTATGTGCTTATGTGCATGTATGTCGTCATTATTGCAGTCGGATATGTTTGTAGTCCCGTTGTCTCTATATGTGTGTATGTTTTCGAAACTGTTCGAATTTTTACTTCATTTTATACTCACACACCCCTTTGCTGTTCGAAAAATCATACTTTTTTACAGTTAATTTAAACAAAACTCAGTTACGCCCCTTGTCATACAATATGGAGTTTATGTGGAGTATATGCGGGTGAATATTATTTTTACACAAATTTAAAATGAAAAAAAAAAAATAATTTCATTACATTTCAGTATTCGCAGAACAAAAAAATTAAAATAAGTTACTGATTGCTGGGAAGATATTATACCCTCCCGAAATGCAATTTTTATAGCATAAAAGGATCTTTATCTAAAGGATGATTTTTTTTCGAGGTTTCCTACTCTTTAAAGTAAAAAGACAGCAACTTCTAATAACGGTCGCCATTGGCGGTTACGTTCTCTTCTTCTTCTTCTTCTTTATTCGTGTAGCGCTTAGACGGTTATAGCCGAGTCAACAACAGCGCGCCAGTCGTTCTTCCTTTTCAATGCTTGGCGCTGTCTTTCCAACGGAGTGGAGTTCTTCCCCTTCCTCTGCTTTCTACGGCGGGTACTGCGGCGAATACTCTCTTAGTATGGCAATAAGAAGTGACTTATAGATTTTGGCCTTTCTTTGTCAAGAGAGGACTTTACTTCACAATTGCCTACCCAGTCCGAAGTAGCACCTGTTGGCCAGAGTTATTCTGTGTTAGATTTCGAGGCTGAAGTTGTTGTTTGTGTTAATATTGGTTCCATGTTAGACGAAATTATCTGCGACTTCGAAGTTATGACTGTTAACAGTGCCTAGCCGCGTGTGCGACGATTGTTTGTTTGATGACTTGAGATATTTCGTCTTGCCCTCGTTCACTTGAGAAAGCAGAAGTAACGGCTCGGTTGTTGAGGCAAATGATATCGATATCATCGGAGCACGCCAGCAGCTGTATACTCTTATAGAAAAATATACCTTCTCTGTTTTTATTAGTTTTGCGGGAATACAAAATTCAAACATCGCGGCATAAAAACAGCTCCTTTTCGTGCTATCAAAAGCAGCTTTAAAATCGACGAAGAGGTGGTGTGTGTCGATTTCTTTTTACGTGAATACGTGAATGGTGAATAGCTGATCGGTTGTTGACTTTCCCATCTCACTGATAAGGTCCAATCAGCTTGTTGACGGTGGCTCTTTCACACAATACGCTCGATAGAACAATATATGCGATGTTGAGGGGGCTTATCTCGCGGTAGTTGACGCAGAATGTAGAGTCTCCCTTTTTGTGGATTATGCATAGCACATTTAAATTCCAATCATTGGGCATGCTTTCGTACTACCATATTCTACTAAAAAGCTGATGCACGCTCCTTATCAGTTCTTCTCCGCCGTGGTTGAATAGCTCGGCCAGTAGTCTATCGGGCCCCGCCGCTTTGCTATTCTTCAGACGAGTAATTGCTATTCAAACTTCTTCATAGTGGGGCAATGGAACGTCTGCTCCATCGTCATCCATTGGGGAATCGGATTCTCCTTCTCCTATCGTTATGCTTTCACTGTCATTCAGCTGGTTGGAGAAGTATTCCTTCCATAATTTTAGTATGGTCTGAGCATCAGTCACCTCTGAGGGCTCTACAAGAGTATGCTCCGGTCTTGAAACCTTCTGTTAATCGCCGCATTTTATCGCAGAATTTTCGAGCAATATCCCTATTCCGCATTTAAGCCTTTCTTTTTTTTTGTCCGCATATGCGTTTCGCTTCCCTCAGCTATTCTTTTGCATTTTCCGAAAACCAATGGTTTCGTTTGCAGCTGTACGTATGGAGCTTGAAATGCCATCCCACAGTTCCCTTATACCAAGTTGCTGATGACTGCTCTCAGAAGGCAGGAGTGCAAGTCGAGTAGAAAACCGTTCGACTGTCTGTTGTGATTGCAACTTCTCGACTTCGAACCTTCCTTTTGTTTGTTGACGTGCATTTTTTGCTGCACAGAGGCGGGTTCGTGTCTTGGCTACAACAATATTGTGGTTCAAGTCGATTTTATGACCTTAAAGCGTACGAACGTCTAAAGCATTGGAGATGTGTCTTCCGTCTATCACAACTTGCTCGATCTGGTTGGTGGTTTTTCGATTCGGAGACAGCCAGGTAGCCTGATGAATTTTCTTGTGCTGAAATCTAGTGCTACAGATAACCATATTTTGGCGAAAATAGCACCTCAAATAAAATAAGCGAGTCCCAGGGAACTACGAGTGCTGAGGCTTAGGTAACAATTTCGTGATGTATTGGCACACTTGGTATTTTTAAGCGTGATAAATCTAATTTGTTAGAAACCAAGCATCACAGTAGTTCATTTACGACGACCTCGTCAGAAGTTGGGACAAACGGGACTAGTCGAACAAGAAAGTAAAAAGTATTATTATCTAGCGATACTTGGAAGTTAAATGGAAAGTATAGTAAATAAAGTTTCAAGTAAGGAGATTTCCAAACAAAAGCCTGGCGATTTTGTAGTGAAATCAAACAAATTTTCTTTTTTTTTGTTGTTTAATAGAAAAAATTTAACTTTGTACTTATTTTAATGAATTTAAGCACAATTTAAATATACTTGCCATTATTTTCTTAGTTTTCCACGGTTAAATATTTATTTCGCTATCATATATCCAATATTTAAAGCTTTACACATTCACAACTCAATGCGACGAGATGCAGCGAAGCGCAAAATTGTTACTCTTTTTATTGTTTTGTATATAAAAAAGTCGGTGTGCAAATAAAGCAGCAGATACAAGCGTATCTATCACTTTACAAGTTAGCTTGTGTTATTAGTGCGTTGGAAAGAGGAGAAGTTGTTCTACATGCAACCCTGTGAAATTTTGAACTATCATCAGTGACCCTTCTCATTGACGAAAAATATACTAAATGGTTTAGTTTACTTAGAATTTGCGAAAAAAAATAAATTATGCATAAGAAAAAATGATATATGTAAGTAATTAACTAGTTATGCAACTAATTACTTTGGAACCCATAATTAAAATGATTTGAATTGCCCCGCATTACCTCAAAAATAACAAATATGTATGAAAAATAGATATGTAACTAGATATATAACTAGTTACGCAACTAGTTACTTTATACCATACAACTAAGATGGTCCAAACTACCACGCATTTGATAAAAATTATTAGTTATACACGAGAAAATGCATGCCTAATTAGATACACAACTAGTTACTCAACTAATTACTTTGTGCCATATAACCAAAAAGTTAAATTTACTTAGAATTTCGTTAAAATCATTAATTATATGTATATGAACAAATGTCATACATAATTTGATAACAATCTAGTTGTCCAACTAGTTACTAAACTACTTACTACGTGCCATATAATCTAATTCTACAGTAAGTGCTAGAGATACAACTAGTCGTTGAGGAAAGTTGCCTCTTGCACCTATTACGGCTTAACTATAGATTCCACATTCGATTAGGACTCCATTATTTCCTTTATTCTTGGAAGAAATTGAAAAAAAAACTATTTCGTTAAGGGGGTATTCTACTCTAGAATTTTGAAAGATTCGATTTTTTTCATATATTTATTGTTTAGACTTTCAAAAGTATGACCTTGGAAGAATTTTTCAAAATTCAACTTATTTTCGGAGATACAGCCGATTTTGTGAGGTGGCGTCCGTGTTCACTAGAATTGTCTCCTAAACTTTAAACGCGTTTTTCTCGAAACTACTGTTTTACACACGGTACCGGCATTATCTCAAGTTCTATATAACCGATTTACTTGAAATTTTATATAATCCTTTATCGTTCCTATCAGCATCGTGTCAAAATTTTTGTTTTTAATATTTAAAAAAAATTCAGGAATTGCAAAAAAAAGCTTAAAAAATGATTTTTATTTTCAGGCAGTCGCCATTTTTCAAAAAAAATTTTTTTCGTGTTCCCCGACTATAACAGCATCCTTACTGATTAAGAATTTCTTTTGATTTTTTTTTTCATACCACCAGGAGAGCCAGGATCAATGTCACCAGGATGCGCCATTTTTTTTTACACCTGTCTCTCCTCCCTCTAATTATTTTAATTTTTAATATTTTTTTGTAGAATTTTTTTTTCTGTATTCTTAAGATATCAATAAAAACAACATAAAAAATGGATGGCAAAAGTATTTTTGGTTTTTTTTTTAAATAAAATATAACTTCTTCTAATATTTTGACGAGATAAATGACTAAATGAAAACTGGTTTCCCGGTAACCAGTTACCCTCAACAAACTTCAAACTTCTCTAGTATTCCTGCTATTATCAGCATAAGATATAAACTTTTGTTGCAACCTACGTTCACACAAGCTGTGTACGGTACATTTTTCCACACTTGCTGCACCTGCCACCACCGTTTCGTATCTTCGCATTGTGGCCGCCGCTCCGCAGAATATCAAAACTTATAAAATGCAACAGTAAAACAAAAATGAAATGAAAACAATTCGCAACAAAGTATTTTTGTTGAGAAATAAATGTTATTAATTATATTTTTATGCCTGAGCGTTTGCGGCGTGGCAGCAGCATTTTGTTGCAACAAAACGCTCGTGCTACCTGTGCGTTGCTTCGCTGTGGCGATTTCTTGCTTTTGCTTGAAAATAATACTTTTTACCGTGCATCGGAAAAATGAGTTTTCTAAAAGGATTAAAATCCGCTGTAAATACACACACAACTACATAAAGTGTTACTACACACACACAAACACAGAAAGAGCGGTGTGCGTGTGTATATTTCTTTTTCATGAATTCTTCGTTGAGAGCTTATTTTGTTTGAGTAGACACCTATAACGTAGCTAAAAGCAGAAAGCGAAGTGGAGCTCAGGTGATTTGAATGCCTGTTCTGCTCGAATTTATTCCCTCGCTTTTTGCGCTCAACAACTTCGTTGATTGTTGTGTGATTTTTGCTTCGCAAGACTTTGAAGAATTTATGTAATGCAATTCAAAGAAAAAATATTCCAAAAAAATGTGAAGATACTTCTATACCTAAGAGCAACACTTAAGTAAATTGGTAGTCCTTTGTCAGCAAAATTTCTGTTAGGAAACAAGAGAAAATTTAAAAGCTTTTGGTCAAATATTTTGCCATAAAAAAGGAAAAACCAAAATTTCTTATTGACTTTGCTGCCGTTAAAATCATGGACTTTTAATTGGACCCAATTGACCAAATAAATGTCGTGTGCATTCCTAAAGAGATGTGTCAGACATAAACTTGACTGAGGAAACTGAATGTAATGCAACAGATCAATTGAAAAGTCTCCTGCCAGACACATAGATGGCGCTACTAGAATTAAATCCATCGATTTTTAGTTAGCCCTAACCTATAATCAAAATCGATCGAAAAGGATCTAGTGATCTCTTTGTCCTCAGAAGGGCTAGCCTCTCTATAGTTGCGGGGATTTCAACGGGCCATTGCTTTCTTAGCGTCCACATAGTAAGGCTGGTAAGCTTACCAGATGCCATTTGCAGTAGCTGTATGGAAGAAAATAAGGGGGAACCAATTCAACACTTCTTTTATGACGCTTAAACACTCGAAAGCGCATATCTTCGAATATCCCACTGATAACCCACCTGGCGAGAATGGAAATTAAACGCCGGTGCAAATTTGTATTAGCGTTTTGCTAATTTATAGTTCGAGCATAGGAGTTCTTCTTTTTTATGGCATCACAAAAGATCCTTATATAGTAGTCCTTTGATCATCCATCTAACCTAACCTAATTTATAAAAGAAGAGCGCCCAAACGCGGGACAGTCAAGAAGGAAATGTTGTTTCCACTCCATCTTCTTCCTCACATATCATCAAGATTATATAAGAGGTAAAGTCAACCGAATGTTTGAAAATGCTATATTAGTTATATGAGGGCTAAAACAAGTTCTACCCGATTTTATCCACTTTAGGCGCAAAGATGCACCTTTAGGAGAAAAACAGCGAATTTAGTTGAAATTAGTCGAATAGATGCCTAGATATGGGGTTTCGTCAAAAAAAGGCACGGTGTCTCACCCCTTGACGATCTTGCATTATCAGTTCACGTACGGCATCGATGTTTTCTGGCACAACGGCTGTTTTTGGACGACCTTCACGGAATTCGTCTTTGAGCGAGCGTCGACCACGATTGAATTCGTTGTACCAGTTTTTCACAGTGCTATAGGATGGTGCTTCATAGCCATACAAAGATTTTAGTTCATCGATGCACTCTTGTCGTGATAATCCACGTCGAAAGTTGTGAAAAATGATCGCACGAAAATGTTCACGAGTTAATTCCATTTTTTGGACGAGATAATTTTTTTAATTCCCTGTAAACAAAACAATTCACGATTAAATGACAAAACGTTCTGAGTGATGTTATACTAAAAAATGTCAAACTTTCCAATGGAAATGTCAGATTGCACCTGGCAACACTTAGAGTTGCCTAATCCAGAAATATATATAGCAACCTACGTATCCAATTTTTTTAAATTTTAAAGGGGGCGCTGAAATGATTTGTCTTAAGTAAGTATGGTGGTTTTAGCTTAAGTGAATTGGGCGATATGTACATTAAACTTATTAGAGAGCGCGACCTTGCCCACTTTTTCGAAATTTTTAAACCCACTCTCTACTGTGATTCTTATTAACAAATAATAGCTTTACAACTTATTGTGGCCCTTAGTTAAGGCGTTTTATAGGTTTTCGATCAAATGCTTTTTGTAGGCATGGCAAATATACGTAGCTCACTTGTTTTAAATTCAATTCCACTCCTCTAGATATAATTAGTTTGCTACAACCAATAATCACCTACTTATTGCTTAACTTTTCCAATGGCTTCAAAAAAGATGTTGCTTCACCTTGTACTTAAATAGTTTGACTTAAATATAAATTTGATGGCAGCCCTGTTGAATTATTTCCCGTTAGCGCATAAATTTTCTCACTCAAATTAAAATTTGTACACGACATTTTTTTTCACTTCAATTTTATTTTAATTCACATTTAGGTGGTAACTCTGTCTATGAATTATGGTTATAATCAAAATATGAATATTGCTGTAAACAAATTTTTGTAGTAAATATGTAAATCGATATCATTTGGCTTTTTATCATACTATGCTTTTATTATATTATTGTGGCAACCCTGTTTTTGGACATAGCTACCAAGAAGGTAACAACAAAACTTTTGAAAACTCTGGCGAAACATATTTGAATTTTATTCGTGTAAGGTAGGAACTCTATGAAGCCAAAACTGGTGATTTTTTTTTCAAATTAATAATTTGTTAATAAAAAATATTTCTTTTGAACATATTTGCATTTTTTCGTATTAGGTGGCAACATTGTCTGTGAATTATTTTTATAAAAAACAGTGCGAACCTTTTTTAATAAATTGTTTGTAATGAATATTCCCTTTAAACAAATTTGAGCTCTATTCATTATTGCTGGCAATCCTCTTGATGATTTATGCTCAAATTTAAAAGAAATGTTTTTAATTCTTGGCTTTTAGTGAGTATAACGTTTGAATATATTTAATTTTTTTGTATTAGGTGGCAACCCTGTTGATGATTTATGGTCAAATTTAAGAGAATTTTTTTTAATACTTGGCTTTTATTGAGTATATCGTTTGAACATATTTAATTTTTTATATTAGGTGGCAACCCTGTCCATGATTTATGGTAAAATTTAAAAGAACTTTTGTTAATAGTTGCTTTTTAGTGACTACATCGTTTTAACACATTTTATTTTTTATATTAGGTGGCAACACTGGGCTTTTAATTTGGATTATATTCTGGTAATATGCCCAAATATAATATTTATTTATAATTCATATGATTTAACCTCACATTTATGTGGTCATTCATATGTATGTACATATGTATATGCATTGCATATGTACATCTATTTATGAGGATTCAAAATGCATATACATATTTTTAGGCATAAATTTTCAAAACCTTAAAGACTACTGAAGCATGCGTTTAAATTACAATATTTACTATGGGGGACTGCATTTCACCACAAATACAGTTTAAGTGGCCACGCCGCCCTTACACACACATGTAGCCACAGAATTGACCCATATATATATACATATGTACGTATGCACAAACTTCATAACGCTCACATTCATATTTAATGGCGATGTATTATTTCCTTTCAATTAAACAGTGAAATTTAATAGTTTCATTGCGAGTTCATTTTCATTACGATTTCCTTTTTTGAAATATTTTTATTTTTTTGTTTTTGTTTTTGTTTTGCAGCCCATCGCTTACAATGCAACAAACGAATGGCCACTCGAGTGTCAACTTTTATTTGAGTAAGTGCCCAGCAGTGAAACATATGAGTGCAAATACGAGTGAGTACGTGTGTGTGTGTGTGCGTGTGTGTAAATAGATGCACTTGTGTTTGTGTCCATTTAATATTAATACTTCAATATGAGTAAGTACAATAACAGCCAGCAACGACCATAAGTAGCCGGTATAAATGGTTACATTTCACAATTTATATTTGTCGGTTTCGGTTGATGATGGAGTGCAACAACAATGCTGTTAATATTTAAATATGAATATAAATGATTGTCATTTAATGCTGCAACAATAAATATCAGAGCACTTACATTCATGTATTTATGTAAGAATGCGACATATATATGCGTATGTAATGTGCGTAGTAAATGCAGCCAGTTGAATAAGCTTCTTTCAAGCTTTTCAATTTTAAAAGGTCACATACTCCGTAATATGTGCGGGCTAATATACGGTACTCCGAAGACGTGTGCATGCTTGCATATGCAAATATACGGCTTTCGCCTAAAAGCAGCTGAAATATTTGGAGAAACGTGCCAAATGCTTAAATAGAGCTTTTCATTTTCGAAAACTTGCATGTGAAGCACTAATATTAACTGCAAAATACACATACTAAGTATATGTTTTAAGTGATACCGTTAGAGAAACCTCCCGAATTGTGAAGATATTTTAAACTTTGCAACTTCAAAAATTAGTGCACAGTTAGAGCTTTTTAGAAAGCTCTTTAGAAGATATGAGAGGAGAACGTTAAAGGCTTCAAGTTCTCATGAGGGCTCAGTTTACGTAAAAGGTGATTGAAAAAGTAATGTAATAGATGATTCAGATGCTGGTTAACAGGTTCATGAGAAGTTTCTTGAATATTACATAGGCGCATAGAAAAGCCAGAAAAAGTCTTGTTTTGTGAAAGTTTTCTACAGAAGTCCGAGTCACAGAATCACGAACGTCCATAAATAGAGAATGTAAGGCCAGGATGCCGAGTTTTAAAAGGATTTGGATTAGCTCTGAAACCTTGAGTAAGCTGCTATTGCGGAAACATGCATGTATCTTTAGACTTAGAGTCGGGTCCAGACCACCCTATTCCCTTCTAACAGATACAGATATGGAAGATTACTAAAAATTAGTCTTATAGGTCTAGCTGTGACCTCTGGTATCCATTATCGTATCTCTTGTTAATTTGGATGTTGGAGATACTTTTATATCAGAGTTTCTCTTTTTTATTGGCGTAGACACCGCTTACGCGGTATTATCCGAGTTTAATACAGCACGCCAGTCGTTCTTACCTTCCACCGTTTGGCGCCAATTGGAGAAGTGTAGCCAGGTCCTTCACCACCTGGTATTTTCAACGGAGTTGAGTTCTTCCTCTTCCTTTGCTTACTTCGGCGGGTAGTGTATCGAATACTCTCAAAGCTGGACTCATTCATCCATTCGGACGACATGTCCTCTTAATTTGCTGAACAGTGCCAATATTATTGTATATCTCGTACAGCTCATAGTTCCATCGAATGCGATATTTGCCGTGGCCAATGCGCAAAGGACCATAAATCTTCCGCAAAACCTTTCTCTCTAAAACTCCTGAAAACGAAAATAATGAGTGACTTATAGAGTTTGGTCATTGTTCGTGGAGAAAGGACATTACTTCTCAATTGGCTACCCAAGTAGGCTCCAAGGCATTCAGATACATTCTTTGGTCCTAGAGTCAGTAATACCATCAGAATTTTAATCAAATCAAATCTTCTAGGACTACTATTCTACTATGGAATATAGCCGTCCTACAAACTGATCGATCCGTATCAAGTTCTTGTATGAAAAGCTTTTTCTTTTTACAAGATATCTTCTAAAAATTTGACATCGCTTATTGCCTGAGGCAATGTTACAAGTTCTGAAAAAAATTTCTTATTATTCTTTGCGTTGAAGCTTGCTGTTTTCAAAAAATAGTATAAACCTATGAAATAACTCAACACAATATGTCTCACAACATTTTAAGTAGCAGAAACTACAATGTCTATTATCAAATGCTGGCATTTTCACCGCTAATCCCCTACAGCTTTTGCGCTACTTCTTACTTTTCACACAAATCCTTTCTCCTTTGTCACATTTGTCATTATCTGAACGCTTTGCAATGTGAAATGTACCACACGGTATTAACGGTTCTTATCAAGTTTTTTCTGTAAGTGACAAAAACCATCTGCACCCAGTGTTGCCATATCGTTGCAATTGTTAATGATACTTTTCTTTGCTCTTCTATGTATTTTGTCACTCTTTTTTCGTTAGTATTCAGTTTCCTGGTGAGCGCCAGAGTCTTTATCATGCTAATTAACTGTGTTCGTCTATCACCTCTCATTAGTGACCACATTTATATCTCATTCCCAAACGTCACACGTAGAGAGTAATGTATATAACTATGCAATTACAAGCGGATTAAGTAGTGTTCCCTTTTGTACGTTTTTAAATATTACATAAGCTCTAAAGATAGTGATTTGTGATTACAGCAACGTGGTATAAATAGTGATGTTGGCTGTGCTTAAAAAACCGAAAATCTCGAGAAGTATAAATGATGGCGATTTTGACCTCGAACCTTTTTATAGCAAATAAAATTTCCTACAAATTTGTCATGTACAGTTTTTCTATAGCTCCTGTCATTTACGAGATATATACAAAAAAATGCGAACTTCTTGGAAAAATCGGGTTTAGAGCCCCATACTACCTCGCCGGTGCGAGTTACGACTTTGTTGCACTGGGCACTTTTGTAGAGTGAACAATTCTGAGAAATATGCGTCTACAGTCAATGCGATGCCATAAAATACCCCGGATCTGTTAAAGATAAAAAATCACGATTGTAGTGTATTTTCTATGGAAATTTTTTACAGGCCTTGGTCCAGTTCTTAATGTAAATATTAAGAGCTAAAATTTTCAGGGAATTTTTTTAGGGTATTTCCAAGGAAATTTCGTGACAGGACTGAAAAAATTTAATAGTTAAAAAAAAAAAACCCTACTATGTATGTATACCCGTATATTCCATGAAAGTATTTCCAGTGTCTTCAGAAAAAAATATTTAAACTAGCGAAATCTAGTTGAGATGACGCAGAAGAATGATATATAATTCCTGTCACATAAGGCTCATGCAGCTCACGGCTTCCCGTCTTAGACCAAGTATCCTCTGGGTAGCCAAAAATCATTAGTTTGAAGACGAGCTAAAGAGAGAAGGCGTATCATCCCTACATAGGTTTGTGCGCTGTGTTTGGAACCCACTTACATGCTTACTTTCAAAAATAATTATATGACGTTACATAAGAAATCAGGGGAAGCCAAACCTGGTGGTGGCCGAACAAGGACTCTCATTTAATGAGTGGCCAAAAAGTCAGTCACAATCATCTTAGAATGTGACGGCGTCAAGACTCCAAGACTTTTGGTAAGAATCAAGCAGTGATCCGTCGTTTCGTACCAAAAGCATTAACCTAAATGTGTTGACTCTATCCATAATAATATTAAGACTCTGCTATCTCCTTTCAGCACTGTTTCTTTAACTTGTTCAAAGAAGAGGTGTATGGGCGACAATGGCACGAGCTAAGTTTTCGATATTTCCGGCAATTGGAATGTAAATGTGCTCTGCCCGATATACAAAATGGGAGACTCCACAATCTGCGCCAACTACCGTAGCATAAGTCTCCTAAACATCTCTAATAAGGTTCTATCGAGCGTATTATGTGAAAGATTAAAGCTCACCGTCAACGAACTGATCGGACCTTAGCAGTATAGCTTCAGTCCTGGAAAATCACCAACTGACTAGATAGGTAC
This sequence comes from Bactrocera zonata, assembly GCA_037783105.1. Lineage (NCBI taxonomy): Eukaryota > Metazoa > Arthropoda > Insecta > Diptera > Tephritidae > Bactrocera > Bactrocera zonata. The sequence continues at coordinate 1,158,489 of JBAWJQ010005982.1, read as the reverse complement.
CATACGCAAAGTCTTGGAATAGACTTGTGAAAAAAGATCAACACACAATACCTCATCTTCGATTTCAGAGCTGTTTTTGACAGTCGAAAAGGAACTGCCTTCATGTCGTTATGTCTGAATTTGGGACTCCCGCAAAACTAATATGGTCGTGTAAACAGGGTTTCCGACAACAACAATGTCCGACCATAAATCCAACGAAGAATAACTCTAGCCAATAGGTGCTACTTCGGACTGAGTAGGCAATTGGAAAGTAAAATCGTCACTCCACGATCAAAGACCAAATGCATTAAGTCACTCATCGTCTCCGAAGCATGAAAACTCTCCAGCTATGAGAGTATTCTACGCAATATCCGCCGGGGAATGCCGAGAAAGAGGAAGAACTCTACTCCGTTGGAAACACCAGGTGGCGAAGGACCTGGCTACACTTCTAATCTCTAATAGTGAAAAGAAAGAACGACTGGCGTGCTGTTGTAAATTCAGCTATAACCGCGTAAGCGGTGTCTACGCCAGTAAAAAAGAAGAGCAAAACCCTGAAGTCTAAAAAATACTAAATTTAAATACTTTCATATCAAATATCGAATTCAAATCAGCTGCAGCGGTCTTTTACTTTGAAATTATGCATAGGAAAATGCAGATTTTAATAGCTTCCTTAGACAAGACTATTCTGAAAGGATTTTTCGGAAATGCGGCAAATTGAAGACTTCTTGCAACATTTTGCTGCATGAATTTTTACGGATATTAAATGCAAAATGCATGGACGACTGCTTGATGGAGCTCAAAGGCAACTTATTATCAACAGCATTTGTCTACAATTTCGACTCCTTCCGATTTCACCACGCTCTTTGCGAATTTTGTGAGCGCACAGCAATTTTCGATGCAAAAAAAAAACAAAAAAATATAAAAAATATATATAAAATTACAATATAAGCACAATTTTACTTACACATAAAAAGAAACTTGACATATTGTAACTTAAATAAGGCACGAGCCATCGATACTACTTGTAAGGAAGAAGAATGCAAGCAAAGTTAAAAATAGAAAAAGAAACAAAAGAACAAAGCAAATGATAGCAAATAAAAGTGGAGCGAGCAACAGGAACAGGAAAGTTGCAAAGAAAATTTATTTGCCATTCAGAGCACATAAAGCATTCATAAATTGCATTAATTTGTGCAGCGAAAGGACGAAGAAAACCAATTGAAATATGCACAACAACAACAACAACAACAATGGTAACAACGGCGGGCAAATGTGGCAAATATGCATGCATATATGCGCACGGCCAGAGTGCAGACTGCACGCACAGCCAAAGGCTGCTCAATAACAGCCCTGAAGCGGCGCATAAAAGTATGCTAAGAAAACTGAGAACTCAAGCACTTTTCCTTGTAGTCCTTTGTGTGTGTGCTTTATTGCAAATCTCTGCGAATGCCAATATAAGGAGACGCATGCAATTATACATATGTACGTATATATACACATACATACATGCATACATGCATACACATATACACATATACATACTACAACACATATTTGTTACAAGCAAGCGTTTGCTGGCATTTTGTGTGTTATATCAGTAAATATGTATAGAATATTGTGTAAATATGTACGTAGCTGTGTGCATTGACAAAGCAATAGCTTTGGTATAACCGCCAGCAAATAACGGCAATTCAAGTTGAGTGCATCTTAGCCGACGGAATTCCGCTTGCCACATTTTTTGCCCGTATGGGAAACCTTCAATCGGCAGCGCATGAAATGCTAGTTATTGCTTAGTCGTTGTTGTTGTATTTTTCATATACGTGTATATGCATAAGTTTGAAACTATATTGCAATGGCTGAAAATGTTTGCCAATCAATGCCGCATATGCTTTGATACCCCCCACCCCCCCAACGCGCTCCGCTCCAGCGCCGCAGCCGGCTTTGTAATGGCGCACAATTGCAGTTAAATCGCAGTTGATTGCAATCCAATGAACGAATGAACGCTGTAAGAGCTGGAGCATGCAATTACTAATACAAATGCAGCACAACACACGCAGACACACATGCACATACACATATGCATACTTAAATATAAACACGTGCCTTTGCTCCTCTGCTTAAGCTGAGTTATATTTAACTGCACGTATGTGTATGTATGCATATCTGTATATGTGTATGTGTGTGTCGTGACATTACAGGCGGCACAACATGCTAAACTGTTGATTGAACTCATCAGACTTGCGCGGCGCTGTCAGTCGTCGTGCTGTCATTCTCGCTCAACTCAACTAGACGTATGATGAACGTCGCAACTTTTCAGCACACACACGTACACACACTCAGCCATATACACGGCGATAAACTTGCTAATAGTTGCACAATTATTGCTGGCAGATGCGCGCCGCATGTGACAATGCTTTGGCAAAAGTTTCGCTCAGCACTTAATTGATTTTATTATTCTTTATATGTCGCTGCTCGGCGCCGTCTCAGCCTCAGCCTCAACCGTTTCTATTAAAATCACGGCGTTGTTGTTGTTTTTTGTTTTTGCTTTAGATTTTGTCAGACGCATGTAAGCTATGAGTGTCTGCGTTTGTGTCTGAATATGGAAACTTGTTGCGCTCTGCGGGAATTGTCTCTTCATGAATGCCTGTGTGTGTGTGTGTGTGTCGCAATCACTTACATTTATGTAACTTTAATTGCCCAAACTAGTTTTTCTCCTGTCATCATGCATGCGCTTCATTGTGATGACATTTTTGGCATAATGAAATTAATATATTCACTGCAGTTATTTTTGTTTGTGCTTTCTTTCACATATTATACTAATTTGATTAATTCGTTTTTGGTTTTTGTTATTTCTTATTCGTTTGCAATTTGTGAAGCTTTCTTCTGCCTTTAATGACGCATTGAATGTGATGTGATAAAAATAATTTTCAAATAAATGGACAAAATAATAATTATTGATTGGCATTCTGACTTTCGTTCTCATATTTATGCATGCTATATGGATATTGAAGTTTTCCTCCGAATTTATTGTGTACAGAGCTAAGAAACATACTAAAAGTTTCGATAATATATGGAAGTTTTTTCTGAGGAAAAAAAGCAAAAAAACAAAAATGGCGAACTTCCAAAAAATTATGAAAACACCGATTATTTTATATAATTGATCGTGTTAAATTTTTTTCGTGTATTTTTTCGAAAAGTCCATTCAAAAACAAAAATTTAAAAAAAAATGGTCCCCAAAAGTCAATTTCTACAAAAGTTATGGCTATTTGAAAATAAAAAGCCATTTTTTTGAAAAATTCATAACTTTTTTGAAGTTGGACAAAAAATTTTGAAAAAATTCTCAAAAATGTTTTTCAAAGGATAGAAAAGGATGGATAAGTTTCAGTAAAATCTAAGACGGTCGGGTTCAAAAGTGGTCGATTTGGTATGGAATACCCCATATACATAAACTTTTCTGCATTTATTGTCACGCCTTTTTATATTTATAAGTGCAAAAATTCCTTTTGGAAAGCCCAAAGTCCATGAAGCCACCAATCGACTGCAAGATGCTCATGCGAGACTTAAGTGGAGATTAAAAAATATAGAAAAAATAGAAAATGCTTTTCAATCGAATTGCCTAAAGAACAACTTTATACTATCAATCCTAACCAATATAGCTAATGAGTCGCTCAAGTCTTTTAAGACTTCATATTAAAATTTTCAATCTCAAATAGTTTTAGTTACAGTTCAGTTCAATCAAATACTAAATTACTTAAATTTAAAACTTTTTCTTCACGTCCTCGTGTATGGAAACTCGAGAGTACCATTTATACTTCGTGATTAGAGAACAAAAACAAATTTTAATCATCGAAGTTCGCTTTACGGTTTTCCAAAATAATCTTCCTTAATATCTATCTTCTTCAACACGCGTTTGCTCCAATTTTCTAAGCACTTTTGCCACTCTGATTGAAATATATCCAAAACATGAGTACTGAAGGCAGCAATCGTCTTTGTAGCAAAACGTTGACCTCTTAGTTTACTTTTCCTCTACGAGGCTGCTATATATATTTCTGGCCTAATAATGAAAATAGGTATATTTATCAACGAAAATGGTTTTATTGTTTTTCAAAATATTCTCCATCAAGATTTATAGACTTTTGCATGCGCTCAAACCAAACATGATTTTTGAATGCTTCAACAGCATCTTCTGGCGGCGAAAATCGTTGACCACGCATTATTTTCTTGATGTGTGGGAATAAAAAGAAGTCATTGGGTGCCAAGTCAGGGCTGTACGGCGGATGACCCATCAATTCGACGTTTTGGCCGGTCAAAAAGGCGCTGGTTTGAGCCGATGTGTGAGAGCTCGCATTGCCATGGTGCACAATGATTCGTCTTCTCTTGTTCGTTTTTCGAATTTCTCCGAAGACTTCAGGCAAACAAATGGTGGTGTACCACTCAGAATTGACCGTCCTACGTTGCTCAAGCGTAACAGTTGCCACATGACCAGTTTTGCCGAAGAAACGGCGAACATTTGCTTCGAAGTGCTTCTTCCACGAACAACTTTCGTTGGCTCGTCTTGGAAGACCCACACGGTCGACTGCTGTTTTGTTTCGGGCTCATACGCATAGATCCATGATTCACGCGTTGCCTAGGCCAGAAATATATATTGCAGCCTACGTACAGGAATACAGAGCAGTCGTACGATGTTATCTCAGGATTTATGACCTCTCAAATCGAAGTTTTAAGGGGTTAGGGGTAGTTAGAATTTTCAAAAAACTATTTTTTTTTGCATTTTCGTTAAGTGTAATATCTTAAAAATATTCCCTGAAAATTTCATGTTGATCCGATAATTATTTTTTGAGTTATTCGAGAAATAAGAAAGAGAGCATGGAGACTTCAAAGCGCTAGTGTGAAACTTTAAACGCGTGTTTCTCAAAACTATATTTTTTGAATCGGTGACAACTGTAACTCGAAAACCGTTCAGTAGATTTTAATGATAAACTCGGGCCTGATAGAAGGATTTTTATTTTTTCGAAAATTTCGATTTTTTAAGACCAATTAACTGTTGATTTTTTCTCAAAAATTTAGAAAAAAATTTCCTGAGGCCGCCATTTTGTTAATTTTGAAGAAAAAATAAAATCCTTCGATCAGGCCCACCATTATCTATTTATAAAACAAATTGATTGACAATCCGATTGTGTTTAGATGAATCTCCAAGCACTTATGCTTGTCACCGCAAGTACCTTTTTTTGCAACAGGGTCAACACAAACAACTATAACTTTGGAAATTAATTTTTTTTTTAAATTTTCGTGATTTCAAGTCAATACATCCTATATTAATGCCATATTACTACTTTTGTAAAATAACATGATTTAGTAGCAAAAAAAATACTGAAAACTCTAATTTTTTCGTGCTTCTGACTACTCCTAACCCCTTAAGTGCTCAAAAATGCAATTGTTTCCGTCGATGGGAGAAACCTCGCATTGTCGTGCTGAAGCGTTGTCCGTTTTCAACGGTTGGTTTTCCTGATTTTTCTTAACCCTTATGTTAATAACCAACTTTACCAACGTCGTTTAGCAACCGGGTACCGGGGTACCCACGATATGAGTATTAACAATTTTGTTTGTTTTATTTAAAAATATGTTTTCTAAAAACTTTCTATAAAATTTTGTTCTTCAAATATTATTAGTCGGTGACAATTTAAAGAAAAAAATAACAACGTAGAATCGTGAATGATATCTGAAACCTTTTTGGGTTACCCCAGGTAGTCGGCCGTTTTTTAATTTTCGGAGCCGAGAAGATGCCGGAAAAGCTCAAGGTTATTTCTACGTTTTCTTTCGCGCACTAGATTCGAGCAGTTTTTAGTACGTAACAGATTTTTGGTGGGATCAGACGTGTTTATCGAGAGCTCATTATGCTCGGTAAGTAAATGTTACATATATTTAACATTTGTAAATATTTTAATTAGAATTTTGTGTAATATAATTATGTACGACATATACCGCATAATATTTAATTTATTAGGTTAAGTGCAACCGAAAGGAATGAGTACTTGAGGAAAATACTTGAAGAGGGAGTAGTGATTCGAGTAGGGTTTCTGATAGCGATGACGAAGACTAGATTCCAGCAAATAGAGGTAGATATCAAAATCAACGAGATTATTTAGTGCATAACGATTCAGAAGATTCTGAAGATACAGAAGAAATCACTGAAGAGAATTCAGCAGTGGAACAAGAAGAATTTGAAAGTAGCGAGTGTGATGATGACGACAATGAAGTAGAAACAGCTGAGCTCGAAGGTAGTAAAATATTGGTCCTCATCGCAGTATGGAAACGTTGTCAATTAGCGAGACTTTCAAACAAATTTTTACCTACGAAAATTTTTGATGCCGAAAATGCATATCCTTTGCAAGGGATCATGTACACTGGTAAAACGCACAATACTCGAGAAAACAATCGGGGTGAAAGAGTAGTGAAAGAATTGGGGGCTCCGTACCAAGGTAGTGGTAGAAACATCTGCATGGATAACTTCTTTACTACTGTACCAGTTGCTAAACATTTGTTGTCGTGGAATATTACCATTGTTGGCACGCTAAAAAAGAATAAACCTTACATGCCTAGTGTTATGGAAGCGAATAAAACACGGGAGCAGTATTCGACAGTTTTTGGGTTTCACGAAAAGGTTACCATGTGTTCCTAAAAAAAATAAAGCTGTCATTCTGATATCAACAATGCATTCAGATATATCAATTGGTGATGACGCTAAACAAAAACCAGAAATAATAAATTTTTATAATAAATATAAAGTTTGAGTTGACACAATGGACCAAATGGTGCGGAGATACACTAGTCAACGACGACCTTCGAAATGGCCAATGGCTCTGTTCTTTAACATGCTAGATATTTCTTCACTTGCGGCATATATAATTTATTATGAAAATAATAAAATGATTGTCAAAAAACCGACAGAACTTCGTCAATTTATGCGCAAACTAAGTGAGGAACTAGTATTGCCGACGATTGAACATCGCACGGCGAATCCACAAGTAATGAGCCACTTCTCCACAAAAATTGGCGCTGAAAGTGTATTAGGCCATACACTGACAGAAACACTTGTGATAAATCCTGGTCCAGAGACTCCAAAAGATAAAACTGGAAGGAAAAAAGGAACAGGATCTTGTCATATCTGCAATGCTTTGCCAATAAAAAGACGGCGAAAGACACGGAAGGCCTGTGCCGATTGTCCCCAACCTGTTTGTGACGAGCACTCAGTTAATCGTGTACAATGTGTTCAATGTCATCAATTATAAAAAAAAGTGTAATATTTCTTCATTTTTTTAATAAAATTTAGTTGCATGCATTAATAGAAATTATATGCAATTTATTTCCTATGCTTTCTACTGTGGGTACCCGGGTACCCGGTTGCTAATAGGGCGATGGCTAAAGTTTAAACTTATTTAAAAAAATAAAATAAAAAATAAATCAATTAAATGAACTCACAAATAGCTTTCTTTTAAGTTAAAAAACGACGATCTGAGAGCTTAAAATGAAATTTAGAATTTTTTTAAGGTATTCACATAAATACACCGCGGTGGGTACCGGGATACCCGGTTACTAACATAAGGGTTAAAGACACTTGGCAAACAAATTCATTTGTTCGTCTTGAAAGCCAACAATTCAATTAAGTTCATCGATATACTGTAGCTCGCGTGAAAATTTAATTACTTTTTTTGGTCGAGATGAATATTCTAAGTTACTATAAGCAACATAAGTAGCAGTCGTTAGTCAAAACATCGAAAATTTCATTTCATTTTCCATTAAAAGAAACAAAAAAAATTTCTTAGATGTATAGCTGTCAAAAGAACTGTCAAATTGTCGACAATTTCTCTAGTAAGATTTGGGAAACTACTACGCAAATTTTTATATCGCAAAAATCTTTAAAGTTTTTGATATTTGCACTGGAATCTACCATATGTGCATTGTACTTAAGTATATGTTTATCTTTAAATTTAGCTATAATCCATATTTAAGACTTGGTGAGTTCATATACAAGGTGCCTTCCAAAGTACAGAGTACTTAAAAAAAAGAACAAATGGTTTTTTCCTTAAATCAATTTATTTTATTCAAAATAGTGCTTCAATGCAGCTTTTTGCATGGTCCAAAAGCATGTCGACCGAGTGTTTTAGCTCGTTGGCAGGTATGGCCGCCAGTATGCCGGTGCAAGTCTTTTGAATTGCCTTTACGTCTGCATAACGCCTTCTTTTCAAGGGCAAAAGCATTTTTCCGAAAAGGAAGAAGTCGCATGGTGCCATGTCAGGTGAATACGGGGAGTGGTTAAATGTTAAAATGTGATTTTTGGCTAAATAATCGGTCACAAGCGTGGATCGATGAGACGGATTCTGAGTAATTTTTGGTCGACAGTCAATTAGTGCGGAACAAACCGTACACACACCTTTCGTAAGCCCAATTGTTCGGCCAAAATGCGATAAGTCGATGTTTTGGTGATGTTAAATTTCATCTCCATAAATTTCAATGATGATTTTAGCTTATTTTTGATGAATTCACGCAAAGTTTCGATGGATTTCCGGTGTCCCCGATTTTGATTGGCCCACATGTTGATCGTCATTGATGTCCTCACGATCACTTTGAAAACGTTGCAACCACTCGTGCACTCTGCTACGGGATAGGCAATCATCGCCATAAACTTGTTTCATTAATTGAAACGTTTCGGTAAAAGTTTTACCAATTTTAAAACAAAATTGAATGTTGGCTCTTTGTTCGAAGCTCATTTTCGCACCGATAACACAAACATACTGACACTTAAAACGCAAAAACTTCACTTTCAATCACTGAAATGTCATGAAGTTATCACTAGAAAATTGATAAAGATAGCAGAATCTAATGCACCATTCGACATAAAGATGACGCCAACAGGGGCGCTAGATTCAAATAGTTCTGTTTACTTTGGAACGCACCTTGTAGAAGCACAACTGCCATATATGGATATGCCATATACGGATTTTGAACTAACTCAAAGAAACTACAAATATTCTCTTGCATTTTGAAAAATTACTGTCTATTTTGGTTTGCTTTCTGAAGCCATCGCTGGTTTTTATTTTGACAATAATGACCGCTTGAGGGTACTAAATGGTTTCTCAAGTCTGACTGATGTTGACTAATCGCTTTTATTGCTGTATAGTTCTAGTGAAATATTGAAATACGCATGGCCTCATTAGTTCTAGAAACTTAAGTCTTTGCTTCTTTTATACATGAATGTTAACAAGTAATGAGGAATCCCAATGCTTGCTGGTACTAAGGTTATTAACAATTATCAAATATGCTATAACTTAGACTGACAAGTGATAAAGTGGATTTTCAAAAAGATTTCTGCAAGATTTTCAACGATTTTGTAGTTATGATTTCATTACAAACACAAATTTCAAGCAAATTGGTTGTTAATTGTTTTTCCAGCTAAAACTCACCAGACAAGCCTTTCCATGTTTGAATTATTAGTGTAAAGGTGAAAGAGTTTAAGTGTTATTTTTTCTTGTAAAGGGTGATCTATTTCGAGATTCCTTAATTTTATAAACAAAAACACAGAAACTTTAAAACTTCATGGCGAATATTGACTGGTAACTGGCGAATGTCACGTGTGATGTTGACCTAGATCGTAGCGAGATTGTCCGCACAGACTTTAGATTTTACATATTCCCACAGGAAAAAGTCTAACGGTGTGTTATCACACGATCTTGGTGGCCTAACGACCGACCCAAAACGTGAAATTATCTGCTCACCGAAGTGTTCTCTCAATAAATCTATTGACCGATACGATGTGTGGGAAGTGATGCCGTCTTGTTGAAACGAAATGTGGCCGCGATTACGAGCTTCAATTTGAGGCATCAAGTATTCGGTTATCATGGCGCAATAACCATCGAAACTGACGGTTGCGTTCATACCGGCGTCATTTCGAGGAAATATGGACGAATGATTCCATCGGCTCACAAACACCATCAAACCGTTGTTTTTTCTGTATGAAATAACAGCTCTTGAATCTCTTTTGGTTGCTCTTCGTCCCAAGTGTGCCAATTTTGCTTGCTTATATACCCATTGAGCCAGAAATGGATTTCTTTACTAAAGCAAAATTTGGTTCGAAAACGTCAGATCTTCTTGGAACAGTTCATGAGCCGATAGAGTGAAGCGATATCGCTTGGGAAGGTCGAGCGGCTTCAGTTCTTGCACAATCTGTATTTTGTATAGTTTCAATATAAAAATAAATTGCGCCAAATCGTTCCTTATGCTAGTCCGAGTTGCTTGCACTCTCAGCTACAGCTGCTATTTTGTTTTCATTGCGCTCTGGGCATGGTCTATTCGGTCGAATATTACGAGTATCTAATAATGAATGTAGGGCTTCAAGATGGATGATAGGTAGATGGTAGGCAGATTATGTTGACCATAAGTTGAGCGAAGCACGAAACGTATTCTTTTTAGAACGTGAATTTTCGGCATAAAGTTGAACGATTCTTTCCATGAAACAATGCCAAACAAACCGAACCGAAGAAAAATTACTTGACAGCTTGACACGACTCGCGCGTGATCTGTCAAAGAAGGCTATTAAATAAAGTACCTCTACTTGTATAGTAAGATTGTAACATCCAATGCCCAACCGAGTGCGGTACAGTACATACATATATGCCTTTTTGAACAAAGTGTGTCGACAGCATCTTCGAAACCCATCTTCTTGAGTCTTTTCCGACCACTTTACCCATTTAATGACCTTGAATCAAATTTACCACTTTGTCCACATAAGTCTCACATATGCCGGAAGCAGCACAGCCACACACAACAGCTTTATAATTTGAAGAATTTAAGTGACCAAAATAGTTCTAAATTTTAAAAATTCATTGCACGAAAATAAATTTGAGGAATATGCTTCGCGTTCGCTGGAAGCGACCAACAGCAAATACAAACAAACACAGGCAGACAAATAAAGTTTCGAATCGAAGCTGTCAACACACTGTTTACCCCGAAATGCTTGCGCCGAAACTCAGCGCAGCGCGAAGCAAACAATGGACAGCGAAGCCAGCGACACACACATGATGCCGCTGCTTGGACACTACGCTGGCTCCTGCTGCTGCTCTTCCTCACTGCGTTCGTTAATGGTATATGTGCGCGTGTAAGTGTCTATGTGTGCGCCAGTGTGCAGCTGAAATGTTGTCCACAATTTAGGACGTGACATTGAATCACTAAATCAGCGCAAAATCATTTGCAGTCAAGCGGCCACGTCGATGCGACAACAACAATGATAACAACAACAGCAGCAATTGCAACAATTGTTACAAATGCAACTACAAACAACGAAGCAGTGACGTTATCACATTCGTTTTTGCGTGTGTGTGTTGCATGCCACATCATCCTTATTCGCATGTTGGTCGCTGCCACAGCCGCCGCCGCGTCCATGTTGACCAGTTGCCAGTTGTTGATTTCATTTATGCGCCGCTGCTGTTGCTGATCACCGATTTCGTTGGTCCTTGGCTGATGGTTGATGGTTGATGGTTGATGGCTGCTGTGGGCTGGCTATTGGCCGGCTGAAAGTGAGGCCAATTGCATGCAGCAGCTGGTGTGCTGTAAGAAAAACGCATGACGTCATCAACGAGGCAATGCGCGCAGATTTCACTTCCGGTCGGTTAACTTCAGTTGCCCAATGCATTCCTGCGTGTGTGTGTGAGCTCGTGTTTATATTAATGTGCCTGTGTGGGTGCAGCTGTTGCCACGCGCTTAGATTTATTTTTTCAGCCTTAAGCTAATAAATCGTCATGCAGTGATTTCACTTTCAAGCAAAGTTGGTAGTGACTTGCAAGCGTTATGTACGAAGCCGTGTGCGTGCCACTAAATTTCTCTTTAAGCAATTGAACATCGAATTCGATTAGGATATGACGACGTGACGTGCAAGGTAATGTGCTTGGACACGCTTCTTTGTTGCGAAAAGCAATAGAGATCATGCTGGCTGAGTGATTGATATCAGAGGAATATTTTCGAAATTGAAAAATAATTTTGTAAAATGATTTTTCGCAAAGGAATATTGTTAAATGAAGTTATTGCTTAGTAAAATTCATATCATTCCATTTGCAGCGCTTAAAAGTGGTGAACATTTCATTATTTTGCATTAAACTTATTTTTTTTTTAGCGAAGACACACACCATATTTTTTATTTTAATGTAATCAATGGGTTTAGCTTTATTTATATTCTGAGAAATTATTTCTTATTTTTCATATTACTCATTTGATAATTTGAAAGTAGTTGTTTTAAAAAAAGTTGAGTTTTATTTAAAATTTTGACCTCCCCGAAATTCGGTTATTGATCAGACCAAAAAACTGGTGAATTATACTGTGGAAGACTCTCTACAGAACACGAAAAACAAATTATGTTGTTATTGCATCTTTCATCTCCAAGGTAATCACTTCAATAAATTAGAAAAATGTAAAAATAAACTAAAAGAACTGTTTGAACTGTTTGAACTGAGCGGCAACACTGTAGAAGATTGTAACGCAAACAAATTTGAGATATCGATTTAAAAAAGAATGTTGAAGAGAAGCCTCGTTCTGGACGACCTTTGATCTCTTCAACTGATGAAGATATGATATGAAGGATATGGTGATTGAAAGACGTCATGCAAGTGGTAGAGAAATGGCGCGAGAGCTTGACTTCTGCCGAAAGTCCGTTTGAATGATTTTGATGGATATTTTGGACATGAAACCCGTTCTTGTAGGACTTGTCCCGATAAAGCTGAAGTTTTTTCAAGAAATAAAGTACCGTTAACACTCTCTTTGGACATGTTTGATCGTGCGAGTTCTGATTCCACATTCATAGAGAGCATTACAACTGCCCATAAGACATGGGCTTATGAGGTTGACATGAAACAAGCCAACAAACATAGGAATGGGCGGGGAAACACGAGCTGAAAACAAAAAAAATACGCCAAAGCCGCTAAAAAATCAAGATGATGCTCATTGTTCGGATACTCGTGGTTTGGTGCATCATGAATTTTTTCATTTCTTAAGTAACTATGTATTCAGTTTGCATGGAAGCTATATGCTATAGTAATCCGATCTGAAAATTTTTTTCGGAGATTTTATTATTACCTTAAGCAGTAATCCATGTCAAATTTCGTGAAGATACCACGTCAAATGCGAAAGTTTGCCATAAAAACCTTTGATTCCGATCATTCAGTTTGTATGGCACCTACATATATGTTAAAGTGGTCAGATATCGACAGTTCCGACAAATGAGCAGCTTCTTGAAGAGTCTATGACATTTGCAAAATTTCAAAGCAATATCTTAAAAACTGAGTGACCAATTCGTATATATACAGACAGACGGACAGACGGGCAGATAGACAGACGGACATGGCTAAATCGACACAGCTCAACATACTGATCAAATTAAATATATACTTTATGGGGTCTCCGACGTTTCCTTCTGGGTGTTACAAACTTCGTGGCAAACTTGCTATACCCTGTTCAGGGGATAATAATGCAATGAATACCATCAATCGTTTTCAACAAATTTGCCTCCGTGTGAGTTTTTCTTGTTCCCCAAACTGAAATTGCCGCTCCGTGGAACTCGTTTTCAGATCAATCGATTCAGAGATAAAACAAAATTCGTTGAAGGAGCCAAAGGCCTTCACGAAAAGTGTTTCGAGAACTGAACAAATCATTGGCATAAGTGTATTACGTCTGGTGGAGAGCGACGTATAGCTGCCATACAAACTGATCGACTAAAATCCAGTTCTTTCTTTTATTTGACTAGTTATTTTAGATATAATTTAGCATGAATTATTTCCCAAGGCAACTGAGCAATCTCCGAAGAAAGTGCTCTGATCGGACAACAATAACACATAGCTACCATACAAACTGAGCGTTCGAAATCAAGCTAAAGATTTTTTAACACTCTTTTATGCTATAAGAAATGCAACTGTGAAGGGTATCATAGCTTCGGTGTAGCTATAATTAATGACCTACATTACCTTATGATTATGGTGGGTTTCTCCATAAGAGACCACTGTACACTGTGTGCATATAATCTCGTTTGCATTCAATAATTAAATCTATTTTGCTTTAATTTTGTTGTAACTTATCTTAAAACAACTACAGTACCATTTGGTGCAATCAAAATGACCAAAAGTGCAAATGCGGTGCGCCACTAGGATAAAATATACTACAAAGTAAACATATGTACATACATTTATTTTATATTACTCATATTAAATTATGAGCATATGTATTACTGAGCAGCATTTTCATATGAACTTGTGTAAAAATTATTCACACCCCCTGCAGGAATTTCAGATAGCATTAACATTTTGAAACTCTAGTTAATTTTTGCATTTTTTTTTTTACTTCGCTTTTTCGCATCTTTCCTTTATTATATATTCTGTTTGACTATTTGTTAGTCGTCTCTCACTTGCCAGTTTTTCTTAGCCGCTTTCCTACAGTCATCTATTTCACTGTCACTGTCACATAATACTAACTATCTGTCAAATGCTTATACTCTTGTAGTTTGTCAGTATTATTTTGACATTTACCAGCTAAAAGTGGTTCTTATGCTATTCTGTCAAAACTTATTTGCTTTTTCCTTTAAAATTGTTTGACACTTTTCGTTTGCTATTTATCTCTAGTTTTTATCGGTTGTGACAGGTGATTTGTAACAGATCATGTTTGAACTATAACTGGCTATTTTTCACTTATCATCTGTCAGATCTCTCTTACAGTTTTCCCGGTGAAATTTTAATTATCTCCTTATATTTGGAACAATTCAGTATTATCTGTCATTTTTTACTCAAAAATTACGAGTCATTTGTAAACATTAGGGAAAAGATAAAATGTACTCTCGGCGGCAGTGTAACGGTGAAAAAATTGTCAACACATATTATTGGGAAGCTGTCAGCGAAGCGTCAGCTTTATTTATGACAAAACTAAGAAACTTACAATAGATTAGGAGTCAGTCAGTATTTAATGTATTTTTCTCTCTGCTGAAGTGTATTAATAACTAATCAGGTGGACCGTGAAAGAGACATGAGTTGTAAGTAGGCTAGGTTTAGTGGATTGAAGTTCCTAATTCCAACTTTTGTTGCTGCTATCTACTATAAAGGCAGAGCCTCGATAAAAAAATGTTATAGCCATGTCCGCCTATTTATATATACGTGAACTAGTTCCTCAGATCTTAGGATATCGCTCTGATACGTCCTTTTCTTGTCAAGAAGCTGCTCATTTGTTGCTGCGGCCGATATCAGACCACTGAAGCATATAACTGGCATATAAACTGAAATCAAGTTTCACAGTTCATGGCAGTGCTTGTCTATCCGAATACATATTTCAGATCGAACAATATAGCATTAAACTGCCATACAATTCACACGATCAAAATCAAGTTCTTGTTTGGAAGAATTTTTTATTTCAAAAAATATATTGATAAAATTTGGCATGGATTATTGTTTAAGCGAATGCTACAATCGTCGGAAATATTGTTCAGATCATTTCACTATAGCTTACAGCTGTCATACAAACTGGCCGAGCGATATATATATTTTTATATCTTTCATGCTAAAGCAACTGCACTTGTGAAGGGTATTATAGCTTCGGTGCAGTTGAGGTGAAAGTTTATTTTTATCGTTTCTTTGCCTCGTTTCCATTTGCAGTTTGCCAGTAGTTATGTGATTTATTACTTTTATGTAGAAGTTGTCAATTGTCATCTGTCAGGTATTTCTTGTAGTAAATAATAGTAAAATATTAATTAAATTTTAAATGATGCACAAAAATTGGTCTCTTTTGATCTGTTTGATTAAGATCACTTGTCATTTGTGATTAGTCACTTGTCAGTTGTCATGGAAAATTTTTAACATGTGGTTTTTTAATTACTATCTATCATATTTCACGTACCAATTATTACTCTTTATAGCTATTATATTACTTTTAAGCTGTCATGTGCTTGTCATGTCATAAGTCAGCTGTCATTTTTTGCTTCATATCCCACGCCTTAATAGACTTGTCCTGATCGTTTCACTATAGACATTAGCTGCCACACAAATTGACCGATAAAAAATTTTATACCTTTCATACTATAGCAACTGCACTTGTGAAGGGTATTATAGCTTTGGTGCAGTTAAGGGGAAGGTTTATTTTTATTTTTGTCGTATCTTTATCTCGTTTCCACTTGCAGTTTGTCAGTAGTTATGTAATTTATTACTTTTATGTAGAAGGTGTCACTTGTCATCTGTCAGGTATTTCTTGTAAGTAGCAAATATTAAAAAAATATTAATAAATTTTTATATTGCTAATGAAAATTGATCTCTTTTGATACATGTGAGTAAGTTTACTTGTCATTTGTGACTAGCCACTTGTCAGCTGTCATGGAAAATTTGAAATTGTGATTTTTAATTACTATATATCATATTTCACGTGCCAATTGTTAGCTGTAACGTATATTTAATCATTTTCTATAACTATTATATTGCGTTTTGGCTGTCATGTGCTTGTCATGTCAGCAGTCAGCTGTCATTTGTAATATTTTACTTTTAAATTATATTATTTTTGTATTTTGTATTTCCTTACGGGAAGAATAAATATATCAGCCTAACTGTATGCACCCATCCATATCCATATATACTAATATCAGGTAAAACGCTTGCGCATGTGTGTGTGCTTGTAAATAAGTAAAGTCGTATCAATGCCATTTATCAAACGACTTTAATTGCAATATAAGTGCATGCTCAAGTACAATCAAATGTTTGCTATAAATATACATACTATATAGTACGCCGATGTATGTATGTATGTATGTATGTAATACGAGTATATATAGCTGTGTGTATTATAACATAAGCTACTTACAAAAAAAGATCGTTGGATGAAGATTGCTGAATGCAAAAATAATTTTAATACTTTCATACTCGGGCAAACAACGTTGGGGTGTTCGCTTACAAATACATATCGATTTGTATGTACGCATATGCATGTATGTATGCGTGTGTGCGTTGGTTTTCAATATTCCAATTTTATATTTTATTGAATTGCGAAAATATTTCACTTCCTACTGCCATTAAAGGTTCCATTATTTTAAGCTCTATTTGTTGTTGCTCGCCATAAGATATATTATTATAGCAGCAAAGTGAATACCACACACACACACACACACATCCGCGCTTGAGATAAGTAAATATGATTTTTATTTTCATTCGAAAATCTGTAAATACTCAAGCAAAGTGCTGGCGATTAATTTTTGCATATTTGCGCTGCACTTTTGCATTGCAAATAAATAAATAAATTTCATAAGCATTTTATTTGAAATTCAATTTGCCTGCATTGTGCTCTAATTTCGGCTTATCTTGTAATTAAAGTTTTAGTTTAATTTTCGTTTCATTGACTATGATTTTTTGCAGTTTTTTTTGAAGAATTTGCACTCTTTGTCCTTCTAAGTTTTGTTTTGTGAAAGTCTTTTTGAGAGGAGAAATTGTATTTGCACTTCAGATATATCTCCTCGTGTAACTGTACTTTTTGTAATTAAAAATTTTTTCGACTTGGAAATATAGTTCACAATGAAGTCGACGAATTTTGAAAAAAATACACTCAACACATAATAAAATCATCATGAAATACTATAAATAATATATCACATCATCATGTCACGGTTGCAAATTGACGTTGTGGTTAAATATTACTTGTGTATGAGGCGATGTAAGTAATAAAATGATAAACTTGAAATAATCACATTTTGAAATCACGTCACAACACCAGATCTTATAACATAACATAGTGAATATAGGTGTGACAATACATCACATGATGAATCATATCATTATGTCAAGGTCGGAGATTGACTCTGTTATATATGAGAAAGTATGTAATAAAATGAAATGCAAGAAAATGAAAAAATCACATCACATCGCAAGATCATATCACTAATTGTCATATATGACTTCACAGCTACATCAAATCATGTCACTAGATGCTCTAAATTTACTTGTGGAAATTCACTAAGTCATTTCGCAACATAAGATTAAATCACTTGCCAAATAATTAAAATATCACATCGCATATCATGTTATCATGATTACATCTTTTAACCACACCAAGAACAAATATGACCACTATAACACATCGCATCACTTCAATCAGAATCCTTAGATTGCTTTGTTTTTGTTATGGGTGAGGGAGTGGAAAATGCCTTCCGCACAATCAGAGCTATCGTCACAGCATCGTTATGTGCCACTTGGAGATCACTAGAGAGCTGCAGTTATGTGAGTCAAGCCATGTTTGCGTCCGAATCATGACCCGATTCAACTTTCTTCGGGACTCTTCTTTGTTTTAGGCATGGCTTACTGCTGCTATGTTGTCCGCGTGGCCAATTAAATATGATCCCCCTGGCATTTCAAGTTTTAGTATTCCGTAGTAACTAATATTCCACACATATTGGCCTAAAGTGACCCTTGTGCTGCTCTTCGCGTAACTTCTCTTTGTCGTGGTTCATCTCCAGTCTGGTACAGCAGTTACCAGTTACTAGCATAAGCACTCATAACTTTGATGTAATCGGGGATTCTAAAGTTTATTTTTTAAGCGTGGATCATATCCGTCCATTGAAGGCGTTTTGAACGTCTAAAATCGCCAACAGAACTATACGCTTGTATTTGCGATCTACGCTGTACGTTTCTACACTTTCAATGACGCTTCAGATAGCGTCTAGAGTTATCCTTCCGAGTCTAAAACCGTGTTGTCTAGGAGCGAGTCGGCCAGCCTCATTGCTAGCCGCTTCTAGTCTAGGTTTAAGTAGACTTTTATAGAGTTTTCCCCACTATGTCGAGCTTCCATAGTAGGCGGTATGCTGATCGCGAGCTGGTGTCCCCTTTTCCCTTGCATATTAGGTCAAGTCGTTGTTTCTTCCGTATATGAGGAAATATTCCAGCTTCGAGGCAGGCGTTGTACAGGTTTAAATCTTAGACTACTTAAAATAGCAAATTCGTAACACATCACTAGTTCATGTGATATCACCTGAATATCTTACAACTATACGAAATCATCATTAGTCCACTCGCAACAGTAGATTAGTATATGACCTAACTAGACTACTTCATAAGCCTGGTTAAACAAAAAAAAAACATCGTAAGTACATATATGCTGCTCGTGACCATTAGTGTTAGCCGAGACACAGAATTTTCTTTAAAAACAATTATATTGTGCGTGCGTGGTGTGTACTTCCCAATATATTGGGTTCATTTCCATTCAGGTACATCATATCATTACTAAAAGGTGAACCGAGTAGCTTGTTGTTGGCAACAAAATCGTAGAAAACCCTTTATACAGAAAGAGCAAAAACTGTCCATCTTAGAAACCTTGTCCTGGAGTAATGCGAAAGCGGGAAAAAGTCTAACGGTGTGATATCACGCGATGTTGATGGCCTATCAAACGACACAAAACGTGAAATTATTTGCTCTCCGAAGTGTTCTCTCAATAAATCCTTTGATTGATGCGATGTGTGGAAAGTGGAGCGGTCTTGCTGAAACCAAATGTCGCTGCGACCATAAGCTTCAATTTCAGACATCAAATAGTCGGATACCGTCGCCACTGACGGTTACGTTCCCGTCGGCTTGGTTTTGAGGAAATACCGAACCCGTTTTTTCTGTATGAAATGGCAGCTCTTAAATCTCTTCAGCTTGATCTTCGTCCCAAATTCACCAAGTTTGCTTGTTTGTGAACTCACTGAGCCAGAAATGGGTATCATCGCTGAACAAAATTTGGCTCGAATACGTCGGATCTTCTTGGAACTTTTCAAGAAGGTCGAACGGCTTCAGTTCCTGCACAGACCTCGACGTAAAAAGCGCAAAGTCGTTCCATACGACAGTCCGAGTTGCTGTGAACGGCGCCGAATCGACTCTACACGGTCTTCCTGTACACAGTCGGCTACGACTGCTATATTTTCTTCACTGCAAGCTGGACGTACATAACGAATGCTGGGTCTCTAGAAGGGTGATGGTATTGCGAATAATACGCACAGTTGGCCTATTATGTTGACCATAATTTGAGAGAGCGGGCGAAACACATTCTATACAGAAATAAAGCTGAACGATTTGTAAACGCTGTTCAGGCGTAAGTCTTTCCATGAAGAAATGCCAAAGAACATGGGACAAAAAAACATGACAACTTGAGAGAACTTACGCCTGATCTGTCAAAAAAGGCTACTGAAAAAAATACCTCTACTTGGATCAGCCGTTATAACTGAATGCAACTCTCTACCTTGCCTTATTACAACTTTGCAGTGACAAAGCGGCAAGGCGGCTGAGACAAATGTGCGACCATAAAAGAAATCATTAAATTAACTTAAGCATAAAGCAGGCAACAAATGAACGGAACACGGAGTAGCGCTAACAGAAGTCGA
This sequence comes from Bactrocera zonata, assembly GCA_037783105.1. Taxonomy (NCBI): domain Eukaryota; kingdom Metazoa; phylum Arthropoda; class Insecta; order Diptera; family Tephritidae; genus Bactrocera; species Bactrocera zonata. The sequence goes on along the minus strand of JBAWJQ010005982.1, from coordinate 1,138,109 downwards.
GATGCAGACTACAGCGCAGCGATGTTGTTGTCGAGTAAAAGGGAGCAAATCAAGAGGCAGACAGGCAAAAGGGAGCAGTAGCGGTGCGAGGCAAGCACTTCGACTAAGAAACGCGCAGTGACGCTGACTTTCAGCGCTCGGACGCTTTGTAAATTGAACCAATTTATGGTTATGCGCCGGCAAATTGCAATTGAAATGCGAATATTTGAGATGTCGCCGCATCCAGTTCCTGTTCCAAGCCGTCGAAAGGAGGCAAAAGGAGCGCAAGCATATATGCGACGGATGCGTGCCTCATTGATTCGCAGATTCAATTCTATTTGCTTTATGCATTAGTGCATTTGCTGCAGAGTGGAAATAAGAGAAAAATTTGTTTAAAAAAAAAAAACGGTGAGTAATGTGATACTTGTTGTTGCAGTACAAATCGAATCCAATTTTTGTAGCTGCGGCGTTTTGTTGGCTGACCGACCGACTGCACTTACGCTTGATTTCATTTCGGAATACTTTTTGGTCAAACTAAATTGCATTTACCTCTCATTTTCTAACTCGCTCTGCCTCTCTTCCTCTCTCTTGCCTTTAACTGGAAATTTAATTTATTGCATTTTAACCAAATTTCCGTTAAGCAACAATTGCTGCCATGCGCTCAGCTGGGACACGGCTACAAATTAAAAAAGAATTTACAAAAATATACTCTTCTTTTTGCATAAATTTGTATGTTTGTATGTATATAGCCTGCTAATGTATGCTTCTGTGTGCGCCACTTCATTTCAAATTGATTCGCTTCTATTTGTAGCATAGTTCAGGGCGCACTCCCAACCACTCGGGACGCACTCCATTGTTTGCACTTTTCCTTGCTGCGCTTACTTGTGTTTGTTGCACTTTTGATCGCATTTGTATTTTGCACTTTACCGTAATTTATTAGATTGCTAACGATAAATCTTTCGATAAGAAATCTGTTTATAAATTTTAAGGACATTTGCACATGATCTCCATTGTGCTCATTCAATAAAACTCTCGAGCAAGCATCCTCTGTGTTCACATATGGAGTTGAGAGTTGGATTTAGGTATACATGAGTGTGAGTGCGTGTGCGCTTTAAGTGCACACAAATGCAACTGGATTTGCTCAGGTGTAATGACATGACAGGCGTACACTTCGGTAAGAACACGTAGACACTGAAATTGTAGGTAATGTAGCTCTTTTTGGAGTAGTTGGTAACTAGTTTCATGTTAGGGAGAATACAAGAAACTACAAAAGCGGTCGTTAAGCACTAAAAAATAGAACGAATATGCCGGATAGGCTATGTTGTTCGCTACTGATGATAATACTTCAACGAAAAGTGCCTTCGAATCGAAGCCCATGAGTGAACAACGGTGGCAAGGGTACCCACGCATCCATTGAAGAACCAAGTGCATAGCGGTTTGTCTGAACTTGAAATATACAGAGTTTGTCCGTAAAGTAATAGAACTGATTTTCTTCCGCCGCGACCGTACTTCGGAGCGTACGCGCCCCGACTGGACGACAGAGACGTTTGATATGATCAAGCAGGCTTACCCAAATGTTGCTTTAGCAAGGAGTGGTGTGTTTCGGTGGCACTAGGTCGCGAAGAGGTCGCTGATGAATGAGCGAATACAAAGGGAAAACGATGCTCATTGCTTTTTTGACATCAGAGGCATTGCCCACCACAAATTTGTTGCTCCTGGACAAATTGCCAAGGCCAAGTTTTTCTTGGAAGTCCTCAAGAGACTCTAAGGAAAGGTAAATCGGGTCCGACAAGACATCGTAGCTGATTGGAAATTGCACCACGACAACGCCCCGGCTCCTAACCGCCTTTTTTTTTGAACAGCTACCTAACCGACGCCGGCATCCCAACGCTTCTGCAGCCGCTCTACAGCTCAGATGTGGCTCTCGTACTTTTTGTGTTTCCTTGGCTGAAAAGTCCGATGAAAGGCAAGCATTTTGAGACGACAGAGAGAATGCAAGCAGTATGTGTCTCGGCTCTCAAGGCTATTACGCAGAATGCCCTCAGTGACGTCTTCAATGCTGGAAAATTGCGCAAACAGTGCTACATCGGCGCAGAAGGACCCTATTTTGAAAGTTTTTAATGAATTGTAGCGATTGATTTAATAATTTTTTTTTTTTTAAATCGACTCATTCCTAAAACTCTTTAATTCTGTCAAACTGTTGGTAAATTTTTTAAAAGCTGAGTCTTTAAAACTAAATATTTATCCAGTTTCTCGCTAAGGCAAACAATATAATATAAAAGTGATTTAGCTGCTCAAAGTTGATTAAAAGACAATATAGAAGAACCCACATTTTTCTTAGTTCATCCGAGTCACATAGAGTTGATCAAAAAAAAAATCAGGATCTTACTTGTAGATCTCCGAATGAATTACTTTCATTTAGCTTTCTGATCCAACATATTTTTGTTGGAGATGATGCTTTAGAAATCGATGTCAGATCTCATTGTTTCGCTCTGTGGATGATTATGAATGGATCTAGCAGAAAGTGAAAAGGAAGACCTAATAGTTTTTAGTCAATGAATTCTGCCTAGATTTCCTTCCATTGCTACGATCTTATACCTGGGGAGTATGTGGAAATTCTCTAACCATTTTCGAAATCAAATTCGTTTACAGCCAAGAAGAACGAAGTTCTTTGATCCTTTAATAATTTCAAAGTTGTGATTTAATTAATTTTTGTTTTCATATAAATAACGAAATAACGGGTGGGCCATCTAACGTTTTAAATTTAAATTATCTATATTTCGACATTGGAAACGTCAAATACCATTCGGAAAGTGATAGATATTCAGTAAAAACTCTAAAATTTACGAAATGGATCGCTATTCGCTAGAAGAAAACCGGGAAATCTTGAAAAAAACCGAGGATGGTCAGTTTTACCGAAAAATCATCTTTTCGGACGAGGCTCATTTCCACCTCGATGGTTACGTTAACAAGCAGAATTGTCGCATTGGGGCACAGGACGGCGCTACGTGCCATACAGCAAACGCAACACTCAATCTTTTCGAAAATCGCATAATCAGCAAAAGAGGTGATGTGAATTGGCCTCCCAGAAGCTGCGACTTAACTCCTTTGGACTATTTTCTGTGGGGAGCTGTTAAAGATAAATGTTACGCCAACCATCCAGAAACAATTCAAGATCTAAAGTACGCGGTTCAAGCTGCTGTAGCTGCCATAAGGCCTGAAACCATCGAGAAAGTACTCCAAAATTGGGTGGAGATGATGCTTTAGAAATCGATGTCAGATCTCATTGTTTCGCTCTGTGGATGATTATGAATGGATCTAGCAGAAAGTGAAAAGGAAGACCTAATAGTTTTTAGTCAATGAATTCTGCCTAGATTTCCTTCCATTGCTACGATCTTATACCTGGGGAGTATGTGGAAATTCTCTAACCATTTTCGAAATCAAATTCGTTTACAGCCAAGAAGAACGAAGTTCTTTGATCCTTTAATAATTTCAAAGTTGTGATTTAATTAATTTTTGTTTTCATATAAATAACGAAATAACGGGTGGGCCATCTAACGTTTTAAATTTAAATTATCTATATTTCGACATTGGAAACGTCAAATACCATTCGGAAAGTGATAGATATTCAGTAAAAACTCTAAAATTTACGAAATGGATCGCTATTCGCTAGAAGAAAACCGGGAAATCTTGAAAAAACCGAGGATGGTCAGTTTTACCGAAAAATCATCTTTTCGGACGAGGCTCATTTCCACCTCGATGGTTACGTTAACAAGCAGAATTGTCGCATTGGGGCACAGGACGGCGCTACGTGCCATACAGCAAACGCAACACTCAATCTTTTCGAAAATCGCATAATCAGCAAAAGAGGTGATGTGAATTGGCCTCCCAGAAGCTGCGACTTAACTCCTTTGGACTATTTTCTGTGGGGAGCTGTTAAAGATAAATGTTACGCCAACCATCCAGAAACAATTCAAGATCTAAAGTACGCGGTTCAAGCTGCTGTAGCTGCCATAAGGCCTGAAACCATCGAGAAAGTACTCCAAAATTGGGTGGATCGGATAAGCTACTGTAAACTCAGCCGTGATGATCATTTGTCCGAAATTGTTTTCCACAAATAAATTTCATAAAACCACCTTTTAAATAAATGTTAGACCTTTGAAAAATATCAAGCCGTTTTTTTATTGACTTTTTAAATTTAAAATTTTATATGGCCCACCATTTATTTCATTCAAACTTATTATGACTCCAAAGACAAATTTTGACCAAACTTTTGTAAAATTTTCAAAGAAACCCGTTCAAAACTCGTTCATTACGATGTTATTTCCCGCAATTTCTCGGAAAACAAGAACCTCCACGTTGACTTCAGATTCTTATACTATCATCAAAAGTAAAAAAGAAAAAAAAAATACGTAATTTAGCCATGCGATTATAAACTCCGTATTGAACGACGGAAAAAGGTAAAAATTTTGTTTTTCCGACCTTTTTATAAAACATGCAAATTTTGGTAAAGATTCTTCGATATTTTTCTTCATAATTGTTATTCTAAATCCTTTGTTCAAGACCTGTTGAACCACATGTAGTTCGAAAACTTGTTTTTGGAAACACAGTTTCGAGAAAACGTGTTTTAAGTTTAAGTGACTATATAGCTCACCTCGAGCGCTTATTCTTTCAAGGCAGTATCTGCAAAAATATTACTTGGACGACCTTGAGAATTTATGACAATATTCCAGGTAATATCCAGAGAGATTTTCGACCTACATATGAAAGTTCCAGCTCAAAAAACAGTTTTGTGAAAAACAGAATTGAAGTTTTACACGCACGTTCCAGAGCACCCAAGAAGCTATTTATCGTTTAACGCTATACGTGTTAGACCGATTTACTTCAAATTTTCAGATAATATTTTTTAGGTATTATTTAAATAAAAGCAAAAATTTGTGAAAATTCTGATAACCTCTAACCCCTTGATGGGGATCCCTAACGATAGCAACACATTTAATTGAAAATATTGTCAAAAAAAAAAAAAACGTCACTGCTTGCAAAACTGGTTAAAACCGTGACTAGAAAGCTTTGCCTTATCCGCATTATAGCCCAGATCTTGCGCCTTCTGACTAACTAAAATACGGTTCACATCAGAACAGTCCCTTCCGACGAGACATGCCCTTTCAACAATTTGAAAAGTGAAAAATTTTATCATCGTTTTGAAGTATACGTAGCTGCACAGGATTATTATTATAAGCCCTTTTGGAGAAAATGTGATTCCGAAAATTGGTCCAGTAGCCACCATTTTATATCAAAATGTCTAAAAAGGTATGTCTGAAAGAGACTTTTATTTATCTTTCCCTCTTTTGAGGACTACAGACTGGCCTAACCTCTTCACTTCGCATCGCATATTTTTGGTGAACCACAACCTCTCTAGCCTTTAAAAAATATTGAATTGTACTCTTCAAGAGTCTTCTCATCTCACTGGGACAATTTGTAGTTAGTTATCTATACTTCAAGTTTAGAAATAGGAAAAAGGTGCCACAGGCCTAGTAGCGCTGCGCGACAGCCGGCGAGCGCGCCTACATTTTGAGTGCCACACAATGCCAATGCTGCCACGCTGAGCATATGTTTGCACAAATACGCCATAAATATGCTCAAGTGTTTATAAATGCGCATAAAAGTAGCTTACTACGACTAAACACAAACACACACACACTTAAGTACACTGTTAATTTGTATGCAGGCATTGGCACGGCGCATTTACTACTTTATATCCCTTTTATTGCTTCCTGCAATTGTGAATTGGCATTTAGACTGTGACGTTTGTGCTACATATGCTTGCGTGTGTGTGTTCTGATGTAGTTATGCGTGTGTATGTTTGTGTTGGCATTTGTGTGCAAACTTAAAGCTCTTATTTGATATAGTATGCTGACGACATTAACTCACCGGCTGGCAGCAGCACTGCCAACAACAACAGCAACGAAAACAACAACAATAATAACAACAACAAAAAACAATAACAACAAAAACAATAATAACAACAACAAAACAAAAACAACAACGGCGACAATACAAACTGCAACAAACACGACAACATCAACTAAAACAACAACAGCAACAATTACAAACCAAACTACCAAAAATACGACAAGCAAACGACATCAGCAACAACAACAACAACATGAATAATTACAACATCTACAAAAACACACGATTTAAACGATAATGAAAATAACAACAACAACAAGAAAACTGCAATAATAAAAACAATAACAACGACAAAAACTGTTTTAAAAACAACAACAGCGATAAAATTGCAGCAACAGCAACAGCAACAAAAACAATAACAATACAATTAATATTAGTTGCTATAACAACAACAACAGACAGGAATATCAAATGTTTTTCCAACGCTTTAAGGGTTGCCAAGCATCCACACAAATTAACATTATTGTTATGAGCTCAGTGCACCTACACTAATATACGGACTCACCTACACACACATTCATAGGAGTTTGTATACCTATGTACATATATGTATATTTATGTGTGTATAAGCATGTTGGCTTACTTTTGCGTTACAGTTATCGCTGATGGCAAAGCGTATACAACAAAGTTTCAGTGTTGTATAGCACAAAAGCAACAATAACAACAACAACAACAAAGCGCTAGCATTTGTTCATTTGCCAGCTGATTTCCACACAAGAGCATGCATACATATATGAATAGTTTGTATAAGTATATGTGTGTATTTATATGAAAGTATAAATGCATATGTAGGTGTGTGTGTGTGTGTGGCGGTGCGCCAGCTGCATGTGCTTGGCACAATTGTTTCCACTTGTGAGACACTAATAAAATTAATCTCAGAATGTGTATTCAGCTAACGTTTAGTTGCAAATAAATCTGCGCACACACACACATACGTACACACTCGTAAGCAGTTATCCAGTTAAAATATGTGTATATGTGTGTTAATAGTTGGCTGACGACTTAGGCAATGTCCCTCGCACGCTCCAGTAGCTCCTCAATTTTATTGCATATTTCTATTTGTTATTGCCGTTGTTGTTGTTATTGTTGTTGAATTGGCTTCAAGCAATGTGAAAAACGATAATGGAAACTAAATTCCAAATGCAACTGTTGGTTGACGCTGGCAATTGCACACACTCACACATACACATCCCCCTGTGTGCTTCTGTTGAAAGTCTACTTTTGCTTTTACTTGGGTATTACGCGAACACACACACACACACATTTATAAATATGTAGATCAGTTTAAAACGTAAATTGCTTTAATGGAAATTGTTCAGTTAATCGCACATTTTGTAAAACACTTAAGTAATTGATTTTTATGGCGGCTCCTATTTGCTGTCCATTTGGTGACCCTTTCCAACGTCGACTTGAGGTAGCAAAAGATATGCTTGAGAACGTAGCTGGGAACTCTTCATTCATTAAAGCCATCAATACTGGTGATGAGACATAGGTTTATGAGTATGACGATCCAAAAATGGTGCACCAAAACTGCGCCCAAAACCTAAATAGAATTAAATTCGCTGAAGGTGTTAAAGGCCATCACAGCCAAGGTTTATAACATACGTATGTATAGAAAATCGAATTGAACTCAATAGTCAATTTTGAGCGACTGATTTATATTCAAATGTGATCATATGGTACTTACTCAAAGACAACTATATTTTTCAAATCAATTTTCTTCATGACCTTGAAGATACGGGATATCTTTTTCACTCGGGCCCTAAAACTCTTTCAAAGATTATATATTGTGACAAAAAAGTACCCGGAAATTATAAAAAAAACGCAAAATAATTAATGAGACTATACATCAATATTTATTTTGTCTTCCTCGAAGTAATCCCCACCAGAGGTAATACACTTCTGCCAACAATTGTTCCAGTCCTCGAAACACTTTTCATAAGCACTTCAGCGATTTTTGTTTCATCTCTTTGATTGACTGAAAACGGGTTCCGCGGAGCGACAATTGCAGTTCGCCATTTATTGCGTTTTCGACTTAAAATTCGGTTACATTTGTGACTAGATGTGATGATACATTATCGTCGGGTAAAATCCTTAAATAGGTCCTCCACAATCCCGGTGTTTTCGATAGATGTTCTCACTTTCAAACTAGACTAGCCACAACCTTCAAAATAGACTCCTTCCTTGAAGGCGTCACGAAAGGCAATATCCGAAATGGCCTTGAGAGTCGAGGTGCATGCTGACGGATCCCCTCTGTCGTCTCGAAATGCTTGCCTTTCATCGGCCTTTTCAGGCAAGGAAAACAATTTCCAGAGGGCTACATCTGGGCTGTAGGGCGGCAGCGGAACCGTTGGAATGCCGGCCTTGATTAGGTAGCTATTCACAAGAAAGGCGGTGTGAGCCGGGGCGTTGTCGTGGTGCTACTTCTAATCGACTGCTATGTCTTGTCGGACCCGAATGACCCTTCTTTGAGTCTCGTGAGGACTTCCACGTAAAGCTTTGCGTTGACGGTCTGCACAACAAATTCATTGTGGACGAAGCCCTCGTTTTCACTTTGAATTTGACCATTCTTTCGGTCTTCATCAGCGACCTCTTCCCGGCCTTCCAAAAAGGCCTGGTGCCACCGAAACGTACCACTTCTTGCTAAATCCACATCTGGGTAGGCCTGTTTAATCATATTAAACGTTTCTGTCGCAGATTTACCGAGTTTCACACAGAATTGAATTGCGTACCTCTGCTCTAACGAACGCTGTATTTTCAGGCTTGCACCACTCACAAAAACACGTCGCACGTATGTCTGTCCTGACTCTCCAGGTGTTCGGAGACAATTGACTAGCCGCTAGTTTGTTAGCTAGGAGCGCCCTCTACCTAATACAGTCGGTTGGCGCAGGCTCCGAGTTACAGTCGCGGCGGAAGAAAATCAGTCCTTTTACTTTCCGGACAAATCCTGTAATGGTCTCCATGAATGTGAGATCAGAATTTGCATTTGTTCTGAGTGGCATTTTACGGTACTAATTTTTAAAAAAATTTAGCTTTATTGGGAGGATTCGAGCTCTCTTGCTATCTTGGCTGATGATGTTCAAGCACCATATGCTTCACTTTTTGAATATTTTTATCAGTCGAAGAAGTCGAAGCTTATTATCCGGAACAAGGCATTTAACGATCTTACAAATTCTCTTTTCGATATTTTTATTCTACCGACTTAAGCAGCTGCTATAAGCAAACTAATTGACAGATCGCGCATTTGCCGTAGTAATTAAGGACAGCCCTACCAACTTAGTAAAATACGTATTTTGAAATATTATTTACCCGGTGAATATAACTACAATTTCTACTGTGCCCAAAAAATAAGGTTGACATTATTTTTTAGGTTGGTAGTACTGTCAGTCACATTTATGTCAAATTTAATGTCAAAATATTCATAAGTGTTTGAGATACGTGTAGTTTTGTGAGCTGCTAAAAGTGAGTTTTTCGTTTTTTGCGATGTCGAAATTTGTTGAACAAAGAATTTGCATTAAATATTGTTTACGGAATCAATTTTCTGCTATGGATACGCTGATGATGGTTCAGTAAGCCTTTGGTGATGAGGCTATATCTAAAAAAAATGTTTACAAGTGGTATAGTGAGTTCCAAGCCGGCCGTGAACGTGGACAGGGCGACCATCAACCTCAACCGTCGAAGCTCACGTTCAACAAATCAAAGATTCAATCGAAAGGCTCAGCCAATACCATTTTGAAGGATGTTTTGGGCCTCAAGCGCGTCAAATCTCGACTGGTACCGAAAACATTGAATTTTTTGGAAAAAAGGCGTCGCCTTGAAGTATGTGAAACGATGCTTTTCGACTACCAGATTGTCATGAAATGCATTATAACTGGCGATGAGACTTGGATCTATGCTTACGACCCCGAAACAACCGATCAATCGAGCGAATATCGTGCCAAAAGAGAGCCGAGACCAAAAAAATCCCGCCAAAGTCGCTCAAAAATCAAGGTCATGTTGACTGTTTTCTTTGATTTTCGTGGTGTTGTGCATTATGAATTCCTTCCAACCGGTCAAACAGTCAACAAGGAATATTATTTGAACATTATGCGTCGTTTGCGTAACGATATCCGCCTAAAAAGGCCGGAATTGTGGAAAGACAATTCTTGGTTTTTACAATACGATAATGCACCATCCCATACTGCCCTCGTAATTCGTGATCATTTCGCCAAAAACTCAACCCATATCGTTCCGCAACCACCGCATTCACCTGATCTGGCGCCGTGCGACTTCTGGCTGTTCACCAAGCTCAAAAGACCGCTCCGGGGACACCGTTTTTATACGATAGAGGAGATTCAAGCCGCAGCGAAGACGGAACTGAAGGCCATCCCGGAAAGTGACTACAACCAGTGTTTCGAAGATTGGAAAATCCGTTGGCATAAGTGCATTGCATCGGGAGGGGATTACTTTGAAGGGGATGAAATTGATTTGGTAGAATAAATAAAGACATTTCAAAATAAATACAGTGTCACCTTATTTTTTGGGCACAGTAGTAGATGCATATATGTATGTTAAAAATTTGTGTTTCCCTGCTTACTCACGCCACTCAATTTGCATTTAAAACATTTTCAATTGTAGCTCTGTTTAAAAAGCGAATACAAGCGAAGCACAAAAGCAGGGAATATGCATAAATCAACAATAACAACAACAAATACGTGTCCATATATTAAATTGCTGAAATATGAAGTTTTTTTACAATTTTTAATAGAGAAATAATACAAAACGAAGCCACGCTTTGGTAACAAAGGCGAAAAATTATTGAAAACTGGTGGCAACACTGCACGGCGCAACATAAATAATAATAAAACTTCTGCAATGAAAAGTTTGCCGAGTGGAAAAGCTGTTGTCGCAATGCCACCATTAAATGCGGCACCACGAAACCATCTTGCCACAAGTTGCAGCCATAACAGCTATGAATGAGCAAACATTCTGCATATGTGTGTGTGTGGGTAAATACATCACATATTTATTGCATTGCATTGTTGCATAAATGCTGTGGCGAGGCATTAATGAAGTCGCCGAGGATTCGGGATTAAAATAACCTGTTTATTATTTCAATAACGGCTTTTTTACAAGTGGCCAGTTGGTGCCAGTGATTTCAATATTTTGTTCATGTGTGTTTGAGTGTGTACCTAGCGCCGCGAACAGCTGTGTTACATTTTAATCCATTTGATTATTTATCGGCCACAGACGAGATTGGATTTCTTCGCACTCATATGTTGCACACACACACACTATATTTTCTATAATTTTGGCATGTGTGTGTGTAATTATTACAATTATTATTCATAAGTATACATGCGTGGCTTAATTACAACTATGCACGCTTGATTAATATCTCAAGTTATGCACGAAAATTAACGGAATTCTAATTAATTTCTCTCACATTACATTTACAGTTATATGACCTCAATGTACACTATTAAATAAATATTTAATATAATCTATTTGGGCGAAATATTACATTGATAAATATTAATTTTATTTTTCTGTCGATTCCTTATTAATATCTCAGTCATATAATTATATGGCATTAAGGTTCTCCGATATTGAAGAATCATTTTGGTTTTTCAAATTTCTTTGGCACTTTGAGGAGCGAAGGTCCGGAACAAAATGTCACATTAAATCAAGTTCTTTATGAAGCGTGTATTTCCAGGTGTTGTAGACCTTCCGCGGTCCCTGCTGACTTGTGGACCCCCTTTAATCTTCTTATCTTCTTTAGGAATCTTTGTCAGTTGGCTTTCGTTTTTGATTTTGATTTGGCAAAGAGAAAAAAGTTCTTCATCGAGTATTCTGGAAAATTCATTTGAGAGGAAATCAAACTGATTACATGAGATATACGATGTAATATCTTTTCATATACTATATATACAAATATATATATATTTTTTTTGCTATATATATTGATGTACAGATGTCTAAAAATTTCCACGTGACCATACCCATGATTTCAACCCTGAAACCAAAAAGAAAAAAATATTATTAATCTAGAATAATATCGCAATGGCCGGAACTACGGAAAAGTGAGAAAAAAACATTTTTCACAAATTGGCGCCTGCCTAAAAAAAAAGTTTTTTTGGATCATTTTTTCTGACTATTTCGAATTTTTTAAAAATAGGCAAGTCTATAAAGAAGACTATATAAAAATTTCAGGTAAATCGGTTCAGTAGAACCTGAGAAATCGTGGGTATCGTTCCGAAAAAGTCAGTTTTGAGAAAAACGCGTTTAAAGTTTCCCTAATGTCTTTTGTTCGATTAGTTCCGGCCGAACCAGTTTGGATGCCGGGTCAGAAAAATGCCTATATCTCCGAAAATAATTTGAATTTTGAAAAATCCTCTTGTACACAAATTCTTGAATAGTTAAAGTTTGAAAAAATAAAAAAAATCGATTTTCTTAAATTTCTAGACTATAATACCCCCTTATGTTTGTACATAACAGGTAAATCCAAAAGGCTCAACTCATATATGTCGCTACTAGAAATAAATTAAAATATATAAAATAATAATATTAAATGAAATCCATATGATTTTTAGCTTGCGCTAACCAATAAAACACGCGTGTATAAATATGACAGCCTTCGGATCAGTAGTTTGTGAATTACAAGTATATCATTTTGAGTAGGCAACTTTTGTTATTGTAAAAAAAAAAATGTTTCATCCAATTTTTCGTGTTGATAAAATATTGTTTTTCGAAGAAACTGGCTGCCCAAAAGAGGTTGTTACCGACGAAAACATCAAAAGAGTTTACAAAATATGAATGACCATAAAGTGAAGACAGTCGAAATAGCAAATACCCTGGAGATATCAACGGAACGCGTACATTGAATTATTCACGAATATTTGGCTATGAGTAAACTCTGTGCAAAGTGGGTGCCGTGCGAGCTCACTTTAACCAAAAACAACGACAAGTTGATGTTTTGGCGTAGTGTTTGGAGCTGTTCAAGTAAAATAAAAACGAGTTTTTGTGGCGATGTGTGACAATGGATGAAACATGGTTTCTTTCATCATTTTATTCCGAAGTCCAATAGACAGTCATCCGAGTGGACTATACACGGTGAACGCGCTTGAAAATCCGGAACTTCGCAATAGTCGGTTGACAAAGTTATGGCGTTGGAATGCTCATGAAATGATTTTTATTGACTACCTTGTAAGAGGAAGGACCAGCAATAGCGGCTATTTCAAAGCGTTATTAGACCATTTGAAGAGCGAAATTTCGAAAAACGGTGCTGTTTTCATTGAATAAACAAATAGCTTTCTTAAAATTGTACGGTCATACCTTTACTAGATATTATAGTTGGAAATATATGGAGCTCTTCAATCCAACAATGATTCTTGGGATCCACTAATAAAAACTCCGGTTTCGTTTGCTTTTCTGTTCTCTGATTATAATATTCCTATCCTATATACAGGTAAGTAAACAGCCTTTGCTCGAAATCCGTCATACCAACTAATGGGTCCAAAATTTTAGTCAAGAAGTCTTACTATTTTTGCCCACAGTAGAGCGAAACAAAAGAGTAAGTGCTATTTACTTTTCACGGTTTTATATGGAAATAATATTATAGATTACTCCCTCGATCAATTGTAGAAGGCATTATCCGAACTCTAGCTTAATGAGATAAGTAGCGCAATATAAAAGAGTTCAGAGCTTTGACTATTTCAGAAGCTTGGATACAGTACAGTCCTCCCAAAACGTTTGTTAAAAACACTTGCTCACTCTCATGTTCAAATAAACAGCACGAAATAAAATTTATGTCTCGGTAAGTAGTCCTACATAAACTTTTCATACTTCTAAGATCGACTTATCAAGTAATCAGCTTTCTAAGAAACAGTACACACACAACCGCAATGGACTCAAACTAATGGCAAATGTAGATGATCTTGTTATAAGGGTTGATCTCAGGTTCTTACGGCTATCAGTGACATTACGTTTCAACCCTTTTTCTGTTTATCACGAAGTGAAGTTTCACTTTCCAGAAGAATGTTGAGACCGAAAATATTGAGAAATTAAGATTGAGAAGCGAATGAAGATGACCTAAGGCAACGTATGAAGATGACCTAAGGAAAAACGTAGAATTGCTTATGTTCTTCCCCCCCCCTTATGTTCTTATTTTGTCCTTTTACCGAACACTTCAAGTTTTTTGCGAACAAGTATTATTGGTACAATTTATTCAAGAAGGTTTGAGAACACGTTGACGATGAACCACGTCCAGGGCGGTCATCAACATTAACTTATGATTACGGTGACCATCCGTACTGATTTTCGCAGTACTGTACTGATTTTGAAGCACCTGTTCTGCGGTTTTTTTTTTTATGAAAATGGCAAAAATGTTCTGTTTTTTCCGAACGTACTTTTTTGTTCTAAAATTTAACACCAAGCAGCTTAAAAAGTTTCTACTACTGGACATCCCTTTAATGATTAAGGTATTATCAATATTAAATTGTCATCCCTGATGTAAACAGCTGATTGCCGGTTTGACTTATTTTGCATTCTGTAATGTTCTATTGACAAACAACTAGGTAAGTTTTATTGCCAGTAGGGTTAAAAACTTAAATTGGGAAAAATGCTTTTGTTTTAGCTTTACAAAATGCCTCCTTCCCGCAGAAAATGCGTTTTTAATAAACAACTACAAGAAGAATACACCTTCATAAAGGAAATTAACAACGGCACAGTGAAATGTACAAAATGTTCTGCAGTTTTCTCTATTGCCAATGCAGGTAAACACGATGTGCTGCGCCATTTACAATCTCAGAAACATCGAAAAGCCGATATTGCAGCTTCTAACAGCAAAACCGTGATGAGCTTTGTAAGGACACGTACAATAGACGATCAGCGAAGAAATCGCAGCGTAAATGAAGGCACCTGGGCATATCACACTGTGCAGCATAATTTTTCATTTTGTTCCAATGACTGCACATTGAAAAACATTAAAAGATGTTTTGACGAAAATTATTCATCAGCTCGCACCAAGTGTTAATCTATTGTTTGTAATGTATTAGCACCACATGCATTGCAACTAGTGAAAGCTGATTTTAATGCTATCAATCTTATTGCCGTTTTTTCCGACTGCTCAAATCATGGAAGTATGAAAGTGTGTCCTGTTCTTGTTCGATATTTTCTGCCTGAGAAAGGTGTGCAATTAAAAATATTGGAAGCAAATGATCTCCGTGGTGAACTGTCAGATATACTCACAAATTATATTTTTGATCTCATGAAAAAGTTTGCATTAAGTGAGAAGTTACTAGCTCTTTGTGCAGATAACATTAATTGTAACTTTGGAGGAGCTGCAAGACGCGAGAAAAATAATCTTTTCCATAAATTGGCAGTATCCACTGGCGGCACCCTTCTTGGCGTAAACTGTGCTGCGCACATTGTTAATAATTGCATAGAGTGTCTTCCGGTGGGTATTGAAGTCATTGTTGTTAAAATATATTCTTACTTTTATATATACACGGTTAGAGTGAAGCATTTAAAAGAAATTTGTGAAAATCTTGATAAACAAGATGGCTTACTCTAAATCCAGCTATAGAACGGATCTTAAAGCTTTTCAAACCACTAAAAAAATATTTTTTAGAACAGCCTCACTGCCCAAGCCTCTTAAAAACTTTTTTTTTGAAAACTCAACCTCAGAAATTTGGCTTTTCTTTACTCATTGTCAAGCATCTCTTTTCCATAATTACATTATGCAGATTGAATCACAGAATATTTGCATGATAGAAATTGCCTTACTAATGAAGGAACTTAAATTAAAAATCACGAAACGCAGAGATGCAATTTTTGTACCTCTCCTGATGAATAACTTCATGTCAGAGTTTGAGAAAGCAGGAACTGGAAACTTAAGAGAAATTAAAGATCACGTTAAAAACTTTTATAATAATTGTGTTGATTATATAAACCAGTGGGATCATACACTTAAAGAGGTTGAGGTAATGGAATGGATTCTTCTGCGCACAGTGCCATCTTGGGATGAGGTTGAAAAAAATTTAGTGTATATTATGGAAAAGAGAAGCAACAGTAAAATTAATGACAGTGAAGTGTTTGATGATTTCACCTGCGTTAAAAGTTATGTAACTCCTGATAAACTTATTCAATGGGAGGAAAATAAAAAGCCAGTTGACCAAAAATGGATTGAAAATTTTCAACATTTAAAAAAACAATATGTACCTTATCAAAATATATGTAAAATAGTCGAATTGAATTTATGTTTACCGGGCTCAAGTGCTCCAACAGAAAGGGTATTTTCCATTTTAAATAATATATGGACAAACGAAAAATCGCAATTGAAAATTGAGACTTTGAAGTCAATTTTAGTTACCAAGTACCATTATGAATGAACTGCATAGAGTTTAAAAATTTCTTACAAAACGAAGAAAATTTGATTACAAAAATTTATTTCTCTGAAAAATACAATTAATTTGCATTCAATTCATTTTTATATTTTTATGTAATACTTAATTTAAAAAATTAGTTTTTTAATACATATATGTATATATATGTATATATGTAAGTCAAAGGAGACTGATTTATGTTTTTTATGGTAATTTTTGTTACTTGAATTAAATAAATTTTTTCTTAAAAAATGTTTTGATTTTTCGATTTGAAATTACTGTCACTGTACTTATGATCAACACGTCAACAAAATGAAGAAATTGGTGATTGAGAATCGGCGATAAACTGTCAGAGATCTCACTGTCATGGTTAGAATATCGGAAGGATCATTAAAAGTAGTTTTGAAAGATCATTGGGGCTTAAGAAAAGTGAAAGCACGTTTGGTTCGGGTTAACGTCTGTGAAATGACTACCAGGATGTCATGAAACGTATCATTACTGGCGATGAGTCTTGAATCTATGCTTATCACCTTGAAACAGACGATCAGTAGGCCGAATATCGTGGCAAAGTTGAGCCGAAAACGAAAAAACCACGCCAAAGCAAGTCAAAAATCAAGGCTATGCTGACAGTTTTCTTCGATTGTCAAAGGGTGGTGCACTCCGAATTCCTTCCGATCGGCCAAATAGTCAACAGGGAATAGTACAACCGAGTGTCATGCGTAGTTTGCGAGAATCTCTTCAAAAAAGAGGCCGGAATCATCGGCCAACAAATCTTGGTATTTGCGATAATTCACCGTCGTATGCGGCATTGATTCTTCATGATTTTTTCGCCAAATTTTTAACCAATATCGTGCCGTAACCAACGTATTAGCCTGATTTTGCTCCGAGGAACTTCTGGTTATTCAGTAAACTCAAACGACCACTCCGTGGTAATCGTTTTGAATCAATTTAAGACATTGAACGTGAATCGCTTCGAGCCATGAAGGCTATTCCGGAAATAACTTTGACGTGTGCTTCAAAGATTGGAAAAAAGTTGGCACAAGTACATTGGGGAAAAAGGAAATAAGGGGGCATGAGCAAAATCTTACTATTTTTTGCTCATATAAGTATAAAAATCTACCCTTTTTATTACCGAAAAATACATACGTACATATGTTGCAGCTAATTTAAGTGAAATGACTAAGCGAGCGCTTTAAGACTTAACAGCCGTGTGTGTACCAAGCGGCTACCAAGTGGCAAACAAGCGTTCTATCGCCTAATAAGATTGTCGGCTGCAACATAACGGTATTGCGAGCAATTATTTGCAAGCGTTGCATTGAAATCTATTCAATTTGGTTGAGCGCATGTGTATGTCTATACACATACACCAACATACACACATACAAACAATGTAAACGCATGTAATGGCTTGGCTTTAGGCGACTATGGGCACACCAACGCATAAGCGGCATGGAATTAACGGTTAAAATATTGATGTGCTTACTTATACAGCTACATACATATACATATATGCGAGTGTAGATATATATGTGTGTGTATAGCTAAGTATACAAATTAATACAAGCCAGTCTACCCAAAATAAGCAAACTATTTGCTTAGCGCTACACACACATACACATATATATATATATATATGTACGCATATATACACATTTATTTAGTTATATATATAGACATTTAAGCAAATTTGCATTAATTGCATTTTGGTAAACGCCAAACGCTGAACGCAAATGAGATTTGCACCGGAGCCCAAGCGCCAACTGCCGCCGAATACCTGCACAGACATGTATATATATGTAAACTCATATACACACGCATAAACACTTTCATATATGCGTCTGAGTGCGTTTATTTCATTACGCAATGCGATTTGTGCGCTTTTGTCTTAATAACCGTTGGCGTTGGCTGCCTCTCTTTGCGCTGTCGGGGCGCTAGCAGCACTTCTATGTGACCATAATACCCTCCGATGCCTTCGCGCCGCCACAACAAAGTTCAGGCGATCATTTGTTTTTAATTTTAACCAAATTTCAAACGAAATTACATTATTGTCCATGGAGCCCTGCGTGCGCTTGCTCTGGAAGAAATGAAATTTAAAAATAACGGTACTGCCGTCAAACTTAAAGCTGTGCCGAAATTTTGTGTGCCACATCAACACACACACATATATACATGTATATGTATTTGTTCTGCAACTATTTGACATGCCAACCGCAAACGTCCTTCGACACTCGCCATGCCTGCAGCGCTGCTCAATCAGGCTTTTCCACCAGATTCTATTCTATTTTACTGTTACTTCTTTATTTCTATTCATTTCATTTTTGTTTTTTAGTTTTTTGTTTTTTAGTTTTTCGTGTGCTCGTGCACTTTTTGTTTTGCGGCTAATCAAGTCCCCACTCAACGGTACTCACAGCAGTTGGCCATCGCATGTAATGCAAATGGTTAACCTTGATCCACTTGAAAGCTTCGGCTGGCGAACAATAAAAAACAATAAAAAGAAAGGCAACAATAAGCAAAAAAAAAAAAACAAAAACAACAATATAAAGAAAAACAACAACACAAGCAAAAAAAAAATACAGCAAAAACTTGAGAAAAGCTATAGGAAAATACTTCAATTGTTGCTGCTAAAACATTTTGCTTGCCACAACACGCTCCCACCGAGCTCTTAGCTGGTGGCTCAGCGTTAGTTTCTCAATTGCCAGTAGAAAAATATATTGCTTTTTCTGCTGCAGCGCATTCGTTACTATCGTGCTTTAGTTATTGTTTTTATTGTTGTTGTTGTTGTTCAACTAAAGCGAGTTTTTGTTTTTGCCTTCCTTCTAATTTCATTTGTTCTGAATTTCTCTTTAGAAATTTTTGTTTTGAATTTAGTTTCAGTTTTTGCTGGCAACATGCTTGCGCCCACACACTTGCACCCTCGCCCTACTCTATCACCTCTATCTCTCGCTCCCCTTCTCCCTCTTCCGCCCTCTCACTATCACTCTTTATCTCCCTCACTACCCTACAGCCGCCCCACTTGCCATTCTCCTGCGCCTTGTGTAGCAATTTACATTCCGTTGTATGACTCTATTGTCTTGGGTCACATGGGAATCACAACAACAATGATATCAAACTTGCAGTCAATACCAAATGCCGTACAAAGAACGCTGGCAAAAGTATAGAAAAACAAACTTTTTGTGCAAAAAAAGCGGTCTTTTATTATTTTGTTTATTGCATTGCTTTGTTTGGTGGTCGGTAATAAGTGGTTAGCATGCACAAACTAAGCCAATAAATAAGTTTTCCTTCGCTGCAAACTATAGAGGGCGGAGTGTGCTGTTTTTCTTATTCTCAGGTGTCTTGAAATGCTTGACAAATATCTTAGTTAGTCTTCAATTTAATGCTTTTTTTTTGTTTTTTTTTTATTGTGTTAATGTGATTGCAGGCAAAAGCTTGTCTCTCTTATTTCGTAAGCTACGAGCGTTTGCTTATCTCATGTGACACTTGCCATAACTGACAAGAAATGTCTATGTCCTTGTAGAAATATATAAAAATACTGGTGGCCGGAATGTCTTTTAATAGAATGATTTTTTCTAACATTGTGAGTAGTCTAGCCTTTACGTAGTCTCATTCTGAGACACCATTCTTCAGTCTTCAATGCTTAAATGAAGATATTTGTATGAATATATGATCAAAAGACTAGGATGTATCTACGCCATAATATATTTTTCTTTTTCTTGAAACACTCTTCGTTTGTTTATTCGTTTCGGCTTGTTTGTAGTCGAGTTTGATGCAGATCCTTGAAACAATTAAACTATCTGGATCTAGAAAGCTTTCAGATTTGTTTCATGGTTTACTGGTTGCTTACTTTCAATATCAGAAAGTGAAGAAATCTTCGACCGACATCCGCTCAAATTTCTACTTTTCTAAGACTGAACAGAATACCATTTCGTAAACTAATAATACCCGAGACAGACATGCAGTAACAATACCATATGTGCGTCACCAAATTCTAGCAAAATACCATATGAGCAATTTAGTATTTTGCTGGTTACAAACTATGATGTTTCATTGTGGTATTTGTATAAACACAGCTAAAAAACAGATAACAAACTTTGCTAAAACCTTTTACACAAAAGCTCTTCGAAGTATTCTGTCAAAATGACTTAAAAAATTATTTAATGAAATGGAAAACAAAACATTTTTCACAATTTTTGTTCCAGAAAAGTAGCAAATGCCTCATTTTATGTGAGGATTTTAGAGAAACTGTAACCAAATCGCTTATTTTCTATGAAAATAGATTAACTTTAGAGCATTTTAAATAATTGAACTTATTTTCTCCATAACGCACAACAACATATTTATTGTTTACAATTTTTTGAAATATTTAATGCCTATAAAACAAAGCTTGTACTTGAGTTTACAACATTGCCATGTGTGGCAGCAACGTAGTAAACAGAATACCATGATACCTTTACTATGGTATTGTAACCACATGTCTGTGGCACACACAGCACAAAAATCAGTACTACAAACATTACTTAAAGACAAGTATCAGATATAAGACTAAAGTCGGCCTCTTATGGACTTTGATCTAAGCATAACAAACAAGATGCTCATTCTACAAATCGAAATATTGTCCCTGTAGAGCTGGTTAGTAATGGCTGTGTTCTAATTTTGGCCGATATATGCAGTATAAAGTCACCTGGAAGCTCGAAAATCTTTATATTAGGTATTTGGGGATTCAGGGAAGTATTGATCAAATTCAAACCATTTTGTAAACATAGAAATACTACTTTCGAGAAGGGACTCTGTCTGAATTTCAATCGTTCATCTCACACAATGACTCCTTTATTCGGTGAAAAGTCAGCTATAGATACTGGGGTCCACATATTCGGTACCTAGGGGCTTGAACACTTTTGTTTGGATTTAAATAATTTTTGGTCATAAAGTGGCTTAATTTAAGGAATTATTAGTGCAAAGTTTTATGCCTTAATATTAATTGCTTCCTGACTTGTGTACTTGAAAGTGAAAGAATCAAAGGGAATTTAATATTGTGTTTTATGGGAAGTAAGCGTTGTTGTGTTACGAATTTATCCATTTTCGCACTGTGACATAAGAATACGAGCAAAATGACACGACTGCCTTCTCATACCATTTCAGAGGTAAAATTTAATGTCTCTGGCGTATTTAGTTATTAATTCATTGCGCTTTTAGTAGTGTTGAACATTACTATTATATAGCGATTGGGCAGAGCTATCTTCCGGTTTAATCCATTCTTACACTGTCGGTGAGAGTTCTTAAAATAAATTGTGCCAAACTAATTTGGTTGGTGGAGCTTTAGTAGTTTTGGAGATATTTGCAATAAACTTATTAGAGGACGGGGCCACGGCCACTTTTTATAATTCTTTGCCTAAAGATGCCTTTTGATACTCTGATCCTCTGTGCCAAGTCATTCAGTTTTATATATTAATTTAGTGCTTAGATATGGCACTCTATAGGTTTTCGGTTTATGGCGATTTGTGGGCGCGGCAGTGCGCCGATTTCGCCTATCTACATTTTATTTTTGTACTAGGAAACTGCATACCAAGTTTCATCATGATATCTCAAATTGATTGACTTTTTTTGCCGAATAGACTTTAAATATTACCACATTGGTTTTCATAGGGGTCGGAAAACCAAGGAGGGTCTTGCTACAATGAAGAATGCAATACGAAGCATTTTTTTAGAGAACATTACCGATTATTGGAGAAGGAATCGAAGTGTTATTGCATTATAAAAAGCGAAAGAGAGAGATCGAGATAAGAAATTAAAGAAATATAATCTTAGATTGAGAGAAAATAAATAACGGTCAGCGGTAAGCTGTTGAGCCTGACCCCTCTATCGAAGAACATTGAATAAACACTTTTCGGAAACAACTGAACGGAAATTACTGGTTCACCATATCGTACTCGGCAACAACATCTTATATACCAATAAAAAAAAGAGGAACTACCTCCTTTAAAATGAATAAACTTCGACTAGTTTTCATACAGGTTCACTACTTGATATGTTATGATATCAAATGCTTTACTTACTTTTGAATATAATTGCTTTAGATACCTATCGCCTTTACTCAAATTAAGCTTAGAAGGTTAGAAATAATTCCCACCTGAATAGTTTAAATTGCTTCAAGAATTTTGAGTATGCCCCCTCTGTCGGAAAATAATTTTTGTTAGTTGGGGAAGTTTTTGAGTAGGCGTATTTTTTCAACTAAAGCTGTAATTAGGGATTTGTTTGCTTAAAGTTGATATCTTTAATTATCGCCAGGAAAGGTTTGAACTACATATGTTAAGGCTTTTCTCTCTTTTCCACTTATTATCTGATTTTCTCTTTTGGCGCCAAACTTTATTATCCAGAGAGTACTCAAGATTTTTTGTAACATATTGGGTATATGGTTTATAAAGGGAGATCCATTTCGTGGTTCCCTACTTTTTTAAAGAAAAGACACAGGCACTTCAAACTTATAGAGAATGTTTATTATCATTCCAAAAAATATTATTTATTAGAACTTCGCGTTTGACATTAAGACACCACTTTTCTTTGAGTATTTCACTTACTTATTCTTTGAAAATATTTAATACAAAACCTAAATAAATGTTAACATTGACACGAGTGGGTGCTGCCTGTCTAATAATTATTATAACTATCAAACCATGGAGAATTGGTCTAGGTGGAAAGGTCACCTTTACCACCGTGGTCGGGTTCGAGGCCGATCTAAAACCTCTGCCGTGCTATGGATCCGGCACCCAAAGCGGCAGTAGAGCGACTCCACACTGGATTGAATTTCTCAATCCTACGTGCCTTTAGGTTGAAACCACAGCTACCTCGAATCTCCATGAAGGGCCAAACCCAATAAGCAGATTGGAGTAAACTCCAAGAGCTAACTGCACCCCGTAGTGCCAGATTTAATTCTCCGGTCATACCTTGTAGCTTTTGCTACTACAATTTGAGCACCCAACAGTCCAATGACTGGTGTTCAAATGTCTTTTCATATAAGTGGATGGAATCTCATTTAAAGTCTGTAATATCGTTTCAAGCTGAGTATCATAGCACTATTTCTGACATAGACGATGCTGAAATTTCAAGGCAAGCCCAAAATTCAAACACAGAGCATATGGAATTTAGTCGCCTCTTACGACAGACATGCCTTAACGCAGGTAAATCTACCCCCTGTCCACTGAGGAATTCCTTACGTCAGTCCGAGTTGCAGCGAATGGCTCCGAATCGGCTCGGTCTTTGTGTACACACTCTCAACTGGCTGCTGAACGTGGTCTCTCGATTGAATATTATTCAATATTGAATGCTGAGTCTCAAGATGAGTGATGAATAATACGTTCAGTAGGTTGTTTATGTTGACCGTGAGTTGAGCGAAGCACGCCGAACAAACTATCTAAGATTATAAAAGCTAATACTAAAAAAACACCATTTTTAATAAAGTTTTACTGAGATTATTGATAGAAAAAAATAAATTAAAAAATAAAATTGCAGATAATTTTTAAGCTACTGTGTTCTAGTAATCTCCCGAAACTTAAACGCAAAGCCAATAAGGTGCCCAGATTACAAAAAAATAGACAAGCTGTTCGCCGTCCGTATGCAAATATGTGCAACATGAGACTGTAGTGTGATGTAAGAAATAACAGCATCACAAAAGTCCACAAATAAGTATATGGCGATACTGTAGAAGTGTATAAAGCAGAATTGAAGTGTTAGCATAAACAAAAAGTAATGCAAAAGTTTTGCAAAGTTCATAAACATGCAAAGTTAAGGCGAAAGCCGAGCAAACTTCATGCTTTTTTTTCTTTTTTTTTTGTCAAACACCTTCATCACCGGTTTGAAAAAGGGAACAGTGCAAGTAGCGAAGCAGAAAGAAAAATCCATAAAAACTGCCACTTTTGACAGGTGAACAACGAATAATGGTATACGCAAGGTAGCAGAAGCAGAAGCGGAGGCACGGCAGCTTAGCATTTGCTGATGTAAACATAAGTACGAAATGAATAAATAAATAAATGCGAAATGCTGTGAAAAGCGGTTTAAAGTAACTGTACTTTTGTTTTGTTCACTCCATGTAGAGGGTAAACTGCGTGAGCGGTATGTGGCAGCAGGTGCAGAGCAAATTTATGGCAGCATATATGGTGGCATATTGGAATACTGATAAGCAGATTATTCCATAGCACATACATATATGTGTGTTGTAAACATTTTTTATATGAATATAATGCATGATTGCTCGATAAAATTACAAAACCGTACTCTCTTACTCTCACTTTGTGCCTCTCTTTGTTTTATGTTAATGGTTGCAATGGTTTCGAGGATTTCGGTAGTCAGGCTTCAACTCCAAATTCCTGCTTTATGGAAATTTTTAGTTCATGTTAGTGAGCCAATGTTTTTCATTCCACGATTGCTCAGCCGCTTATAATTATACAGACGTTTACACCTTTGTTAGATGATTGATGCAGCTTTGTTTCCTCATATGCTGTGTACACAATATAAGTATCCATTAACTAGAATAAGTTGAAAGCGCTTAATGTAAAGCTAAATGATTTTTTGAATCACTCTTGAAGCCTTGCAGCTGCATGCTGAATTCTGTTCATTCTATTCTATTTCATTATTTAATCTATCAGCTAAAGAACGAGCGCTATGCTGTATGCTCTCAGGCTCCCATCGGTCTTTCGGAAATAAATAATAGAAAGAAGGAGAGAAAATCAATGAAACTCCAAATCTATCTAGTTTTTTTGGGTTTTTGTGACTATACTAGGGCTTCATGATTTTAAAGTGACATACTACAAGAACTCCTTCATCGAAAACTATGGAATACTACTGTGCCAAAAAAAAAGATGACATTGTATTTATTTTGACAATTCTTTATTTATTCTTCCAAATCAATTTCATCCCCTTCAAAGTAATCCCCTCCCGATGCAATGCATTTATGCCCACGGATTTTCCAGTCTTCGAAATACTAGTAGTAGTCACTTTCCGGGATGGCCTTCAGTTCCGCCTTCGCTGCGGCTTGAATCTCCTCTATCGTATAAAAACGGTGTCCCCGGAGCGGTCTTTTGAGCTTGGTGAACAGCCAGAAGTCGCACGGTGTCGGATCAGGTGAATACGGTGGTTGCGGAACGATATAGGTTGGGTTTTTGGCGAAATGATCGCGAACTACGAGGGCAGTATGGGATGGTGCATTATCGTGCAAGAATTGTCTTTCCACAATTCCGGCCTTTTTAGGCGGATAGCGTTACGCAAACGACGCATAGCGTTTAAATAATATTCTTTGTTGACTGTTTGACCGATTGGAAGGAATTCATAATGCACAAAAACACCATAATCGAAGAAAACAGTCAACATGACCTTGATTTTTGAGCGACTTTGGCGCGATTTTTTTGGTCTCGGCTCTCTTTTGGCATGATATTGTTTCGGGGTCGTAAGCATAGATCCAAGTCTCATGGCCAGTTTTAATGCATTTCATGACACCCTGGTAGTCGGAAAGCATGGTTTCACACACTTCAACGCGACGCCTTTTTTCCAAAAAAATTCAATGTTTTCGGTACCAGTTGAGATTTGACGCGTTTGAGGCCCAAAACATCCTTCAAAATGTATTGGCTGAGCCTTTCGAAATGCCAACTTCATCAGCAAGGTCTCTAATTATTAATCGATGGTTTCTCAACACCAAATCTTTGATTTGTCGAACGTGAGCTTCGTTGATTGCGGTTGATGGTCGCCCTGGACGCCCTGGACGCTCTTCGCCTTCGACACGTTCACGGCCGGCTTGGAACTCACTATACCACTTGTAAACATTTTTTTTAGACATAGCCTCATCACCAAAGGCTTTCTGAACCATCCTCAACGTATCCGCAGCAGAAAATTGATTCCGTAAACAAAATTTAATGCAAATTCTTTGCTCAACAAATTTCGACATCGCAAAAAACGAAAAACTCACTTTTAGCAGCTCACAAAACAACACGTATCTCAAACACTAATGAATATTTTGACATGAAATTTGACATAAATGTGACTGACAGTACTACCAACCTAAAAAAAAAGTAATTCTCCAAATCCTTCGACGCGCGCAGTTTAAATTCAAATGTCACCTTATTTTTTGGCCACAGTAGTATATAAATTTATACATTTTGCTGCCACATTCAGAGACTTTTTTCGTGTAGCATCGTATTTAGTACTTCGCTCAAAGACCTAACATCCAATATGCCTAAGTAGAATTCAGTTTGAATAAGTTCTCGAAATTCTACTCGGAAATTGTAGTTAAATTGGCCGGAGTTTTCTAAGTTCGTAGTACTGACCTTAGTTACTATGCCAAAGATGAACACGATTTGTCAAAAAGTTTGTTTACAGTAGTTGCTTAAGTCGGTGCACCTCTGTAGTGCGTTGCGATTTTTACAATGGATAAAAATATCGAAGAAAGAATTGTCTAAAATTTTGTATTTCTAACCAAATTTCGTGTGCGGAATCATTGCGAATATTTGAAAAGGCTTACGGTAATTAGTTTTATCAGAAACATAAACCTACGGTTTATACAAAAACTTCACAGACGGTCGAGAGATCGTTGAAGACATGTCTCGTTCTGGACGACCCTCGTCCTCTTCAACTGATGAAAATATTAAACAAGTGAAGTATATGGTGCTTGAAAATCGTCAGGCAAATGGAAAAGGAGCTCAACATCTCTCGCGAGTCCGTTTGCATGATTTTGGCAGATATTTCGGGTATGAATCGCGTTCCTGCTCGACTCGTACCGACAGAGCTGAATATTTTTCAAAAAGTGTATCGTATACAAGTCTCTTTGGACATGCTTGACCGTGCGAATTCTAATCCCACATTCTTGGAAAGGGTAATGACTGCCGATGAGACACAGATTTATGAGTTTGATATGCAAACAAGTGAACCTTCATCGAAAGAGAAGGAAAAAAAAAAGAGCCGAAATCAAAAAAAACCACGCCGAAGCCGCTCAAAAATCCTGGTGAGGCATAATGTTTTTTTTTCGATATTCGTGATTTGGCGTATCATGAGTTTGTTTCGGAAAGACAGGTGGTCATTACGGAGTTTTATTTGGCCGCATTGAGGCGTTTGCATACAAAATCTGTCGAAAACGGTTAGAATTGTGGAAGAACAATTCATGGATATTACATCATGATTATGCACCATCAAATTGAGCTACGATTGTGGTCGAATTTAAAGCCACAAACGCAATGAATACCATCGACCAACCATTGTATTCACCAGATTTGACTGCGTGTGATTTTTTCTTGTTCCAGTCAGTCGATCGAAGAGATAAAACAAAAATCGCCGAAGGCCAACTAAAAAAAAAAAAAATGCTATGAAAAGTGTTTCGAAGACAGGAATAATATTTGGCAGAAGTGTACTATATTGGGAGGGGATTATTGTGAAGGCAACAATTTCTCGGTCACAATGTATATAAAATCCGGAAGTAAACGTCAGATACCCATGATCAGTATGACGAGCTGTGTCGATTTAGCCCTTTCTGTCTGTCCGTCCGTCTGTATATATGTGTAGTAGTTCCTGAGGTTTTGATCTGAAATTTTGTTGTTTTTGTTATATTTGCTTTTCTTTCCAGTGATCCTACAATTACTCTTTAGGTTAAAAAATTATCGACATCTTCATACAACTTCACTTTTTATAGCAAAAACTATAATTTGTTGCGTGTATTTTACTGTTTTTTTTTTTTTTTTGGTAATTTTATTCAACTATTCTTACTAAGAAGATCCGGGTTGCATTACAGTGGATAGGGTTTTACTTAAACAGCCATCAACCGGAATTGCCACATACATTGTAACATATATGCCCGCAAATATTTAATAATATACTACCTTGGCTTCGTATAAATATTTAATTTTTATATTCATATTTACATATATTCATATATATATGTGTGTGTAAGTGCGCTTGTATATGAGTGCGTACACATCTGTTGAGCTCGCGGCGCATTTTGTTTGCATTTGGGAGCATATTAATCTCCAGCGACACATCAGCGAAGCTCTAAAGCCACCAAAACGATAACACTTATGGGCAAAGGATCAGCGCGCACATACATGCACACTTATCCACACCCACACACATTTACCAGTGAAATGATATACTAAATGAATGAATGTAAATAAACAATGGCTTATCAAAGTGCTGAGCGCTGGCCGGTGGGGGAAATGCGGCACAGGAAGCGGATATTATAGTTGCACCAATACATGCATACATTAATGTCAACATGTGTGTGTGTGTGTTTGGTAGAGCAGTAAATATATATATATATATTGCATATAGGTACATATATATATATTTGTGTTTACATGCTTAGGCTTACACTTATTGAACGTGCAACAGGCTCAACGTTCGTGCAACACCATTAATTTATGTTATTGGCGAAATCGAGCACTAAATTAATATTTAATTATAATAACATAGCGATGGCATATGCGCCTACACACATACTTAGCTATAATGCTTGTTAGTGTTGTTATTGTTGTTGCAAATTTTGTTGCTGCTCCTTTGGTCATTACCAATGAAAAATTATTTTGACAGCCATTATATTTTTCACAAGCACACATACACAACCGTTCATGTGCATTTGGCCAGCTTAGGTATGTATGTATGTATGCATTAGGGTGTTCGTTATTTCCCAAATTTATTTTCTTAATTTTTCCGTAAAAAATTATAAAATGAAAACAAGCTACATATTTTCAATTTATTATAATTATTAATTTATTATTATTTTTTATTAATTATTATTATTTATTTTTTTTTTATTTCTAAGTCATTTTACTTTTCGCATATATTTTACTTGGAGTTTTTTGATATTTTGCATTAAATTTGTGTTTCTCCAAAACAAGCTAAGAGATCACATTCTACTACGAAATTGCATTCTCTAGAAAAAATCCTTGCATATTTGTTCATTAAAACACTCCTTTAAAAGTAATACGCGTTTGAATTTACACAGTAAATATTTCACTTTAAACTTTCAGTACACCATGTCGTATGAGCAACATAATTCATAAGGCACTTGTATGCATGCTCAGTGCATTTGCAGCATAGCTTTGATTGAGCATAACTTTTAAAGTAGACGTTTTACACAAAAATCATCTGGACCTTTTTAAAGAGCGGAAAATTTTGTACTCGAATAGGAGCTTTTTACAGTTATATGTTTATTTGCTTTGGAGACAAAATACTAAATATAAAAAAATCCGTTATAAACATGAAAAAGGAAACAAAAATGACAGAACCTCTTTACTTTGGATGATTTTTCCGGCCAAAGGCTCAAACCTAAGAGGGTGTCAGTAAAAAGACCATTACCAATTACAAATTAAAAATTTTCTATACAAAAACTTAATTTTCATAGTTCAGTTTGTATGGCAGCTATAGGCTATAGTAGTCCGATCTAAGCAATATGTTCACAGCTTATAGTGCTGTTTTTCATAATTAGTTTACTTAAATTTCTTGAAGATAGCTTGAGAAATAAAATAGTTTCTCATACCAGAACTTAATTTGATAGTTCAGTTTGTATGACAGCTATATGCTATAATGATCCGATCAGTAAAAAATTTTCGTGAATTATTGCGTTGCTTTGGAAAACAATTTTTGAGCAATTTCATTAAGATATCTCCTCAAATAAAAAAGTTTTCTATACAAAGCGTTGATTTTGATCGTTCAGTTTGTATGGCAGCTATATGCTATAGTTCTTCGATTTGAACAATTTGTACGGAAGTTATGGTGTTGCATTAGTAAAATATCTGTACCAAATTTCATGAAGATATCTGCAGAAATAAAAGAGTTTCTCATACCAGAACTTATTTATATTGATCGTTCAGTTTGTATGACAGCTATATGCTTTAGTGATCCAATAGCGGCGGTTCTGTCAAATTAGCATTTGCTTTGAGCGAAAAGTAAGTGTGCAAAATTTGAGTTCGATGCCTCAAAAACTTATGAAAAGTCAACTTGGTTAATAACGCACACCTTAATAAGTATAAACCCACACATACACAACAGCAACAGCAACAGCTTAGGCACGCATATTTAATATTCTACACGCTGTTCCAAATCTATATTATATAATATAATGCCGCATATTTCCAAATTGAGCATTAGTTGATGTTGTTGTTGTTATTACTTATTACCTATTCGCTATAAGCATTTATCATAGTGTGCTTATATATATGTGTGTGTGAGTATAAAATATATTTGCCGGCTATGTGATTACAATTATGATCAGTATAATTATTATGTTTATTATTGTTGTTGCCATTAATGTTATGACAACTTGTAATTACATATATTGTTGCTACAGCCGCCTAACATTAATCAGCTACACATACACAATTTCACACACACACAAATTGCGTGTAAAAGCAATGGTTAATTAATTATTCTTGTGGAAATTTCGGTAGCTTAGAAGAGTGTCATGTGAGCAATATTGAAAGGCTTTATTATTGCTAGTCAATTGCATGCAAGCGTCATCGTAAGTCATTGAGTGGATCTAATGCTTGTAGCCCTGTCATATCCCTGTCAATGCCTTTTAAATGGATAATAGTGTTGTTCATATTGCATTTTCTCTATATCCTGCAATTAACTGCGCCTAAAGGTAGGCATTGTCAGCAATTTAATATTTGTTGCATACTTTTGGGAGCAGTTTTGTTTAGAAGGTTTTTCGTAGTAAGCACCTCTATATTATCTCTTTAAAGAACATCTTACTCAATAGTGAGCACAAATTTTTATCAAGAAATATTAGATAGTTTTATAGCAAATAGTCATCGCAGAGACTTATTTTATATTATTTTCTCATACAGATTATTAATTAGACAATGATTTCGGAATATCTGCCTGATAAATTCATTTGAGAACAAAAGTAACTGAATATGCACTATTGCGAACTCCTTAAGGTCTTTTCAACTCCTAAAATCTGCTTCTATTGATATTACCAGTGTTCTGTGTGAGAGTGCAATAAACAAAAATGTTTTGACGAGAAATAATTCCCCATTTATGCGCTCACCTTTTTATTTCACTTATTTCATTAATTAAAAATAAAAATACGGATGGGGTCATTTGTTCTGATTCGACCAACAACAGAAAGCAACTAAAGCACTCTCCTTGCATGCTGCTTCTGTAGGCAACTTGAAGAAGTACTACATTAGCAAACACTCGGAACTTGACATATTCTGAGATTTTGTATTCATCGGAAAACTGCGGCGATAATTTGGGAACCAAATTTCTTGCTTTCTGTTACCCTCTTCAGGAAATATTAGAAAGTATCTTAAACAATGTTATGGATGAGTACTGCCAGCCTTAAAGCTACGATTAAAGCTTTGATTGATTTCTTATGTAAGAAACTGAGTAAATTGTATGACCTGGTCGACAAAGATACTTCTCAATATAGCACAAAAATGTTTCTACATAATTTCTATGAATAAAAGGGACCTCACAAGGCCAGAAAATGATACTTGTATCACTAGGTATTATAATCCGTAAGTTCAACATCGAAATTGGGTCCAAAATAATGATGTTTACTACACCAACCTCATAGCGGTTAAGGATTTAAAATGGAAGAGCATTCAATTTATTAGCATGTTAATACTTGACTTAAGCTAGCAGACAGGCTAGTTTGGACTTTATAAGGCCAGGTTCCTCTAAAAATTTTTGAAAAAATCGATTTTTATTTTTTTCATAACTTGCTACTGTATACTCGTAGAAATAGTACAGAATTAGCGCCGAAGGTCAGCAAGACCGAGAAGCAGGTATAAAAGCCGGCCGCTCTAACGCCTTCGGTAGCGGCAGCTACTGCGTGCCTCTGGTTTAAACTGAATTTTCTCCGAACCACGTTTTTTCGCATGGATGACACTCTCATTGCAAAACTATTGCACTTATCGATATGAACCGAACGGCATTTTGCTCTTTAGATGTCTGGCTATGTCCTGAAGCAGAACCAGAAATATTCATTATTATTTAAAAACAGTTATAAACAATTAAAATAGAAAAAAAAGGTTAAAAAATTCAAAAGCCCGCCATTTTGTTTTTTTTTTTCATTGAAAATGTTTCATTCTGATTCAGACCATAGCTAATTCTATACAGAACATGAAACCGTTTTGTTTTTTGCTTTCAGATAATTCTTTTCCAAGAAATGATGTCATCCATCTACGAATCGGATAAGTTCCAGCAGCCATTTTCAGGACCGCCATTTTGAAAAAAAAAAAAAGTTTTCAAGTAATTTATTATATGTACTTTCATATGAAAAAAAATTGTTTACTCAACATGTTTCGTAATAAAAATAAAATGTATTGAAAAAAATTAAATTTTTTAGAGGAACCTGGTCATAAGCAGTGAAAAAGGAGTTATCAGGCCTTCTTTGGATATCTTCCATATGAAAAAATGTTCTGCTTACGTTATTTACTTTCAAGCTTGGAGGCCTTTACTTTAGGCGCGACCTTTTTAAAATCTAGAAAATTGTAAAATAAAGGGAACAATTCGAATACCTTCTGTGCAAGCTTGCATTAAATTTGGCGTAAGCAAACTGGAAACCAGCAACGAGAGCCAGACTCGGCGATCTAGTAATCAAAGTCTCTTGGAATAAAATCAAAGTCTACAAGGAGTTCATATTGCCAGGCTCGCAATTGTTTAAGTACACAGATTCTCTGAGTCTGAGAGCAGTTTTCGCAGCCATAGACTTATCGGCTATACCCATATGTACACATATATATATATATGTTTATATACTACAGAGCAATCAACCAATTATGGTGTGGTTAAGGGAGTTTCGAGTTTAGGAACTCTCAATATCTGAAACTAAATATAAAACAAATAAGGAGAGACTAAGTTCGGGTGCAACCGAACATTTTATACTCTTGCAACTTGCAAGAATTAAAGCCAGGGAAATACTTTAAGGTGCAAAACGAATCATATATAGTAAAGTCAACCGGAAGTTCGAAAATCGTGATATTAGTTATATAGGGGATAGGCCAAGTTTTCGTTCAAATTTATCGATCATCTAGTATGTACTAAATTCGCATTAGCAAAGGGCACCTACGGGGAAAAAATTTTTAAAAATTGGGCGTGGCCCTGCTGGATGGATGGATAAGCCGTCCCTCTCCTCTTTCAATTTCGGACGAAAAGAAAGAAACGTGTTCAGTTGAAATTCTACAAGCGTAGTGAACAGTGTAGAAAGTATCCAGAGATAAGTGAAAAAATATACAAAATAAATATTATCAATAAACAAATTGTATTTAAACTAAATACAATGGCTAATTCAACGAGTTTTCGACGGTGAGGCGAGATTTATTTATTTTATTTCCGAGTAAATTATTTATTTTATGTTTTCATGTTAATAAAAATAGTAATTAGTATAATAGTATACTTTATATTATATAATAGTATAATAATTTAAATAAAATTCGTATCCACTTACTGGACAGCTTTACACTGGGAAATCGAAAGATGGTCGTGAGAAAAATGTTGGTGAAAGAGTTGTTAAAGACTTGGTGGTTCCATACAAAGGATCCGATCGAAACATTATAATGGATAATTTCTTCACAACTCTTCCACTAGCAAAATTTTTACTATCTTGGAACTTGACGATTGTTGGTACTCTGAAGAAAAATAAATCATACATTCCACCAGCAATGGCTGTTTTAAAAACTCGAGAAGAATTATCCATGTGTTTGGCTTTCATGAAAAAGTTACCCTATGTAGTTATTTGCCAAAAAAAAAAAAAAACAATGTAGTAATTATGCTATCATCAATGCATCACGAAGCAAAAATTAGTGATAGTGCAAAGAAAAAACCCGAAATCATCAAGATTTATAACTGGTCTAAAGCTGGAGTAGACACGATGGATAAAATGCTTGGTAGATATACTAAAAAAAAATCAACTCAACGATGGCCTCTAGCATTTTTTTACAATATTCTCACTATTGCCTGCCTTGCGGCATATATTCTGTATTATAAGAATAATAAAATGCTTATTTTATCGGCATTTGGGCAGAGAGCTGTGTACTCCATTCGTTGAAAATCGTGCGAATAATGCCCAAATTATGAGGCATTTCTCAACGAAAGTGGCGATTGAATCTCTTCTTGGTCGAGCTGTCAATCCAAATGCGCAGCCAACATCATCTGTATCATTGAGACCTCAGAAGCAGCGCGATTCAACTGGGAGGAAAAAAGATTACTGGTGTATGCTATGAATGTCTTCAAAGTGAATTCAAAAAACGTCGCAAAACTAGAAAAATATGTTCAGTATGTGAGAAACCTATTTGTGATGAACACTGTAATACAACCACGACATGTGAAGGAAGTACAGAATAAATTAATATACTTTAATTCTTATAAAGCATTGTATTATAATAAATAAAACAATATAAATCAAGAAATAGTAAAAAAATAGAAAATAATATTACTAAAATAAATAAAGACGGAGTTATTTTTTTCTTACTAACTATTTTTGTTTTTGTTTATAATAAGAATTATTGTTAAAATAAAAGAAATTGTAAACTATATTGCCTATTATTAATTTAAAAATATAATTATCTGAATATTTTGATAAATAATCTCTTAAGTGTGTGTAAACCCGTCATTTATATATATAAATCTCAGCGGGTACACGGGTACCTGGTTATTGATAGTTAATAACTTTTATTAAATAATTGATTCTAAAAAAATTTGAAGAAAAATGGGTGTCAAATAACTTTAATTTTGGGGATCCAGGCGGCCATAAAATTTTCTTGAGGGGGAGTTAAAAAAAAATTGACATGTAAATTGAAATGGATACCCGGGTACCCAGTCATTGACCGGACGGTTAAAGTACTAAAGCTAGACCAACCAAATTTGCTGAGCATAAACGGTATAGGAACTTCTACCAACAGTGAGAAAATGGACGAAATATGGATAGAATAACGGTACTGTTCAAAACTACCAAAAGCGCAACGAATTAATAACTAATCACACCAGAGACATTAAATTTTACCTCCGAGATGGTATGCGAGAGCTTTATGGGAGCCGGAGTGAAAATTGGACGATATGCGTGGCACCGAACACTCCTTGGTGAACTCACATATCTCAGGAGCCGACTAACCTTTTTTGAAGTAGTCAATAAAAATTTGTTGCATGCGCATCCCAAAATGTGGACGCTATAATCTTGCCAGCTGACTGTTGCGTTTTTCCACGCTTTGAAGCGGGTTCATCGTATGCAGTTCTCTCGAATGAATGTCGATGGTACATCGGAGTGCAATGATGGAACCTAGTTTCATCCATTGTCACATATTCATGAAAAAACTCGGGTTAATTACGCTTTGACCTGCGCAAACACTGCTCCGAATCATCAGCTCGTCGTTGTTCTTGGTCAATTTTGGATTTCATTTTAGTAGCGTCATCTATGTGTTACGTTAGCAACTTCAACTGCACTTCAATTTCAATCCAACAGAGTGAAGTTGAAACCCGTAATAAGGGTATATTACGAGCAAATTTCTCCTCTCCCCTAGCGTATGTTACACAATCCATATACAGGAAACATACGTTGCAAAAACCTGTGCCAGCGCTAATCATGACTGAATCAACCACTTATCTTTCACGCAACTCATTCATGCGAAGCGCTCGAACCGTCGACACCCGCACACCACGTGACGTTCAACTTCTATACAACAACAACAACAACAGGAAACGCATGCAACTTCGCATGCTAACCGAAATCCCATCGGCACTTTAAATCACTGCGGCGAGAAGCATGCAACTGTAATGGCGTGAAGTGCATTGAAAGATTTCACTTTAAAAATTCCCAAACAGCGCGAACTGATGAGGGCGGCTGCCTCGAAAGGTTGCAAGGCGCTTTAATTCAGGCGAGTGGCAGTGAATGCTTCACCGCACAATTTGAGTGCCACACACACACACCCACACACCTGCGCAACGTGTGTCTATTTCTGTAATGGCAAAAAGAAAACATGCAGTATGTTGCATGCAACATACCTGCACACATAATAAACTGCGGATATATAACAACCCTGCATGAGTACACGTGTGTTTGTGTGTGTGGAGGTGTGCGAATGCGAGCGAATAAAGCCTAATGTAGCAGCAATAAATAAAATTGCCTAGACTGTCTACAGTTTAGCTTGCATTGAGCATGCTGCACGTTGCAACATGTACGTATGCGCGCCACACACGTCGCAAGG
Organism: Bactrocera zonata; assembly: GCA_037783105.1. NCBI lineage: Eukaryota > Metazoa > Arthropoda > Insecta > Diptera > Tephritidae > Bactrocera > Bactrocera zonata. The sequence goes on along the minus strand of JBAWJQ010005982.1, from coordinate 1,101,619 downwards.
CTATGATAATGTCGGCAGCACGCTCTGCTTATCGCTGCACCAACTCTTTCGCTGGCGTTTAGGTGGAGTGCGAGAGTGATGCTTTCGGGCGCAAAAGGTGTATTGCTATGCATACGTGTGTGTGTGTGTGTGTGCGGGCTGCCAGCGCTTAAGTAGCGAACTTAGTCGTACTTTGATAAAACCCTTGGGTGCTTATCAAGTGGCTGAATAGTTAGCGGCATCTTTAATGGATTGCAAATCTGCTCTTTGCTTTCGCGTGTGTGTGTGTGTGTTTTCCTGGTTAAGTTGCTTGCAAGAGGCTCGTATAATTTGCTTCGAGCACTCACACAATAGCGCCTTCTTTATTTGTACACAAGCGACTGGCATTCATTCATTTCACTAGTGTTCGAGTGCATTATGCCACTCCAGAGAAATCACAAGCCAAGCCGTTGCAGTTTCGGTTGGCAGCTCCGATTTGAAGTGCCACTAAAGTATTGTGTGCAAAAATATTCAGTATTATACTCGTATTCGCCTTGTTTAGGGGGGAGCAGCGGTGGCGCTTAAAGTGATGTGCATTCACAACTCATTGCTTGTCTAAGAGGCACTCGATGCAAGCAACACTTCGGTACGGAGTGGCACCTAGCGTCTAATTTGCTGCAGAAACTGTAAAGTAGACACCTTTTGTTGAAGTTTAAGATTAATAAATATGTGGATATTTGTTCTAAATGGTAAAAAAGTAATGTAGTAAAAATCAAGTTAAACATAACCTAGCATTCCCTAACATAACATAAGACATCATTTAAAATGTCCAGTTGGTCTTTTTGACAGATTTGTTTTGCTTTATACTCGATTTAATTTGCCTTTGGTTCGCCATACGACTACGTCATCGCCCAGAGGAGTCTATAATTCGAAGAAGCATGGATGGGTTTCGTACCAAATAGATATAACGTTTTAAATTTGAATTATCTATATTTCGACATTGGAAACGTCAAATACCAATCGGAAAGTGACAGATATTCAGTAAAAGGTCTAAAATTTGCGAAATGGATGGCTATTCACTAGAAAAAAACTGGGAAATATTGAAAAAAAAGAACCGAGGATGGTCAATTTTACCGAAAAATCATCTTTTCTGGCGAGGCTCATTTTCACCTCGATGGCTACGTTAACAAGCAGAATTGTCGCATTTGGAGCACAGGACGGCGCTACGTGCCATACAGCAAACGCTATACTCAATATTTTACACCCTATCTTCGAAAATTGCATAATCAGCAAAAGAGGTGATGTGAATTGGCCTCCCAACAGCTGCGATTTAACTCCGTTGGACTATTTATTAAAGATAAATGTTACGCAACCATCCAGAAACAATTCAAGATCTAAAGTACGAGATTCAAGCTTCTGTAGCTGCCGTAAGGCCTGAAACCATCGAGAAAGTATTCCAAAATTGGGTGGATCGGATAAGCTACTGTGAACTCAGCTGTGGTGGTCATTTGTCCGAAATTGTTTTCCACAAATATATATCATAAAACAACCTTTTAAAGAAATGTTAGTTGTTGTTGTTTTTTATTGACTTTTTAAATTTAAAATTTTATATTGCCCACCCTAATAATCTGCGTTTTCTGGGACGTCTTAAAGTGCGCACCAAAGACGTTATTGCTACTGTGGAGCAGAGTATTGAGGAAGACCCGATTGAATCCTTCCGCCATCTCTCGCAATATTCGGAGATGTGCTCACCCACTTTATGGCAGATTTTGCTTAATGTTTTTGGTTTGCCAGCTTACAAAATCCAACTCGTGCACGAATTTAAGCCGAATGACTATCAACCGCGTTGCACGTTCGGTGAATGGGCACAAAACGAAGTGTCCATCGATCCAGCTTTTTACCAGAAATGGGACTTTAGAATGATGATAATCAAAAAGCCATTGTTAAGACGAGGCCTCATCCTCAAAAAGTATTCTTTATGATCATAGCCGGTAGTAATGTTACAGTCACTGGGACCTTGAACATGCCGGATTTTTTCGCGCCTGAATCAATCAATTTATTTTAACACAATTTTGGTGAGCACATCATCTCGTGTCGTGGATCTGACAATGCGATTTCGAAATTAAACAACGAGACGATTAATGTCTTGTAAAAGCGTATTCGGATATTGCTAACATGCGGCTCCAGTTCCAGTAAAGCGTAGTCGAAACTAGGGTCTCCCGTCTAAATCAAAGAATGAGAGTTAGTGCCTTCACTTACGATAACTTAGCTACAAATGCAAATTTCTTGTTATGAACAAGATGAAAGAAAATTGAAGTCATTATATCAAAAGAATACCAATTTTCAAGGTTTCAAAAATCTTTTTCTGTGATATGTGAAAAACCTCAAGCGTTTTTGGGATGCGAAAATAAGTACTTCGGAACGCGCGCATAAAACTTAAAAGTCGAATTGCCTGTCACGAGAAATTTTAATATTCGGATTAAATAAAAATCTCATCCATGCAGTTCAACGTTTCAATTACCAACCAAATCAATACAAGTCAGGCTTTTCCACAGACCTTTTGTCTTCCATAAAGATCTCTCAACCTTGTGGTCTTCTATCTAGCTTTAAAAGACACTTCATCTGTTATCGCGGCAGGTAAAAATTGATTAACCTAACTTAGCAGCGATTATACGAAACGACTCTCGCTAATTACCGGCAACACTATCTTTGACAGGCTCTATCCATTCATTTGGGTTTCTTGGCTTTTGATGGATATATTACCAGCCCCTTACCAGCTTCAAAAAATCGAACTCCAACTATTAATAATGCTGTTAGAAGGTGCCCTCTGATCACGATTTTTTCGACAAAACTTAAAGTACTTAACTAAGGGACTGCTTTTCGTAGTATAATAAAAGTTAAGGTTTAAGAGTAAACTATTTAAAGTTTTGAAAACAAGTCTAACCTTTTGATAGTACCATCTGACATAGCGACAACTTTGCATTTTTTTTGCTGTTCATGGGATCAGAGTCCCATATTTTTGAACACTGATTCTTATGTAAAATTTAACGAGGAATCGAATGGAAAAGTCAATTCTGAAAAATAGTTGGGGGAAAAGCACAAAAAATGGTATTTTTGGAAAAAAAATTATTTTTTGGGATTTTGAAAATTTTTTTTGGATTTTGAAAATATTTTTATTAGAAAGCTGAGATTTTTTTACATAAAATTGGATAACTTAAAAATTTTTTTCACTCAATTTTGAGGTCGTTAAAAAATAAACGAAAAAGTCATTTTTTTGTTTGATCTCAATTTGAAGTGCGCGCCAAAAAACAATGGAGCAACTTTGACCACTAAAAAGTTAACAGATATTCTTCTATTGGTCTATATTATGATATTCTAAAGTTTGGTCAAAATCGGAGAACCACGGGTACAGAACCATGTCGCCAATTGGTGGAATGGGCCATATACACTTTATAGAGTCTCCGACGCTTCCTTCTGAGTGTTACAAACTTCGTGACAAACTTAATATACCTTGTTCAGGGAATACAAATCTTAATTCGCTCCATAACAGATATTGAGGTCCTCTGTTATCTCTCTGGAAGCAGAACAACGATGTATAGTACAATGAATTTTTGTTATGTTATTGTCATCAAAAGAGGTGAATGAATGACTCGCCTGAGACAGTTTAAATAAAGCAGTCCGGGTGAAATTTGATCACATAAAATATAAATGTGAAGTTTTCCGGAAATGTCTCTATCGCATTTTGTATATAACTGCAACTGTAACTTTAGCTGCGGCTTAAATTCAAAAGTGAACTGTAACCCCAATAGTAACTCACCAATATAGTGTTCAATCTTAAACACTTCTTACGAAAATTGATTGAGGATATAGCAAAGAGCAAAAAAGTTGCGTAACTTACGCATTTCTTACTTGAGTTACTTTTAATCAAAAGTTTCATCAACCATTTACAATATATATTTCTTCATTGTAAACTACATAGTTTGCTCTTCCACTAACTCGGTAACTAAATTCACTCATTTACTGCGCTCTCGCCAACTAACATGCACTCATTGAGTCACTCGCGTAGCCATCAAAGCGGACAAAGTGGTTAAGTGAATTTGCCACTTGCCAGCAACAAAGTTTTCTTACCACTTTACTTGCATTTTTTTCCATGATTTTCATTTGACTTTGTGTTTTACCCACAATTCTGATTCGAGTAAAACGCAAACACTTTGTGATTTTTTAGTGCCTCGCTCGCTCCCGTTCCTGTATGGTAGCCCCCTGCCGAGTTACTCGCCATGAGTGGCTTTACCGTTACTAAGTGTTAACAAAGTTGCTATTGTAACTACTATTGTTGTTGTATTTTTTTTTTACAACTGTTGACTGCACCTTTTAAAACTGCATGTATTGATTGATTGCTGATGCTGCCACATGCCATGCTGCTGCACCAAACTTTGTGAAAAAACTCAATTTTCGAAAGTCTTTTGTTCTTCGAGGTTTCGTCAGTTTTAAAAGTGTTCTTTGTAACTTTTGTGGCAGTGAAATTAAATCAGTGAAATTGCGTTACACCATCAGCTGACAAGTGGGAGATTGATATGACATTGCGGCTTGACTTACACTGCTAGCGTATATAAGTGTGAGCTTTAGGCTAGGTATATATTGGAGGAGCATAGAGATACAATTCTGAAAAACTAATTAAAACCAGAAGAATCACTGATTTCAGGTGAGCTGAAGGAGTGCGCATAATTTCAGATCGACGTACACACATACAGACTAACTGACAAACAGTGTCCAAAAAATAAGGTGACATTTGAATTTAAACTGCGTGCGTCGAAGGATTCGGAAAATTATTATTTTTTTTCGGTTGGTAGTACTGTCAGTCACATTTATCCCAAATTTCATGTCAAAATACTCATTAAGGTTTGAGATACGTGTCGTTTTGTGAGCTGCTAAAAGTGAGTTTTTTGCATTAAATCTTGTTTACGGAATCAATTTTCTGCTGCGGATACGTTGCGGATGGTGCCGTAAGCCTTTGGTGATGAGGCTATGTTTAAAAAAAAAATTTTACATGTGGTATAGTGAGTTCCAAGCCGGCCGTGAACGTGTCGAAGAAGAAGAGCGTCCAGGGCGACCATCAACCTCAACCGACGAAGCTTACGTTCAACAAATCAAAGATTTGGTGTTGAAAACCCGTCGATTAACAATTAGAGACCTTGCTGATGAAGTTGGCATATCAAAAGGCTCAGCCAATACCATTTTGAAGGATGTTTTGGGCCTCAAGCGCGTCAAATCTCGACTGGTACCGAAAACATTGAATTTTTTGGAAAAAAGGCGTCGCGTTGAAGTGTGTGAAACGATGCTTTCCGACTACCAGGGTGTCATGAAATGCATTATAACTGGCGATGAGACTTGGATCTATGCTTACGATCCCAAAACAACCGATCAATCAAGCGAATATCGTGCCAAACGAGAGCCGAGACCAAAAAAATCGCGTCAAAGTCACTCAAAAATCAAGGTCATTTTGACTGTTTTCTTCGATTATCGTGGAGTTGGGCATTAATTCGTTCCAACCGGTCAAAAAGTCAACAAAGAATATTATTTGAACGTTGTGCGTCGTTTGCGTAACGCTATCCGCCTAAAAAGACCGGAGTTGTGGAAAGACAATTCTTGGTTTTTACACCACGACGATGCACCATCCCATACTGCCCTCGTAATTCGTGATCATTTCGCCAAAAACTCAACCCATATCGTTCCGCAACCACCGTATTCACCTGATCTGGCGCCGTGCGACTTCTGGCTGTTCACCGAGCTCAAAAGACCGCTCCGGGGACACCGTTTTTATACGATAGAGGAGATTCAAGCCGCATCGAAGACGGAACTGAAGGCCATCCCGGAAAGTGACTACAACCAGTGTTTCGAAGATTGGAAAATCCATTGGCATAAGTGCATTGCATCGAGAGGGGATTACTTTGAAGAGGATGAAATTGATTTGGAAGAATAAATAAAGAACTTTCAAAATAAATACAATGTTACCTTATTTTTTGGGCATATATATATATAGATATATAGTATATATAGTATATAGTATATCTCCCTTCCGCTTTTAAGTTAAAATATGTGCCGTTTCGTTCGATAATCTGTTTCCATCCAGATGGCAACTTCATAATACCCCACTCGCAGATTTGTGAAGAACTCGGACAGCCACTTTTCACAAGCCTCTTTGAGTTCAACTTTACGCCAACAAGGTCGTTCGCCATGGACAGGTACAGGTGGTAATAATTTGGCGCTATGTCCGGGCTATATTGTTAATGCGATAAAACCTCCCATCCGAGCTCCCGTAGCTTCTGACGAGTCATCAACGAAGTGTGTGGTCTGGCGTTGTCCTGTCACCCTTCCTGTTGGCCAATTCTGGACGCTTCTCGTCGATCGCCTGCTGCAAGTGGTCCAGTTTTTCTCAGTAGATAGTAGAATTAAGCGTCTGCCCACATGGGAGCAGCTCATAATGGATGATTACCTTCTAGTCCCACCAAACACACAGCAAAGCCTTCCTGGCCGTCAATCCCGGCTTGGCCACTGTTTAGGACGATTCACCGGCCTTCGACCACGACCGTTTTCGTTTGAAATTGTCATATGTGATCTATTTTTCATCGTCAGTCACCATACGCTTCAAAAATGGGTCGAGTTCTTTCCGTTTCAGCAGCATATCGCAGGCGTTGATTCGGTCCAGAAGGTTTTTTTGCGTCAAATTATGCGGCACCCAAACATCAACCTTTTTTGTGTATCCAGTTTTTTGCAGATGGTTTAAAATGGTAATGTCACGGGATGACACATGCCGGTCTAAGTCGATGTTTTCCATGATTTGATCGGTATTCGCCGTTACGAGTCTGGCGACGGCTGGCTTATCCATGGCTTATCCTGAAAACCGATTATTTGAACGCCCGGTGTGTAACTGTTCGGATGATTATTACCCGATTAGTACTAGTCTTATTGTCGCAATGTTAGTTGTTCCAAATTGTTTGAAATCCAAGCAGGCTTTTGATTTTTCATTGTTTTTAATATGTGAAAAGCTAATTGCTCTTTTTATACACTGCATAGTTTTTATAAACATATATACGCGAAAAAATGCTCTACTTTGTAGTATATTTAGTTCAATTCCAGAAATAGTTGAAATCGCTGGAAACGTTACTCCAGCTGAACTGTATGCTTAGCTCACTTTAAAAACTTCGACGATCTATTATATTTTCTTTTTCTCCCGGCGGGTACTGTGTCGAATACTTTCAGAGCTGGTGTGTCCTCATCCATTCAGATGGCATGACCTAGCCAGCGTAGTCCTTGTCTCTTAATTCGCTGAACTCCGTCAACGTCGTCGTATATCTCGTACAGCTCATGGTTCCATCGAATGCGATATTCGCCGTGACCCACGCGCAATGGACCATAAATCTTTCGCATAACCTTTCCCTCGAAAACTCGCAACGTCGACTCATCAGATGTTATCAACGCTCATCGCCCATGCCTCTACATCATATAACAGGACGGGAATGATAAGTGACCTCAGGAATTTGGTGTTCGTGCGTCGAGAGAGGACTTTACTTCTCAATTTCCTACTCAGTCCGGAGTAGCACCTGTTGGCAAGAATTATTCAGCGTTGTATTTCTAAGCTGACGTTTTTGTTGGTATGGTCCGTTCGATTTTACTGCTATATTTTTTGGTTTCGTTATAAAGTAGATTCCTCAGAACTCTTATGTAACATTTTCAACGAACCAGAGGCTTCACCTTTCAATGGTTTTCGGACTTCTAACTAGACACTTTCCAATCGGAATTCATGCGGTAAAATTGAACACCTTATCCTTATTGGAATTGTGAGTAGGTATGAGTAAATATGAGTTAGAATCATAGCAATACTTGCTCCTTGATTGTCCCGCTTTTGCCAGATTAACATAAAAACACCTTCGATCTCATGATTTTGGACATCCAGGTAAAATAGCGAATATAAAAAAAACACCTAAGCAGATTTGTGACAGGTTCAGTGCATTTTTCATCAGGCTTCACATAACATTCTATATATTCGCCGTGCTGAGAGATCAGCTATCTAACCTAATAATCATAACCATAATGAATGTTGTACCAATTATCTCTCCGACCTTTCTCGCTTCCTTGCTGCACGGAACCTAACATTCGCCCCTACTAAATTCACAGCGACCATATTCACTAACTCGACGAAAGAGTACAGTCTTGACCTTAATATTGCAGTCGATGCCGTGAAAATTTCGACTTTCAATAACCCTAAGATGTGACATTCGATAGCTTTCACTCCTCACATGAGAATCGAGAGTTATCCTGTCGCAGCTTCGCTCTGGATACTGTAGCAGATTAAGCTTCTATTTGCTTATCTAAAATCGAAACCGACATATCAAATATATGTCCACCATGTAAAGAGACCTACATGACACTAACAACCGCTTTGCATGCCCTGTTAACCCTACACATCTGACACCCTTCTCCCTATGGTCCAACGCCGTCGAAACAGCACGCTGGATGATCTCGATAACAACTTATCTGAACCTTACCATCTTAACGGGGATTAGGTAATGCTACAACAACAACAGCAAGGCTTTACCAAATAAAATTTATTTTTGCTGTATTAATATGTAAAATATTTTGCCGACTTCAATATTTTAGTTACAATGTGGTTCGCTCTTAAAAACTAAGAAATCGTCATGAGTTAGTGTAAATTATAATTTATTTAATATTGTTTCTTTTGAGTAATAATATTTGAATATTTTTAAAGGATTTCCCGACACAAACAATGCATTTGCAGACAACTTTTCCAATTGAAAGCGAGAATTCCGCACATTCACCGGAATTAAATGTGTTCCTCGCGCAACAAAAAAAGTTCAAATAAAAAACCGCCGAATGAACTTATTCAATGCCTTTCAAGCACACACACAACACACACAAAGCACATATGATTAAGCGGCGCGTACACCACTACGCAACAACAACAGCAGCCGCGGCGAGTTTAAAAAGGATGCCTTAAATTGCTGGCAGCAATGTGGATGCGTGTGTGTGTTGTTTTTCTTTTCAAAAATCATCGCTTTTAAGTGCACTCAACAGAAACCGAATTTATATTTCGGCGTGGGTCTCCAGCGCAGGGAATCATATGTTTGCATATATGTATATGCTATATACAAGTATATACGTATGTATGTATGTATGCATGTATGTGTATGCATAGAGAGAGAGTTTATTTTTATATATTTTTTTATTATTATAAAACCAAATAAATATGCATTTACATATGTTGCATGCCGCGAGCTGCTTGTTAGCGCCGCAAATCGGTGGAGAGAGGAAATTGCAGCGCCCACGAACGCCACGCGCCACACACCTGCCTCAAAGCGCTCACCACGCATAACTTATTCAATGCGGCACATAGGTGGTTGCACCAGCGCGAATTACAGACACGAACTGCCCCGTCCGTATATGTGTTTGTTGGTTTGCTTGTGCAAGCACTGTGAGAATTAAACTTGTTGCAACCTGTTGGCCACCGTGCCACACTAGGTCGCTATGTTGCGGTGTTGCGGCTGTGTGGCCGAGTGGCAGCGTGGCACAATTCATTAAACAGTTTTGCATTATTTAAACTTCCGTTGCGGTCAGCTTAACCGCAGACACTTGTCAGGCCGGAAATATTGAATGCCGTCGGTTAGCGATTTTTCACCATTTCTCCCATTTTTTCTCAACACTCTCGTGGAATAAAAGCTGCACGCTTTTCATGCCGCATTGAATGCGATTAAACTCTGGGTACTTGGCGGCGTTCGGCCATATGCATAAGCTCAACCACCTCCTTTCCGCCTAATTGAGTTGTAAGCTCGACTAAGTCCTTCCCTGATTTGCGTGACACGAATGCCCGATTCGCATGCCATTCTCTGCGTGGGCAATTTATTTTCTTGTCACTTTAAGTTGTATGCTCGATTTTGGCTGGCTTTTAATCGATTTGTCTTTTGTGTTGATTTATTTGTGGTAATATTGGTGTTGGTGAAATTTTAAACTGATAATCCTTAAATACCTATTGTTATATGAATTGATTTCTCTTAGTCAAATTAAAAATTTATGTATTGGAAAGAGGAAAGCTTGAACAGTCTCGGCTCCAATCAAGGGTGTGAATTAGTTGAGAATTATGTGGACAATAACTTGGCTGATGGAGGCATTAAAAGTCTTCGCCGATTGGCCACACTTGTTCTATGTTTGGATTCTTGCTTAAAGCCAAAAACTTAGTTCTGATTTCTTTTTATTCTAGCCACTTTTGACTTATACTAGTGGCTTGTTCGATTCACCATTTCTCAAGTTCTATCGAATCGAAGTATAAGCCGAAACTTACAAGCTAGATCAGCCTTTAACTTTCTTTTCTGTTTTAGAATTATTATTTTTGTATGATGTGTAGGAAACTTGGGATTAAATAACGGGTGATTTTTTTGAGGTTAGGATTTTCATGCAGTAGTATTTGACAGATCACGTGGGATGTCAGACATGGTGTCAAAGAGAAAGATGCTCAGTATGCTTTGACATTTCATCATGAATAGACTTACTAACGAGCAACGCTTGCAAATCATTGAATTTTATTACCAAAATCAGTGTTCGGTTCGAAATGTGTTTCGCGTCCGTGTCCGATGAGCGATGAGGCTCATTTCTGGTTGAATGGCTACGTAAATAAGCAAAATTGCCGCATTTGGGGTGAAGAGCAACCAGAAGCCGTTCAAGAACTGCCCATGCATCCCGAAAAATGCACTGTTTGGTGTGGTTTGTACGCTGGTGGAATCATTGGACCGTATTTTTTCAAAGATGCTGTTGGACGCAACGTTACGGTGAATGGCGATCGCTATCGTTCGATGCTAACAAACTTTTTGTTGCCAAAAATGGAAGAACTGAACTTGGTTGACATGTGGTTTCAACAAGATGGCGCTACATGCCACACAGCTCGCGATTCTATGGCCATTTTGAGGGAAAACTTCGGACAACAATTCATCTCAAGAAATGGACCCGTAAGTTGGCCACCAAGATCATGCGATTTAACGCCTTTAGACTATTTTTTGTGGGGCTACGTCAAGTCTAAAGTCTACAGAAATAAGCCAGCAACTATTCCAGCTTTGGAAGACAACATTTCCGAAGAAATTCGGGCTATTCCGGCCGAAATGCTCGAAAAAGTTGCCCAAAATTGGACTTTCCGAATGGACCACCTAAGACGCAGCCGCGGTCAACATTTAAATGAAATTATCTTCAAAAAGTAAATGTCATGAACCAATCTAACGTTTCGAATAAAGAACCGATGAGATTTTGCAAATTTTATGCGTTTTTTTTTTTTAAAAAGTTATCAAGCTCTTAAAAAATCACCCTATATAACTAACTGGGGTATACCCATGATTAGATTATTTGTTCCAAGTTTTTGGATTTGAATACTATATAATCAAGTCATTTATAATATTGGTGTACAATCTTTATTTCGATAACCAGTTTTGGCTTTGTTGAGAAATAATCATACCTCAGTATGCTTTGATCCCTTTCAACAAAAAATTTTCTAGCTCTTAATACTTCGAACTTTTTTCCCGAAATATATTAGGTTCCAAAATTAATCAGATTATAGAAAGAATATAAAACGATTTTGTGACCGAAACCTTGAAAATATAAAAAGACTGGTTTGTTATTGAAAAAAGTTATTTTCAGAAAGTAAGGTTAAATCATAAAATATCGATAACAATTTATCGAAATATTCAAATAAAAATTAATCGATAATTAAATAAGCTGTTAAAAATTCGAACTTCGCATAAATATATAAGTTAATAATTTTAATTGCAAGACAGGTATTGCAAAATATCGATTACTCTTTATGAAAAAATTAAAATAGCACAAATTTCATTAATAATAATTTTCAGATCAGATTTGTAAAAATTCAAATAATAGTTTATCGATAATTATTAAATTGTCGAAATTATAAAAATATCGGATTAAAATATGCATAAGTATTGAAAATATCGATAACTATTTATCGAAATTTAAAAATCAGACAAAGCATTTTAATATTGAATGACTATGAGAAGATCAGACGCATATACTTTCATAAGTCGCCCTGAGTGTGGTTAAGTTATTTACCGAAAATCCTGGATTTAATTAAAGATGTTTTTCCTGTTATTAGCAAAGGACCAATTTTTCTTCTTTACTGGCGTAGGCACCGCTTATGCGATTATAGCCGAGTCAACAACAGCGCGCCAGTCGTTTCTTCTCTTCGCTACGTGGCGCCAATTGGATATTCCAAGCGAAGCCAGGTCCCTCTCCACTTGGTCCTTCCAACGGAGTGGAGGTCTTCCTCTTCCTCTGCTTCCCGCGGCGGGTACTGTGTCGAATACTTTCAGAGCTGGTGCGTTTTCATCCATCAGGAAAACATGACCCAGCCAGCGTAGCCGCTGTCTTTTAATTCGCTGAACTATGTCAATGTCGTCGTATATCTCGTACAGCTCATCGTTCCATCGAATGCGATATTCGCCGTGGCCAACGCGCAAAGGACCATAAATCTTTCGCAGAACTTTTCTCTCGAAAACTCGCAGCGTCGACTCATCAGTTGTTGTCATCGTCCAAGCCTCTGCACCATATAGCAGGACGGGAATAATGAGCGACTTATAGAGTTCGATTTTTGTTCGTCGAGAGAGGACTTTACTTCTCAATTGCCTACTCAGTCCGAAGTAGCACCTGTTGGCAAGAGTAATCCTGCGTTGGATTTCCAGGCTGACATTGTTGGTGGTGTTAATGCTGGTTCCTAAATATACGAAATTATCTACAACTTCAAAGTTATGACTGTCAACAGTGACGTGGGAGCCAAGTCGCGAGTGCGACGACTGTTTGTTTGATGACAGGAGATATTTCGTCTTGCCCTCGTTCACTGCCAGACCCATTTCTTTTGCTTCATTATCCAGTCTGGAGAAAGCAGAACTAACGGCGCGGGTGTTGAGGCCGATGATATCAATATCATCGGCATACGCCAGCAGCTTTACACTCTTGTAAAAGATTGTACCTGCTCGATTAAGTTCTGCAGCTCGAATAATTTTCTCCAGCAGCAAGTTGAAAAAGTCGCACGATAGGGAGTCGCCTTGTCTGACACCTCGTTTGGTATCGAACTGCTCGGAGAGGCCCTTCCTGATCCTGACGGAGCTTTGAGTGTTGCTCAGCGTCAGTTTACACAGCCGTATTAGTTTTGCAGGGATACCAAATTCAGACATCGCAGCATAAAGGCAGCTTCTTTTCGTGCTGTCGAAAGCAGCTTTGAAATCGACGAAGAGGTGGTGAGTGTCGATTCTCCTTTCACGGGTCTTTTCCAAGATTTGGCACATGGTGAATATCTGGTCGGTTGTTGATTTACCAGGTCTGAGGCCACACTGATAAGGTCCAATCAGTTTGTTGACGGTGGGCTTTAATATTTCACACAATACGCTTGACAGAACCTGATATGCGATGTTGAGGAGGCTAATCCCACGGTAGTTGGCGCAGATTGTGGGGTCTCCTTTTTTATGGATTGGGCATAGCACACTTAAATTCCAATCGTTGGGCATACTTTCGTCCGACCATATTTTGCAAAGAAGCTGATGCATGCACCTTATCAGCTCTTCGCCGCCGTGTTTGAATAGCTCGGCCGGCAATCCGTCGGCCCCTGCCGCTTTGTTGTTTTTCAGGCGGGCAATTTCTATTCGAACTTCTTCATGGTCGGGCAATGGAACATCTTCTCCATCGTCATCGATTGAGGTATCGGGTTCATTTTCTCCTGGTGTGGTGTGTTCACTGCCATTCAGCAGGCTGGAGAAGTGTTCCCTCCATAATTTAAGTATGCTCTGGGCATCGGTGGCTAGATCACCTTGGGGGGTTCTACAAGAGTATGCTCCGGTCTTGAAACCTTCTGTAAGCCGCCGCATCTTTTCGTAGAATTTTCGAGCATTACCCCTGTCGGCCAGCTTATCAAGCTCTTCGTACTCACGCATTTCGGCCTCTTTCTTTTTCTGTCTACAAATGCGTCTCACTTCCCTCTTCAACTCTCGGTATCTATCCCATCCCGCACGTGTTGTGGGCGATAGTAACGTTGCGAGGTAGGCAGCTTGTTTTCTCTCCGCTGCGACACGGCACTCCTCGTCGTACCAGCTGTTCCTTTGCACTTTCCGAAAACCAATGGTTTCGGTTGCAGCTGTACGTAAGGAGTTTGAAATGTCGTCCCACAGTTCCCTTATACCGAGTTGTTGACGAGTGCTCTCAGAGAGCAGGAGTGCAAGCCGAGTAGAAAACCGTTCGGCTGTCTGTTGTGATTGCGGCTTCTCGACGTCGAACCTTCCTTGTGTTTGTTGGCGTGCGTTTTTTGCTGCATAGAGGCGGGTGCGAATTTTGGCTGCAACAATATAGTGGTCCGAGTCGATGTTAGGACCTCGGAGCGCACGCACATCTAAAACACTGGAGACGTGTCTTCCGTCTATCACAACATGATCGATCTGTTTGGTGGTTTTTCGATCCGGAGACAGCCAGGTAGCTTGATGTATCTTCTTATGCTGGAATCTAGTACTACAGATAACCATATTTCGGGCCCCGGCGAAGTCGATCAGCCTCAACCCATTTGGGGATGTTTCCTCGTGGAGGCTGAATTTACCGACCGTAGTGCCAAAGATACCTTCTTTGCCCACCCTGGCGTTGAAGTCGTCAAGCACGATTTTGACATCGTGGCGGGGGCATCTCTCATAAGTGCGCTCCAAGCACTCATAAAAGGCATCTTTGGTCACATCGTCCTTCTCTTCCGTCGGGGCGTGGGCGCAAATCAGCGATATGTTGAAGAACCTCGCTTTGATGCGGATTGTGGCTATACGTTCATTCTCCGGAGTGAATGATAGTACTCGGCGACGGAGTCTCTCTCCCACCACGAATCTACCACCAAACTTGCGCTCCTTTATATGGCCACTGTAGTAAATGTCACAAGGAACTACTCGTCTCTGTTCTTGTCCCGTCCATCGCATTTCTTGGACGGTGGTGATGTCAGCCTTTATCTTTACGAGGACATCTACCAGCTGGGCAGCGGCACCTTCCCAATTAAGGGACCGGACATTCCAGGTGCACGCCCTCAAATCATAGTCCTTATTTCGTTTGCCATGGTCGTCATCAAAAGGGGGGTCTCTCATCCGAGGCTGTTTAAACTTTTGCATTGGGGGTGTTTTTTTACGTGGCGGGTCCCAAACCCAGCGCACAACCTTATGTAGGGGATGTTTCGCCTTCTCACTTTAGCTCGCCTTCAAACGGATGTTCTTAGGCTACCCAGAGGATACTTGGTCAAAGACCGGAAGTCGTGAGCTGCTTGAGTCATATGTAAAAGAATCGTTTCTGGCCACTCCCAAGTGAATGGCGATCAGAGAACTTTCCTCACTTGCGTGAACTTCTACACATGACTCCATCCTCCAATTACAATCACAAAATTAGAGAACAATTATTAGCCGAAAGCAAAAAATCAAAATTTTCGATAAAATTTTATCGATAAGATTTTACCGAAAATTTGTTATCGAAAAATTATCTGATATCGTTAGTTTTAAAGGAAGAATATAAATTACTGATAAAAAGCTGTCGAAAGGTTTTGAAATGTAATCACAAAATATGTTTGAAAAAAATCAAAAATATAAATTGCAAATATACTCCTACAACAATGTATCGAAATTTTTAATATTAGGTTGTCAAAAAAGTTTTGCGGTATTTTTATTGAATTGTTAGCGCGTGAAATGAACTTTCCAAGAAGGTGTAGCATGACCCGATTCGACGAATAAAACTAGAACTACGCGTTTTCAGCGCCAACTAGCGAAAATACCGCAAGACTTTATTGATAACTTGATATGTTATAAATAGTCTATTATATAAAGAAGAGTCAAAATTGGGATGGATCATGATATACAAATAAATACCACCAATTTTCGAACGCCTTTAATCAAGAAAACAGTTATAGAAAATAATGGATAAAACATTATCGAAAATAATCGATGAACTCAAAGTCCAATAAAGTCCAATTTTAGTCTATACACATATGAAAAGTTTTTAAATTTGTATCTTCACGATTTTTATTATGTCAGGTAGAACTGCTAATAACAGGTTCAATAAGACGGCTACAAAAGGTCTTCGATAACAATGGAATTCTTTATTCCTGTGAAAGTACATTCCATGCCATTATGTATGGAACTCGATTTCTTTTGCATGGCCACCACGGGCCCGCTTACATAAGTTTCAAGCATAAACTGGCCAATACTGTCACAATTTTACGGTCGATATTCGTACGAAGGTCATCAATTGGCTTGTTGGCATGGAACACAAACTTGACGTAACACTAAAGGAAATAGTCTAACGGCGTCAAAACGCACACCCGAGGTGGGAAATTGACTGGGATATTTTTTGAGATAACACGTTCACCAAACTTGGTTTTCAATAAATCGATTGTGACATTCGCTGAGGAGCTTGTGGCGTTGCACTGTTGGAACCGCATATCGTCCAAGGCTATATCATTGAGCGGTAGCGATTCCAATTCACAGTAACTTGTCGATCTTTATCATCACAGAAGAAGAACGACACAATGACGCCGCCTACCCATAAACCGCACAAATCATAATTTTTTCGGAATCCAATGGCGACCCATGGAGTACTTGTGGATTGTTGCTTGACTAGTAACGCATATTTTGCTTGTTGTCGAATTTCACCGCTGAAGATAGGTTTTCCATGAAAATCCAGATAATTTACAAGTTTCTTGCTCAGCCCGATTCATGAACATACAACGATTCTTAAGTTCTCGCGTCAATTTGATCTCGTAAGGATGTAAGTCAAGATCTCTTCGCGAAATTCTCTGCAGCGACGTCACAGAGATGCCCAACGCTGAAGAACGTCGTGTGAGGAACTGATATGGGCCTTCCTCAATTGATCTAGCGCATCAGCAAAATTCTCGGGCACTTCTTAGTATCACTGGCTCGGGAACAGTTTTCAATGTGTCTCTGGATTCAATTTTTTCCACTAGATCCTCAATTGTTGATCTGACAATTACAATCTTAAAGTTGAGGCCACTGACTCCGAATGTCAATCCTTACTGAAGAGAAATGTGAAAAGAGCGGGAAATATATGACGTCGCGTGCTGTCCATATCATCCCGTTACAATTACATTTTGATTTTTTCTAGATAGTGATTCTAGATGTAAGAATCAGGATATAATTATAGGCTAATTTGTTCTAATTCTTTTTCAATTTCAGTCTAGAGAATCCGAAAGGGTATTTATAACATTACGTTGATTCGTAAATAACCCCATATAGTATGTCACATAAGAAGAATGCCAAATATGCCTAAAACCTTTGCTATGAAAAATGGTCTCTAACTATTTTAATATTCAACTGCAATCTCACATACAACCATACAATCCCCAAAAAGGAATACTTTTCAATTTAATTTATTGATTCAATGACTCTGAATTGAGCTCTTTGCACTCTCAGTCGACTTTATGTTGCTCCAACGAGTCTTCTCGGGAAAAGAAAATAGAAAATACATCAGCGCTGATAAATGGCATACATAATGGCATTTAGTATGTATGTACGAACACATGCAAATGATTGGGGAAGACAATGCGTTCTAAAAGCGTGAAATTTGAAGTTGTCTTCGCAGATAAAAACAAAAAACGAACAATGGCATGAAGAATGAGCAGCCGATCAGCATAAAATGAGAAAGGCAACTGGAAAATAATCAGACACGCATACACACACACATGCATATATATATATATAGTATATATATATACATATATATATATATACAGTATATACAGCTGGCTTAGAGGTGAAGACAAACAACATCCCCACTGCACTCTGCTCCCGCTAACTGCTTGTCTTAACCAATTTCGTGTCACTGCCGACGTATATCTGGCGCTGGCGCTGTTGCTGCCGCTGCTGCTGCCGCCGACGGCGTTGCACCAATTTCAAATTCCATGCATTTCAAATACTCATTCACAGTTAGTTTTTGCTGCAATAGTTTCGTTTGTATACTTATTTAAGAGCTAGTACAGTCTCTTCATATATGGTTGATGTATATTTCATACTTATTTTATCCGATTTCGGTTATAACCTTACTTTTATTTTGCTATTTAGCTTTGTAAATAAAGAATTTTAGTTTTCTGTCATGAATCTGTTTACTGACTACAGCTATGGGTATGTGTGTGTATTTTATGTTTTATTTAATGTGCCAGTGCGTATACGCAACAACATTTCAGTTTGTGTGAGAAAAAACCAAAGGTTCTATGGCTGCAGTACAGCGTTTAATTTTTATGCAGCTGAAACATGTTGCTATTGAGTGTAACGGTTGTACGTATAACCGAAAATTAATCGCGAATGATGGGACTGTGATCCCATGAACAGCAAAAAAAATGCAAAGTTGTCGCTATACCGCCCAGTCTGTTCGCTTAGAGGGTTGTGTGAAGGAGGTAAATATGTGAATTGTATTCTCAGACTTGAATTAATGAAGAAATCAGTGTCTTCATTCATAAAAATAAGCGCCGTATAGCGACAATTTGCACTTTTTTTTTGTTGTTCATGGGACCAGAGTCCCATATTTTTGAACACTGATTCTTATGTAAAATTGGACGAGGAATCGAATGGAAAAGTCAATTTTGAAAAATAGTTGGGGGAAAAGCTCAAAAACCGGGTTTTTGGAAAAAAAATGTTTTTTTTGGATTTTGAAAATTTTTTTGGATTTTGAAAGCATTTTTATCAGAAAGCTGAGATTTTTTTACATAAAATTGGATAACTTAAAAATTTTTTTCACTCAATTTTGAGGTCGTTCAAAAATAAAAGAAATAGTCATTTTTTCGTTTGATCTCAATTTGAATTGCGCGCCAAAAAACAATGGAGCAACTTTGACCACTAAAAAGTTAACAGATATTCTTATTTTGGTCTATATTATGATATTCTAAACTTTGGTCGAAATCGGAGAACCACGGGTACAAAACCATGTCGCCATTGATGGAATGGCCCATATATATAAATGATCAGAATGACGAGAAAAGTTGAAATCCGGGTGACTGTCTGTCTGTCCGTCCGTCCGTGAAAGCTGTCAATTGAGTAGAAATGGAGATATCTTAATGAAACTTGCTATGCACTTTCCATGGTAAATAGAAAATACGAGTTCGTAGATGGGCTAGGACCACGCCCACAAAACGCCATTAAGCGCAAACCGATACGACTACTACAAAAAACTACAAAAACCGCTATAAATTCTTAACTAACAGAGTCATTAAATTTTACCCGAGAAAAGGTATAACAGGTCTTTAGTGGAGTCGGGGTTAAAATTTCAACCAAATTTGGTCCGTGATATTTCTTCCCAATTGTAGTAAGCCTATGTGCTAGAAATGGGTTGAATGAAGTCAATACTTCCTTTAGCTTCCGAAGCTTTAATACCCTTAACTAGAGTAGAAATGCAGCATTTAAGATGCGAGTGTATAAATAACTGTATTTTAATTTTGAGCGGTCAGTTTGTATGACAGCTAACTGCTATATCAGTCCGATTTGAACAATTCGTTCGGAGAATGCTGAGTTGGCTTGGACCATTATTACTGCGAAGGAAAGGAAGTATGCAAAATATCAGATCGATATCTCAAATAGTGAGAGATATCCGAAAATTTCCTCTGTATGTGCAAAACTTCGTGGCAAACATAAATATCTGTGTATGATACTCGTACATAAGAAATATGCTACAAAACTCCAAAGATATATTTTCTAACTAAAAATATTCCCGATTAATGTCAATGACACGTTGAAAGGGTCCGACAAATTTGGAGAATTTTAAGTTTATATCAGGAATGTGTCAAATTTCCTAAAGCCATTGAGTAATCCGCGATGTGAACTATGTTTTGTTGTTGCTTTTTTATGAGCATGTAAAATAACTTCGTAATTTTGTGAATACTCAGGAGTCGATAACCATTCGGCAGTTATAAATCTGAATCATTTAGAATTACTATGTGTGTGAGGTAAGGTTTGATAAAATAGGTTGGAGAAGGACTAATTTAAAACGAGAGCCAAAGTATACAGTAGAACTCCAATTATCCGAATTAATGGGGACCGGGACCCATTCGGATAATCAAATAATCGGATAATCGGATTTTTTTTTTTTTAATTGCCATTGGAGAGAATAAAAGCTACGTTTTGATATTGCACTATTTTTTTATTGAATTAAATGAAAGAAACATGAAATTTTCACATGTTTTAAATATAAATAAAATGTACTTATGTAAAAGTTTAGAAATAAAAATCATTGTTTTTTAAACATCTCCGTCAATGTAAGCTGTTTTGCGGTCTTCAACCGTTTTCGGGCAGCCAGGTCACGCATTCGCTTGACGGTGAGCAGTTGCAAGTAGTCACACTCGGGCTGACGCTCCATCCACTTCAAAGCAGTCTCGAGGGCTGCAAATGCTTCACTAGCTGATGGTCCAGCATCTACTTCAACATCAGCAGAAAGTTCTTCTTCCACTTCCACTTACACATCTTCTCTCACACATACAACAATTTCATCGTCATTGAGAATTTGAAAACCAGGGTCAGACGTGTCACAAGCCATCCACTCTCCTACATCTTCAGCACTTACTTCTGTACAACCAGGAATTTTTACAATCATTTTTCTTATTTCCTCTAGTGACAACGCATCGTCATCATCATCATCCTCTCCATATCCTTGTTTCTCATTTTCTTCAGATTATTTTTTTTTTTTTGTTCTTCTCAGACGGTAGGCCTTTCAGTTTAGTAGGCACAACGGCAAGTTAAGACAAGTCAAGTCAAGACTTGACGCGCAAACACTGGCTTCGCGGGGGGAAGAATAATAGTGCACTTAGACTTTTTTTGGACAATTTTTTGTGATTCGGATAATCGGCGATTCGGATAGTCGGAGTTCGGATAATTGGAGTTCTACTGTATTACTCTCGACCTAAAGCTGAGATTTTTCAGATATCAAATTTTTGTCAAGAAGACATTGATTACAATGATATAGAATTAATATATATAAATTTAAAGGCAAAGAAAGTCTCGGGGAATGTATTCAGAAATATTTATGGATTTAGACCTTCAATAACTTAATGTTGTTAAAAAAATTTAATTTCAATAAAAATCGTATATACATTTGTATATTATAAGCAAAGCTGATTGTATACAGAAAAGATGAAATAGTGCTTCAGCTGATTGTACAAACTTAAAGGACACACCTAAAGTGACAACATGAAAAGATGGCATTTTATCGAATTATGGAAAATGCTTACATTGTTTTTCTTATAGCGGAAGTTTGCTCAATACTTGCCTCAATCTCTTCCATTGTCTGTTATAACCGAACATCTTATGGCAACTTGCAACTAAATTTTCCGCATATTCCGCTGGAACGACCGTCCGGTATTCTGAAGTAACAGAATGAAATCTTTTGTTGACATTTACTATTTTCTTGATATTTTGGCCTTCATTAAAGCCCAAGCATTCTCTATTAAATTGGCGTCTGCTGATTGCAATGACCATTCTAAAGTAACAATATAATTTTCATGCTTTTATTGAGTACACAGAGTTCCTATATTCGGATCATTGCCTTCTTTCAGTATCCAATCATCGTTCTGCGCCCCGCAGTTGCTTTAATAATCTTAATATTCCATTTGAAACATACTTTCTTTTTTATATCCCGAAATGACGTGAAAGAAAATCAAAACAACTTATCGAATTCTACGTAATTCAAGTGATAAGCTTTGTTGGCAAAATGAAAAAATATTATATATTGTGTATGGGAGTTAGGGAAATATAGAGCCGATTTTAACAATTTTTGCACTTAAACATCGTATTAACATGCCACATACTAGTTAAATGCTCTATGGGTTTCATTAAGAGGTTACAATGGTTTCCTCAGGAAAAAAACAGAATTTTTTCAACAATTTTTTTCTCATATAAAAAATGGAATGGAGCTCAGCCGCTGTCTCCTAATTCGCAGAACTATGTTAATGACGTCTTATATCTCATACAGCTCATCGTTCCATCGATTGCGATATTCGCCGTGGCCAACGGGTAAAGGACCAAAACCCTTTCTCTCGAAAAATTGTAATGTCGACTCATCAGATGTTGTCATCGTCCATGCCTCTGCACCATATAGCAGGACGGGAATAATGAGTGACTTAAAAAGTTTGATTTTTGATTTCTCAATTGCCTACTTAGTCCGAAGTAGCACATGTTGGCAAGAGATGTTCTGTGTCGTAGTTCGAGGCTGACGTCGTTGCTGGTGTTGATGCTGGTACAGATGATGCAGACGAAATTATGTACAACTTCAAAGTTATGACTATAAACAGTGACGTCAGTACCAAGTCACGATATCATCGGCATACGCCAGCAGCTGTACACTCTTATAAAAGATTGTACCTACTCGATTAAGTTCTGCAGCTCGAACTATTTTCTCTAGCAGCAGATTGAAGAAGTCGCACGGTAGGGGATCGCCTTGTCTGAAACCTCTTTTGGTACCGTACGGCTCGGAGAGGTTCTTCCCGATCCTGACGGAGCTTTGAGTGTTGCTCAGCGTCAGTTCACACAGCCGTATTAGTTTTGCGGGGATACCAAATTCAGACATCGCGGCATAAAGGCAGCTGCTTTTCGTGCTGTCGAAAGCAGCTTTGAAATCGACGAAGAGGTGGTGTGTGTCGATTCTTCTTTCACGGGTCTTTTCCAAGATTTGGCGCAATATTCGAACATTCATCGTCATCGATTGGGGAATCGGATTCGCCTTCTCCTGGCGTTATGCTTTTATTACCATTCAGTAGGCTGGGGAAGTGTTCCATCCGTTACTAGATCACCTTTGGGAGTTCTACAAGAGTATGCACCGATCTTGAAACCCAACAGGATCATGTAAAATGTAAAAATACGTGTTTTAGTTAGAACCTTAGTTTAGAACTTGAACGAAGAAAAAACTGAAAATTGGATTTTCGACTGACATTTTTAGAAAAAAATGAAGATTCCAATGAAAATTTCTCGACATTAAATTTCACAGTAGCTGTGTCCCTTTCTAGTATAAAATCTTTAATGGCAATCCTCCTCAAAACCTATCTTATAATTTTTATAGCAATTGCTTCCCTTCCTTCATTTTGATGAGCTTAATTTCTTAAGGCTCCCTTAAAGTCGTAATTGTCTTTTGCTTTGAGCAAACTCCTTATACAGCCAAACACACGCACAGCTGCACACACACACATGCTTTTGGTGCACCTCACGCCAAAGCCTCACATAATTCCCTGCTCTTTGCTTGCAAATTTCCCATTAATCCTGTTGCGTTCACTGCCACTGTCAGCTGCCTGCCTGCACTAACACAACGGCAACTACGATTGAAACTCAAACTCAAATTCGAATTCAAATTCAGTTTCAGATTCAACTTTCGATTCGGCTGCAATTTCCGCTCTTACTTCCACACAAATACTTTTTGCAAATCTTTTGGAAATGTTCGACGAGCCACTCCAATTCCACAAACACACACCGCTGCATATATGCTTACACACACATACATACACTCGCATACAGAGCGCCGCACTTCAACGCTTCGCTGTTTGGTGGCACGTTGGCCTCGCAAATCCGTCCAACGGTTTCAACTTTTCAGGCAAATCAACAGTTCGCTCGCGCTGTGTCGCGTGGATTCGCTGTAATATATATGCCTTTATATGTATATTTGCTTGTATGTGTGTGTGTGTGTGTGTTTGTTGTAGTGCTGCGCGCACTTGTGCTCGGTCGCCTGTGGCATGCATCATTGCCGTTTGCCACCGTCAAAGTGAAAGGACGAAATAGAGCAGAACACATTGCAGTGACGAAGGCGCTGAGGAGGATGCAGAGTGCAAGTGGCGGCGCAACGCCTTGAAGGATAGTTTAGTGTGCGCTTGTAATAAGTAGGTAGCCACGCTTGGCTTGTTTACATATACACACATACAGATATAAAATGATATAGATTTGGAGCACCTTTGTCTTTGCTTTTGTTTTTGTCTTGGTCCATCTTTCGTCAGCGCAGCACCTTTGTGTGGCGTCGAGCGACGACGAGCATTCAATGGTTATAGTAAATGGAAATGTCACTCGTTTTGTTTATGGAAGCGCAAAAACGGCTTTGACAAACACGCATACACATAAAAACAAACTTTCGTGTGTGTGTGTGTGTGTTGGTGTGTGTTTGCTGCTAAATCTAATGCAAGGACAGCAGGCAGCAGAGCTTGCAATATTTCAATTTGCATACAATTTGCGGGTGAATGCATTCGCAAGCAACCAAACACACACGCACACATGCACAGAGATAATAATATGTACCCACACATAGACACATACTAGTTGCAGTTAAGCTTCTGCAGTATGGCGATCTTTTGGCAAATTTCATGGCAACAAATAATCGAACTGTGAAGACAATTCATGCAACTGGCGTAGCAAAACAATCATTGCGCTGACTCGCTGGCCGAAAGTCGGTGCTTTCTCTGTTCCATACGGCAGAGAGAAACACTTGCAGTCTCAATTAGCATAGTTCACAGAAATTTAGCTGTCAATTCAGACTTATATGCTTACAAATCGTTAGACAAATGTTAGAGAGACGACAAGAGAGCTCGACATCTCTCGCGAGTCCGTTCGAATGGTTTTGGTGGATATTTTGGGTATGAAACGAGTTGCTCGACTCGTCCCGGTAAAGGTGAAGTTTTTTTTTTTTAAATATACTGTAAAGAGTCTCTTTGGACATGCCTGATTATGAAAATTCCGATCCCACATTCATAGAGAGCATTACAACTGCCGATAATACACAGGAGTTTGACATGGAAACAAGTCAACAATCATCGGAATGTAGGGGAAAAAAACGAGCCGAAAAAAATAACCACGCCAAAGCCCTCAAAACTCAAAGTGAGCTCATTATTTTTTCTCGATATTCGTAATTTGGTCCAACATGAATTTGTTTCGGAAAGACAGGTGGTCTTTACGGATATCTATTTGGCCGTGTTGAGGCGTTTGCATGACAAAATCTATCGAAAACGGTTGGAATTGTGGAAGAACAATTCATAGATTTTACATCATGATTACCATCACCATGAAATTAAGCCACGATTGTGATCGAATTTAAAGCAACAAACGCAATGAATAGCTATATGAAAAAAAGTAAACTAAGAACTCAACATTTTCGCTACCTAAAAGCGGTGTATCAAGAAGATTGAAGATTCCCCAATCAGAGTGGCTAAAGTGCTTCGAAACTTGGTTCAAACGCGTGCGGAAGTAGGTAGGTCATAATGCAGAATCTGTTGGAAAAAAAAACAAAAATAATAATAATTAGAGCTCTAAAGGAAGCTTCAACCTGATAACTCTACCTGTTCGCTGAAATACTTGTAGCTTGTATAAGAGAAGTGTTGTTGTCCGACACGTGACCAGAAGAACCTATAAAGTACCATCCTCTTGGTACCACATAAACATTAATTAATAGTTCTAAGAAAAAGAAGGTTGCTTTTCGACACTGAGCAAGGCACAAAGAACTGCTTCATCTAAAACGGGGTATGACAAGGCTCCTCTTATGGAATCTGATATATGACGAATGCTAAGAAGACAACAACCCACAGAACTGAAACTAATCGCATATACAGACGATCTTATAGCGGAAGCAATTGCTAAACAACTATATGACGCAAGGTACAAATGAAATGATTGCATAAATGGTCTGAGAAATTAGTTATCTTCCATGAGTATATATTTCTGGCAAAGAAAATAAAATGACGCAAACAAAGCGACACAACAAACTGGCGGTTTTTACTCTTCAAGGTAATCGATTACGCTATATGCGGCTCCAATTTGGATCCAGGCGCTAAACAATAAAATATGAGGTTTGACAATTAAATAATGAGACTGGTTTTATTGCCGCGCTTGTGGTAAGCTTGTGACCTTGAAATTCCCTTACTCTTTTTCCGGCATCTCTCCCCTCTCCATTGATATATGTACCATCGCTCTAGCTTGTTCAGTTCGCCTGCTGCGTCAAGTTGAGTAGACATGTGTTTGTAGTGCTCGTCACGAAAATGGAAAAACGAAATCAAGAGCAACGCGTCGCGATAAAATTTTACGCCAGATTGAGCGAAACAGCTTCGGAAACGTACGCTAAAATTGTAAGAGTGTATGGGGATAGTGCTCTTAGTAGTGGTAACCAAACGCCAAAGCTCACAATGGTTGTCTCCGCGCGCCCCCCGCCCGAAAACAGCTCGCATGAACAAGTCGAAGGTGAAAACGATGATTATTGCCTTTTTTGATAGCCGTGGAATCGTCCACGAAGAATTCGTTCCACCGGGGAAAACTGTGAATCAAGTCTCCTATTGCTAAACACTCGAAAGCTTGCGAAAACGAGTCAACAGGGTGCGCTCAGACATCGCTCGTAACTGGATCCTTCATCACGACAACGCGCCGTGCCACACCGCCCTCAGCGTTCCCCAGTATTTGGCATCGATAGGGATCGCCGGGTTGCCACAGCCGCCTTATTCGCCCGACATGTCTCCCTGTGACTTTTTTTGTTACCTAAAACAAAATTGGTAGTCAAAGGAACCCATTTTGAGTCGATTACGGACATCCAGGCGGCCGTGACGAGGGTACTCGCGGACATCGCAGTCGAAACGTTCCAGAAATGTTACGAAGCATGGAAGACGCGCTGGAATTGCTGTATAGCTGCCCAAGGGGACTTCTTTGAAGGAGATGGCAGAGTTGTAGAATAATTTTCAAATATACGGATTTTATGGTATCAGTCTCATTAGTTAATTGTCATACCTCGTGTACGCTGGAGAAATAAACGCAGTTCCTCAGCTGTCGGCAATAAGAGTTCCGTTTTCGAAAACTACATATGTGATGAGGCTGTTGAAATAATAGCCACTAATCATTCATGCACAGACGGAGACGGAAAATGAATTAGATTTAGCGGATTAAATTTATGCACTCCGTATTTCAATACTTCCCCCTTCTATAAAAACAAAAAATCCCTCTGGGACTTCAAGAAAATCTAACACTATTTTTTACTTAAAATATTATTTCGTTGGTAGAAATGCGACACAACTCAGTAAAAGCTTTCGAAGAAGAAATCCTTAAGACAGCTTCAGAATATATTTTGTACCAAAATATAAAAAATATATATTTTTCCGTACAAGTTTTTCCAGTTAGCTTTGAGACTGAATCTGATTAACAAATTCATCATCATCCGAACATCGCACACTTTCTCAAGCGTTGATTGGTTAGATGAATGGAAAGGGAGGAGCTTAAGCGCCAAACCGCGAGGAAACGCTTAAGATCAAGATTAGCCCCATAAAACTCACGAGAAACCTGAAATTAAACCTGGTATTTGGTAATTCGGAGCCGTGGATAACATCCCGTCTCAACGAGCTGAAGGCTGGTCATTCGCAAAGGTAATGTTCCCGCGTTTTACCAACTCCCGTGCCTACTATGTATTTTGGCGGAACCCACTACACCTACTTTTTAAAGGTGGGCTAATAAAGATAGGAGTCCTCAAATGACCCTTGCTATGTTAGTTCTCACTTGCCTAAAAATATAAAATTTTCAGCATCTTCAGCAAAGCATCTTTGTGGAACCTTTGTCTGAATTGCAAGAACTGAAGTTTTCCTCAAAGTTTTTTATCTCAAGCAACCGTTGAAGCAGGGGAAAGCTTTAGTGCAGTCCAACAAGGGATTTTGATCCATATTGCCCCCGACGGGCCATTCTCTGAGTTTTCGTTTTCTTCTATTCTCATGTGACTGAGTACCAAGATGACTTGACTTCTTACATAACCTAACGCTTGGGCTCTAGAAGGGTTATAGACTTACTGGTTGGAGAATGAGCTCACTTGGCTCCTTCTGTAATACTAGCAAGACAGAATTGTAGTCATTAAGCTTAAAGCTACCTTCTATGTAAGGAATACTACAGAATAAGCCCGCTCCTATTCATATTTTACCACTTAATTCATCGCCGAATACATCGATTTCACCGTTGGAATTGTTATTATTGTTCTATTCTTCTCAACTGGAGAATAAACAAGTTCTGTTTAATTAATTGTTAATGGTTCTCCTTTTCTCGGTCGCGTTCCTAATTTGGCCCGAGCTCAGAAAGAAGGAGGTCGACCTTAAATTTTCAGCTTTGAATCACACTTCACTTGAATATGTATTGGCCGAATATCGAGCGAAAGTATCACAGCCTTTATGAAACAGTTTCCATTGACCCCATATTCTAAGTTCCAGAGGTTTAATGCCCCACACGAACAACCCATATGTTGGTAGATGTCTCCAGTGTAGATCACGTGAGGTCGAAGACTTCATTCAGAAGCAAATTACAGGAGTTCCTCGAAAAGTTTTGGAAGCGCTGATCTTAGATGTTTTCTGCAGCTTATATTTTCATCTAGAATAACTCCAAGAGATTTTGCAGTGCTCGATAGTGCAATAGCTCTATCTATCAAAAAGGGCCAATTGAATTGAGAAAGAAAAAAGAAAATTCTCTTTTCTACGAATCAATAGTTAGATTATGGCCCTCTACTCAGTTGACGGAGTTATTAAGGACCCTCTCTAAGAGCCATTATAAGCGTTTGAAATTCAGCCTTGAATCATAGTCACCAATGTTGTCCGAGTAGCGGGCAACGCTCACCATTGTCTATGAAATGCCTATTGCTTAGCAAATCACTAGCGGTTTCTAGCGAGCCAGCAATATCCAAGCATCAAAGTCAATTTAATTATCATATTTAATTACAACGAATAATATACCGTTTGGCATTTGGCATTGCACGACACTGACATAATAAAGCAAACTCTCAATTATACCGTTACACAAAAAAGAAAGATGTTTGCACAAATGAATTGTGTGTTTATGTGTGTTGAAGTGTAGCATTAAACCACTCATCAAATGTCAGCAACCATTGCTATGTGGCAAATTCCACACATTTCTCTTGCCACATACCACATACCCGAAGCCGCATTGTCTACCAACATTTTAGCACTGTCGCTGACAAATACTTTGTCAATAGCATAACTGTAGTTAATTTAATTTGTGAATGAGTTGTCTTTACCGTTAGATTGTTTGTTTAGGTCACTGAACTAAGCACTATCTTAATTAGCTGAGTTGCCACAGATACATATTTATTTTCATACTTTCAATGAATAGCAGAAATATTAAATGAAGTTCGAACTTTACGTGGTGTAGTTAAAAGAAGTGAGACAATGGGCGTGGCACCGCGCCCAGTTGTTATAAATTTCATATCACACACTTCGATCGAACAGACTTAAATTAAATTTAGTTCATAATTTTAGTATTATGTTTTCCGATTTGTCCGGAAAGTAATAGGACTGAGTCGATTTGCAAAAAATTATTGAACCAATCGTTCCAATTATTCAAAAACTTTTAAAATAGGCTTCTTCTGCGTCAATGCAGTGCTGGCAGTGCGATTTTCAGGCATTGAAGGCGTCAGGGAAGACATCCTCCGGAATAGCCTTGAGAACCGAGGTGCATGCTGCTTGGATCCTCTTTGTCGTCTCAAAATGCTTGCCTTTCATCGGCCTTTTCAGGCAAGGAAACAATAATAAAGACCGGGTGGCCACTTCTGGGTTGTAGTGCGGCTGCGGCAGCATTTAATGCCGGCCTTGGTTAGGTAGCCTTTCACAAGAAAGGCGGTGTGAGCCGGGGCGTTGTCATGGTGCTTTTTTTAATCGACTGCGATATCATGTCGGACCCCAAGGACCCTTCTTTGGAGTCTCGTGAGGACTTAAACGTAAACGTTGACGTTTTGTCTAGGAGTAACAAATTCATGGTTTACGATGCCTTTCATTCTTGCCTTTTTTGGTTGAGGAGACGCCGGTGTGTGCCACTCGGAAGATTGCCTTTTTGTCTCGGGATCATACTTAAAGATTCATGACTTGTCATCTATGATTACGTTTTCTTGGCACACTTTCACTCGCTTTCGGCCACCACTCACAGAAACACGTCGCGGGAAAATGTTTGTCCTGACTCTCCAGGTGCTCG
Source organism: Bactrocera zonata (assembly GCA_037783105.1). Lineage (NCBI taxonomy): Eukaryota > Metazoa > Arthropoda > Insecta > Diptera > Tephritidae > Bactrocera > Bactrocera zonata. The sequence goes on along the minus strand of JBAWJQ010005982.1, from coordinate 1,071,635 downwards.
GAGACAACTGACCAGCCGCTCATTCGTTAACTAGGAACGCCCTCTACCGAAAAAAGTTTGTGTGCGCACGCTCTGAAGTACAGTCGCGGCGAAAGAAAATAAGTCCTATTACTTTCCGGACAAACCCTGTATATTGATTTGTGTGCTTTGGCGTTACCCTAATATAAAACCATTCCTCTCCTATTGGCCAATGCTGACAGCATAATGCGAATTAGAAGTCCATAACCACCCAGTCCATAGTGTAACCTTCCAGTCCGCCAATACTGGCTAAATCCCCATTTTCAGCATCTTAACGGGACACGACAACGATGATTTTAACTTGCTGATGCGTATGTTTCCTACTTTTCATTACCAGATTATTACCGCCCGCTACAGAAATGGATTGTTTTACTGTGATTTACCAGTGGTTCGAAGACAAAAGTTCAGTCAATGAGGTTATTAGTTCATTAGTAATCGAGACATACAGCGAACATCTTCCCTTACTCACCCTTACTTAAATGATTATAAACGGGTTTTTACTGCAGACCGACATTGACTCCAATTCCAATTTTCAAAGTTTTATCGATATTTTCGACAGTTGGCCTTCTAGATGATAGTTCATTTCTGATGCCAAATTACCGTAACGGAATAGACGAAACTAAAGTAGCCCGTGATATCCTATAACAGCTTCAAGACCATATACTTTCTGACACAGAGCTCTGCTAAAAATCGTAAAAACAGTCAATGCTTGCCCCAAGCCCCTTTATAAGGTTCTTGGCGCTTCCAACTGTCTTTTCAAGGTTTGTGTCCTACAAAAGGTAAGATTTCTTAAAAAAATACGGTGAAAAAGTATTACAAATCGCAATAAAGTATCAGTCCAAATACCGAGATAATAGATTATAAACTTTCCATGCAACCAAACGCTGAAAATCGCGTCACTTAACTTTGAACTCTGAGTCTATCGGTCAATACTAGAGTTATACCGATAAATTGTCGCAAAGATAGCGTCATAAAAATCGGTTCAAGTCTTCCCAAACAGCGCCTTACGTGTTATAATGGTTTTAGTTTCTACGATTTATAATACATTTTTGCTGACATCTAGAAATGTTTTGTCAGCAGATTGATCAGAGAAGAAAATACTCCGTAATTTGCCATTTGTTGCCATTCGCTTTCGCCATTGTATACTCAGCTTTAGTTTCTGATTATAGAAATTTTATTTTTCTCGAATAATATTTTGAAACATTGCATCTTGGCACTTAAAGAAGTTTGGACCGCGACATTAGATTTTGCTCTAAAATTGCGTCTGCGAAACATACAAACATTTTTTAGATATTTTGAAATAAAGGATGATTTACTTCGAGGTTATCTACTTCTTTAAAGCAAAAACGTAGACACTTCAAATTTAATAGGGAATGTTTACTATCATTCGAAAGAACAGTTTTTGGAATTTATTTTTATTCTCTTTCAAATGTTGGTTGCGTCTACGATGGTCCATTCGTTGAGTCCAATTTTCGATGATTCGTTCGAGCAATTTGATGAGTTACTGATGAATGACAAGATGTTTTGCTCCAAGGATTGAGTCGAAGGGGGATCTGGCCGTACGATCTTGGTGGCCAATCCACCGGCCCAAACAAGAAAGCTGTCTTGTTAAAACCAGATGACGCCAAGATCACGAGCTTCAATCTCAACCATCAAATAGTTGGTTATCATGACGGCAAAACATTCGCCATTGACAATTTCACGTTGTCACCGGCATAGTTTTTTAATTGCGGACCTATGGCTCCACCGACCCACAAATCACATCAAAGTTCCGGGGTTTTCTGAATAAAGTGTCTGCTCTTGAATCCCTACAGGTTGCTCTTCGTCCCAAATGTTTCAATTTTGCTAGCTTCCATACCCATTGAAACAGGAATAGACCACATCGCTAAACAAAATTTGTCTTGAAAACGTCGGATCTTCTTGGAACTTAAGAGTCCATAGAGCGAAGCGATATCGCTTAGGAAGATCGAGAGGCTTCAGTTCTTGTATAAGCTGTATTTTGCACGTTTTTGATTTTAAATTTTAACGTAAAGTGTGCCAATTTGTTCCCTATGGTAGTCCGAGTAGCTGCTGAGGCATCGAATCGACTACTCAGGTCCTCGTGTACACTTCAAGCAACGGCTGATGTATTTTCTTCACTGCGTGCTGGACCTGGTCTATTTAGGCGAATATTATTCAATAATGAATGCTGGGTCTCCAGATGGGTGATGAAGTTGCTCAGTAGGCGTTACGTTGACGATAAGTTAAGCGAACAATTTTTTACAGAACGTGAATTTTCGTAATAAAATTGTAGAAATTGTTCAGCGTAAAGTTGTTCAGACGTAAGTCTTACCATGATGAAATGCCAAACAACATTGAACTAAAATGGAATGACACTTCACACGACTCACGCGTGATCAGTCATAAAAAGGTTATTCAAAAAGTACCACTACTTGGATCACCCGTCAATAATATTTCGCAAAATCATAAAAATCTAAAAAAAATGTTTGCTACAAAACGTTTTATTTGCGATAAAGCTAGAGAAGCATAAACCATCCAACAACAACTTGTCAATGAAGCCAAATCACCACTGCATATAAAGTATCAGCGATAAGCACTTGAATGTGAAGTGCAGCTGCATGTGGCATACAATCAGAATCAAAATCAAAATCAAACTTGCAACTTAACCTCAAACAAAGCAAGCAAACAAGTGCTGACACTGCAAGGCAATGAAGGCCATGGAGGCAATGAATACGCTTAGCAGAAGTATAAATATTTCACCAACTGACTGGTTGATTGACAGCTCAACACTGGCAGTGGATAGACCACTATCATAGATACAACTCTGTATGTGTATATATGCATGTGTGTGTGTGTGTGTGTCCATCTAAATCACTAGTTCCAAAAATGAATATGTTGATTGGAGTGCTTAATAGCTAGTTTTGTGTGTATGCGTATGTGTTGCAACAACGACAACATTGTACGTGAATTCTACGGCAAAAATGCATATTGCTCTCGAGAAACACATCCGCTTGCCACAATTGGTCTGATGGCTCGCACGTTTGCTGCTAGTTGATAAGCAAAAAAGTCCAAAACAAGGCGCTCGCCTAATCGGAAGTGAATGTGCAACATGTCTACGGCAATTGCAACCACTGACATCTCGACTATTTATTTGTCTGGCTGTCCGGCGTAGAGTTGCGGCGCGCGAGCTTCGTTCGGCCATTTGCTTAATGTACTTCAAGCCAGCGTTTTCAATATTTATTTTTATTTTTTTTTTTTTAAATTTGTATGAGTGCTGTAACGGTTGCTTGTAAGGTGAGGAAATTTTCGTAGAGCATAAGTTGGTGGAAGTTTTAGTGAAATATCTCTTACTTGCCTCATTTCCAAATGTTTACCTTTTGAATGGAAGGGCAAATTTTGCTCACTCAGCCATAGCATCATAAGAGAATCCAAACCGTTTCCATAGTACCAAGAGAGGTACCAGGAGGGAGCGTAGAAAAGACTGCCTAACGCCATGCAAACCGAAGATCTCCGAGTGACCAGCAGATTTAGTTCGTTCTACATGAGCTCCGATATACAGCTTCCTCTTCAGCAAATAAATATTGCAACACTTAGAAGTCAACTGACTCCACAAAAGAATTCTGGTTCTCTCTAGATGAATGGATACCTTATTAATTCGTTCGTGGACTAATTGAGTTTTATGATTTGATCTTAGCGTTGCAGGAGATTGATTTCTCTATTTGAAGCAAAATAGTTCTAAGGTCATTCTTTGGTCAGCTTGATAGGAAACATTCTCTTGGAGACAGTAATAATGATTTCCTGTTTGTTCGAAATAACTCTAAGTCTGCCATCAATATATGTTGCAACTGCTTTTTCGAAAAGCCTACAATTTTTTCGAGCACTACCTGTACTAGTCTATTCTAATTGGGTTAGACTATATTGCTTGGTTAAATAGTTCTCTTTAGATGTTTTAGAGCACTTGCTTTATTATGAATTATTAGTTGTATATCATAGTTTGCGTTGAGCTTCCTAAATCCTATTCGCATTTCATCAAACGTGTGCTGGTCGCAAAAAAAGATCCACTTCAGTCCGAACTTAGATATGCTCGTATCTACATCTGATCTGCTTGCTTTTCTTCTACAACTGCTGTGTCCTACTAAGAATAGTCACGTCTTGCATGTGCTGATGTCTGCGAACGTGCTGCGGTTTAGCTAGTAAACAACACAAAATATATTGCTTACAGTCAATGTTAATAGTGGCCGAAGTGGCTGAAGTGGCTGAAGTGGCTTACAGCCCAAAAACCGTTAATGCATATCAGGCTATACGACGTTTGGCGTAGTATTTGCTTTTTTATTTCAATATTATTTTATTTTTTTGCGGAGAAAAGCTACTGCTGGGGCTTTTAAGCAATATGAGAACCAATTGGAGACGAGCTTCAATCGGAAAGTTCGAAGAAATCTAAGAGCTTATATTTTGATGAATAAGCGATGAAAGAGAGAGTAGCTTTTTTCTAATCGAAAGCAGATGTAGCTTCTGTACTCTTAGAAATGAAGGCTTGTGATCTAAGATCTGTTGTGCTTAGAGTTATCTTACAAAAAGGCAAATAAAAAATAGTGATGAGAAACTAATAGTAAGAAAAGGTCTTATAAGGTAGTTCTGCTGAAAGAAATCGAACATTTTCTCATTAAGTATACCCTCCCAACAATATCCGGAGACAACTTTAAACCACGTGCGATTCTCGAGGCCTTGCAGACATGGTATTTTTTAAGCTATGATCCGAAGTTTTCATGATTTTACTCGCTTGCATAGATGAAGTTCTGTTCTATATTAGTTTCATATATATGTAGTTCCTCCTCAAGTTGACTACATCTTCTGTCAAACAAGTACATTTCGATTACTTATTGACAGTGTTGATAAAAATCTACATTTAAACTAATGGTTTTCCGAGATAGCTAAGTAAGATGGTAGGATAAATGCATGATGACGACGATGAAAATCCCCTAACTCCATTATGTTCTCTCTGAATCACCCTATAGTCTTGGTGAAGTGCATTTTTGCAAGTTTTATATATGCAACTTTCCCCGCCAAGAAAGTATACTGATAGTTGCGAGCCTTACATCGCATTGAAGTTGCTTATTAGTCTTTACTTCTTCTACCTCTTGACTGCTTGTACTTCTTATTAAATTAATTTAATCTTAATTTAATTACTGTGCTCTCTGCATGTGAGACACTGAAGTGATTTGGTAGTCGGAAGGGGATTCTGATATATAATTTTGCAGAAAAGACACCACCTCCCATTGGACTATTCAGTTTTATTCATCCATATTGATACTTATCTCCGCGTCTTTGTCCACCTAACGCCTATCACACTGCTCTCGCGATTTGAATTTAATATTGGAATCGAATTTAAGTCAATTTCCAAAGGATTAAGAGGATGAGTGATATTAGCTAGAAATGGAAACTTGCTAGGTATATTAAAAGCTAGCTTATTTGGAAAATTTTCCTCTGACCAAAACCACCACATTTACTACTACTATTACCAACAGCATTAAATTTGCTTCTGTGGATTTTCCTTTAAAATTCGCATGATTTTCCAGATAATAAAGGGACCATTCACAATTTCTACTTAAAATAAAAAAGAGGCTTACTTCAAAGCAATTTTTTTTCCCGAAGAGCTAAGTGGGAACTACACAGTTTTTGTATTTTCTTCACATTTTCATCTCTCTGAATAAGTATAGACACTACGAATTGACAGCAGAAGGGTGTGGCAGAGGTAAGCTAATCTCGTCCCAGTGGATGAATGAGTTAAGTGGTGTAATACCATTGGCTCTTCTTCTCCCGACATATAGCATTACCAAAAAGGTTAACTTCATCAAGAAGTTCAAAATTACCTTTTCCACTCTCGAGCTACTGCTTAGGAAAGGTACAATCAAGTGGTAAACTGACGGGCTGTGAGATCAAATCGCAACTGGTGCAGAAGTGCAGAGAATGGCTGAATAGCCTACCGGAGCGTAACCAAGTGTACCTCATTTGGGTGCTCGGTCATAAAGTAATAGCCGGCTCGCCCGCTCCGCAGCATCCACTAAAATGACATTACCTGAACCCTTCGCCGTGGTAGGTCCCCATACCATAAAGAAGCTGCTCCGCAAGGAAGAAGGAGTAGGCAGAGAAAGGTATTCGCAGCATCTCCAAAGCATACGCTATGCCAAGTTGCTAATGGGCAATGCTAACTAAGTATTTAATTGAACTCAACAGGGACAAATTCAGACTACTTGTCGCATTCTAAAATGATCAGGCAAGCTGAAAAAGCAAGCAAGCTCAGCTTCTTGCGTAAATTGCCGGCTCTGCGACAGGGAGCCTAAGACACTAGAAACACCCGCTAATAGGGACTACCAGAAATGTATATTGCCAAATCTTCTTTCCAGAATTTACTAATTCATCTCCAAAGATCGAGTTTTTTAGCGTGAGTTCTGAAATTAAGACAATAATGAGACCGTCTACATTTCATTGATTTATTCATTTAGAAATCTTAGAGCGCACATTATTAGTGTTATTTATGTCTTGAGTTATCAGCAGCTTATAGTACTTCAGCTCACCAACTCATTTAAGTAGGTGATAAGTTTCTTCTAAGGCTTTGGTTTTCGAAATAAGGAAAAACTCCAAGTTGGGTTCACACCAAGTCCACAACATCAACTAAGCCTGCTATTGCATTGTAGGTATCTAAAACTTAAAGTCATTTACTATCATAATTCATCACATAAGCTAACGGTACGCAAAACAAGCACGCCTCAAACCAGTGCTCAGAGTACAGCGATGAATAAATCTCACCCATTTGGCACCTAATGATTTCATCTGATTTCACTTTTAATTCTTCATTACGTGTGCTCATTAAATTTTATTGCCATACCTCGTGATGCAACAACAACCACAACAACTTTGTGTGCTAAAAAGCTAATTTGGCATATTTTCAACATAAAATGGCAGCCACGCATAGGCAACGCTGAAATTGGTGAGTAAAGCAGAAATCAGTACATAAAAATAGGGTAGACACCCACGCACTGCGTGCACATGCGTACACATACCCATTCACAAACGCTTCTTTGTACCGTCATCGCAAGTGCGTCGCAGCTCCAACGCCGACTGTTTGACTGCGCGTGTGGGCATGTCGCGTGCGTCCTCACGCTTGGCTGCCCGCCTGCTACAAAACGGTTAATTAGTGGTATAATTTTTAGCGTTAATGAGCACATTTCATGCACACATACTTCACAACCAGTTCGAATTTCCGCGCTTACCACGGGCTCCTTGAAAGCCTCGCCGCAAAGCATCTTCCACGCGTCGGTCGCAAGCACCACCATTAAAGTCATTAAGTAAGCCACCGAATAGCTGAAATAATAAATGATGTTGTTCGGCGTCGTTATGACCATATGTGGTCTTATGGCAATTTGACTCCGTTTTCGCGGTCGCTGCACTGAAGTCGGTACCACGTTTCTGGTTTGGCGTTGCCATGGGCGAAGCTCAAGTTATTTGTGCTTTTATAAAATCAGAGCCATCGTTTTTCCGTGTGGGGAACGCGGATATATAGGCTTAGAAAGAGCAAATAATTTTTTGAGTTTGAGACTGGCTGTTTCTGACCCCCAGGAGAAAAGAAAAATGGATGCTAATGTCAAGAGAAATTGCCAAACTCAGCACTTCAAAGACATTTCGGACCACATTTCATATTTTTCGTCAAACAGTTTTGATATGAAGTTAGTTAACAAGGAACTGCAATATAATGAGGTCAACGTAAACATAGGAGAATCAAGTTTAAAGTTCGAAATACATACATACATATGTACATATCCACCTTATAAACTCATTAAATACTAAACCAGCTGGTGGTCGAGTCGAGACCATCAATCTGTTTATCGCAGGCACATACCAAGTCAGTTTTATTCGTTGCCATGACATCAAATACTTTCATATTTTATAATCTTGTAAAAATGAAAGGACTTAAGCTTTGGGTACTGGCAAAGGTAAAATGTTACTAAGAAACCCAGACATTTCAAACTTTCGGATGTCTTCAGAAATGAGGAGAGGAAATGAGTGCAAGGCAAGAAATATATGGTTGAAGCTACAAATCATATAAAGAAGGGACTTCATATAACAGTGGTGAAGAAGTCTGTAAATTTATTTAAAGTAATAAAATTTTGTTTAACCAAAGTGGCTTAAGACATAGACTGATTCTTTTTTGTACATTAAGCTGTTCTCCAGATCCGCTTAAATTAGTGTTTTTCTAATGAAAACCCCTTTTTTATTATTTCCAATGAACGCATTGACGCGCACTAAAATATTATTAAAATTCAATTTGACAAATTGTCCGATATAAGAAGAAGACAACATAAAATATGTTTCAAACTAATGATGGCTGCCACTTGTTTGAAAATTTTAAGAAAAAATTAATTTTAAAGAAGTCACCACAAAATAGGTTTCAGACTAGTATAATTTTTGGGTCAGGATTGCCAACCATTTAAAATTTAATTTTACAAAACGCCCAATTTCAGAAAAAAAAACACCATAAGTTTCAAACTAAAAAAGTTCACATTGATTCGCCTTAAAAATTTACGCTGCGTAAGGTTGCCACCCGTTTAAAAATTAATTTGACAAAATCAATGTGGGTACCGAATAACAATTAAAGTAGGAAATATGAAACCGGTTTTAAATTAAAAGAGTTCAAATAGCCTGGCGTTAAAAGTATTTGCAATTTTTTTTAGTGTTGCCACACTTTGAAAAATTAACTTAACAAGCTTAAAGTTTAAAAAAAAGACAACATAAACCAGTTTTCAATTGACAATTTTGCTGAAAAGACACCACCTCCTAGCGTTAAAAGTATTTGCAATTTTTTTTAGTGTTGCCACACTTTAAAAAATTAACTTAACAAGCTTAAAGTTTAAAAAAAAGACAACATAAACCAGTTTTCAAACTGAAAAGGTTGATATATAATAGCTTTGCCGTTAAAAATATACGCTAAAAAGGGTTGCCACCTGTTTAAGAATTAATTTGACAAAATAACTATGAGTATCAAATTACATTAAGAATAAGAATATAAAATTTTTAAAGTAAAAGCGTTCAAATTTCTTCGCGTTTAAAATATTTGATATGTAGGGTTGCCACCTGTTTAAAAATTAATTTACCAAATTTAAAGATTTATAGAAAAAACATCATAAAATAGATTTCAAACAGAAAAAGTTGAATTATGCTGAGCAGTGTTGCCACCTGTATAAAAATTAATTTAAAAAAATAAACGAGTTATTACAATATCAAATCAGATTAACTTAAGAAAAACAAGTTTTTTTAAGTGTTGCCACCTGTTAAAATTTTTTTAATTGAATTTAGTTTCAAACCTAATATTATATTTTATTCACAATTAATGGCGATTCGTATAAAAGTATGCCCTTAATAATAATCTCATCAAAAGTCAGTCTCTCATCCGAGACCGTTTTCTTTTTTCTTAGCATATTCCCAGCATACAACTCTGGGGAGAGATGTTTCGCTTTCTCACTTTAACTTGTCTTCAAACGGGTGTTCTTTGGCTACCCAGAGGATACTTGGTCTAAGACCGTGAGTCGTGAGTTGTTTGTAAAAGAAACTTTTCTTATATATATATTTACACTCTTACACACACTCTTTTCTAAGTAAACACTCTCAAGAATACTAACTTTAAGTTCCACAGCGAACAATATGTTACTCATACGCCACCCCTTCCTTACACATATTCACCGCAAACACCAACAAATTCATTACACTCTCACACACGACCATTACAAGCAACCAAACCACATGACTGCCAATTAAAACTGCTTAAATGCGTATAATAATTTTAATTTGTTTTTGGACAAATTATTGTAAACAAGCACTAAGACAACACGTCACATTTAAGACGCGCCTGACTTCGCTGCAGAATGAAAATAAAATGTACCGCTACGCTCGTAAAGTGCAAATTGATTGACATTTTGGCGTTGGCAAATTAGCTAACGGTAACAAAAACCACAGCCCGAAGCAATTCGTTAACTCCAAGCTCGCATTAAATGCGAGGAAGTGCCAAAGCAAAATAACAACTGCACCTGAAGCGACGACAAAGTGTCAGTTAAAAGGAGAAATGACAAAAAAAAAAAAAAAAAACAACGAGTTTGACTGTGCGTCGCTAGATTAATTTGCATATTTTGATTAGACCGGCGGCAGTGGTGGAAAGAGGTGTACATAAATTAGGTAAAGATGAGGAGCTCATGTGGATGAGGTAGTGTGTATGTAGAGAGCAAGTAAGATGGAATATATTATATTATATTCTTACTAAATCAGGAAACTAATATTTTAGGCAAGTTTTCTAAAACAATAAAAAAAATAAAAATAAAAAAAATTAATAAAAAAGAAATGAAAAGTATGTATTAAAAATAATTTTAAAAATATTTAAAAAATATCAAAAATTATAAATTACGATTTAAGTTTCAAATTTGACCTTGAAAAACTATTGAACGTAACGAACTAACCAAAAATCATATATTTCTTTGTTGTAACACATTGAGTTTAAGTGTAAGTTTAAGTGTAAGTTGTGATTTTTGCCACACAATACTTTTTACAAAAGCCTTGAAGATACAAAAAAAAATTTCAAAAATAATGTGTTAAAAATTTTAATTAAAAAAAAATAATTTTTGTTTCAAAAAAAAAAACAAAAAAAAAAAAGAATTTTTTTCAAAAAATATTTTATCAAAATTTTTATTCAAGATACAAAAATTATTTATTAAAGATACAAAGAAAATTAAAACAAAAAATTTCAAAAATAATTTATTAAAAATTTTCATTAAAAAAAATATTTTTTGTTTTCAAAAAACAAAAACCAAAAAAAAAAAATTTCTTTCAAGAAATATTTAATCAAAATTTTTATTTACAAAATTGCTTTATCCAAACCTTACTGAAAAGCATATCTCTAGAAATTTTTAAAGCCGTTTCATAATCCCCCAAGGGCTTAAACTGTATTTTGTAGGGGAAAAAAATTATTATGCCCCTCAACTGCGTGGCAGTAAAAAAAATTAAATTGGCCATGTTTGCCCGCTGTTTTGAATTAAGAAAATTACCATAAATAAAGCAAAAGCTTACACTTGTCACATACTTTTTTCCTGCTTTTCGCTCTCGTCAAGATTTGCATCAGCCATAAATCTTCATTCTCCTCCATTATGACTTAAGAGCGCCTTTTGTGACACAGTTATTATTTATTGTTGCATTCTTACACGTTTAAGCATTTAGTCCCGTTTATTTCTAGCTGGCTGGTCCTCCTTGTATGACTGCTGAGATTTCTTTATTGTAAATAAAAAAAAAATATTGCACCGGAGTGGCCATTTAGCTATTAAGTTTAGGAATCTAAGTTAAAAGTAAAATAGGAAGTTGAAAGACAAGGAGATATAAATATGGCATAGATAACCACATTAGGGCGGGTAAACAGGTTTTATGACAAATGTAAAAGAGTTCCATCGCTCGCAGAGAATTTTTAATTCTTACGTTTTATATGCTAATGGATTTCTGCTTGATAATGCTTCAAAACTAGGCAATATTTTGTGCAAAAACTTTTTCTCAATTTCTGCTGTTTTTTCGAACCTTTGTAATTTTGTAAAGTCTATGACTGAAACCTATAAAATGTAGTGAAAAGTGATCTTTTTCCGGGCGAAAATAAGAGTCAAAGAGTTGCTGCAATGCCATTTTATATTTCAAAAATTACAACAAAAATTCAGCATTTTTTTATGTTTGCTGTCTGAACATTGGACCGGTCCAAATCTATTGTTTGTATGGAAAATTTTGTCTTTGATGAGACATCTTCCTGAAATTTGGCAAGGCTTTTTATTCAGGACAACGCTACAAGCTCCGAATTTTTGTTTAGGACGAACCACTTAAGCATATATGCAGCTGCTATACAAATTGACCGATACAAATCCAGTTCTTGTATGGAAATTGTTTTTCTGTAGAGTGTTTTCTAGCTTCGATGCTATCGGAGTTGACCTTTTTTTCTTGTCTTTTGCTAATTAAAACAAAATTAATAAATAGTCGGTGTCTTGGCTAGAGGGTTGAAAATGAGAGTTTTCACATTAAGAATCTTATTTAGTTCTATAGCGTAACTTAATAGGTCAGTTGAAAAGTCCCCAGCCCACTTTTTGGGCAAACTTCGGTTTATTTTATTCAACTTAGTTCGCCTCAAGAGTGATACCCTGATTATAGCGGCCCAGCAACTATTTCTGTAGTCTCCTTCTACACCATTTCAGTAGTATTACTTGCCATTTGCCTCAGTTAGGCCTCAGTTGCGGCAATCACTTCTTCATTCGACGAAAATTTCTTACCAGCGAGCATTCTTTCGAGATCTGGGAAGAGGAAATAGTGGCTAGGCCAAATTTGGTAGCTTCGGAGACGATTTGAAGCCTAACTCATTGATATTTGGCATCACATTCATTGACTTGTGGCACGCTGTATTGTTTTGGTTAAACAGCAATTTCGTCTTCTTCAAATGCGGTCATTTTTCTACGAATTCGTCCTTTGAAAAGTCTAATAACATTTTATAATAGTTGTTGGTGATGATCCTTCCATTTCCAAGATAGTCAACAAAAATTATTCCATTTGCACCCGAAAACACTGACGACATAACCTCGTCAGCCGACTGTTGCGTTTTTCCACGCTTTGGAGTGGATTCGTCGTGTTCAGTCCACTCGGATTACAGTCGATTAGACTTCGGAATGAAATGATGGAGCCATGCTTCATCCATTGTCACATTTCGCGTGCAAAAATTCGCGTTTATTACGACCGAACATCTCCAAACACTGCTCCGAATCCTCAACTCGTCATTATTTTTGGCAAAAAGTGGCAACCACTATGGTCAGAGCATACTCCTTCCCAAATATTCATTCACAATAATTCAAATATCTCTGTTGATGTCTTTAGAGTACCCGCTATCTCAAACAATATCACTTTGCGCTCATGAAAAACTATTTCGTGGACTTTTTTGATGTTTTTATCGTCAACAACCTATCTTTTGGTGATCCACTGCATTGTTTTGTGGCAGATGCATATTTATCAGATCAGAAATCCAGGATTTCACTGTGAAGCTTGTTCTAAGTAAGTACTCTTAAAGAATGAATATTTGTATGGTCACAGATACCGCAACTGTTAAAAAAAAAGAGCTCTGAAGGAAAACTGAATGATCTTGAAAAACTCGTCTGGAAAAGTATTGCAAACGTTGCAGGAAGGCTAGCAGTTTACTATTGGAGACCTAAAAACTACCTTCAAGAAACCAAACATCCTCGACTGTCATAAGTATTTTTTTTTTCTATTTGGAGTAATAACTCCCTTAATGTAGCTGATATTTGTACTTTTTAAAAAAGTATTTATTTTGATGTCCCAAGAAAACCAGGCGTGTCATTTTTGCAAGCCTCGATTAATATTTTGATATCAGTTTTCATGAGACAAATAAGTTAACATTTTGTTAAACTGTGTCGTTAATAAAAATTCCTATAATCTCCATTCATAAATTTTGAGTGTGGTTTATTTCAAATATCGCCCTTCATCATTATACGTGACTTATTCTAGGCGATTACCTTCAGAATTAGCCACTTTAATTTATTTTCTAAAATATTAATATGGTATATTGTTATAATCAAGATTTTTTTCATCTTCCTGAGAACTAGCTTACTTATATTTGTAGATTTGTAATCCTAACTATATTTTGATTTATTATAAAATACTCTGAAGTGTTAAAAGAAATAGTTTATTAAAAAATTGTTAATTTTCCCTAGCAAATGGCCAAAAGTAGTCATGGCGAATACGTAACATATATATTCTAAGCAATGAATTATTACAATCACAGTACAGTGGCGCTCAAAATTAAATGTGCATGCGGACCATGTCTGTATATCAAAATTTCTTCTTCTTCTTTACTGGCGTAAAGACGGCCTACGCGATTATAGGTACCAGTTGGAAATTCCAAGCGAAGCCAGATGTTTCTCCACTTGGTCCTTCCAACGGAGTGGAGGTCTTCCTCTTCCTTTATTTTCCCCAGTAGGTATTGCGTCGAATACTTGACGTTGTTGATTCCATGATATCAATATAATCGGCATACACCAGCAGCTGTACACTCTTTTAGAAGATGGTACCTGCTCGATTAAGTTCGGCAGCTCGAATTATTTTCTCCAGCAGTAGATTGAAGAAGTCGCACGGTAGGAAGTCGCCTTGTCTGAAACCTCGTTTGGTATCGAACGGCTCGAAGAGGTCCTTCCCGATTCTGACGGAGCTTTTGGTATTGCTCAACGTCAGTTTACACAGTCGTTTTAGTTTTGCGGGAATATCAAATTCAGACAACGCGGCATAAAGGCAGCTCCTTTTCGTGCTGTCGAAAGCAGTTGTAAAGCTCTTCATACTAACGCATTTCGGTCTTTTTCTGTCTTTAAAGGCGTTTCGCATCATTTCAATTTCATTACAAATACATTAAGACAAATGACTTATATAATTATTTAATTATACCGTCTAAATATTAAATGACTTAGTATTGTATTAATAAAATAAATTCAAACCGACAAATGCTAATTGAGACGGCTCATTTGCACCCAATAGAGGACTTTTGTTCCAACAAAGAGCGTTTTTCTCCATAAACACACTTTTGCGTCGTTGATTTTAAAACACATGCACTCAGCTTAATTAATTAAGAAAGATAACGAGGCCTCTTTATATGCATTCAAGTGCACAGGTATTTGAGTTATTTAGAAAAGGCAAAAGGATTTCCCTCAAAGGTATCAGCAGAGCTGTCTAAAAAATTAATGAAAACGGCAAAGTAAATATACCTATGTACATACATACATGTGTACACAGAAAGGCTGTTCAAAAAGGTGTTAATGCATAGAGAGCACAGCTCAAATGATGGGCTTTGCCTTTTTCGCCATTAATTTCAAAGCAACTAAACGGCAAAGTTGTTGTTGTTGTTGTTGCGCTGTGAAAATAAACGATTTTCTTTTGTTAGCGTTTTGTGGTGTTCTTTAACGCCTTTGAGTATGTGGCGCTAAAAACATTAATCACTTTGGAATCATTTGCATAACATGGTATTGAATGAACATTGTGAGGCATGTGTGTTACTAAAATATTTTTTACATATAAGGCAAGTAGATATATTTTATATATATGCATGTATGTAATATAAGACAACAAAAAAATAAATATGTATATAAAAATAAAACTGATTTTCTAATCATAAATTCATAATTTTTTCTTAAATTGTAACTTCAGAAAGCTTGTTACCTTCTCAGGTTTGTTTACGACAATGCGCCGAAATGTAGGCATGTTTTTCTAAGTTATGTTTAGTATATTAAAAGAAATTTTAAAATCTATGATATTGACACGATTTCGAACATCCTTGTCAATCAGTCATATCACTGTCCGCTTCTTTCTTAATTCAGTAAGAAGCACCTTTAACCTCTCCAAAAGCCATGTTTGCTTTCAAGTTTTCTCCGAAAAAAGCTGTGAAGCAGCTGTCATGTTGCAGAAGAACAAAAATATACTTTACCGCTGCAAAACAAAAGGATAATACGGTGCAAATATTTTTGTTTGGGCTGAAATTAAAGTGGCAGCTTTTCTTAAGAAGAAGGAGAAGAATAAGCAACATGAGTTCTGCGTATACCTTTTATATGCTTTACGTTGGAATATAATAATGTAAGACAGATGAAATGATGGAGTAGTTCATGTCCCGTCCGATCGAAGGCGTCACGGAAGGCATTCTCCAGAATAATCTTGAGAGCCGAGGTACTCGCTGCTTTTATCCACTCTGTAATCTCAAAATGCTTGCCTTTCATCGGCCTTTTCAGGCAAGGAAACGAAAAAGTCCCGGAATGTCGGCCTTCGTTATGTAGTTATTCACAAGAAGGCGGTTTGAGCCGGGGCGTTGCCGTGATGCAACTTCCAATCGGTTGCGATGCCTTGTCGGACCCGATTGTTCCTTCCTTTGACTCTCGTGAAGACTTAAGCGTAAGACTTGACGTTGACGGTTTGTCCAGGAGGAAGAAATTCATGGTGGACTATGCCAATGAACATCGTTTTCGCTTTGGATTTGCTTGCTCATTCTTCCGGTCTTCATCAGCGACCTCTTTCCGGCCATCCAAAGGGCCAGGTGTCGCCTATACACCTCACTTCTTACTAATGCAACATCTGGGTAGGCCTTTGTCGCAGATTTACCGAGATTACCACGTAATTTAATAGCGTACCTCTGCTCCAAGGAACGTTGCATTTTCGGCTTGCACCATTCACGGACACACATCTCGCGAAAACGTTTGTCCTGACTTTTCAGGTGCTCGGAAACAACTGACCAGCCGCTCTTCGCTAGCTAGGAACGCCCTCTATTGAATTCAGTCGGTGCGACAAAGATCCGAAATACAGTTGAGGCGGAAGAAAATCAGTCCTATTACTTTCCAATCACACCCTGTAATAATACAATTCTTTTTACTCACCCTCAGACACCTTCTTTCCGTAGTGCTCCTGGTGATTGATTAGGACATCAGAGTATTAAATATTGAGATAAAGATGAAAATAAAGCCAAAGATAAAAGTAAAGATAAAGATAAAGATAAATATAAAGGTAAAGATAAAGATAAAGATGAACATACAGATAAAGATAAGATGAAGATGGAGATGAAGATAAAGATAAAGATAATGATAAAGATAAAGATAAAGATAAAGATAAAGATGAAGATAAAGATACAGATAAAGATAAAGATAAAGACAAAGATAAAGATAATATTATTAGCTTCTTAAACTATCTTTACCGTACTTCCCACATCAACTTATTTAAAATATGATGTTTAAACATAAATATTCAGCAACATTAAGTACAGCAAAAATTGCAGCAGTCACGACAAAATGTGCAAAAACCGTACATTTTGAGAGTCATCATTTTTCCGAAACAACCGAACGCTAAGCAAGCTCAGCTACCAAATAAATGTTGTTATTATTGTTGTTGTTGTTGTTTTTGTACCTTTGCTGTTATTATGCAATGCATCGTTGGAGTTGAAAACGAAATCATAAGTCAAATTCATCAGTCATTTGCCAGCAACAAGAATAAGCAGGCAGCTATCTTAAGTCATTTGCTGGTATGCCCGTGTATGTGTGCCAATGCACTTGTATGTGAAGTTAAGTGTGTAAACCCAATAGCAAATCCGTGTTTGTATGCATGTACATAAGTGTGAGTGTGTACGTAAATCGTACGTGAATGTGTCGAAACACTTCCGCTTAGAGTGAAATTACGAACATTATGCGAACGCACACACACACACTCCTAGTCAATCATACACGCTCTGCTTTGACTAAATGAATGCCGACTGCGACTCACAAACTGCGCACAAACAGTTTGTGATTTTAATGAAATATGCGTTTAGCACACGTGTAACGGCGTGGAAGACTTTATGCAATTGCTTTGGAGTTTTGCCTTTTTTTGTTGTTATGTTCCTTCATAAATGCCGTTGCTTTAGTGTTATTGCATTTTTCGGCTCTTAAAATGATTTTAACGCGTTTTTTTCTGTTTCTTTTTTACTTAATGTCTGGCCATAAGCAGGCTCAGGTTTCTTCTCATAATACTTATGTTTGGCTTATTCTTGTTTGGAGTGTTTACGAGCTGTTTTAAGTGACCTTCAAGATATTTGTTAAGCGAAATCAAGTTAATTAATTATAATTTTATTTTTATGTAGAGTAGGAGAATGCTCTTTGGGAACATAATAGCGGTAAAGTTTTTAAGAATTTTTATCTTAAATCATCATCCCTCGCAGAGGCTGTATGCTCATGGTCCTTTTAGCACTTCTTCATATAGTGTGAAAATCGTGTGCAGTTAGTATAAAGGCGTCAAACATCACCCAAGATGCCAGGACTTCATAGAAGCAGGTACCAAGAGTGGCCAATGGACGTAACAGCGCCCACCTTTATGCAAAATCCCATACCTCAGCACCTACTTGGCTAATTTCGACCGAGTTCGGTACTTAATATTTTCCTGTATTTCTTATGTAACGGTCTGATAATGATCGAATATAACTGCACAAGTCTCCATTTAAAGAAGATGTTGACCTCAAGGTCTATGGTTGAGTTTTTAGCGCAATTATCGGTCTATCTGTGAAATATATTGGGAAATTCGGAGAGAGTCTTTTTCTGTTAAAAATGTACCGTCGTGTAAAAACTGCTTATAATTGGATCAACATTTTCTCCTGCCCCCAT
Organism: Bactrocera zonata; assembly: GCA_037783105.1. Lineage (NCBI taxonomy): Eukaryota > Metazoa > Arthropoda > Insecta > Diptera > Tephritidae > Bactrocera > Bactrocera zonata. The sequence goes on along the minus strand of JBAWJQ010005982.1, from coordinate 1,053,390 downwards.
TTATGTAATACTACTGTGCCCAAAAAATAAGGTGACATTGTATTTATTTTGAAAATTCTTTATTTATTCTTCCAAATCAATTTCATCCCCTTCAAAGTAATCCCCTCCCGATGCAATGCACTTATGCCAACGGATTTTCCAATCTTCGAAACACTGGTTGTAGTCACTTTCCGGGATGGCCTTCAGATCCGTCTTCGCTGTCCGGTGTCCCCGGAGCGGTCTTTTGAGCTTGGTGAACAGCCAGAAGTAGCACGGCGCCAGATCAGGTGAATACGGTGGTTGCGGAACGATATGGGTTGAGTTTTTGACGAAATGATCACGAATTACGAGGGCAGTATGGGATGGTGCATTACCGTGGTGTAAAAACCAAGAATTGTCTTTCCACAATTCCGGCCTTTTTAGGCGGATAGCGTTATGCAAACGACGCATAATGTTCAAATAATATTCATTGTTGACTGTTTGACCGGTTGGAAGGAATTCATAATGCACAACACCACGATAATCGAAGAAAACTGTCAACATGACCTTGATTTTTAAGCGACTTTGGCGCGATTTTTTTTGGTCTCGGCTCTCTTTTGGCACGATATTCGCTCGATTGATCGGTTGTTTCGGGGTTGTAAGCATAGATCCAAGTCTCATCGCTAGTTATAATGCGTTTCATGACATCCTGGTAGTCGGAAAGCATCGTTTCACACACTTCAACGCGACGCCTTTTTTCCAAAAAATTCAATGTTTTCGGTACCAGTCGAGATTTGACGCGCTTGAGGCCCAAAACATCCTTCAAAATAGTATTGGCTGAGCCTTTCGATATGCTTCATCATCAAAGTCTCTAATTGTTAATCGACGGTTTCTCAAAACCAAATCTTTGATTTGTTGAACGTGAGCTTCGTCGGTTGAGGTTGATGGTCGCCCTGGACGCTCTTCGTCTTCGACACGTTCACGGCCGGCTTGGAACTCACTACACCACTTGTAAACATTTTTGTTAGACATAGCCTCATCACCAAAGGCTTTCTATACCATCCTCAACGTATCCGCTGCAGAAAATTGATTCCGTAAACAAAATTTAATGCAAATTCTTTGCTCAACAAATTTCGACATCGCAAAAAACGAAAAACTCACTTTTAGCTGCTCATAAAGCGACACGCATCTCAAACACTAATGAATATTTTGACATGAAATTTGACATAAATGTGGCTGACAGTACTACCAGCCCAAAAAAAAAAAAATAATAATTCTCCAAATCCTTCGACGGGCGTAGGTTAAATTCAAAGTCACCTTTTTGGGCAGACCCAAGAAACGCGACGTTTCGACGTAGTCAGTGTCATGCGGAGACTCATTGCACGTAGGACATACATATATTGGATATGTCCAGGTTTATCCTAGATATATAGGAGTTTAACCTGCTACAATATCCAGAACGAAACTGCGCAAGTGCCAAGGGTATCGTTTCTCGCGGCAACTTGAGCTCTTCGTCTGCTATGGGTAGTGGTTTGACTCCTAATATGCCATTCACTGAGAGGGAGTCAGTAAAGTTGTTGATGGCAACAGTGCTTGTCGGAAGTTAGTTGCGTCCGAAGTTTGTTCGACCTATTATCTGATGTCGTCGACTTAGATAAGGAACAACCTCTCCAGGTGCCTGCAAGAGTGATTTCTACGAAAGGTTGCTTTGTTCATTAACTGCCTGGAAAGGAGTTCATTATGCTCCTTAACTGGGAGCATATGGGCCACACTATGTAGGTGTTCAATTGGGGACATCAAGGGGCATCCCGTCGCTGTCCGGAGTGCAGTGTTCTGACAGGTCTGAACCTTCCTCATCTGCGTTTCACTCCCTCCAAGCGGCCATATAGATGCGGCATAATTTAGGACTGGTCGGTTGCCTTGTAAGTTGCCAACAACTTTCTTTATTCTTTCCCCATGTGGTGCCGGCTAGCGACTTGAGGATTTTGTTGCGGCTCTGTACCCTGGCAATAATCGCGGTCGTATGAGGAGTGAAGGAGCACAGACTGTCAAAAGTAACACCTAAAATCTTGACGCCATCGACTGAAATATTAAGGTGAAGTCTGTACTCCTTCGTCCAGTTAGTAAATATGTTTGCGAGAGATAGCCGTTTACCTTTGAACACAGTGATGACAATCTTATTATAAAACTCACCGATTTAAACGGGATTAGATCGCCGAAATAACAGCCTTCGGCTGGATGAAATCCGGGTCAATTCCGGCCGGTAGAACCGGCTGTCGTGGGAATTGTTATATGTATGTACATATATATCGGTCAATCTACAGGGTATCATATTGAAGCTCATAGAGGATGCCAAAATGGTATAAATTGGTAAACGAATTAGCCCAGCTAACGTATACTATATACAGTGAAATTTCCAAATACTGACATTCCTCATAGCCGGACAGTTCTTATAGTCGGTCAGTCTTCATACCCGGACATATTCCATAACTTTCATACAAAAGCAAATCTTATAACCGGACATTGGTACGCTCCAATGCCACGGAATGGACACGGAAACTATTTATTTGTTCATTTATCTCTGATAAACGGACAACATTTCATACATTTTTTCAAGAGAATTATGTACAATTTATATTTCTTTCCAGAATTTTTATTTTTCGTGTCTTGAGACTGTTTGTTTAAGAAATATACGTAAAATAACCACAGCAAAGAAATGGTCTTGCGTGAGTGCCGCCTGGTTCGCGGTGGCTTAACGCAAACTATTCCATAAAAAATGGGGAGCTGTTATTCATTCACTCCTGGCGGCCATTGGCTTGCATTTATTACTTCAATAAAAATATAGTTCTGAACATCAGCTGCTAACTCTAAGAATACATTTTAAACACTCCTTTTTGTCACGCTGCCATAGAAGACAGCTCTTTATCCGGACAAAACACAATAACTGTCCGGTTATGAGGACTTTCACTGTTTAACGACTTTTGTTGTTTTACTTAAGAAGTAAAATATGTAAATATATATTTAAGGGATTCAAATGGTCCATAAAGTTATAAGTTAAAACGATCCGAAAACCTAGCATTGAGAATTGTTAAAGTGTAAACTAATTTTTGTTTGTAATTCCACAAAATTTTTTTTAAACCAGTGTAAAATTTTATAATTTTATGATTTTACGATGTTTAATGACAGGTTGTGAGTACCCCAATTAATATTTACTATTTTGTCGCGTTCAAAGGAATCACCAGCAGATATAATACACTTATGCCAACAATTTTTTCAGCCCTCCATTCTATTTTTTCAGTCCAGACTATCTCCCAACCTTTTGTTAACTTTAAGCCGATTATGTTGGTGGACTCTGCTCTAAGATTTAATATATCAGATAAGAAGCAAAATATAGTAATGAGGCTCAGTGAGCCTATGGCCTATAATAAAATTTAATAAAATACCAAACATGATTGTAATCCTTTCACTCTTCCTTAAAATAAGCAATTCTTTCACAACTTTACTCAATTTAAAGTCTTGCCTTTAATACTTTCGAAAGTATAAAATTTTCCAAACTTAACCCTTCTTTACCTGCTTCTACTTAATTACATTTTCGTGAGCTTTCGTTCTCGCCTCTATGCATTATCTACATATCTCAGCTGGCTAAAAGGTTTGCCAGGTACTTAACTTGATTCCGAAGTACTAAAAGCTACAGCTCTATCTAGTGAGGAATATACATCTAGTCTAGCACTGACTACCTTCATAACCAAAACATTAACTCTAACAAGTTGAGTCTGTCAACAAAATATGTTTCGATCCACTGCTACCTCTCTGATGACGACACGACGACTTTAAAGCATTGTTTTTTCACTTTTTCGAAATTTTTTAATTTTCATTTTTGTATTCTTCTCGTTCTTCCATTTCGCTGTTTGGCTCCAATTGAACATCCCAAGTGTTTCTAGGTCCATCTCTGTCTGGTCTTTCCTCTTCCTGTGTTTCGGCGGCTACTGCGTTGAATACTCCCAGAGCTGGAGTGTTCTTATCCATTCTGATGACATAACCTAGCCAGTGTAGCTGCTGTGTCTTAGTTCGCTGAACTATGTCAATGTCGCCGTGTATCTCGCACAGCTCATCGTTCTATCGACTGTTGCCAATGCGTAAATGGCCATGAATCTTCCGCAAAAGCTTTCTCTCAAAAACTCGTAACGCAGACACATCAAATGCTGGAGGATGGAGTTTTGTGTATGAAAAATTAAGGAAGAAAATAACCTTTTTTTAATTAATAGTATTAATTTTACCAGTAAGTCTTCTTCTTTTCTTGAAAAGAAATCTTTGTCAGTTGCCGTTATTCATTGCTAATCCACGCCGGTTGTATATCTCAAGTGCAATTTATTCTTCTAGAGGATGCATGGCCGCCCTTGCTTCCGTTATCTATGCATGGTTGTCTAATCACAGTAGCTTTTTACATCACTTTCACATCTCATACGCGAACTCGTGGCTCCATCTTCTTCACTATGGCTCACGTGAACATCTTTAAAGATCTTGCGAAGAATAGTTATCTCGAATTCTCCAAGCTCTTTCTCAGCTCGGGTCGTGCTGGCAAGAGTTATTCTGCTCCCAAGGCTTAAATAATTGGTAGAATTTGTCCAGATAAACAAAGTCCTTAACTTTTTTTCATATGTGTAGCTGTTAGCAGTGACGTAATTCCCTCGTTCAACACAAGACCAAACTCTATCGCTTATTTTTGTAGACTTGGGTTTTAGAGGTGCTTCCCGATTTTAGCGGAGCTAATGGTTGTGCTCAACGTATATCTTTATAACCGTATGAGTGTCTCAGAGATACAAAATTTAGACACGGCGTCGAATAGGCGGCTCGTAACAGTGTTGTCTAAAGTAGCTTTGAAATCGACAAAAGTCGATCTGGTTATCGGAGCTTTCCTATAGAATTTGTTAAGTTGTTAGTTGACTTATTTAAACATCAACGCAGCTCGCAATTTTGCTTTAATTAAATGTTTACATTTCGCACAATCATCGCTTTAATGCTCCTCCACACACGACTACTCGAGTTGATGGCATTACCGCACAACAATTTACTTTGCTTGAAGAAGAGTAATCAAGAAGAACAGGGTGACCTTTCCACGCCACAAAGCAAACATTTTACTCGCCATGACATGCAAGGGAAGAATTGCAAAAACATAGACATGAGCATGCAAGCAAGTATGCATGTGTGTGTGTGTGTGTGTGGGAACATGTTGAGACTGCTGAGATCTTTTCATGCTTCTATTACCATTTTCAATCTCCTGCCCGCAGGCGACATTTGTAAATATGTGCTATTGTGGCGGCTTGTGATAAGAAGGCTGACGATATGATAGCTGGTGTTTGACTGAGTGTGTGTGAGTATGCTGCATTATAACGGTGTATTACACATGTGGCACGTTTGTAGCGCTTTTACATTTTCATTTCCTTCCTAAGAATGGCTTATGCTGCGACTTTTTCTCTGTTTTTGTAATTGCAGCTCATATTTTTCCCGGTGGTTAAACTTAAAAACATTGATTACACAACCTTAGCAACAACGGCACTTATGTATATATATATATATATGTGTGTGTGTGTGTGTGTGGCTTTTTGCAAAAATTAATAATAAGAAAAAAACTCGTTTGTGGCGTGTGCCTCAGCGGCGTGTGGGTGAACTTTTTCATTAATTTGATTGAAAATCTTTGACAAATGGCAGACGGCAGGGCAGTCGAGGGGCGGCAGTCTAGCAAAGCGGACGCAAAATTGAAAACCGATATGCGAGACATTAGCAATAAATACATGTGCAACTATGGATGGCACACACACATACTAACATAGGCGCACGAGCAGCGAAGTGTAAAGTGCAGCGGCGAATCTTCGAAGAAAAAATGGAGCAAATACCGAAAAAATGCCACAGATACCATACAAGAAGCTGGTCCGAAGAGAAAATGTGTAGTCATAAGAAACAAAGTCAAAGTCAAAACTGCAAAAAAAGCAGCAAAGCCGGAAACTGAAATAGACACACACACTAATGCGAAATACTAATACAATCCCATGTTTATCGGTATGTGGCGGCAAACAGGCTGAAAAACTTATCAAATGAGGCAAGAAAATTTCATTTCACGCACACACACTCATGCTCAATCACATACATATAATCTCTTTTCACACACACACACAGACGCACAATTTCCAGCTCAACACTGGCGAATACTCAAAGGAATTCATATGAATGAAGATTTTGCGCTTTCCTCTTGCCGCATAAAAATTACTTACAACTCACCAGCCGACCAGCCGACCAGCGCACCTACTGACCGTCCATCCGTTCATTCCTGCGGCCGACCGACCTTTGGACTGTCCAATGCAAGGGAAGATAAATTGATTTTGTAGATTTTAAAACCGCTGACTGACAGACTCGTATAATGCGCATAATTGATGGCCGCCAGCTGGCAGCGCTGCCGCAACTTAACGACGCACTGATTTCTTTGCATCTCCCGCTGACTTTCTTTCCATGCACACACGTTTATACATAGAGTATGTACAGTTAGTTTGTCTCGAATTGTGCGACTGACCCTGAAGGATGTTTGCATGAGTCCTGGTTGGAAGCCGCTGCCATTGGCATTGGCCCTGAAAGTGGGTTTGGCACTGCATTGAAGTTGTCATCGCTTCAAGGTTATTGCGCCACACGCAAAGCAAATGAACCAGGAAAATCAGTGTGTGCCTTTAGATGGGCAATGAGTCGATGAAATGTTTGAGAAATTTAAGCGAAATCAGGAAACTTAAAATTATTTAATTTAATTTTTAGTAAAATACAGATAATTCTCCAAACGTGTAGTCTTTAATTAATAAAAACACCTGGCTTTTAAATTGTTTTTGATTTAGAAATCCAGTGAAATCAAGTGTGAGAAATAATACTCTTTCAAAGCTATCTCCCATTTAACATAATTCAGTTCTTCTTCTTCTTTAGTAGAAACCGCTTATGCGGTTATAGCCGAGTTAATAACAGCGCGCCAGTCGTTTTTTCTTTTCGCAAGGTGGCGCCAATTCGAGATTCCAAGCGAAGCTAGGTCTTTCTCAATCTGGTCTTTCCAACGGAGTCGAAGTTTTCCCCTTCCTCTGCTTCCTCCGGCGAGTAGTTCGTCGAATACTTTCAAAGCTGGAGTGTTTTCGTTCATTCGGATGATATAACCTAGCCATCGTAGCCGCTGTCTCTTAATTTGCTGAACTATGTCAACGTCGCCTCGTACAGATCATCGTTCCATCGTCCCTTCCTCTGCACCATATAGCAAAAGTGAGAGAGGGCTTTACGTCTCAATTGCCTACTCAGTCCGAAGTAGCACCTGTTGGCAAGAGTTATTCTGCGTTGGGTTTCGAGGCAGACATTATTGTTGCTGTTAATGCTCGCTCCAAGATAGAAATAAAGCACAAACTTATCTACATACCATACATATCACTTCCTTATCCGGTCCGGAGAAAGCAGAACTAACGGTGCGGTTGTTGAGGCCAATGATAGCCATGTCTTCGGCGTACTCCAGTAGTTGTACACTCTTATAGAAGATTTTACACGAAAGGTAGTCACCTTGTCTGAGACCGCGTTTGGTATCGAATGGCTAGGAGAGGTCCTTCCCGTTTCAGATAGAGCTTTGCCGTATTAGCTTTTAGGGGATACCAAATTCAGACATAGCGGCTTAAAGGGAGTTCCTTTTTGTGCGGTCGAAGGCGGCTTTGAAATCGACACAGAGGTGGTGTGTGGACGATCTTCCTTTCTTTTTTCCAAGATTTGGCGAATGTTGAAAATCTGACCGATTGTTGATATTCCAGGTCTAAAGCCAAACTGGTAAATTCCAATCAGCTTGTTGACGGTGGGCTTCAGCCTTTCACACAATAAGCTCAATAGAACCTTATATGCCACGTTGAGGAGGCTTATCCCACGGCACTTAGTGCAGATTGTGGGGTCTCCCCTAGAACAACGGAGAACAGTAAATTCGGAGTGATACACAAATATTTGTTTGCCCGTTGCTATTAAGGAAATCAGGAAAACCTGCCACCGAAGACAGATCTCTCTTCCTCGCGACATGCATCGCCTGATTGAACTGCATTTTGAGTGCTCCGCCATCTAGCCTTGACTTGGCACCGATTGGCTTACTTTTAATCCCGTAGGAATAAAATAAACTAAGAGGCCAACGGTGTATGACAACTGAAGAGGCCTTTTCTACGTCGAGAAAGCATGTTTTGGATATATCTCAGTCAGAGTGACAAAAGTGCTCCGACAATTGTTTGAAACGAATGCAAAAGGAAGGAAAAACAATAAAGCGATTTTCGATGATTAAAATTTGTTTACTTCTCTTATTCCGAAATATAACGCGTGATTCAATTAGAAGTACTTTTTTCAAAAGCCTTTGTTAACAGATCACGCATGAGTCGTGTCAAACTGTCATGTTAGTTTTGTTCAGTATTGTTTGGCATTGCATCATGAAAAGACTTACGCGAGAACAACGTCTAAAAATTGCTTAATTTTATTACGAAAATTCAAGTTCTGTAAAGACATCATAGAGTCAACACAATCGACCTACTGAGCGTACTATTCATCACCCATTTTGAGATCAAACATTCATTATTGAACAACATTCGACCGAAGAGACTACGTTCAGCACGCATTGAAGAAAATATAGCAGCTGTAGTGTACACGAAGACCGTAAAGAGTCAATTCAGCGCCGTCCACAGCCACTCGGACTGATGTATAGAATAGCTTGGCGCATCTTACGTCGAAATTTTGAATTGAAAACGTATAAAATACAGCTTGTGCAAGAACTAAACTCACTCGATCTTCCCAAACTTCATCGCTTCGTTCAATGGGCTCTTGAAAAATTCCAAGAAGATCCAACGTTTTCGAGCCAAGTTTTGTTCAGCGATGAGGCCCATTTATGGCTCAATGGGTGTGAAAACAAGCAAAAATTCTGCATTTGGGGCGAAGAGCAACCTGAAGAGATGCAAGAGCTGCTAGTTCATCTAGCAAAAACAACGTTTTGGTGTGGTTTGTGAGCCGGTGGAGTCATCGGTTCATATTTCTTCAAAAAAGATGCCGGTGTGAACCCAACTGTCAATTGCGATTGTTATCTCACCAAGATAACCGACTATTTGAAGTCTGAAATTGAAGCTTGTGATCTCTGCGTAATTTGGTTTCAACCAGATAGTGCCACTACTCACACATCGCATCAATCAAGGGAATTATTGAGAGAACAGTTCGATGAACAGATAATTTCACGTCTTGGCCACCAAGATCGTGTCATATAACAACGTTAGACATTTTTTTTTTTTTTGGGTTTATGTGAAGTCTAAATTCTCTGCGAACAATTACGCTTCCATCAGGCCTGGGAGCGAATCAACACGCGTGTTATTCGCCAGTTATCTGTCGTAAGGCTCGAACGAGTCATCGAAAATTATACTCAACGGAATGGACTATCTGAGACGTGGTCCCGGTTAACATTTGAAAAAAGTAATCTTCAAAAAATAAATGCCAAAAAATGTTCTTTTGAATAATAGCAAACATTCCGAAATAAATTTAGTTTCTATGATTTTTCATAAGAAAAGCAGGGGCATCGATATGGATCGCCCGTTAAAAGGCGGCTTACGTATCGGAGTAATAGCAGAGAATAGAAATATCTCTTATGCATAGATTAAAAACATTTGGTTGATGTTATGGGTATTAGTCGCGACAACGCTAGACTCGCACCAAAAGATCAGAATCTTTTGCAAAAACGACTCTAAGTTCTGAGTGTGTTAAGTAATGGCTGAGAACGTAGCTGCGAGCCTCGCATTCAATAAATGTTTCATTACTGATGACGCGACGAGTGTTTAGGAATTCCTACGCTTTAAAAATGTCAGGCATTTCAAGGTCGTATATAACCTAAAAAATGAAAATGAATGTTCTCTTTTAAATTTCAGGTGCTACATATATTGGTTCGTATATCATTTACATGCCCCTCTTCCCACCATCCGCTCACTCACCAATCTCACTACAAATGCACTCACACAGACACACATGTATTTATGTTCACTTTTGGGAATATGTACAAATTTACCGTTTGTGCGCAAAAAGTGAATTTGCAATGCAAAAATCGCTTTCTAATAAATGTAACTGTAACGCCGAAAATTATGTCTCCCGGGCTGCCAGCGCATTGTTTTGAGTGAATCTCTTTTATTCGCAAGGAGTTTTGATGCATGAAAGCCAGGCATTATGCATACATATCTACATAAATGCGTATGTATACGAGTTGTATATTATAAATGTATGTATGTATATACATATGTGTGTATGTGTGTGTGTATGTCTGTGTGCCTGCTCCTATGCTATGCGCTTCAAATCCTTTCTACGCTCGCTTTCGTTCGGCGCGCCAGCAAAAAACTGCAGAAACAAATACAAAAGCACGGCATAGTTAGCACACTACAACAACAACCATAGCAATAATAGGCAAAGAAGTAATATCAAAAACAAAACCGGCAAGCAAACAACATTTGTAATGACCAAATAACAATGAAAAGAATGCTTCTGAAATTCCACTCGTGTATTTAGTGGCGATGAGCGTCGGCTGGCGGGCAGCGCTGCTTGCCTTGCCTCATAAATAATAACAATAAACAAATTTTATCTCTCATGCGTAATTTTAGCATACATACATACATACATATATGAATTTTTTTGGCGCTTTCAATTCTCGCTTTTCTTTTAAGGCTGCTCTCATTTTTCTGCTGTTTGCTTACAACACACATACATACACAAATACACTTGTGAGCACATAAGCAAATTTACACAAATTCCAGGATGCAGCAGCACTTTTCCGCCACTTGATTTACAAACACACACACACACACATTTATTTCCTTTACATACGTGTGTGTGTCCGTCGCCGACTTTTAACGCCTCCCTGCGTTTGGCGAAGTCCTTGCCGAGCACTTCCTTTGTGTAATTTTTCGCATATTTCGCCGCAGCTCCTTTGTTTAGTTGTTGCCTGCTGCGTTTCGTTTCGATAAATATTTAAAAAGGCGCAACAATGTAGCACTCATGGTGCAAAACGGGAAAAAACGGCAGAGTCCTTGCAAATATGAAATAGAAATGCGGCAGCAAAAGGAATACATATCGTGCGTATATGACCGTGAATGCGCACAAATTTCGCAAATGGAAATGTGTTATGCGGGGATAATGTTAATTTTTAATTTTTGCTAACTTTTTATGAAGCGGTCTTTATGTATAAAATAACCCTGGCTAACAACAGTTTTGGATTTGTTAACAAAAAACTGCGGCAATGGGAAAAACGAAAGAAACGACGATGACAAACTTAGCGAGACTTGTTTTAATGTTAAACGCGAGTTTATTGCGCATTTTGGTGTTTATCATTAGACAATACACGTAATCACAAAATTTACCATTCAAAATATAATCCAAATGAAACGCCACTTTTGGTATTCATGGAGATGCGACGCTGTTTTTTACAAAACCTGTGAGAGAGTTTAAAAAATTAGATAACCCCTTTGACTTATGACATATCATAAATACACTGTTGAGACTGCTTAAGGGGGTACTCTACTCTAGAATTTTGAAAAATTCGATTTTTCTTCATATATTTAAAGTTTAGACTTTCAAAAATATGATCTTGGAAGGATTTTTCAAAATTCGGCTTATTTTCGGAGATACAGCTGATTTTGTGAGGTGGCATCCGTGTTCACTAGAATTGTCTCCTAAACTTTAAACGCGTTTTTCTCGAAACTACTTTTTTCCACACGGTACCGGCATTATCTCAAGTTCTATATAACCGATTTACTTGAAATTTTGTGCGAACCTTCTTTATATAATCCTTTATCGTTCCTATCAGCATCGTGTCAAAATTTTTGTTTTTAATATTTTAAAAAAATTCAGGAATTTCAAAAAAAGCGTAAAAAATGATTTTTATTTTCAGGCAGTCGCCATTTTTCAAACAAATTTTTTTTCGTGTTCCCGGACTATAACAGCATCTTTACTGATTAAGAATTTCTTTTGATTTTTTTTTTTAGACCACCAAGAGAGTCAGGATCAATGTTACCAGGATGCGCCATTTTTTTTACATCTGTCTCTCCCCCCCTCTAATTATTTTAATTTGTAATATTTTTTTGTAAATTTTTTTTGTCTGTTTTCTTAAGATATCAATAAAAGCACCATATAAAAATTTATAGTAGAAATATTTTTGGTTTTTTTTTTTTAATAAAATTCAAAAAACTGCCCAAAATTTGATTTCTAGACTAGAATACCCCCTTAAAAGATGTGCATACACAAAAGACAAAATCTAAACCGTTACACGACGAAATAGTAAGTTTACTAATGCATTTCCCGATTACCGTAAACCAGATTAATGAAATTTTATATAAAATATATATAATCATATGTACCTGGTCTACGAAAAGGGGGTTTAGGCGTCAAAAAATCATTTTTTTTTTCTGACACCTAAGCCCCCTCTTCGTAGACCAGGTCACATATATAGAAGTATTTCTATGAGTGGAGCAAGACGGTTAAATTCTGTGCGAAACTCGGTAAATCTGCGACAGAAACGTTTGGTGTGATCAGGCAGGCTTATCCAGATGTTGCTTTAGCAAAAAGTGGTATGTTTCGGTGGTACCAGTCCTTTTTAGAGGGCCGGGAAGAGGACGCTGTTGAAGACTGTGCTGGGAGACCTGCGACTTCGACAAACACCTACAATATGACTCGTGGTACGCAAAGTTTTGAACTCAGACCGTCGACTAAGTATTCGTTTAATTGCCCAGATGTTAAATTCACCAAAATCGGTAGTTCATGACATAGTCACGGAGCACTTGAACATGCGCAAGGTATGAGCGAAATGGTCCCACAAGTACTCACTGACGACCAGAAATTGCCGGGAGTAGAAGTGTGCCAAGGAAATTTGAACATGTGTCGAAGTGACCCCAATTTTTGAATAACGTAATTGCAAGTGACGAGTTATGAATCTTTGAGTAAAATCCCGAAACGAAGAGACAATCTTCCGAGTAGCACACGCCAGCGTCTCCTCGCCCAAAAAAGGGAAGAATTGGCAAATTCAAAATCGAAAACAAAGCTCATTGTCTTTTTTGACACCAAAGGCATCGTCCACCATGAATTTGTTGTTGCTAACAAACCGTCAACGCAAATTTTTACGTGAAAGTCCTCAGGAGACTCAGACCAAGGATCAATTGCGTCTGACAAGACATCGCAACCGATTGGAAGTTACACCACGACAATGCTCCGGCCCATACCGCTTTTCTTGTGAATATCTACCTAACCAAGGCCGGCATCCCAACGCTTTTGCAACCGCCCTAAAGCCCAGATGTGGCCTCCCCGGACTTTTTTGTTAACTCGCCTGAAAAGACCGCGTATTTTGAGACGACAGAGGGGATCCCAGCAGCATGCGCCTCGGCTCTCAAGGCTATTGCGGAGAATGCCTTCCGTGAAGGCTTCAGTGCTTGGAAATCGCACCGTCGACGCCGCATCATCGCAGATGGAGCCTATTTTGAAAATTTTTAAAGAATTGTAACGATTGGTTTAATAATTGTTTTTAAATCGACTCAGTCCTACTACTTTCCGGACAAGCCCTGTAAACATCTGCTGGCGTACGCCGGTGTCATCAGTATCAGTGGCCATAACAACCGCGCCATTAGTTCTGCTTCCTCCAGCTTGGACAAAACAGCGAAGCAAATGAGTTTAGTAGTGAACGAGGACACCTTTTCCTACCATCAAACAAACAGTCATCGTATTCACCCCACATCACTGTTGAGAGTCATATCTTCGAATTCGTAGATAATTACGTTCATCTTGGAACCGGTATTAACACTAACAACACCGTTGGCCTCGAAATTCAACGCAGAAAAACGCCTGCCAAATCCTCTCTCAGCGAACAAAGGCTAAATTATACAAGTCACTCATTATTTCTCGTCCAGCTATGTGGTACAGAGGCACGGACGATAACAACATCTGATGAGTTAGCGTTACGAGTTTCGATAGAATGGATCTGCGGAAAATTTATGGTCATTTGCGCATTGTATTGTTTGGCTTGTAAAACCAAATGATGATAAGCTATGAAATATTTTTTTCCTTTTTGAAAGTGGACTAAGAATGATAGACACGTCGTCTAGTCAGAGCTGTTTCATTCTGTAAGATGACTCTTCTGTCAGTTGTAGTAGCTCTACTTAGCCTAGTAGGCCAGATTATCGATCCCAAGCATACTTGTTGTTTGCACCTTCTTCCGCTACCAGCTTATTAACCATATGTAGTGCTTCTGTTATTCTATAAAACTGTACCAAGTTGGTCAACATCTTTACATGTCGTATACATATATATGTACCGAATATGAGAATTTTCGCCTTACTGCCATATTTTCTTGGAAATGCTATGATTTCTAACTACAAATGAACGAAATCGAAAAACATTGTAGCCCTCATATAAATAATTTAATGAATTCTGACTCCAGCTTAACTTGGTAATAGATAGTTAGATCGGTAGGAAATACGAGCTACATCAGTCTATTCGTATTTCTAATCAAACTTCAATTTATTATTTTTATTTTTTTGTACCATTTTCGTCAGTTACTTTTTCCGATGGTGCATGGTCAGGGCTAAATGGTAGATGTATCAAAACTTCCCAGCTAAGCTCTCCTAGTTTTTGCCGTGTCGTCAAAGATATGTGTGGTCTAGCGTTGATCTAATGAATGACGAAGCCCTTTCTGTTGATCAGTTCTGGCCGTTTTTCTCGATTGCTTGCTTCAATCAGAACATTTATTGGCAGTTAAATGTAGAATCAATCATTCAATCAGGCCGGAGCTGCTCATAGTGGATGATGCCTTTCCAATCGCACCGAACACTCAGCATAACTTTCGAAGCGCCAAACCGGGCTTTGCGACCATTTGTTGAGCTTCGCTATGCTTGGACCATGATCTTTTTCGCACTCTATTGTCGTATTTTCGTCTCCTGTTACCATTTGTTTCAGAAATGTTTCGATTTCATTTCGTTTCAGCAAAGAACCGCAGATGTTGATTTGGTCCATTAAATTTTTCACAGACAATTCATGTGGTACCCAAACATCGAGCTTTTTTTTGTAGCCAGCCTTTCTTTAAATAGTTCAAAACCGTTTGGTGATGAGTGTTAATTTCCTTAGCGATGTCATGGCTATGTGACGTTCCTGGTTAATATTTTCCATAATTTCATCGACTTTTCCAACGATAGGTCGACCAGAACGAGCTGCATCTTTCACATCGAAATTTCCTGAACGGAAGCAAGCGAACCATTGTTCTGCTACACGGACTGATAGCGCATCGTCTACGTAAATTTCACAAATTTCATTAGTGGCTTGCATGGCATTCTTCATTTTTTAAACTAAAATTTCAAAATGTAGCTAATTTCTTCATTATTTTCACTTATTTTTGAACAGCTGTAACTTTTTTCGACTTCCAAGTGCTATTGCTGCACTGTTAAAAGATATAAGTACTCCCTACAAAAAAATAATAAAAGAATTGGAGTGAATGAATCTACTGTTACTCGAGTGCCAAAAATTATGGACACATTCAAATATTGCACCGTTGGTCGCACAAGTAGTATGCGGCAAAATGCTGCCCAAAATGGGAAAATGTCTGAGCGCATTCGACGTAAAATAATGAGGTTTGCTCTGTAATCGCGCAGCAAACCAGTTAGAGAAATTTAAAAGAAGCTAAGTGATGTTCATGTAAAAATATCGCAAAGAACAGTTGAATGCATATTTTCGGAAAAAAACCTAAAAACCGTCGTAAAGCAAAGAAATCAAAATTGACCAAGCGAATGAAAAATTAACGAGTAGTAAGGGTCCAACTTCATCAGAACTATACAAAGTTGGATTGAAACAAGGTAAATTTTAAAATTTATGAAAGTCCACCGAAAAGTCAAAGTTACGCTGCTATTTAACATGATTTTCTCCTTAACAAAGATAAACTTTAGCGACGAAGGCCGGCTAGAAGCAGTGACAGAAACCATTAAATTTGTGCAAAGCAGACCGTGTGAACGTTATGTGGAAAACTGCATTCAAAAAACGGTAAATATCCTCCAATGTAATGATTTAGAGCTGCATATTTGTGGAAGGTCCAGGACCAATTTATTTTGTTGAGGGAACGATGACTAGTGAGCCGTACGCTAATTTACTTCAAGATGGTTTTGTACCATATTTGGCAACACTGAACCCTTTAGCAGCCCAGTACACTTGTACGCACGCTGAGGTGCTTTGCCACACCTCCCGACGAACGACTGATGTCCTTCACAACTTGGATATCAATATGTTACCTTTGGCGAGCAATTTACCCGACCTAAGACCCAACGAAAACGGTTAAACGTTCCTTAAATCGAAGGTATATTCCCGAAAAAATCCCACAATAGCCCCACTCAAAGATAACATAAAGAATGTGTGCTTAAATGATCCAGATTTAAAAAAAATAATAATATTTGTTTGAATATACGTAGTATGCCTTAAATAGTGAAGGCTGTTAATAAAAGCAAAGGTTTGTCAACCAAATGCTAAAAAAATTTAAGTTTTTTCTCAATTTTATGAAAAGATGATATTTCAAATAAATATTTTACAAAAAATTGCATTCACATATCGTAATAATTTTTGGTTTATTTGAGTCTGAACGCAAAACTATATGAATAATTGTCCCTGTTTCTAATTGGTTGGCGGGGTACTGTAGTGTCTTATTCGATGTTTACATTAATAACACAAATTATATGCGAGTTTCTACATTATTTGACATATTTTTTTACATTTTCTAGTAATATTTGCCAACTCTATTATCGGTGCTCGACAGTTAAAGGGGTTTGAAAAGTATACAAAGAGCTGATAGATATAATAATTGCCAAACTAAGTCTGAAACTTTTGCTCAAAATCAACATTAACGAAAAACATTTTAAGGGCGTATCAAATCAAATTTTGGGCAGTTTTTTGAATTTTATTAAAAAAAAAAACCAAAAAATATTTTTACTATCCATTTTTTTATGGTGAATTTATTGATATCTTATGAATACAGAAAAAAATTTTACAAAAAAATATTAAAAATTAAAATAATTAGAGGGGGGCGACAGAGACAGGTGTAAAAAAAAATGGCGCATCCTGGTGACATTGATCCTGACTCTCCTGGTGGTCTGAAAAAAAAATCAAAAGAAATTCTTAATCAGTAAGGATGCTGTTTTTGAAAAATGGCGACTGCCTGAAAATAAAAATTATTTTTTTACGTTTTTTTTTGAAATTCCTGAATTTTTTTAAAATATTAAAAACAAAAATTTTGACACGATGCTGGTAGGAACGATAAAGGATTATATAAAGAAGGTTCACACAAAATTTCAAAAAATCGGTTGTATAGGACTTGAGATAATGCCAGTACCGTGTGAAAAAAGCAGTTTCGAGAAAAACGGTATTGTAGACATATATACGTTTAAAACGTATACACCATATGGTTATTGCTTACATATATACTACTATATATACCTACATGCATATAAAATTGCGGATGAACGTTGCATTTTTGAATGAATATTTCATGGGCTTTGTTCCGCAATGTGCATGTATTAGTTTTTGTTTGCGTATTTTGGCAAACTTCTGTGCGCCAATTTCATTTGTGACCATGATGTTTATGTATAAGTGTAGTATTTACTTTCCCTTTCGCTGCTGCCATCATTTTATATGCTTTATATGGTAGCTGCCATTGCTTGTGTGCAATGTTTAGTAATTTTTTTCGGAGTTATACGGAGTTATAGTAGAAAGCAGCTCACCATTGTAAACCTCTGGTTGGCAGGTAATTAGTTACTAGTTGAAATAAGCCCACTCTTCAGCTGATAAAGAGCTAACAATCTATCTGCTCTATTTATTTTCTGATAGCAAATTTTTTATAAAATTTACTTAGCTTTTCTAAAGCTGCCACTTCCGAAGAATTTAAGAAAATTTATAAGTTAATAATAAACATCAAGCTTGTCTACACATCAAATACCACAAAAAACGTACACACAATGAAACCAGTTTCTTCATAACTTCCACCAAATAATACTGTTTTCTCCCTGCTAGGCTGTGCAACAGCATCCCTTCAAATTACCATGCGAATATCAAAGCCACTTAACTGCTCGCTGGCGTTGTTTGCCGCCACATAAATGCGTAATATACTTCAAGGCTGTTGCTGTTAACAACACCATTACACACGCAGAGCAATATTAAGACCGTACAAGTGCCTACATGCGCCACTTTCGCCATTCAATACTTCCTCGCCGATACAAGCCAGCAAAGAGCATGCCAAAAATGAAACTTTCGCCAAAACAATGAATATGGCGAACACACGATCACATACACACACGCACACTCAAAATGATGATAAATATGTGCGAAGGCATATGCGATACGCATAAATACACACAGCAGCGGCATGATGATATGTGTGCATGCCTGCTTTACGACTTTCATATGCCGCCATGGCGTATGCGTAACATTTTGATTGCGCCTATTTAACGGTCGGCGTCATTGAACCATTGGGGTCATATTAATGCCACGCATGGCAATAGCGTTTCAATGGCTTGCCTGCACACGCACTCAAGTGCCGATGTGCGCTCGCTCGTTTATAATTCATTTATTGGCATAATTCAATATTATTGACAATCTGCCGCCGTCGCTTCGGCTGCCATTGGCGTCGTCCCGGCATCGCGCTGAGGAAGCCCTTTCAGCGGCAGCAGCTGCTAATGATATCTTTGTGTGCGCGCACTTCCGGTCAAGGCTGTTTGCCAATAATGGCAGATTTTTGGGGAGCGGCGAACGGGTGGCTTCGCATCCAGACAGTGCGAGTCGGTTTTGTTGCTGCTGTTCGCGGCTGAATTGCTGCCTTTGGCTTCTGTAAATATTTCCTATTCGAAATAAAAAGCAATTTAATTGTTAATCTGATTTGCTATTATCTTATCGCTCGCACCCTCGCAGCAGGCTGCCAGCCTTGCCGCACACATACATAAACAAACAACTACACACACACACACACACACGCAAGTGTTACATCTGCACGCTGTCTACGCGAAATTTAAATAATGCGCAATTTTCCATATGAATTTTTAGTATCTTTATTATTTGCTGACGGCAAATTCAAATATAATTTGCCAAAACACGCACACGCACACGCTGACAGATGCGCGTATGCAAATGAGCACACCATTTACATATACGCACGCATATTTACTCAATATTTCATACATTACATATTTACTTGTCTGCTTTTGCGACAATTTAATTTGCCGGTGCTTCATTTCGTTTGTGCGCCTTGTTATTACAATACTTATTTCTTTCAGCGTGGCTCATCCCTGTAATTGTGGATTTCTGTGGAAAATTACGAGATCATTTTAATAAGTGGCATTAGATATGTTTGCTTATGTGTCGCGCTAAGATAAGATGTTTTATGTCACTGCTAGACGGCAGTAATGCTATTGCATATGTGAGTGTGAGGAAAAATGTTACACGGTGCGTATGAGTAACTTCTTGACAGTGGCAGTGAATTTTGCAGATTTTAATATGTTAATGCCTACGTATTTTGAACTTAGGTGTTTTTATGTATCATAATTAAGAAAACGCTAAAGGAATAGCTTTAATAAAATGCTGTGTTATTTTATTTCTCTTCATTTCAAATTTAATGCAATGTTGTAAAAATGGAAAGAGAAGGTTTATATGAACACCTTGAGTAAAAGAGTTGCTTATAAAGGAATTCTTTCGATGAAAAAAAAAACCTTTAACTTCGGCTGCACCGAAACTATAATCCATTTTACAGGTGAATTTCCAATAACATAAAGGGTTAAAAATCTTTTTTTTGTTGATAGGTAAGTTTGTATGGCAGCTATGTATATTCTGCCATTTATGAGAGCGCTGATCGTATTAGGTATGCGAAGCTAAGTTTCATAATCTAAAAAGAGTTCTAATCTTTGTATGTTTATTTTTACGAACCTTGCTCAATAATATTGCACAGTAATTGGTATTTAAGATTAAATATAAATTCTTGCTCAAAATTATTGCACAATAATTAATTTTTAAAATACAGTTAAAGTTTTTGCTCAATAGCATTTCACAGCAATTAATTTTTAGAAAACCATTAAATTTTTTGCACAATATTATTGCACAATAATTGATTTTTAAAATAAAATAAATTTTCTTGCTAAATATTTCAGCAAAGTAATTGTTGTTTAAGCTAAATAAAATTTCTTGCTCAATATTAGTGCACAATTTAATTTAATTGATTTTAAAGATTAAACAAAAGTTCTTGCTGAATATTATTGCATATTAATTGATTTTTAAAATGCAATTAAATTTTTTGCTCAATATTATTGCACAATAATTGCTTTTAAAAAAAAAATCAAATTTCTGGCTCAATATTATTGCACAATAATTTATTTTTAAGGTTAAATAAAAATTCTCGCTCAATATTACTGCACAATAATTGTTGTTTAAACTAAATAAAATTTCTTGCTCAATATTATTGCACGATAAATGAGTTTTAAGACTAAATAAACTGTTTGAGCGCGAGAAAATATATATCTACTATTTCCAATTAAAAAGGAATTTAAAAATATTAAGGAATTTTATACCCAATATTTATTAAGGGGGTATTATAGTCTAGAAGCATGAATTTCAGGTAATTTTTAAAGTGTCTTTTTTTTTTTGTTTTTTTTTTTTGTTATAGGTAAGTCTGTATGGCAGCTATATTCTATATAGGTTCGATCTAAACAAATTCATATATTACACCGCTGGTTAAAGCAATAGTTCGTGCCAAATTTCGTGAAGATATCTCGAAAAACGTTTTAGCAATGGCCAACATTCAACCATATTTTTGAAAATAAAAAGAGCTGCACGTAAAATTCAATATCTTTCCGGAGTGGCTTTAAAAATTCCAATCTCCTTTCCACCTCCTCCCTCGAGTATTTCTTACTGGATTAGGGACAGTCAAAGCTTTTGCAGCTGACTTCTCCTAAAACTCCCAACCTTACAGCATGGACGTCGATAAAGCGATAGCCTGTTAAAATCCACACAACTAGGGAGAGACTAGCCTTACTGAGGGCTAAGATATCACTACATCTCTTGCTCCCAAGCTTTGACTCATCCGTAAAACAGCTCACAGCATCTTTTCTTTCAACGGCTTCTTGCCATCCTCAACTCCTTCGCGGTACTGTCAGCCGCTAAAAATCGGTTTGACGACTCCATCATTCTCTTTATATGGAGTCGTCAAACCGATTTCTAGCGGCTGATCTCTATACGGTATAAAGTCAAAATGTGTGCGAATTTTTTCGTTTTCAGTCATGCGTTCATTTAGGAACCCACATTCTCTGAGTCTGATAGCAACTGTCGCATCACCTTCCGGTGATATCTCTGGACTCTATTCTATATCTACTCCATTCAACGCTCTCGAGTTTTCTTGTTGTTTTTTCGAGAGCGCTACACCATATTAAGACCCCATAGAACATAATGAGCTTGACTGTGGTGTCATAAAGCCAGAGGATCACTTTCGGTGAGAGACTCCACCTTTTGATAATGGCTTCTCTACAGCTTCGATCTCTTCGATCGATCGATCTCTTTTTCACTCTCTTTTTGATATTCGGCTTCCATGAAAGCTTCAATCAATTTGGAATTATTTGAGAACTATATTTAAAGTAATTTATTACCAAAATTTGTTTATTCATTGTTGCCACTTTTTCAAGAAAAATTAAAACTATTGTAGATCTAAATTTATTCACTTTTATTACCAATACCTCTAAAGATTGGCGTTGCCACCTTTTTACAAAGAAAATTATTTCAATTATTTTATATTTTACATCAAAGTAAGAAAATGTGTTTAAAGAGAATTAGCGTGAAAAATAATTTAACCAGAGTTGCCATTTATTTATTTCTTTTAAATCAAAACCTAAATTTAAAAAACAACACAAAAGTTATACAAAACTCTCTTAGACTGCAAATGTTTAATTGTGGAATTTAATTTTTAACGACAAATTAAGATGTGCTAAATTCGGGTTGCCATTTATGAAATTTTCTCTTACTGAGAGCTGATCGTATTAGGTATGCGAAGCTAAGTTTCATAATCTAAAAAGAGTTCTAATCTTTGTATGTTTATTTTTACGAACCTTGCTCAATAATATTGCACAGTAATTGATATTTAAGATTAAATATAAATTCTTGCTCAATATTATTGCACAATAATTAATTTTTAAAATACAGTTAAAATTTTTGCTCAATAGTATTGCACAGCAATTAATTTTTAAACTACAACTAAATTTTTTTGCTCAATATTATTGCACAATTATTGATTCTTAAAATAAAATAAATTTTCTTGCTAAATGTTTCTGCAAAATAATTGTTGTTTAAACTAAATAAAATTTTTTGCTCAATATTATTGCATAATTATTGATTGAAAAGACCAAATACAATTTCTCACCCACTATTATTACATAATAATTCATTTTAAAGATTAAGTAAAAGTTCTTGCTGAATATTATCGCATATTATTTGGTTTTTAAAATGCAATTAAATTTTTTGTTCAATATTATTGCACAATAATTGATTTTTAAAATAATATAAATTTTCTTGCTAAATATTACTGCATAATAACTGTTGTTTAAGCTAAATAAAATTTCTTGCTCAATATTATTGCACAATATTTGATTTTAAAGACTAAATAAAATTTACTGCTGAATACTATTACATATTAATTGATGTTTAAGACTAAATTCAATTTCTTGCTCAATATTATTGCACAATAATTGATTCTTAAGTTTAAATAAAAATTCTCGCTCAATATTACTGCATAATAATTGTCCTTTAAACTAAATAACATTTATTGCTCAATATTATTGCATAATAATTGGTTTTTAAGATGATTCGTGCACAATATTATAGTATAATAATTGTTGTTTAAACTAAATAAAACTTCTTGCTCAATATTATTGCACGATAGATGAGTTTTAAGACTAAATAAAATGTTTCGAGTGCGAGAAATACATATATATCTACTATTTCCAATAAAAAATTTTTTAAGGAATTTTATACCCAATATTTATTAAGTGAAAATACTGTTGCTCAATAAATATTACTAAACTAACTTCCAAGCACATGCCTAACTGTTTTATGAGAAAGCTTTCAGATTCGACGCGAACGAAGAAACAGGCAAGTTAAAAATGAATGACGCCATGAAAGCAAATAACTCAAAACTGTTGCACATAGTTATTACAACGTAAAGAAGGTAAAGGAATTTACCTTTTGAGTGCTTGGTAAACAAAACTTTTCGCAACATATAAATCTCTAATACCCTCAATACTTTCTCGACAAATCTGTCCGTTCAACAGGAAATAACATTAACGTCGAGAAAACTGTTACAAAATATGCAAGTGAAAGTTGTTACGTTTACAAAAAAAAAAGAAAAAATAAATAAATAAATTCTAAACTTGATCTGGCAAAAACTTGTTATACCCAGAGCAACATACATATGTATATAGTGCAGGATTGAAATTTTAAAAGGTAACACTGAATTATTTTAAAAGCTCGGTGTCGAGAAATGGAAAGGTTATGTTAGTTTGTACGAAAATGTATGGCAGATTTGTTGGCTTCTCTTTATGCTAGGTAGCGAGAGCGGTAATATTCAGTCTTCATAATTTTTTCCGACGTCTCATCTTAATTATTTAAGGGACATACCTGGTGTGAAAATAAAACGAAACTCCATTGTAATAATTTTATGCCAAAGTTTCCCCTAAAAGGCTGCCTCCGCTTCGCTTGCATATCACCACCATTTCGTCATCAAGTAATCAAGAAACGTCACACCAACAAACTCCGGAAAAACCTTAGTCAACATCGCGTTATAATGCTCGCTATTAATAGGAACAGGAATTCCTGCATCCTGTCGAAAGAAATAAAAATTGGTGATGCTGCCATACCACAATCCGCGTCGAAAGGTCAGTGTTTAGCGATGCAATTGCGTTTGTTGACTTGACTCACCCCAGTAAGGTCCTATAAGTTTGTTGACAAAGCTATTAAGCTACAAATAGATAATTTTTCGAGAAAATAAACTTAAAAATTTGTATTTTTAATTACTGTTTTGCCCTTAAAGTTCTTTCACAATAATAATTCTGTCAGTAGCAATAGCAACATATCTTCCTTTTCTCGATAAATCGGGAATGCCAGTAATTAACACGCTTTCACTTCAAAGCCTGTGAAGTAAGTTAATAACTTACTCATAACACTCACTTGTCCCACGTCATAATAACTTTTTGGAGGTACTGTTATAATATAGTGTTCTCTACTTACTTAAAAATTATTGATATGGTATGTATGTATTACGACAATATTCATAATAAAATATTGCCTATATTTGGGCGCATATTTTTTTTATCAAAGTCGCACACCCGAAGTGCATAAAATTGCTACAAAAGAAATGCGAAAGTACATTTAAAGGGGTACTTACCACAATAATAATAAAATATTAAGCTTTTTTCGGAATGCTTAGTTCGGGAGCCGTATTCACTCCCCTAATTTAGCTATTTTGTCTTTTGACTACATTAACTAACATCCCTCACAGGAACATAATCATTATAAATACCTTATTAACTTAACATTTTTATACACTAAACAGTGGTTGTGTAGTTTTTTATCAGAAACCAAAAAAAATGAGATTTGACTTTCCTTAAAACATCCATTGGGTATAAAAATATCGAGTCTTTTTAATGGCTGTCAAAACTTTACGCCAACTCAATGCAACACTGCATCGGCGGCAGGAATATTCAATATTTTTCCATACTCAAGCTCTGACCGGAGGCCATACACTTTTCAATTCGGCTAGAAGCGATAAATTAATTTTAGAGCAACCAAAATAAGATGAAATAAAGCAGAAGCCGCAATATTACGGAAACAGCAACACACCAACGCACACACATATACACATATATACAAACATAGACAAATATGATAATATGATTTTTGGAGATTTCGTACGACTCCCATTGGCAACTACTTGCAGCCAGCGCAGATTGCAATCGAAGCATCGACCAGTTAAGCTTGCGCGCCCGATTGGAATGCTTCAAGTGAGTGTGTGCATCCCTGTGTGTTTGTGTGTGTGTGTATGTGAAGCAGCGCTAAGCCAATGCGCTCTAGTCTCTGCTGAAATTTATGTAGAAAGTTAATTGTTTAGCTACGAACAAAAATTATTACTTAGATCGGCAGCAAGCACTTGAATAACTGTATATGTTCGTAGTATAACTGTACATGTTCGTCGTGGGGCTGGCGATAAAAAAGAGCAAAATTTTCAAAAGCAACAACGACTTGGAATAACTTTTAATATTTGACCACTGAAACTTTGGCAAAGAGATGGCAAAATAAAAAGTCGAAAATATGGCTTTGAACCCGGCAACAGCGTCATATTCGTACACTATGGACACACCCACTCTAAATTATTGCAAAACCTGCACAAGAGCAATTCTGTGTGTGTGTGTGTGAATGTGGAGATGTGCTCACAGCCACGGCTGTCGTTGGCATCGGACGGGACACCCGCTGGCCAGCTTGTTTCAGCGCAGCTATCTCTCATTCCTCCGCCCAGCACACGCCTTGCCACTACACATACATACACATAGCTGCGGGTCAGTCTCCTGTCGTGCTCGTGTATGTGTGTTGCGTGGGTGTGCTGGGTTCAAACTTTTTATGCATGCATCACTATTACTTAAGTACTAGAACTTGCAGTGCTTTTGCAATGGCCACACTTTTGCAGAGTCCTTTTTGCAGATTCCGCTTTGCCGGCACTCTCTTTCACTTGATTTGCTTCGGTGTCGCACAGCTTTCAATTTGCTCAGCCAATATCCATTGCTCTTTGATATTCACGTTAATGTTAATGCTACTTTTTTGTTTTACCTCTTGTAGTACGTGGCTGAGCTGGATGCACTGAATTGATGTTCTCATAGTTTCTTTTTTTCAAACTCTGCTTTCTATGCAGCCCTTTCTCTGTGCATTAATTTGTCCCACGTACATGGTTTCCATAAAAATCGCTGAAGTTTGCTAGCTCTTGATGAAAACGTGATAATATATTCTGCTAGATATTATGGCCACTTTAAGTGTGTGCGTGTGTGTATGTGTATGGTCCAAAGGTTCGTTACAAATTATCTGAAATTTTGTCGTAACAATTTAATTTGCTCATAATTTAAGGTTTCATGATTGCAATTTTAATGAGAACTGCTTCTTAGTACTTGAGTTTAAAAGTGGACTAAACGAAAGCTATTGTGATTCAAGCGCATCAGTCGCTTCTTTCTGGCGCTATTTGGCGCCAATTCGTGATAGTTCAATGAAGGTCCTTCTTTACCTGATCTCTCCAACGGAGTGGCAGTCTTCCTCTTCTTTTTTTCCCCTGGCGGGTACTGCTTTGAATACTCACAGGGTTAAAGTGTTTTCGTCCATACGAACGACATGACCTAGTCAGCCCCGCCATTGTCTCTAAATTCGCTGAACTAAATCAATGTTGTCGTACATCTCGTACACCTCATCGTTCCATCGAATGCGATATTCAACGTGGTAAACGCGCGAAGGACCACAAATGTTTCGCAAAATCTTTATTTCGAACACTCCTAAGACCGACGCATCAAATGATGTCATTGTCTATGCCTCCGCACCATATAGTAGGACGGGAATGATGAGAGACTTGTATAGTTTAGTCTTTGTTCGTCGGGAGAGAACTATAGTTTTCAATTGGCTACTCAGTCGACAGTAGCAACAAGAGTTGGATTTCTCAGCTGATATTGTTGCTGGTGTTGATACTGGTTCTAAAATACTCGTAGACGAAATTATCTACGGCTTCAAAGTTATGACTGTTAACAGTGACATGGGAGCCAAGTCGCAAGTGCGACGACTGTTTGTTTGATTACAGAAGATATTTCGTCTAGCTCTCGTTCACTGCCAGACCCATTTGCTTCGTTTCCTTATCCAGTTTGGAGAAAGCAGAATAAACGACGCGGTTGTTGAGGCCAATGATATCGATTCAAAGGCGCACGCCAGCAACTTGAAATCGGCAAAGAGATGGTGTGTGTTGATCCTCTTTTCACGGGAACCAGTCATATCGATTCGGGTCGGTTGTTGATATTCCCATCTCACTGATAAGGTTCAATCAGTTTGTTAACGGTGGGTTCTATTCTTTCACACAGTACGGTGTATAAAACTGTATATGCGATGTCGAAGAGGCTTATACCACTGTATTTAGCGCAAATTGTGTAATCTCCCTTATTGTGGATTTGGCAAAACATTAAGTTGGCTCAAAAAAGCATGTTGCAGAACTCATCCGTGGAATCCTGTCTCTCTGGGCCTCCACCAATCGTTGATGGCGCCACTATCACTTCTGCCGCATCACTACGGTTGTCGGAAGGCTTCTTCTTCTAAACTCTATTTCAGGACAAAAGAACCAGTCTCGCCAGAAAGGCTATTTTTTTGGCAAGTTTCTTTATATAACTGAAATTTTACAAACACCTCTAACTCCTTAAGAAACAAATTGCATGCCGATCTAATTAGGAATAGCGAAGCTACGCAAGCTTAAAGTGTGTGCAACTATGTACCTGAACGTTCATATCAATGTAATCTTTAGCTGATTAAAAAGAATCCACTTTGAATATAGCTTTTCCTAAGATAAGAAAGTTCTTATTAGAACGGCTGAGATTATCGCATAAGGAAATCTCTTGTGCAAACCCAATGAGGGGAAACGCAAGGTATTAATGAAAATGAACTGCGTTCATTGAATATTTTTTATATCAAGACATATACTAATGCTATAATTGTATCGTTGAAAACAGTTTTGGTAATTCATTAGAGGAACATTTCGTAATAATTTGCTTCTCAGGGAATTTTTCCACATTTACTTATTTTAATTCGACGCCCCATTGAATGGAGTTAATGAGACCAGAGAGTTCCTGGAAAACTTTAAACTCGAAAGTTTCTGTTTAAAAAAAAAATCAAAAATAAAGACAAAACAAAATAATAATGTTTGCTTTTAAGGCACTTTTGTTCATTTTTTTTTTTTTGTTGGATGAGTCGAGTCTCATTTGCTTGGCGGACAATAATGAATCCAACGAATATTTGATAACCTGTTAGGATATGAACCGTATTCTGGTGTAAACGTTCTGCATTGACCGGAACAAACAGTTGTCGGAAAAGACAAGGCCTGAACTATAAGGCGGGTAAGGCAAAAATTTCCCAGCCGCTGTTTTCAAAATACTCTTCAACTAATTTTGTAACAGAAAACCGAACGAATGCCGTACGTTTTTTCGGCAATTGCCGGCTTCAATTTGATGCGTTGTTGTCGGTAGAGTTCACCATTAATGCTTTCGTGTAGTTTAGAAACTCAGCACGCTTTTCCGATCCCTCCAAATACGGACCATTTGACCTTGATGTCATGGATATTAGGTTTTGGCGTTGATTTTGCTGATTCGGCAAGTTTTACAATCCGTACCAGTAGAAAATAGAAATAAGCTCTTCTTGTAATGTGTTCAGATTTTGGCTGAACACAATTGGAAAGTAACTCTTTTTGATTTCCAGAAATAAGATAAGAGATAGAGGTTCTACGAGTTTACACGTTTACTGTTTCTCTTAGAGGGATTATTTAGATGCTAAGAGTGCCCAAACGGCAGTATAAGAGTAAAAACTGTATCTGTAGAAATAGAGAAGGGTGTTGTTTATTTTACATAATGTTGAAGGGTTGTAAAGGTTAGGCAGCCAAAAATCTGTAAGAATTTATAAACACCTAACTGAGCCTTTTACTACCAAATACGGTTTTAGAGTGCATACATTTCAACAGTTAGAGCATCGATCTCAAAATTGAAAAAAATATTTATTAGACCAATCGTTACAATTCTTTAAAAACTTTCAAAATAAGATCTCCAAGTATTGAAGGCGTCACGGAAAGCATTCCCCGGGGTAGCCTTGAGAGCCGAGGTGCATGCTGCTTGGATCCCCTCTGTCATCATAAAATGCTTGCCATTCATCGGTCTTTTCTGAGCTGTAGGGCGGCTGCGGAAGCATTGGGATGCCGGTTTTGGTTAGGTAGCTGTTTACATAAAAGGCGGTGTAAGCAGGGGCGTTGTCATGGCGCAATTTCCAATCAGCTGCGGTGTCTTGTCGGACCCGCTTGACCCTATTGAGGACTTCCACGTAAAAATTGGTGCTGACGGTTTGTTCAGGAGGAACTAATTCATGGTGGACGATGCCTTTGATGTTAAAAAAGACAAAGAGCATCGTTATCATTTTGGATTTGCTTATTATTCCCTTTTTGGGCGAGGAGATGTCGGCGTGTGCCACTCGAAATAGTGCCTCATTGTCTCAGGATCATACTCAAAGATCCATGACTCGTCATATCAATTGGTCCTGTCGCAGATTTACCGAGTTTCACACAGAAGTCAGTCGGTGCGCGCACGACCCAAAGTACAATCGGGGCGGAGGAAAATTAGTCCTATTACTTTCCCGAAAAACATTGTATGCCTCAAATTCACTGCATAATAGCTCTTGTCAACAGTTGTTACTTCGGACTGAGTAGTCCCTCATTATCACGTTCTGCTATAGGATGCATAGGCATAAACGATGATAATATCTGATGAGTCGGCGTTATGAATTTTCAAGGGAGAGGTTTTGCGGAAGGTTTATGGTCCTTTGCGTATTGGCAACTGCGATTACCGCAGTCAATAGAACGATGAGCTGTATGAGATATACGACGACAGTGACATTGTCCGAACGGTTAAAACTCTCCAGCTCTGAGGGCATTCGACGCAAAAACCGCCGGTGGAAGCAGAGAAAGAGAAATACCTCCACTCCATTGAAACGACCGGGTGGTGAAGGACCTGGCTACACTTGGTATTTTCAATTGGCGCCAAACTCTGCTAAAACCCATTAAAGCGGGGTCTACGCCAATAAAGAAGAAGAGTTAAACCCCTTTGGTCAAAAACACAAAACAATTCTAAGACAACCTACCCAAAACTATATTATTGGAATAGAAACATCTTGTAATCCACTTAAGCGTATATTACCCACACACTCACGCAAATTAACCGTAAATGATGGCATGCAATGAACTGTAATAATGTATATCTATATAAAGCACAATTGTCATATTTTAACCCTTTCAGCACATAACCTTTGAGTGAGGACCTTCAAAGTTGCTGCTATGTGTATATATATGTATGAGGTAAAGCAATTTTCGCTGTCGCTATGTGCCGTTGACATTGCACGCAATCAAGCACAGCGTAATTGACATGTTATGGAAAATTTATCATACTTTCCGACAGAATAACATAAATCGAAAAGTTGGACTAGACCAAGAAGTTAGTGGAGAAAGAACGAAAAGAGTGCTGAAATATAAATAGCAAAGTGGCAGAGCAAACTTGTCGGTTATTTATAGGTTATCGATGGGAGTAAATCAGAGATAGATAGAATATTTCAAGAAGCAAATGAGAGCGAAATATTCGCTCACCTAAAAACTGGTAGTAGATTAGCATCACCATACTTTTCTAAAGCGCTACTTGTCTCTCCGTGCCTCTCAGTGACTCTCAGTGTTTATATGTGGTGATGTGCTTTCACATTCTTCTAGTAACCGTATCATTTTCATAAACTAACCAAATAATTTCACACATCATTAACATTTTCATTCATCCTCGCATTTGCCTCGATTGAGTTCTTTATTCAAGAAGACAAAAACACAACAACAACCAGCAAATGCCTTACACACACACGTTATTAACAAAAGTGAAGGGGTTACCGCAAGCTTGGTTAAATTTCGGTGATAGCATTTTGACAAAGTCTTTTAACTAAAACAAGTTTCCGAAAGTTACGAAACTTTGCCGAAATCGAGATGGCTCAACCGCAAGCGTCTTACCCAAGTAACGCAAATGCATAGGTACACATACACATATGCATATGAAGCCGCTCACAAATGTGTGGGTGAAGCCGCGCACAAGTGTGTGCGTGGTTAGGTGCCGCAAGAGAGACACACTCTGTGGTTGCTTTGCAAGCGCTGTTTGAAGCGGCTGCCTGGCGCAGTTGAGCCCACATAATAAATTGCCACATGCAGACACGGCTATCAGGCTGTCGATGATCCTTGAAATTTGACTTGTTGTACTAAGAAATGAGTGACTATTACGGCAATGGTCGTTGCTGCAGCGGAAAGTATGATTATCAAGTGAGTCGTTCTGGTAATGTGGATGATGAAGAGTATAAATTGGATATAAGAGCGGAGTATCAATGTGCGAAGAATATTTGGCTGAGATTTGCTCATTAATGGCGACGAACTTAAACTAGTCTTAGTCTTATTCGGCATCAACCCTATTTGTCATGTCATGAACGTCACTTAAAGAAATAGTTTTTAAGATAACTACAAGAAATCTGAGAGAATGCCATTCGCATAATGCTAACTCTACATAATGAGTACTATAGTAGCTGCAAAGACTTGCCGCTATGGGAATGATCACCATGAACTCAGTATATAATATTATTACATAGCTAGCAAACATACACCGGACTTGACCAGTTGGCAAAGGAATGTCGAAAACGGAGTCGAATGGAATATAAAAAGAACCTACTTTTTATGTTTGGCGGAGATACCTGGTCAAGCTATCCTTCTCCAATCTATACGCCATTCAGCGCCTATTTCTAAACTTGCGGAATTTCTCAGAACCGCCTTACTAGCTTTTAACCGATCGTTAACAAACTGAAAGGAACCTAATTGCGCGTTTTTAGACCTGAGAATGTAAGAAGATACTAGTGGCTACATGTCTACATGGGGCCTATCAGCCGGCTTCATGCATTGTAGTTACAAAGCGGTAGTCAAGTCAATCTTCGTGGTGGAACGCTGTCACCAAAATCTCCAACGGCACTAGAAAGTTTACTCAATCTAACACCAATCAACACTGCAGTGGAAAGCTTTGCAGAAAGATCAACCAGCTTGAAGATTAGCGGCGTTAAGTGAATTTCCTACAAAGACCTTCGGATACAACTCGATAAGAAGGGAATCAGTGGATAAAATAGACTCTGTATTCTCGTGCTGTATCTGGGAAGAACTGACCCTGTCAGTTGAATGTGGAGTTGCATTGCAACCGGGTGCCGGACCCAAAGCACGGCAGAGGTTTTAGATGGGCCTCGAACCCTACCAAGGTGGTTAGTGTGTCCATTCCACACTGCCAATTGGTACTGAAAATGCTTAGCATTCTCAGGGCGCTGATCAACGCATTGATTTGATCCGCTGTGCTTTTGAGCGCCGTGGAGTAAGGCTGTCGTCAGCAGGTACCCACGTAAAACACACCGGACGTTGTATCTGGGATACGATGATGTGGAGAGGGAGGGATATCTAGGGAGCAAGAGGCTTCTAGATGATAGGGTTAGATGTAGGTGGCAGGAACGTTGGGACAATAGTCTAACGGCCGAGTGACGTACGAGTACATCCGGGACATTGGGTTCGTTGAGGAAAACACAGACTTCAGATTGGGCATGGGCCACTGAATGCATTTTTGCATCAGAGGCACCTTTCGGATACGTCGGGGTGTTTTTGTGGGGAGGGGTTAGAAAAATGGTCACATTTAATTGCGGAGTGCCCGTTGTACTCCCACAATAGGGATCTGGGGCACTAGGGAAATTTTCAACATCTACACGGACGGTTTCAAAAATGTCTGGTGGAGTAACCACCGGGATCTAATGCGCGAAGCTCGATCTCAAACGATACATGTCATTAGGAGAGAAGTAAAGATCTCTCCCGACGAACAAAGACCAAATTCCACAAGGAACTCGTAAATAATGTCGTGCCACATCGTGCAGAGGCCCGTACGATGACAACATCTGGTGAGTCGGCGTTACGAATTTTACCAGAAAATTACGGAAAATGTTTGGTCTTTGCGCATTGGCAACGGCGAATACCGCAGTCAATAAACGATGAGCTGTACGATATACACGACGGCATTGACATTGTTGAGCGAACCAGCAGCTGCGGTGGCTAGTTCATGTCGTCCGAATAGTTCAAAGGCTTTATCTTTGAGAGTTGGAGAGTTGGAAAGACCAGGTGGAGAAGGACCTGGCTACACTTGCAACCTCCAATTGGCGCCAAATAGCGAATAGAAAGAACGACTGGCGCATTCAGTATTAGAAGATCATTGAGACTATTTATTTATAATCTTTGAGACCAAAGACTCTCTTCAAAGAATAATGACGTTAATCCCAGCATACTGTGTATATAAAATAAGAAATGCAACTGTGTAGAGAGCATACTTTGATGTCATCCCTTAGGTGCATCGTTTTATTATTATAAAGGCTTAATTTAAAATCGACTTAAATATCTAGCCATAAGGTTCCATATTGAGAAAACTGCTAAAAAAAGCCTGAGATACCTTACACTTACTCTTTCATACACACAGTTTGGCAGTGTTGTCATATTTGAATTCTATCCGGCAAGCCATTTCGTTGGTAAGTCACCCACCCCACACAGGGCGGAGAGTCATGCCGAAATGGCAGCACACAGGTATCCCTGCCATGTTCAACTTAGAACCTTTGCGGTATCCCGCCATTGCCTTTACAGTCGTTGCAGTTCCATGGCGAAGCGAAACAGCTGTGACGGCGCGGCATTGCGGCAATGACTGACGACCACCACATCGCTTAGCGGATTATCGAGACATAACTGCGTCTGTTGGTGCACCAACAAACCGCCGCGACGTAACCAACTTTGAAGTGGTGTCTGCTTTTGAAACGCGCGCTGATTGTAGCTGCGATCGCCGACTTCCTCACCGACACATGGCCGCAGCACTACGCGAAAATGCGTCGAACGCGTCGAGTTTCCCAGCTTCGCCGCGCGCCTCGGCACATCGGCGACTACGTGGAGACACGCACCGGAACTCGCTTGCAATTGAGAATTTTGTCGGTGCAGATACCAGTGACTAACGTCATTTTGGAAGCAGCTAGTCATACGCAGCTCACTGGTGGCATGATTGGCGATGTGCAGGCAAAGCTCGCCGGAGCTTAATGCGCCAAATGCGATGAAGTCATCGTTGGG
The DNA here is from genome assembly GCA_037783105.1 of Bactrocera zonata. Taxonomy (NCBI): domain Eukaryota; kingdom Metazoa; phylum Arthropoda; class Insecta; order Diptera; family Tephritidae; genus Bactrocera; species Bactrocera zonata. The sequence continues at coordinate 1,019,375 of JBAWJQ010005982.1, read as the reverse complement.
CAGTCTGAAAGTAATGGAAAACAAGAAATGTGTTTACAATGCCATGCGCACACACAAAAGTACATTGGAGTGAGCTTAGAAAGAAATTTTTTTGCGAATTTTTTGAAAAGGAGAAACAGTATGCCAGTCAGTTTGTCGGCGGGGAGCGGGAGTACATGCTGACTGAAGGCATTTGGCTTACGCACTTGAGTTGCGGGAAAACATTCTGCAAATACCATGAGAATGGCTGGCAATTGAGAGCGCGTCTCAACTGATGGCTTTGCTCTGTGTCGTTGCTGCTGAGTGGTATCCGTTTAGCCACCGGCTTGGAGGCGTAGAAGAAATATTTGTAGGCGTCCAACCAGGATTCGGCAATGATTTTTGAATTTCTGCAAGAAAAAAAAAGCCAATTTAAAATTTCCAATTTTCACCAAAAATTTAGATCTTTAAATTCATGATTTTTAATTCAATAGTAGGTTTACCGTCTGTTTGTATGTATTGCATATGTAATATCTATCTAGCTCACACACACACACATTTAAGCTTTGCCAGCGTACCTTTGCCTGACCGCTGCCGTGCCTGTGTCTACTCAATGTGGGTTATACTCTTGGGGTCATGAGGCTTACCTGAGATATGTTGTCTGGCTATCGCTGCCATTGGGAAAACGAAATGGATGCTGTTTGCGAAAAATATGCCCGACCCGGCTGCATGGCACAATCTCGATTTGTCCGCCACAAAGCCACAATTTAATGGAGAATTCAATGGACTCGCCACCCCAAGTCTATAAAGATGCATGAAAATAGAAAAAGAGCATATGAAATTGAAACGTTTGTATATATCTACATAAGTATATATGTATGAGTTCATGGTATTTTCGTGGCACATTTACACACTCAGTTGCAGTTGTTGAGGTGTAAGCTAGTGGAAGGGTTGAATCGATTTTATATAGAATAAATTATTTCTATTTTGTATACTAATACGTCTGTGTAAGCTGACGTTGAGCAATACCAAAAGGTCCGTTAGCATCGGAAGGACCTCTACGAGCCGTTTGATACCAAACGAGGTTTTAGACAAGGCGACTATTGAAGTCCAGAATGAATAAGGAAGCGAAGAAAATGGGTATGGTGGTGAACGAGGACAAGACGAAATATCTCCTGTCATCAAACAAACAGTCGTCGCACTCACGACAAGGTTTCCACGACACTGCTGAAAGTCAAAGCTTCGATGTCGTAGATAATTTCGTCTATCTTGGAACCAGTATACACCAACAATGTCAGCCTGGAAATCCAACGCAGGATTACTCTTGCCACCAGGTGCTACTTCGGACTGAGTAGGCAATTGAAAAGCAAAGTCCTCTCTCCCGACGAATAAAAACAAAACTTTATAAGCCACTCATAATTCCCGTCCTGCTATGTGGTAGGATTGGACGAAGACAACAACTGATGAGTCGACGTTGCGAATTTTCGAGAGAAAGGTTCTGCGAGAGATTTATAGTCATTTGCGCGTTGGCCACGGCGAATATTGCATTGGATGGAACGATGAGCTGTACGAGATATATGATGGCATTTACATAGTTCATCGCTGGCTAGATCATGTTGTCCGAATGGACGAAAACACTCCAGCTCTGAGAGTATTCGACGCAGTACCCGCCGAGGGAAGCAGAGGAAGGGGAAGACCTCCACTCCGTTGGAAGGACCAGGTGGAGAAGGACCTGGCCTCGCTTGGAATATCCAATTGGTGTCACGTAGCGAAAAGAAGAAACGACTGGCGCCCTGTTGTAAACTCGGCTATAATCGTATAAGCGGTGTCTCCGCCAGTAAAGAAAAAGAAGAAGTTAAATTAATATTAACTTTTGGAGTGTATTATTTGCTATTATGCTTTTAGGGACCAAAAAGTTTTCATGAGGTGACACATTGACCACAGCGACCTTCCAACTTTTCTATACCATTTTTGTAGTACGAGGCCTCAGTTTTGGTGATCACATCTGCTTTTGACGATAATTTCTTCCCACATCTGAGAAAAGTAAATAGTCGCTGGGGGCCAGATATAGAGAACACCGCGGATGCATTCGAACCCCAATTTATGGATTGTCGCCATCGTTTTCAAAAATAAGGGTATTTTTCGGCGATTTAGTCCTTCAGGTGATCCATTAACACTATGTAATAGTTGCTGTTGATGGTACTTTCTTTTTGATCGTAGTCAATAACAATTATTTTATGCGCATTCCAAAATACAGACGTCATAACCTTTTCAGTCGACTTTTGTTGTTTTCCACACTTTGGAGTGTGTTCATCGAGTGCTGTACACTCGGCTGACTGTCGATTTGACTTCGGAGTGAAATGATGTGGTCATGTTTCATCCATTGTCACATATCGATGCAAAAACTCGGGTTAATTTCGCTGGAGCATCTCCAAACACTGCTCCGAATCATCAACTCTTCGTTGTTTTGGTCAAAAGTGAGTTCGCGCTGCACCCACTCTGCGCAGAGCTTTCTCATACCCAAATATTCATTCACAATACATCCAATATACTCCTTTGATATCTTTGGAGTGCCTGCTAACTCAAACAACTTCACTTTACGCCCATCTGAAATTGTTTGATGGCCTTTTTTAATGTTCGTTCGATAGTCTCCTCGTTTGGGGGTCCACGACGTTCACCGTCTGCAGTTGCACCACATCAAAAATTAGCATACCGATGCTTAATGGTTGATATTTAAAGTGATTTCTTTGATGATTTTTTAACAACTATTGGATTACCCTAAGCCAGTAATACAGATGCGTCAAACACCTGTTTATCTATGTATATACAGTCCGAAGTATGAAATTTACCTAATGCAAATATATTATCTGATCAACTCAGTGGACGGAATCTCGTCTCTGTAGGGTTCGAAACTAAATTTCAATACATAATTCGAAGTCAATATTATTTATCGATGGCTTTGCGAGACCATTCTAGGTAGTATCACAACTGGTTACATTTATTCCCCAAATCGTTTAAAGAATGTATTTATTACAAAAATTATGATAATGTTAAGAGACCTGGCAAAGAAAGCCGATAGCGTTATACGTACGGCAACACCTAGAAACAAAATTGACAACCAACTAGACGCACTGTCAAACATACTTACCTCCAGTAGTGGGTTGAAGCCATTTAATTTAAAAAACCATTCCCGAGAGATCATGAATATACCACCAGCAAAAGTAGGGCTTCTGAAAAGTTCAGATCGTTAGTAATATTCGAAAAAAATATAATAAGTTCGCTTGAAATTAAATAAATATTGCAATGTTATGAATATATTGCTAGGTTAGGTTAGTTTGGTACATAGGCTAATAATCCGGGTATGCTATAAAACTGTTTTAGGTCTTAACGATACCAGATGAAGTCCGTCTGTGAGTAGAAGTAATACTTTGGCAGTCAGCGCTTAGCGAATTTGAAAAGGTTCTGTGACCTCATAAATATTGCCTTTTTTCTTTTCATGGGCATCGCAAATGCTTAAAATGTTGCCGTTGCGGTATTTCCCTGGTGACTTGCCCTTGACATTTCCAGCAGTCTTTCCGAATTCTTAGTCCCATTGTGCAAGTGTCTGCTGCCACCAAACTGTGACCAGTGAGCATTCCAATCATGTTCCTACAGTTTCTTAGATCGAGTCTCTATAAGTAATTCGTGTATATCTGACGTTTTACTATTAACCGCTGCAGTTTTGCACCCCCGTAGATCAACCATCGCATTTTGACCTTCCCTACCATGCTCTTGTCTATATCGTCGTCGGTCATGTTTCTGTATGACAATGAAAATGCGAATCTTTCATGCGGTTATTCATGGCGTTGGGTATAATAGTATAATAGTAAGATAGTATTGCATTTTTTCGCTTTAGCTACCGATAGAGATATTATAGCTTACAAATTGTTAAGGAAGAATGACTATACTAGGTTCTTTCATGTGCATACAAGGTTTGAAAATTAAGTAATGAGACTGATTTTATTGCCGCGCTTGTGGTAAACCCGTGACCTTGACATTCCCTTTCTATTTTTTCGGCATCCCTTCCCTCTCCATTGATATAAGTACCATCGCCCTAGCTTATTTAGTTCGCCTGTTGCGTCAAGTTGAGTAGACGTGTGTTTGTAGTGCTCGTCACGAAAATGGAAAAAAAGGAGCAAAAGCAGCATCGAATGACCGTCGCAGAAGACTGTTTGGAACAAGTGGAAAACGATCCCACGCTGTTTGATCGAGTTATTACAGGCGATGAGAGCTGGTTTTTCCAATATGACCCGGAAACCAAACGCTAAAGCTCACAACGGTTGTCTTCGCGTGCCCCCCGTCCGGAAAAAGCTCGCATTAGCAAGTCGAAGGTGAAAACGATGATTATTGCTTTCTTTGATAGCCGTGGAATCGTCCACAAAGAACTCGTTCCACCGGAGAAAACTGTGAATCAAGTCTACTATTGCCAAGTACTCGAAAGATTGCGAAAACGAGTCAACAGGGTGCGCCCAGACATCGCTCGTAACTGGTCCCTTCATCACGACAACGCGCCGTGTCACACCGCCCTCAGCGTGTCCCAGTATTTGGCCTCTAAAGGGATCGCCGTGTTGCAACAGCCGCCTTATTCGCCTGACATGTCACCCTGTGACTTTTTTTGTTTCCTAAAACAAAAAAGGTGATCAAAAGAACCCATTTTGAGTCGACTACGGACATCCAGTCGGCCGTGACGAGGATACTTGCGGACATCCCAGTCGAAGCGTTCCAGAAATATTACGAAGTATGGAAAACGCACTGGAATCACTGTATAACTGCCCAAGGGGACTACTTTAAGGGGGATGGCAGAGTTGTATAATAATTTTCAAATATACCGATTTCTTGGAATCAGCCTCATTACGTAATTGTCAAACCTCGTATATGATACTTAGGGTTTGATTATAGTTACTTTAAGTCTTTGCTTCCCACTGCTACAGATTCTACAATAAAAATAATGTAATGTCTCCTCTATATGATCTGTCGGTTATTCAAAGTTAGCTAAGCAAAGCTGTACGTTGAGTCTAACTAAAGCATTAGGAAATTCAGATCGTCTTAATATAAATTGAAGAATAAAAAATTTAAATTTCTTAAAATCTCACTTTGTTGGTGCGGCTAGTATTAAGTATGTAAGTACGAGACCTGCTACAAATAGATATGAGCTTTTATAAAATTCCACAAGAATTCGCTGTATTAAAATGAATAAAAAAAAATTAAGCCGGCCTAGTGAAATTGAATTCTCAAGAAATCTAAGGCGTGTAACATGTATGCGTTTTCCAATGAAATGCGCTACAGGCAGCTTAGATGACAGTATTTCTCGTTAAAGTAAATAAACAAAACAAAATCAAATGGTAAAGCGGTGTAGGTAAATTACTTGAATGCCGTTGCGGCGGTATTTGTGTCGCGTAGCAAGCGCGCCTCGCCAAATCTGCTGTGCGCCCAACCGATTTGCTGTAAATATGCGGTTTGCCCGTTTAAAGATTCCACGAATGCGCGCTGTTGTTGTTGCTGCTGGTTGTACTGGTCGCGACGCTGTGGCAGTGATTGCATTGATTGCGGTCGCGGTATCCAATGAAAATGTAAATTCCAATCGAAACCACCCATGAGATTCTTCGAACTCGCCGTATACTCCAATGACTCCGCATTAATGCTATCCAACACAGGGCTGACGGCAGTCGCGCCTATGGCCAAACGCTCCAGCAATGGCTGCAGCCAGCCCACATTAACCTCACAGTGACTGTCGAGAAAGAGTAAATAATCGCCGGTGGCAAGGCGAGCGCCGCGATTACGTGATGCAATCACGCCCAAGCGTTGCGTATTACGCGCGCTTTTAATTGTTACTTGCGGCTGTGAAGTGGGCGCGCCGCTGCTGCTGCTCGAGTTCGCCGAAGAATGTAAGCTGACATAGTTTGCGGCTGTTGTTGGTGGCGACGAAGATGAAGAATTACGCATAAATGGCGGTAGCTGGAGTTCAAGCATGGCCGGCAGCAAACCAACTAAACGGGCAGCGCGCAGACATAGCAGGAAAGAAGATGGCATAGAACACAGTGAAAAAAAAATCCAATTAAGTATTGTCTATTTTTGCGTTAGATATGCCAAGTGTAAGCATGCAAATGTGCGCGCGTGATTTCAATCAAAAATGGCGCAACACCAGCGCCGCGTGCGCGCTCATTTGCATGTGCCGCCATGGCGTATACGCACCATCCGCGCTGTAGTCATCGATCAGTATCAGCTCGTGCAGATAGCGATGCGGCGTGCGGTGATACAGCGTCATTACGGTACGCAAGAGCGCCGAACGTGCCTCATTGTGAAATGCGATGATGATGGAAACGCGCGCGCGTTGCGCGGCCAAATGGAAAGGGCGCGCCGTGCAGCTGTAATGAAGCGGTAGAGTTTGCAAATAACGGTTGCTTAGTAAAATTTTTTGTTTAGTACAATTATAGAAAATTTACAAATGTTCACATATACGCACCTGGCATCACGTGTATCGGGTAACGCGCGCAAGGCGCCAATCGCATCGCTGCGTGCCGCATTGTAATTATAGAATTGCCACGGCGCGTTTAGCGTCTCAGTCGGCGCTGCAGCGAGGAATTCACGCACTGCTATTGCGTACTCGCTAAGCGCGCTCTCCGCGGCAACGGGCAGCACCTGCAGGTGAGAGAAGCACACGTTTGTTGCATTTAAAATAGTTTGAGCGCTAAAGCGTGGAATTAAATCGTGAGTCACATTAAGATTATAGAGTTTTTGGTATTGTTGTTCTAATATTTTGTCTCACAATAATTTTAAAAATTTTTTTTGACATTTTTAAATATTTTTTTTTTAATTTTTACTTATTTTGTACTAAAATTTTTTCTAAGTTTTTAAATATATATATATTTTTTTAAATTGTTTTATTGTTTAAATTTTTTTTGAAATTATATTTTAGATATTTTTAAGTGTCAATAATTTTTTTAATTTTTGCAAGTTTTAAGTTTTTAAATTTTGTTTTTGTATTTCTTTCTCCAACTTTTTTTTTTTTTGTTTTTACTGCACATTTTTCTCTTATCTAATATTCACTTGCGCCTGTTCGTAGCGTTCAACCTGCAGGTCTGCATACTCATACTCGATGAATTGTATGCTGGTGTAGATGCAAGTGAGCAGCAGCAGCGCTATGGGCAGCAGCAGTAGTCGACAATGCCAGCATCGCTTCTGCAACTTCATCACGCACACATTTTCGCCCGCCCAACAACAAATAACACCACGCGCGCGCACTCTGCGCTGAATTATTATTAAAAAAATTTGCTGTTCAAAAGCAAACGCTCGTCAGCCGCTCGACGTTGCGTCGATCACCTGCCAATATTATCGCAATTCAGCAACTGACTTCGATTCTCCTTCGACTGGACGCACCATAGCGCTTAGGCTGCGCGGCGCTGCGCTCATAAATTATCTAACACGATTTTCAGTGCTCTATTTTCCACTTATTTATTTCATGTTTAACTGAAATTAGATGTTGTTGTAATTTTTGTCATCCTTTTTTGTTTGCCATTGTATTTTCGTGTTTTTTATTTGCATTTATTATTACATTTTCAATTAATTTTCAGTTGCACAATACTCCGTTGTAGGCTACTTACGCTCCGCGATTTACCAAACCGGTATCGTGTGTGTAAACAAGTCGCTATGTTTGGAAATTATCACTCGTTTGTGTCGTCACAATGCTGCATGTTGTTGCTGTCGTCTAGCGTCTACCGTTCGCGGACGTTTGTTTTTCATTAGTCGTTAGTCACGCGTTTGTCCAAAAGCGACTGGCGCAATGACAGCGCTTAGCAGATAGCTTGTGCGCTTGGCCTTAACAGTGAACGCTTTGACAACTGCGATAAGATATTGCCAGCGCCGCGGCATGCGCGTGTGTATGGTTGTGCGCCTGTATCTTTATAAACATATGTTTAGATGATAAATGACAATTTGACAGCATTGCAAGCGTTATATTTGTATTTGTATTAGCCAAGCGCTAAATAATTCGATTGTGACAACTTCAATTAAGCAGAGTTGCCAACGCGAAAACAAACAATCTAAATAAAGCGTTAATACTCTTAACTCATAATTACCACAAAGCGTTAAAAAAGCAATAAAAAATTTTAATTTTTTTTTTTTTCAAAAATTTGGTCAGATATATTTTTATTATTAGTCGAAAATTATACACACATAAATACCAGATTTTTACTATTTATACTGTCCCACAAAATAAGGTGACATTGTATTTATTTTGAAAATTCTTTATTCATTCTTCCACATCAATTTTATCCCCTTGAAAGTAATCCCCTCCCGATGCAATGCACTTATGCCAACGGATTTTCCAATCTTCGAAACACTGGTTGTAGTCACTTTCCGGGATAGCCTTCAGTTCCGTCTTCGCTGCGGCTTGAATCTCCTCTATCGTATAAAAACGGTGTCCTTGTAGCGGTCATTTGAGTTTGGTGAACAGCCAGAAGTCGCACGGCGCCAGATCAGGTGATTACGGTGGTTGCGGAACGATATGGGTTGAGTTTTTGGCGAAATGATCACGAATTACGAGGGCAGTATGGGATGGTGCATTATCGTGGTGTAAAAACCAGGAATTGTCTTTCCACAATTCCGGCCATTTTAGGCGGATAGCGTTACGCAAACGACGCATAACGTTCAAATAATATTTCTTGTTGACTGTTTGACAGGGTGGGAGGAATTCATAATGCACAATACCACGATAATCGAAGAAAACAGTCAACAGGACTTTGATGTTTGAGCGACTTTGGCGCGATTTTTTTGATCTCGACTCTCTTTTGGCACGACATTCGCTCGATTGATCGGTTGTTTCGGGGTCGTAAGCATAGATCCAGTTATAATGCATTTCAAGGCACCCTGGTAGTCGGAAAGCATCGTTTCACATACTTCAACGCGACGCCTTTTTTCCAAAAAATTCAATATTTTAGGTACCAGCCGAGATTTGACGCGCTTGAGGCCCAAAACATCCTTCAAAATGGTATTGGCTGAGCCTTTCGATATGCCAACTGCATCAGCAAGGTCTCTAATTGTTAATCGACGATTTTTCAACACCAAATCTTTGATTTGCTGAACGTGAGCTTCGTCGGTTGAGGTTGATGGTCGCCCTGGACGCTCTTCATCTTCGACACGTTCGCGACCGGCTTGGAACTCACTATACCACCTGTAAACATTTTTTTAGACAAAGCCTTATCACCAAAGGTTTTCCGCACCATCCTCAACGTATCCGCAGCAGAAAATTGATTCCGTAAACATAATTAATGCAAATTCTTTGCTCAACAAATTTCGACATCGTAAAAAACTAAAAACTCACTTTTAGCAGCTCACAAAACGACACGTATCTCAAACACTAATGCATATTTTGACATGAAATTTGACATAAATGTGACTGACAGTACTACCAACCTAAAAAAAAAAATAATTCTCCAAATCCTTCAACGCTCGCAGTTTAAATTCAAATGTCACCTTATTTTTTGGGCACAGTACTACTAAACTTTTGCTTCCCTCTAACTCAAAAAAATGAGTACTAAGAGAAAGTCTCTCCAAGTATGAACTCTTAATTTTAACGTGAAGTTGCTCCGCCTTGCAGTTTTCTATTTCTTTCTTATTATCAGTTAGAAAAATTCAAATCTCGCTTTCAATTACTTAATAAAATATTTCGTTTCATATATTTCGTAGAAAACGATCGCTTACAATATTTTCATAAATCTTGAAATTTGATTATTTCAAGGCAAAGTTTTTTTCTTATGGATATTCATAAGATTAAAAGTTATTATTCTCAACATAGACACATAGACCAAGCTGTTAATGACCTACAAATACTACTTTCCAAAGCTGCGAAAAGCTTCTCATTCTATCAATTTCCTTAATCGATCTTAAATGTCTTTGACTAACTAAAGTAGACAACTTCATCCGCTTTTAGAAAATCTAGTTCCCTTTCCCGTATTATCTCCCCCATCAGTATTATCGACTAAAGATGTAAACATAATAATATCACATACATAATATTCTGAATACCAGAGGTATAAATTTCAATCCTTTTTATCGTTTTGTCAATAATTATTTATCTAAACTTCTATACCTTTCCCAATATCTATTTTAATACCAAACGATATCTATCTCTAAATCTCTATATTTTTTTCCTAGCTTAATATCTGTCTCTTTCCCTTATCTTCATCTCCATGTTTATACCGATATTTACTTCAAACTCTCACATTATCTCCCTTTAACAAACAGAAGAGAGATAATGTTTGCTAAACAGAGTTTTGTCCTTATCTCTCCAATTATTATTATTATTGTTTAATGAAAATCATAATATAACTAAACCCTAACAGTACAAAAAGTATCAACTTTCTCTCCCCGAATTCATCCATTCTCACCAAATGGTTCCGATACTGTAAAAGCCAGTCAAACGCAATTTTGGCTTTCTCGATTCACTTCCGGTAATACTTCTTCTTTATTAGCGTAGCCACGGCTTGCGGCGTTACAGCTGAGTTTACAACAGAGCAACACCGTCCTTCCTTTTCACTGTTTGGCGTCAGTTATTGACTCCAAGTGGAGCCATGTTCTTCTCCACCTAGTCTTTCCGACGGATTGAAGGTCTTCGTCTGCCTCTGCTTCCCCCGACGAGTACTGCATCGAATACTCTCACAGCTTAAATTTTTTCATCCATTCGGACGACTTGACCTACCCACCATAACGGCTGTCTCTTAATTCCCTGAACTATATCAATGTCGTTGTATATCTCGTACAGCTTATCGTTCCATCGACTGCGGTATACGCCGTTGCCAATGTGCCGAGTGCCATAAATCTTTCGCAGCACCTTTCTCTCGAAAACTCGTAACATCGACTCCTCAGTTGTTATCATCATCCATGCCTCTGCACCATTTAGCAGGACGGGAATAATGAAAAACTTATATTGTCTTGCTTTTGTTTGTCGAGAGAGGACTTTAATCCTCAATTGTCTACTAAGTCCGCAGCCAGGATTGACTGACAAGAAGATTTTGCTGAGTTTGGTCGTACCACCAGAGAATCATCCACTGTAAGCTGCTCTCCTATGATCAACTCTTCAGTCGGGCGTATACTGTCAACTATTCGACATTCTGTCATCAAGAAGCGTCTAAATTTAGCCAATTTGAGAGGAATTATTTTACATCAGGACAACGCCAGACATCAAACATCATCGTCGGACACGCCGGATGCTTTGCGAGCTTAGTTGGCAAGTTTTCGTTCATCCAACTTTTAACTCGGATCTCGAACCAAGTGATTACTACCAATTCCTGTCTATGGCGTATAATTTCGCTGGTTAAAAGTGCCCCTCAAATGAATCCTGTAAAAGACGACTGCTCCAGTTTTTCCGATAGGGATGAGAGCTTTTATGAGTATGGATCAATATACCGATTCTAAATAAAACCTTCGGCTTAAAGCAAAAATAATTGGCTTATTTTTAGTAGGCATTTATATTTAAGACAGCTACATCGCTTTTACTTATAAGCATATCAAATGCGGCTCACCACCTCCTTTTCGATTGTGACCTAAACTCATTCAACATGAATTGGTGCAGGTGTTGCACGCAATCGCTAAACGACAATAAAACAAAAGTCGAAGTTGAACACTACGCAACTTTCGTCGTTGTGACCCCATCGGCTCACTCATACCTAGTGCCAGCACCAAGCAGTTAGTCAGCTCGACAAGAGCTTTGTTAATAATTTCATGCCGTTTGTTGTTATTTGCACACTATCGGCTTAACAACTAAAGAGTTGCGTGTCAAACATCCGTTTTCCGGTTCGCTTCAGCCATTCAAGCATTCTAGGAGCCACTCTGCCAACGGCCAACCGCTTGGCTGGTGTTCATCTGTTCGCCTGTCAGTCTGTCAGCTAGTTTACCGCTTGGCGCCTGCATTCGCTGCTACTTTATTAAATGCCATAAGAAATGTGATTTTTCAGTCTGTTGCGTATTTCCGCTTCCGTTGCACCGCCGGCTGTGCCACAAATACTTGTTGCCGGCTGCGCTTCATTCCGCCAACTCACTCAGTCGCTCAGCTGCACGCTCACACCGGCGCGGAAGCTGACTGCTGCGGCCATTGTTATCGGCATTGTCATTGTTTTAGTGGCTGAGCACCTTTGTTTATAGCTTTTGTTTTTGTTTTTCATTTTCTCTTTTCCCATTGTTGCAGCGCCTTTATTATATTGTTGTTGCTGTTACTTTTTGCCGCTGCACTCGGTTTCATGTTCATTGTAGTCAATTTAATGACACTGAAATATTTTCTTTTCATTCGCTTTTGTTCACTCAACTGCCGTTATACTTATTGGCTGCGTCTCTTAGTCCGCGTTTGGATTTCCTTCGCTATCTTACCGTAAAATGTTATAATTATCTGATTACCGGACTTAAAAAAAACACAAAAAGTTACGGAAACATTTCCGCTACAATAACGAAATTAAAATAGAATAGATGAGAAGGCAGAACTACAAGTATTGCGTCTATGCGTAGAAGCTTTAAAACTATCTTCCATAGTGGAGAATGTTTTCGAGCGATTTAGTTCTAATCCCTGGAGTTATACCATACAATTTTAGAAGTTCGACCGGAATCAAGTTATTGTAAGTAATCGTTTGTATTAGTGAAAGGTATTATAGCTTCGGAGCAATCGAAGTTAAAGTTTTTTTGCTGCTATTATAACCGAACTATACAACGAGTGTGAGAAGGAAAGTTAGATGAAACCGATAGATCTGAATGGTTTTTTCATCTATCACTCTCTCTCTCACACACTCGTTGGAGCTTTTCAGCAGTTCGATATTTGGAAGAGAGAAGCTCGCAGAGAGTGGGGAGAGCTTTGTATTTTCGTTAACAAAAAGATCGACTAATGTTTTGCTCATGCAATGTGAATGTTTAACTCTGGAATGTTTAAACTCTGCAGGGTTTGTCCGGAAAGTAATAAAGCTGAGTCGATAAAAAAAAAATTATGCACCAATCGTTATAATTCTGTAAAAAAAAACTTTCAAAAACGTCGATGAAAGCATTGAAGCCGTCACGGAAGGCATTCTCCGGAACGACTTGGATCCCCTCTGTCCTCTAAAAATGCTTGCCGTTAATCAGTCTTTTAAGGCAAGGAAACAAAAAAGTCCGAGAGCGCCACATCTGGGCTGTAGGGCGGTTGAGGAAGCTTTGGGATTCCTGCCTTGGTTGGGTAGCTATACATACTTAAGAAAGGCGGTGTGAGCCTGACTCTCCGGGTGCTTTGAAACAACTGACCAGCCGCTCGTTTCGTTAGCAAGGAACGCCTTCTTCCAGTCAGTGCGCACACGCTCCGAAGTACAGTTGAGACGGAAAAAAATCAGTCTCATTACTTTCCGTACAAACCCTGCATGTACAAAGTTTATCCGAGTTGAGTCGAAAGCAGCGTAGAAAAGTCGCTTAATGTACTTATATATTAAGCTGGTTCTACTTTAGGTGAGGTTATACTAACTGCCTGTGACGCCACACATATACCTAAAGGTCATTTGAAAAATCAGATTGAGGTTCACTTTCATGCGAGCTCAAGTTTACGACGTGCAGGATATCAACACTTTTTTTTGCAAAGTTTAATATAAACGTCAAAGATAGTTATGGTATTTGCTTCAGTTGCCGGAACTGCGAAACTCATATATGTATATCGCAGAAGAGTTAAAGATAAGACCGGACAGAATCCAGAATTCCAGCATCTCTCATACTTACTTCTCTGCAGTTTCTGCATATATTTTCAACACTAATGCGCACCCTCGTAGTGTGAGATGGCAGAATATTATGAACTATCCCCATTATCCCTCTGTCAGCCTTTCGGTAATTTAATTGTGTATCGTGTTTAGCGACTTGCGTATGACCTGTCCTGTACTGGTTCGTTAGGCAAGAGGATGGCACTTTTGGCAATTTCATTTGTTATTCCCGAAACGCCAAACCACAGCATTATGCATCATCCATATCAGTTCCTCGCCGCCGTATTAAAATAGCCATCCATCGTCTCCGCCGCTCTATTGTTCTTCAGGCTATCAATTGCTATTCGAACCTCATCATAGTCAAGTAATGGGAAATCTATTCAATTGTCATCGATTGGAGAATCGGGATATTACACTTTCACTGCCATTCAGCAGGCACCGATGCAAATTGTGGCTAGGCACTCATCCACCGGAGTGAATTATCGCGAGTCGACGACTGAGTATTTCTCCCACCACGAATGTCACACCGAAGGATATGAGAATATCAACCAGTCGGTCATCGGAATCTTTCATATTTAGGGATTATACATGTGGGAGTTTAACCTGTGGGTCAAAGGTCCACACGTAGCGGACGTGCCTTTTAAATGCAGCTCTGATCAAAACTATACGAACATGTGATCAATTCGAACTACACTCGAACAATATTCGAAATATACAGTCGAGCATAGTAGACAATAGTTGACTAAAACAGAAGTACAGAAGTATTCAGATTAATTAATGTTATAATAAGTTGTGGAAAATGTGAACTTAATAAACCAAAAACTAAAATGTAAAGTTATAATAAGTTAAGTGAGTTTAATAAAATTTTAAATTAATAAATTTTATAATCCAAAGACTACATACATTGCAGGTGCAACCCCTTAAATCATAGTCCTTGATAAGTTTGCTGTGGTCGTCATCAAAAGTGCGGTTTTTCATGCGAAGCTATCGTTTTCCTTTGATTGGAAGTGGTTTCTACGTGGCGGGTCCCAAGCCCAGCGCAAAACCTCGCCAGGCGAGTATTATAAAGCTTCTTATACTTTTATATAGCGATCCGCTTGAATTCAAGAGCGACGCTTGCTCGCAGCCGCACCTCGGGTGTACAGATGCTGCAATTATACTTAAACGAACCCTTAACCCAAATATATCCGCTAAGCTTCCTTTCTTTTAGCCGTGACCCCAGGTTCTACACAGGTTGGCTATGGCATCTTACACAAACTCTTGTTTCATGTTTGTCAAAAAAGTCTTGCGGTATTTTCGCTAGTTGGCGCTCAATGCGCGTAGTTCTAGTTTTATTCGTCACATCGGGTCATGCTGTACCTTCTTGGAAAGCTCATTTCACTCGCTAACACCTGTTTGATTGATTGTCGTTTCTTTTAAGTCGTTCGTGAGTTATAGCGTCGCAAACATGGAGCAAAATAAAGAGAAAATACGGCATATTTTACAGTACTACTACGATAAAGGCAAAAATGCATCTCAAGCCGCCAATAAAATTTGTGCAGTTTATGGACCCGATACAGTTTCCATATCCACCGCACAAGGATGGTTTCACCGTTTTAGTTCTGGTGTAGAGGTGGTCGAAGATGCGCCACGCTCCAGAAGGCCTGTCGTCGAAAATTGCGATGAAATCGCTGAATTGGTCGAAAGAGACCGGCATAGTAGCAGCCGTAGCATCGGTCAAGAGCTGGGCATGAGTCATCAAACCGTTATAAACCATTTGAAGAAGCTTGGAGTCACTAAGAAGCTCGATGTATGGGTGCCACATGAATTGACGCAAAAAAACATCTTTGACCGTATCGCCGCATACGAATCGTTTCTGAATCGCAACAAAATCGACCCGTTTTTGAAGCGTATGGTGACTGGCGATGAAAAGTGGGTCACTTACAATAACGTAAGGCGCAAACGGTCGTGGTCGAAAAGAGGTGAAGCGGCCCAGACGGTGGCCAAGCCTAGATTGACGGCCAAGACGGTTCTTCTGTGTGTTTGGTTGGATTGGCAGGGAATAATCCACTATGAGCTGCTCCCCTATGGCCAAACGCTCAATTCGGACCTGTACTGGCAACAACTGGACCGCTTGAAGGCAGCACTTATGCAGAAGAGTCCATCTTTGTTCAACAGAGGCCGAATTGTCTTCCATCAGGACAACGCCAGGCCACACATGTCTTTAGTGACGCGCCAGATGCTCCGGGAGCTCGGATGGGAGGTTCTTTTGCATTCACCGTATAGTCCGGATCTCGCACTAAGTGATTCTGTCCATGGCAAACGCGCTTGGTAGTTCGAAGTTGGCCACAAGAGAGTCATGTGAAAATTGGCTCTCCGAGTTTTTTGCCAATAGGGAACCGAGCTCTATGAGAGGGGCATTATGAAGTTGGCATCTCGTTGGATACGCGTCATCGAACAAAACGGGGCATATTTGACTTGAATCGCATTATTGTAACCAATTTTATGAACAATTGAAAATTCAATAAAAATACCGCAAGACTTTTTTGACAAACTCATATTGTTGGATCTACGGCTGCTCTATGGCATGTGGATTTATGAGCTCCCAATAAAAACAGTGTATTGATCATTTAATCAATGAAGGTCGTGGGAAAATGATTTGAGTTACGCATTGATTCCGCAGCCATTTTGTTCTCCGTAATAAATGTATCGCCGGCGGCAACAAGTAAACATTTTCCGAGACCGTTACATGAATATCGCGCTCTAATGACTGCACTGAGTCGGAAGAGAGCGCAGGATCATCTTTTGTACCATCAACGATACTTGAATCCATTCACCAAAATGTAATTACACAAATTATGTTTGTTTAAAGATTTCAAAGTGTTTAGCATTTCCGAATTTTGATTTGCTGCCGGAATACATTACCTCCCACCACATGCCGCTCATTGCTCACTCCATGTAACTTTCCACGTCAATTCACTTGAAACTCTTTATCCGCATTTCTTGTACGCCGCAAATCTCCATAAAATCCTTGTTTAGGTTACTTTGTTTTAAATTAATTTTCGCAATTAATCTCCGAAAGAAAAATTAAAATGCAATAAAAGAAGACCACGGACGGATGGACCCACCAAGGGGTCAGGCAGCGGAGCATATCCGCAGCGTTAATCTTGGTGAGCGAAACTTTTTGCAGCCAATTTTAATTCTACGCAGACTTCAGCTGACCAAAAAATATAATTCAAGCATCTGAAGGCGGAGAGATTGGGAAGGAAGCCGATGCTTAAATAAATTCATAAAAATAAAAGGTAAGCGAAAATCAAGGGAAAGCAAGACCGTAAACTAAATGCAAGAAAACTGGAATTCAATAGAAATAACTAAGAAGTGAAAAGCAAAACAAAAAAAAAAAAAAAAAAAAAAAAAAAAAAAAGAACAATGCAACAACAAAAATATATGCCAAAATGTGGAGGAATTGAAGAAGAAGAAATCAATTTGAATAATTAAGCGCAAAGTAAACGAAGCCAGCGGTACGGTGCTGCAGGGTGGCAACGCCACTGCGCTGTGGTTGCTGGGCTGCCGGTCGCGCGCAGCTTCCTCGCCGCATGCATTTCGCATTCTTTCTTGTCTGCAAGCGGCTTTTGTGTGACCAAAAAAAAAAATAATAATAATAAAAAATGGAAAAATGGAAAAGGTGAAACCAGAACCAAAAGAATACCTCCGAACACTTTGCGTCTGCTTATGCGTAAAAGATGATAGCGTTGCAAATTTGAATGCGCAGCAAAATAATCAAAAGTAGAGGAGAAAGAATAGAAGGTAAAGCAGAATGCCAAAAAGGATTTGTGCAATGCTATTCTTCCGCTTCAAAATACATTGTGAATATTTGCGGAGCAGCTTTAAATTTTTCATGATTTTCTTATGCTTTTTACACCCGGGCGCAATTTACTTTTTTAGAGAAACTTTTTTATGTTGATATAGAGTTTGATTTCCACACGTCACTTAGCGTGTGCTTGGCAGCTCAATGTTTAGAGAGAGTAGAGGTCCACAAAAACTCTTAAGAATCGACTTCACATATTTTGGTTAATGTTAGACTTGTGTCAAAAGACTGGAAACTTAAAAAAAGTATGACTCTTCTTATAGTCAGGTTACTGTAAAATTTTTAAAGGCTATTTCATCACGTAAATTCTATAAGTTTTCAGCTGTGGATATATGGTAGTCCTACGCGGTCTGAGCAAAGAGATCTTCAGTACAAAGTAGATGACAACGGTTGGTCAAATTACATTCTAGTCGGAATAGAAGTGAATAATTCGTAAGAAATTTTAAAGGTTAGATATTTTTTATTATATTTACTTAAAATTGTATCGATTCTAAGGTATGAGAATATATTTTCAGAACTAAATCATGTGGCTAAACTTGATGTTGCCTGACAAATATAACGATTGGCAGGTTTTCACGTTAGAAATATAATGGGATCGTTTGGCTGTAGAATGAAATCTGTTTAGAAATGTTTAAAACGTTTCATAAATTTAAATTTCGCCATAGTCAAGGTATGGATAAACCCCACACCCTAACCTAATCTAACCTAAGACTCCAACCCACGACTCACAATGGGTGCGATTGAATGAGAGCAAACTTAGCCGTGACAATAAACTACATGTTGGACCATATGTTTTAGACTTTGACTATAAAAAATCTTCACCGGGCCTCTACTAATTACACCTTAAGAACGTTTTCTCGAATGTCTGTGAAATCTTTTTTATTTTCAAGCAAATTTGGTATGTGACATTCCTTTGACATTTTTATTTTACATCGTAAAGATCGAAATACAACTTTCTATATAACATAATTTTCACTTTTTAATATACAAATCAAGAATCATTTAATATTGGGTAGTCGAAAAAGTATTTTCGTATTTTGTCAATAGATGTCGTTGCAGTCGTATATTTCTAGCGCTACCAATCACATTGTGTTATACCATAGAGTGTTCGTAAGGTGAGATTTTAAACTTCATTTAACCAAAAAAAAAAAAATTCGGGGAGGTTGAAAAGAAGTTACAGCTGTTAAAAAATGACTGAAAGTGATGAAAAAATTCACTATATTTGAATAAAAAGGGAAGAATGCCAGTTTACGGAGACGATGCTGTATCAGTTCGTGTAGCACAACAATGGTTCGCTCGCCTCAGTTCTGGAAATTTCGATGTGAAAAATGCACCCCGATCTGGTCGACCTATCGTTGAAAAAGTCGATGAAGATAGAAAATATTGACCAGGACCGTCAAAGAGGCAGCCATGACATCGCTAAACGGTCTTGAACCATTTAAAAAAAGCTGGCTACAAAAGGAATCTCGATGTTTGGATACCGCATTTGTCTATAAAAAATTTAATGGACCGAATTAATACCTGCAATTTTTTGCTACAACGAAATGAAATCGAACCATTTCTGAAGCCAATAATGACAGGAGAGGAAAAGTGGACCAAATACAACAATAATGTGTGAAAAGATCATGGCCCAAGCGTGGTTAAGATTAAAAAAAATGGTCGCAAAACCAGGATTGACGCCTCGAAAGGTTATGCTGAGTGTTTGGTGCGATTGGAAACGAATCATTAACTATGAGCTGCTCCAGCCTGAACGATTGAACGATTGATTCCACATTTAACTGTCAACAACTGATGAGATTGAAGCAAGCAATCGGAAAATAAACGGCCAGAACAGATCAACAAAAAGAGCTTCCTCTTCCATCAGGACTACGCTAGGCCACACGCATCTTTGATAACTCGCCAACAACAGGGAGAGCTTGGCTGGGAAGTTTTGATGCATCCACCATATAGCCCTGACTTTGCACCATTGGACTATCATTTGTTTCGGTCAAAGCAGAATTCCCTTAATGGAGTACAGTTGGCTTCAAGAGAAGCCTATGAAAATTACTTTTTGCAGTTTTTCGCCGGAAAAACAGAACAGTTTTACACTGATGGAATAATGTCTCTGGCGGAAAAGTGGCAAAATGGGTTAAACAAAATGGTGCAAATTTGGTTCATTAAAGTTCATTATAAATATAAAAAAATAAGTTAAAGATTGATTAGAAAAACTAAAAGGGTAGAGCGGATTTAAAATCAGAAACAAAAACTTTGCACGAATAGTGCCTTAAAGGTATGGCACTTTATGACTAAAAGGTTCTCAAATCGAACCAAAACTGTTCAAACCGAACCGAAACCGAACTCCCTTTAATTGTAGTCACTTATTTAATAATCGGCTTCAGCCACAACTTGGTTTACCCCACACTTTTATTAAGAAATAACTTCACTTTGCTTTGTCCCGCCTGACTGCACATCTTCGCAATTGGCGAAATGACCGAGTTTATGCCAAAAATATTTACACATTTCGCACTTCGTTTGCCAAAAAAAAAAAACAACAACAAAATTTAACAAAAACAATTTGCAACATAACTTGCCACAAATTTTAGCCCTCAAATATTCTGTTAATAAGCAAATGAATGCGTAAATCGCACTATTTTGTGGTTATTGTTGTTTTTGTTGTTACATTTCTCGCACATCTAGCGCATAACTCTTTTGAATGTGTGGTTGTGTGCAACTGTATAATTCGGCAAAGTTATTTCAACTAATCCCTAAACTCGTTGCGACTGACTTGTTAGCCTTGAAAACGAAATCATTTACGCTGTATTAAGCTTGCGCGTTAATTCACTTAAAATTTGCGCAGGCAAAAAAACGAAAGGCACACATTAGTATTGTGTCCATTCATAACTGTAAAAGTGTATAAGTGAATTGCACAAAAATGCGGCCGCGGGCGCTGCTGCGCACCGAAAACGATTTAATTTCAAATTTCAGCGAAGCAAACACTCAAACCCACACACACATATACACACACACTGTGAATGGAAATGTAAAACGGATTAGTCGCTTTGAAATGCAGCGCCGATTTAAAATATGAATTTAATTTATTTCGCCGCAATCCCAGCACTTAATTATGCGCCCGCTTAAGCGCTGAGTCGAAAAACTGCGAACACACACACACATATACACCTATACATGCTTGTACATGTGTGGCTTAGCAGCAGAGTGGTCAGCTTGAGGCAAGTAGCGCGTTTCATCTGGCAACAACAAACACTCAACTCATCATCCTTTAATGGCGAATCACCCTTAATTACTCTTGCCCTGGCCCACCTTTGAGCTCATTGCTCTCGCTAGTGGCTCTACTTCGCCGAAATTATGAATTAAATTCGTGGTTATTTACCTTCCAATGAGCATAGCGTAAAGCGATTTCTTTCTACATTCCTGGAAATTGCTGCGAAATTTCCCATCTGTGTTGGAAGTGTTCACTGACCTTTTCCAATTCACATGCCGGTGCGCTGCTGTTTATATCTTATTTGCACCTAACTCGCTAGCAGTTTATGGAAACCAATTATGCAACATGTAATACTTGTATTGCGCTTGGAGTGAACGGAGTGGAGTGCTGTTTTCTGAGTATTCAATTCCGAAAATCCTATTGACTTAGAATTAGCTCTTCATAATGAAAACTTTAATAGTCCACTAAATTAAAAAAAAAAAAAATTATGTGTCTTTAAGGATAACGATTTTCAGCGGAGTATGATTATGAGACGAGTACGTTGACCACAACTTACAAGACCGTTTTTTGCCTCATATGCGCCTATTTTTAAGGGCAAGCACAATAAGAACTAGTGTTGATTCACCTGAAACTATGCTAAATAAATATTTACTAACTAGCAGCCCGTCCCGGCATCGCACGGGATAGACAATTATTTATTTTTGAAAATTTGGATATAAAACACTTTTTTCAAAAATATTTTTATTTGTATTAAAAAAAATCCCACAGTTATATTTGTATGTAAGTCTATTTATGTTCAATTTCTTTGATGGTTTAAGTGGCGGGCACTTTTGAAAAATTAAAAAATAAAAACAATAATAATCAAAAAATTAAAATAACAGTAATAAATAATAAATTCAGTCGTTTTACATATATTTTTGCCACTGCACGTGCTCAATTCTGCTAAATAGCAGCGACAACGTCGAATTCCTTACTTTGATTCTATCGGCTCTGTTAGCCGCCAAATCGAACATCATACAGAATTCAATTTGCACCTTCTCTATACTTTACATTCTCTGGCCCGGCGCGCTTTTCAGAATGCATCGCAAACAACGGCCACGGCGCTCTGGCGGTTTTGTTTACTTTTTGAATTTCTTAATTCGTAATATCTTTTGAATGGAAAGTCCAATTTAAAAACTATTTTAAAGTTAGTTAAATGGTCTTGACCATAAAATAATTTATTTGGATAAGGATTAATATAAACACATAAATAGCATGGTTTGAATTTGGTTAGCATTTTCATTAACGCTTAAAATGAAAAAAGTTGTTGTAGTGACATAACTACAATAGCTGGACATATGCTACCGCGGAGTTTTTTGTAGACATTACGATATTCTTCAATATCGTTGTACATTATTTTGTTCTATCGCTATTAGTTCGGCAGCGCATTCGACGAAAGACATTTTAAGATTAATTTTTCTACTCCTTCGATTACATTGTTCAAATTTTACCAAGGATCCCTAATCTTTTTCAAAATGAAATATAGCCTATGTCAAATTGGAAGAATGTAGCATTCTACTAGTGAAAGAATTTTTTAAATCGGCCCAGTATTTTTTGAGCCTATTTATTACAAACATACAAACATACAAAAATAGGTACAAATCTTTCCTCTTTATAATATTAGTATAGATATAATCGACTATGATATATGCCAAAAATGAAAAACGTCCCTCTGCAACCCTCGGGTACAGTGAAATATTTAGGGCTCATCCTGGATAGGAAACTTTAATGGAAGCCCAAAATCGAAGAGAGATCAAAACAGGCATCGATTGTCTTATATTGTTGTAGAGGAGCGTCGAGGCGG
This sequence comes from Bactrocera zonata, assembly GCA_037783105.1. Lineage (NCBI taxonomy): Eukaryota > Metazoa > Arthropoda > Insecta > Diptera > Tephritidae > Bactrocera > Bactrocera zonata. The sequence continues at coordinate 996,792 of JBAWJQ010005982.1, read as the reverse complement.
ATTCTCACCAAAAGTGGTTCTTGGGCTCTATGGCACCATAGTCAAGCTAATTATGTTCCATGGAGTCTTTATGTAGTGGACTTTATACCGGATCACTTAAATTTTGGAGGCGCCGAACTTTGGCGACTCATTCTTTCCCAAATATACCGGCATACAGCTTTGGCAAAGATTGTCTTACTAAAAATTTAGTCGCACCGCGGTTAAACCTCTTGAACAGTGTCCAGTCAGAACAGCTACAATTGTGGCGAAGTTAAGATTACTAAGTGCAAAAAGTTAGGAGGACCTTTTACGGTTCACTTTGGACCAGAAGGATCTCACAGTCGCACAAGTTCTGGTGTTGACCACTAGACCTCTCTAGATCAAGACTGGAACACAACTGGGCATCGAAAGGTCCACTCGCTTCGAAATTGAAATTAGAGCAAAAATGCCTTACCTAGCAAATTCATCGGCTTTGAAGTTTCCGGCGATACAGCTATGGCCGGGCAACCATACAAGTGAAATATGGAAAGCTTGAAGCTGTTGTAAATAAGCGCAAGGCCATTATAGCCGCTCGTCTTTTGGAGTAAACGCAGACCTCTAGGAAGGAGACTGCACTTCGAAGCAATATATCTACCGCTACCTTGATGACAGCCATTCCGCTTAAAAGACACTGGTCTGGTAGCCTGAAACCATACTTGTTGGTGAGCTTCTGACAGCCTACTCTACCTCCAGTTCTTATTTTGAGCTGCTCCTTGAAAATGTACATGTTTTTTCTTTAGTACATTTGTAAGACACGAAGGTTCACCGGTAGATTTATGGTCCTTTGCAAATACCGCTGACGCTGTAAGAGATATACAACGGCATGGACATAGTTCGAATGGATGAAAATACTCTGGCTCTGAGAGTATTCGACCCATTACCCGGCAGGGGAAGCGAAGAAAAAGAGACTCCACTGCGTTGTAACGACCAAGGGAAGTAGGAACTGAACCAATAAGGAAGAAGAAGATATTTAGGAAACCCAGCGAGAGGTCCAGTTATATTTTAGCCTATTATGCAAAATTTTCGAAATGGATTTCATGAATTCTGAATTATTGAACATTCTTCATCGAATAAAATTTCCGATTTTCAGCGGAACAGCGTAGAAAGTTTAGCTAGTGTATATTCCAAGATCATATTGTAGAATGCCGTTAATACCATACCACACTTAGGAATTCTGCCGCTCCCAAACTAGGAACAATATTTCTTTATTCTCACCATGTTATGGCTAAATTTAATCAATGAAATTAAGCGCCAACGATTGCCTTCCTCCCACAGAACAACAACTAAAAGCAATGGCAACATCAAAAGCTTTACTAGATCATTGGCACCTGACACCAACTGACTGACTGCCTCTCTTCGGGGAGGGTACATATCGACTCCACAGCCCAAAGTGATACCCCAGTGGCTGACCTTTTATGCTATCTGTGTCAACAAACGAACGAGACGACATTTGGCAGCTGTTGATAGCGTTGACTGACGCTTCGACCATGTCTCCCACCAAAAACAAAAGTAAATTTGTATGAGATTGGGCACTGAGCTTGTGACGTTTGCGACACTTTGCGCTGCTGTGGACAATTTTGGTGTTATGACGGCTCCGCGTCAGCTTCTGCTGCTTCTACTGCTTCGTCCACAATTTCGTGCTTTTATTATGGCTCACACTCATTGCTGTTGTGTGCTGTTGATGTGTTCATTACTGCTATGCTTGCTGTGACTTCTGCTCCGCGGCTGAGTGGTTATTTTGTTGTTTGCCATTAGATTTTTACTTCTTTTTTATAACGCACATCACACCACCGACCAGTGAGCGTACGAACGCGATGGGAGACATTTGGAAGCGCATATGCCATATTAGCCAGCGCGATAGCTAAACAGCCAGCCAGCCAACCAGCCAGGCAATCATCTGAGGCGGCAACAAGCTGTAAACCGAGCGAACAGCAAAACACTCAAATGCTGGCAATCAACGAAATAGCAACAACAAGAGCAACAGCAGTAATTGCGAAGTCAACAGCGTCGTCAGCGCGATTAGTGTAGCCAAAAGTGCGCCCACTTGGTGGCACGCCCCTGTGGTAGGTTTGTGTGGCTGTAGCGCCTCCGTGGCGGCGGTCCAATGTGAGCCTCGCGCGACGTCCGTGGCAACCACAGCTCATCAGTTGTGCGCTGAAGACGAACGTGTGCAGTTTGAACTCGAAAATCGTATCGAAAGTCGAATTCCCTGTGTCGGAAGCTTTTTCTGGAAAATTCAAAAGGTATAAACAAAAATGAAAGCAAAAGCAAACGTCGGTAGCTGCTGGTTGCGCGAAGTAAACAAATAATTTTGTCGCTCAGGCTTGGTTGAGGGCGTCCAGTGCGTGGGAATATTCAATAGTGTGCCTGCTAAGAACCGCTTGCATTGCTGCCGTGCTCGTGCAACGTGTGTAAAATTTAAATCCGCAACTTGCATTCGTGCGCCTGGTCACTCGTTCGCTTGCTCGTTCATTCGGTTTTGGTTTCGCCACTGCCTTTAGTGTTGCGGTGACAATATGTCGCCCTATTTTTGGCTGAAGTTTGGCTGCCGTTGCCGGCATTATAATCTTTATCGTTTTAGCAAGCCTCCCGCGCACCCGTCGTGCCTTGGCTCGTGCGCTGTGCTCGCCTCCCTAGCTTCGTCGTTTCATCTGTGGTATGGTTCTGTTTGTTGTCGCCAAGTATTGTGACGCCACTTGTCTGTTGACATTTGCAAAGATTGGCTTCATTTTCATTTCTGCTGGCTATCTCCGCTTGTTTAGCAACAGCTATAAACAAATACAACTTCATACTTATCATACTTATATAATGTATACTATAAGTATACATATGTGTTGGTATTTGCATTAGGATGGGGTAATTTTCGGCTTGTTTTGGATATTGTTTTAGATAGTTGAATAAGGGATATTTGGTATTGTAATTCGAATATTAAGTATTCCATATTTAGTGTTGGTTATTAGATATTGGATATCTGATTCTGGATACTGGATATTGGGTATTGGATATGGGATATTGGTTACTGGATATTGAATATTCGATATTGGAAATTGGATAGATATTGATATTAACATTTCTGCTACTCAATAACGAAATACACCCGTCTTAAAGCATCTCTGCACGTACGAGGGTAGTTAACTAAGTACTTTACTTACTGAAAAAAAAAATAAAATTTTGAATAACGGCAATATGGCATTTGTTATCATTATTGTTCGACACTTGTGTCTCAGCATTGCTAAATTGTTACTAACCCGTTTGAAAAAATATATTGCCTTGTGGGGTCATTAATCTCCTCTTTCTGTTCTCGGTTGCTTCGTCACAAGCTTGCTAAGTGAAGTCCACTATTCGTAAGGTCAGCTGCGCAACGGAAGATTCACGTTTCATCGGCGAACGTAAAATGGCACAAAAAGTTTTTGGGATACGTCTTAACAGCACCGTTGTGAAGTGAGCAAATGGGACACTGAGCGCATCGACAATTTTCTCATGCCCGAAACTTCTTGCAGTGGGTGACCTACACGATTATTTGAGCTACCTAAGCATAAGATATCTATCGAATCAGGAACTGAATCCCCGAATATGAGATCGTATGTATATTCTAGTACGTTAACCTCAATGATAGATATTTTCGGGACACTTTGTTGGTATGCATCAAAAACCTATGTGCAACCACATTGAAACTCGTTTGAATGACTTTTTGATGGTTGCAATCGATGGAAAAGAGTGACGGCATTCAAAGTTTCTTGCAATTATCGAGAGATTTCTTTTACAAAAACAAGAATTGAAGTACGGTCGATATTATTTTTTTTTTTTTAATTTTGCCTAAAAACAAAGCACGTCCTCTACGATTCCGATTCGAGTCAACTTAAAGCAGTCACTTTACAAAAGTATCTAACGGCGCTTTCGGCTGCTGAGCCTAAGTAGTTATCGTACCGCCCCCGTATATATGTCACTGTACATACGTTTGTGTAAATATGTATATGCGTGAACGATTTTTTTTAAGTGAGTAACACATACTCGTAAATACACATGCTTGTCTTCCTATACTACATGCATACTTCTGGGCAATGATTACAGCGTGGCGATAAATAATATAGTAACAGTGCAATTAACTCCTATTCAAATAGTATTTTCCATTTAGAATAGAGTGTTGATGTTCTCAATGTTCCAATCACAAAATGGGTGTTTCGAAATGATACATACGTAGATATTAGGGTGGGATAAAAAAAAACATTCGTTTACTAAATTTATTTGGTACTCTGAAAAAATGGTTGGTAGACACCTCCAAGAAAGATTTGCCAAGTATGAGCTCTTAATTGTAACGGGAAGGTCCACCGCCTTACAGTTAACTATTTTTATACTCTCGCAACAAAGTTGCTAAGGAGAGTATTATAGTTTTGTTCACATAACGGTTGTTTGTAAGTCCTAAAACTAAAAGAGTCAGATATAGGGTTATATATACCAAAGTGATCAGGGTGACGAGTAGAGTTGAAATCCGGATGTCTGTCCGTCCGTGCAAGCTGTAACTTGAGTAAACATTGAGATATCATGATGAAACTGGTACACGTATTTCTTGGCTCCATAAGAAGGTTAAGTTCGAAGATGTGCAAAATCGGCCCACTGCCACGCCCACAAAATGGCGAAAACCGAAAACCTATAAAGTGTCATAAGTAAGCCATAAATAAAGATATTAAAGTGAAATTTGGCACAAAAGATCGCATTAGGGAGGGGTATATTTGGACGTAATTTTTTTGGAAAAGTGGGTCTCGGAAACTACTATAGCTATGTCAACCAAACTCTATAGAGTCGTTTCCTTCAGGCATTTCCATATACAGTTCAAAAATGGAAGAAATCGGATAATAACCACGCCCACCTCCCATACAAAGGTTATGTTGAAAATCACTAAAAGTGCGTTAACCCACTAACAAAAAACGTCAGAAACACTAAATTTTACGGAAGAAACTAATCTAATTAATTTTACAGCAAAATAAAAAAATATGTAAATGACGGATAATGAAATCTCGATTATCACTTTATCATGCGAAAGTATAAAATGTTCGGTGACACCCGAACTTAGCCCTTCCTTACTTGTTTCCTTATAATGGCATTTCGAGTAACAAGCGAGAAAGGAAATTAATTTTTTTTTTTGACCCACCCTAATATATAGATATAAACTGTGTCTGCTTGGCTAGAATTCAGCAATACACAAACGCTCAATAAAAGCCATCTTTTGAGAATCATCTTCATTTAGCAGTGTGTGGCTTGTATGTATATAAGGTCTCTATGGCACAATATTGTAAAATGTTTGCTAATACGATATATGTGTATATATTATTCTTAGCTGCGATACAGCTCGTTAAAATAATAGCAGTAATAGAATAAATATATGTATATAAGCATATATGAGATGTGCCAGCGGCGTGGCTCATGAACCTGATGATATTGAAATCTGGCTGTTAATATAGAAACTAAGCTCCAAGTATACTAAGGATGAATTAAAGGTCTATAAATTTCATTTATGTTGCTAAGTATTGTCAATAAAAGTGTTAATTTCAAAAACCTTGCATTTTAGGTTCATCACTGCGTATACGTGATTTTCTTTTATCTGATGAAAATCAACCGAAAAATCCACAAATGCAAGTCCATATTTGAGTTCATTGTTAATGCAGTATTTTTATACCCTGAACAGGGTATATTAAGTTTGTCACGAAGTTTGTAACACCCAGAAGGAATCGTCTGAGACCCTATAAAGTATATATATAAATGATCAGTATGTCGAGCTGAGTCGATTTAGCCATGTCCGTCTGTCTGTCCGTCTGTCCGTCTGTCTGTATATATACGAACTAGTCCCTCAGTTTTTAAGATATCGTTTTGAAATTTTGCAAACGTCATTTTCTCTTCAAGAAGCTGCACATTTGTCGGAACGGCCGATATCGGACCACTATAGCATATAGCTGCCATACAAACTGAACGATCGGAATCAAGTTCTTGTATGGACAACTTTCACATTTGACAAGATATATTCACGAAATTTGGTATATATTATTTTCTAAGGCAACAATGTAATATCCGAAGAAATTGTTTAGATCGGTTGACTATAGCATATAGCTGCCATACAAACTGAACGATCGGAATCAAGTTCTTGTATGGACAACTTTCACATTTGACAAGATATATTCACGAAATTTGGTATATATTATTTTCTAAGGCAACAATGTAATCTCCGAAGAAATTGTTCAGATCGGTTGACTATAGCATATAGCTTCCATACAAACTGAACAAATAGTTACTAACAGAAATGCACCTGTGAAGAGTATTTAGCTTCGGTGCAACCGAAGTTAACGTTTTTTCTTGTTTTTTTTATTATTTTATCATTATTTTTTTTTTTTTTTGTAACAATGCGGTTAGTTTTTCTTATTGACATATATAGCTATATTCCATAAATCACACATATGTAAATGGATTGCAAAATGTCTGAAGCCATTTTATAATTCTTTGAAATTCATCATATTTGAAACTCGCTTTAGTAATGGTACTGATATTGTTCACTCATGATTAATTTATATTTGATGAGTTCATACTTCAAAACAGTTTATTCTTGCCAATGATATATATGAATTTTATTTATATTTTATATAATAAAAGTCGTTTCGTATTTCTAATCAAACTTCAATTTATTTTGTTTTTTTATATTTATAATAATAAATAAATAAATAAATACGTATGCATCATTTTGGTCGACCAATTTTTGCCATTTTCCCGCTAGAGATATTGGTCCATCAATGCAAATCGATATTTCAAAATTTCCAAAACGGAAGCGAGCAAACCATTGTTGCGCTACACGAACTGATATAGCATCGTCTCCGTAAACTTCATAAATTTGGTGGCTTGCATGGCATTTTTCCAATTTTTATACAAAATTTCATAATTTAGCGAATTTCTTCAATATTTTTAATCAATTTTGTAAAACTGTAACTTTTTTGCAACTTCCCCGAATTAAATTTTTGGTGAAATGAAGCTTAAAATCTCCCCTTTCCGTCACCATATAGTATGACACTATGTGATTCGTGGCACTGGAGATATACGACTGCAACGACATCTATTGACAAAATACGAAAAGACTTTTACGACTACCCAACATTATCTAGTTTATTAGCCAGTATTATAACTATTAACTAGTCAGTTTCATACTTCCATTACTTTTCTCAAAATACTATAAGTTCAACGTAAATTAATTATGAAGAAATATTATTCAACACAAAACTTAAATTTTCAAGAGTTTCACATTTTATGAGCGCCAGTGCGTATACGTTATTTATTTCTGTAGCACTAATACATAATATATTATTTAATGCTCATACCCTGAATAGAATTTATTAAATTTGCTACGAAATTTGTAAGAAAACGTAGGAGACCCTTTACAAAATATATATATAAATAATCAACGTAAGTCCGTGAGTTGATTAGCCATCCCGTCACCTGGTCTATATACGAACTAGTGCCTCAGTTTATTGAGCTATCGATCTGAAATTTCGCATACATCTTTTCTTTCAAAAGAAGTTGTTTATTTCTTGAAACCGACGAAATCGAGCCACTTTAGCATATAGCTGCCATACAAACTGAACGATCCAAATCAAGTGCTTGTAAAGAAACCTTTTTCATTTGAAGAGGTATCTTCACAAAATTTGGCACGAGTTATTGCCTAAAGAAATAATGCAAACTCCGAAGAAATTGTTCAGATCGGAAGGCTATAGCATGCAGCTGCCATACAAACTGACCGATCAAAGCCAAGTTTTATTAAAGAATTTGTAAAGGGTGTTATAGCTGCTATGCAACAGAAGTTAACTTTTTCGATTGTAATATTACTGAATATCTGGTTAATACGTGAAGTGCTTCGAAAATTGGTTTGAGCGCATGCAAAAGTGTATAAATCTTAATGGAGAATATTTTGAAAAACAATAAAACCATTTTCGTTGATAAATATTCCTATTTTCATTATTAGGCCAGAAATACATATAGCAGCCCTCGTACTATGCTATCATTGAACGGAATATGCATAGTTTTTGTTATGGGCCTTCCTTCTCTTTCAAATTATCAACTTAAATTAGTTATATACTTCTTCCATTCAAGCAAATTTTGTCTTCCAGGGGTCGTAGCTAACCAGCATGCGTATATTTAAAGTATCACGCACATATATTCTTTATTTATTTGTTGCTGTTGCTTAATCAAAACCATACACTACAATTTTCTAACAATCCTTGCTCTCATTTATCTCAGCTTCATACTCATAACGCCGATCTCATATAACAGCAAATTGGCCAATTCGTCGCGAAAGTGGCAATTGCTGGATTTGATTATTACTTGCATGATTGTATGCGTCTGTCTGTCTCTGTGGGTGTATGTGTGTGCGCTGAATTAACTTGATATCTTGATGGCATTGACTTTGCTATACAATTCTATATTATTAACGGGATTTTCTAAAGGACAATGCCATTGAACATTGCTGAGATGCTCTAAAGTAGCAACAATGCGAATCAACCACAAACGCGCACAGTTGTATATGTGAATGTGAATATTAGTACATAGGTATGTGTGTGTATGCGTGCATTTCTCATTAAATGGTAAACAAAACTCACTTTTTACTGCATAATTCGGATTTTTAACACTGCTGCAGTCGCATGCTTGTATGTTGTATGTATGTGTGTATGCCTTATGTGCGCTTTCATCTAATCTAATTGAATTTTTCGCTGGCGTCTGCTTTGTGCTGCCACAATTTGTTCACACCTCATTCGCGCACCTTTCAACGAGCAGCCAACATATGCACATACATCCGCGCATAGATGTATATACATACAAACACAGATATGTATATATATATACATATTATATTTACCTGTGTGTGCGTGTGTGTGTGTGCGCTTAATTGGATATTGTTATTTCGGTTTATTGAAGCGCATGAAAAGTGAGCAACACTTTCATTGAGCAAATAGCCAAAGCGTTGAATTGACTCATTTGAGGATCATCGCTTTACTGAGTACATGTTTCTATGCAGCACACGTGTGCGTTTGTGTGGGTGTCGTGGCGCGAGCTTGTGTGCTTATTTCACTCAACTTTGCTCGTGCTCCGCAAAATAGTCGATTTCTATGCAAAAATGTATTAATTCATTCGCGAGATGCGGTCCAAAGCGTTAGCACGGCATTGTTGCGGTAACGGTAACTAACTGTATAAGCAGGAACGAGCACAGTGGCGAACGAGTGACGTTTAAAGTAATTGCAAAATTTGCATTATAAATGCATAGCGCGCGTCTAACGGTATATTTGCTATGTATGAATGTATATGCAAGTGTCTGTGGTGACAAACTTTGCTTTAAAAACAATTTGAGTGGGAATGTTTTAGGTGATAAAAACAAAAAAAAAAAAAAAAACAAATTAAAAAATGAATTAAAGAAAATACGACAAAACAAATTGTGACTTGTAAGTTAATTAAAATTAACAAATAAAAATATACAGTAAAATTGTAACCTAAAGCACTGAAGTGCTCATTGATTACGAAAGAAAGTGAATTTCTAAATAAATTTTTTTATAAAAAATTAAATTGAATTTCTAAATAAATTTTTTTATAAAAAATTAAATTAGAAATTAATTGAGGCATGCAAAAGATACTGAAATATTGAAATTAAATATAATAACAAATAATTATTGAAAAAAATATAATAATAAATAAATAGAAAAATTTATTATACATAAATGTAAATAATGGGATGCCAATTTTAATATATTTTAAATTAAATAAATTTTCTGTAAAAAAATATTACATAAACTAATTCAACCAATATGTAGTCGAAAAAGTCTTTTCGTATTTCTAATCAAACTTCAACTTATTTTTTTATATTTATAATAATAAATAAATAAACAAATATGTACCATTTTGGTCGGTCACTTTTTGCCATTTTTCCACTAGAGACATAGTTTCATTAGTATAGAACTTTCATCAGTGCAAATCCATATTTCAAAAATTCCAGAATGGAAGCAAGCAAGCCATTGTTATGCTACACGAACTGATACAGCATCGTCTCCGTAAACTTCACAAATTTCATTGGTGGCTTGTGTGGCATTCTTTCCTATTTATACAATAATTATCCAAATATATCGAATTTCATCATTATTTTCACAGATTTTTGATCAGCTGTAACTTTTTTTCAACTTCCCTGAATTAAAGTTTTTTTTGATGGAATGAAGCTTAAAATCTTATCCTTCCAACACTATATAGTATGACATAATGCGGTTGGCAGCACTTTAGATATATGACGACATCTATTGACAAAATACGAAAAGACTTTTTCGACCACTCAATGAATAAAAAATATAAATATCTCTTCAGTTGAAATGAGTTCAATTAAGCTTTACAATATTAATATTAGGTAAGGCGGTAGAATAACACCTAGCCCTTTACGAGGCCCCAAACTAAAATCCCTCACTCTATTGTTTCCTCTCCGAACCATCCTGTGTTTCTATTGAAGTTCAGAAGTACAAAAATTGTTATCTATGCAACCTCCGAAGCATCGTAAAGAGACCATCAAACCGATAGTTGAGAATCTTTTCCGACATAAAGTTTGGCATTCGCATGAAGGATGATGTATAATTTCCTTTTCTTCTGCCTTCTGACAACGTTGTACTCTACTTTTTTAAAGAAAAAACACAGAAACTTCAAATTTAATAGGTGATGTTTATTCGAATTTTTTGACATTTATTTTTTGAAGATTATCTCTTTCAAATGTTAATCGTGTCTACGTCTCAGATGGTCCATCGGTTGAGTCCAATTTTCGATGACTCGTGATGGCTTACTCCAAGGCTTGAATCGAAGCGTGATTGTACGCAGAAACTTTATCTATACCAATATTAGGTTGTCAAAAAAGTCTTGCAATATTTTCGCTAGTTGGAGCTGAAAGCGCGTAGTTCTAGTCTTATTCGTCGCATCGGGTCATGCTGTACCTTTTTGAAAAGCTCATTTCACGCGCTAACACGTGTTTGATTGATTGTCGTTTCTTTTAAGTCGTTCGTGAGTTATAGCGTCGCAAACATGGAGCAAAATAAAGAGAAAAAATGGCATATTTTACAGTACTACTACGATAAAGGCAAAAATGCATCTCAAGCCACCAATAAAATTTGTGCAGTTTATAGACCCGATACTTTTTCCATTTCCACCGCACCACGATGGTTTCAACGTTTTCGTTCTAGTGTAGAGGTGGTCGAAGATGCGCCACGCTCCGGAAGGCCTGTCGTCGAAAGTTGCGATAAAATCGCTGAATTGGTCGAAAGAGACCAGCATAATAGTCATCAAACTGTTATAAACCATTTGAAGAAGCTTGGAGTCACTAAGAATCTCGATGTATGGGTGCCACACGAATTGATTCAATAAAAATACCGCAAGACTTTTTTGACAACCTAATATTATAAAGAGGAAAGATTTGTACCTATTTTTGTATGTTTGTAATGAATAGGCTCAAGAAGTACTGGGCCGACTTAAAAAATTCTTTCACCAATAGAATTCTACATTCTTCCAATGTGACATAGGTTACATTTCATTTTGAAAAAAATTAGGGATCTTTGTTAAAATTTGAACAATGTAACCGAAGGGGTAGAAAAATGAGTCTTTTAATTTCTTTCGTCGAATGCGTTGCCGAAACTATTAGCGATAGAACCAAATAATGTACAACAATATTGAAGAACATCATAATGTCTACAAAAAACTCCGCGGTAGCATATGTCCAACTATTGTAGTTATATCACTACAACAACTTTTTTCATTTTTAACATTAATGAAAATGCTAACCAAATTCAAACCATGCTACTTATGTGTTTATATTAATCCTTATCCAAATAAATTATTTTATGGTCAAGACCATATAACTACCTATAAAATAGTTTTTAAATTGGACTTTCATCATTCAAAAGATATTACGAATTAAAAAATTCAAATGTAAACAAAACCGCCATAGAGCCGTGGCCGTTGTTTGCGACGCATTCTGAAAAGCGCGCCGGGCCAGAGAATGTAAAGTATTGAGAAGGTGCAAATTGAATTCTGTATGATGTTCGATTTGGCGGCTAACAGAGCCGATAGAATCAAAGTAAGGAATTCGACGTTGTCGCTGCTGTTTAGCAGAATTGAGCACGTGCAGTGGCAAAAATATATGTAAAGCGACTGAATTCATTATTTATTACTGTTATTTTTATTATTTAATTTTTCAAAAGTGCCCGCCACTTAGACCATCAAAGAAATTGAACATAAATAGATTTACATACAAATATAACTGTGGGATTTTTTTTTAATACAAATAAAAATATTTGTGAAAAAAAGTGTTTTATATCCAAATTTCCAAAAATAAATAATTGTCTACCCCGTGCGATGCAGGGACGGGCTGCTAGTACTTTATATATTGGTACAGGAAAAACTTTAACGGTGTGATATCAAACGATCTTACTATCCAGTCCAGCGGCCCAAAATGTGAAGTTATCTGCTCACCAAAGTGTTCTCTCAATAAATTTGTTGATTGATGCGATGTTTGGGAATAGTCTATTATCATGGCGCGATAACGGTTGCCCTCACCGGCATCACTTTTGAAGAAATATGGACAGATAGGTGATTCCACCGGCCAATGAACCACACCAAACTGTTTTTTTTTTCTGAATGAAATGGCAGCTGTTGAATTTCTTCAGGTTACTTTTGGTCCCAAATATGGCAGATTGCTTCTTTTCATATCTATTGAGCCAGAAAGGGGCCTCACCGCTGAACAAAGTTTGGCTCGAAAACGTTGACTATTTTTGGAACAAACAAAGTTTAATTAGTAAAAAAATTTTTAATAAAAATAATGAAATTATTTTTTCAAAAAATTAGCAGATGAAATAAATTAAAATAAAGGGAAAATATCATGAAATAAAAAAAATATTAAAAATTAAATATTATTACAATATTAAAATTATTAGATATTAACGAAGTGCATGCACAAAGCTTTTAAACTTGTAATAATGCCTCAAGGCAGCTAAATATGCAAACAGCAGTGATAACGGTACTTATATTGAACAAAACACTAACATGAAGAACAACAGTTGAAACATGAACTTCGCCGGAATAGCAATGAATCTAAGCTCCAATTTAACAGCAAATCAAACTTTATACAACAACGGTGATAACAACAACAACAGCAACGAACTGCATAACAACATAACTGCTCACAACAACTCCTACTATTACACAAGCAATAGCAACAACAGCAAAATGTTGGAGCCGCAAAACATCACAACGGCATTACTGAATGCCACCACACAAAGTCTCATCGATCCCGAATTCGAACAGTACGAGGAAATCGATGAATTATCACCCGAATTACGCAACTTCGTGCGCATTGTTGTACCCTTCTGTTTTGGCATTTTCGCCGTGTCGGGCTTCTTCGGCAATACGCTCGTCATACTCGTCGTACTCTTCAATCAACAAATGCATTCCACCACAAATCTGCTAATTGTCAATTTGGCCGTTGCCGATCTGCTTTTCGTCGTTTTCTGCATACCATTCACCGCAACCGATTATATAACCGAGTATTGGCCGTTCGGTGATTTGTGGTGTCGTGCGGTGCAATATCTGATTGTTGTTACGGCTTTTGCGAGCATTTACACGTTGGTGCTGATGTCGGTCGATCGTTTTTTGGCCGTCGTACATCCAATACGTTCGCGACAATTGCGCACCGAGAAGGTGACGAAGATTGCAATCGTTACAATGTGGGTGATCATTTTGTCCATATCGTTTCCGGTGCCACTGGTGCATGGCTTAACGGTAAGTGATGAGACTGATATTTTTGAGAAATCAGATATTGTTGTAAGAATTAGAGTCTAGATTTTAAGTTTGATTGGGACAAGGTTGATTCAAACTTTGTTTTAAATGTCTAGTAGACAAGCACAATATTCATCCAAATTGCGCTTCTTCTTCAGATCTTTACTACACCGATAGAAACGATACTAACAGTATTGTTATAGTGGATCTAGATGTAGGCAATATTTTGGAGATTCTAGCGTTGTCTTGTAAAATAATTCACACCAAATTTTGTATATATACTTTATCAAATAAAAAGAATTCCGTACAGAAACTCTATTTTGATCGTTCAGTTTATATGTTGTATGAAATTTTTGCATCGATATTGTCAAAACTGAAAGATGGATCGTTGCACAGACATGATGAGCTCTTACAGTCTGTCAAGTAAGAGCGTGGTGCGTTAATTTATAAAAAAAAAAACTATTTTATGAAACAATGATGCAATTTGGTCAATAATGTGTCCAGTCACCACCGGCGTCGAATTGCCTGGCATCACCGAGGCATGCCTTCTACTAATTTGACGACGTATTCTAGTGGCAAGGACCTCCGAATGTCATAAACTGCTTGCACGAAGCTTCTGTTTAATATATGCCCCAATATTTTCAATAGGCGACGGCCAATCCAATATATCTACATCAATATTCTCATGCGCTCAAGCAAATCGCTTTCTCACAAGTTTTTCAGTCAGCAGAGGCTTTTTCATTGTGTTGCGTCATTTCAGATTATGAGTAAGAAGAAGGATTCGGATAGTTCGTAGGATATATCTAAACCTTTTGCCATTAATTTTGCTTGTCCATGCCGCAGTGTTGAAGCAGGATTCCGCGAAAACAGATTCACTATTCTTTTTTCATCTTTTTTATTCACTTTTCCTATCGAACCACGTTCTGGTAAATCATCGACATTTGTAGCCACTATACATATATCGCTGTATCCACTGCTATACAAATGCCTTCGACTTTCTCATACATTTACCAGCCGCTGATTGCGACATTTTGGGACCTTTCGGGTGGATGTAAATGAACACAGCTTCGTAACGCGACGCATAATTAGCACTCATGGCGTTTAACTTGATTCTCTTTTAAAAGATCAACGACAACTGAACCTTTGTTGACAATGTATCAACGACAAAGCTTCCTTCTATCGGCTCGCGAAGGAATTAGAGCGAAATCTTTCATTAATTGTCGGTAAAGTCGACCATGGTCTTACTTGACAGACTGTATGTTCATTTCTTGCACGGTCTCCGTCATTTCTTTCTGTGTTTTAAAAATATTTTTCGTCCATGTTACAACAAGAAAAACTACAGGTGAAAGAGTATTCAAAAACTAAGTAACTTACTTAATGCGATCGATGGATATGCATATATAACAACGGAACTACTCTGTAGATTGTCGAATCAATTTAGCATGGTACGTCTTCAGAGCTGGAGTGTTTTCATTCATGATCTAGTCAATATAGCCGCTGTCTCTTAATTCGCTGAACTATGTCAATGTCGTTAAATATCTCGTACAGCTCATAGGACCATAAATCGTCCGCAGAGCCATTGCCTCAAAAATTCGTAACGCCGACTCATCAGATGATGTCGTCGTACATGCCTCAACACCATATATATGAGGATGGGGATGATGAGTGACTTGTAGAGTTTGGTCTTTATTTGTCGGGAGCATTATTTACAACTGCGAAGTTACAACTGTCAAAAATGAGGTGACGTCGTGACGTCGCGAGTGCGACGATTATTTGTTTGATGACAATGAACATTTTATCTTGCCCTCGTCCACTACCAGATCCTTTTGCTTTGCTTCCTTATCAATGACGGTGTTTAAAAAGTTAAATTTTTCACATAATTTGATAATTTTAGTGGTGCTTATATTGGACTTTTCATCAGATCAAAAAACTGATATGCTACTGCAATGAAAAAGTTAAGTTAATTTGTTTCAAATAAATTCTCGTCCAATAAAGCACACTATTACTGTTGTGGATGGATTTTTGTCCTCGAAACCTCGAAACTCGAAACAGTCGGAATAGGATTTTTCCGGTAAAGCTTTCAAGACCTTCTACGTATCTGTTTTTATACCCTTAGTCCGGTCCCGTATTAGCTTTTTGAATTTGCTGACTAGCCAGAAGTCACACATGTTGCATTATCGCAATGGAAAAACCGATAGTGGTTCATACATAATTCTTTACATTTGAGTCAAATAGCTTCATTAGCGACGCAAAACGCTTAAGTGATATTATTTTTTATTTGTTTGGCGCGGCGAAAGAACTTCATAGTGCACGACATCACGATTATTGACAAAAACTAATGGTGTATGTTGATGGTCGTCCAGAGTGCGTGCGGTTCGGTCTCGGCTCACTTGGAAGTCGTTCTAACACTCATAAACGAGTTTTTTTTGAGCCAACCTGAAAAATGGACCTACCTTCTTGATGCCCGGAAGATTTAAGTAGTAGGTTAGGTTTAAGTTAATCTAGTAGGTCAATAAGCCACGCGTAGACCAGATTTTGTCCTTTCCGATACCTGATGGAGTACTCTTACTACTTCCATGAGGAGTAGTCATCGTTTAGGCCTCTTTAGCCTCACTATCGCACAAGTATAACATTTCGAAACGTGAGAAGGAAAAATGGAGGTGATCATCTATTTTTACCTCAAAATTTATTACTTTCATTGACGTTGTATGATTTTTAAATCACGAAACAACTCTTAGCTGAAATTAATTTCCTAAAATTATTGGAAACCACAACCAAATACAAAAATGCTACACTTTCGTGTGTAAATTTCCAATTTAATTTATGGAAAATTTAGAATCATAATAACGACAACGATTATTCATTCATCATTAGCCGCAGCATAATTGTATTTGTACAAACACACGCAGAAATATCTGCCGCGCTATAAGCGTTGGCGCAATTCTGATTGGGCATCTTTCAACGCCATTTGTTTGGATTTTTATATGGAAAATTAAAATTGAAAAATAATTAAAATGAAATAAAACACTTTTGGCAAATTGCTCCAAGCGCTAAAAACAACAGAGCATTTTTATGACTCCCACATACATATATACCAGATGTATGTGTGTCTGATGCGGGCTACTCATAGTAAAGCCCCGCATTTGCAGCCTCACAGCCTCAGTGTGAGTATTTGCTTTGATTTTCATTTGGTAGCCGCGCGCAAACAACACATTCTTCAATTTATTGCTTTCGATCTTTCGCACCTCATTCTCTGCCGGGCAACTGTGCGGCAGCTAAAGCTTAGCCTCCACCCACTGAAGCGGCACAGAGCCGCCACACTCACTACCACTTAGAAGCACGAAAAGTTAGACACTTCTTTCATCGATTAGGCTACCAATTTGCCAAGCAGTCTCGTTCATTCGAACTAGTCATTAGCACAGCCACGCACCCCATCCAAGTACACCACCACCCGATCGCCTCTTTTGTATATTTAAGTCTGCTCAGTGTTTATGATAATATTCGCGTTTTACTTTTAAAATTGCTGCATTTATTTTCACTTGTTGCCTACTTTGTTGCTTTTTGCATTTGAGCAAAATTTAGAAAGTAGTAAGTTCATTTAAATAAAATTCAAGTATTTATGTTTGCTTCCCGCACACGTGAATTTTATTACAAACACTTGGTGTGGCGCAGCTGGTGTTGAAAGCGCAAATAGCAGAGAATTTTATTGGACTATTCCATTTTAAAGCAAGAATTAATTTTTGCGAAAATTTTGTTAAAAAAATAGTGTTTGCTTGGAAAAGGAAAAGAATTCCACAAAAAAAAAAAATTTTTTTGGAGGAACTTTTTCAACCAAATTTATTTCTTATTTTGATCCGTTCCAAGTTATATATTTCCATAAATATATTCCGATACATGCCAAAGTCAACACGAAGATTTAAAATCTTTAAGTACTGACCTGATACAACCTATTTTTGACACACTGATATAATACTATCAGGAAAGGATTTCTTCTGAATTTGTATTATATATTTTCGGTTAAAGGTCAACTGTAAGCAATGGGTCCACATGCATATTCAGTGCCTAAAAGCTAGAGCAGTTTTGGTTCGATCCAGGCACGTTTTAGTCATCAAAAGGCACACCTCAAATGCACTGTTCGTTCGCTGTTTTTTCCAGATATATTAATTGCTTCTTGATTTGTGCACTGGAAAGTGAAAGTTTCAAATGGAATTTAAAATTGTGTTTTATGAGAAGTAGGTAGGTGTGGCTGTAGTCCGATTTCGCCCATTTTCACACTGTAACATAGGAATGTTACGTGCCAAATTTGGTTGACTTATCGACCAATTTTGACTCCCGCTCCTTTAAAGCTCTCTCATACAATCTCAGAGGAAAATTTTACCATCTCTGACATATTAAGTTATTGATTTATAGCGCTTTTAACATGCTAGTTTTTAACTGTACCATGATACACACAACCGTTAGGTGAACAAAACGATGGCGTCGAAAAAACTTTTTCATATTTTTAATCAAATTGCAACTTTTTTTATACCCTGAACAGGGTATATTAATTTTGTCACGATGTTTGTAACATCCAGAAGGAAGCGTCGGAGACCCTATAAAGTATATATGATCAGTATGTTGAGCTGAGTCGATTTAGCCATGTCCGTCTGTCTGTCCGTCTGTCTGTATACATGCGAACTAGTCCCTCAGTTTTTAAGATATCCTTTTGAAATTTTGCAAACGTCATTTTCTCTTCAAGAAGCTGCTCATTTGTCGGAACGGCCGATATCGGACCACTATAACATATAGCTGCCATATAAACTGAACGATCGGAATCAAGTTCTTGTATGGACAACTTTCACATTTGACAAGATATATTCATGAAATTTGGTATAGATTATTTTTTAAGGCAACAATATAATCTCTAAAAAACTTGTTCAGAACGGGTTACTATAGCATATAGCTTCCATACAAACTGGACACATAGTTACTAACAAAAATTCACCTGTGAAGGGTATTTAGCTTCGGTGCAACCGAAGTTAACGTTTTTTCTTGTTTTATTTATAATTCACCAAATATGTACCATTTTGGTCAACCTTTTTTTGCCATTTTTTCGCTAGAGACATTATTCCATCAGTGTAAAATGTTTCTGCTTTCTCGGCAAAAAACCGTGACAAGTAATTTTCACAGGCTTCACTTCAAGCCAACTGTACTCCATTAAGGGAGTTCCGCTTTGACCGAAACCAATGATAGTTCGATGGTGCAAGGTCTGGCCTATATGGTGGATGCATCAAAACTTCCCAGCCAAGCTCTCCCAGTTTTTGCCGAGTCATCAATGATGTGTGTAGTCTAGCATTGTTCTGATGGAAGAAGAAGCTCATTCTGTTGATCAGTTCTGGCTGTTTTTTTCGACTGCTTGCTTTAATGTAGAATTAATCGTTAAGTCAGGTTGGAGCAGTTCATAGTGGATGATTCTTTTCCAATCGCACCAAACACTCAGCATAACCTTTCGAGGCGTCAATCCTGGCTTTGTGACCATATGTTGATCTTTTCCATGCTCCGACCATGATCTTTCTCGCACATTATTGTCGTACTTGATTCACTTTTCGTCTCCAGTTACCGCTCGCCTCAGAAACGGTTCGATTTCATTTCGTTTCACCAAAGAATCGCAGATGCTAATTGGGTCCATTAAATTTTTCACAAACAATTCATGTGGTACCCAAACATCGAGCTTCTTTTTGTAGCCAGTTTTTTTAAATGGTTCAAAACCATTTGATGAAACTAAACGCCAAAGCTCACAATGGTTGTCTCCGCGCGCCCCCCGCCCGAAAAAAGCTCACATGAGCAAGTCGAAGGTGAAAACGATGATTATTGCCTTTTTTGAAAGCCGTGGAATCGTCCACAAAGAATTCGTTCCACCGGGGAAAATTGCAAATCAAGTCTACTTTTGCCAAGTACTCGAAAGATTGCGAAAACGAGTCAACAGGGTGCGCCCAGACATTGCTCGTAACTGGATCCTTCATCACGACAACTCGCCGTGCCACACCGCCCTCAGCGTGTACCAGTATTTGGCCTCTAAAGGGATCGCCGTGTTGCAACAGCCGCCTTATTCGCCCGACATGTTACCCTGTGATTTTTTTTGTTTCCTAAAAGAAAATCGGTGGTCAAATTAACCCCTTTTGAGTCGATTACGAACATACAGGCGGCCGTGACGAGGATACTCGCGGACATCACAGTCGAAGCGTTCCGGAAATGTTACGAAGCATGGAAAACGCGCTGGAATTGCTGTATAGCTGCTGTTAAGTATATATGTGTGTATTGAAGGAGAATTCTGAAAAATAATGTGCTCTTAAGGAGAGTAAAATAAAATAATAATCGGTTATACGAGGTGTGTTCAAAAAGTATCGCGAATTTTGTGTTTTTTCAAAAATTATTTATTTATTCATGAATATCTATTTTATCCCCTTCAAAGTAATCCCCATGAAGCCCTTCAAAAATCATTTTTTTTTTTTATCTTCTTCAGCTCCGCCTTCGATGCCGTCTTTATCTCGTCAAGAGAAGCGTAACGTCATCCTTTCATGGGCCTCTTCAGTTTAGGGAACAAGAAAAAGTCACAGGGGGCCAGATCTGAGGAATACGGTGGCTGCGGCATCGTTAGTGTGTTGTTTTTGGCCAAAAAGTCGCGCACAAGCAACGATGTGTGTGAGCAGGGGCCTTATCGTGGTGCAAAATCCAATTTTTGTTCTTCCACAAATCCGGGCGTTTCTGGCGGATTGCTTCGCGCAAATTGCGCATAACTTGCAGGTAATATTCCTTATTGACCGTTCTTCCCTGTGGCAAGAACTCATGATGCACCACGCCCCTGCAATCGAAGAAAACAGTCAGTTACGCTACGCGATACTTTTTGAACACACCTCGTATGGGATAAAAGCTAAATTTTACTTTAAAAAAATTGCTGGTTCGAAACCTGTTTTAGATCCAGAGAATCTTACACAAGTTGTTCAAAATGAGCCGTACAGAGTTTTTCGTTTATGCGTTTTTATACAAGTATGGAAAAAAGGTCTACCCACTCTAATATATAACCAGATTTATCAATATGCTTGTCGAATAACACTGCTCTCAATAGCGTGGGTACTAGAATAAGCAAATATTTATTTGAATTTTGCCTTCCAACAAAGTAAATGCATTGCAGCATTTGCTGCTTATCAGTTGATTATCGAATTGTCGCTACAAATCGTTTTCTGATAACCCCACACCCGAGCATATAAAACTGGTCATTACTTGTTCTAATCGGCTCGCGATGCGCGCTGATTTGAATTCCATAGATAATTACGAATAAATATTTATTGTTGCTGATTAGACTCGTGAGCGATAAGCTAGCAGTTCCAATTATTTAACAGCGTTTTTCTTTTGCTTTTGGTCTCATTAATTCAGGAAATCCAAATAACAAAACAAATGTTTATCTCTCTTATCTCTCGTTGTGTGTGAAGCGCATGTGACAATGCGCTCGTAACTAAGTACGCATTTTGGGTATCTATGTCGTCATACTATTCATATCAACTGTATATATGGGGGAAATCATATTTTTATTCAAATTTGATAACAATTTACTTTACTCAAGCAACTAAATATGCTTTTTATATATATTGATATATAGATGTGTGTAAACTATATAAGGGAAAGGTTTGTGCAACAAATACTAACTGCATAATTCATCAATTATCCGACTTTAATTGGCACTGATAGTTGATTGGGGTGGCAGCCAGGCGATTCCACCATCGCCATTTATTTCAAATTAATTTTGTCTAATGAGTTATTTTATGGCAAAGCGTGGCAAGGCGTAATGATGGCAGGATTAGTGCGAGTAAATTAAATATGCTGGAATATGGTATTTTTGTGTGTTTATTTTGGTTTTGGGAGCATAATGAAAGCGCTGGTGAGTAGGAACTGTTTTATTATGCAGCTACGTGACGATATCCTTGAATGTACCTTTTGAGAACAAGTGGAGACATTTCAGTCAAACTGAACGATCAAAATCATGTTCGTGAAAGGCATCTTTGCTATATGTAAAGAGTATTATAGCTTCGGTGCAACCGAAGTTAAGGGGGTATTCTAGTCTAGAAATTTAAAAAAATCGAAATTTTTTTTTTATATTTTCAAAGTTTAACTATTCAATATGTGTACAAGATAATTTTTCAAAATTCAAATTATTTTCGGAGATATAGGCATTTTTCTGACCCGGCATCCAAACTGGTTTGGCCGGAACTAATCGAACAAAAGACATTAAGGAAACTTTAAATGCGTTTTTTTCAAAACTGACTTTTTCGGAACGATACCCACAATTTCTCAGGTTCTACTGGACCGATTTACTTGAAATTTTTATAGAGTCTTCTTTATAGACTTGTCTATGGTTTGAACTAGCTCCATCTCCAAATTTTTAATTTTATTATTTTAAAAAAATTCGAAATAGTCAGAAAAAGTGATCCAAAAAAACTTTTTTTTAGGCAGGCGCCATTTTGTGAAAAAATTTTTTTAACACTTTTCCGTAGTTCCGGCCATGGCGATATTATTCTAGATTAATAATCTGTTTTTCTTTTTGGTTTCACATAACTAGGAGGGTTGAAATCATGGGTATGGTTACGTGAAAATTTTTAGAGACTCCTCACATCGTCAGCTCATAATTTTGAAATTTTTCACTTTTTTTAGTTTTTAATTTTTTTCTCTACTCTTCTAAAATTAACAAATAACTAAAAAAAACTGGATAATAAAAATATTAATTGCCTTTTTTTTACGACACTTCAAAATTACCTGAAATTCGTGCTTACTGGAATACCCCCTTAACGATTCTTTCTCAACTGTAACCACTTATTACAATATGCGAGATAGTAAGGACCTTCTATGGATTAGAAAATAACTGATTCAGCAAAGCATCGACTTTTATTCAGTTACAAAAATATCTGTGGGATCCTTTAACGGTTGGCGAAGTTATCGAGTCTTTTTGCAATGCAACCTAAGAAGTTCTAAACTACTATGTGCCCAAAACATACTAAAGCAAATAGAAATTGAAACTCGAATAAGTTGCTCAAGGACTATACTTCGCTGAAAAAAAGCCAGAAAGGTTTACCCATTATTCTTTGAAAAGCTGTGACAGCAATATTGGCTTGTACTCCTGCGCAGATCAATGACGCATACCCATTCTGCCAAAATTTATTGTTTTTGTTTTGCCGTTGTCTAACGTTGAATAAACAATGATTTGAACTAATGTACTTGAATTTAGGGGCGCAGTAATTTGATACATTTTTAGACCAAAAATTTCCTTCAAAGAGACATTGACTTATCACAATAAATTTGTTTCTAATAATAATATTGATATCATTTACCAAATAAATAGTATTTATTTGACCTAATTACGAATCGATAACGGAATTGTCTGGCACATTGTTAGTTACTAAAATGGAAATGAATATACGCCATGCATTTGACTATACATACCATAGTGCCCAAAAAATAAGGTGACATTGTATTTATTTTGAAAATTCTTTATTTATTCTTCCAAATCAATTTCATCCCCTTCAAAGTAATCCCCTTCCGATGCAATGCACTTATGCCAACGGATTTTCCAATCTTCGAAACACTGGTTGTAGTCACTTTCCGGAATGGCCTTCAGTTCCGTCTTCACTGCGGCTTGAATCTCCTCTATCGTATAAAACGGTGTCCCCTGAGCGGTCTTTTGAGCTTAATGAACAGCCAGAAGTCGCACGGCGCCAGATCAGGTGAATACGGTGGTTGCGGAACGATATGCGTTGTATTTTTGGTGAAATGATCACGAATTACGAGGGCAGTATGGGATGGTGCATTATCGTGGTGTAAAAACCAAGAATTGTCTTTCCACAATTCCGGCCTTTTTAGGCGGATAGCGTTACGCAAACGACGCATAACGTTCAAATAATATTCCCTGTTGACTGTTTGACCGGTTGGAAGGAATTCATAATGCACAACACCACGATAATCGAAGAAAACAGTCAACATGACCTTGATTTTTGAGCGACTTTGGCGCGATTTTTTTGGTCTCGACACTCTTTTAGCACGACATTCGCTCGATTGATCGGTTGTTTCGGGGTCGTAAGCACAGATCCAAGTCTCATCGCCATTTATAATGCGTTTCATGACACCCTGGTATTCGGAAAGCATCGTTTCACACACTTCAACGCGACGCCTTTTTTTCCCAAAAATTCAATGTTTTCGGTACCAGTCGAGATTTGACGCGCTTGAGGCCCAAAACATCCTTCAAATTGGTATTGGCTGCGACTTTCGATATGCCAACTTCATCAGCAAGGTCCCTAATTGTTAATCGACGGTTTTTCAACACCTAATCTTTGATTTATTGAACGTGAGCTTTGTCGGTTGAGGTTGATGGTCGCCCTGGACGCTCTTCGTCTTCGACACGTTCACGGCCGGCTTGGAACTCACCCTTCCACTTATAAACATTTTTTTTTAGACATAGCCTCATCACCAAAGGCTTTCTGCACCATCCTCAACGTATCCGCAGCAGAAAATTGATTCCGTAAACAAAATTTAATGCAAATTCTTTGCTCAACAAATTTCGACATCGCAAAAAACGAAAAAATGACTCTTAGCAGCTCACAAAACGACACGTATCTCAAACACTAATGAATATTTTAACATGAAATTTGACATAAATGTGACTAACAGTACTAGCAATCTAAAAGAAATAATTCACCAAATCCTTCGACGCGCGCAGTTTAAATTCAAATGTTACCTTATTTTTTGGGCACAGGAGTACATATGTATGTACATACAAATAAGTGTACATATATTTTTTTTTCATCGCTAATATTTTTCCAAAAATAATAGAGTCAGAAAAATATATGTAATATATAAAAAATTGATAACTTTACTCACTCGAAAGCACTCGTTGGCATATTTATTTTTATGACTTGTCAGGAAAGGGCGTTGTGAACAATAAGCCTAATATTTGACTAGACACATACGTACATACATATATTGTGCATATTTACATGCATGTGCTTATTCGCAATTAATTTTTCTTTCTCATGCCAGTAGTATCGGAGAAGTATCTGCATGCCGTCACTCTGCCATAAAAGTGTGTTTGATAAAGTGCCAAATCTGCCCAACACTATTTCGTCGAGTAATTGAAATGCATCAACTGCAGACGTTTATTACCAAGAATTTCCAAAAATAATCAAGTAAATATATAAGTTTACATATTTACACATGTGGACGTAGATATAAAACCAGAAGATATATGTATGGATGTAAATTATTGACTGCATGCGCCATAAAATTGTAATTGCAATGTGCGTAACGACACACCCAGTAGGACTCAAATAATTTGTGGCATTCTTCACTTTTATGCTTGAACTTTTCTCCTTTTAACGTAAAGAAGAAAGAATTGTCAATTGACATTATCTTCACTCTCTTCAAAAGCAGAGTTTCGAACGCGTCCAAAGTAGTTTAAATTCCAGCAGTGCACGATGAGAAGCTACCACATAATAGATTAGAGCTCTTAGGCTGCTTATGGGTTAGTTTTCCATTTATTTCTGATCAGTATCTTTCTGAATTTTTTCATTTTTTCAAATTAACCCTGCTGCTACGAGCCCCTTTCATTTGAAGTGCCGTAAACTGTTGCCTCTTAGGTGAACATTCTCTGTCTCCAAGTTGAAAAATTTGCCTGGCAAGTACACATCTCCGTGCAGGGTGCATACAACCAAGCATTCTATTTACAAGAACTCACATACATATACACTTTTATGTACATATATGTGTGTCTTTGGTGGCGTGTGTGAACGAAGGTGTTTTGTATGGCCCATAAAGATTTGTTTGTAAACATTTCACATTACACGCCTAAATATTTGCTCATCCATAAAGTAGGTATATATTTAGAAGAAGAAAAACCACAAATAAAAAAACTCGTGTGCATTTTAGATAAAAATGCTCGTGGAAATTCATCAAAATGCAAGCGAAGTACGCAATTTCATCATTTTCGTTTCAGTTTTAGAATTTGGTATCAAAATATCTGCTAAATTATTAAGTGAACTTAAATCGTCGATATACAATACGAATGCAATTTCGAATTCGATATTAAAAATCAAAAATTAATCGTGTTTTATAGTTGCACAAATTTAGCTAATTTGACGAAGACTTTGGAAATTTATCGATGTTTTCAAAAATATATATCGATATATTTGAGAATATCGATTACCGATATAAATAAAATCTTTATTTGTGTTATTGTTGTTGTGGCAGAATTCTATCGAGTTGACTAATTTGACGAAGACTTTGGAGATTTATCGATGTTTTCAAAAATATATATCGATATATTTGATAATATCGATTACCGATGTAAATAAAATTTTTGTAAGTGTTATTGTTGTTGTGGCAGAATTCTATCGAGTTAACTAATTTGGCGAAAACATTGCAAATTTATCGATGTTTTCAAAAATATATATCGATATATTTGAGTATATCGATTACCGATATAAAAAAATTTTATTTGTGTTATTGTTGTTGTGGTAAAATTCTATCGAGTTGACTAATTTGACACAGACTTTGGAAATTTATCGATGTTTTCGAAAATATATATTGATATATTTACAATATCGATTACCGATAAAAATACAATTTTTATTTATGTTATTGTTGTTGTGGCAGAGTTCTATCGAGTTAACTAATTTGGCGAATACATTGGCAATTTATCGATGATTTCAAAAATATATATCGATATATTTGAGAATATCGATTACCGATATAAGTTAAATTTTTATATCTGTTGTTGGTTTTGTTGTTATAGAAACAGAATTCTGTCGAGTTGACAGTCCTTGGCGGGATGAAAATATGGGACCGTCTCGGTTACGTGGACCCAACTGTCGGGAGAACAGTTTCTTTATATAATATGTGTCGATAACATTGGTCGGTATACATTATATCCAAAAACCACAAAAGCCGATATACTTTTAGTACCGGTATTCTAGTTGTATATAATATATAAAAATAATACCGTTAGATTTCTAAAACAATAACAACACAACTCCCGTGTTCGATATTTCGATAAGTCAGCAAAGCGCCGTGCGGCCAATCCAAGTTTACTTAAGCTTTTAATTTATATTTTAAACTCGATGAGCTAACTAAAGATGTGTGCTTCCAAGTGTTCAGGCATTGACTTCGCACACGCGGTACTATTAAGAAGGAATGGAAGTGTTGAGATGTTTCCATCACGTCTTCTTCTAAACAGCTTCTGCAGCTGGATTCCGGTAGGACTCTTAACCTTACAGCATGGACGTCGTTAGGACAATGGACTCTCACAATTAGGGAGAAACCAGCGTTACTGAGAGTAAGGACGGGTTAAGATCGATTTTCAGCCAAAAGAATCTTGCATGAATCGAGCTTGGTCAAACGCTATCCAATCTAACGCGAATCCCAACTATCCAGCAACAGAACACACAACAAGAGGGAAAACCCGATTCTTTCACATTCTACTTATATCGAAGCTATGGTGGCTTTCGTTGACAGATTATCAGCTTTACAGTTACCTGCGATTCCGTTGTGGCCTGGCAGCCATAACAATTTCTTAACCAGCTGAGTTTACCTCATAGCAGATATCGCCGCCCTGCTATCGGCGTAGACAGCCCTAAGAATACCACTAGTTTGTAATAAACAATGTTTTTAAAACAATGGCATTTAGCTTTTGAAGATTATCTGTTTCCAATTTTCGTCACGGCTACGTTTCAGATGGTCTATTCGTTGAGTTTAATGTTCGATGACTTGTTCATTGGTAGGCAATCGACCGATCAAAGGTGTGAAATTATCTGCTCACCGAAGTGTTCTCTCAATAAATCCATTGACTGATGTGATGTGTGGGAAGTGGCGCCGTCTGGGTTAAACCAAATGACGTATAATCACGAGCTTTAATTTCAGGCATCAAATAGTCGGTTATCATGGCGCGATAACGGTCGCCATTGACGGTTATGTTCTCACCGGCATCATTTTTAAAGAAATATGAACTTCAGGTTACTCTTCGTCTCAAATGCGACAATTTTTCCTGTTTACATACACATTGAGCCAGAAATGACTGACATCACTAGACGAAATATGGCTTGGAAATGTTGGGTATTCTTGGATTTGTTCAATAGCCCATAGAGAAGGTGATGTTGCTTAGGAAGATCGTGCAGCTGCAGTTCTTGCACAAAGTTGTTCCATACGTCAGTACGAGTTGCTGCGAACGGCGCCAAATCAACTCTTTTGTTATTATATTTTCTTCACTACGCGCTGGACGTGGTCCACTCCGTCGGATATTATCCAATAATGGCCGATTAAATTGATCCTAAGTTGAGCGAAGCGTGCGAAACACATCTTTTACAAAACGTGAATTTTCGTAATAAAGTTCAACGATTTGTTACCGCTGTTCAGGCGTAAGTTTTAACATGATGAAATGCCGAACAATATTGAACAAAAATATCATGACAGCTTGACGCAGCTCACGCGTGTTCTGTCAAGAAAAGCCAATTGAAAAGAGCTATCTCTACTTGCATCACCCGTTGTGTAGAAAGTGTGCCAATATTGACCATTTATTTTATAGCCGCGTTTTGCTATTTAAAAATTTTCCGCAACGCTTTCGTAATCACACAGTAAAAATAATTAGAGAACAACCGAATTCTGTTTTAGTTGCTAACATATTTATTGTCCACACACACATACATACTCTTATTCATGCATACACACATACATAAATACACGCGAATTCGTAAGCTGAACGTAAAAATGCTAAATAATTGAATAAATCGAAATAAAGCTAATTCGGGGGAAATCCAAATTAAACTAAAATCAAACAAGCTGTTTACATTTTCTGTTTTCGCTTTGCAACTCAATTAATGGAAACATTGCCAGCGTGTAAAACGAAAACAAAGCAAAAATTTATGTGAGAAAAATTTTCCAAAATTTTTTAAAGTCTTTATATCGCATTCTAATCATTCTGTTATGAAGTGTGAACAGAAATTATAGAACGAAATTTAAAATTAGCACTCGAGCTGTTATAAAATCATTAACTATAATTCAATAAACTGACTAAACAAAAATGCTAAATTTTCCAAATGCATTTTTTAAATATTTCAAATATTATAAATAAGTAAAAACTCACAAAAACAATAAACAACAATTTAAAACTTTAAATACAATCATAATAAGGTAACAACTCATGTGGAAGTTGGTATCGCATACATACATAAATGTATATTTACCTCAAGCGCTTGTCATTTATGTGCTTTATTTCGCTCAACTCAGCGGCAATATTTCAGCGGCCAACACTGAATAACTCATTAAATCATATTAATTTCAAATTTCGACACATAATCAGTGGCCATAATATTAATTTCGCTGCGCCGCAGCTTTGTTTACTATAAATATAACCGTGCTTGTTTGTGCATAGGAAACGCGTGTGTTGCCATGGCGTATGAGTAATTTATTTATTTGGGCAATGCGATTTCAAATGCTTATACCGAAATTGAGGTTTTATTTATATAATTTTATTAATATTCGAGTATGTATTTGATGAGTTTATGTTTGTGCATTTAGTAGGGTGTGCAGAAAGCTATTTGGACAGAAATAGGAATTGTTATTTTTGGACCACAAAAGGAAATTGCAATTTGACACTTCCTCTTCACTATTTTTTTTTTTTGTTTATTTTTCTGTGAGTAATATTAAAAAAATATATAAAAATGTTTTAATCATATTTTTATATATTTTTATGTAGTTGTACATTTTTGTAATTTTCTTTCCTAGTTCTATACAGTAATGGCGCTCGCAGTCTAAAGTTTCATTGTAAAATAATATCATTTCCGGCTTAAAATTTTATTTGTGTGTAATTTAGGTAAATATTCATGTAAACGTTTTTTTCCATTTTGACAACCTTACCAAAACCGGACTAGGTTTATCCATTAGGAAGTACAAAAACTCGGAGGCACATCGACTATACTCACAGGAGGAACACGTCTTCAGACTGCTGACAAAGTTAAGTTCAGACGGCTCAACCTAGACCTGGAAACCCAATAGCAAGGAAAGAGCCAGAAAGGTATTGGTTGCCTTTTGTTGCCATGGGAGAGCCATTTGCAATAGTGGTGACTCTCACCAAAGGGAAGCAAAGAGCCAAACTATAGCCATAATGTTCTACTGAATTTTTGTTTGATGGAAGGCGCTGGAAAAGAACACAGTGGTGAGTGTTTAACGGCCTGCCCTCATCAGTATTTGTGGTGCACTACGAACCACGATAACTATGGCAATGAACGTGTTGCTGCAAGTGGCATCGGTATATACAGCCGCAAGTTATATAGCGTGCAAACTGCCGCTCTCTGGCTCAGAGAAACTGGGTATTTTGATGACTGCGAGCATTTTTTACGAAAGAATCAAAGCTTGGGGGGAGTAGTGGTGAAGCAGTATACTGTCAGGAATTTTCTATAAGCTCCAGCCTTCAAGCAAAACTGGCTGCCATAGAAGTAGTAATAGATCTTCGGCTTCAAAACGCAATCCCCCTCAAAGTGGTGACTAGCCACTCAGAAAGTAGGGTAACGGTATTAGCTTAGAGTTCGATGACGGTGTGTCAGTACCAGTGAAAGGAAGTCTAGACTCCTTGTCTCTAGCATCGATTTATTTTACTAATAAACAGATCGATGGTGCCGGCACTGCTGATGAGCTTGCTGAAGTACCTTAGTCTCAATGACTTCGGAATGAAAACGAATAGAAACTCAGTTGGCTCTGTGTGGTTCACTAATGGACTGTTGGTTCTCAGACTAACTTAGTTACCTTCTAGTCCAGCGTATTTCGTAAGAAGAACCTCAGCAAGGTTGATCATCCAATGGTTGTTGGAGTTGAAACTGAACACTGTGCGATCAGGATTCATGCGTGATTCAACTGTATTAACTGTTTGGAAGAAGATGAGATAGACATATCAACTCTTTCTCCTCGAAAGTCCCGCTTTTTCCAGAACAAGCTAAAACACCTTCGACCTCATATTTTTGGACATCTAGGTGAAACCAATCATATAGAGTATAGTCAGCCGGATGCTCGAAAATCCTGATCTTAGTTATATAGAGGCTAAGCTATTTTAGACACAAAGATACACTGTTATGAGCAAAACACGCTCTCCTGATTTTATTAAGATATCTGAAATATATGCGGTACAAAGTCACTCGGAAGGTCGGGAATCTTTATATCAGATATATGCGAGCTAAGTGAAGTATTGGTCTGATTCAACCCATTTTTGACATACAGACATGCCATTATAAGAGAAGGATTATCTTTAAATCTAGTTATATATATCACACCTTGGCCGACTTTTTCGATCCAATGTCAACTAGAGATACTGGGGTCCACACATTCGATACCTAGGGTTTTGGTTGGATTTGAACACTTTTTGCCATAAGACGGCACATACTAGAGACATTATTCGCCCAAAGTTGTTCTATTAATTGCTTCTTGATTTGTGTACTGGAAACTAATCGATTCAAGTCGAATTTAAAATTCCGCTCTATGGGAAGTAGGCGTGGTTGTAGTCCGATTTCATCCATTTTCACAAAATGACATAAAATTGTAAAAATAGTGCCACATACTAAATTTTGTCGAAATCGGTAAGTCGGGTCCCGAGATATGGGATTTCACCAAAAAGTGGGAGGTGACATGCCCATCGTCCAATTTTCACAACAGCTTCTATAATGTTCTCATATCGGAGGTAAAATTTAATATCTCTAGCGTATTTAGCCATGGATTTATTGTGCTTTAAGTAGTTTTTAACAGTACCGGGGAGTGAGCGAGGTTATCAGCCGATTTCATCCATTTTCACACTGTCGGTAGAAGTTCCCATCAGATTTTTATTCTGAAACAAATTTCGCGACAATTTGGTTGTTGTAGCTTTAGTAGTTTAGGAGATACATTAAACTTGTTAGAGGGGGGGGGGGGTGAAGGGGGCAACGTCCACTTTTTCAAAAACTTTTTGTTCACAGATGCCTTCTGTTACTGCAATTCTCTGTACTTAATTACAACTTTATATCTTAATTTAGTCCTTAGTTGTGGCACTTTATGTGTTTTTGGTTAATGGCGATTTGTGGGCGTGGCAGTGGTCCGATTACACTCATCTCTCAATTTTTTTTGTACCCACATACGAAATTTCATCGAGATATCCCAATTTTTACTCAAGTTACAGCTTGCACGGACGGGCGGATGGACGAACAGACAGGCAGTCAACCCGATTTCAGCTGTTCTCACCATCCTGATCACTTGCATATACATAGCCCTATATCTCTCTCGATTAGTTTTAGTTGGTACGCACACAACCGTGAGATGAACAAAAATATTATACACTGTAGCAACTGCTTGCAAGAGTATTAAATAGGCATTAATGAGCTCTAGTTTTCCACATAATTTCCCATTATCCGCTACATCAATCAGCTATCTCTGCCTGCAGTTATAATGCTCTAACCTCAAAACTTAAACAATGTCGACTACAATCATTAATTAAAACTATTTATTTATATGATTTTATAAATTATGCTTAACAAAACAAATCAAATAAAATATATACATATATTTAAATTCTAAATAATCACAAATGTACTCACATTTATCTCCTCCGCCAGAAACTGGAACCGTTTCCAAATGTCACCTATGCATTCTGTACATTCTACGAAGATAATTTGATCGTCAGCCAAACCAGCTATCAACTGATATTCTTCGCCTGCTCGTACCTGCTGCCGCTCATGGCAATTAGTGGTCTCTATGTGCGGATGATTATGCGTCTGTGGCACCAGGGCAGCGGCGTACAGATGTCTGTGAAATCGCAACGTGGCCGCAAGCGTGTCACACGTCTCGTTGTGGTTGTTGTTGTGGCATTCGCATCGCTATGGCTGCCAGTACAGGTGAGTACCGTTAATGTTACGCTGCGAGCATAATTTATTGGTATTTGTGTGCAAATTTACGCTCTACAAATAAAAACACAACTAAATGCTTTTAAATATGGATATGCCATGTACTTGTATTCCGCATGACTCACTTCAGCTATGCTTTTGCAGAAGCTTTGCGGAGCTTCGGTTTGTTAAAAATTAAATATTATTTTTAGCAGAAATAACATAAATGTATATATGGTATAAGTAACTAGTACAAATATTGTATTTGCAAGAGTAACTATTCGCAGAATCGCATTTTAGGGTCTTCCAATTGGAACTAGTCCTATATTGGAAGGTGTAATATTAACATTTTGACACATAAAGTCATATTTCGGTCAACCATAGAAGCCAATAAATTTTGAAGAGCACAGAATAATGTGACGGCAGACGTGGCAAAAATAGTAATAATCACTTGATGCCAAGTTCAAACTATAAAATATAATATTATCAAAACCAAGCTCTCGAAGCTTCTGACGAGTCCCTATCGATGCAGGTGGCCTGGCCTTTTATTGAAGGAACAAAATTCCTAGTCAATTGAACATAGCTGGCCACTCCTAGGCGGTTGCTTCCTTCAGACGGTTCAATTGTTGACAGTTCATGCTCGAATTAAGAGCTTAGCCCTAGGAAAGCAGCGCCTGGCAATTCCACCAACAGTAAAGCAAAAGTTTCCTGACCGTTAAACTTAACCGAAGAAATCTATGTAACCACTTAAACATTGGTTTCTTCGGGTAAAAAACAGCCTTTTTTTACATATATTTTTCTCATTTAAAAAACTAAATTTTTCCTTAGAGTTTTTATTGTTACAAACATATATTATTAGCAAACAAAATTCTGAAATTTTTTATAAAAAATGTTTTAAACTCGGCCATTGCGACGCTTTTTCTGGTGACACCTTGGAAAAAAAATACGCCCGCGTTAGCAAGATAACAGCATCATTTATCATACAAAAAAACAAAAAAATAGTTTTAGTTAAAACATTAATTCAGAATTTGGATGAAAGAAGAAACAACTGAAATTGGGTTTTTGGCAGACAAAATATTAAAATTTCAGTTAAAATGTAGGGATTTTTATTTCAAATAGTTGTAATCGAAAAAACGTCCTCCGTCCAAGTCTTTAAGAATTGTATCTTAAGAACCTGTGCAAAATTTCATGTAGATCGGTTCAGTAGTTCTCAAGAAATCTTGCCAACCGACTTTAAAAACATAGTTTCGAGAAAAGTGCGTTTAAAGACGACGCACTTAGCCTATCTAGCCTCGAGCGCACAAGTTTTTAGGACTGTAACTCCGGAAATATTACTCGGATTAACTTAAAAATTTAGGACAATATTCTAGAGGTGTAGTAGAATTTAATAAAATAATAAAAAAAAATCGATTTCTTTAAAACCGTAAACCCATTAAACCCTTAACTACTGTTTGCTCGGGTCCCCACTGATCTCTTTTGTCCATTTTCACTTGAGGTTCTCATAAGTGACCTACTTTTCGTCAACAGTAAATAACTGCTTCCAAATGGATCGATTTTATTGCGATTGAGCAGCGATTTTCAATTCAAAACTTGGCGCCTGAGTTTTTTGCGTTAACTTGTGGGACATTCGTCGAGCTGCTTTTTATACGTAGTCTTATTTAAATGGTACCAAGCGACCTTTCTGCGGCATATTTAGTTAGAAACAAAACTTACACGAATTGTCGCTTCCGTTAGTAATTGGTCCTTCTAATCGTTCTGTATTTTTGAAAGCGAGAGCAACGGAGCGGAATCGACCACACCGAAATTGCGCATGATTGACCGCTTTAACTATCAGAAGCATACAACCACTTACATTACCAGTCACTTGACTTGCTTTTTTGCCATTTTCGAAAATTAACATATTTTCCCATTTCTTATGTTCCTCTTTGACGCGTGTCCAAACAATATTGAGTCGAGCAATCACCACACCGTCTGAGAGTATTTTTTGATACGAAATCTTCAAGGATTATTTTTAGTAGGCCTAAAATAAGTTTAAATTTATGAGATTTTCAAAAAAAGCTTGTCAACAGGTGAGATAAGTCGATAACCTTTGCTCTGATAGAAACGAATATCCTACAAAACTATCCCAACCCTTCTTCATACTCATAACCTGAAATGGCGCAATACAATGCCTCACAAAGCCTCAGTTGACTGAAAAACTTGTGACAAAGCGACTTGCTTGGGCGCATAAGAATATTGATAGAGATTTTGAAAATGTCATTTCTAGTGATGAATGTTCTATGTGGACACGTTCTGACCTCACGCGAGCTTGGTTAGCTTCTACCAATAGGCTTGTTCAGCGGACCGTAAAATAAGGAATAAAGGTTCATCTTTGGGGCTGCTTCTAAAAGCAGGGATTCGGCACTTTGTACCTCTTTACTGACAACTTAAATGCTGAGAAAATTATAAAAATTTACAAAAAGGCGTTACTGCTATCTACCAAACGATGGTTCATCAGAAAAAATGAAGATTGCACTCCTAAACACCGCAGCAAGCTCTGTACTCAGTGGAAAACTCAATCTGGCATCGTTACATTGGATTGGCTGTCGCAGTCGCCCGATGCAAACCCTCTTGAAAATGTGTGGGCATATATTAAACAGAAGCTTTGTGGAAAACACACATACACTTTGAAGTAGTTGTCTTGCAAAATTCGTCGGATCTGGAAATCATTGCCGCTAGAATAAGCCGTCAAATTGCGCATGCGTAGCGAGCTTGCCTCGGAGATGCCAGGCAATTAGCGACGCCAGTGGTGACTGAACATATTATTGACCAAATTGCATCGTTGTTTGTAATGTGTACAATGTATATATAAATGTGAGCTCCATAACATAATTTTTTTTATAAATTATCCCGACCACGCTCTTAGTTGACAGATTGTATATTTATCGATATATAAAGTATAAATCGAAAATCTCGTTATTGGGTATATTGGTTCAAGAGGAAGTTTTGAATCGTCTTAATCCAATTTTAGCGACAAGCAATATTAATGTACGAAAAAAAATGTTCAGTGACATCAATGAAATATCTAACATATTAAACCATTATTTCGGTTCAAAATCAGCCGTAGGTATATATATAATTTGTAAACTGTGTGTATGTAAACACCACCATATTTCAATTAATCAGGGCACTATTCTTATTTGTATGACCAACTTTTTGTAAAAAATATTAAATATTTATATGCACATAAAAACAATTTCATATATACCCACTCATATATAAATATACACAACTACAAGCATAGCCGGCTGATTGCTGGCCAACCAATTCATTAAATGTCCTTTATTTCATTATAATTCCCCATTAATCCACTTTTAAATGCGTGCGCCTATTTACACTGCACTCCAATTTAAATCTTTTTATTTATTTCCACTCGCCTCCGCACACACTCTTGCACGCGCCTCGCCTTTGGTCGTCGCCCATTATCATTGTACGCTTTTATCTTTCATTTCATGTGTCCTCAATCAGCTGATTTTGCTGCTGAAAACGCTCGGCATCTATCATTCGAACACGAAATTCAAACTTCTGCTGCAAGTCATCGCCCAAACGTTGGCCTACATGAGCTCCTGCATCAATCCGTTGCTGTATGCCTTCCTCTCCGACAACTTCCGCAAGGCTTTCTATAAGGTGAGTACCATCATTTGCTGCCGTACTTGATATTTTTATTATTTATTTATTCATAAATATTAATTGAATTAATTATGAGTAGAGTTGCATTTGTGCGCTGGCGTAAATATTGTCAGTATTATTAAAATCCGAACTGGCGGCGATTTATGTCAATAAATATTCGTAAACAAATGTAGCTATTTGCATAACAAAGCGATTACTCACCATTATTCGCAGTCGGTTCGGCTTTATTATTATCACCACTTTTCACGAGTACTTTTATGGCAATACTTTTGCGGCTCTTCTTCACTAGGTCAGCATTTCATTTTGTTGAATTGATTGCAGCCACGAGGCTGTTTCTCTTTCTATTGTTGTTTGCTGTTATCGCCCTGTTTATTTCACTGCTGTATGTGGCTTTGGATAAATAAGACAAAGTGCTGTTCAAATTTATTACCATAAAGCACAACAAATATTGCATTATATAGAATTTAGTTTATTATTTCCCATTTGTTTATATAAAAATATCGTAAAAATTATAGCTTATTTCTTCTATCGAAAAAGAAAAGTTTCCAAAAATGAAAAAATATGCTAATTAGGTTAATCAAGTAGGCCAATGAGCCACGAATAGACCAGTATTGCTCCTTTGCGATACCAGATGGAGTTCAATTACTGGGTGCATAAGAGTCCCTTAGGATGCTTGCGCTTGACGCGAAATTTAACGGATTCTGTTCTCTCAATATTGATATCTCTTCCAGTGTATCATGCAGTGGGGACACCAGATGCTTACAGCGTCAGTATTACTGTAGACATTTCTTGCAGCTTTCTCAATCTGTCAGGCCCAGACAGTGACCAGTTAGTATTCCGGTCTCTTCCATCGAGTACCAATAGAAATATTGTGTACTTACAATCTACCGTTTTGTACATGACTTTTGCAGTTTTGCACCCAGGCAGCTCGTGCCATCGGATTTTGATTTTCTTTACCATGTTTCTGTGTAGATCGTCGTATAGACAATGCATGAGTTTCCCTATGCTGACCACGTTTTCGGGTGTTAACCGTACACCATTCTCAGCAATCTCCTCCACTATTTTATTACCTTTGATACCTTTGCGCCTTGGCATCCCGTAGAAGTGACTTTGCCTGCTTTTGGCAACACTTTCCACTGCTGTCCTGCTTCTCAAAACACTTCTGGTCGATGTGCTATACGAGGTTACTGAGTTGATTGCTGCTTGGCTGTCTACGTAGATATCGACAGTGGTGCGGCAACTTAAAAGTCTGCCTTCAATAAATAAATAATTTAAGCTGAACCGAGCTCTGTTTGTTACCCTTTTGATGAATTGATATACTGAGCATCCTTGCCTCCTTCCACCTTATTTCCGATGCGATTCTGGTTTCAGTATCGAACTCATATAATATTTTTTAAATGCCTCGCAGGCTAAGACTTTTTGCAATATACTTTGGTGAAACACTCTAATCAAATTTTCCTTTATTTTATATATAAGTTTAGTACTCCATCAACTTTGTGACATCTCTCCATTGTGTGATCTTATGAAATCTTGGCATTAACTTATTCTGTTTAGAAGCGAGCATCTCTTCAAGATAGGCAAGATATCATACTCGGCGTTGTAAATGAACTCCGAACAAGCTGATATTGCGACTGAAGAAAGGAGGTCAACGATGAATTTTAATGTCCTTATATTTCTAGCTTGTAGATTTCTATCTATCTATCTTAAAAAACTGATGAGCCGACCTGCTCGGGAGCAGTTGGAGACAAA
Source organism: Bactrocera zonata (assembly GCA_037783105.1). Classification (NCBI taxonomy): domain Eukaryota; kingdom Metazoa; phylum Arthropoda; class Insecta; order Diptera; family Tephritidae; genus Bactrocera; species Bactrocera zonata. The sequence goes on along the minus strand of JBAWJQ010005982.1, from coordinate 958,630 downwards.
ATTCCCCTACGCTGCCGCGGTCCATTCAGCTGCTTCAAGGATTGTTGAAAGCAATGGACTCTAGACGAACACCTCAGATCTTAGAACCCAAGGGCATACCACAAAGTTACTTTGGTTAGTTTTGATGGTGCGTGTGACCAAAACGCTTCTACTTCTTAACTTCTTTCTCTCTTCCTTAAAATCCCCCTTTAAGAATACGAGTCAAACGGATTTGGTAGAATACAGAGCATGCATGGAGAGTGATGGGACGCTGGAACATAATCAATGCAAATATCCAGCCATTAGCCAGATGAGAAGGAACATATTCCACGGCTCTCAATACTCCAACTTAAGAGATATTGGGCAGCTGGGGAGGAAAAGAATCAGGAATTTCACCGAATTTACGGATTTGGTGGAAAAGGCCAGGGGCCGAATGATGGCCAGTATGCAGCCACCTACGCTACAGTACTCATGCGAATTCCTTTTCAACCAACCAACCAACCAAACTGGAAATAAGCATCTTCTCTGTGGTTTTCGAGGCTTTCTAGCCACGACTAGCCAAGACTCGAATAAATGCAGCCGAAAAATGTACACCACTTTTTTTCTAACCAGCGTTCTTGCAGTCCATGCCACAGGCCCACAATATGAGACAATGCGCTATCCCAAAATGTATTTCAATAAATTGATTGCTTTGTTGGCTGTATGGCATGTAACGCCGCCTTGTTGGATCCAAAGGTAGTCCAATTCAACATCCTCCAATTCAGGAACATAAAACTGCTTAAACATGGCTCTATAGACATGAATAATTAAGTACCAATGATTTCATGAGCCCATAGAACACACGACATGGCGTCTCAATAATGGTCTCAATTTTTGATTGATCTTCATAGCTGAACAAAATCTTCTTTTGAATATCGACCATCTCTTTTTGAGCCTATTCACCGAACGTTTGACAGGCTTGATGGCTGCTCGGCTTCCACTCTTGCACGAGTCGTTAATAGACCGATTATGAAGGCTTCCTTAAAAGGCAACCCTATTTCAGTACCCAACGCAAGCCTTAAGGCAACTTTAATCCACCGCTCTCCCCAATAGGGGTGTTTAACAGATATTTTAAGAGCTATCTCTCTAGGAAGTCACACGCCTTTTAAAAACAAACTTTTTATATAATTTTTTCAGAAGTTGGGTTAATATTTATTAATGAATATGAAATGAAATGAAATCGTTTTCATTCAATATTTTATAGAAAGCTCGAAATTATAAGTGTGGCTTAAGTCATATTTTTAGTTAATGATGACGTTGTATTCATATTTCCAAACTGACAATATAATTATATATTTCTCAAAGAAATCCCTTAATTAATAGACATTCAGAAATAGAAAAAAAACTATGTTGCGTTTCGTATTTTAAGAAACACAGATGTTAGAACTCAAAACTGCAAGGTCAACTACACAATTACTTTGCTGGAATTTCTCACTACTTGCGCGGAATTTCCGTTGCGCAGAGGAAATTTCTTTCTTGTCTGTTTTGGAATTAGCTTGCTGGCATGTGCGGGAAATTATGCGAGCATTGAACTTGCAGTAGCCAAAGTATATACATATAGACCGATATAAATATATTTATATATGTACTTATGGAGATGTATATGTATGTATATGTATGTATATGTATACATACATATACATACATCATATCTCTCTTTATATTAATTTTTATTTAATTGTGCAGTCGGAAATGTCTAGAAGTGCCACTGACGGCATTTATGAAAATATACAAGTGCGTAATTGTCACTACATATATATATACATACATATACATATGCATATATATATATATATATATACATATATATATAATTAAATATATATGATTAATATAACCGTCTGTATAAGCCCTGATACTCATTGCCGTCTATTTGTGGCCCCATTATTTTCATTATTTTCACACAATATCACAATTTGGCAAATTTCTCTGATTGACGTATCGCATTCACGATCTGTTTAAACGTTTTTAATTGATTTGTGTGCGGCGTTAAATGAAATAGCGTGTGAAAGATATATTTAATTGCAAATAAATGAAAATATTCAGACAGGAATGGCAACTGGCAACTGGCAGCCGACAGACGCCGCCTCCGAAGCGCTCTCGCTATGCAAGGCATCAAACGGTGCTTCCTCGCGGCGGTCGATCGCTGCAAGGCCGCGCGGAGTGGCGATTGGAAAAGAAATAAAAATCTTTAGAAAGATATAAATAAGTAGACTTGTAATGGCAATAAATTATGAAGGCGATCTAATGCGTAAGATCTGTAATGTAAACAACTGTGTGTGTTTAAATATAGTTAATTTTTAGAATTGAGTAATTGGTTTTGAAAATGATACATTTAGTATACATTTTTTGCATTTTTTTGTGGTTTTTAATTAAAGTATATTTTAGATACTTTTTTAAAAATATTTGAAATTGAAATGTTCAACAAGCGAATTAAATATTCCAAGTAATGCGTGTTTTCTATACATATGATATTTAATGACTCGACTTCTTTTTCGAAGTCGGGCTTTTAGACAACTGTTACCTGATATATCCTCAGTTTGCTTTGCCATTTCATAATGAACAGACTTACTGCGGAGTAATGATACATACACAAGCCATTCCTGATAAGTCCTTACGACCTCAAAAAGTCACTGTTTCGTGTGAAGTTATTTTTAATATGGACCACATTGCTTCATAAAAGAAGGCGGCCATAATGTTAATTGATGTTCATTAATTAATTAACAACTTTTTCGTGCTTGAATTGGATGATGTTGATGTGGACAACCTTCGGTTCGAACAAGGCACCACTACATGCCTTACATCCAAACAAACAATCGATCGATTGAAGAAAACTTTTGTTTAGAGCATTATCTCCGGTCGTGGAAGTGTGTCGTGATCTTTTAAGTCATGGGGTCTAATTATGTGAAGTTGTGGAGTGTGGCTATGTGAAGTCGCTTGTCTACGCTGTGAAGCTTTGGCAAAGAATATTATTCGCGTTATTGCTCAAATGTCATGATCAAATGATGAGGAGTAATCTAGGAAGCACACATAAAATAAAAATTCAAACTTCTATTTGATTTCCGTTAGAAACTGACCACGCTTATGAATGAAAATTACCTTTCGTATCTGGCGATGGTTTCTTGAATCACCGTTGTCCGTCGAAGACCGCTTCTTCTTCTTCTTTACTGTGGTAAACACCGCTGCCGTCAGTGGCGTAACTATAGGGTGGCAAGTCGGCAAAATGCCACGGGCCCCCAGCCCAAAGGGGCCCCCGGTCAGAGGAAATCTCAATTTCCAACATTTATTATTACACATAGACATTACTTAAGTAAAAAAAAAGTTTTGTCTTTAATTTATTTGTTACCTTCTTAGTTGCATACACAACTAAAAAAAATATACCTAGGTATTAAACTTTCAATGCATTAGTAAACAAAAATTTAACCCAGTTTTAGAAAGAAAGGTCAAAATCCAATTACTCGTAATAATTTCGGAAACATGTGTGGACAAACATACCTCAAAAATGTGTATATTGGTTTACATTTATATTCACTGGGCATGTCTCAGGGTGTCTCGCTGAGACTAGGTATACTGCCGGCATTAAAATCAGTGTTGCCGTTTTAGTACATTTCGCGCTAGATAGCGCAAATCTAGACTCTTCAGCACTTTTTTTCTCAGTACAATGCGCTAAAAAATATTTTTCGGAATCTAGTAGAAAATTGTAAAAATTATTGACGATCGTAAATTTAAGCCAATAAGTTAATTGTCAGAGCCGTAAAACGTTAGGAAAATAACGAGCTGGGAATTCCCCAAAGGATTTAGTATTCCCCGACCACAATGTTATTGATGCGTTTAATATTTTGTCTCTTTTTTACATTAAAGTGTTATGTTATGACTGTCTCTGATTTTACTAACAGAGTTCAATTATAATGATACGATTGCCACACTTTTATGTTGCCTGAACACGGTTTGAAGAAAATGACTAAAACTGTAAAAAAAAACGGCATCTGGTGAAGGCACACCAACCGCACCCGAACGTAATGATGACCAGAAAGATATTCAGTTATTTAATTTAATTGATTTTGATAAATGTAATAATGGTTAAATAAATTCACATAAAAACACATCTTCTCTTATTGCCATTAAAAATTCACAGCTAAAGTTTAGCGCAATTTTGAAATGAGTTTGGTGTATTTTTTTCTTTCTCAAACGGCAACACTGCTTAAAATTTATGTTGGTAATACTTGCTGATGCTTGGGGAATCCCCGATTCGAGTTTGTATATATTGTTACAAAAGTAGTATTAAATTGTATTTGTATTGCTATATGCATCCCTTATGATGAACAATAGCTGTAGGCATATGGAATAGCATTTGTTTTGTTGTAGACATCTGGCGCCGCGGCTGTCTGCTTGTCTACGTAAACAATTGCTGAGTCTGGTGCCGTGGCTGTCTGCTTGTCTACGTAAACAATTGCTGAGTCTGGTGCCGTGGCTGTCTGCTTGTCTAAGCAATAGCTACATTTGGCGCCGTATAGCGTTATGTTCTTGTAGTTTCCAGACGCAATATCCTAGAAGGACACGTCGGCATCAGCGAGGAGTGCGTGGCTATATAAGCCGCGGCAGCGCCAACGTAATCAATCAGTGCTAAGAGTAAACTGCTATAGTGTTAGTGAAATAAAGAGTTGGTGAATTAAATTGAAGTTGACAATGTCTACTCGGTAAGAATTTTATTCTAATATTTAAAATAATGATTCTCATCGCGCATTTCAAAATCAATTCACTATTTTGACATTCGTAACCTCCAAAACTATTTCGGTACCTATGTTCATCGTTCTTTCAAAACTTACAAAATTTGACACTTGAATTGAACTTTGAACAATCGGTGGACTTTCGTTATAAACATTTTTACGGTCGCTTTTTTGGCATTTGTTAGCAATTAAGTAGATTTTTCAATAAATAAAAACTATAGTATTATTACAAACTTTTTGCGGTTTTGTTCTAGAAAGTATCAGAGTGGAAGCGAAAAACGAAAGCGAAAGAAAGAGTCTGAAGAACAAAATAAAAAGTTACCTAAAATAAGTCAGTACTTTAATAATCAAGATAGTATACAAGAAGAATCAAATGAACAGCGCGACGGAAAGGTAGAAAATGATGACATAAGTGCCAATATCGCAGGGCCCGATAACAGTGAATATTTAGATTCAGAGCAACCACAACCAGGTACGAGCAAATCTTTAAATGAATCATGTTTGGACATAGAAAAATTAAAATCTTTACCGCATGTTACTGATAAAGGTAACTTTAAAGAACTCAATGATCAAGTAAAACGGTTTGTGATCGAAAATGGACACTGTAAACCAAAAGGCCCCTTTTTAAGGGATAGTAACAATAGATCTTTCTTAGATAAATATTATTACACTGTTTCTAAATCTGGCGTAAAGTTAGAACGTACATGGCTGTCCTATTCTCTATTGCTTCAAAAAGCATATTGTGAACCATGTTGGTTATTCGCAAATAGGGCATCTAAAAATATACAAAATATTTGGATGGAAGGCTATGATGATTGGAAACATATTGTGGAAGCCATAGAAAGACATGAGACATCGAAAGAACATTTGCATTCATGTTTTGTACATCGACAGTGGCAGTTACATGGAACACTAGATGAAGAACAAGAGTCTATTATCAAGAGAGAAAAATTTTTTTGGCGCCAGGTACTCACTAGACTCCTTGATGTTACTCTGACACTTTCAACCTGTAATTTAGCTTTTCGTGGCCATAAAGAAACGGTATATGGCAACGATTCTGGTCCAAAAGGAAATTTTTTGAGTATTGTTGAGTTATTAGCTAAATACGATCCTATTTTACAAGATTTGCTAAGCAAACCTAAGGGCCAGATTAAATACTTAAGTCCAAAAATACAAAATGAGCTCATTGCTGTTCTGGTTCAAAAAGTGGAAAATGCTCTGGTAAATGAAATAGTCACCGCACCGTTTTATTCCATTTTGTTTGATACTACTCAAGATATTTCCAAAACAGATCAATTGTGTGAACTTTACCGTTACTGTGTAATCGAGAAAGATGAAAATGGAATTCCAAAGGCGCTCGTAATTAAAGAGTCATTTTTAGGATTTCATGAGGTTAAGGATCAAACTGCCTTAGCAATGTCCAAGCAGATAATAAAATCCATAAATGACAAAAGTATTTCTCTGAATAAGTGCCGTGGACAAGGGTACGATGGAGCTAATACCATGAAAGGTACTTATGGCGGAGTTCAAAAACTCATAAGAGATATAGAGCCAAATGCAGTGTATGTCCATTGTGCTGCTCATAATTTAAACTTGGTAGTAAATGATGCAGTAAAAGAGGTCATAGAAATACAAACGTTGTTCGAAACTGTGCAACAAATTTATAATTTTTTTGGCCATAGTATTAGACGATGGAATATATTATCTAGTTTTATATCTGACAACAAAAAAGGAGAAACCGTTGTATCATCAAATTCAGTAACATTAAAAACAATGAATCCAACTAGATGGGCAGGACGCTTTGATGCCATGTTTGCTTTAAAGGTTCGATTTGTTGATGTTCAAAAAGCGCTAACAAAAACCATTTTATCAAATTCCAAATCCGATGAGAGAAATGAAGCTATCTTGCTAAAGAAGAAGGTAGAGAACTACAATTTTATTATGTTGCTGGTTTTCCATTGCAAAGTCTTACAAACCATAGACGCGGCTTCTAAAGCACTTCAATCTAAAGCCATCGATCTTTCAAATGCCTCAAAGCGTTTGCAAGTCTGTCTAGAAGAACTTGAAAAGTATCGACATGAATTTGAAGATTTAAAAACGGAAGCAAATAGTATTGCAGTTAAATGGGCCATAAACCCTGAATTTCCTAAAACTCGTCAGAGAAAAGTGAAACGTCATTTTGATGAAATTTGTGAGGATGAACGTCTCCAAGATCCTGAAAGCTTGTTTAAAGTGAACGTATTCTATCGTGTATTAGACATCATCATTAATCAACTTAGATCGCGTTTCCTTGGAATGAATGAAATTGTTTCCAATTTTAGTGTCTTGCAGCCTGCCACTTTGCAAAACTTGAATGATACTGATTTATTGGCAATGGCTTTAGCATTTGTCCATTTATATAAAAAAGATATATCTATGTCGTTTTCCAAAGAAATTCTCAGTTTTCGATCCTCTTTTAAACATGAAATAGAAAGGTCATCTTCTATAAGAGAACTTGCTGACTTATTAATAATAAAGAATCATTTTATATCTTCAAGCTTTCCTGAAGTGTGCACTGCATTTCTGTTATTTCTCACCATTCCTGTAACTACGGCTAGTGCCGAGCGATCATTTTCAAAACTGAAATTGATAAAAACTTATTTAAGAAATTCTATGGGACAAGAAAGGTTAAGCAATTTGGCTATTCTATCCATCGAAAATTCTATGGCCCGAAATTTGAACTTTGATGATGTCATTAACACTTTTGCTGAACAGAAAGTCCGAAGAAAGGAATTTTAATAATTAAAATTGTGTGCTTAAAATAAAATTGTGATTTCAGTTCAATATGTACTTTAAATTAGGTACCTTTAATTAAAAGTGAATAATTAGAAAATCAAGAAATTATAATTATAAAGTTTGTATGTACCTACTTCACGTAGTGATTTATTAGTTAACTCTTACAAATAAAAGTGTATAAATAAATATTATCAAATAAAAAATACTATTGTTGTCGGTTCAGCTTCTTTATATATTGGGGAAGTGGGAGGGCAGGAGGCCCATTCGATGAATTTGCCACGGGCCTCGAACGGTATAGTTACGCCACTGGCTGCCGTGGTCATAACCGAGTTTATAACAGCGCAGAGGCTGTTGTTTCCTTTTCATTGGAGGTGTTTTGTTTACGTGGCGGGTCCCAAAGCCAGCGCACAATCCTCTAAAAGAAGATAATTCCGTACATAAGCCGATTACCCACTCTTTTACTATATCGAAACATTAAAAAATAACACAATTTTTGATACACTCAAATGCCTATTGGAAGGTCACATGAGTTTTCTGCAGTAAGCAAAAGTATTTAAAAATTTCATATAAAAAATTAAATATTTCATTAGAATTTTTTATTATTATAAACATAGACTTTTAACAAAGAAATTTTGAAATTTTGGTTAGCAAATATTTTAAACTCGGCCATCACGACGCCATTTTCGGCGGCCGCTCTGAAAAAAGATGTACCCGCGTGGTCAGGACGACGCCTTACGGGATCATCTCAAGTGAAAAAATACGTGTTTTAGTTAAAACCTTAGCTTACAACTTGGACGGAGGAAAAAAACAACTGAAAATTGGATTTTTGGTGGACGAAAAAATTAAAATTTCAGTGAAAATTTCGCGAAATTTTTGTTCAAATAGTTGTAATCAAAAAAACCCTTCGTCCAAGTCTTTAAGAATTGCATCTCGCAGACATGTGTAAAATTTCATGAAAATCGATTGAGTAGTTCTCGAGAAATCTTGCCAACCGATTTCAAAAACACAGTTTCGAGAAAAACACGTTTAAAGACGCCGCACTTAGCCTAACTAGCCGCGAGCGCACAAGTTCTCCAGGCTGTATCTCCGAAACTGTTAATAGGATCAACTTCAAAATTTAGAACGATATTCTAAACGTGCTGTAGAATTTAATAAGACAACAAAAAAATAAATTTTTTTTTTTTTTTGAAACCCGTATACCCAATAAACCCTTAACAAAGTCCGGAAGAGAAAACTACAATCTTTTTACCTTACCAGAATAAAGAAATAAACTTAGACCATTAGTGATGGCTATAGACTAATATGTTTATGTATAGACATAATCCCCCAATTCTGCAACGGATTATATAGATTATGTCAAAGTAATATAAACTAATGCCAACCATTAACTGGGATATACTTGTGTAGTGTATGCGCTAATGTTGAAGGACCCAACAGCCCTCTAAAATGTGTGATAATGAGAGTTTATATCCACCAATTTCAAGGTCGCTAGAGAAGACTTCGTCCTAAAGATTATAAAAAAATTGTGATTAAAAAAAACTTGGGTCCACACTTCACATGATGACTGCGAAACATAGAATTCTCTGCTGTTGCTCCACTCAAAAATCTTTTGATGTCTTTTAAGCAGCGTTAAATTTATTTCTGAAGTTTTCCAAGGAAATTTCAGTTCCTCTTGAGTGGGGTAATACCACATAGCGCTAATATGGGTGGCATCCAGAGATTTTCATGAGCTGTAATGTTGCTGCATATTTTCATATTGCTTAGATCTACATACCGCGAAATAAGAACGATTAATTTTGATTCGGCCGCTAAAGAAGTGTGAGTCGTTAGATTGGTGCTCTTTGAGAAAATAATTGTTTGTATTCTTTCCTTGATACTTCAAGATTTATATGCTCTATGGATACTTGCTGGTCGGTTACAGAAGAGAGGATATGAGAGATAATTGCTCAGTTGTCCGAAAAATATTTTTTTTTGTGCACGATAGCTCATATAAATCCATTGATGAGTAGACGCGCTCTCAAGATTCACTGAAATTACAATTCTCTCATTAAAAAAAAAAATATAATGTAAGCTTCACTTTTCGAAATTTCATTCAATCATACGAATTTAGTCCATTTTATAGCCGATAGAACGACTTGACAAAAACATTACTATCCTTTCGCTTGTTTCCTAAACTTTTGAAAAACCATATTTAATTCCTCTTTATGAAATACCTTCTACCTTTGTGCTCAAAGTTTTCACCCCTAAACCCACTTTAAATATTTTACGAATACATGGAAGACCGAAGAAGTTTAAATACTAATTAAAAATTGCATAAAATATCTCGCCAAGTAATCCCTGGAAATTACAAAATTTTCCAACCAAAAACAGACACCGGAACGCCACCAAAATGACACAGATTCTTTTCAATCATCATGCCATAAGAACAACTTCAGCAATTAAAAACAAATTTAAATTTCCACCGAACTACTCGTACTTGCCCGGCTTTTTGGAAAAATATAACCGTCATATTTGTATTTAACGTCAACAGCTTACAGCAAGCAAACACGTGCAAATGCCAATACGATACATACAAACATTTTAAGCCAGCTGCCGGCAGGTAAATGATTGCTGTCAACAAGCGCCACTGCGGACAACGGCAACGAAAGTGAACCTACAAAAAGCCAAAAAGGAATCGAAATATTCTCAAGACGCAGGACGGAATCATACACGAAATTGGGTTATCCGAAGGAAGAGTAAAAAAGGCCTGAGTTGATAGAGAAAAAAAGACGCTTCACTCGTGGATATTTTATTGAAATTGTTTATGTGCATGTATGTATGTACTAAAGTGTGTGCATGTGGAATATTAAGAGTAAAAGTGGCAACGCTAAATGCTTGTGGAGGAAGTTGTGGTTATAAAGTGAGCATGTGAATATAGTAAGGTGGTACTAAGGTAATTTTTATTAAAAAATGGGAAATGAGAAAATTTTAGCAAGACCTTTTTTCATAAAAAAATTAATTTTTGAATTATTCATAAGTTTTTTTTTACACTTATAGTGGAGAAACCATTGAAAATAGTAAAAAGTAAAAGAAATTCATAAAAGTTTGATGATCAACGGTGCAAGGAAAAACAATTTATGTGCGAACTGGTATCGATAAGAGAAAGTGGAAGAGGAGGTGCATTCTCAAAATTTTAAGCGTTAACGGCTTACTTCGATTTGCGACAAAACTACGTGGCTTATAGAAAAAAGTTATATGACAAAGTTGTAGCAAATGAAAATAACTACAACTTTTGTATTGACAACTTTTTCATATAACCTCAAAATGTATGTAAAAATTTGGTATATCCACGTGTCTTGTTCTTTCATGAATTTTGGCTTGTACTTACTTACTTAAACCCCAAACATATGATATTTTTTTTATTTTAAATATTGAGATTTCCTTATCTATACTAATATTATACAGAGAAAAGATTTGTACCTATTTTTATATGTTTGTATGTTTGTAATGAATAGGCTCAAACAGTACTGGGTCGATTTAAAAAATTCTTTCACCAATAGAATGCTACATTCTTCCAAGTTGACATAGGCTACAAAATTGGAATCTCAAAATATCGTATTTTTTTAAATAAAAATAAGTTGGAATGCCTTCTGTCTGTTGGTATAAAAAAAATATACACATTGCAATAGTAAATGTTTCAGAAAATTCAGAAAACGATCCCACATAGGTTATACATAACTACCATACAAACTGATCGATTAGAATCCAGTTCTTAATTTCTTCATTTGATCTTTTCATTCGATGAAATTTACTTCCCAACGAGCATTCTCTTGAAATCTGAGAACAGGAAACAGTCACTGGGAGCCAGATCTGGAGAATACGGTAAATGCGGAAGCAAATCCAAGCCCAATGCATGGATTTTCGGCATAGTTTTTACTGGCTTGTGACACCCTGCATTGTTTTGCTGGAAATCCCTTTCGTTTTCTTCAAATGCGGACGTTTCTGGGCGATTTAGTCTTTCAAATGGTGGGATATAATAGTCATTGTTGATCTTTTTGCAAGGTGTTCAATAAAAATTATTTCTTGCGTATCTCAAAATACATATGTCATAACCTTGCCAGCCGACTGTTGTGTTTTTCCGCGCTTTGGAGCGGGTTCATCGTCTGCAGTTCACTCGGATAACTAACGGTGGACTTCGGACTGAAATAGTGGATCGTCGTAAAGCCTACTCCGGATCATCAACTTGGCGTTGTTCTTGGCCAAAAGTGGCATCCACAAAATCCAAAACCAACCAACGTGCCAACATCCACGCCGCTGCTTTGGTGCTAAAGCGCAAGAATTTATCTGAGCTTGCTAAAAAATAAGTTTTTTTTTTGAAAGATGTCATTAAACTGATTCCAAACCACACACCTAAGACCATTTCTTATTCAATTTGTCAAAAAAAAATAAATTGATTTGAATAGTATTTTACACCAATCAAATCAAAGTATAATTATTTACGCTTCACTCTGTATATATATTATTAAAAAATTAGTTTTAGAAAATTTTTCATGATTCAGCATAATACTTTACCCTTGAAATTTTGGTGCTATAAAATTTACATCTCAATTATTTTCTTTAAATTCCAAACCACCCTAATACACGATAAAACACATATTGGCACATAACTGTCAAAATTTCCTTTCGCTTTCATGCATGAGCACTTGTAATGCCCTCGTTCAGCCGCACTTTAATGCGACCCAATTTGGGCCAAAACAAGCCAAGCAACAAGGCTGCATCGCGGACTTTGTTAGGAAGTAAGAAGAAAATGAGAAAAAAAAACGACAAAATTAAAACAACAAAGAAGCGAACTTAAATTAGCGCTGAAATCTCTGGTATTAATTTTTGCCACACTTTATGTAAATGCCGAGTGGCAAACTTGACCCAGCAACGTCTTGGCGCGCCTAAAGAAGGTGTCATTAAAGAATACCAAAAACACCACAAACAACAAGAACAAAAGAAATTATAAAGAAAATCACATAAAATTGGGTATTTCTTGCGAAATGCCATGCGGCGCCTCGTCTCTTGCGGTTTGGCACAATCGAATAAGTGAGGCAATGGCTTCTTCGCGCCTCGCGCCTGCCGCCCCTTTTATTTCAACTCTTGTTGTGTGTTTGTTGGTTTTTTCCAACATAACAAATTAATGCAAATTATTTGGAAACTTCAGCAGCAAAAAACCGACGCCTACGCAACAACAACTTCTTACCCTTGCAGCAGCCACTTCATAGGCTGACAGTTAACGTGACCTTTTTCTTTCGTTTTCTTGTTACACCCTCAACAGGGAGTTTGGCACGAAGTTTAAAACTCTCAGAAGGGAATGTCAGAGACTCTATAAAATGTATTTACGGTACGTAAATGATCGGCATAATGAGCTGAGTCGATTGAACGAACCATGTCTCTGTATACCACATATGCCTCAGGCTGTACATATGCGAACTAGTCCCTCAATTTTTTAGATATCGCTGCAAACTTTTGAACACGTTCTTTTTCGCCTAAGTAGCGACTTATTTGTTGGAACCGCCGTTGGTGCGACGACTATGGCATATAGCTGTCATACAAACTGAACAATCGGAATAAAGTGCTTGTATGGAAACTTTTTTATTTACAAAGATATCTTCTCGAAATTTGGTACACATTATTATTCAAGACCTAGACATAATATCCTAAGAAATTGTTCAGATCGGAGCACTATAGCATATAGCTGCCGTACAAACTGAACGGTAAAAATCATGTGTTTTGTGGAACTTTTTTTATTTGATGTGATATCTGCACGATATTTTGCACAGATTATTTTTTAAGACCTGGATACAATGCCCAAAAAATTTGTGCATGTCGGACCACTATAGCATATAGCTGCCATTTAAACTGAACGATGAAAGTAAACTCCTCGAAGAAATATTTTGTATTTGTGAAGGGTATTATAGCTTCGGCACAAGAGAAGTTAATGTTTTTTCTATTTTGTTGTCTTCTTCTTCTTCATCTTTTTTCAAGTCTTCACTGTGTCTTCACGGAGAAATACATATATTCGTAAGATGATGTTGGCCAACACTGTCTTCTGGTCTACTTTCGGCTCTCAACGCAGTTTGTTAGCCTTTGTTTTAATCCCGTTCTTTGGCAAATGCGGCCTGTTGGTCTTTGTTATTCTTTATTGCTGCTTATTGTTCTTATTTTACCACTTCGTCCTTTTTTGTTTTCGCTTTTGATTTCCCGTTTGTATGTGATTTTTTTCTTCCGCTTTTTTATTTAATTTTTTTTCCTACTTATTTTTTTTTTTTACTTATTTTTTTCTTTTCTTTTATTCTTTTCTATCTTTCTTTCTTTTATACATATGCCTTTCGCATGTCTTTTTTTCGCTTTTCGGCGCAGCTTAAATGAATTTAGTATGCTTTTAATTACTTTTAGTGCATACTTTTAGGCTATAAAGGCAACGAAATTGGCCATTCTCTGCTTTGCATTATTTTCAAGCGCTTTGAAATACTCACACACACCCGCTCTCCGCTCGCTTGTAGTCGCTCTTTTGTTTGCTTTTGCATTTCTGTTGTTTGCTGAGCGGCCATGCCTCTCACACTGCCCTAGAAATGCTTCCGTTTTGTTTGTACATGTGTGAGTTTCGTCTTCAATCACTTTCAATTTAATTTTCAATTCTTTGAAACAACATTAAATGGTTGTTCTTAGGAGCTGTGATGATGCATGTGAGAGGCGTGCGCGCAGTCACACTCACGCACACACTCACACATAATTACACTAACACGAGTTTTTCACGCGCTATTTGTATATTTCATAGGCGCATAAATTTCCTGGAAATCATTACAAGGCTCTGGTACTTGATAAGCTGCAAATTTAATGGCGTAAAAGTGAAAACTCTCCGCCTCGCGCTCGCTGCCCGTTGCTTTCGCACGACATTTCGCCGCGCCTAATTGATGTGTTTGTCAAGTCATTAAAAGAAAATTAATTACTCTTAATTAATTTCAGTTGTTGAGCCCATAGAATAAGATTTTTATTTTGCCACTTTGCAATTCCGCCATTCTCTCACTACTTTCCATTATTTGCCACTCGACCATGTACACTCACATATGCACGCTTGAGCGCCTGAAAATGGACTGACATTTAGTTCACTTATTTGCCTGCTGCCTTACCTTGCAGCTGCAACTCTATGAAACGGTGTTGCCACACTTTCCACACAGTTTTTCTTTTATTTATGCCTACTCTCTTTCAATTGCCGCCATCTGAGGTGTAAGAAATTTAGTTACTCCGCTGTCCTAGCGATCGCCTGCCACTCACATGTTGTCTGCAAAGCGCAGCGCCATCAGCGCCGACCATTAATGTCCGCGAGTGTCGTCAGCTCGTCTGCTGAGTGCAGTGGTGGCGGCGTGGTGGCAGTCGGGGGCATTTGCCTGTCGGTCGCGTGGCTGCTAATTGATGCCGAAATGTCCTGCTGTCAACCAACTTTTGTGCCATTTAATTGGCATTTGACTGTTCTCATTCGCTTTTTCATGAATTGCCGTTAGTTTCGGTTTTTCCATTTACTAAAAATTGGCGGCACTTCTTCGTCCGTTCTCTAGATCTACTTGAGAGCGCAGAAAGTGAGTGAATTTTCGCTGTTATTTGCTTGCCATTATTTGGAAGAGCCGTTTAATTTGACAGTATAAATTTTGTATTTAAAACTTATTTATGTATATCTGCATTAATTTCCTTTGCGTTATAATATTCATGGAAGGTTTTAATTAAATGGTCAAAATATTAAAAACAATATTAAAAAAATAAACGTTTTCAAGTTAAAAAAAATCTGGAATTTCATCATCATTTTCCTAAAGTCATAAAAGCCAAAGAGAATTTTTTTTCGATGATGCTTTAATGGAGGTGCCATCGAAACATGAAACCAGCTTCCAAAAATAACTAACCGTTTTCTACCTAACCTCATACCTTTTAAACATAACAAAAAATTTACAAGAAAAAGTGCTTAAGTCTTCGGAAGGGTCTGGGTGCAAGTTTTCCTCAACGCCCGTGCGGTTGGTGAAGACAATCAATGAATAAAATCGGCTCAATTATCTCGAGATAGCTTGAACTCCAATTTTTCGAAACGTTTTGTGAATCAAACCACAAACGATGCCATATTTTGTTCCGCTCTTTTGAAATTTCTCTCCCGTAAGATTGGCCATTTCATGATGGAAAGAAATCCGATCCAACAACGAGTCGATATTATTAAAATTTACTACCAAAATTCGGAGTCAGTGGCTGCAGTTTTAAGAGTGCTACGTCCATTTTAAGGTCGTCATAATCGTCCTATCAGATCAACAACTGAGCGTCTAGTGGAAAAAGTTGAATCCACAGGCACAGTTCAAAATTTTCCCTTTCCAATGAGAAAAAAAGTGCCTGTAGTGTCGAGAATATTGTTGCCGCTAGCGCATCAATTGAAGAAGCCCCAAATCAGTCTGCCATATGTCGTCCTCAAGCGTTGAGCATCTCTGCGACGTCGTTGTGATATATTTTGCGAAAAGATCTTGGCCTACAACCTTACAAGATCAAATTGACGTTCGTGAATTGGGCTGAGCAACAGCTTGAAAATGATTCAGATTTTCATAGAAAAATCATCAGTAGCGACGAGACTCATGGCTTTGTCAATACACAAAATATACGTTATTGGTACTCCATGAGTCACCATTGCATCCCGAAAAAATTTCGGTTTGGTGGGGTTTATGGGCCGGCGGCGCCCCTGCAATCGAAGAAAACTGTCAATTACGATTCGCGATACTTTTAGAACACCCTTCGTATATGTACATATTTAGTTAATTTCCTCTAAATGTTTAATTAGTTCTCTGCAATTGTGCCTATTCTCGTAAGAATATATCAAGATAATACTAATGAATAGACAAGCACATCGGATATTCAGAAATTTGAGTTATAATGAGAATTTTCATGGCTGCCAATATATTATTAACCAACTAAGCGATTCCAAATAAATTTAAGATAGGAATAATTCCAACGGTATCTATTTATATGAGCAGCTTTCTACAGTAGTTGAAAGAATCTTAGCGCAAAGCAAATTTTACATAATTATAAATAGATGCAAACACAGTACATACTTGCATAACCCAGTTCAAAGATCAATAAAAGAGCTAGTACAACAACAACGACAACAACAGCAGCAGTAGCAAATAAATCATTTACGAATTAAATAAAAATTTGGTAATACACTGTGCCCAAAAAATAAGACATTAGAATTTAAACTGCGCGCGTCAAAGGATTTGGAGAATTATTTTTTTTTTAGGTTGGTAGTACTGTCAGTCACATTTATGTCAAATTTCATGTCAAAATATTCATTGGTGTTTGAGATACGCGTCGTTTTGTGAGCTGCTAAAAGTGAGTATTTCGTTTTGTTGAGCAAAGAATTTGCAAGCAAAGAATTTGCATTAAATTTTGTTTACGGGATAAACTTTCTGCTGCGGATACGTTGAGGATGGTGCAGAAAGTCTTTGGTGATGAGGCTATGTCTAAAAAAAATGTTTACAAGTGGAATAGTGAGTTCCAAGCCGGCCGTGAACGTGTCGAAGACGAAGAGCGTCCAGGGCAACCATCAACCTCAACCGACGAAGCTCACGTTCAACAAATCAAAGATTTGGTGTTGAAAAACCGTCGATTAACAATTAGAGACCTTGCTGATGAAATTGGCATATCGAAAGGCTCAGCCAATGTCATTTTGAAGGATGTTTTGGACCTCAAGCGCGTCAAATCTCGACTGCTACCGAAAACATTGAATTTTTGGAAAAAAGGCGACGCGTTGAAGTGTGTGAAACGATGCTTTTCGGCTACCAGGGTGCCATGAAATGCATTATAACTGGCGATGAGACTTGGATCTATGCTTACGACCTCGAAACAACCGACCAATCGAGCGAGTATCGTGCCAAAAGAGAGCCGAGACCAAAAAAATCACGCCAAAGTCGCTCAAAAATCAAGGTCATGTTGACTGTTTTCTTCGATTATTGTGGTATTGTGCATTATGAATCCTTCCAACCGGTCAAACAGTCAACAAGGAATATTATTTGAACGGCATGCGTCGTTTGCGTAACGCTATCCGCCTAAAAAGGTCGGAATTGTGGAAAGACAATTCTTGTTTTTTACACCACGATAATACACCATCCCATACTGCCCTCGTATTTCGTGATCATTTCACCAAAAACATAACCCATATCGTTCCGCAACCACCGTATTCACCTGATGTGGCGCCGTGCGACTTCTGGCTGTTCACCAAGCTCAAAAGACCGCTCCGGGGACACCGTTTTTATACGATAGAGGAGATTCAAGCCGCAGCGAAGACGGAACTGAAGGCCATCCCGGAAAGTGACTACAACCAGTGTTTCGAAGATTGGAAAATCCGTTGGCATAAGTGCATTGCATCGGGAGGGGATTACTTTGAAGGGGATGAAATTGATTTGGAAGAATACAGTAAATAAAGAATTTTCAAAATAAATACAATATCACCTTGTTTTTTGGGCAGAGTAGTAAAACAATATGTGTGGCCAGTTAATAACACCGGTGAGATAAGCTCTAGAGAGGTTATCGCTATTTGAGTGGCAAGGTCCCAAAGAGTTTTGAGAATTGTAAAACACTCGGTTGAGTAATAGCCGAAACCAATATTTTTCGAGATATTTTACATGAAAACACTCTCTCCAATTGTCAAAGTTAACCAGCTAAAACAAACCCTTCGAATTTCGGCTTATTGAAAGTGGTTATTATTAGAAATAGTTAATAAAAAATTACAAACAAGAACAATATCTACATTTTGCTTCTATCTCGTTTCGTGTATAATAATTTTCCATTTAACTTACATGGAATCAAGGTGAGATCTTCGCAATTTTCTTTACATTTTAAAATTATCGCCGGATTTTGATCACTTATTGCATTCATTTTGTGGACTTCACCGAAAGGCCTTGAACTCGTTCAAGCGGTGATAAAAATTTTAGGGGTCGCAACTTGCCAAAGCTGCAATGATGATGAGGAAGAGTAAACATCTGAGCACTTTCTCCTCCACTGTCCAGCTTTCAACAGGTTTAGGTTGAAGCACTTCAACATCATACACTCTGCGAATATGGAATATTAGCTGAAATTGATATCAGCCGCCTTAACAAATTTTTGGCAGGCTATAGGCGTTTTGACGATATGCGACGGTCTTTCTGAGCCATACCTAGTAGTTCTGGGCATACGACGGACAGACGTCGCTAGCTGTGCAAGTGGGTTTATTTGTGGCATCAAGAGAAATATGTTTATTTACCTAACTTAACCTTGACCGCAAATCGCTATACACCACTGAAACATCGCTTTGACGCCACACGTTGCAAAATATTTTTCTTTCTAAATATTTCTATTTTTTGTAGTGTCATCTCGGCCTTCGATAATGCAACCGAAATAATAATTACCGAGCTCTTCAGGTATAATCTTTCTTCGAATAGTCATCGAAAAAAGCGTTTAAGGCCAATCAAAGCTTGAGAATCACCCTGTATCGACTAAACCTCATATTATATCCGACTACATACACGTATGCACGGACATATGTTTATATGTTTATGGGAATTTAGACAAATAGAACATTATATTCGCACCAAATGTAAATAACATTTAGTAAACAACAACAAATAAAGTGAAAATCAGCACGTCGACAGTCATAGAAAAGAAAACAAACAAACTGGCAACGCTTTGGCATAATCAGAACACAAATGATGACCAATATGAGTGGTTGCAATCATGCTGCTGCTAAATATTTGTTTGTGGTTATTTAAAGCTTATAAATTCACATTATTGTTGTTGAATTTGTTTTTGTTTTGACCAACTGAATCAGCGAAATTATTAAATAACAATGCCCGGTCCAGG
This sequence comes from Bactrocera zonata, assembly GCA_037783105.1. Taxonomy (NCBI): domain Eukaryota; kingdom Metazoa; phylum Arthropoda; class Insecta; order Diptera; family Tephritidae; genus Bactrocera; species Bactrocera zonata. The sequence continues at coordinate 939,227 of JBAWJQ010005982.1, read as the reverse complement.
GGAAATATGCCAAACTCACGAAATTAATTGAATATCAAAATCAATTAATCAAATAAGCACAAACAACAACTAGAACAATAACAAAAATTAAATTAGGGATAGCCGTTTGGTGTAGAATTTTTTTTTTTTTTTGCTTGCAATAATTCTAAATTGATAAGCAAATTGGTATTGAGTATATGAGTCTTCATCAGTATGTTTGAGAAACCGTAACTAGCACAATGCAAGTCTCATTGGCCACCTTTTATAATTTTACAATCTTCAATATTGAACTGAATCTCAACAACAGCCATCCAAAGCCAAGCTCATACATACTAGAGACTATCAGAAAAGTGGTTACAACCCAGGTTTCATGTAAGATATTTGCTTTCCGAAAAGTCAAGTAAATAACAAATATTGCATCATAGATAATCGCGATAATCAAAATATATGGCTTTCGTTATCTTAGAGACCGTTTGTTACTCTATTTCGAGCCAAATTGTTTCAAAACCTTAGAGTCTATTTGTCTAGTATATAAAAAAGCTTATCAAAGAATATTTCTATGAATTTTGGAATATTTAAACGCATTTTACTTAATCAGAGACTCTATGTGGCATTTCGATTCCAATATGTATTCTATTCGAAAGTTGTATCACCCTGTACCAGATGAAATACTTCTTTTTTTCTTTCTATAACTCGAAAAGTAACTAATACTTTATGCGAAAATAGGATTGAAAATACGAAAATCGATTTACCGAATACAAAAAATCCGATTTTGAGTAAAATTTTTGTTTTAATCAAGTTTAGAGAATAGTGCCCCAGAACAAAAGCAGCAAAATTCGAAAATACAGAGACCGGTTCTTTTAATAGATACTAGCCGTTATATCAGTTACACAGTGGAAGCTGTGCTTTTATACTCTACTGCTTACTTTCTGGTTAATTAGACTCTTTAGGATTGTAGATCAAACCGAGTAACCATTTTCATGAGACCAAAAATGAACTTCCACTCCACTAGACTTCGGTAAAGGGTACAAATATAAAAAACGAAATTAGTGAGAATTCATCATCTATCAACGCTCTTGGCTAAGCAGTCAGTTCGAAATTTTTTTTTATTTCTTTTAAAGCTTCATCCATCCTAGGTGGTGTATTTGTCGATACATTGCTACTCTCAAATTTCCGAAATTAAAAAAAATGTATTTACAAGTATAGCAGGAGAGATGACTGTCTGACCACGCACCTCACTGAGGCTAAAATCCCTCACTCTGTTGTCGTATTATATCGTATAGAAATGGAAACTTATTAGGTACCCTAACATTTCCCTTATTTACAGGCGCTCAACTGATGCATATACTGCCTGCTCTTTGCATGCTTTCCGTACGCCTTACCACGTATTTGTTTGCCATTATAGATCACCATACCAACATACCGTATGTGATATATAGCCTCAATACCACCGTGTAGTGCCAATGAGTTACTCGAGATGTTAAGCCCCATTTGATCCATATTATCCTTTCACATGTGTAAAGTGCTATACCTGCCTTATTTACCTTGGTTTCCATGAAAGCTTCCTGTATAAAATAAGTCCCAAGTAGCTTGCTCTGTCCCCTATTGTTAGCCTAGTACCAGTAATAATGGTGGTATAATTTTTAAGATTATTTGCTTCCTAGTGACCAATAAAAGCTCTGTCTTGCTAGCATTTAAGTGACCGCACGATATTGCCAATCGACTTATGTCACTTTAAAGAGACTGCATAAAGTTAGCGAGGTTATATGGGAATTTACCCCTAACCGAAGCCGCCATATAATCCGCATATACACCTTCTTGCCTAGATCTACCAACATTTTGTCCATGATTAAGACCCGAAGAAGTGGAGAGAGCATGACTTCTTAAAGTGTACCTCCTTGAACAGATCTGCACATTGAAGCCTCTCGTGTAGAAATCATTGACCTTTTCATGAATGTATGGTGAAGTAATTTTCCAAGTGGCTCAGAGATGCTCAAATGCTTAAGTGCGTGCGCTCAGTATGATCTTAGGCTGGATCCACCTTCCATGTCTGGGCAGACTACGAGTGTATAACCAGCTTTTGTAGGTGTAACTTGCTTTCTATGTGCATCTATTTTCAACGTTTTTAAGAAGAGTGAAGAAATAATAATTGATCTGGAATCCTTTGAATTTGTATGAGAACTTTTGCCAGACTTTGGTATTTATAGCACATCGACTCTACTCCTCTTCTTATGCGAGCCATCCATGCAGAGATAATGATGATAACACCAAGAAATAGTGCTTGTAAATCGACGTACTGTCATCAAAAAGATAACAAAGGATCTCAACAACTCTTATGACTCGACGCAAGACATTTTGAATAATGTTTTGGGTATGAAGCGTTCCAATACTAAATTCGCACAAAAAAATTTTAATATTTTGCTTAAACGACGTCGCAAAAGAGATACTGTGAATATAACAACCTAGCGAATAGCACCTAGAAACCTCGTCAAAGTAAGCCAAGAATTGAAAATATCGTTTTCTTTGATAACTGTGGAGTGCTACACCATGAGCTCGTTCCACGGTGTCAAGCTAGGAATAAGGAATACTACACAGCCATTTTGAGACGGTCCGATAAATGGGCACAAAATTCATTAATCTATATATAATGTGCCGACAGATTCTAGCATGATTTTTTTTGATCTTTTGGTCAAACACGAATAAAGGATCATCGCTCAGGCAAGAAGTTTTCCATATTCCTGGGAATTTTTTTGCGCCGAAGGCATTGAAGGCCAACCCAGGAGAGGCTTCTAAGAAGTGTATGAAAATTTGGGTTAAGCATTTGAAATAGATATAGACTCTACGGTGGTCGGTCCTCTCCTTTGGCTACCACATTTTGCTTAAAGGTTTCCCGAAAAGCATACAGTGAACTGTTACAGGTGTATTGTTTTCTTCAACTTGGTGTAATCGCTATTATTGAGTGACATTAATGGAAACAACGAAGTAGTAATAGATAAACTCTTCATTCTTGACAATTCAACAACCGCTAAACTGAGGTTGAAAATTTTGGATGTCACATCCTAGTTCAAGTCATTTGGCTGGAATGAAAAATAATTAGTTCAACAGACTTTTGATAGGTCTACAAATTTAACTACAGCTAAGACTCTTTGAGGCAATGTGCCGTGTTTTAACTGCCGAAAATGAGTTCCCGGTTATATTTGTCGGCGAAAATCAGCTCAAAACTTCAATCTAACCTAAGCTGGTGAACATTTTTAATAAATAATCATCTATTCCTGTATCTCCCACTAGGACATAGTCGTTGAGATTTATCTGAAGACCCTTAAGCGATGTCGTTGAATTGAAATCTCACATACCGCTTTTGGACTTCTAAACTTTTTAAGACTTTGGGCTCACCCTGTATATATAAAAATATTTGCATATTTAAATATATGTAAATACATTTTTATGTCTCAGCTATTATTGCTATTATTTAAATATACTTGCTTCACATACACAGCATATGCTTTTGTGTGTGTTTGTGCGTCGACTGTCCGCCTTTTGACACATCATTAATCAAATATAGCGGTGCCGGAAGTGGCGAGCACACACACACACACACACACACACATATGTGCAGGGGAAAAAACGCACATAACAAAGGCTACGCCATTTACCCATCAAATTTCGTTAATCGTAAGCAGTTAACAGCAACAACAAAAAAATAAAAAACAACAACAACCAACATACATCACCACCCAAAAGCATTTAATGTAGTCATTTATTTTATTCATAACCAACAAGGCGATTTAATATTTGTATTTACTTGCTGATGCATTGCTCATATTGTTGCTTTTGTTTTTGTATCCCTTGCAGGCCATACACTGCTCGGAGAGATATCAGAATTACTCATCGGATTTGCCGCCGCCAAGGCGTACATCATGCGCACGCACCTCGACCACTGGCCTGTGAATTACCTGCAACGGCGCTGATGACGAGAATTGCGCGGACAACGGGGCGTATGAGTAATAAGCGAAAGGACTGCGAAGTGACGCTTCTGCGGCGGGGCACACAGTGGACTGGCGAGTGTAATGATAAATTATGTCGCTTAACGCCAACTTTCGCCGCACATCCGGCGATTTGGGTGAAATAAATAAATAAATATGTCTATGTACATATGTACATATACATACATATTGTATATATATAAGTACGGATTTATGTTTGTAAGGCTTTAATGACAACGTATAAATAAATACGTTTTGTGGGTAGAAAAAAAATATAATAAAAGCTTTAATATTTATAAATATATATATACATATATATATGTGTGTGTATACGTATATGTATACATATTGGTATTAAGAAAAACGATGTTAATCATACTTTAAAAAGCGAACGCATCCTCAAGGAAAGTGAAATGTGGCAGCACGTGCGAGATATTCACTTTCTTCTGCCTCCCACTTATTCCCGCTTATTTACCGCAAAATTCGCCGTAGGCAATGCAAGTTAAAAGTTTTTAATGCAGCAGCAGCCAATTAACGCCGAACGTGCTTCTTTAATTAAGGCTTGCGATTTCGCGAAGATGATGGAAAATGCGAAAGCGCAGACTAATGAAGCTCTCACACACATACACACACACACATATATATATATATATATGTTATATATATATATTATATATATATATATATATATATATATATTTATATATATATACAAGTGCATAAATACAGATGTGTGTGCGCAGTGAGTTGACAGTCTTGCTTGCCTACTTCTAGGCGCTTGCCACACAATTTCCCATCGGCCGCCTTTAAGTCTTACAGACCCAATGACTGATAAGTGCCGAACATTGACCACTGATGCGCTTTGAAATGCCGCTAATTTGCTTTGCTCGCCACCGGATTGTCGAATTTTCCTTTGACTGATGGCACGAAGCGAACGCTGTTGAAAGTGAAAGCACTGACTTGAGATGACTGCGGCGATATATATAAACAAACACATATACATATATATAGTATGTATATACAATATGTATTGTTGTTGCTGCTTTATAGTCGCGTAGCTTTGATTGATGTCCTTTCAAGTATTATTAGAAGCAATGACATACTGAAACACTTACATACATATATATGTACACACTACTCGCTCCCGGAAAATAACAACAATAAAGCAAATCCAAATAAACAAACAATTAAGCATATAACGGTTTGACAGTTAGCTTATTGTAAGCCGTTATTAAGCTACTTTTTGCAGTTGGAATTTGTATCTGGAATTTTGTATCTATAAATTCTTTGATGAGATTAGTTTGAAAAAGTTTATAAATTACTTAAGCCGCTTAATGGCAAAAATATTTAATTTTTCTAGTTTATGAAGAATCGAATTAACGTTAGTATAACAAAAATACATATATGTGTATTAGGTAGATTCAAAAAAAATTTATTTTTTTTCGTTTGGTACTCGGAAAAATAGGTTCCTAGACACCTCTAGGAAAGCCTCTCCAAAAACCTATGAGTTTCATCATTCATAATGATTTTTTTCATTGAGTTATAAAATTCATAAGAAATAAAAAATGTTCCCAAAAATAATCAAACTTTAACTGTTTATATCTTTTAAACGGTTGGGTTTGCGGAAAAATCATATAGACATTTTATGTAGAGCATTCAATTTCCTATCTGATGAAAAGAAAAAATTGAGAACTGTATGTAGGAGGACATTCTCGTTACAATTAAGAACTCATGCTTGAAGAGGCTTTCTTAGAGGTGTCTAGGAACCTATTTTTCCGAGTACCAAACAAAAAAAAAAAAAATTGTTTTGAATCACTCTAATATACATACATATGAAAGTAGATGTTTATGTATTTGTAATAATTTTATAATTTAATAATAAATATATTTTATAGTTATGCGCTAAGTAGTTGAAGTAAGACCTTTGTTAAGTAAATTATCACTTTCATAAAGATTGACAGAAATTGTAAAATATAAAATAAATATAATAATAATAAGAAAATAAACAATACCTTAAATTAAATTTTTGCTCGTATATATTGAAATATTATTACTACGAAAATATGTAAAAAATACGAAATAAAATGTAAAATTTAAGCTAAATTTTATTCATATGAATTTTGTTCTTTGACTTAGTTATTTGTACATTTTAATAGAAGACCCTAAATTAATTAAGCTAACGCAGCTACAGATTGGATTAAAGGATTTGCGCGAGGAATTCTTTATGGATAAGAGGGACACCATCAAGTTGATTTAAAAAATATTGCGAGAGGTTATATCCACTTGTGAATTTACACATACGAGGTATGACAATTAAGTAATGAGACTGATTCCATAAAAACCGTATATTTGAAAATTATTCTATAACTCTACCATCCCCTTCAAAATAGTCCCCTTGGGCAGCTATACAGCGATTCAGCGCGTTTTCCATGCTTCGTAACATTTCTGGAACGCTTCGACTGCTATGTCCGCGAGTATCTTCGTCACGGCCGCCTGGATGTCGGTAATCGACTCAAAATGGGTTCCTTTGACCACCGATTACGTTTTAGGAAACAAAAAAGTCACAGGATGACATGTCGGGCGAATAAGGCGGCTGTTGCAACACGGCGATCCCTTTAGAGACCAAATACTGGGATACGCTGAGGGCGGTATGGCACGACGCGTTGTCGTGATGAAGGATCCAGTTACGAGCGATGCCTGGGCGCCCCCTGTTGACTCGTTTTCGCAATATTTCGAGTACTTGGCAATAGTAGACTTGATTCACAGTTTTCCCCGGTGGAACGAATTCTTTGTGGACGATTCCACGGCTATCAAAAAAGACAATAATCATCGTTTTCACCTTCGACTTGCTCATGCAAGCTTTTTTCGGGCGGGGGGCGCGCAGAGACAACCATTGTAAGCTTTGGCGTTTGGTTTCCGGGTTTGGTTGGAAAAAATAGCTCTCATCGCCTGTAATAACTCGATCAAGCAGCGTGGGATCGTTTTCCACTTGTTCCAAACAGTCTTCTGCGACGGTCATTCGATGCTGCTTTTGCTCTTTTTTTCCATTTTCGTGACGAGCACTACAAACACACGTCTAATCAACTTGACGCAGCAGGCGAACTAAACAAGATAGAGCGATGGTATACATATCAATGAAGAGGGGAGGGATGCCGGAAAAAGAGAAAGTGAATTTCAAAGTCACAGGTTTACCACAAGCACGGCAATAAAATCAGTCTCACTACTTAATTGTCAAACCTCGTATACATACATATACTGAATATTCATCCAAAATGTGAGTTCTACCCGCAAACAGTTTCAGAAACAAAAGGAAATCCAATTTGAAGTTTCCTACTATTTTTATGAAAAACCCAGAACTTCAAATTTAATGGGGATCGTTTACTAACATTCGAAAGAACATTCTTTGGCAACTAGCTTTTGAAGATTATCTCTTTCAAATGTTGGCAGAGGCAATGTAGCGGATGGTTCACACGTTGAGTCCAATTTTTGTTAATTCTTTCGAACCTTTCGACTGTTAACTGGCGAATGACACATGTGATATTTGCTACAAGGCCTAAACTGAAGCGGAATTGCCCGCATAACCTTGAGACTTTAGATATCCCCACAAGAAAAAGTCTATCGCTGTTACATCACATTATGTTGGTGACCAATCGACCGGTCCACATTGTGAAATTATCTGCTCACCGAAGTGTTCTCTCAATAAATTCATTTATTGATGCGATATGTGGGACGTGGCGCCGTCTTGTTCAAACCAAATGTCGCCAAGATCACGAGCTTTAACCTCAGGCAGCAAAGAGTCGGTTATAGTGGCGCGATAACAGTCGCCATTGACAGCTACGTTGTCACCGGCATCACTTTTAAAGAAATATGGAACCGTTGTTTTTTTTGGTTTAAAAAGCAGCTCCTGAATTTCTACAGGGTGCTACTCTTCCCAAATGTGGCAAATTAGATTGTTTACATACCTATTGAGCCTGAAATCGGCCTCATCGCTGAACAAAGTTTGGCTCGAAAACGTTGAATCTTCTTGGAACTTTTCAAGGGCCGCTATTGGACCCTTATTAGACTTTCCTGTCATACAAACTGACCGATCAAAATTAAATCAATCTTTCTAAGACTTTGTAATTTATTGTTTCCAAGGCAATGCGACAATCACCGAACACATTGTTCAAGCCATTTAGCTACCATAAAAAAATATATGTAGATCCAAATCAAGATAAGGGCCTTCATAAAGTGGTGCAAGTCGAAAATGCAGCGTTCATTAGAGCTAAGGTACGCGATTAAATTCTGTATGAATGTCGGTAATCTGCGACTCAGACGTCTGATATGATCAAGCAGGTTTACCCAAATGTTGCTTTAGCAAGAAGTGGTCTATTTCGGTGGTACCAAGCCTTTTTGGAAGGCCGGGAAGGGGTTGCTGATGAAGACTGTGGTGGGAGACCTGTGTTTTTAAATCGACTCAGTCCTATTACTTTCCGGACAATACAGGGTCGTTTGTGAGAGACAAAATACGTTTATAGAGGAATAAATATTACATTACCTTTTTACACTCCACTTTTTTCTTAACTTAATTACTTCAGCAGTGACATATTTGTGGCCCTGCGGAATAACCAATTCGATTCTTAACTTAAGACAATTTTAATTGCCTTAAATTAAAGTGAATATAAAAATATTCAAAGAAGTTTCATAGATTACAGCACCACTTCAATTTACTGGACCCAAAAAAAATACCAATACAACTGCCAGGATATTGCGAGACACTTAAAGACATAAATAATAGCTGCAAAGACACACCGCACACACTCACACGATAACAAATACCAATAACAACAATGCAATATCGCAGCTAATAAACTTACCGAAGCGCTTGTTGTCCACGCTGACTAAAGTGACTGCTATAAATGGACGCGGGCGCGTGTGCATGTGTTTGTTTGTGTGCAACAAGCCTTTTAACCTTTCAACATTAATTTGGCTGAAATTGAATGTAAACAGTCGAAGTATCGAAGAAATAAAACACCGAACCGCCATACTTCGTTTGCGCGTACAACGACATGACAACACCACACGCATACCCACACACACACACACATATAGATACTTGTGCGATCAACAACAATGCGCTTAACTCACATAAACCGCGAAGATAAACAAATTTATTTATCTTTCAGCGTAAAATGTCAACCGAAAGCTTTCAGCTTCAGCGTCACATCGCGTACCTGAGTCAAATGACCGTGTACTTTGGGTTGTCCGAGTTGTTGTTGTTGTTGGTGGTGTTGTTCTGCTTAATTTGATATTCACGCTTACTTTGGTGAACACATTATATAACGACAAGAACAACAACAACAATCGTGACAACAACAACAATAACAACAACAACAACAACAACAAAAATAGACAACATGACGATGTCAACAACATTAATAAAACCAACAACAAAAACGACTTCATCATCAGCAACAACAACAACAACAATGTCAACAACCAGTTAGCACTTCAGCCCACTTGCATCATCGTTTCCTCCATCGCGCACTCGAGCACTCTGTGGCCATTAGCTCCGCTCGATGGTAATTGATAGCGTTCGCGTGCCCAGCGGCCGGCAGCCAGCAGCTGCCATGTTGTATTTGTGCCTCTTTGCATCAGTGTGCTGCTTCCTGTGTTGTGCGCCGCTATTTTCAGCTGTCGCTAATGTTGTTGTCGCTGTCGCTATCCCTGTTGTTGTTGTTTCATTCTTTTGCTTATGTAACCGAGTGCCAAAAACACTTCGCGCCGTTTACTCTTGAATTAATTATAACTTCGAATGCAAGTTTTTGAAGTCGCTGTCCGTGGCGTGTGCTCACCCCCCGCCTCTCCTGCGCAAATTCACCTCAAAAGCCTCGGCCATTTTATGTGCTCACATTTAATTTGGTGCACGGCAATGAATAGATAGTTAATAGTTGCTGGCACAAGCATGAGTTGGCGGTGAGTGTAACCGAAGATGCAACTCGTTGCTGCAAATGCCTTGACTTACAGCTCAAATTGTTGCTTCAGGTCGCTGCAGGTGTGCCGTGACAGCGTAAAAGGCGACGGACTAAGTAAATATAGCGAAATCCAACGCTATTCAGTGTAACGGTGTATTATTGTTATTGTTGCGCATGTCTTTGGTGGCCTCCTTTTTAAAGTCTTCATCATTTTGTTGGTTATTTCACTTGACGTTAATTAGCATTAGTGTGTTTATCTGCAGCATAGCTGTAATATATATAGCTGTGAAACACCATCAGCTTGAATGACTCGTTCTGCAGCCACAATGTGGCGGATATGCGAAAATTTAGCTTTGGTTTGGACAAGAGCAGGCAAGTAGATTTGATTTTTAAGGTTGATGCGGTTTCTGAGTTATTCGAAAGTTCTCCCAATATCACTCAAATCGAGTGAGATGACAGTTGCTAATCATGTGTAAACAAAAGAGCTTTCAAAGCAGACCATAGCTAACACGATCTACACAAGATCATAGAGAAGAACCGCCTTGGACTCCAAATCCAGTATTCCAAAGTATAATTGTTTGACTCATTCTCGGCAGGGACCACCGACAAAGAACCGTTCCATCTCAGACGAAAAGCGCGTTTTTCATTGTATGATTATTAGAATGCATTGTTAGTTCGTGGTTCAGCGAGCAACCTGAACTGAGCGCTAAGCTCTGCTGCTGTTCCTATTAGGGTTAGGATCCTTCGACACAAAGTATCCTTTGTAGAAAGTTACAGATGCGTCTGACAAGCTCTTTTCTGTTAATTAATCGGCACCGGCGGTGTTACTTCCACTGTTGGTTATGTGATTTAATAAAAGTGTTGAAGCGAACCTCCTTAAACTGTGATCTGAATAAGGTCTGGGTGCGTCTTTGGACAACATGTATCCGATGTTTTGGAGAAAATTTACAAAGTTTTGCCTGTTAATCTCATGCCATAGCTATCTAGCAGGCCATTCAGGTATGGGAAGTGAAGTTGCTGGTCCAATAGACGCAGAAGGATGCTACCCAGTCATCAAACCGAACAAATTATAATTTCAATTAAAGCAAACAACGTTATGATAGAGGAAGTTCAGTTCTTGAATTGGTCTGGAGCTTGTAGGCAGCTATCAAAAAAGACAATAATCATCGTTTTCATCTTCGACTTGCTCATGCGAGCTTTTTTGGGGCGGGGGCGCACAGAGACAACCATTGTAAGCTTTGGCGTTTGGTTTCCAGGTTTGGTTGGAAAAACCAGCTCTCAGCGCCTGTAATAACTCGAACAAGCAGCGTGGGATCGTTTTCCACTTGTTCCAAACAGTCTTCTGCGACGGTCATTCGATGTTGCTTTTGCCCCTTTTTTCCATTTTCGTGACGAGCACTACAAACACACGTCTAATCAACTTGACGCAGCAGGCGAACTAAACAAGCTAGAGCGATGGTACACATATCAATGAAGAGGGGAGGGATGCCGGAAAAAGAGAAAGTGAATTTCAAGGTCACAGGTTTACCACAAGCACGGCAATAAAATCAGTCTCACTACTTATTTGTCAAACCTCGTATACATACATATACTGAATATTCATCGAAAATGTGAGTTCTAACCGGCAAACAGTTTCAGAAACAAAAGGTGGTCCATTGTATTAAACCAACAAGCCAAATATCAATATATATCCAAAAATAGCTGCCAGACGATCCAGATACAAAATGCATACAAGGTGTGTTCCAAAGTAAACAGGACAAATGGTTTTTTCGACAAAATCAATTTATTTTATTCAAAATAGTCTCCTTCTGCTTCAATACACCTTTTTGCACGATCTAAAAGCATGTCGAACGAGTGTTTTAGCTCGTTGGCCGGTATGACCGCTACTATGCCGTTGCAAGCCTTTTGAAAGGCCTCTACGTCTGCATAAAGCTTTTTTTTCATGGACAAATGCATTTTCCGAAAAAGAAGAAGTCGCACGGTGCCATAACAGGTGAATACGGGGAATGGTTAATGGTTAAAATGTGATTTTTGGTCAAATAATCGGTCACAATGATTTTGGATTCTGAGCAATTTTTGGTCGTCAGTCAATTTGTGCGGAAGAAACCATGCACACAACTTTCATAAGCCCAAATGTTCAGTCAAGATACGATAAATCGATGTTTTGGAGATGTTCAATGCCATCTCGATGAATTTCAATGATGATTTCGGCTGATTTTTTATGAATTCACGCACAGTTTCGATAGAATTTCCGGTGATCACAGATTTTAATTGGCCCATATGTTGATCGTCGTTTATATCTTCCCGACCACTTTGAAAACGTTGAAACCACTGACACTTAAAACGCAATAACTTTACTTCCAATCAATGAAATGTAATGAAAGTCTCACTGAACAATCGATAAAGATAGCCGATTCTAAAGCATCAGTCGACATATAGATGACGCCACCAGGGGGCATTCTCTGGAATGGCCTTGACAGCCGAAGTGCATGCTCCTTGGATCCCTCTGTCGGTTCAAAATGCTTGCCTTTCATCGACTTTTTCAGGCAAGCAAAAAAAGCCGGGGGACCATATCAGGGCTGTAGGGCGGCTGTGGAAGCGTTGGAATCCCGACCGTGGTTAGATAACTGTTCACAAGAAAGGCGTTGTGAGTCGGGGCGTTATCGTGGTATAACTTCCAATCGGCTGCGATACCTTGTGGGAGCCGATTGATCCTTCGTTTGAGTCTCTTTAGGACGTCCACGTAAAACTTAGCGTTGACGGTTTGTTCAGGAGGAACAAACTCATGGCGGACGATGCCGTTGATGTTAAAATATACCTTGCCCAATACCGCAAACGAGTCGCATGTGTCTATTAGGACTTCTACTTCTGAAGTTACTAGAATAATAAAAGAACTTAACTCCAAAAAATCACCAGGACATGATAATATTACCCCAAAAATGCTAATTGAGTTACTAAATATTGCCGTAAAGGTGCTCTTCAATGCAATTCTTAATCTCGGACACTATCCAAATTCATGGAAAAAGTCGCAGATCATCTTGATAGACAAACCTGGGAAAGACTTAACACAGCCGTCTTCATACAGACCAATCAGTCTTCTACCCTGTCTTTCTAAGATATTTGAAAAATTGTTACTATCAAAGATGACTCCTTTCCTCCACGAAAATAATGTAATACCAACGCACCAATTTGGGTTTCGTGAAAAACATAGCACGACTGAGCAAGTAAATAGAATTACTAACGAAATAAGACAAGCATTTGAGCACAGAGAGTACTGTTCAGCTATATTTCTAGATGTGGCTCAGGCGTTTGATAAGGTATGGCATGAGGGCCTTTTGTACAAGATTAAAAATATTCTACCTTCAGAATTATATAAAACATTGGAATCGTATTTAAAAAATAGAAAATTTATGGTAAAAGTGGGAGATTTCAAATCTGATGAAAGACAGATAAGGGCTGGTGTACCCCAGGGCAGTGTTCTAGGCCCAAAACTATACATCATATATACAGCAGATCTTCCAACAGCTAACAATGTATTAACTTCTACTTTTGCGGACGACACAGCTATAGTGAGCCGTAACAAATGCCACACAATAGCATCAAGAATATTAGCCGAGCACTTAAGGTTTGTCGAAGAATGGCTAGCCAACTGGCGAATAAAGGTAAATGAACAAAAGTGTAAGCATGTTACATTTTCGCTTAGACCAAAAATGTGTCCGGCAGTAAAAATTAACAATATTTTAGTACCCCAAGCTAATGAAGTAACTTATCTTGGTATTCACCTAGATAGAAGACTTACGTGGAAAAAACATATATCTAGTAAAATAACTTGCATGAAGATAAGAGCGGCAAATTTAAATTGGCTATTAAACAAAAACTCCAAACTTAGCCAAGACAACAAAGTGCTTTTATATAATGCGGTCATAAAGCCGATTTGGATGTATGACATTCAACTGTGGGGTACGACCTGTGCAACTAATATAGACATAATACAAAGGTTCCAATCAAAAATGCTTAGATCAATCACGTGTTCACCATGGTACATGCGAAATGAAAATATCCATAAAGACCTTGGTATTTCTATGGTAAGGAAAGAAGTAGAAGACAGCAGCAAATATATATCTAAACTCCGTGATCACCCAAACCCTTTGGCTAATGCTTTGGTACATTCCTGCGATCAAACATGCTTGCTTGAGCGTGTCTAGTGTTTAAATAGGTTTAAGATTTTATTACTTATTGTTAGGCTTTCAAATCAAAAAGCAGATTCAATAAATAAAAAGATATTGAAAAAAAAAATAAAAATAAAAATATAATCAGCATCATTTTCACATTCTTCCCTTATTTTGGGCGAGAAGACGCCGGCGTGTGCCACTCGGAAGATTGGCTCTTTGTCTCGGGATCATAGTCAAAGATTCATGACTTCATGATCACTTCATGGGTAAGCTTGCTTGATCATATCAAACGTCTCTGAGTTTCACACAGAATTTAATTGCGTACTTCTGCTCTAACGAACGCTGTATTTTCGGCTTGCACCACTTACAGAAAGACGTCGCGCGAAAATGTTTGTCCCGACTCTCCAGGTGCTCGGAGACAACTGACCAGCCGCTCGTTCGTTAACTAGGAAAGCCCTCTACCGAATCCAGTCGGTGCACGAATGGTCTGAAGTACAATCGCGGCGAAAGAAAATCAGTCCTATCACTTTCCGGACAAACCCTGTACAGAGAAGATATTACCGAAAGGAAATCAGAGAGACTGAAAAAATTACAGAAATTATAACATCATTAGAATCGGCGAGAAAATAGCCATTAATAGAATAAAATCTAACATAATTTCAAAAAAAATAAGCCTTGAATTTTCTATTTCTTCAAACCACCAGCTACAGCAAACAGAAATCTCGAGTTCCTCTCCAAAGCCATATAAAAGCCTGTAAATGAAAGTTTAGAATATTATATCACATTAAACGCTTACTTTTCCCGATTAGATCTTGAAACTTACAACACACGTCTTGCATGGAAATAGATCCAACAAGAGCCTAACCACCACTTTGCATGTCCACCGAAACCATGTTACCTAACACGGCCTTTTTAGTGGCCCGAACATCCCGAAACAGCTCGTTTCCTAGTCTTCAATTAAAACTGTGATATATGTATGTGCTTCCATCACACAGGAAAAACACATCAAATAAGTCTGTCAATACTCCGAAAAACTGTTGATTTCATATTGTGTATTTATATATTCAAATGGACTAACCTACATATTTTTCACAACCACATACATGCCTATGTTGAAAGGTTAAATCCAATATTTGCCTATCAATTTCATTTCATAAACAGCTGTCAATAAATGTCACACCCGGCGACCGCAAAAAGAAATTAAAAATCAAAAAAGTTTAGTAAAGTTCCTTTAATCGATTGAAAAGCATCATTTGCCTCACCACACACTCACACGCCAACACTCCCCCACACTCACAAATAAAACATGCCCCAGACAAGCCGGACAAGACGCAGCTGTCCAACAAATCGTGACAACACATCCACAGACACATAATCACATCATTGTTGGCTCAACAGTAATTCATTTGTCCGGCAGCGCACACTGCAAAACACCTTGCCCCACCATAGTCGCATGCCCGCTTTGTATGCGGAACAGCAACAAAACCACCGACAATAAACTACCTCGAGTACAATAAACTGTGGAGTGTCAGGAGTGGGAGTGGACGGTTGGCATTGTGGTGCTATAACCGATGTGGTGCGGCGGCGACTTGGCCAGCCGAACAACGTCACACGAATCGTATGCTGGTACTACTGACCTAGACTACGTCGACAGCCGGGATTCGTGCACAAAAAGGTGCAAATACGAGTACGAAGGTGCAAACGCACAGCTGCCAGGCGGCCCCGAAAAGAGAGCGAACAACAAAGCGAGCGACTAGGAAACGAGTCGACGATAAGGAATGAAACGGCATGAAATTCACCGAAATCCAGTGAACTTATGGTTACTTGGCAGTGGAACATGCGAGTATAAGAGTTTGGGCTAGCAGATTTTGTTGAATTGTTGGAGTCTGCGCGCTGCACATGTGAATACTCCGAAAAGTGTGGTGAATTGCGAAATAAGATGTTAAGTGTTGTTGCTGAGTTGAGGTGGAAGCGGTATGCATGGCAATGAAATATTTCGAAATGGAAATGTAGAAATTGATTGCAAATTAAATTCAGTATTCCGATGAATGTGATGAAAATTAGATGTGCACACGGCTCGTTGATAAAATGCAACAGCACTCTGGTTTCAGTTATTATTAGAAATGAATTATTTGTTTGTAATAAACCATTTTTTTAATTTATAATGCGACCTATCCCTCCAACCTGACCTAAAATTAAACTTGAGGAATTGGTTAAACAAACGCGAAATATCTTACTCAATTGTCTGTAGGCTAGCAAAATAGTAGGGCTTTCTTGATATCATCTTTAAAACACCCTCAACAAAATTTGGTGGTCTTCCGCAAATCTTCTTCATCTTGATTGGCGTAGCTTCCGCGGTTATAGTTTTCATTGGGGGCGGGGAGGAATGGTTCACTTTCTCACTTTAGCATGCCTTCAATGTTCTTTGGCTACCCAGTGGATACTTAGTCTAAGACCGGAAGTCGTGTGCTGCTTGAGCCACATGTAAAAGAATCTGGCCACACCCAAGTGAATGGGAATTGCTGTCGCGAAAAAACTTCTATTTGTATTTACAACCTTTCCACTACAGTTCACCCTGCCTTGTTTGGATCTTTATGACCGGAGATCAACACAAATTGACTGTCCTTTTCCACAAAAATGTAATGGTGTTTTCCAATACTCCATTAGGCGCGCTCTGCAATTTTCATGACCTAAGTTTGAAAGTACGATTTAAGGCAAATAATTCTTAAATTAATATCTTTAAGTGGATGATCTCTAGAAAGGATGAATCACTGTCCTTTCGTAGACTACGTAAAAGTGTCTCAGCTGTAACGGTGTAAGAGATGCTGAAGACTTGAAAATGATCTGAAACGGCATGTCTATGAACCACCATTTGATTTAAAAAATCCAAACAAGTTGTTGTTTTTGCCGTTTAACTCAAGTCGGATTATCAATTGACGAGACCTCTCGAACAGCTATATAAAGTCAATTGCGATGTCGAGAATTAACTAACATTAAGACCTAAAATAAACCCACAGATTAGCAACCAACTGGCCAGTGTTACCTTCAGCAAACCAGGAGACATAGCTAAACTGACAGTGGCCGTCGCAAGGAGTTTCCAGTACGCTCAAAGTGCTTTTCCGATATTTAAGAGGCTTATGATCTATTATAGAAAAGTTTTATATCATATAACGTAATGGCATTCTAAGCTGTCCAAATGTGATCTTTTTTAGTATCGACCTTTAACCTAAACTAGTTCTTGACTTAGAATAGCCTTGAGAAGAATGCAAAGCTTAACGGCCACAACGAATGCAGTCCGAACGGATTTGATGAAATTACTTTAGCTCAGTTTTTTTTTAATCGAAAACGCAGTAGAAAATGAGAAAGAACTAGTCACAGAAATACCTCGGAACGACGGCAAGGAATATCAATGCATCATAATGAAAGTCAGTATGTATATGGAATGTGAGCTATGATTGACAAACAGTTGCATATGCTATTTAAAGCGTCTATTAGTTCATTGAATGCGGCAAAAAGAACTGTAATTTTACCAACGCCTTCAACAAAGCGGAGCCCGCAAAAGAAAGCCCCCTTCTAATTCAATCCAATATACTTAAATGTACTTAGGTATACTATATGTATGTACCCAGCCGGAAAGTGCTTTCCTCTTGGAGCATTTGACTCTATATAAGTTCAGTTACTCATTCAATCCTTGATTTTTTCATGTTACTAACTGACACATTCAATCTTAACCCAGTCAATAAGGTGATAACCTCGGTGTGCATTCTTTTTCACAACTAATGTAAGCGCGAGGTTGCCAAAAATCTTCGAGAATTGACGAAAAGAATTGAAAACGTAAACTGAGCCAAATAGTGGCAAAGCAGCTGCTAGTTTGCAGCGCTGATTAAAATTTTATTAAATTAAGTTTCACATTTGTCCAACCTTTTCCTACAGGGTTCATTCCACACTCAACTCACTCCTACTCTTGCATATGTGCTCATGCATAAAAAATCACTCAGCTGTCTAACTGCCTATCAGATGTTATATTATGGCAAAACTTGAAAATAGCAAATACCCTTCTGTGGCGCAGACATCTTACGCAAAGCTGCGTCAAGCTACCGTTCCTTTACTTCCACTGTCTATTTTTTTGATGCTGAACTATCCAGGCTGGCCTCAATAGATAGCAAGCGCCGCGCATACTTACCACCACTCAGTCATGCCAAGAGCTACGCGTTCGCAGCATACGAGGCCACAACGCTGCAGGTTGACTTCACTTTTCATTTTAGCATTTTGATGCTTCAACTTTCAACTTCTTAGAATTGCGAAGCGAACTTTCAAGCTCACGAATTTCTCCGATATCAAAGGATAGCGAGCCATCAATGCCGGAACAGCGCCAAAACTAATGCAACGCTGTAATGTGTGAATGTGTAAGCGAATAAGATCAAAGAAGGCAAAAAACAGCAGAAGCGAAGAGTGACGCGGCGCGGGGCAGAAAGTGCAAGAACAAAATGGCCAATAAAAAAGTCAACGAAAAATGCAAAGTTTAACATAAAAGTGGCTCGGTTTGCAGCAAGTTGAAATTAATCATTGTCAAAGCGCATAAATCACCGTTGAACTTTTTTCGCTGCAACGCTTCGTCGGCGCGTCGTTTGTCAGCAGCGCGAACGCGTGCTTTTCGTACGACTTTACTTTACGGGTTGTGACGGGAGCACTGCTTCGCTTCGTGTAGCGATGCATACTTAGCGCGTTATCCTCGCTCGTGATCGGCGACACATTCGCTGCACCAAATATAAATATACATACTGACATGTATATATATCGCAACTCTACACTCACGTACACATCACTACAAGTGCAAGTAATTCATTTTTTCGGCTTGCTTATCTTCCAGCTGTGACTTCATTACTAAAACATGCTTGCGAACAGAAGTAATAGGAGGCAACCTCTACTAAATTTCTGTTGTTTTCATAAGCAGTTTTGCTCTCCCAAACTAGCACTAAAGACACCAATTACCTCCAAAAGCGTTTTACTTTCGGAAATTAGTGAGAGAGAGAGAGAAGATAGAGAGAGTGAGTGAGAGACTGAAACCACAATTGTTGCAATACAAAACTCGAGTCAAAATTAGTTCTACTTTTTCTGCTATTTTTCCGACACTTATATCTGGAATGCCACAGAGAACAGATTGAGGATTTGGTCTTAGAAGCGGCACTTTGCTCATCCAACTATTAATTAGCTTAGTACCAAAGATTAATTATCTCATAGTATGAGAGAGTCCCTCTAGTCCCTTTGTTGTTCACAATTATAGCAAATTAATTACCCGAGAGAACAATTTTTTAGAAATAAAAAATTAGAGCTTAAAAGAGAAAACATGAAGCCTTCACAAATTCTAAAGGTCAGTTTCAAGAATGCAATTGTATGGTCGTGATATAGCAAGGAGACCGATATCGGCTTTCCGACATATTATTAGAGTACCGAGGAGAGAAGAGCATGAACAAAACTTTAGACACAAATCTAAAAAACTGAAGTACTAGTTGGTGTATATACAGACAGACGGAGAGATAGATAGACATGCGCCTCATCTCTGACGACTACGACAAACAAACTATCTTACAAATATTTCGGTGTTTGTATTTGATTAAGTTAGGTTATGTTAACCTAATAGGGATCTTACTTGAACTGGAAAACACCGCTCCGTTGTGGTACCTAAAAACTCATATATACTTGATCTTACAATCCTTACAAATTGACAATGCGCTTTCAGCCTATCAAAATTTGTTGAAACGGCTAATGTCATGAAGTTAAGACTACCGAGATGTGTCAGCCTCAGTCTTGTAAAGGCTGGCTATGAAGGAGAAAGCGCCTGGTTGCTTCCACCTCACCTCTTTTTGATTAAGTAGTAGAAGCCAGAATATGACCACCTAATTCGCTAATGCTTCGTGTGTAGGCCTGGGCTTTATAAGGAAATCAGCTAATACCATATGATCAAATTTCACCCGGATTCACAAGAAAACAACATTTTCATGTATTGAAATACAAGTCTTTATTATCGCATTTAAAATAGGGTCTGAGCCAATGCAAACATGCCAAAGTTTAATATAATTCCAAACACTTGTTATAAGTCTCGGCTGGGATGGCTTTCTTAAATTGTTTCTTTTCCATTTCGCCTCATATTTGAAGCGCCATTCGGTAGATTTTTGGACAGTTTTGACTATATAATCATAAACCCAGGACTCATCGCCAAAAACGATGCGCTTGATGAATGTGGGTGGGGTCCTCAGATTCGTCCTCAGCTACGTTGTAAAACATTTATTTTACTATCATTATCATCGGTTTTGTAAAAGATTCAGGTTTCGAGTGTAACATTACCCCGCTTTATACCCTTAACAATAATCAATACATACACTGGTGGTCACATAATTAAGGACACTTCGTTTTCTTTTGGAACATTGGTTTATTTTATACATATTTTTTTTAAGCTTAAGTTACCATATTTATTATCTTCTAAGATATAGATTTATCGAAATTTTCACTAAAGTATTGTTTTCAATTCAACGTGCGTCAAAAAATTAATCATATAAAGTATATATATTTTGACTTGGTCAACTAATTAATGGCACTTCAGATTTTTGGTTAGTATATTAAAAATAATACTAAAAAATTTAAATTAGTTTATGAATTAATGTTTTCAGTTTGTATTTTGTCGGATAGCCTTTTGATTCAAGCACAGCTTTACATCTTCTAAGCAGACTACCGACCAAACGCTGGCATCGCTCAGTTGATATGCTCTGCCATATTTCCTTGACATTTTGAAATAATTCGTCAGCATTTTTGCTTGATTTTTTCCCCAAGTCTCTTTCGACATCTGCCCAGAGGTTTCCGATTGGATTTAAGTCCGGACTCTGGGTAGGCCAATCCAAAACCGTAATGTTTTCGGACGAAAGCCAAGTTTTAGCACTCCTAGCAGTGTGCTTGGGGTCGTTATCCTGCATAAAAATGTATGGTTCAGGCATGCCATAATACTGCCTACTGCTTAATACGACTCTTCAAGTTTTTGTTTGACACGTGCGGTTTTTTTTTTCTTGCGTTACAAGCCCGTAGCCCATTTTCAAGAAGACGACGTCTGATGGTTCGTGTTGACACATCCGTTGATCTTTTATCGTGCCTGGAAGTTAAAAAAGAATTCGCCTTGCAAACTCTATAAATTACACGATCATCCTTTGAAGTAGTTTTTCTGGGTCTTTTTTTTTATTTTACTTTATTCCCTGTACTTCCTGTGCTTCCGTAATGAATCAAAGCATTATGAACCATTGATTATGAGCACAAAAACTCATTTGCTACGGCTCCAATAGACATTTTTTCCTTCACGTACTTCTAAATAATCATTTTCTTCAGGTATGGAGTACAACTATTTTTCGACCCATGTCTATGTTTTATGATTTTAATTTTAATATTTAGCTAATACACAAATGATTTACACAACTTACCTTGTGTTATAATAATAAAAATTCTAAAAAAAAAATTGATGTCCTTAATTATGTAACCAAGCACCAGCACACTCAAAACACAATAAATTCAGCAAACCGCCGAAGTTTAGTAAAAGTGTCTAAATTTGTCACTCAAATACGTGCTACTACATTTTTGTGCGCAGTTATAATATACCGCTGCAATTTACAGTGGGTATCTAGCCGACCAAAATGTGCTAAAAATATTGAACGAAACGCGTGCCTTATTCGACTTTATTTTGTCCCTACTGTGGCCACCAGTATATATGTTGAGCCGATTCCCAACAGAAGTTGAGATCCTTTGCTATATTTCTGGTGCCATCACGATGACCATTGTTAAGCACTGTTTCTTGTATTTCTTCGATATAATTTTTTTATTTATCCTATTTGCGGGTTGAGTTAAAATGGATTTTTTAGAGTCAAATGGCCCGGATTTCTTTGAAAACACTTCGGAAACGTTATCTCAGTTGACATTAAGACGATGGAAAATTTAATGGGCTAAAGATGAACGATATTTAGTTTTAGCAGGAAAAGGATTTCATGCAAACAACCTTCTCCGCGTTGCCAATTAGCGCTCTCGATTCGTGAATATGCCAATATTAACTTTTTTTGTGAACCATCCTTGATACAGCCGAAAAAATACAAAAGGTTTTCCAAAGCAGGGCGGGTATGAGATGCAACCCATCAAGGCAGCTTCTTGAATAATATTGCGGTTCTCGCCATTGCAAATGCACAGAGGACCATAAATCTTCTGCAAAATCTTTCTCTCGAACACTCATAAGGCTGACTCATCAGATGTTGTCATTCTTCATGCCTCTGCACCATATAGCAGGACGGGTACGATGAGTCTTTGTTCGTCTGGAGA
Source organism: Bactrocera zonata (assembly GCA_037783105.1). Taxonomy (NCBI): domain Eukaryota; kingdom Metazoa; phylum Arthropoda; class Insecta; order Diptera; family Tephritidae; genus Bactrocera; species Bactrocera zonata. Next base: position 916,793 of record JBAWJQ010005982.1, on the reverse strand, counting down.
GGACTTTGCTTCTCAATTGCTTACTCAGTCCAAGGTAAGTGCAATAGTGATTCTGTGTTGAAATTCAATTCTGATATTCTTGTTGGTGCTGGTTCCAAGATAGACGAATCTATTTATAACTTTAAAGTTATGACTGTCAACAGTGAAGTGCGAGATGATGACTGATTGTTTGATGACAGGCGATATTTTGTATTATCCTCGTTCACAAGATTCGCTTCCTTATTCAGTCTATAGAAAGCAGAACTAACGGCGCGGTTGTTGAGGCCAATGATATCAATATCATTGCCGTACACCAGCAGTTGTACAGTCTTAGAGAAGATCTCCTTTTCTGAAACCTCGTTTGGTCGTCGAACGGCTCGGAGAGGTTCTTATCGATTCTGACGGAGCTTTGCGGCGATACCAAGTTCAGACATAGCGGCCCTCTATGATTCCTTTTTTTGAATAATATTATGTTCTATTTATAAATACTGAAAAGCTTGCTCTCGCACAAATATTCTTGATAATATTCCAATATTCCATTAGGAAGTTTCCGGTTTTATTCAACCAAAGTCTATGCGTTTTATTTATCACTAAACTAGTTTCTGCCTAATCACAGAGACGCTCAAAGCCTCTGTTGACATTATCAATGCAAAATCACTTTCCAGCAAGAGTCTATGACTTTCATCAATTGCCCAGACTATTGAGCTTGAAATTGCTGCCAAGTGAATGGTGCTGAAGCTCACTACGTCGCCGCTTGAGTGCCTGCAACATCATAGTGCAACATATTGTTGCAAGTGCATTACAAGAACAACAACAACCACTATTACACACAGAAGTATAACCTCTCTGCTGTTTTGTTGTTGTACAACAGCTACTTGTTTGCAATGATTGTGTTACAATAACAACAAGAACATAACGACATAAGTTCTATGTATTTTCGCCTGACCGAGCTTTTGTTGTTGTTATAATTTTCATAAATGTTGTTGTTTTAACGGGACATCTATGTGTTGTTTGAGCGCTCGATTTTACTACAACAACTAAAGTGGTGAGCTTTAAAGCATTGCAACAACAACAACTCTTATCCCCTCCCCCGGCCAGCAGCTGTCGTTTGTGGAAATGGCCTGCTTAACAATGCTTGGCTGAGTGAACTTTAAAGGTGATAATTAATTCATAATTCTCCAATGGATCAAGTGGCAATGAGTTAGTAATTCACACATATGAATACGTGTAAAATCACACACACACACATATACATATATATATGTTTATATAGACACGGATACTTAGGCACAAGTGCAGTGCCTGCCCTGCGATAAGCAAGCGCCTTGCACTGCACTCCAGCCGCATTTCATTCACTCATGTATATATATATATATATATATATACATACATACATATACATATACATACATATATGTGTCCAAAATAATAAGTACTTACGAGTATGTGTATAACGGCACATAAGTACGCTTTAAATTTATGCCTTCTGAAGTCCATGCGCGCCAGCCTTAGAACAACAGAAATCAAAGTCCCAACTCTGACTCTGACTTTGCATGCAAATGTGTTGGTGTGTGCTTTTTGATTGGAGCAATGCATTGGCCTGTGATATCACATACACATATGGAGTGCACTTTCATTTAATTTATACATTAAATCTTATAGAAATACCGGATTCGCAGCCAGTCCATAATGTGTGCGCACGTCTGTCGACGTGGCCAACTATTTATTTGTACTCTCTCGTGGATTTGCATAAAGAGTTCTTATTTGTATGCATTAAATTTGTATAGATTATCTTATTATGGCTGTGTGGCAATTGTAAACAATTAAAATTAGTTTGGAATTACGGTAATTAAGTGCATAATTTAATTAACAACCACAATGCAATTATTATAATTCAGCTTTTCTTTGCTAATTCTGCATTAGTTTAACCATGAACAGGGTATATTTAGTGTGCCATGAAGTTTTTAGCACCAAGTAGGAAACGTCGGACATAGAGAGGCTATAGAGAATATTCTGGCACACATAATACAAATGATCGCGACGAGCAAAATCAATTGAGCAATATCCGTCAGACTTTAGGCTTTACACATGAGCGCAGTAAAACGTCTAACCGTGTGATGTCTCACGATCTTGGTGGCCAATCCAACGGCTCAAAACGTGAAATTATCTGCTCAGCGAAATGTTCTCTCAATAAATCTATTAGTTGATGCTATATGTGGGACGTGGCGCCATCTTCTTGAAACCAAATGTCCCCGCGATCACGAGCTTTAACTTCAGACAGCAAATAGTCGTGATAACGGTCGCCATTAATGGTTACGGTGTCATTTTTTTTGAGGAAATATAGACCGATGACTCCACCGGCCCACAAGCCACATCAAGCCATTGTTTTTGTTTGTGGATGAAATGGCAGGTCTAAAAGCTCTTCAAGTTGCTCTTCGTTCCAAATGCGGCAATTTTGCTTGTTTACATTGAATCGATTATCTACGATCTTCGTGTACACACTAAGCTACGTCTATTCGACCGAATATTATCCACTAGACAATTATTTATTTTTGGAAATTTGGATATAAAACACTTTTTTTCCCAAATATTTTCAGTTGTATTAAAAAAATCCCACAGTTATATTTGTATGTAAGTCAATTTATGTTCAATTTCTTTGATGGTTTAAGTGGCGGGCACTTAAAAAAAATTAAAAATTAAAAATAATAATCATCAAAAAATTAAAATAACAGTAATAAGTAATGAATTCAGTCGTTTTACATATAAGTAAATAATAAATTATTAAATAAATATATTAAATAATAATAAACATAATATTCTTTAAAAATTAGCGTATAAAAATATTATAAGTAAAAGTAATAATTACGAAAAAAATAAAATAAAATAAAAATACAAATTTTGAAAAATTAAAAAATAAAAATAATAATAATCAAAAAATTAAAATAACAGTAATAAACAATGAATTCAGTCGTTTTACATACATTTTTGCCACTGCGCGTGCTCAATTCTGCTAAATAGCAGCGACAACGTCGAATTCCTTACTTTGATTCTATCGGCTCTGTTAGCCACCAAATCGAACATCATACAGAATTCAATTTGCACCCTCTCTGTACCTTACATTCTCTGGCCCGGCGCGCTTTTCAGAATGCATCGCAAACAACGGCCACGGCTCTATGGCGGTTTTGTTTACTTTTTGAATTTTTTAATTCGTAATATCTTTTGAATGGAAAGTCCAATTTAAAAACTATTTTATAGGTAGTTGAATGGTATTGACCATAAAATAATTTATTTGGATAAGGATTAATATAAACACATAAATAGCATGGTTTGAATTTGGTTAGCTTTTCATTAATGTTTAAAATGAAAAAAGTTGTTGTAGTGACATAACTGCAATAGTTGGACATATGCTACCGCGGAGTTTTTTGTAGACATTATGATGTTCTTCAACATTGTTGTACATTATTTTGTTCTATCGCTAATAGTTTGGGCAGCGCATTCGACGAAAGACATTTTAAGACTAATTTTTCTACTCCTTCGGTTACATTGTTCAAATTTTACCAAGGATCCCTAATTTTTTTCAAAATGAAAAATGTAGCCTATGTCAAATTGGAAGAATGTAGTATTCTATTGGTGAAAAAATTTTTTAAATCGGCCTAGTACTTTTTAAGCCTATTCATTACAAACATACAAACATACAAAAATACAAAAATAGGTACAAATCTCTCCTCTTTATAATATTAGTATAGATTAATGAATAACAATAAAAATAGTATTAGGTGTAAAGCAGATCTCGCAGCCATTGTCTTTTCATAAAAATTTACCTATTGAACCACAAAAGAATGCTTTGAAGCCTTAACTCTTCGCTACCGAAATCGGAGCCACCGATTTCAATCAGTAAGCATACCTGTCAGTATTTGAACCATTTGCAATTTTGAAACAGACGGTATGAGCATAACACTCCAATTCGTCCATTTTTGTTCTAATTACTCTGTATTAAGATGCTTTTTTTTTTTGCTATATCTGCCCTTGGTTGCAGTCGCTTCGTTCAAGGTCAGTTTCTCATAACTTCTTCAGCTGTAAATGGCGTTTTTTCGTTAGTTCATTTATCTTTGTTTGTTAGGCTCTTGTGTAATTTCTGGACATTTTATAGAGGCTTCTTGGCAGCAACTCAACATATGACTTAACAATATATGTGGCAGTACGACACATGCTTAACTATGTTATCTGCTTTTGGATCTTAAATTCATTTTCAAATTTTTAATGAACACATGAGCCAAAGTTTTACCACCTTACCTCGACAGCTGACACCCCTTTCCTGAATAAACGCTTCAGATTTGCTTCTCAACATCCATGGCTAGTGAGCATCTGGTTTTTGGGAACATTAGTCTCACGTTCACATTCCTTTCTTACAGAAGCATTTGCGTGAAAATATTGCGAAATTTTAAACATTCATTGGAAAACAGCTACAAAAGTAATTTGCAGAATTTTGTTTATTTCAAATATATTATTTAATATCTTTTATATTTAAAAATTTAAGATAAAATCCATCTCAATCCATCAACTTCTAAGCCGATGAGCCGAAGCCGTTAACAAGTGTTCGAAGAGAAAAGTTGGCGAAAGAGCAATGCTCTATGGGGAAGAGCCAAAGAGGATTACTTTGAGGGAGAGGACATAGATTTTGAAGAATAAATTAAGAATTTTAAAATTATGAACGAAGTCTTACTAACGGGTGATTTTTTTGAGGTTAGGATTTTCATGCAGTAGTATTTGACAGATCACGTGGGATGTCAGACATGGTGTCAAAGAGAAAGATGCTCAGTATGCTTTGACATTTCATCATGAATAGACTTACTAACGAGCAACGCTTGCAAATCATTGAATTTTATTACCAAAATCAGTGTTCGGTTCGAAATGTGTTTCGCGTCCGTGTCCGATGAGCGATGAGGCTCATTTCTGGTTGAATGGCTACGTAAATAAGCAAAATTGCCGCATTTGGGGTGAAGAGCAACCAGAAGCCGTTCAAGAACTGCCCATGCATCCCGAAAAATGCACTGTTTGGTGTGGTTTGTACGCTGGTGGAATCATTGGACCGTATTTTTTCAAAGATGCTGTTGGACGCAACGTTACGGTGAATGGCGATCGCTATCGTTCGATGCTAACAAACTTTTTGTTGCCAAAAATGGAAGAACTGAACTTGGTTGACATGTGGTTTCAACAAGATGGCGCTACATGCCACACAGCTCGCGATTCTATGGCCATTTTGAGGGAAAACTTCGGACAACAATTCATCTCAAGAAATGGACCCGTAAGTTGGCCACCAAGATCATGCGATTTAACGCCTTTAGACTATTTTTTGTGGGGCTACGTCAAGTCTAAAGTCTACAGAAATAAGCCAGCAACTATTCCAGCTTTGGAAGACAACATTTCCGAAGAAATTCGGGCTATTCCGGCCGAAATGCTCGAAAAAGTTGCCCAAAATTGGACTTTCCGAATGGACCACCTAAGACGCAGCCGCGGTCAACATTTAAATGAAATTATCTTCAAAAAGTAAATGTCATGAACCAATCTAACGTTTCAAATAAAGAACCGATGAGATTTTGCAAATTTTATGCGTTTTTTTTTTTTAAAAGTTATCAAGCTCTTAAAAAATCACCCTATATTTATAGATGGACGGGTTCGCCGTCCAACGCGTCCTGGACAATCTTTGAATAATAGTATCAATCAAAAACTCTACCCCGCGACAAACAATTATAATTGAACGCCTTTTCCAACATTTTGAACGTTTCGGCACCAGAAAATTAATTCCATATACACAACTTAATGGAATATATCAAACACCGACATTTTCGACCAAAAGTCAACTATAGGTACCGGGGTCTAAATATTCGGTACCTAGGGGCTTGCACATTTTTCATTGGATTTATACAATTTTTGGTCATTACCTGCAATACACTTAATATATATTATTCGTACAAAGTTTTATCACGTTATATTAATTTTTTTTTTTATTTGTGTACCGGAAAGTGAAAGAATCAAGTGGGATTTAAAATTCTGAAAATAAGAATGCCACATACTAAATTTGATCGAAATCGGTAAGTCGGGTCCCGAGATATGGGATTTCACCAAAAAGTGGGCGATGCCAGATCCCATCAAGCTCTCTCATACCATCTCAGTGTAAAACATAATGCCTCTGGCGTGTTTAGTTATTGATTTATATCGGTTTTTGTAGTTTTTAACAGTACCGTTATATGGGTAGTGAGCGGGGTTTTCTTCCGATTGCATCACGCTATCGGTAGATGTTCTTATAAGATTTGTACGCAGCAAATTTGGTTGATGTACCTTCAGTGGTTTCGGAGATATTCACATTAAGAGGGTATTCTACTCTAGAATTTTGAAAAATTCGATTTTTTTCATATATTTAAAGGTTAGACTTTCAAAAATATGACCTTGAAAGAATTTTTCAAAATTCGAATTTTTTCGGAGATACAGCCGATTTTGTGAGGTGGCGTCCGTGTTCACTAGAATTGTCTCCTAAACTTTAAACACGTTTTTCTCGAAACTACTTTTTTCCACACGGTACCGGCATTATCTCAAGTTTTTTGCAACCGATTTACTTGAAATTTTGTGTGAACCTTCTATATATAATCCTTTATCGTTCCTACCAGCATCGTGTCAAAATTTTTGTTTTTAATATTTTAAAAAAATTAAGGAATTTCAAAAAAAGCGTAAAAAATTATTTTTATTTTCAGGCAGTCGCCATTTTTCAAAAAAAAAAAATTTTTTCGCGTTCCCGGACTATAACAGCATCCTTACTGATTAAGAATTTCTTTTGATTTTTTTTCAGACCACTAGGAGAGTCAGCATCAATGTCACCAGGATGCGCCATTTTACACCTATCTCTCCTCTCCCCTCTAATTATTTTAATTCTTAATATTTTTTTGTAAATTTTTTTTTCTGTATTCTTAAGATACCAATAAAGACACCATAAAAAATGGATAGTGAAAATTTCTTTGGTTTTTTTTCAATAAAATTCAAAAAACTGCCCAAAATTTGATTTCTAGAGTAGAATACCCCCTTAAAGATTCTAGAGGGCCACTCCCACGTTTTCAAAAGTCTGTTTATGTCAATTTGTGGGCGTGGCAGTTGTCCGATTACGCCCATCAACGAACTCAAAATTTTTTTTTTACTAACAGCTTGCACGGACAGACTTACCGACATACAGTCAACCAATTTCAACTTTTCTCGTCATCCTGATTATTTATATGTATATATAATCCTATATCTATCTCGATTATTTTTAGGTGAACAAAACTATAATACTATGTAGCAACTGGTTGCAAGAGTATAAAAATCTTACAATTATTTCCCCAAAGTAGTATACTTGAATATGTATATAAAACGCACATTTGATTTTTATTATTTTTTATTTAATTAAATTGCATAATTTATTCAATAATATACATTTCATTTCAACAGCAATACATGAAGTTGGGAAGCAAAAGTTGTGTTTAGTTATTTGTAGTTAATAATATTTTACATATTTTAAAATAAATGTAATATCTCATAGTTTTCCGCAAGGATTTATTCATTTATGCAATGAAGTTTATGAAAAATTTAAATTAAAATTGATTAATTATTGAAGTATTTAAGGAATTTTCAGTTCTTATAACTACGAGTACATACATATGAATTTTCAAAGAGTTTATAATTTTAGTTTTTATAAGAATTGAAGTTGACCTACATAACCAAACTCTTAGGGTGGGCCTTAAGCATAGGAAGATAATTTTTATACTTGATACGTCTGTAGTTGAAGTTACAAAATGTCATTTCAATTACTATCGAATCTTCGTTCAACAAGACCTCAAATTAATCAACATATTAAAATATAGGGTGCGCATGCCCGTACTCATAGCTCAAAAACTATATGCCGAAATAATTTCAAATTTGTATGTATGTGTATTCGGTTTATGTTTGTAAAAACAATCACTTTTTTAAATTATTTTTGTAAATTTTGCACATGTCTTTTTCTTATAAAGAAGATGTTCATTTGTCTTAACCGCCGATATCACCCTATTATAGCATATAGTTGTTATACGAACTGGCCGATCCAATCCAATTTCTTGTAAGGACCTTTTCTTATTTGATAAGGCATCTTCACGAAAAGTGACAAAGATTGTCACTATAGTCTCAGAGCATATTATTAAGACCGGACCAGCATATAGCTGCCATACAAAGTGATCGAATCGAGTTCTGGCAAGGAAAACTTTTATAATTCACTAATTATATGCACGGAGTTCGGTATGCATTATTGTCCAAGGCATGACAATTTTCGAAGATATTGTTCAGAAGGGGTTCCTATGTACAGCATATAATAGCTGTCATTTAAACGAACAAAGTGAATTTTTTATACAATTTTATGCCATAAAAAGTGCCCCTGTGAAGAGGCAGTCAAAGTTAAGGTTTTTTTCTTGTTTTTTGTTTTTGTCATTTTTGATTGTTTAAAGACCACCCTAATATACATACAAATAAGGGTCAAGCTATCATTATGCCATAATACCTATGTACATATCGTCACCTAAAATGCAAAACAGCGTGACGTCAAACAAACAAAAAAAAAACAAACGAAAATCGCTGTCAGATTTAATAACCAATATATAACCATTTTGTAAGCAAAACTCAAATTTTGTTCAATATGAGTGTATGATAACCGATATATAACCATTTTATAACCAAAACTCAAATTTTGTTCAATATGAGTGGTCTCTATTCTATCGTTTTCCTTCGCCTCTAAACTTATGGAAAGTGATGTTACGTTATTCTGCATTTTAGGTGACAATATGTACTTGCCTATATACAGTTAGTAAACCATGTAATTACAAATGACTAATACTAAAGGCGATTATAAGGATACTTTCGGAATTTTCTTTATGGAAATTACATCATTTGGTTCCTTACATGTTAAAAATGTTCTAAATAATAAATACATCAATTTTGTGTTACAAAATTATAATTTCTTAAACCAGAAACTAATTTAATTCATTTTTATATTTTAATTAATTTTAGGCGCTTTATTATCACGAGTAACAAATACACAGAGCACTGCTTCTCTACTTTCTGCTTTCTTCTGTTATTTAAAGTAAATTTTTGTTTACGTATTTGAATGTCTATTACTGTCTTTCTTCTTGGATTGCTTTGAGAAATTTTCTAAAGCCCATTCAATTCCAATTTGTTATCTTTAAGCAAACAAAAACCCATTCACACTAACTACTTTGACAAACCGCAAAAACTAAATCAACTTCCATCCGCAAGCGAGGTCACTCGGCTGCGGCGAGCTTTCTTATTAGGCAAATAACAATTTTGCGAAAGTTTTTTGATTTCACTCAAGTGCTGCCAACGGCGGTTTCGCACAGCCACATACCGCAGCCGCGCGCAACTAAAAACTTGCTAATCATTATATTTTGCGCTGCCTCCCTTCCGCGTTCCTGCACTCACTTTACAATTCACAATTTTAATATTAGTTACACAGCGCATTGATATATATAATTATACATAGCGGCACTTGGAGACAGACCTAAATACATACGTATGACATAAATTAATTTTAATTCTTAACTAACAAAAACAACGAAAGGAAAGAGCGAAATATTAAAAACTTTTATAATTCGCATTGACAGACGTTGTGATGAGTGCCAAGACGCTGGCGCTTACGCGGCGCAATATGCAACGGCTCAGCGCAGTTAATTCAGCAGCTTCCAAGCGCAAAGACGAGATTTGGAGCGCAGCGGGGGAGCTGCGAGTACAGAGAGACGATACTACCAGCACAGGGACGGTACTGCTACCACAGAGACGGAGTTCCACGGTGGGAGGCGATGTTGTGGGCAGCCCGGTCATCCAAGCATTCGCCAGCGCTTACGCTTTGTGCGCATTCATTCATTTATGCACGCAGTCAAGACGTCCATTGCGGCGAGCTGGCGACATTCGAGGACTTCAGACTGCGGACAGTTGCTGGGGACGTTGGGTTGCGGATTCTTGATTTCTGCTGCCGTCGGCGATACGCGCTAGGTGGTTGTGGTGGTAAGCAGTTTGGAGTGATGGTGGTTTTCAAGCTTTGCTTACCGATATATCTCGCTTGTCGGAAAGACATGGTTGATGAGTGTAGCCCAAGTGGTTGGCGCGCAGTTGCACAGCATCACAGCTAAACTAGCTCTTACATACAATATATAGTACCTCTAAATCTATTTGCATAACTGTAGGCTCAGCTGTCGTCGTCCAGCGTAAGTTCCACTAGTGCCGTTGCCGCTGCTGCTGCCGCCGCCAATCTTGGCAATTAGTTATTCACGCTTGTCTTTATCTTAGACAATTTCCAAATAGCAATGGGAATGGCAGCGGGCGCTCGAGGAGGAGAAAAATGTATGCAGTAACTTTTGCTTTTCACTCAACTTGTGGCCGCAGCAACAACAAGTAGAGCGCAACAGGATAAAAAAGTTCGCCAAAGTTGTGGAGAATATTTGAGGACTGCGGGTGTTCGTGTGTGTGTGCGTCTTTGCGTTCGTTGCGATGTTACCATTTACTAGCTGTAAATACGAGTTTTAGCCGAGCGACTGTGTTGTCGTTGCTTTCTTGCTGTTTTTGGCAGTTTTGCGTGACGAATCTCATCACTCGCAATTAAATGAAACTTAAATATAATATTTAGAAGTACGCAGCGCAGAAATTAAAATAACGGAAGACGGTCAATACTGCGAATATATGTGGGCGTTAATTGGACAGTGTGGAAATGTATTACGCAATGGAAAATGCTTTTCGCTTACTTCAAATTTTAGTCAGTTGTTTCAAAAACTTGGCTTAAGTACTTATTTCAAGCAAATTTCTAAACTCAAGTAATTTAGAGTAATTGCGGAAAACCCTCACTACTTTGCTTCAGTATCTTCAACTCTGAGTAACAATGTGCTAATAAATGAAAGAAATAAAAGACAAATCGAGACAAAAACAGAATTGTATGCAGAAATGTATTTAAAAGTTTTTCTTACAGGGTTTAGGAGATCGACAGGCTATTAGTCCTAGAACGTTGACAAACGCACTTACATTTTTCACAAAAGAGCATAATATATTTTACCAAAACCCCGAAATACGGAAGGTTAACTATAAGCCTCAGTTCACTCCCTACCCTAGGAATTTTAAGGGCTGTACACCCTACTTCCAGCAGAACAGATCACGTCAGTTCACTCTCAACTCTTGGAGGCGCGACGATAAGTCAAATTGACAGGAGCGTACACGTAAGACGTCAGGGTGGGAGCACACAATCTTCCAATCCATTGAATAAAGACACGGGACACGGGTATCAAGAGGAACTCAACTGCATCTAGAAGAACCAGAGCTCAAGATCGGCATTCAGGAACCGAAATCAACGTGAGTTTTACAACATTGACCAACTCGATGACCAAGAGCACATAAAGCTGCAAAAAACGGTGGAAGATGGAGATCATTTCATTCAATTTTCATACAATAGTCTGGTTCCCATTAGATGTCAACACGCTCGGTTACACTTTACCATTAATTAAAATCCAGCCACTTATAGGAAGGTCTCTTAGATGTGTGATAGACACAGGGGTTTCATACTCATTCGTTAGCCGACATCATTATCTATTCAACCTCATTTCGAGAGCACATCCAAAATCTAAGGGAAATATTTAAACGTTTAAAACGAGCAAACCTTAAAATTCAAATCGACACAACTGAGTTTCTAAGGAAAGAAATTTCCTTTTTGGGACATTTAGTTTCGACGGCTGGTTTAAAACCGGACAGCGATAAAATGTAGCCGTAAAGCCGTAATCTACCATCCCAAAGTCAAGGAAAGAAATTAAAGCACTGCTTGGACTATTTTGTAAGTATAAGAAATGTATAAGGATTTCGCAAAATTGATAAAGCCTCTCACAATTCGCTTAAAAAAGACGAACAAGTAGAGCTGATGGACAAATACGTGAAAACATTCGAGCTTTGTAAAGATCTATTGACTAGTGACCCAGTTTTTCACTATCCGAATTTTTCCAAGCCGTTCATGCTAACATCCGATGCAAGCAACGTAGCCTTAGACGCAGTCCTATCACAGAGAACAATTAGAAGCATTAAGCCTATATGCAATGCAAACAGAAAGCTCAACAAACATGGGCGTAACTACAGGAGTATGGAAAAAGAATTGCTTGAAATAGTTTACTTCAGAGTCCACCCATTGGACCGCAGGTTCAAGATAGTTACAGACCACCGGCCTCTCACCTGGCTAATGAGCCTGAAGAAGCCAAATTCCAAAACTCGTTAGATGGAGACTTGAGTTAGAAGAATTCGACTGTAAGATCATATAAAATAAGAAAAAGTCAATACGAATTCGGGCGACTTTGGTAGAATAAAAATAGATTCCGAAGTGAAGATATAAAACTTCACAAATTTAAACTCCAAGTAACACGTAAAATAAAGAAATAAGCTAACATCACAAGGAATTCTCTCAAACAAATTCAGCACAACAAAGACGAAAGTAGGACACAAAAACCTAATACTTATAGTCAACGTAGAAGATTATGACAAAGACATTAGAAGAATTTCGCTGACACAGGACACATTAAGAAGCACAATTAAAACTAGAACGATTGAAAAGCCACACTTACACAAAAAATCCGACAAAAAAAAGAGGACTTTTCAATGAAATAGGTACCCGAGCAAAGTTAACACTGGCAACATGGAAAATCCAGAACTCCACTTGTATCGGCAAATTAACGTAGAGTCAACGAGCAAGATGTCACACAACTCACACTGCAGAAGGATCAGTCGTAATTCATTGCAATAACTGCTAAATGGAGATCAATGGCATTTCATACAAAAATAACTTACTCAAATTCAACAAATACCGTATCCGACGGTTAAGATCGAAGCCAAATGTAAAAGCAATACACTCACATTAAAACTGTAGGATGAGTAGATCTACTTAGAGGAAGACATTAATACGAGCTAGGAACCAACATTTCACGTATTTTCAAATCGCAAAAAGAGGCACTCTTACAACTTCATCTTGTTCAACAATCTTACTTAAATCTTGTCAATATCGAATATTCTAATACAATGTTAAAATAGGTCCATTAGTTGCTTAATTGAGATATACAAGTAAATTGACTTATATTCAGTGCTTAAACACAGCCAATTAAGGCCAGGTTCCTCTAAAAAACGTAATTTTTTTCAATAAATTTTATTTTTATTACGAAACGTGTTGAGTAATCAATTTTTTTTTACACATGAAAGTACATATATTAAGTTACTTGAAAACATTTTTTTTATATTTTTTTTCAAAATGGCGGTCCTGAAAATGGCTGCTGAAACTCATCTGATTCGTAGATGGATGACATCATTTCTTGGAAAAGAACTATCTGAAAGCGAAAACAAAACGGTTTCATGTTCTGTATCGAATTAACTATGGTCTGAACTAGAATGAAACATTTTCAACGAAAAAAAAAACAAAATGGCGGACTTTTGAATTTTTTTAACCCTTTTTTTCACTTTTAATTGTTAATAACTTTTTTAAATAATAATGAATATTTCTGGTTCTGCTTCAGGCCGTAGTCAGACATCTAAAGAGTAAAATGCCGTTTGGTTCATATCGATTAGTGCAATAGTTTTGAAATGAGAGTGTCATCCATGCGAAAAAACGTGGTTCGGGGAAAAATCAGTTTAAACTAAAGGCACGCAGTAGCTGCCGCTACCGAAGGCGTTCGAGCGGCCGGCTTTTGTACCTGCTTCTCGGTCTTGCTGACCTTCGGGGCTAATTCTATACTCTTTCTACGAGTACACAGTAGCAATTTATGAATAAAAATTTCGATTTTTTCAAAATTGTTTAGAGGAACCTGGCCTTAAGCTAAAGAGTTTAGGCGAGTTAAGAAATTCAGTTCACACTTAAGTTCACTTTAGGATACTAAAACGATTTTTCAATTGCCAGAAAAATAAATCGTTGTACAGCGATTTGTACAAGTAATGCCGAAGCGTTTGGGTCAGTATGTTTCTCTATCCACTTGACATCTTAATGTTACAACGTAAACTGTCAATGATTTTATTTTCTAATTGAAAATTTAACCTTTGGAGAGAGCTTTCATAACTTTTTCCTTACTCTCAGAATAAACTGCTTTAATTGAGGCTTGTTGTAAGGCGCTAGACTGGCTCAAAATCGTTAAACAATTAGTATTTGACAGCTGTCAAAAGGGTGCTTCATTTTGAATCCAGTTTGGATACCATATAATGAGCTAATTAACTAATTGTGCAATTAATAATTATTTAATTGCCAATTAATTGGCTGATTATGTGGTAAATTGAGTACAATTAGGCACCTTAATTGCCACATTAGAAGTGTGGTTGGTAACGCGCTGCTAAATCCTTTTCTAATTTTTATGATTTTTCGATTATTTTTCCTCGAAAAAATATTTTGTTGACCACTTAAGGTAGTAGTCTGATAACTTATGCCCATTTGCCTGACTTCTTTGGAGGGTGGTTAGAATGTTTTTATTTACATATTGAAAATAAAAAAACAAAAATTATTTGAAAAAATTTAATACTTTATTGCTATCATTATTGTCATTATTTTGGCTCTTGATGTTATCTGAAATCAAATATTCTTGATTATTCTTAATCTGTGACATGTCTACATTCTGGTCGGAAGTACTAAAGTGAAATTTCAAGGCTAAATAACAAAATGGCGGACTTTGAAAAAAAAATTCTTTTATTTTAGCAAAGAAAGGGTTGTAAAATAAAAAGTTAGGAGTGAAAAAAATTCTCGTTAGTACCGACGGGAATTATAAGTGTGTAGAACTGATATTTGAAAGCAATCGGTTCAGTAGAAAAAGAGTTAGGACCCGGGCCGACCAGAAAAGCAATAATTTGAATACTATTATCATTGTTCAGCAACTCCGAGAGAGAGGACTCTGAGGCGCTCTAGGAAACTCTTTATAACTACCAAAATATTTCGAATTTTTGTCTGAAATTTTCGCAGTATATTCTCAAGACATTGTACTTTCAAATTAAGCAAAATTCGATTTTTTGAACCCAAGTTACCACACTACTACCTTCAATAATTTAGTATTTGACAGCTGCCAAAATGATATTTTATTTTGAGTCAGGTTTTGAAATCCATTAATTGACAACTCAACAAATACTAATGGCTTAATGAATTAATTGTTTTATTATGTGCTAAATTGAGTACAATTAAGGAAGGTTATATTTAGTACAATGAGGAAAATGCTTAGCAATGTACCGTCGAATTAATTTTCGAATATTCTTCTGTCATAATAATTTTTTGGTGATAATGTATAGTTACAAGAAGACAGGGGAGCTAATTTAGGACACAATTTTTAATTTTATTTAAATTGTTTATTACATTTTAATCGTTTAAATTTTATTCGAATTTTAAATAATATTTTTTTTTAACAATATTTCTTTTAATATTTTTTTTTTTAATAATATATTTTTTTTAATAAAATTTTTCTTTTAGCCATCAGAAAATCACAAGCGAAAAATACTCTTTCTTACATTATTTCGATACATTTCATAATTTTGCCATCCAATGCTATTTTCTAACCTCAAAACTCATTTCATAAATCAACTCTGCGCCACACAGTATTAACAAGCAACGACATGAAACAAAAGCAACAACAAATTATATTACCTGTGTACACTTTACGCTTAATGACAACGCTGTGCCTTGCTATGAGAGTATATGTAGGTGGTTTACCGTTACATTGACCATTAAATTAAACCTGCTGCGAAGGCTGCCAGCAACATGACGACGAGAGATGGACTTCACTTACAGCCACACACACACACACACACACACACAAATTTGCAACCACTCCCGTGTCCAGCGCATTTAAGCTACTTGCCACACCGGCAACAGCGCCCAACTAATACGCATATTACGGCTACAATGATAACGATAATGACAACAGCAATAACAACAACAACAATAGCAATGGTGTATTGGTTGATTTCATTGCCGCTGCTGACCCTATGCGTGACTAAATCAGAGACTCTGCAACAGCTGAGCATAAACCGTCTGCCGCTGTGCGCATTTCTCAAAGGTATCACGGAAACGCAGCCGCTGCTCCGCACTCAATTTCGCATGAAAATCTACGGCAGCTGTCACGAACAAAGCAATTTCATGTTGACCCAATTTATGGAATTCACCAACAGCGCCAGCACCCGCACCCGCACCACCATCGCCAGCACCGAGCGTAAGACCTGCTGCCGTTGAAGCATCAAGATTACTAACGCCTCCAAACGTGCCTCCACCAGCGCCTGCAACTACTGTACCGCCACCGCCGCCGCCGCCGCCGCTCGTTGTTGAAGCTGCTGTGGCAGCTGCTGCCGCACCGGTGCTCAGCAACACCGGAAATAGTTTAATCAAATGCAGATTTATGGAAGCGGATAAAAAGATGACGCTCAGACACCAGACAGCTTTTTGTTCAGGTAAGGCCAGGAATGTGGGCAGCGAGCATATGAGCCAGTCTTGCAGCACTTGCAGGAATGTCGAATCGATGGCGCAGCGGAAAACCTGTTGAGAAGCAAGAGAAACGTGTGTGAGTGAGCGTGATAGTGGGAAAGAGAGGAGATTTTGTATGAATGAGTGCATTTACAAGAAAAATTAGTTGCAAAAATTATATTTTATTTTGTGAGCTGAAATTTTTAGGGCAAAATGGCTGCAAGAAGTACTACTGCTACACAGCTGCTAGTGTATGTATATACATACATATAAATATATAAGTGTGTATGTATGAGTGTGTGTCCGCCAGCGCTACTAAATCAAGTGAATTGCACTGCAAAAGGAAGCTGACAAAAACGCTAAGGAAATTAAATGTTGAATGCTGCACATTGAGTGGAGCGCAAAGAATGTTGCATGCCGCATGTTGCATGCTGAATGTTGAATGTCGAAAGTAAAACGTTGAGCGCGCGCGTGTTTGTGTGTGTGTGTGTGGAAATGTGGCGCTTTCAACAATTTGTAACGACGATGAGTAATATGAGCGTGTGTGTGCGAGCGAGAGGCAGAGAGAAAATATTTAAACGACAAATTACGAAAAATCAAGACGACGACTAAATTGGGTGTTTGTTGCAACCAAGTGGCGGCAACAACAACTGGGCAAGTGGTGCGCACTCATGTATTTCAAAGTATGTGTGCGTATATATGTGTATGAGTGTGTATATATAAGTTTGTGTATGTTTGAGTGTATGTGTGTATGTAGGTGAGTGGCGGGGCACTAGAACAAACGCAGCATTACTTTAGGCCAGCTGCTGCCGCTTCAGCGCCTGTAAGTATGCCTCGCATTCTTAAAATGCTGCAAGCGGCCGAGTGCCGTTAAGAAATTGCCAGCGCCAAATGCGGAAAGTCAACAATGGCGAAATTTCCAAAGCAAATATTTAAAGTTGCAATGCGTAAACTGTAAGCTGAAACGCGAATTAAACGCATTTGCTGCGCTCCAGCGAGCAAAACTGAGAGCTCGAAACTGAAAGTGCTGCCCAAATAAACACTAAAAAATAAAATGAATGCAAAAAAAATGAAAAATAAAATTAATGCAAAAAAATCAAAAAAAAAGAAAGAAAAAAAACAAAAAAATATTTCAAACAAAAGAAAAAATACAAAAAAATTCCAAAAAATTGAAGCAAAAAGAGATTTATGCAACCGAAAATTAAGATTAAAAGCTAACAAGCCGGCAGCTTCGCGCTTGAGTGCTAATAAAAAATGAAAAGTAAAAGCGCCAATAAAACGAAAGTAAGTAACGGAACAATGCGAAACTATAAAAAAATATGGCATTTTTCTCGCACGTTCCAGATTTACAACCTTGAACCTCGATGTGCACGTTTATTAGACTAATGAAGACTTTTATTGCCGCGCTCACGCCCCAAACCACGTGGCTATGAAGCGGAGCAGGAATGTGAGCACGCTAACCCAAATACAAGAACTACTTGAGTGTATATATACTAAATATATGTACGCATATATTTGAAGGGTGCTTGCTGAGATGTGTGGAAGCAAGACGATAGAGGATGGAGCCATTAGAAGTTTACTCAGGTGAGGAAAGTTCTGTGAACGCCATTCACTTGGGAGTGACTACAAGCGATTTTTTCACATATGACTTAAGGAGTTCAAAACTGGCGGTCTTGGACCAAGTATGCTCGGAGTAGCTAAAGAACATCCCTCTGAAAGCGACCTAAGCTGAGAAGGCGAAACACTCATCTCCACGGTGGTTCGCTGGGTTTGGACCAAAAGACACCCCCAATGAAAAGAACGAAACAGCCTCGGACATCCCCGCAAAACCAATACGGCTGTGTAAATTGACGTGACCAATACTAAAAGCTTCTTCAAGATTGGGAAGGACCTCTCTCCGCCGTTAGATACTAAACGAGGTTTCAGACAAGGCGACTTCATAACGTGCGACTTCTTTATTACACTCCTAGCGAAAATTATTTGAGCTCCAGAGCTGTATAGAGAAGTTACAGCTGGCGTACGTCGATGACAACAGGTAACAGCGAATATCGAAGACGATGGAACGATGAGCTCTACGAGATAAACGACGGCATTGACATACAGGGTAGGCCATTTAAAGTTGACCCATCTGGCAACGCTGTAACTTTTAACAGCGCTGACAAATCGGCTAATGTCATACCGCGTTAGAAGCGTCATTCGAAGACAATTTATACCATGGAACAGTACACTCCAAAAGAACGCGCTGAAATTGTTCAGCTTTATATTCAAAATAACTTTTCAATTGTGTTAACTCAACGTGCGTTTCGCAAAAAAAATAAAGTGAAAAGTGCTCCAGTTAAGAACACAATTAAGTCTTTATACGCAAAATTTGTGAACACCGGTAATCTCAGTAATGCCAGTCATGCATCCAGACAACGCACAAGACGTTCTGATGAAAATATCGAAGCTGTACGAGCCAGTATTGAGGAGACTCCATCGACATCGAGTTATCGCCGCTCTCAGGAATTAGACATCTCTCGCACCACTCTCCGACGCATAATTCATAAAGATTTGAAGATGTTTCCATATAAAATTCAAATGGCACAAAAACTAAACCCAGATGATTATCCGCGACGCCTTAATTTTGGCAAATGGGCCAATGGGTCAACTTTAAATGGCCTACCCTGTAGTTTAGCGAATTAAGAGACAGCGGCTCCGCTGGCTGCTAGGTCATGTCGTCCGAATGGATGAAACACTCCAGCTCTGAGAGTATTCGGCGCAGCCGGTGGAAACAGAGAAAGCTGAAAGAACAGATGGAGAAGAAGCTAGCTACACTTGGAATCTCCAATTGAATGAAGCAGACATTTAGATACAGTACTTTTTTGGGAGTAAATTTTTTCAACCGCTGTTACTTGATTTATCCATAGTTTGGTTTGCCATTTTATAACGAACAGACTTACTTTGGAATTACATTTGCAAATCGTACAAATTTTTAACCAAACTAAAGGTTTGGTTCGCGCGATCTGTCGACAGATTTGCCCAGCAGAGTCGATAATTAGAGCAACCATGGAACGGTCGGCACCACGTTTGCTCTAGTGGATAATGCGGATCTTCGGAATCGTCCAACAGACCGCACCGAAGACATTATTGCTGCAGAGCATTGAACGAAACTCGAAAAAACTGCATCCGAATCCAAGTAGCAGCATCTTGCGCAGCATTCGGTGCTGTATCCAATCACTTTATGGAAGATTTTGCTTTAAGTCATATGCGTTTTGTTACCTCTTGAAAACCACATGTCTAAAAACAACACCCTTTATGTGTGTGTGCAGTGTGTGCGGCTTCTAGCGACCCATTTAGTTTATCATCAGTTTTGTAATTGCCAAAAGGGAAAGGGGAGAAAAATAACGCGCGCGTCGGCGTCGCGTATGTGGCAGGTGTATAAAAATATATGTGTAAGTGCGCCTGTTCAGTTGCCTTGACTGAAGTGGCGCACCGCCATATATTTGCGCAAAGCTTGGACGATTTCTTTGCTCGCTCTTTGCGGTAACCGCAAACCGTTAGACGAAAATGGTTCACAGACAATAATCGTCTACTGAGAAAAATGACAGAAGAAGTCAGAGTATTTCATGTTAAACTGGAGCGCGGAGATCCGTTAGTCTCTGTCTCGGTTACAACTCTTTTCGGTTGACTTCTTTTCATAAAGCTTCAGTCGCAGACTTCCCGACTGATTTCCATGTGTGCAATGGTTATACTAGAGATCAAGAAGGACAAATGAATGCAGTGCAGTTAGAAGTCCGAACGAATGCTAAAAATTCTAATGTAGTTTGGCCAAGAAAATTACGCATTCATTTTATTTTTAGTTTCGGCAAAAATTAATGGTGTACAGTGGAACCTCGCTTTCTTTTAAGTCAAAAACTTTTAGGAAACTTGAAAATACAGTAAAACGACGCAATGATCTTCTAAACACCGAAAGTGCAACTAAACTCAAGTTATTCTACAAGAAACCACTCTTAGCAAAGAGACGGGAAGACAGGGACAAAGAATCAAGAAGATTTTTAACTTAAACTAATGTAGTGTCGAATTATTCAGAATCCTCAAATTGAACTGCAAGGGCCACTGCTTAAGGTTCCACCATCTACTAAAAGTTAAATGCATAAACTTCCCTACCGAGTTTGTCACAAAGTTTGACCCATCTTCATTTAAAAGTGTTCGATTCAAGACTGAAGCCTTCTCTGATATCTCTGGAGGCTTTAATGTAAATAAAAGAACAGCTTGGAGCCACTACAGATATATGTAGAATAATTCAGTTTGCTACAGCAGTAAAGTCTAACGATGTCGCTGAGTGTCTAGCTCTATGGTGACATTAAAGTCTTAAAAGTCTTAAAGCATAGACAGAGTTCTATTTTGGGCGTGTTATGATATAATCCGCAACGAAAACTTAATGGTCAAATCAAGTAATACTTGTAAGTTCATAAATGCTAAAAATACCAAACCCTCACAATGACTGCCAACTCATCCAAATTAACGGTGAGAGAAATAATCGCAGTAGCAAAAACATGTTCTCTATCAGTCGGATGGTTCAGTTCTCAAGCATAGGTAGCATAATCCAGACACTTCAAACTCGGTCATAGAATGTTAACAACTGCGTCAGACTGGATATTGTTAAGCTCATGTCAAAATCAATAAAGTCTTTAACATGGAAATCTCTTAAGGATGAGATTTAGACGACCGTTCTACCAATCGAATAGAAGAATTAGAATTAGTCTAATCCGTTGCCGTGACAGTCCGGTTTACGGTTTACCGGAGCGGACCCGGATTTTCAGCCGGCCAAGGAAATGAAAATTATTCGGATTTTCAACGAAATATCATCATCATCCCTGACGCTCATTTATGGCTGAATGGCTTCGTCAAAAAGCAAAAAAGGGTTATTGGTCAGGCAGCAATCCACGCGTACTCCATAAGTTATAATTGCTTCCCGAGAAAAGTACGGTTTAGTGCGGATTATGGGCCGGCAGCGTCATTGGGCCGTACTTCTTCCGTGATGATCAAGATCGGCAAGCTACTGTGAATGCGAATCACTAAGACTAAATGATAACCGGAAATTTTTAGCCCAAATTGGATGATATGGACTTGGAGAATATGTTGTTCCAGTTCCAACAGTACGACGCCGCAAACCACACAGCAAATGTTACATTCGATCTATTGAAAACCAAGTTTGGTGGATGTGTTATCTTACGAAATGTGAGGCTCCGTCAAGTCTATGGTCTATGCCAACAAGCCAGCGACGATTGATGAACTTCGTACGAATGTAGAGCATGAAATTGCAGCAGTATCGGCCGGTTTATGCATGAAACCCGCCGAAAATTAGGTTCAGCGTCTGGAATTCTGCAAGCGTGCCTGTGGTGGCCATGTGAAAGAAATCAAGCTCTATAAATAGTGGCATTGAATGTGTTTTCACAGAAATACAAAATTTCATTGATATTGCAAACCGTTTTTGTTTTATTTAAGAACAAAAAATTTTGTGGCGCTCTTACTGCAAATCCCGTTAACTCACATATCGAGCTTACACGGAAATAACAAAAAGTTCACACAGTCTAAGCATATTTATCGATTCGACTACGCGTGCATTTTATTTGGAACAGTCCGGTTCAAATTTGATCTTGGGTGCATACACTCAATTTGGGTATTTTGCGTGACTTAGAATTTAGTATTACTACCCATAGATAAGTTTATTGCACACACTCTCATAGTTGCAACTCTGACTGCTTTTATTTTCCACCATAAAAGCGGCGAAAATGCTCGTCGAAACATAGAGAAGTATGCAGACACACACTAGCAAAATGGAACGAAATGATTGTACAGATAAAACATCCAAATGAAGAGTGCAACTCAATTTCATATAAAACAACACGCGACCCCAAAAAGGTGACTCGACTACATGCCTTTGTGAGTTGAACGCCAACGAAATAGCACAGCAGTCATAACCCACTCAGCCATTCGCGGTTGATACTTGGACTGACACACACATATTTACACATGTTTACATAGGAAATCCTTACGTGTGGCATATACGAATTTTCCACAGTGCTGCACACTATTTGTGAGCAACTTGTGCCACACATAACTGTACAATACATGCAACAATACCGCAATGGTACAAGACTTCAAAACTTCAATATTCAAAGCGCTCGAATGATGCAGTGCTCTATTACTCCACACACACATATATAGTGCATATATGTAACTATTTATTTCTACATGTGTTTGTGGGTGTTTATGTGTGTGGGTGTGCTTGGTCGTCCGCACGACTTACCTGATACACAATCATTGCAATAACATCGCAATGCGGTTGATTTATGGCGAGAAACTCTTTTATGACCTTCGTCAATATTTCATTCGGTGGCACTAAATCACGTATAATTTGGCACAACACTTGTCCATAAATCCAGGCGGCATCACGCGTTGATGATTTAATACAATGTAGCAGTATATCGACTTTATCGGTCTGTTGGGCGATTATCTCCGGTTCGTCTTGGACAATGCCGTTGGAGAGTTCCGTATTTTCCAGTTGCTTGGCTGAACCTGTAAGTAATACAAAATATATAAACATATAAATATACTCGTTTATGTAGCTATACAAGTACTCTATGTAAATATGTACATATATACTTATATGTATATCTGATCATAAGTATACCCAACACATATGGTGCCGATAATTGAACTCATCTCGCCGAGTTTTGCGGAAACGACTGATTAGTTTCAGCTCTCTTTCAAGCACAGCCAGTAAGTAAGCCTTACTTTTACTGCTTACAAACACATATACATAAGTACGTAAGTATGCAAGCAAGCGATAAAGACAAATGTACGAAGTTCATGTCGTGTCGCGCTGAATTAGCAGCAATTTTTTTCCTATCCGCTGGAGTGTGAACTTGATTTAGAGGGCAGTTATTTGTTGTCTTTATGTATTAACCACCCAACAATTTGCCAGGAAGTAAACGAGAAAATATAGAGCTTTAATATGAAAATATATGAGGTGACCTTTCAGAGGCGTACAATTTCCTAGCAGGATATTCCACTTCTCGACCTACTGCTTAGGGATAGTACAATCAAGTGGTATACCGACAGCTCTAAAACGTCGGAGGGAATTGGTGCAAGAGTTGCATTAAACTCTTCATACCTATGGGCAGTTTTCCGAGCATTTTCCAAGCAGAAGTCTTTGCCTTAAGTGGGTGTGTAGAGCTAAATCTCTAACGCAACTTTTGCAACGAACTTAAAAGTATACTTAGCGACAGCCAAGCGGCACTTAAAGCAATCTCTGCCTACGAGATCAAATCGCTACTGATGCAGGTGTGTAGTGAACGACTGAATATTCTAACGGAACGTAACTTAGTGCACCTTATCTGAGTGCCCGGTAACAAAAGTATATCCGGGAATAAACTGGCTCATGAGCTCGCCAGCTCCTCAGCATACACTAACATCGTAGGACCTGAACCCTCCATTGTGGGTCATCATACCATGAAGAAGCTGCGCCGCAAGGAAGAAAGAGTAGGCAGGGAGAGGTATTGGCAACAACTCCAAGGCATGTGGCATGCCAAGTTGCGTGGTTACACTCTCAGCTAGTTTAAATGTGTAATCGATCTCCCTAGGAACAAACTCAGGCGACTTGCCGCATTCTACACTAGCCACTATGACTTTCACAGGAGTAAAGAATTTCATGGAATTTTGTTTTATGTAAATAATTTTTGTAGCGCTCTTACTGAAAAAAAACCCTCTCTTAAAGTTGCGGCCATTGACTTCGAACTTCGGTGGTAAATTTTAATCAATTCGATTCGTTGTCGGATCATTCTATGAGGAAATGTCTATCCTTACTGAAGAAAAATGTAAAAAGAGCGGAATAATATATAGCGTCGTTTGCTATCTGTCTAATTCTATTGTCCTTTCTGTCTAATTCAATGGCGTCCCTATTGAAAACCCCGTTATTATGAGGTTGTCTCCTAAGTAGGGCTTCAATATTTAGTGTTGCCACCTTTGGCAGCCATTACAACCAAAAAGCACTTGAGGCGTGCTCTCTACAAGCGTGTGTGGTATGTTTTTTCGAAGTTCTGCAATCAATTAAAAATTATTCGTTTATTGAAACGACAAGAAGATTGGTCAACCAAATATTGCCATAGTATTTGGGATTCAGGCAGGATATGGTTGGAGCACTAACGTTTTTTGATAGAAATATGCTTTATCAATCTAACTTCGGATCATTGACTGCTAATATCTAAAGCCCTTTTGTCAAGTATCAGGCTCTAAATTTAAACTCAACTGTGGGACTATCTTGTCATTTTCGTTTTCGACCGTCAAGATTTGATAGACTACTTTAATTAAATAACCCCAAACTAACACATATTGACCTCCGCACTTTACAGTGGCTTGGATGCCCCTACTTTCGAGCCTCTAATGACTCTTTTGGTACTATCGCAAACCACAACCTGACGATTTTTGAAAAATGTTTTTAGGCGCGCATCCGTGTAGAACTGTTTTCACTCAAGAACTGAAGCCATTGGATCCCCGTGAACGTCGTGAATCTGTCGATTTTGCTTTGGATCAACCTGAAAATGATTACGATGCTTTAAAGAAAATCATTTTCTGTGATGAGGCTCACTTTTATCTGAGTGCTGCAGTAAAAACAAGAAACTTTCGACTCTGATGGGAAGAAAATATATTAATTATTCACGGGCAACCATTACATTCAGCTAAATTGACAGTTTTGGTATGGTTTTTGGTCTGGTGGAATCATCGGTCCGCACTCCTTTCGAAATGAAGCCGGCGATACCGTTACTGTCAATGGAGAGCGTTATAGAGCGATAATAACCAACCTTTTATGGCCGCCATCAGAAGAAGTTGATCTTGACAACATGCGGTTCCAACAAGACGGAGCTACGCGCTACACAGCAAGTGCAACAAACGAATTATTTCAAGAAAAGTTTGGAGATTCGATTGTTTCAAGGAATTGTGACACTGAATGGTCTCAAAGAAGTTGTGATTTTTCACCATTAGACTACTTCTTGAGGGGTTATTTGAAGTAATTGTTTAGTGATGCTTTCGAAGGTTTCCCGCCAAGGACTATAAGTTCGGCAGCAGTTTCTTAAAACGATTAGGAGACTGTTTTTGAAAGCAACGTAGCCAAAACAAAAGTCGTTACCTAGGGCTTAACGGGAGCGCGGCAGCTTCGGTTTTTCAATGCGCGGAAAGCAGTGCTGCCAATTGAAGCAGAACGGCTGACTGAAGCTTTAGCGGGCTCAAAGCTTGAATTCATCACTATTAACAAACAAAGGCTACTTAAATTAATATTTAAATTTTTTCCTCACAAGCAATTTTTCGGCAACAAACAGCTTTCACGAAGCTTTAACACAAAATAAAAAATTCCACAGTTTAAGTTTGCCAAAAACAAAAAACAAGAAATGAGGGTGCGTCTACTCATTTACACTCGCATAAATTTCCAGACGAATTATAATAAATTTACCGCTCAATTTTAATAGAACAGCAACAATATTTCACGAACGAATTTCCTTAAATTCTAAGCACGTCGCGCTTGAGAAATTACGCGCGCCGCTTTTCATGCAACAAAACAAAGCAACAACAACAGCAAAGCTTTTGCTAAAATCGTAAAATATTTTCGGCCACAAAGGCGAGTAGGCGCCGCAGCAGGCAGTCGAGTGGGTCCATATTGCGTGTGGCTCGAGCCCTAACGCCGCCCACACCCTCACCTTCCCCACCAGCAACAATCAACAACAGATGTGTGTTTGGCTGTATGCGAGCGGCAGTAATATAGAATTCGCTTAGTGCGCTAGCTTTCTAATTATCACCCAATTATTTCCAATATCAAAATCCTTTGCCATTTATTGCTTGTTATTTTGGCGCGCCCGCAACTTTCTTACACACCAGTGGCTGGCAGTAGAGCGCGCATTGATTCCCTGCTCATTGCTTTCAAAACGCATTCGCTTGGTCATTATTTACAGCGCTTCAGAGCGCAGCACGGCACGACATGGGAGGGGCGGCATAGAGCAGCGTGGAACAGCAACAGCAACGCCGGTGCCAATTTCGCCGATAATGTTCGAGCTAAGGCACCCCACAAGCCTACACTCCAGTCCGCAGTTGATATGATTGTATGTGTGTCCGTTCGTGTGCGCGCGCTCGACCCATGTTCGGCTTGAAAGGTTGATGCGGGCATTCGACCCTTTGTTTGGCTGTTGCTTCTCGATTGCCGTTGTTGTTGTTGCTGTGGGTTAGTATATCTAACGATACTGCAAGACCCCTTTTTACCCACACTCCGCACACACGTGCAGCCAGCCCTGTCGCTTTGGCATCGAACGCACATAAATAAATTTGCATTTTATATTTTATGGATTTTCTAGCAGGTTACACGCTCCGCCACACAACCTGGCGTCCACCACACCACGCTTACTGTGATGGCGCGGCTTGAGGTTGCGCAAAAAATGTGGAAAATAAATAAAGCCGGTTTAAAGCGTGCGGCGCAGTAGCGCAGACCTTGCGCAGGCCAAACCGCTAAAAAGAGCGCACAACAACAATACGAAATCAAAAAACACAACAAAAATCTGCTGTCCGAACTCTTTGCAACCGCCAGCTCCTGCCCTGAGGCACCCCTCTTACACAAGGAGCCAGTCTCGCAGTCCAGTCGCTGTGGGTGCCTGTGGCTTGTGGGGCCCAACTAGAGTTTCCTGCTTGGCACTGTTTTGCTTCTACTCGTATTGTCCTACTTTCACGCCGCCGATCGCTTGTTTGCCAAGCTTATTTGTTTATGCCACTGCCGGCCCGCGTTTGTGTGTATGTGCGTGCGACGCCTCGCTTTTATTGCTCTCACGTCTATCTGTTTGTTTTCAACTTTGTTGTCCACGTTGGCACTCAACTGTAAACTGTTTAAAATACGACAACAAAAGCAAGAACAATGGAGAAATCATTGAGCCCCAACAATGGGTGCGGAGTTCGGTCGCAAATATTGCAGGTAGTGATTGACGAGACTTAGTCAAGTAATGCTTGCAATGTGGACCGAAGTGTAAAGAATAGTGCGGGAATAACATTACAAATGGCTGGTCATGGAAAGGTAAGGGAGTAAGGGTGAGAGATATACTCAATTGTGAGGTAATTTTTATTTGTATTGAAATTTTCTTTACTTTTCGTATATTGATATTTTTGTTTGTATTGATTCCGATATTGGACTCATATAAGTAATGGTTGTGGTAAGTATAGGTATTGCGTTTTTATATTTTTTTTGCTACCAATATTGGTAGCGGTACTAATATTGGTAATGGTGTTGGTAATTGTACTGAACCTGATGTTTGTGGAGAAGTTGGTAATTATATGGATATTGGCAATCGAAGTAGTAATGCTGTTTGTGTTTTATATTATTTAATGGTAATGATATTGAGATTGGTAATGGTAATGGTGTTAGTAATTGTACTGAAATTGTTATTTGTAATGGAAGTGCTATTAGTAATATTAGGAAGTACTATACGTTTTGGTATTGGTGAGTAATGGTATTGGTATTGGTAATTGAACTCAAATTGTTATTTGTAATAGAAATATTATAAATATTGTTATTGATTTTAGTAATGTGACAGGTATTGGTAAGTTATGATTTGGTATTAATATTATTTCTGGTACTGTTAATAGTAATGGTACTGGTGTTAGTAATTGTACTGGTAATTTGTACTGGAAGAACTATTAGTATTATTAGGAAGTGCTTTAAGTATTGGTATTGGTAAGTAATGGTATTGGTACTGGCCATTGGACTGAAATTGTTATATGTAATTAATATAATATAAGTATTGGTATTGATTTTAGTAAAGTTACAGGTATTGGTAAGTTATGGTTTGGTATTAACAGCATTTCTGGACCTGTTATTGGTAATGGTTAGTAATTGTACTGGTTATTTGTACTCAAAGAACCATTAGTAATATTAGGAAATACTATACGTTTTGGTATTGGTGAGTAATGGTATTGGTATTGGTAATTGAACTCAAATTATTGTATCCAATGGATATACTAGAAGTATTGGTAATGAGTAATGTTACAGGTATTGGTAATTTTACTAGAATTTTTATTTGTAGAAGTACAATAAGTATTGGCAAGATATGGTTTGGTATTAATAGCATTTTTGGCACTGTTATTGATAATAGAACTAGTGTCAGTAATTGTACTGGTTATTTGTACTGGAAGAACTATTAATTGATAGTAAGTAATGACAATACTTTGATAATGATATTGGTACAAGCTATTGGTAATGGTATTTATATTGGTAATGGTAATGGTGTCCGTAATTGTACTGGAATCGCAATTGGTATTGGAATTTGTAATGACATGAGTATTGGTAATGTTATGTAGTAATGTTGTTGCTGTTGAAAAAGTGATATGTTGGAACTGGTATGAATAATTACATCTTATTTTTCATTATCTTTACCTCCATTCTAATAGATAACCCATTTATGCTTACTGATATTGGTTTTAAGGGGGTATTCTAGTTTAGAAATTTAAAAAATCGATTTTTTTTTTTATGTTTTCAAAGTTTAACCATTCAAGAATATGCGTACAAGAGCATTTTTCAAAATTCAAATTATTTTCGGAGATATAGGCATTTTTCTGACCCGACATCCAAACTGGTTCAGCCAGAAATAATCGAACAAAAGACATTAGGGAAACTTTAAACGCGTTTTTTTCAAAACTGACTTTTTCGGAACGATGCCCACGATGAAATTTTTATAGAGTTTTCTTTATAGGCTTGTCTTAGGTTGGAACTAGCGCCATCTCCAAATTTTTATTTTTATTATTTTTTAAAAATTCGAAATAGTCAGAAAAAGTGGTAAAAAAAAAATTTTTTTTAGGCAGTCGCCATTTTGTGAAAAAAAATGTTTCCCACTTTTCCGTAGTTCCGACCATTGCGACATTATTCTAGATTAATAATCTTTTTTTTTTTTCAGATAACTAGGAGGGTGGAAATCATGGGCATGGTCACGTGGAAATTTTTAGAGACCCCCCCACTTTGTCAGCTCATAATTTTTGAAATTTTTTACTTTTTTTAGTTTTTAATTTTTTCTCTACTCTTCTAAAATTAACAAATAACTAATAAAAAAATGGATGGTAAAAATATGAATTGTCTTTTTTTGCGACACTTTAAAAATTACCTGAAATTCATGCTTCCAGACTAGAATACCCCCTTAAGGAAAAAAAATTTTATTTTCGGCTACAATTTCTATTTATGTTGTTATTAAATTGAAGCAAGTAATTTTATGTACAAAGATTTTAATGGTAATTATTACGGATCACTGGTAAAACTTTCGTTTAGGGATATTGGGATATTGAGTTTGCCACGAAGTTCGTAATATCCAGATGTAAAAGTCGGGGACCGATAAAGAAAATATGTAATTATCATAATCCGTTTTCCTTTGTGTCTCTACGTAAACGAGTTCCTCAGTGTTTGAGATATTGATATTGATCTGAAATTTTGCAGACACACTTTTCTCCCAAAGAAGCTGCTCAATCGTCGAAATCGCCGAGTTCTGACTTTTAAAGCACATAGCTGTGATATAATTAACTTGTATGGACAAATTTTTTATTTCAAGAGTAGCTGAGGGTACAAATTTACCTATCAAAATCAAGGTAAAAGATTTTTTTGTACCCTTTTATGCTATAAGATAGGCACTTGTGTGCAGTATTTGAGCTTCGGTGTAGCCGAAGTTCGGTTTTTCATGTTTTATTCAACTTTAGAAGCTCTCGTTGGTACATATTAATTGCCTTAAATTTGGTTATGTCATTCAGATTGCTATGAGTCATTATTTAAGACAGTTATTTATAAAACTGCATTGCATCGATCTCATTTTCAGTCATTTGTTTCCCTAATGTATACTATGTTAAAGTACTTATAAATGAAAATTATGCCAAAAAACGTTGCCTACATTTAGGAGAATTATTATATAAAACAGTTGGCTTAGCCAAGTTCTGCACCTTACACATTGGCCTACCATATTAACCTAACCTAACCTACATATGTATATAACTTTTTTTTTTTTTGTTTTTTGTTATTATTAATAAAATTTGTTAAATATCAGAAAATATAAAAAAAGTTTGTGAATAATTTGATAGCAAAGATATTTTTGGAATTAAATCGAAAACGTGAAGGAGGTACAAATTAATTGAATATATATTAATAACCAAGCAAAGTCTAAATCTATTTTTAAGCAACTCGTAAATTTAAGCTTTCAAATTTTGTCTATTTTGCTTTATTATCTCTTATTTTAGTTCTATAATTGCACACTGTTCTTCTATGCACAATAAATCGCAACACATGTATACACACAAGCATAGTTTTAGGTATAACGGTATATACGAGTATGCATTTCAAATGATGTGCCGGATAAAAATTGAAAACAGCGGCATGTGGCAAAGCTGAAGAAATGAACAAACACACAAACCTTACATACACATACGTACATATATAGAGAGTAGTGTGCTTACGTAAGACTTCAACGTCAAGCTCGCCAGAGACAGCGCTAACATGGGGCAACTGGCAGAAAACCGCACCAATAGATTAGGAAGATTTTCGATTTACGAGGCAACCGACTATGCAAAACCATTTCTAGTACACGACACCAGTCAACATGTGACCTTAGAGAGATGCAGGTGATTTACTTGTTGTTCTTGTTGTTGTTGCGATTTTTCCCTGCTGTCAAGGTGTGATTGCAGACAACGATGAATGGCTGTGCGGATGGATTGTGGTGGAGGGAAAGTATGTTTGTGAAACGCCCCAGCTTCAACTGTTCACTCACGATCGAGTTCATGTGTGTGTCTGTGAGAGAGTATGGAGGTGTATATGTGGATGTGCGGCAATCCACGGGAACCGCATGGTTTAAGTATAAAATAAATTGTTTCAGCATTAGGAGCTTACCACTGTGTATGTGTGTAAGTATGTCTGCTTCGCAAAAATGTGTTGTGGGGTGGGGAACAGAGTTTGGGGGTGAAACAGCTGAACACGAGAC
This sequence comes from Bactrocera zonata, assembly GCA_037783105.1. Taxonomy (NCBI): domain Eukaryota; kingdom Metazoa; phylum Arthropoda; class Insecta; order Diptera; family Tephritidae; genus Bactrocera; species Bactrocera zonata. The sequence goes on along the minus strand of JBAWJQ010005982.1, from coordinate 885,290 downwards.
AAACCATAATATAAAGGTAAGCGTCGTTCTTTAAGTTACAAAAGAACTGCATTTTTTATAGTCACTTGCAAACAAATATTTTGTTAAACGTACTCAAGTATTTATTATTCGTATAAAAAACCTAAAGGTTATAGTAGTGATTCCAAAAATAAGACAAAAAAGAAAAAACATTAACTTCGGCTGCACCGAAGCTAATATACCCTTCACAAGTGCATTTCTTTTAGTAACTACGTGTGCAGTTTGTATGAAAGCTGTATGCTATAGTAATCCGATCTGAACAATTTTTTCGGAGATTTTTCCTTAAGCAGTAATCCATGTCAAATTTCGGGAAGATACCACGTCAAACGCGAAAGTTTTCCATACAAGCCCTTGATTCCGATCGTTCCGTTTGTATGGCAACTATATACTAAAGTGAGCCGATCTGAACAATTTCTTCCGATATTACATTATTTCTATGAACCCAAAAAATAAGGTGACATTTGAATTTAAACTGCGCGCGTCGAAGGATTTGGAGAATTATTTTTTTTTTAGGTTGGTAGTACTGTCAGTCATATTTATGTCAAATTTCATGTCAAAATATTCATTAGTGTTTGAGATACGTGTCGTTTTGTGAGCTGCTAAAAGTGAGTTTTTCGTTTTTTGCGATGTCGAAATTTGTTAAACAAAGAATTTGCATTAAATTTTGTTTACGGAATCCATTTTCCGCTGCGGATACGTTGAGGATGGTGCAGAAAGCCTTTGGTGATGAGGCTATGTCTAAAAAAATGTTTACAAGTGGTACAGTGGTAGTGAGTTCCAAGCTGGCCGTGAACGTGTCGAAGACGAGGAGCGTCCAGGGCGACCATCAACCTCAACCGATGAAGCTCACGTTCAACAAATCAAAGCTTTGGTCTTGAAAAACTGTCGATTAACTATTAGAGACCTTGCTGATGAAGTTGGCATATCGAAAGGCTCAGCCAATACCATTTTGAAGGATGTTCTAGGCCTCAAGCGCGTCAAATCTCGACTGGTACCGAAAACATTGAATTTTTCGGAAAAAAGGAGTCGCGTTGAAGTGTGTGAAACGATGCTTTTCGACTACCAGGGTGTCATGAAATGCATTATAACTGGCGATGAGACTTGGATCTATGCTTACGACCCCGAAACAACCGATCAATCGAGCGAATATCGTGCCAAAAGAGAGCCGAAACCAAAAAATCCCTCCAAAGTCGCTCAAAAATCAAGGTAATGTTGACTGTTTTCTTCCATTATCGTGGTGTTGTGCATTATGAATTCCTTCCAACCAGTCAAACAGTCAACAAGGAATATTATTTGAACGTTATGCGTCGTTTGCGTAACGCTATCCGCCTAAAAAGACCGGAATTGTGGAAAGACAATTCTTGGTTTTTACATCACGATAATGCACCAACCCATACTGCCCTTGTAATTCGTGATCATTTAGCCAAAAACTCAACCCATATCGTTCCGCAACCACCGTATTCACCTGATCTGGCGCCGTGCGACTTTTGGCTGTTCACCAAACTCAAAAGACCGCTCCGGGGACAACGTTTTTATACGATAGAGGAGATTCAAGCCGCAGCGAAGACGGAACTGAAGGCCATCCCGGAAAGTGACTACAACCAGTGTTTCGAAGATTGGAAAATCCGTTGGCATAAGTGCATTGCATCGGGAGGGGATTATTTTGAAGGGGATGAAATTAATTTGGAAGAATAAATAAAGAATTCTCAAAATAAATACAATGTCACCTTATTTTTTGGGCAGATGTTCACATGTTACTGTCACTTGATATCAATATCATCGGCATACGCCAGCAGCTGAACACTCTTATAAAAGATTGTACCTGCTCGATTAAGTTCTGCAGCTCGAAATATTTTCTCCAGCAGCATATTGAAGGAGTCGCCTTATCTGAAACCTCGTTTGGTATCAAACGGCTCGGAGAGGTCCTTCCCGATTCTGACGGAGCTTCTGGTGTTGCGCAACGTCAGCTTACACAGCCGTATTACTTTTGCGGGGATACCAAATTTGGATATCGCGTCATAAAGGCAGCTCCTTTTCTTGCTGTCAAAAGCGGTTTTGAAATCGATGCAGAGGGAGTGTGTGTCGGTTCTCTTATCACGGGTCTTTTCCAAGATTTGGCGCATGGTGAATATTTGGTAGGTTGTTGATTTTTCAGGTCTAAAGCCACACTGATAAGGTCAAATCAGTTTGTTGATTGTTGACGGTGGGCTTTAATCTTTCACACAATACGCGCGATAGAACAGTAAATGCAATGTTATGAAAGATATTTCAATCAATAATTTCTTTTATAAAATTGTAGTTGTAAGTTTACAACAAAAACCCGTTACTATTATGACAAACCCGATACTTTTCCGAATATAATTGAGTAATCACTTAATAATAATAAAATTGCAATACTATCCTTTGAGGCGCGCTAATTGTCTCGTTGCTAACAGTCCTTCATGCAAGGGCAGAAAGAAAACTTTATTTTATGCGAACTTAAATTAAGCGAAAAGTATTTTGTTGCTTTTGGTTTGACAACACTCGAGAATTGAATTTCATAAAACTAAAAAAAATTGCACAAACAAAACGCGCATGCAGTCAATTTTGATAAAATATTAAAAATAACGACCACTGGCACGCGCACACATACAAATATACATATGAACATGTATATAACGGTATTTGAGTTATAAATTTTGCCATAAAGGACATGCCGTCTCGTTGATACCGCGCGAAATGCACCTAAGCAGCAAAAAATTGTGTAATGTCCGGACAAAAAACTTGAAAGCTCACACACACACACACACACGCACGCATACAAATGCCAATAAACACACATATTACAAGCGAATAAATGGAAAAGCCAAAACCAAACCCAACAGCGTCATCAAAATCAAGTTAAAGCCAACTTTGCGCGCGCACGTCAGAAAAAATGCGCGAACAACAACCATCAACAAGAACAACAGCGCACAACAGGCAAAAAAAGCGTTGAGCAAAAGTGATACAACGGCACTTTTGCAACAATTTCACGAATTCGTTTCATATATTGAAACTTTTATTTGCCATTCGACAAGCGCGCGCGCGTCCGCGTTTGTGTGTGTGTGTGTGTGAGTCAGCAAAAACTTGTTGTGCGGACTAACCGAGGGATGCGCCAAATAAACACCCGGCCAGCCGCGGAATACTGGCGACAACAGTGAAACTAGTATTTTCGCGGATTGAGCTGGCATTTCCGAGCTTCGACTGCGTTTTTTATTTTCTGCTCGCCGCAGCTGTTGTTGTTGTTGTGCTTTGGAGCGCTGCGCAGATATGCGACAATAGTTGCCAACATCAACCTGTGCGCTCTCAAAGCAAATTGCATAGTTGTTGGGGGCGTTGAAGTGTTGCCCTGCCGGTTATTCCACCGCACTCATTCCGCTCGCACCTCCATTGCACCAGGTGGCTGCCAGACGCAACGACGATGTTGTTGCTGCACTTGCTGCAGGTAGCATCCACATACCAAACATACGAGTGTAATGAAGCAGTTATTTTACAAGTCGCTTTGAAAATTGTATGGAACCGATTCTACCAGCATTGGACATGAAGCTCGTGATCTCGGCGACATTTGATTTCAACAAGACGACGCCACTTCCGCCGCACATCACATAAATCAATGGATTTATTGAGAGAACACTGCGGTAAGTATGTATTATTATAGGGCACATCGACTTTTAGCGCGTGTTTTCCAAACGACCAGTGCCCCGTTTTAGTAGCTGTAAGTCTGAAAAGACCATCTCTGGACCCATATACCCATAATACCGTGGTTCCGATCTTGTAATACTGGGAGCATAGCTGTTTTATTATCTTACAGTTGGCTATTGATTTCCATCTGGTCTGACACCAGACACTCCGTTATATGGTTGCCACATACAATAATGAATTTCAATGGTTTAAAATTTTCACGTCTTCAGTTTGCGAACTTCGGAAATGGTTTAAGGGGGTATCCTACTCTGAATTTTGAAAAATTCGATTTTTTTTCATATATTTAAAGTTTAGACTTTCAAAAGTATGACCTTGGAAGGATTTTTCAAAATTCGACTTATTTTCGGAGATACAGCCGATTTTGTGAAGTGGCATCCGTGTTCACTAGAATTGTCTCCTAAACTTTAAACGCGTTTTTCTCGAAACTACTGTTTTCCACACGGTACCGGCATTATCTCAAGTTCTATAAAACCGATTTACTTGAAATTTTGTGTGAACCTTCTTTATATAATCCTTTATCGTTCCTACCAGCATCGTGTCAAAATTATTGTTTTTAATATTTTAAAAAAAATTCAGGAATTTCAAAAAAAAGCGTAAAAAATTATTTTTATTTTCAGCCAGTCGCCATTTAAAAAAAAAAAAATTTTATTAATTAAGAATTTATTTCGATTTTTTTTTTCAGACCACCAGGAGAGTCAGGATCACTGTCACCAGGATGCTCCATTTTTTTTACACCTGTCTCTCCCCCCTCTAATTATTTTAATTTTTAATATTTCTTGTAAAATTTTTTTCTGTATTCTTAAGATATCAATAAAAACACCATAAAAAACGGATAGTAAAAATATTTTTGGTTTTTTTTTTTTAAATAAAATTCAAAAAACTGCCCAAAATTTGATTTCTCGAGTAGAATACCCCCTTAAAAGTACAAAACTTTCCTTTACATAGTTCGACAGACTTCTAAAATCTGTTTTCTCTCTGGTCCCACACTGAATTTCCTTCCATATTTAAAGATTCGTTTGTGTTGTTTAGCGTGCAATAAGTATTGGAGTATCTTGAACTAACTGCGTGCCACTTTACATATTTAAATGATCTTAGTACGAATGTACAGTCGTGATTTTCGAATGCTTCCACATATTCCAATAATATTAACATCTGAAGAATTTTTTTTTAAATTATTGTTAATTTGACAACGTCACAAAAAACAATGTGAAAAAAAATATCTTCCAAATTGTGAGCTGTGTTGCCAACTAATGGACCCTTTAGCCTTTTGGTATATCAAAATGTATGAATATAATTCCATTCATACTATACTTCCCAGCGAGTGCCATTTTCTGTCCTTTGGTATTTAATATTTTATTTTTTGTTGCTGTTGTTATTTATGTACACAGTTTTGATTACTTTTACATAACTGTTCTATTCTAATTGAAGCAGTTTTGTTGTACAAAAGTCACACAAATTGTCATGCACAATTCTCACGTGAAATACACACCATGCAGGGACCGCAGGGCGTATGATGAACTTTTTTATTACTCAGTATGTGTACTCGTCGCTTTGAATATGCGCTTAACATACTATAGGCAATTAAGAGAGATAATAATAATAACAATAACAAGAAAGACAAACACATTAGATAAAAATTTGGGCTTTTGCAGTCACCGAGCTGATTTTGCGTTTTGCCTTGATTATTCGAACATTTTTCTTTCAAACCATAACACAGATGTCCCGAAATGTATGCTGGCCAGTTTTTAAAAAGGTATGTATTACCATAATATTGTTAAAATATCTTTTCCATATGACTCAAGCAGCTCACGACTTCCGGCCTTTGACCAAGTATCCTCTGGGTAGCCTAAGAACATCTGTTTGAAGGCAAGCTAAAGTGAGAAGGCGAAATATTCCCTACTTAGGGTTGTGCGCTGGGTTTGGACCCGCCACGTAAAAAACACCCCCAGTGAATAGTAACAACCAACCTCTGATAAGTGACCCCCCTTCTGATGACGACCATGGCAAACGAATTAAGGACTACGAATTGAGGGCATGCACCTGGAATGTCCGGTCCCTTAATTAGGAAGGTGCCGCTGCCAAGCTGGTTGATGTCCTCATGAAAATAAAGGCTGACATCACCGCCGTCCAAGAAATGCGATGGACGGGACAAGGACAGAGACAAGTAGGTCCTTGTGGCATTTACTACAGTGGCCATATAAAAGAACGCAAAATTGGTGTTCGATTCGTGGTGGGAGAGAGACTCCGTCGCCGAGTACTATCATTCACTCCGGTGAATGAACGTCTAGCCACAATCCACATCAAAGCGAGGTTCTTCAACATATCGCTGATTTGCGCCCACGCCCCGACGGAAGAGAAGGACGATGTGACCAAAGATGCCTTTTATGAGTGCTTGGAGCGCACTTATGAGAGATGCCCCTGCCACGATGTCAAAATCGTGCTTGGCGACTTTAACGCCAGGGTGGGCAAAGAAGGTATCTTTGGCACTACGGTCGGTAAATTCAGCCTTCACGAGGAAACATCCCCAAATGGTTTGAGGCTGATCGACTTCGCCGGGGCTCGAAATACGGCTATCTGTAGTACTTGATTCCAGCATAAGAAGATACATCAAGCTACCTGGCTGTCTCCGGATCGAAAAACCACCAACCAGATCGATCATGTTGTGATAGACGGAAGACACGTCTCCAGTATTTAAGAGGTGCGAGCGCTCCGAGGTCCTAACATCGACTTGGACCACCATATTGCTGCAGCCAAAATTCGTACCTGCCTCTGTGCAGCAAAAAACGCACGCCAACAAACACAAGGAAGGTTCGACGTCAAGAAGCTGCAATCACAACAGATAGCCGAACGATTTTCTACCTGACTTGCACTCCTGCTATCTGAGAGCACTCGTCAACCACTCGATATAAGGGAACTGTGGGACGGCATTTCAAACTCCTTACGTACAGCTGCAACCGAAACCATTGGTTTTCGGAAAGTGCAAAAGAACAGCTGGTACGACGAGGAGTGCCGTGTCGCAGCAGAGAGAAAACAGGCTGCCTACCTCGCAACTTTTAGATCCACCAAAACACGTGCGGGATAGACTAGATACCGATAGTTGAAAAGGGAAGCGAGACGTATTTGCAGACAGAAAAAGAAAGAGGCCGAAATGCGGGAGTATGAAAAATTTGATAAGCTGGCCGACAGGGGTAAGGCTCGAAAATTCTATAATTCTCGAATTGAAAGACAGCGTCTACGCTGGCTAGGTAATGTTGTCCGGTTGGACGAAAACACTCCAGTTCTGAAAGTACCCGACGGGGGAAGCAGGGAAGCAGAGGAAGAGGAAGATCTCCACTTCGTTGGAAGTACCAAGTGGAGAAGGTCCTGGCTTCGCTTGGAATATCCAATTGGCGCCAAGTAGCGAAGAGAAGAAACGACTGGCGCGCTGTTGTTAACTGTTAACTCGGCTATAATCGCGTAGGTGGTGTCTACGCCAATAAAGAAGAAGAAGTTTCCTCTGTCTATAGAGTACCCCAATCAGAGTGAGTTTTTCATGATGTCTTAGTGATGGCTTGTCGCCAAATGCGACAATTTTGTACTCAATCGATCAAAAATGAGCATCATCTTTGAAACAAATTTTTTAAAGAAAATCGGGATTGGTGGCCATCTCTTTTTGACTTCACTCATCGAACATGTAACGCCTTTGATGCTCGTTCGGTCCGGTTATTATGAAATGACAAACCAAACTGTGTACAAATCGAGTAACAGATATCAAAAAATATTCGAAACACCCGTTATTTTCTTCGGATTTTCGATAAATTTTCGACCCCAATCGCAGTGACAACTGCGTTGAACAGAGCGGCATAGTAACACAACTGAAACGACTGCAATAAAATAACGGCTTTCAATATGCACATACAAACATATGTACATATGACAACACATACACACGACGAAGCCACAAAATCATACAAGTCTACACTCACACAGGCTAAAGCTCCGATGCAAAATGGAGTTAATCCAATTTAATCGAAATCGCAGCGAATAAAAAATATCGCCAGCTGCACATTTCGCTTAATGACTGCGTTATTATTACCGTTAGACGCGTCGCTGTGTGGGCGAGTCGCCGGCATATCGGGCACACATTCGGTGAATTTTTGGTTAGTTTTTTCGATGTTTTTCTAAGCCATAAACGCTGTTCTACATTTCGCACAGCGCACCGCGCCTCACTTCTCGCGCACGCTTCCAATAACAACAATTCAACGGCTGGTTTAATAAACTGCATACAACAACTACAACCACAACAAAAACGTGCAGCATATGACCAAATGACCCAACAATCTGAGCACTCCGTGCCGCCACCGACGCTGCTGTTGCGCCTTTGGTCGTCGGGCGTTGGACGGGATGCCCTCGCTGGCCGGATTATGGCCGAAATCCATTTAGCCAATCGAAATTTCTGTTGACTGGCGCCGAATTGCATAAAAGTTAAATATTAAACATAACAAGTAAACAGAGAGAGTCGCACAGTAAACAAAATAGAAATAGGAACAACAACAACACAGCAACAGCAGCCATACACATGTGTATGCAACAACAACAACCATCTAAATTAACAAGCCAAATGCCAAGCTTGTAATTGCATTTGTTCATTGGTTGTCAGCGGCGCCGCATAAATACCCGTAGGCATCAGCCGGACGCTGTGGCGAGGGCGGGGACATGGACTTGAGCGAAAAGCGCAATTAAAGCTTGTGTTGTCGTCACTGTATTGTTGTAGCTGTGACGGCACTAATAGAATAACATTTGCTAAAAATATAATGATAATGACTGTTGCACGGTGCAGTGTCGTGTTGTGGCACGAGATGCCGATGCATGCGACGTCGCGCGGCTGAATTCGATAGGTCAGTGAATTGAAATGGCGGCGAGTATTGCCTGTGGCAGCTGACGGCAGTAAGCGGCGAGAAGAGATAACAAGCAGGCATGTTCACATTTGTAAGCTTTACTTTAGAGTAGTTTTGAAACAATAAATGACGCTTTGATCTAGGAGGCAGTGCTTTTTAATTGAATAAGTTGCATTTATTTACCTGCTAAATAAATTTGACACCGAATCGATAAAAAAAATCTTATGTCTTTTGTATGTTAGTTCACAGTGTGATCTCCATTATCAAGCAGTCAAACTTTGTCTGGCGATTCTTGCCATGGAAGACAAGTTGTTCAGCCCGTTCGCTTGAAATTTTGCATTTCCAATGAAATCACGACTAGGGAATCATTGAAAATGTTGCAGAAGCCTTCAGAGTAGTCTACTTTACCGAAAGCACTCAAGTATTTGGAAGACATACTACTGTGCCTGACATTGTATTTATTTTGAAAATTCTTTATTTATTCTTCCAAATCAATTTCATCCCCTTCAAAGTAATCCCCTCCCGATGCAATGCACTTATGCCAACGGATTTTCCAATCTTCGAAACACTGGTTGTAGTCACTTTCCGGAATGGCCTTCAGTTCCGTCTTCGCTGCGGTGTCCCCGGAGCGGTCTTTTGAGCTTGGTGAACAGCCAGAAGTCGCAAGGTGCCAGATCAGGTGAATACGGTGGTTGTGGAACGATATTGGTTGTGTTATTGGCGAAATGATCACGAATTACGAGGGCAGTATGGGATGGTGCATTATCGTGGTGTAAAACCCAAGAATTGTCTTTCCACAATTCCGACCTTTTTAAGCGGAAATGACGCATAACGTTCAAATAATATTCCTTGTTGACTGTTTGACCGGTTGGAAGGAATTCATAATGCACAACACTACGATAATCGAAGAAAATAGTCAACATGAGCGACTTTGGCGCGATTTTTTGGGTCTCGACTCTCTTTTGGCACGATATTCGCTGGATTGATCGGTTGTTTCGGGGTCGTAAGCATAGATCCAAGTCTCATCGCCAGCTATAATGCGTTTCATGACACCCTGGTAGTCGGAAAGCATCGTTTCACACACTTCAACGCGACGCCTTTTTTCCAAAATATTCAATGTTTTCGGTACCAGTCGAGTCGCTTGAGGCCCAAAACATCCTTCAAAATGGTATTGGCTGAGCCTTTCGATATGCCAACTTCATCAGCAAGGTCTGTAATTGTTAATCGACGGTTTTTCAACAGCAAATCTTTGATTTGTTGAAGGTGAGCTTCGTCGGTTGAGGTTGATGGTCGCCCTGGACGCTCTTCGTCTTCGACACGTTCACGGCCGGCTTGGAACTCACTATACCACTTGTAAACAATTTTTTTAGACAAAGCCTCATCACCAAAGGCTTTCTGCATCATCCTCAACGTATCCGCAGCAGAAAATTGATTCCGTAAACAAAATTTAATGGAAATTCTTTGCTCAACAAATTTCGACATCGCAAAAAACGAAAAACTCACTTTTAGCAGCTCACAAGACGACACGTATCTCAAACCCTAATGAATATTTTGACATGAAATTTGACATAAATGTGACTGACAGTACTACAACCTAAAAAAAAAAATAATTCTCCAAATCCTTCGACGCGCGCAGTTTAAATTCAAATGTCACCTTACGACACAGTGGTTGTGAAGTCATCAAAGCCTTGCCCATTCGGCTCGTCCGTCCAACTTTCTTAATGACGGTATCATCGAAAAGATTAAGTGAACAGTACTTGAAAATCGTCGTATTGTCATCAGGTATGCCATTTAGACTTATACCAAAAGACCTGAACTGAATCTGTTTCAGGAACACATCGAGTAGATGTCGCAAGTGAGGTGCTTGACAACGCAGCGGTGGACACCTCATTCATTATTGGTGATGAGATGTGCTCGAAACAGTTCAAAAATCTAGCGCATGGTGCCCCAACTATTAACCGAAACCGAAAAAGCTATGTCGAAATCGGTCATAAATCAAGATGATGCCCATCGTTTTATTTTATTCCCATAACTTCGTTCCAAACAGTCCATAGAAATAGTATTTCGCAATGTTACGACTATTCAAATAACTATTCTAATGCGACTTATTAGATTATATAGAGTCAGATGAACTCTATTCAAGAAAAATATGAATAACAAAGGACTGTGGGTAACGCATAATGGAAAATTTTGGACAAGTGTTTATTGAGTCTGCAGTGCCGAGTATAGAGTGCGACAAGGAGACAGAATTTGTTTCGGGGGAGGTTGTACTCTCTAAAACTTGCTAGGTTTTAACCTCCCAATTGCAACTTGGCGTAGCGCATTCCTGCTACTTGCTACCAGTGGCGTTCCCTCCCCACTTTTATCTCCGTGCGGAGAAACTGTTCTATGTTGTGGATCCCCACCGCTCTATCATCTAGAAATCCACGGCAGAGCGGGCTAGTTCATCGACCAGTTCATTGCCGGCTACCCTTTATGCACCGGCACCCAGATCAGGTGTACACGGTTGCAAACTGATAGGCGATTCAGCCTTCATACACACTCCTCCACTAATAGCCATTTGACTTCATACCTTGAGATCGCTTTTAGTGCCGCTTGACTATCGCTGAGTATAGCGAACCGGTGCACTATGGCCGAAATTGGGATTTTAGCGGCAAAAAGTCAATTTTTCAAATTTAAATTTTTGCAATTATTTTGATGGTGTTCAATACCCAACATATTGATAAGAAAAAATTAAAAAAAAATTACTGTTGGCAACCCTGTTTATGTACAAACAGCTGGTAATGTTTACAAATTTTTTAGTACGTGTTAATACAAGTGAAGCAGCAAAATTTTTATAAAATTAAAAACTGTTTTTTAATAATATATTCTTGTAAAAAAAACTTTGTAAATATGAGTTCTATTACTCGAGGTGAGTAATTTTACTATATACAAATATAGTTTGCTAAATGTTTTTATTTCGCACTTATTTTGGTGGTTTTTTGTATGTATTTTTTTGTGAAATTGTGAAGAGTTTTATCGTTTTTCGTGGAGTAAAACTAAAAATGTTTTGAAGTGTCATTGGAACTATTTACATGTGATTGTTTGTAGAAAACTCAAGTTTCATGTCATGGTAAAAGTGTATGCATTTGACTGCTAATGAACGAATTTTTAATACTTTTGTAGAAACACTCAGGTTCAAAAATTCTGAACTATTTGAGTTTTGGTTGAGAAGCAACAGGAATATTTCGAATTACATAAAAGGAAAGATTTCATACGAAATTGACAGTGAATTAAGTAAATTGATATGTACTAAAGCTCGGAACTTATCTAATTTTATTAAACTTAAATGGAATAAACAATCCAGAAATGAGAATGCATTTAGAAAATATAATAAGAAATGGTTGAGTGGGGAAACAATTTTTGTAATACCGAAAAAGATTAATACTATTGGGTGACCAAAACTGACGTATGATGATAGCTGTGAAAGAAATAAAAGGAGATTAGCTTCCGAATTAGCTTCCCAGCAAGGAGACAATGCGCAATTATTAGTTCATGCTGCCTCTATATCTGCCAAAAAATCCCACGCAACGGATTTGAAATTTGTCCTACAGCAAGTTGCTACATCTCCAAATCGCCCATCCAAAATTCGAGAAGTTCTTAATACTAGCCATAAAGAAGTTACGCCAGTATCACCTGATGAAGCTCCAATGTTTGTGTTAGAAAACGGATTAACTAAAAAGGTGTACTCAAATATGCGGCAATTAAACATAAAACACAATTGCGAATGAAAGCTCTGTCGAAGTGTCGTTGCAAAATTTGTTAGACCACACAGCTAAAAGAATTCTTGAATATCAAGATGAAGTATTGTGTACAATGGATGTTGAAGAATCGATCCTAATTTTGAGCTACGGGTTTGATGGTTCTACCGGTCACAGCTTGTTTAAACAAAAATTTGTGGAAAATACTTCGGAAAGTTTCGATCATTCCCTTTTTGTGACATCAGTCATTCCAATAAAAATAATTTCATCAGCAGGGTATAACATTTGGGTAAACCGTACACCTCAGTCAGTACGCTTTTGTAGACCTTTAAAAGTGGAGTTTCTTAAAGAAACAAAAGAGCACATTTTAACTGAAAACCACAACATAAAGAAACAGATTGAGGAGTTAAAACCACTACAATACACACTAAGTAATGGGAAAAAAATTAAAGTAAAATATAACTTATATATGACATTAATAGATGGGAAAGTCTTAAATGTGTTGACAGAAACTAAAAGTGCACAGCAATGTCCCATCTGTCATGCCGGTCCAAAGGAATTTCAAACTATAAGAAACTTTGATTCTCCTTATTTTGAACCGAAGACCGACGCTTTGAAATATGGATTAAGCCCTTTGCATGCGTGGATTCGTAGTTTCGAGTTTGTTTTAAAACTTTCATACAAGCTAGATTTGAAAAAAATGGCAAGTTCGTGGAGCAGAAGAGAAGAGAATCCTGGCAGAAAAGAAACAAAAAATTCAAAAAGAGTTTTTGCTTCAAATTGGGCTTCATGTCGATAAGCCGAAAGCAAATGGCAGCGGCAACACCAACGATGGCAACACAGCTAGAAGAGCATTTTCTCGCACGGACCTTTTAGCATCTATTACTGGTATAAATATTGATTTTTTGAAACATTTACACATAATCTTAATTGCTCTCTCCTCTGAATTTGAAATTGATGCTCAAAGGTTTCGTGATTATTGCATTAAAACCAGTGAAATATTTTTCCAAAACTACGAATGGTACTCTATGTCTGCCACAATACACAAAATATTAGTGCATTCGTCACAAATAATTGAGGCTTCAGTAGTACCCGTAGGTGTCCTGGCAGAAAATGCATCTGAGGCGCGAAACAAATTTTATAAAAAAGATCGAACTGGTCACGCTCGAAAGGATTCAAGAGTGCACAACATACTTGACATGTATCATAGAGCTATGGATAGCTCTGACCCATATATTTCAAGTTTATGTTTGCAAGAACGTGCAAATAGTTCAAAAAAACTTCCTTTTCCTCGAGAAGTCATTGATCTTTTTAAAATGCCTGAATTGCCACCAGAATTGTTATTACCTTCAACATCTCAAGAAGCCTCCAGCTGCAATTATAGTTATGATTCCGATGTAAGCTTAGAGTCGATAAATAATTATTCATTGGAATTAAAAGCGGCTGAAAACGAAGATTAAGATTAATCCATAAGCATTTACAACTTCTTTAAAATTATAAATTTATGAATTAAAAAATAAATTAATTTCTTGGTAGCATTCAATATTTTTTTAATAGTGGGCGCGGGCCGCCCATTTTTTCTAAAGCTTTTTTTGTCAGAAGAAGTCCGTTATCAAAATTTGATGAAGCCAGCGTTTTGGTAAGTATTTTTGGCGACAATTTGGGTTTTGGATATAGGAAAAAAAGAGGGCGTGGACCGTTCAATTTTTTCTCAAGTTGCTTTTTTGTACCAGGAAGTACGTTTTGCCACTACTTTGAAAAAAGGGGGCGTGGCACGCCCATTTTGTTCTCAAATCGATTTTTTTATCATTAGAAGTCTACACACCAAATTTGGTGAAGCTAGCTTGCCAGAAAGTATTTTTTGCCGCTAAAATCCCAATTTCGGCCATAGTGCGGTGGTTGCGATAATTGCGTTGGAGATTGAGTTCCTCACACTGACTGAAGACAAAGACTTCTGTTTTAATAATGCTCATCCATCATTCCTCTGGCATAGATAGCTTGGTATGCGGTCCCGCAATACCAATGCTTTTAGTAGTAGGTCGAGTGGGTTATCACTCCACCCCGCATTACTGCCGAGAGTAACTTTAAATTTCTTCGTGAAGTTTACCTTCTTCGTATCGCCGTAACCTTCTTGGAAGAAAGGTCAGTGGTGTATCTTCCCCTAAGGCCTTCATTTGTTGAGACGAAATTATCTTCCCTTTGCCATACCCCTCTGCTGCTTAGCAGCATGGTGAGAGCTCCCGCCTGACTTCAAGTGCTGCGATTGCGCATTGCCCCTGAAGCGCAGACGCAAGCAAGTTATTGCAACTGCGATAGTTGAATGTCTACCGCATACCGCGTTGCCTTCGATGGCCAAGCAACCGCTCCATAAGTGACAACAGGCCTTACGATCATGCTATACAGCCACCTTATGATACCTGCCTCCAGATGCCTTTTCCACCGTAGGGAAAAGGGACCAAGTCAAAACGACTTTTTTTTGAAGCAGTCATTGTGTCAAAAGTGAAATTGATAGAAAATTTGATAATGATACACATTGTTATTGTTATATATTTCAGAGCTTAGTTATAACCAGAGAGCTTATGCTACGATTTATGAGCACTTCACATCCAACTAAATCGCCATAGTCATTAGGTAGACACATTTTTATAAAATGGTGGCAACTTCTATGTGCCTCTAATGTTATTTTCACTATCATTTTTGTTTTTATAATTAATTACATAATGGCAATTATTGCTATTGCAGGTAAAAATATATTAACCCAATTTAACAGAAGGTAATTGCATAATTATTTTAGTTTCAAAAATATTTTGTTGCTATTTTTGTAGAGTTTTCACTTTTAGACATAGCGATGTGGCATCACTAATACACACGAGATTATGTGTGTGTTTTATGTGCGCCACCACAGCATTTGCATAAAATTATTAAATTTATTTTACAGCAGCTCTCACACACACACACGTGGCTCTTTCAATGCATTTTAAACTGAAATCGCCTGTGTTCCATTTTCGACACTCATTTTAATTAAATTTATTTTTGGTCGCAGAAAATTTCGATTGCACTGTGAAAATTTCGCATTCTATTTTATAATAATAGACTTTTGTATTGGTACACACTTACCCATATACATGCAGGTGAGCAGCAGCTGCAGTGCCGGTATTGAGAATCGCTCATTCTCCAGCTTAACCAATTCCAATGCTAATTTTTCGATTTTGTTGCGCAACATCGGCGTCACAATGCCGACAGCTGGTGAACCAACGGCACTACCGGCAGTCGACGCGCCTGATGATGTGCTCATGCCACTATTACCGGTATTACTAATGACCACCATGCGTTCGAGACCCTGGAAGTGGAAATAAAATACAGAAAAAAATTATTT
Source organism: Bactrocera zonata (assembly GCA_037783105.1). Classification (NCBI taxonomy): domain Eukaryota; kingdom Metazoa; phylum Arthropoda; class Insecta; order Diptera; family Tephritidae; genus Bactrocera; species Bactrocera zonata. The sequence continues at coordinate 869,559 of JBAWJQ010005982.1, read as the reverse complement.
GAAATTAAATGATTAGGTGGCAGCATCAATTTTAGGTTACATTAGATTCTGAAACTGATACCCAAGAAGGGAGAATACTAGGGCTGCTAAGATTAGTGCTTTATAATGTCTGAAAAGTTTCTAAAAAGCGAAATTATATCTCTATAAAGAAAAATCTGCGCCTTTATGCTTCACTTACATGCTTCACTCTCAGATACTTTAGAAATGAGCTAAAAAAAAGGTTACAGAATGATTCTGAAAGATCTTCACCCAAACAACTTCGACAACTCACATTCGATACAATTATTTAATATCAAAGCAGGATAAAGGCGCTTCGATCAATGTTTCCAAACAGCGAACACATCGCCTCACAAGCACCTAAAAGTGCAATCCTCATCTTTATATCTTATCTTTTCTTAATAGCAGCAGGCATAGTTTATGTTGGCCACATTTTTTGAGATTCTATTCGATAGACCATGAACTCTGTAGTCCTCTGGATACAAATCTGCACGACCAAAAAGTCAATAATCTGAAATCAGGAATATTGCTTTAAGAGACTTATGGGAAATTTTTGCCTGACGCAGAACCTTGCTGGAAGATCCGATGCCCTCCATCGAAGAGAGTATGGCTTAACTGTTTCATCAACAACAGTTTGACCCTCTTCACAGAAGTGAAGAGATGTAACTGTATCCCCTCCAACAAACCATTACAGCAAGTGGTTGGGACCACGTTGTACCTTTGGAGTAACATTTTTTAGGTCGTAGATTTTGTCGTTTTGCCGATTAAAACTTCATATGTAAAACGAATACTTTCATGCTCATTGACTGTAAGCCACTGAAGCAGCAATGAGCTCGGTAATACTGTATGCAGCACCTGTATGGATACAGGCAATGGATATAAAAGCATATGCTAAACAAATAATTGCAGTGCATAGGCTTTCTGCAATTCGAGTAATAAGTGCTTTCCGGACTACATCTACCGACGCTGCTGAAGTATTAGCCAGCATGCCGCCCATTGACATCCAGGGAGATGAACTCGAGCGTTTATATCATCTATCAGCGCCTAAAACAGTATCGGCAAAGACAGAGAAGAGGAATAAAAGCATTAAAATGTGGCAGGAGCGGTGGAATTCCTCATCCAAAGGGCGTTGGACCCACCGACTGATACCGGACATCCACTCGTGGATAGACAGACGACATGGGGACCTAGACTTTTATCTGACCCAAATACTTAGTGGACATGGGTGCTTGTTACCTTTTCAGATTCCACAATGACATTAGTCCGAACTGTCCCACATGTACAGAGCATATAGAAGACTCTGAGCATGTATTATTTAATTGCCCTCGATTTTCAAATACCAGGGAAAAACTAAAAACCACACTCGGTGGTAGTTTTACGGTCGATAATTTAACGACACTCATGTGTCAGCCGGCTGATAATTGGAAAGCGGTCAGCGAAGCGTCAGCATCCATAATGACAAAATTGAGACTTTTTGAACAAGTTAGGCGTCCGTCTGTCCGCACAATAGAGGAGAAGTAATACTTAATCGGTGGTTCCGTGGGAGAGTCCTGAGTTTGGAGTAGGTAAGGTTTAGCGGATTAAAGTTCCGCACTCCGGCTTTCGATGCTTCCCCCTACTATAAAAAAAAAAAAAAAAAAAAAAAAAAAAAAAAAAACTGAAGCAGCCGCTTTCATCTACTGAGCTTAAATCGCTTCAAACGCGTTGTCTGGAAATTACTGGTTTATCGATTGTAGGCTTTCGTACGAAGCTCATCTCGACTGCTTTCCCGATATATCCTTTTTCCATTTTCATTTCTATTTTCTAAGGCATTTTTGATTGCTTCACTCTAAACATTCACTTTTTTGCGAATTTGGCTCCGCTGTAAGCGTTGTAAACTTTGTAACAGAATTTAAGGCAGGACTAAGTAAACGTGGCGGCAGCTTAACTTAGTCCAAATAGCGTGTACAAAATGCTTTATTGGTTCCTTGTAACTCTTACGCCAATAGCTCCTCCATTTGTTAAAACGTCCTATCTTCAAATGGATTTTTTTCCAATAGCATTTCGGCTATATCATTTTACAATTTTTCGTAAATGAGTGAAAATTTAAAATCGGCGATAAGTGAAAATATGTTTGGTTTGTATGTGTTTGTGCGTGTATAAAAACTAATTAGAAATACTTTTTAACTGGCAATTACAAATTACGAAAACGGATTTTACATATGTATATAACAGTGTATATTAAGGTGTCAGTTTTTGGCTTTAAAAAATTATTCAACATAAAGAAGTCCGTTATTCGAAATTTAAACCGTGCCTTAATTATTTTACTACTTTCTGATTAATTTTTTCATAAAATATTTTGTTGAAAGGTATGCGGAGTCATGAAGTAAATCTACTGTATTCACGACACCATGTCGTATGAGCAACAAATATGTAATTTATAAGGTATTTGTATGATAGCTCAATACATTAGATACATAGCTTTATCTAAGTATAACTTTGAAAGGAATATTTTTATAGAACAATTATTTGGACTTTTTCGTAAAACATTAAATTCACCATTAGAATATGCTGTCTTCGAAGATAAAGATTCAATTGCTTAGCACAATTACATACATATAAAAAAAATAACCACAATTAAGTGGTTACATACAGTTAGAATTAAAAAAAAAACACAATTTTTTTTTTAAATTTTCTTAATGTTCATATATTTAAGAATACGCACAGAAAATTTCATATCGTGCCGGTGAATATTTTCGAAGTCACACGCAAATTTGAAAAAACGTTTCGGACTGCTTGGCAGTGCATTCCAAACTTCAAACGCGCTTTTCTCAAGACAGTGTTTTCAGAGTCGGTTAACAACATTACTCGAAAACGTCAAAACCGATTAATCTCAAATTTTAACACCAGCTTCTGAAATATATTTTTTAGTAATTAATCGAAGATTTTTTCTCATCGATAAATATTTTTTTATAAACAATTTAAGTCCAAAATTTTGATCAAAAATCGATTTTTTTTTTGAGAAAACGCCATTTTATCAAAAAAATTTATCTGCTTACTCTTTCGATTTGCTTTAATATATTTAACATTAATTTAAGGAAAACTGTTTGGTTTTTTAATTGCAGTGGATTCAGTCCAGAGATATAGTGGTCACCGCAAAACGTCTTTTTTGAGAGGAGCTCTCGAAGCCAGCTAAAGTTCCTTTCCAAATAAATATTTTTACTATCACTAAATCTAAAATACAGTTATAAAACACCATAATATGTGTACAAATTTTTTGATCAATGAATTTACAAGTTTCATCAGAAGAAAATCTGTAAAATTCGTTTGTTTTCGGTCTTTTCGGGTATATAGCCGCTTAAAGTTCAGTTTAAATGGCAAATGAATGGCTTGTTTACCAGAAATACAAACTTCAGCAGGTGATTGCGAAAAAAACACTACTTTGAAACTAACGGGCCCTTCGTTGCGCTTTTCTTTTTTGTTTTTGTTCCTTCTTGTGTTTTACTTTTATAGAGAAAAGGTATTGCTGTTTGTCGATGAATATCTCGCAAACGCTTAACTTAATCCAAAAATTACTCGAACCATTTTTGTAGAGAATGAAATTTCCAACCAGAAAATGAGCCTCGCAATTTAATATGAATTTTTTATACCCTGAACAGGGTATATTTAGTTTGCACACCCAGAAGGAAGCGTCGCAGACCCCATAAAGCATACATATATATAGATGATCAGTATGTTGAGCCGAGTCGATTTAGCCATGTCCATCTATCTGTATGTATGTATGTATATATACGAACTAGTCCCGCAGCTTTTAAGGGGGTATTCTACTCTAGAAGTCAAATTTTGGGCAGTTTTTTGAATTTTATTTAACAAAAAACAAAAAATATTTTCACTATCCATTTTTTGATGGTGTTTTTATTGATATCTTAAGAATACAGAAAAAAAGTTAAAAAAAAATATTAAAAATTAAAATAATTAGAGGGGAGGAGAACAGGTGTAAAAAAAAAATCAAAAGAAATTCCTAATCAGTAAGGATGCTGTTATAGTCCGGGAACACGAAAAAAATATTTTTTTGAAAAATGACGACTGCTTGAAAATAAAAATCATTTTTTACGCTTTTTTTTGAAATTCCTGAATTTTTTTAAAATACTAAAAACAAAAATTTTGGCACGATGCTGGTAGGAACGATAAAGAATTATATAAAGAAGGTTCACACAAAATTTCAAGTAAATCGGTTGTATAGAACTTGAGATAATGCCGGTACCGTGAGGAAAAAAGTAGTTTCGAGAAAAACGCGTTTAAAGTTTAGGAGACAATTTCAGTGAACACGGACGCCACCTCACAAAATCGGCTGAATCTCCGAAAATAAGTCGAATTTTGGAAAATCCATCCAAGGTCATATTTTTAAAAGTCTAAACTTTAAATATATGATAAAAAAAATCGAAATTTTCAAAATTCTAGAGTAGAATACCCCCTTAAGATATCGTTTTGAAATTTTGCAAACGTCATTTTCTCTTCAAGAAGCTGCTCATTTGTCGGAACTGCCGATATCGGCGATACTAAGCGAAAAAATATATTCCATTTTTTTTACCCACCCTAATGTAAATATAAATATAAGTGCTATTCACTGAAGCGGAGCAGAAAACTGCATTATATTTTGAAAGTTCAACCAAAAAGTGCAAATGAATAAATAACGACAGCTCTATATATACCATATATATAGCATACTATATATATATGTATGTATGTGTATGCCTGCATTTGCGTGTTTCTAAATAAAGCAATTTCCATAAACTTTTACAACCACTTATTCCTGGTTGCAACTTTACTGCCGACTATTTACTCGCTGCTCGAATGTTTACAACTAATTGCAGCAATTTATGCTGTTCGTGTGCTCGGCCACGCCGAATGCCTGTTGTTCGGTATTTTTGCCACGCATTTGTTATTGTTTTTGTTTCAGGTTATTTTATTTTGCAGTGCATTGGCTTCGCTCGCCACATTTTTGTTTTAATTGTCGCCCAACAAGCCGGTCGGTCATAATCCACACAATTAAACCGACGTCCATTAGGCATATTCACAGGACCAAAGTGTTATTTAACTATTTGCTAAACTAACAAAGCGGCCGACACACATACATACACACCTAACGGGCATACATACAGTGAAGCGAGTGAGTGAGTCGCAACTAACAGAGCCGCCTGCTCAGCCGAGTGGCGCTCGTTTGGAGAGGTGTCTCCACGACTGTATGTGCATATATGTTTATATATGAGCGTACACGTGTTGGTGTGTGCGCGCGGTCGGCAATGTCATGGCACAATTCAAGCGTAAACGCAACGCATTGATTCCGGTCAACAACGGTCAGCCGCCAAGCAGACGGACAGTTGGACAGCTAGCCAAGGGAGCTTTGAAGCTGCCAAAGTGTTGTTTTTGTTATCTCCTCAACATACATATTTTGCTTGGCTTTCACTCTCGCAGCCATAAAAATAAATGATGCAACTAACACACTCTCATATTCATCCATATACTAATTTTGTTTATATGGATGTGTGAGTGCACGAGAGTTGGTGGTTGTTGTTAGTTTTGAAAATTGCCAATCAAAAAACCAATTAACAAGCTGCATGAACAGTAGTAGCAGCGGTGGCATCACTGGGCCACTGACCACCAGCGCCGACCACAGCGGTCATTCAGTCACAGAGAGCACAGCTCGTCAGGCGGCGGTGTCCTGCGGCAAATCAACAAAACGCTAAACGAACGACAACGGCAGTCAGACAGCTGCTGCGGGCGATGGACGCAAAAAAAAAAACAACAAAAAGAAAGCAGCAACAAGAAAAAACGTTAACCTCGGCTGCAACGAAGCTATAATACCCTACACAAATAAGCAGCTTCCATTCAAGGATGTGATTTTGATTGGTCAGTTTGTAAGGCAGCTATATGCTATAGTGGTCCGATCTGAACAATATCTTAGGAAATTGAAGCCTTCTCTTAGATATAAATATATGCCTGATTTCGTATATTTTTTTTGTCAAATAAAAAAGTTTTCCATATAAGGACATGTTTTTTATTACTCAGTTTGTATGGCAGCTATAAGCTATAGTAGTCCAATCTGAAAAATTTCTTCGGAGATTGTAGCATAGTCTTGGACATGCAACCATACCAGATTTCGCGTGGATATCTCATCAAATAAAAAAGTTTTCCATATAGGGAAATATTTTAGGTCATTCAGTTTGTATGTCAGCTATAAGCTATAGAAGTCTGATCTGAAAAATTTCTTCGGAGATTGTAGCATAGTCTTGGACATGCAACCATACCATAATTCGTGCCGTTATTTCAGCAAATAAAAAAGTTTTCCATATAGGGAAGTATTTCCTTGAGCAAAAATGAACGTGTGCGAAATTTCAGATGAATATCTCAAAAATTGAGCAACCAAACTGCGTTTGCTTTGTGGCAAATAATATGCCTTGTTCAGGGTATAACAACTGTGAAAACGATGACAACTGATACAAATAATGCTGTGTGGCGTTGTCGGACAATAGTGATAGTGTTGTTGGTGTTATTGGTGGCAGTAATGTCACACAGGGGAAAGTAAATAGAAATGTAAGGGTTGTCAGAGCTGACCAAAGGAGTTAAAAGGCTGAAAAAAATGCTGGCTTCACACATACAAACGCACACAGTTAGCTTATACCTAACGGCAAGCAAAGCAAATAGTAAAATAAGGCACTGTGGCACATTGTCATGTTACAAGGAAAGTACTCCTCACAGCTTGCGATTTGCTTGAGAAGAAAAACCTACAACAATGGCAACTACAAAAGCAAACAACTAAGTTATGACACGCAAACACACACACACACATAAAGATGTGTGACCAACATTATCGAAAGCATAAAATCGACTTCTAACGGCTAAGCGGAGGGGTAGGGGTGAAAATTGTAAGAGTGACAGCGCGACAGCACTTCTGATAATAAACGCGCAGCCAGCATAGCGCCCTGAGTTTCAGGCCAAACATGCACATCAGTGTGTTTGTGTGTGTGTGGGCAGCGCTTGTACTACTTTTATTATTCTTTATTTTTGTGATTTTTGGGCGTCGCTGCTGGTCAGCGTAGCGTTGCGTGGTGATTTAACTGCTGTTGCCGCTACACGAAAAAGGACTCACTTTTGGCGGCAAAGCGTGTTTATATGCTTTTATGGCGCTGCGTGAGTTTGTGTGCGAAGAACATCAATGCAGCTCAAAAGCAAATGTTGACATATTCAAGAACTCGCTTGCTTGCTAGCAACATATACACTTACATACATACACGCTTACCAAGCGCTATTTTTGAAGTTATACCGGCAATCTAGCGGCTGAGAGTTGATTGACTTGTGAGCCTTCGCCTAAGTTGGAACTGTAATTTGTGCCTAACAAAACTGGATTGTCGTCGTATGCAGATGCAGTAAAGTAAATATTATTAACAAATAAGGAAGGGCTGAATTCGGGTGCAACCGAACATTTTATACTCTTGCAACTTGGAGGAATCGATGCCAAAGAAATACCTTAAAGTGTGAAATGTTAACCACAGGATCGGAATCCAAGCAATATTATCTATACATATACTATGCCAGGTTGTTTAATAAGTTTTGTCGATAAGAACGGACATTGCTATTAGCCAATTTTTTTTTTTTTTTTTTTTTGTTGATACAGTCTTCATTTTTGTTTACAAGCCATTTAGTGTCGCCGTGTCACAGTATTTCAGTGATAACATTCTTATTTTTGGAAGATGTTGCACCAAAAGAAATTCACGAACGAATGTTAAAAGTGTATAATGATTGTTCATCTACAATTAGAACAGTAGAAAAACGGATTGCTGAATTTAACCGTGGTCCCACAAGCCTGGAAGACGATCCACGTGAAGGACGTCTGAAAAGCGCATCAGCACCAGAAATCATAGCCAAAATACAGGATATGGTTTTGGAAGATCGTCGGTTGAATGAGAGAGATTTAGTAGAGGTTCTACACATCTCATTAGACAGTGTGAGCCATATTTTAAGTGAAATTTCGGGTTTTAGAAAGCTGTGTGCACAATAATGATCGCATTCGCTAACAATGGAACAAAAATCCATTCGAATGCGACTCTTTCAGCAACATTTGGAGTGTTTTGAAAAGGATAAAGTGAATTTTGTGCGTCGATTCATCATTATAGCTGAGACTTGGGTCTATCATCATGATCCTGAATCAAAACAAGAGGCTAAAGAGTGGTGTGAACCTGAATGTTCGGCTTCGAAACGAGTTCGTGTCCGTAAATCGGGCAAAAAGGTTATGGCATCCGTTTTTTGGGATGCGAGAGGAATTCGGTTTGTGGATTACTTGCAAACTGGTAAAACAACTAATTCCGAACATTATTGCAACATTTTGCACCAGTTGAAGGAAAATAATCGTGAAAAAGACCCTGTTTAAAGAAGAAAAAAATCCTTTTTCATCAGCACAATGCAGCATGTCACAAGAGCATTTTGACAATGGCTAAAATCCATGCATTAAAGTTCGAATTGCTGGAGTATCTACCGTATTCACCAGATTTGGCTCCCAGCGACTTTCATTTGTTTTCATAACTCAAAAAATGTATGCGTGGCAAGCGTTTTTCATCAAATGCAGAGGTCATAACGGCTGTTAAAGCGTATTTTGCAGATCTTCCGGATTCTCACTTCAGGAATGGAAACCACAAATTGGAGGATCGTTGATGCAAATGTATTCATGTTCATGGAGATTGTACTGAACAATAAAGTGTATTTTGAATCATAAAATTGTGTATTTCTTATCGAACGACAAAACTTATTGAACCACCTGGTACATAACTCCTGACAGACACATAAGGTTTGTTAGAAAAACGAAAACGATTATATGTAGTATATGAAAGATGGGGTAGTATCGACCAGATTTTATCTATTTTTCCCAATACCACATACTATTAACATGTCACTAATAATATAAAGTAAAGTCAGCCGGACGCTCGAAAATCTCGATGTTAGTTATATGGGCGGTAAGTCAAGGTTTCGCTCAAATATATATATTTTACGCACAAATATACACTGTTAAGAGTTAAAAACGATAGCTCATTTTCGTTGAGATCATTCACATATATGGGGGCTAAAAGATTGTCTTCAATCCATTTTTGACAAAGAAGTATATTTTCGAACAAAAGCCAACTATAAGCACTCGGGTCCAAGTATTCGTTACCTAGGAGCTTGAGCAGTTTTCGTTGAATTTTAACAATTATTGATCAAAAGGTGCCATACACTAAAGGCATTATTCGTGCAAATTTTAAACCCTTTATATTAATTGCTTCTTTATTTGTGTAGTGGAAACTGAACGAATCTAGTGGAATTTAAAATTGGGCTATATGAAAAGTAGGCGTGCTTGCTCATTTTCACAAAGTGACATACGAATATGAAAAAAATGCCACGTAACAAATTCGGTCGAAATCGGTCAGTCGGGACCCGAAATATAGGATTTAACCAAAAAATGGGCGGTGCCACGCCCATGGTCCAATTTTTACACCGACTCCCATTAAGCCTTGTCGTTTCGGTAGCAAATTTTTATGTTTCTGGGCCATTTAGTTATTGATTTACCGCGCGTTTAGTAATTTTTAATAGTATCGTTATATGGGGAGTGAAAGGGGGTTTCATCCGATTTCATCCATTTCTCATACTATCGATAGGAGTTCTTGAAATATTTGTGCTGTGCGAATTTGGTTGTTGCATGTTTAGTGGTTTAGGAGATACATACATTAAACTTATTACAGAACGGGGCCACCCCCACTTAAAAAAAAACTGCCCAGGTGCCTCTGGCCACTGCGATCAACTGTGCCAAATTACAGTTTATATCTTAATTTAGTGCTTATTTGGGTCACTTTATAGGTTTTCGGTTAATGGCGATTTGTGGGCGTGGCAGTGGTTCGATTACGGCCATCTACGTACTCAATATTTTTTTGTACTAAGCTACCCGCATACCAAGCTTAATCAAGATTTCTCATTTTTTACTCAAGTTACAGCTTGCACGGACGGCCGAACGGACGAACAGTCAACCGCATTTGAACTTTCTTCGTCACCCTGATCATTTAAATATGTATATAACCCTATATCTATCTCGATTAGTTTTAGGTAATAAGTACAACGGTTAGGTGAACAAAACGACAGACGGCTGGCGACCGCACTTAGGCCATCGTACTACCACGTGGTAACGAAGTTAAAGCACATCCACTAAATCAGTGGGTTAGGTAATAAACTTGATTCCTTTCCCCCAACTCTTCTGCCTTTTAATTTCTTTCTATTACCATAGGACCCGGTACGCAGCTGATGTTAGCCGAGTTACGTACTGAGAGTCTAGTTGATTGAATTAAATTGAGTACACCTAACACCATCTCCGTAGTGGTGCCGAGACTGACACCAATCACTTAAAATTATGACTGGTTCTTTCCAGCTTATTTTTTATCTAAGATGAATCCGAGATATTTCACAATTATTACAATCGTTCTACCCCTTAAAACCCGTTTTCTCGTAAAAAGACAGATTTCTGCTGACAGTTTGACAGTAAAGCGGTGACCACACGCCCATTTGGCGGAGATCTCAAAATTAAGGGGGTATTCTAGTCTAGAAATTTAAAAAAATCGAAATTTTTTTTATGTTTTCAAAGTTTAACTATTCAAGAATATGTGTACAAGAGGATTTTTCAAAATTCAAATTATTTTCGGAGATATAGACATTTTTCTGACCCGGCATCCAAACTGGTTCGGCCGGAACGCGAAACTTTAAACGCGTTTTTCTCAAAACTGACTTTTACGGAACGATACCCACGATTTTTCAGGTTCTACTGGACCGATTTACGTGAAATTTTTATAGAGTCTTCTTTATACGCTTGTCTATGGTTGGAACTAGCCCCATTCTCAAATTTATATTTTTATTATTTTTAAAAAATTCGAAATACGAAAAAATTTATCAAAAAATTATTTTTTTTTTTCAGGCAGTCGCCATTTTGTGAAAAAAAATGTTTCCCACTTTTCCGTAGTTCTGACCATTGCGACATTATTTTAGATTAATAATATTTTTTTTTTTTTGGTTTCAGATAACTAGGAGGGTTGAAATCATGGGCATGGTCACGTGGAAATTTTTAGATACCCCCCACTTCGTCAGCTCATAATTTTTGAAATTTTTTACTTTTTTTAGTTTTTAATTTTATTCTGTACTCTTCAAAAGTTAATAAATAACTAATAAAAAAAATGGATAGTAAAAATATTAATTGCCTTTTTTTTACGACACTTTCAAAATTACCTGAAATTCATGCTTCTAGACTAGAATACCCCCTTAATGTTTCAGATAGTATTGACAGCTTCAAACGAGTAAATAGTAAAACTTATAACAAATAATTACGATTAGGCAAGTGATTATAATACATCATCTGTGTAACAGCCTAAAACTTAAAGTAACAGTATCTGAAAGTTTTCTTCTTGTCATCAGAGAGATGACAGAGAATCTCAACATCTCTTTTGCATAAGCTTAACACATTTTGGTTAATGTTTTTGGTATGAATTATGAAGCATGTCAATGATTCTTTTGCAAAAACGTTGCCGTGTAGAGGTCGCAAAAGAAATGCCGGCTGAGGATCCGTTGTTAAATAAACGCATCGACACTGGTGACGAGTCGTGAGTTTATGATATGACGCCGAAACTGTCCAACAATCTAGGGAATGGCGTTCCAAAAATGAACCATAACCAAACAAACTAAAATTCGCTGAAGGAATTGAAGGCCATCCCAGTCGAGGCAGGGGCTCAAAAAAGTGTATGGAAAATTGTTTAAGGGAGGAGCCTGCCTTAGAGGAAATTCGAAGCTAGAAATAAAATAGTGACGGAGCAGATATCAGAGCGATTGAGCAGAAAGCGAAAACTTTGACGCGCGATTTCTCGGTTTTTCATTTTTACGATTTTACTGAATTGGCGGGCAAGATAGGAAAAAAAGTAAACGTCCTATCGAAACGAATCAAAATGCATTGTATTTGGAATTAAATTATCTTCTAGGTGAACCTAAAATACCTTAAGAAAGTTATCATTAACCCGGCTTTTAAACGATTTAAATTGAATTTTGTTTTTTTTGATCTGCGAAAAATTGTTGAATTTCTCACTTTTTGTTGAATTCTCTTGGTTCAGCTAGGAATTACACTATTGAATATTAAAAATTCCTTTTGTTTTTTGTTTCATATGAAAATTGCGATCTGCATCTTGCCCGCCACATAGAAATTGCACACTCGAGGCGCCTTCGTAAATTTCTTCAAACATGAAGAATATCTAATGTATAATAATAAAAAAATTTGAGAAGGCTCTTCAAACATATAAGAATAAATCCTAAAAGTTTTATTTCAATCAGACGTGTCTTTCCTTTCCAAAAAAATCCTTGAAAATATAGATGTTTTGAAACCTCTAAAACAGGCTCCCCCTTAAGAGTTGGCAAACTTGCATGCAGCAGCATCTGATAGTGGTCGAACTCAGAATTGAAACCGATAAAAAAAAGTAGTAGTTACCATGAATTCAGATATTAATGGTTTGATCTTCGAAACAGAATTTGTATCGGTTTTTGGTGTCGTTGTAACCAATTTTATCGGTTTTGGTAAACAGCTGATTCGAATATTGGCTTTGCGTATGTTCGAAAAGTCGAAAATCCAAACAGATTCTGTGATGTCATTGAAAATCATAATTGGTTTGCAGCTCTGACAGCTAAACAAATCTGTTTTGGTTTCCACAAGACCCCTGCTTGGCTCGAAAGAAGTCTATTTTAAGGCGCTAACAAAAATTTGGATTAAATCGCGCGAAATTTTTTTGTTTTGGGTCCACTCGGGTCAATAAGTGATCAGAATGTACATCCATCAGTATATGCCCCAATTTTAGGCTTCGTAAATAACGGCACTGAATTAGAAGTGCAATAATTTTATTTAGATATTAATTCTCGCATAACCGAATTGCATCTTTTACAGGTTATGTTTACTCTAGAATGTCTTACTGATAGATATACATGTTTACGTACATATTTAATTTACCGAATTATAAATGGGTAATATATATATATATATATATAATTTTCCGAATTTTATTTGACAAGCAGCAATATTCTTTAACAAAATAATATTCCTATTTTATTGAAGTCATTCAGTTTACGCCTATTGCCGTTGCCTTGCCACTTTTATTGGATTATTTCAAGGGAAATCGAACAGAAATGTAATTTCATAAATTGATATGCACACAACAACAATAATTTTTTTTCATTTGACAGCTATTTCATTTTTGTTTTGGCTCGAAATGGAAATTCTTTAATTGCAATTGCTTTTGCTATATAATACCGTTTTTGCTTGCCTTCATTTATTAGAAACAGATCCTTGCTATTTGGTTTGGCTCGTGGTAACTATAAAGCATAGCTGGAGTTTAAAAGTTTGTGGTCAAAATTGGATTTCCCTCCGCAAAGCCACACAATCACATAGCTACTCGCACACATACACATACAAACACGGTCTAATGCAATCACATATGCACAATCAAGTCGGTGATTGCCACAGCAGAGACAAGTTGAGAGAGTCCCAGTGAAAATTAGGAATATCTGATAGATATATATACCATTAATGCAAGTGTGGATGCTTTTGTGCGTGAGTGTGTGTGTGTGCATTTCTATAAATGGGTTTGGAATGGCAGTTGAGCATTTCGATCCCTGCAACTGGTGTCTTACTGATGTGCTCTGTAATTGGTATGATATCAACGATTTGTAATCCCTGACTATTAGCAAACGACATAAATAGATAATGTGCATATAATACACTTTCATATATGCATATAGACAGCACACATACATACATATGTATATGCATAAAATTACAAATACACCTACCAACATACATATGAATGCTGAACCATAAGCAAATTGAATTGCTTAATCGCATATAATGAAATGTATTAGCTTCCCTGCTGGGAAAAGCAATTAACTAACGGTAAACACATAGATATGATATATAAAACGTATGTCTATAAAGCATATTCTATAGAAATAAATGCACGTTTTAAACAGTGAAGTGCAAATATAATGCTTCTGAAGAGAATAGCAAATTTTTTATTGCCTACCTATAGGCGCACTCTGCTGAGAAATCTATCCAAGAGGTGCAAACTTATACCCAAAATAATGGTGAAGTAGAGCTTGACGGTTAGATACTATATAGGCTAATATTTGCCATTTACTAGCAGACACTGCACGCAAAGAAAGCTTAAAGCAGCGGCGAAACAGTTGAGAAAAAATAAATAAACCCCAGAAGTATGCAAAGAAATAATTATCTTCATGTCTACCTTACACATATATAAAAATTTTCATGTCCATGTTGTCATTACCACTTCGCATGATCTGTATTCGAACTGCGCCCACAACAGTCGGCTCTAGGTAACCAGAACGGACCGGGATTTTTATCCGGCCAAGTACTTTCAACTAGGCAGAACTCTGCCGCTACACCAACAACCTGAATTCGTACTAACCTGAATTCGTACCAAGATTTCAAACGAACTCAAAAAACATAATTATTCCCTCCAATAGACAACGACCTTAAGCAGGTAATGACACACTCTGATTGTAGCTGATCAGAAAAACTCTCCTAAAGACGTCATCAGTCATTCATACTTACAACTTTTAGGAGTTTTTTGTTGAATGAAACCAAAAAGTAGATGGTCGCACAATTTTTTTTTTTTTTTTAACGAGGATTCAGATTTAATCAGGGGCTCCCTAAATGGAACTTTTAGCCAGTCTATTTGTTGAATTGTGCTCAATACTCAAATATACCAGCTGATCAGATTTTACACGGACTGCCAAAAAGGACTATACATTTCGCATATTTTATCTTAAATTTATTTTATTTATTATCGCCTTCAAAATAGATCCGTTTCGAGCCATTACAGGCATGCCAAAAACTAATGCAATTTTCCAAGCACCTGTATTAAGCGTCGGCTAGAATGATCTCCAGTCTTTTGGCTTTAGGTTTCAGTTCTTTTTTGTAGCGACATTCGCTGGATTGTTGGACAGTTTGTTGGACGTTATGCTCGTAAAGCTAGAGTTCGTCAGCCGTTTGATGAATCTAGGGTCCTTAGCTGGTTTGTCAAGCATTTATTTTGGGACCTCTACTCTATGTCGGTTTTGCAAAACAAATCTGGTCTTTTGGTATAAGTCTAGCATTGATACTTTTCATACCCAAAACACTAACCGAAATGTGTTGAGTCCGATCTTTCAAGGTCTTTGCTTTCTCTCTGTTGCCAACACAATGATTTTCGTTGTTATTGTCATTAATAGAGAAGGATGGACGACTGGCGAAGGACAACTTTTCAATGACTTCATGATCTTCACTGAATGCTTTGGGCTGCTCGAATATCCAATTTAAATGGATCAGTCCATTTCAAGTTTGATCAAAAGGAGTACCATCATATTGACTATTTTAAACTTCTGCAATATTAAGACTGGAATTGATTACAGTCACTAGAAATATTGAACTTTCAATTATACTATAGTGCCGAGTCTCTTATTGTTGTGTAGGGGCATAACATTCCAAAAAATACAAGTGAGGTTACAGCCTGGATCAGCTAAGACCCCACTTCAGTTTTAGGAGCTTTTTTCATTACCGAGTAACTGTAGTCGTTACATAGGCATACAAATGAGATTTCGAGGGTTTTGTGTGGTTCTAGGCTAAACTTTGAAGAAACTTGTGACATCCTAATTCACACCATCACATAAAAACTTGTAGAATACAAAATTAAATTTTTTCGTGTGCTCATTCCTTCATGGCATACAACTCCATTCATTCTCTTCCAATCACTACAGAACCAATGTGGACAATGATACTTACATGCAAAACACACAAGTAGACATCCTCATTATTGGTCTTCCTCAGGAAATTACCAGCTGCAATTACTGTATTCGACAGCAGGTGACATTGTGGCACGAATTTCGATGTCCATTCGATGAGACAATAATTGAGAGTCCAAACCAGTTTTGTATGTGTGTCGCTGTATTGCATTGCGCTGTTCGGGAAAGAGAGGAACAAATAAGGAAAACAGTTATGTAATATTATAATTATATATATTTATAAATAGTTTGTGGGTTAAGATAAAGTGGTCCGAAATATGGAAATGTATACAAACAATTTATCGGAAATGCGAGTCACGTTGTGGCCTAGAAATATAAAGGGTGATACATTTCGACGTTCCCTACTTTTTTAAAGAAAGAACACAGAAACTAAAAATTATCATTCGAAAGAACATTCTTTGGCAAATATTTTTTGAAGATTATCTCTTTCAAATGTTGGCCGCGGCTACATTTTAGATGGTCCATTTGTTGAGTCCAATTTTCGATGACTCATTCGAGAATTTCGACTGACTAACTGACGAATGACACACTACTTGCTACTTGGCCTGAATCCAAGCGGGATTTTCCGCATACACTATAGACTTTACATTTGCCTACAGAAAAAAGTCTAACGGTGTGTAACGATCTGGGTAGCCGATCGACCGGCCCAAAACGTGAAATTATCTGCTCACCGAAGTGTTCTCTTAATAAATCTATTAATTATTGCGATGTGTGGGACGCGGTCTTCTTGAAACTAAATGTCACCGAGATCACGAGCTTGAACTTCAGACGTCAAATAGTAGGTTATCATGGCGCGATAACGGTCGCCAATGACGGTTACGTTCTCACTGGCATTATTTTCGAAGAAATATGAACCGATGACTCCACCGGCCCACAAACCACACTAAACCGCTGGTTTTTCTGGATGAAATGGCAGCTTTTGAATATGTTCAGATTGCTCTTTGTCCCAAATGCGGCAATTTCCTTTTTTACATACCTATTGAGCCCGAAATGGTCCTCTTCGCTGAACAAAATTTGGCTCGAAAATGTCGGATCTTCTTGGAACTTTTTTTGTTTTTGCACAAGCTGTATTTTGCACGCTTTTAATTTAAGATCTCGACTTAAAATGCGCCAAGTCCTTCGAAGTGTCAGCCGGAATTGCTGCGAATAGCGCCGAACCGACCGTCCACGGACTTCGTGTAAATCTTAGCTATGGTTGCTATATTTTCTTCACCATGTCTAGCAGGTCTATTCGATCGTATATTATCTAATAATGAATGCTGGATCTAAATATGGGTAATGGTTCCGAATAAATACTCAGTAGGCCGATTATGTTGACCATAAATTGAGCGAAGCGCGCGAAACACATTCTCTACAGAATGTGAATTTTCGTAATAATGTTGAACGATTTGTAAACGTTGTTCAGGCATAAGTTTTTCCACGATGAAATGCCAAACCATACTGAATAAAAATAATATGAGAGCTTGACACGGCTCACGCGCTGCCAAGAAAAAGCTACTGAAAAAAATACCACTACTTGGATCACCCGTTAGATGTTATTTGGTCAACTCCGGGCTGCAATTCAAATGGTTTATTTACAGCCACTGTTAACGACTAATAATGTGTAAACAATCAATTGAACAAGAAAAAGCATTAGCAAGAGATTACCATAAACCGCTAACGCTTACACTAGTCTCAATAAAACTTATCAACGCTTTTACGATAAACATCGAATTTTGACGATCGACGAATTTTTAATTGATTTAAAATCGAAAAATTTGCTAACCGCAGCAGTCATTCATGAGAATATTGATTTGCTGAAATATTTATATTTCCAAAATTTCCACTCTCACAGAACACTAACTCTCACCATGTACACCATCGGCGAGAGTATGTGAATTATTATGCAAAACTCAGTACAAAAATGTTAATAAATTTATTTTCATAGAAATATATTGCACAAACAAAAATAACAACAACAACAATAACTCTGTTTCAATGCAAATCAATTTATTGAACACAAATCTTAATCTCCATAGACGCTGCCACTTTTTTGCTTGTTTGCAGAGTTTCGAGTTTTTATTGGCGGAAATGGCAAACCAACAATTTGCAAAAAATTCCATATATTTGTATTTATCAAACTAATATCACACACACACACGCATGCAAATAAATAAAATAATGCCAAAGTGCACTGCCAAACCCACACACACACACGCCCACATTAATAGAAGCGGCAGCGGCGCAGCAAAAGCATGGCAAATACTCAATATTTTCCACAAATTTAATGTACAACAAGAAGCAAAAACAAAAACAAACTTCACCTGCAATAATTATGACTTTTCGACAACAAGCTGCAGCGCATGCTGGGAATAAAGTTGGTCACAAGTGGGCGGACACAGGTGGACAAATGCAATGCAATGCAATATATATATATTGTGTTTGTGTGGGTGTGTAGTAGACGAAAGTTCACACGGAGCGCACAAATAAGCAGTAGATGCTATAAATCTATGGCGCTGACTAAATAACAGGAAATACAACAAATTCAAATACAAATAGACATATAAAATACACAGGCAACCCTGCATTTGGTCATTGGGCATAACGGGTGATGCAGAAACAAGCTTACAAAGACATGACTGTGAATAAACAAAGTTTCAAGGAATATTTGGAATTGAATAATACCAAATTGAGAAGTAATTTACTTCCGGATTCTGCAAAGTTTTTCGTTCCCAGAAGAATACTTTCAGACTCAAAGATGACTGCAATACTGGACAGTTTGGAATTAGATGATCCTCGCATGCTTTGATTGCATTCCAAACTACTTGGATTACCAGGTTCCAAGCATAGGTTTGATTGTCGTACTTTCGACGAAGGTATACTGGAGAATCCAAGGAGTTCTTCTCTGAGGCATAGTGAGATATTTTATAGAAGTATCAAGGTTTGCGAAAAGGGTTGGTGAGGGAGTACACTGTCAGGAACTATAATTTAACTCCAGTTTTTGACAACGTCTTTCTTTGTCGCAAGGTCCTTCTGGGCCAGGGCAAATCTTAAGATGTATAGTGAGCTTTTCACTCTGAGCAAAGTTCACCTGTGACAGGTCCAAGGCGCTTTCTCGGTAGCTGATGTCCAAAAACAGGAATTTTATCAGACTTTACAAGCAACTGTTGATTGGGTCTAAGTGTAATTCACCTATATCTTGAGGGATCTAACCTAACCTCTACAAAACATACCCACTTTCGCGTGGAAATATGCTTGAGATAAAAATAGTTCTCACTGAAACTAAAATCTTCTAATCTACTAAATCTTTGGAAAAGCGAACTCACTGAAGGCACTGAAGGCCATTTCATCGGAGACTTACAACAAGTGGCTAACGAACCTGTTTTGAAGCCCACTAAAATAAATATAGTATTTAGTTTCGCTACACAGTACGTTAGCAATTCTTTGATTTTTAGGTTATGGAACAAGTTAGTTTCGGTTAGATGGCTTATCTATAGAGATCAAACGTGAACTGCTATATGTAGTCTTTTGATAGAAAAGACGAGCTCCTGTGCTCGAACTTATAATTTAGCAAAACGCTTAGTAGCCAATACTAATTTGCACTTATCTGGGATGTTTAAAGGTATGCCCTCCCCCAAGTTTTTAAGCCTTGACCTCCAAAACGCGGGACAGTCAAGCAGGAAGTGTTGAGTTGTTTCCATCTCGTCTTCTTCCATACAGCTTCTGCAGATGGCGTATGGCAAGATTCTCAGCCTTGCAGCATGAACGCCAGTAAGGCAATGACCTCTTAAAAATCCCATAACTAGGGAGAGGCTAGCCTTTCTGAGGGCAGAGAGATCACTAGTTCTCTTGCGATCGCTCTTGCGCCAAAAAGATTTTGCGACAACGCAAGTACCGATGGTGACCAAGCGCTGGTCAAGCACCCTCGAAGCTCAGCTATATAACAGCAGAACACAAGAGGATACTCGTACGGGAGCACCGATGCGCTTTCCTGGCTAGCTCTTCGTCTTGCCTGCGCCTGGCACCGAAACCAGTTATCACAAATAGAGTCGATGCTTTAATAACGAGGTTAGGCACTCCTTGACCAACTCTGAACGCACTGTTAATGAGGCTAGTATCACCGACCTGCTATCTGAGTGGATGGTCACTTCTGTGGAGGAGACTGCATTCCGAAGCAGTAAATCTACTGCTACGTTAATGGCTGCAACCTGGGCTTGGAAAACACTGCAATAGTCAGGTAGTCTCAAGCTGGAGTTGAGAGAGAGCTCCTAACAGTCACCTTCCTCCCAAGCTTTGTCCCATCCGTAAAGAAGCTCGCTGCCCCTCTCCTCCAACGTCTTCTTCCCACCCACAACACCCTGACCGGTATATGGGCTGAGAAAGAGCCGCCAGACTTTGGTTTGGCGACTCCATGATCCAAGTGATCCGGTATGAAATCAAAGTGTGTGGAGATTTCCGAGTGTTTATTTTCATGGCATGGGATTTGAATGGAAAATTCTGAAATAGTAAGATTGGGAATACATGGGAATACATGGAAGTAGTTTTGCAACTACCTTGTGTTGTATGTAAATATATTTGACCACGTGCTACATATAGAGATAGATATAGAATTTGCAAAATTTTCACTTCAAAACTCAGATAACTAAAAATGTGTAGCTTCGAAATGGAAAATAAACAAATAAAATATATGAAAATCGAAAAAATAGAAGATTGCACTCAATACTCTGAGCATGTGGCCGTCATCGATATTGCGGTTGCAGCAAAAGTCCTTGAAAACTGGCAATAAACCGCAGCAGCAGGCTTTCAAGTGATGCACAAACAATCAACAACACCCATACATACATACATATAGCGTTTGTTTTGTATACACGCACACATAGACAAACGTTAAAAAAATTTTTAAATTTATAGTGCTTTTTAATAGAATTGTTTCTCCTTGCAGCAGCTAACCCCGCACCTCTTCGGCTGGTTGAAATCTTCAAAGTTTTACATTCGCTTTGCTAGCGGTTCAGGGGCTGGCGGTAGCGGAGAGCAGATGTCGATGCTGCACTGTATCGTCTACTGGCGCTCGGAGTGTCTCAAATGGATGTTGCATAAACCACAACACAGCTGGGTGCAGCTCTGGCATGTATGTGTGCGTGTCTGTATTGTGTTGGCGCCGCAGTGACATGGCAAGCAAAAAAAAGAACGCCAGACGCTGACAAGACAAGTCGGATAGCCATTGGTTCCTAGGTTCGATAAAACTTTGTGATTGAGAAAACAATAACTAACCGCAACAAAACAATAATAATTGCTGACATACTTGATTGAGCAGGTAGACAGACGGCAGCGGTCGAGCAACGCTTGGCTGCATTCATGTGCTGTGTGCGTGCGTGTGTGTGTGTGTGTGTGTTTGCGTGGCACATGTGTTATTGCTTGTTCGATATATATTGTTTTATTGAAGTGGTCTTTGAAGCTAACTTTCCATATTGGTTTAATAACTTGCTGCTGCTGCCAATAAGTTGCGGAGAGTATGCAGGAGAAAGCAAAATAATTCTAACTACAATAGATGAGGGTACTTAAAGAATATTGGAATTTAAGCAAACAAGAACTTTTCCAACATAAAATTTTGTTTTTCGTTATCCGAAATTTTTCACCACATACCCCTAAAAGCCTTCTTGACAGGTATGATAACGAAACAAACTTCGAGTCCTTGATTAAGAGTTGATAGTCTAAAGAAGGACAGTAAGACAGTAAGACTGTTCAAATTTCAAACGCATTGAACTTAATTAGAACTTGTTTTCTTATGTGTTGCCATGCCACAAAATATTGCGAAGCGAAAGTATAGTTTTTCTAGGGTACATTACAAAAGGGCAAAGCATAAATTTCTTCAACGATCCACTAGTTCGAGCAGAAGCTTACACCTAAAAACTTATGTATAAGTGAACTAGCCGGACATTTTGGAGATTTTACACTGAGCCCACATAAGTATCACTTTGACATCAGAATCCTCTTAGAGCCGGTTAAGCACAGACATGGTTTTAGGCTGGATCAGAGAAAATACTGACTGCCAGCTAAATGCTAGTGGTTTCATCTGAAAAAGTTGTTGGCAGATTGTACCGCTACTTTAAGTATTATCCATGACAAATTTCGTGAAGATATATTGTCAAATCAAGAAGTTTTCCATGCAAGAACTTGATGCGATATCGACGATTTCGATAAATGACAAGCTTATTTGCAAACAAAGGATGTGTGTGAAATTTCAGATCGATAACACAAACTATGAGGGACTAATTTTCATATATACAGATGGACATGAGTAAATAAACTCAGCTCACACTCAACATACCCTGTTCAGGGTCACCATTTTCTAGCGGAATATAGAGCAATGTTTATGATTTTAAAAGGAAAACTTTCGGTAGTAAAAGCTTTAAGTTCACAATAATCCTCTATGAGTTGGAAGTAATTTTTCTAAAGTTTTGGTCGAAAGACGCGACATTTTATGGGTTTTTCATTAATAGCGCTACAAAAGTTTGGGATATTAATGAAATTCTTTAGTAGTACATTCGATGCCATTGTGCATGGAACTCGTTTTCTTTTGCTTGAACGTTCACCAAACTTGGTTTTCCATAAATCGATTGTGACATTCGCTGTGTGGCTTGTGGCGCCGTCCTGTTGGAACCGCATATTGTCCAAGTTCATATCCCCCAATTCGGGCCAAAAATATTCGGCTATCATAGAGCGGTAGCGATCCCCATTCACAGTAATGAGCCGATCTTGATCATCACGGAAGAAGTATAACGAGGGAGGTATTCTGGATAAGATTTGTGGAGCTCTACCCACGACATTAATTTATGATGCTGTATGCCTCTTACAGGATTTGTCCAGAAAGTGATAAGACTGATTTTCTTCCGCCGCCAATGTTCTTCGGAGCGTGCGCGCACCGACTGGATTCAGTAGAGGGCGTTCCTAGCCAACGTACGAATAGCTGGTCAGTTGTCTCCGAGCACTGGAGAGTCAAGACAAACATTTTCGCGCGACGTATTTCTGTGAATGATGCAAGCCGAAAAAGCAGCGTTCGTTAGTACAGAGGTACATGATTAAATTCTGAGCGAAACTCGGTAAATCTGCGGCAGAGACGTTTGATATGATCAAGCAGGCTTACCCAGATGTTGCTTTAGCAAGAAGAGGTGTGTTTCGGTGGCACCAGGCCTTTTTGTAGGGCCGGGAAGAATGCACTGAAGAAGACCGGAAGAATGAGCAAATCCAAAGTGAAAACGATGCTCAATGTCTTTTTGTGCATCAAAGGCATCGTCTATCATGAATTTGTTCCTCCTGGACAAACCATCAACGCCAAGTTTTAGGAAGTCCTCAAGAGACTCAAACGAAGGGTCAATCGGGTTTGACAAGACATCGCAGCCGATTGGAAGCTGCAGCACGGCAACGCCTCGGCTCACACCATCTTTCTTGTGAACAGCTACCTATCTCAAGGCTTCCGCAGCTATCCTACAGCCCAGATGTGGCTACCCCCCCGGACTTTTTTGTTTCCGATGGAAACGGATCCAAGCAGCATGCACCTCAGCTCCCAAGGCTATTCTGAAGAATGCCTTCGGTGACGCCTTCAATGCCTGGAAATAGCGCTGGCAGCGCTGCATCGACGCAGATGGAGCCTATTTTGAAAGTTTTTAAAGAATTGGTTCAATAATTTGTTTTAAATCGACCGTCCTATTACCTTGACGACAAACTCTCTATGATAAAGCCAAAATGGACTACCTATTTGTAAATTACTCAGTTTATAAACGACTTTAAGATCAGGTGTTTATTAGGAATGTAAATGGCTGAAGTCTCCTCTATATTGAATATATTAATTGAAGTAGGTACTAGGCTGCTCTTGGACATTGAATGAATAGGACAGTCGATTTTCAATTGAAGTTTTTTTCGAAACGAATAAGAAAGTAAAATAATTCGTCATAGACAAGAACTGTTAGTAATCATTTAGTAGTAGGTCTGAAGTATAAGGTAGATGCATAAGAACTTCCAAGCCGAGCTTCCGAAGCTTTAGAAGAACCACTAACGAAGTGTGCGGCCAAGCGTTGTCCTGATAGAACAAACATCCTCTTTTATTAGGCACTTATGAGCGATTACTCCCTTCAAGCAGTTCAAATGTTGACAGTACAAAAAAAGTTTGGCCGTAAACAAGCAGCTCATAGTATACAAGGTGTGTTCCAAAGTAAACAGGAATTTTTGAATTTAGCGCCCCTGGTGGTGCCATCTATACGTCGACTGGTGCGTTAGAATCTGCTATCCTTAACGATGGTCCAGTGAGAATTTCATGACATTTCATTGATTGGAAGTGAAGACATTGCGTTTTAAGTATCAGTATGTTCGTGTTATCGGTGCGAAAATGAGCTTCGAACAAAGAGCCAATATTAATTTTTTTTGTTTTAAAATTGATAAACTTTTACCGAAACATATCGATTGATGAAACAAGTTTATGGAGATGTTTGCCTATCCCGTAGCAGAGTGCGCGAGTGGTTTGAAAGTTTTCAAAGTAGTCGTGAGGACATAAATGACGATCAACATGTGGGCCAATCAAAATCCGTGATCACCGAAAATTCCATCGAAACTGTGCGTGAATTCATCAAAAATCAGCCGAAATCATCATTGAAATCCATATAAAAGTTATTGAACATCTCCAAAACATCGATTTATCGCATTTTGACCGAATATTTGGGCTTACGAAAGGTGTGTGCATGGTTTGTTCCGCACAAATTGACTGATGACCAAAAATTGCTCAGAATCCAACATTCGAAGGACGATTATTTGACCAAAAATCACATTTTAACCATTAACCACTCCGCGTAATCACCTGATATGGCACCGTGCGACTTCTACCTTTTCGGAAAATGCATTTTTCCATGAAGGGAAAGCGTTAAGCAGACGTAGGGGCCATTAAAGGCCATACCGACCAACGAGCTAAAACGCTTGTTCGACATACTTTTGGACCGTGCGAAAAGCTGTATTGAAGTAGAAGGACACTATTTTGAATAAAATAAATTGATTTTGCCGAAAAAACCATTTGTTCTGTTTTTTTTTAAGTCCTGTTTACTTTGAAACTCACCTTGTATGATTCCCTGATTTGGCTACTGTTTGCGCCGGCTCACTATGATTAGACTACAACGATTTTTGGCTAACCTTGTCCACGTAAGTGACTCACTTTTTATAACCAGTAATCGTACGCGTCAGAAATGGACCATATTTTTTGCGGTTTAGCAGCGATTTGTTGGTGAAAAAGTGTTGCTTTTTTGCGTTGACTCTTGTAGTACTCATACATCGAGCTTCGTTCTTACAACCTCCAGTATTTAAATAGTTTCACATGGTCTTTTGCATGGTTTAACACTTGAGTAAGCGGATGAGCGCTTATAAAACGGTTGGACTCGACAATTTCCATTAATTTCTTATCGATATTTTTGAAAACTGGCCTGCTAAAGCAGATGCAACACTTTTCAAATAAAATTTCACGAAACGGAAAAGACGAAATCGAATCGCTCATGAATTGGCTGTAACACCGTAAACCCAAAATTATCGAAAAAAACTGTAAAATATGTCAAATTTTCTGTATACCGATCTCCATCTCTGATACGTGGTCAAACAATACTGAATCAAGCCATCACAAAACTGTCTAAGAATACTTTTTTGCGCGAACTCTGATCCCTTTAACGCCCTATAGCGTAACCCGATCGCACTTATACAAAAGAGATACAGATTACTAAAGTCGAATATTGGAAAATAATGGATTTCTTTTTACTAAATCTTAGATTAATTATAAAAAATACAATGCATCTCCGAAATATTAAATTTCAAATAAACAAATAGCAATTAAAACAATTTATATAAAATTGACAGCCTTTGGTTCGAAATAAAATAACATAACATTTTTAACTGCCAGTGATTAGACAATTTTCAATAAATCTATTTTAGCAAAATCAGAATAAATTTACGCAAAAACATGTCAATGAGTCAATCAAACGATTGTAAAAGCCATTGTTCAACTAATCTCGCCAACAAACACACACATATGAGTACACACAGACACTTCAAGCAGCGCAGTTTTATTAGTATTCTAAGTTCGGGCTAACTTCATTAGCCTTAATCTGATTTCGTTCGTACGTTTGTTGATTGAAGCAAAGCTAAAACAACTGTTTAAACATTTACGGATAACGCCAACTTCACAAACACACACACATATATATATATACGCTCACATGTACTTAAGCAATCTTGGTACTCACCTAACATCGATAATCCCATGACGATTGATGTAGCCCACAATCAGGTCGCGCAGCAAAGCCAACTCATCGCTCAAGCGGCCGATGGTGGTGTTGGTCTTCGAGCAGCACTCGAGCAGACAGAGCAGACCGGCCAGCGTTGCATTTCGTATGAAGATGTGCGAACTCTTCAAATAATTGCCAATGAGCTGGCACAATTGTTGCAATTCACCGATGGTGGGTATCAGCATGGCTTGCGTTTTGCACAGTAAGTAGATTAAGTGCTGCAAAGTGTAAAAGAAAAGCGATCAAAATAAAATAGCAACGCGATATCGAAGCAGATACGAGATAGAGAATGAAAACGGAAACTGAAAAAGAGTTAAAGATGCCGCGGCACACACACGGATGAGGAGGTGCAAACGAAGTGGCGAAGCATAAAACTCGTGTCTGCAGTGTGTGAATGTGCGACTTAAATGCAGAGAGCATGAAGGCCACACACACACACACACACACGGGCATTTAAATGCGTTCACGTGCATTTGTAAGCCAAGTTAAATGCAAGTGCCACAAAGTGTCTGCGATATTACTTGGGAAAACATGGCGGCGAGCAGACGACGAAATCCCAAGCACACGAACACAAGATGGACAAATAGACGTATAAGTGGATGGACAGACGCACAGGCGGACAGACAGACACACAGACAGACAGACAGACGCACAGATGGACAGACAGACGCATAGACGAACGGAGAAACGGTCGTAGAGATTGCCTAGCCATGTCCAATATACGAATGTGGACAGACGTCGGCACGTATACACAAACTAATAAGAAAGTAAGTGGGTAAAAGTAGAGCCAGCGCAGGTGGCACAGACAAGTGTAGCTATTTATAGCGGCTTCTTCTAGGAAAACACTGATAAGCAACTGTACCTGGCTGGCAGCTGGTAGCCGGCAGGTGGCAAGTGCAGGGTAAACGACGGCAATGCGAGAATAAACTTAACAAATTCGTTTAAGTTCAATTGCCGGTGTGGCTGCCACACATACAAATCAGCAGACATAAAAATATACACATATAACTGTATGTGTGTGAGCATGGAGGCATGCTACATGTTAGCAGTTGCCGGTAATATGTGGCACATGCGATTGGACACGTCTTGCTGCATTGTAAGCGCTAAGTACCGTGTTGTAAGTTGCATGTTGCAACATGGCTGGCAAAGTAGCCGCAACAAAAGCAGGTACAACAAGAAAAAAGTGCACAAATTGCAGCTACAACACTTTTTGTTTGACTCGGTATGGCGGAAACTGATACACTGAACTGAAGTGGCAACACTAAAATGAGAAAAAAAAATGTGATAATAATTTGGACAAAAATCTCAGCAAATGCAAAGAAAAAGACAAAATAAAGACAAATACATATACACATATATATACATATATCCATATATATATACATCCATACTCGTATAAGCAGCCGTAATCACTAAACTTCAAGTGCATATATACATATGTACTATATATTTTATATCAATTTATATATGACTGCAAATAAGTGATATGTGTATGTATGTACTCGTATGTATATAGGTTTTTGTTTTTTGCCTCTCCGCGCTTACCTGATGCGAAATGGTGTCGTCCATTGGTATTGTCTCTTGCAATTTTAAAGCTTTATCCTTAATCCATTTGATTTGATCACGACTCTCGCAAATTTCAGTGAATTTCACCAGATTTGGTAAGACCAATATGTGATTGTGCTGAAAGAATAGAAAATCTTGATGAACATGATTCTCAAGTGGCAAAAAAGGTTAGGGTATTCATTGAAAATTGTCAAATCAATCAATTGTAAAACAGCAAGGACACTTATTTACTTATAAATATATAAGCATTTACACTTCTTTATATAGTACATAAACCACAATTTATAGATGAAGATTGACTAGCCAGAGAGATTTGAAGTATCTCTAATTTGTTGCATTCGGATAAAATATCGAACATAGACACTAAAGAAATAATAATCTTGATTCTAAAAGCTCAAATTTAGAAAATGCTTAATTTAGTTTTGTTAGAACGAAAAAGCAGTCATTTGCTTGGCATCACCATACCTTTCTTAGACGTTGCAAACATCTCCGGAAAGGCTAGTTTATAATACATGAAACCATCGCATATCAAGCTTACTTTAATCTACTGCATCCGAGCGACCCTTAAAACAAACTAATTTGCCCCCGAAGAAGACATACGATGAAACTTGATCAGACGAATAGCTATTATTTTCAAAATCGTAATTGAATATAAGAAATTCTTCTTCTTTACTGGCGTAGACACCGCTTACGCGATTATAGCCGAGTTAAAAACAGCGCACTAGTCGTTTCTTCTTTTCGCTACTTGGCGGCAATTGGATATTCCAATAGAAGCCAGGTTCTTCTCCACCTGGTCCTTTGGAAGTCTTCTTCTTCTTCCTCTGCTTTCCCCGGCGGGTACTGCGTCGAAAACTTTCAGTGCTGGAGTGTTTTCGTCCATTCGGACAACATGATCTAGCCAGCGTAGCGGCTGCCTTTTAATTTGCTGAACTACATATGTCAATATCGCCGTATATCTCATACAGCTCATAGTTCCATCGAATGAGATATTCGCAGTGGCCAACGCGCAAAGGACCATAAATCTTTCGCAGAACCTTTCTCTCGAAAACTCGTAACGTCGACTCATCAGTTGTTGTCATCGTCCAAAGCAGGACGGAACTCATTATTCCCGTCTCACTCATTATTCCCGTCCTGCTTTATGTGTCTTCTTTAGTACAAAACAATTAAAAGTTCCTAGATGGACGTATAGATATTGAAGCCAAGATACCCAACCGCCTTTGTGCAGGAAAAAAACGCACGTCAACAAACCCAAAGAAGGTTCGACGTCGAGACGGCCGAACGAATTTCTGCTTGACTTACATTCCTGCTTTCTGAGAACACTCGTCAACTGCCCCGTATAAAGGAACTGTGGAAGGCATTTCAAGCTCTTTACGTACAGCTGCAACCGAAACCATTGGTACCGGTACGACGAGGAGTACCGTATCGTAGCGGAGTGAAAACAGACTACGAGTACCTACCTCGCAACATTACGATAGACCACAACATGTGCGAGATGGGATAGATACCGAGAGTTGAAGAGGAAAGCGAGGCGCATTTGCAGACAGAAAAACAGATAGGCCGAAACTCATGAGTATGAAGAATTTGACAATTGGCCGACAGGGGTAATGCTCGAAGATCGAAGCATGTTCTTGTAGAACCTCCAGAGGTGATCTAGTAACCGATGCCCAGAGCATACAAAAATTATGGAGGAAACACTTCTCTCTGAAAATATTTGGCGAAATACCGACCGGGGGAAGCAGAGGAAGAGGAAGACCCCCACTCCGTTGAAGTAGGACCTGGCTTCGCTTGGAATCTCCAATTGGCGCCACGTCGCGAAAAGACGAAACAACTTGCGTGCTATTGTTAACTCGGCTATAATCGTCAAAAGAGAACACAATCTTTTTGGTTGGCGTAATATTATTAAAAATTTCCTGAGCGTTAAGGATCACCATGGCTAATTTAAAAACTATGAAACTTAATTTTAGACTTTACGATCTGCTGTGATCTTCAGAGGGTAGACAGGAACCAGCGTTCAGATCCCTTATCAACCCTTTTATATCAACCAAGAATGCAGTTTTGTGCATTCTCAACTCAATACTAGAAGTGAAGGTTTCAGACATGAGATCTGTCCTAAGCTGTTAAGGGGGTATTCTAGTCTAGAAATTAAAACAAATCGATTTTTTTTCATATTTTCAAAGTTTAACTACTCATTCAAGAATATGTGTACGAAAGGATTTTTCAAAATTCAAATTATTTTCGAAGATATAGGCATTTTTCTGACCCGGCATCCAAACTGGTTCGGCCGGAACTAATCGAACAAAAGATATTAGGAAACTTTAAAAGCGTTTTTCTCAAAACTGACATTTTCGGAACGATACCCACGATTTCTCAGGTTCTACTGGACCGATTTACTTGAAATTTTTGTAGAGTCTTCTTTATAGGCTTGTCTTTGGTTGGAACTAGCCCCATCCCAAAATTTTTATTTTTATTATTTTTAAAAAATTCGAAATAGTCAGAAAAAGTGATTAAAAAAAATTTTTTTTAGGCAGTCGCCATTTTGTGAAAAAAAAATGTTTCCCACTTTTCCGTAGTTCCGATCATTGCGACATTATTCTAGATTAATAATCTTTTTTTTTGGTTTCAGATAACTAGGAGGGTTGAAATCATGGGTATGGTCACGTGGAAATTTTTAGAGACCCCCCACTTCGTCAGCTCATAATTTTTGAATTTTTTTACTTTTTTAGTTTTTAATTTTTTTCTGTACTCTTCAAATTAATAAATAACTAATAAAAAAATGGTTAGTAAAAATATTAATTACCCGTTTTTACGACACTTTAAAAATTATCTGAAATTCATGCTTCTAGACTTGAATACCCCTTAAAAGATAAACATTTCAGATAGCCGATGACACTACTCAACAAATCTTATGGAATAGTTTGCGACTGATGTGCTAAGAGGTTTTTGGGATATTTGAGGTGTCCTGATTACAATTTAAGTTCAACAATTGATGGACATGATGGAAGTACAGCTATCTTTGTGATTTTTGTAACTGTAATCTAATTTTTACTATTATTTTCCCTTTTAGCAAGCCAGAATTTGTGAGAAGCAGCCTCTAGCATCGCTGTCGAAAAGTAACTGTAGGCTAGTGTAATATAAGGAAGTATACCGACAAGGGAACGACTTGGTGTTAGTGTCAACTCATAATACAGAGCGCGGCCGGATGTTGGCGCATCTCCGTCAGATAGGGGTATAGAACAAAGAGAGAAAATGATCGATCATTATTTTTAAAAGCCTTTTAAATTTTAAAACCACTAATAAAACATTTAAAGAAGAAAGAAAAGACATAAATTCGAGAGAAAACGTAGCTCCGTTTCAACCGACTGCATTTGTATGCGCACGTGAGTAGCCGAATATCGCCCACATTGTGGATTTAAATATGATCTGAAGGTGCAGCGTGTGTGACAAGATCAAGCAAGAGTCATTCAGACAGCAAACATTTAGCGACGGCGTTGCGCACTTGCACGCCACTCAATTTATGTGACACAGGCAAAACTTTGCCACCAACTCTAGAGACGCGCACACACACACGCACACAGCGTGAGTAATAACAAAAGCTGTCACGAAGCACTTGGTGCGCTCAAAAATAACCAACCTACAACTACAAACACACGCACCCGGTGTTAAGGGGTGCCCTATAGGCGTCACTACACACATGTGGCACGGCGCGGCAGCTGCTCGTTTGCTGCAAACTGGCGAATTTTACATGCCACAGCAAGTGAATTTGTGTCAAAATTTATTTGGCAGCACAAACTGCGCGAACACGCACATATCAATATGTGTTGCATATGCGGCAAGCGTGTGTGGCATGCAAACTGCATACTGAATATTGCTCATACGACATGTCGGCCCGCTCAAGGCAATTCAAATGCCATGTCAGACCGTTAGCAATAATCGAGACTGACTAAAGTGACTAACAGCACTACGTGTACGTGTGTATGTATGGGTGGAATGCGCGTTGCAAGCAGCCAAGCAATTAACAAATGCCATCAATAAGCCAGGCGAATGTCCTTCAAACCCGCAACGCGTTCGCCTAATGAATTCCAATTTGGATTTCTGTCATTCGGCGCCGCTAGTTGCATACATAACGGTGTAAAATTTTATGTGCAACAACAATGGTAGCAACAAGCCGCGCGCTGGCAACTGGCGCTAACT
Organism: Bactrocera zonata; assembly: GCA_037783105.1. Lineage (NCBI taxonomy): Eukaryota > Metazoa > Arthropoda > Insecta > Diptera > Tephritidae > Bactrocera > Bactrocera zonata. Next base: position 837,637 of record JBAWJQ010005982.1, on the reverse strand, counting down.
GTGATTTGCATTAGTTGCGCGTGAAATTTTGATTGATTTTGCGTGTTGCACGAATAGCTGCAGGTCACAAGTTGCGCGTTGCAAGTTATATAAGTTGCACCAAGCAATTTGCAACTTTGCACGAAATCTGCATGCCAAGCGCGCCACGCGTACCTGCCTTAGTATTCATCAGAAATTGTCTTGCCTTTTGCTATATTCACCGGTTTTCGCATTTTATTCACCCCCTTTCCCGCCGTCCGCGCCCACTTCACATCGCCGCGCGGCAGCACAGTTTACGCACTCACCTCAATTATCTGCATTAGCACATCGAAAATCAGCTGCGTGCTGCTCTTGAAATCCACGCCTGACTGCGCCGTGAAGTAGCGGTAATTCTTCGTTGCCACATCCTCGCTATCCCTTGCGCCGCCGCCGCCTGTACCGCGCTTTGCGCGCTGTGCTGCGCTGGCGCCAATTTCGCTCGCGCTCGGCAGTTCCGCATCCGGCGCGCTGCTGTTGGCGGTGTATTGTGCGTACGCCTCCATTTGTTGCCACATAAAATTCAAATCATATTGATTGACTCGAAATTGGTGAGTGCCAATGACGCTGTCACGCAGACGGCACGCGAAGCTGCTGTAGTTGGCGCGCGCCTCGCAGTCAGCGCGCAGTTGGCGCTCCAAGTTCGGATGATAGAACATGTTCGCCTCGGAGACGAGAAGCTGCACTTTGTGTAATTTTTTCAAGCTGCAAAGAGGAAGTTGCATATAATGTTAGTAAATTAGACGATTGCTGCTGCATTTACATAGATGCATGCAAATATTGTGCAATAAAATTGATAGTTGGTAAGCAGTGAGATTAAGTTGTTAAAAATATATTTCTAATACTTCTTCGGCGGCAGAGCATAAAAAATAGCTAAAATTTTTGCGAAAAAGGTGTGTGAGTAATATCAATGTAAAGGCTCTGTCAGTTGGTCTTGAGAAACTTAAATTAATTCATACTTGTATTTTTCCCACACCTAGAAATAGTAAAAAAAAAATATATAATGGCAATCTAATTTCGCAAATTTAAGCAAAACAAGAGAAATTAAACTGGATTTTAGGATTTCGAATTTCGAATCATGTTGAACATCGAAACACTCGAGTCGAAGACAAATTTGAAAGCTATACGGTAAAAAGGTCTACGCCGTCTGTTTCAATGGATGGCAAAAACCTCGACAAATATAACTTTTATCGGACGGAAATTTCTTTGAAGTTTGTTATGGAAGGTTTTTGTCTATTTGGAAGGGAAACTTTCTAAAACGAAAAAGGTTGGATTTCTTTCAAACAAAATTTAGATTCTCCTCAATTTTTCATTTGACCAAATGTCTTCAGGGGGTATTCTAGTCTAGAAATTTAAAATAATCGAATTTTGTTTTCATATTTTTAAAGTTTAACTATTCAAGAATATGTGCAGAAGAGGACTTTTCAAAATTCAAATTATTTTCGGAGATATAGGCATTTTCTGGCCCGTCATCCAAACTGGTTCGGCCGGAACGCGAAACTTTAAACGCGTTTTTCTCAAAACTGACTTTTTCGGAACGATACCCACGATTTCTCAGGTTCTACTGGACCGATTTACTTTTTATAGTCTTCTTTATAGCCTTGTCTATGGTTGGAACTAGCCCCATCTCAAAATTTTTATTTTTATTATTTTTAAAAAATTCTAAATAGTCAGAAAAAGTGATCCAAAAAAACTTTTTTTTAGGCAATCGCCATTTTGTGAAAAATTTTTTTCCCACTTTTCCGTAGTTCCGGCCATTTCGACATTTTTCTAGATTAATAATGTTTTTTTTTCTTTTTGGTTTCAGATAACTAGGAGGGTTGAAATCATGGACATGGTCACGTGGAAATTTTTAGAGACCACCCACTTCGTGAGCTCATAATTTTTGAAATTTTTTACTTATTTTAGTTTTTAATTTGTTTCTCTACTCTTCTAAAATTAACAAATAACTAATAAAAAAACGGATAGTAACAATATTAATTGCCTTTTTTTACGACTCTTCAAAAATTACCTGAAATTCATACTTCTAGACTAGAATACCCCCTTCAACAAATTTGGCATGGGTAGCTTTGCTGAAACCGTTTTTCCTAGTTTTTTTATTGATTGTGGTCCTCATAAGTAAGTAAGTAATCGTAAAATTCTTAATTATTTATCTCTATTTATTTTATCGCCTTCAAAGTAATCCCCACTAGATGTAATACACTTATGTCAACGATTTTTCCAGTCCTCGAAACACTTTTCATAAGCATTTTCTCTTCGATCGACTGAAAACGGGTTCGGCTGAGCGGCAATATCAATTTGGGTAAAAAGAAGAAATCACACGGAGCCAAACCTGGTGAACGCGGCGATTGATCGGGGGTATTAATTAGATTTTTGGCTTCAAATTCGGCCACAATCGTGGCTCGCGCGACGATGCATTCTCATAGTGTAAAATCCATGAATTGTTCCTTCATAATTCCGGCCGTTTTCGACGGATGATCTCGCGCAAACTTCTCAATACGGCCAAATAAACCTCCTCCGGAACGAAATCATGAGCATCACCTTGATTTTTTTTTTTTTTTTTTTTTGCTTTCGGTTCTTTTTTCCTCTATTTTGATGATTGTTGACTTGTTTGCATGTCAAACTCATAAATCCATGTCTCATCGGCAGATGTAATGCTCTCAATGAGTATGGGATCGAAATTCGCACGTCCAAAGAGACATGTTTACGGTAATATTTTTGAAAAAAATCAGCTTTATCGGGACGAGTGGAGTAAGCACGTATTTCATACCCAAAATATTCACCAAAACCATTCGAACGGACTCGCGAGAGATGTTGAGCTCACTTGCCATCTCTCTAACACTTGCCTGACGACTTTCAAGCACCATATCACTCACTTCACTTTTTGAATATTTTCATCAGTTGAAGAGGTCGAAGGTCGTCCAGAACAGGCATATATTCCACAATCTCTCGACCGTCTTGGAAGGCTTTGTACCACTCGTAGACTTGTGTTTTTGATAAAGCTCAATCAACGTAAGCCTTTTTCAACAAGCGCAATGATACCGCACACTGAATTTGGTTGAAAATAGAAAATTTGAAATAAATTCTTTGTTCGATATTTTTATATCCATTGTAAAAATCGCAACGCACTACTTAGGTGCACCGACTTAACGAGCTGCTGCAAACAAATTGGTTGACAGATTGCGTTCATATTTGAGCCCTTGATTTTGAAAGTGGTAAAAATCAAAAATTTTAAAAATCTACTTTATCAGCTATTACTTATGAAATCTTAATAAAATAACATAATCTGAATAAATTAGCAGCCTGCCATGCAAATTAACTCTTTAAAATGTGTTTATTTTTTAGTTGTTAACTGAAATACAGATATTGTTCATTTTGATAGTGGTATAAGTTAGTTTGTTCACAAAGTAATTTTGTGATGTCTTCAGATAGTGGTTCAGCTATGAAAAAGTAAAACTTTTAACGTAAAAACCTACTATTTCAAGTTAATTGTAGACATTTTACGGCGAATAAATATAAGTAATGCTCCCAAGAAATGCAAACGAATAAAAATGATATCGTCTTCTGATGAATCAGCTCATAGTTTAAAAAATAATTCGGAACCCTTACAAATGGAAGAAAGCAGAATGAAATCAAGAAAGGGGACACGTAATCAACAGAATTATGCACAAAATATAAGCAAAATGAAGAGCTAAACTTTTCGAAAATATAGATTGTCTTTGTTCCAAAAAGTGTTTAAATGGAATCAGATATGAAGACAGGAAAGCTTACTTTGATTAATATTGGAATTTAGCAAGTTTCGGAAAACAGAATATGTTTTCGTATGGTTTGATTAGAAAACAATCAATAAAACAAAAAAGCCCCAGAAATCACAAAGCATATATGAGAAAATGGAGTCTTAAGATTCATCTATGTGTTTGTTTGAGTTCGGAAGTTTTTGTTTGCAAAACTTTTTTTTGGATACTTTCAAAATGTCTAATGGAAGATTAATGCCTGGAATGGATGGTCGTGGCAAAATGGCTAGTTCATCTAGAAAAACAGATGAAGAAAAAACTAAAGTAGTACGAGATCATATACTGAGTTTTCCAGCATGTGAGAGCCATTACACGCGATCACATCACACTTCAGGTCGAAAGTATCTAAGTGTTGACTTAGATATTCGAAAAATGTATGGGCTATACATATAAGGAAAAATGTGATGAAAATAATACGTCATGTTGTAAAGGAGTGGACTTATAGAAAAATATTTAATACTGAGTTCAACCTAAATTTTCATACTCCTCGTAAAGACACGTGCCAAAAGTGTGATTCGATAAAACTAAAAATTGAAGCATCCAGTAATGAAGACGAGAAATTCATGATTCACATCTTAAAAGTGCCGAACAGGCTAGAAAAAGTTCAACAGATGACATACAAAAAACAAAAGATAACCCGAGTGAAAATTACGGATTCACATTTGTCCTACAGAAAGCGCTTCCTTATCCAAAACTTTCTGTTTCGGTAGCTTACTATAAGCGCAACATGTATGTATACAATTTAGGGTTTCATAATTTCCACAATGGAAATGCTAAAATGTATGCATGGGATGAAACAATCGCCTCAAGAGGATTACAGGAAGTTGCGTCCTGCATCTTAAAGCACATTCGGGCTTACAGTGATGCCTGCTCAGGACAAAATCGAAACATTAACATAGCTTTCAGTCATCTGATAACAATGTTGAAACAAATGATCATAAATTTATGGAATCCGGCCATTCTTTTTTGCCAAATGATCGCGATTTTGGTTTGATAGAAACTAAAATTAAAAATTATTATTTATACATCCCTGAGCATTATTATAATTTAATAAAATCATGTAAGATGAGAAACCCATTTTCGGTAGTACAAATGGATCAAACAGATTTTATTTCTACAAGACAACTAAAAGAATAAACGAATAATAGAAAGAAAAACATCAATGGAGAAGCTGTGCCTTGGTTAAAAATACAATGGATCAGATTTCTAAAAAATGCCCCATATAAGATGTTTTATAAAACTTTCTTGGATGACAACTCCGAATTCAAAGTATTAGACCTCTCACCTAAAAAAGGAAGACCTAGAATATAGGGAAATATTGATTTACTTCCATTATACACAACCATTAGACCAATTACAAAAGAAAAACGTAAAGATGTGATAAATCTATTACCCTATATTCCACCAATTTTTCACAAACACTTTATTTCCCTAAATACTAATGAATAATTTACTTAGTTACAATGAAATGAGTTTGAATAAAATGTTAATTACTAATAAAATTGTTTCATTGGTGGTATAAGTCATTTATAAAGTCATGCAGTTAATTTTGAAAGTGGTACAAGTCATTTAAACGTTTCAAAACCACATTTTTTTTTAAAAATGGCTATAGATTTCACAATCATAATAAATACTTCATTGTTGGGTCCACTTTACTGTCGAAAAATCATAATCCATAATGCAAGAATATTTCTTAATCCTTTAAAATGCAAAACTCTAAATATCTCGAAACAAGAAAAATATGACTTATACCACTTTCAAAATCATGGGCACATTTGCCGTAGTAATTAAAGACACTACAGTACCTACCAACTTAGCAAACTACATTTATTTAAAACATCATTTACCCGGGGAATTTAATTACAATGTGCGGGGACTTTCTTGTCACAATGTATATGGATAGTTATATACCACAGATTTATTTAAATCAATTTGAAATTTATCTATAAAGAAGTATCTAATTAACCCAATTGCATTTGAGGAATTTTAATGCGTTAGAGTATTGAATATTGATCTCTGTTATAGCAATAAATGCCGTACTTATATGAATGACAATAAGTGTGTCTATGTATTGCGATATGTATACCGGATGACGCACATTTGCATATATGCAACACACTTATACTTATATGAAGACGTTATGGCGAGAAAGCAAAATACTGAATAGCAGCAATAAAAACAGAAAAAAATTGTATGAATATACACAGAATGTCTGATAGAGTATAAGACAGAAGCGGAAAAACAGTTATAAAATGGCAGAGGAAAGTTATGATGGCGATAAAACCGTCACGAAACCAACGTCAAAACTCTTAACTAAAACATGACAGACCAAATGTGAGTGAGTAAGCAGCAGGATATCAATGAAAATAGGTATATACATATATACCATATATACCATATATGTATGTAAACACATAGAGGCATTTATAAAGCATATATAAGCCATATGGTTGCTTGCAAGCAGCCATACATATCCAACTATGTTCATAAAGTAAAAGTAACAGCGCTTCGCTATGCCAGGCGCCTACGTGTATGCAACGCTTTCATATCTTATTCAATATTCTAGGCGGCATATGCTTTTTCCTTCAATATAAATTTCATTATTTATTTTTATTGCATATTGATAAGCAACAGCAGCCAAGCGACAAGAAATGAGCTAGCCTGCGCCAACAACAAAGACAAATTATATGCTTAATAGAATGTGTGGCAACAATAGGGCACTGACAGCTAAGACATGGCGCGTCTGAGCCTGAGAACAAAAGCAAATGAATTTATCAATTTGAACAAAGCATATGCATATTTTATACGTAATCGCTAAGCACACATCCTAAAAGCGCTATTAAGTTCAACCACAGTCATCCGTAGACCATTTAGCGCAATTTATTGTTTTCGCCTTTCTACTTGTAACCGCACTAATCGCAGTACAAGCCTACTTTTAGGCGCACATACACAAACCAATAGAAGCGGCAGATGACAATCTCAAGCGGGTAGGGAGACAAAACTAACAATACGAAACAATGGAATGTCAGAGCTCAGATAAAGTGAGCAACGAAAGCGAAATAATTTTGTGAGCAAGACATAACAGAGCGCTGAGCAGGCGGAGGTTGTGCGTAAGGAGCGCTACGAGCGAGATTATCAATGAAATACGCGAGATGTGTGCGATAAGCGCGATATTAGGAAACTGTTTGTATGACCAGCCTTTGAAGGAAGGAAATTTCTGCGGAAGAATATGTGATACATTTAAGGACTAACTGTGTTTGTTGGTGTGTGTGTGTGTGTGTGTGAGGGAGTTATTACAACTTCATAAGAGATGAGAAATATGCACATACATTTTAGTTACAGTGAGTGGCCTTTGGTTAGCAATTGCACAAACTCTGAGTGAATTTCTGGAATAACTCATAGAGACTAGATTAGTGGGAACCATGTTACAGGTGGGACAGAAACTCAAGCGCCTAACCTCGTAGCGGATTTTCCAACAAGAGCGATATGATTGCTTTTCAAAAGCATACCACTCTAACTGTTAAGGAAATTCAAATTTTTATATTTAATACAAAGTACAATCATTACAATTCAGTTCTGAAAAAACACCATTCAAAAGGTCTCCACGACTTATTTTGCAGGAACGAATTCGATGAACCTAACTTTCGAGTACTTTTTCCCAGAAGTAAGGAAGTTACAGCAACTGACCCTGATAAGCAAAGGCAATGGAGATTCTAAAACACCTTCAGCATACAGATCATTATGCATGCGACACACAGCAGGAAAGCTGCTAGAAAAATTAATTAAACTTCGGATTATTGCCGCTACAAAGAATGTCGGAGGCCACCATCGGAGCCGTTGACAAAGTCGAACGTAGCGTGGGGCAAGCTCGTTGAAAGAAAAAATTCACGAGGCCAGTAGGCCTTCTTGCAAGAATTGATATAAGAAACGCATGCAATAGCGCGAACTGGACAATATGATCGACGCATTAGAAAACCGATTCAAAATGCCAAAAACTACTTTGGAATGCTAGCTACCACGGATTTAAAACGTCGAAATGCCAGACCACTGCTACCTCGTTGGCTATGCAGGCGGCATGGCCGCCATCGTAACCGCACGTAATACCGACATAACCAGACGAAAACTAACGCGAGTTATGTTGTGAACACACATATGATTGGGCTCACACAGCCTTAGCTTAGCTGCGGAAAAAACTGAGCTGATCCCGGTTATTAGGAAACACATACCGCTGGAGGTCAATAGGACACACAAGTTCGCTCAGAAACTATCCAAACGACGAAAATTCTAAAATACCTCGGCATAAGGATGGATAACAAACTGACTTACTGGATGCAAACTCAGCACGCTGCCAAAAAGTCCGCGAATATAATCATGTCACTATTAAAGGGTTAGGCCACTCTAGAATCGAAACTCGGAAAATTTATTTTTTTTTTTTCAAATGATACATTATAGTCTCATAAATGTTATCCCGAAAGATTATGACAGGGAAAAAATTCTAAATGCCCCATTTTCGTTATCTAGTCGAAGGCCGTTCGTTCGGCAGGGAGCCCACTCAAAACTTTAAACGCGTTTATCTCAAAACTGTTTTTTTTTTCAAGTTGGCCGGAAACATAACTCAAACTATTTACAACCGATTCACTTGAAATTTTGACAACGTCTTCAGAAATACATTATCTACAGAAGTACGTGGGATTTTTTTTTTTTTATCTAGCATAATTTGTTTTTTATTAACAAATTTCGAAAAAATTTTTAGGCCAAATTGTTACTTGTCCCTTTAAAGGCCCACCATTTTGTCAAAAATGCATATATCGAAAAAATCCTACATACTTCTGTAGCTAGTGCTATTTACAAGCGGATACCGCTCAACAACTTATTAAAATAAAAAAATTACAGGAGCTGTGTGTCCGGCCGTGGTTCCCGAAAAAACGGAGACATCCTAGGGAGAACGCTGTGTAGCCACCATTTTTCAATTAATTTTTCTTCAAAAATAGTTATAAACATTTATGTATGTATAATAAATCCCTTTTGTTAAAAACCAGATTTATTTAAGTTTTCCCGAAAAAAATCTCAAAAAAGCCTATTTTGTGGCCCTCTAGAGTGGCATAACCCCTTAAAACTTATGGCAAATACCGCAGACCTACTCCAACAGATGGAAAGTAGGTGCTAAGGTGCAAAGAACAGCAGCCTTGAGAGTCGCCTCGGTGTACCGCACTGTAACCGAATCCGCAGTGGTATTAATAAGCAGCGCTCTCCCAATAGATCTACTCGCAAAGGAGAGAAGACAACTCTGGTTATGGAAAAAAGACGGAATAGAAATACAAATGTCCACAAGACAACAGGAGAGGAAGCAAACACATGAAAGCTGGCAAAGTCGATGACAAGGGAGCACAAAGGTGGTCCATCTTCCAGCCAAACTGGGGGCCTATTCTGCAACTCGATTCGAAAAAAAATTTACTAGAGTTCGAATTTTTTGGAAAGCAAAAACGAAAATTTTACGTAGTAATGGTTGTCAAAGTCAAAGTAATGGTTGTCAAAGTCTTGCGGTATTTTCGCTAGTTGGCGCTGAAAGCGCGTAGTTCTAGTTTTATTCGTCGCATCGGGTCATGCTATACCTTTTCGGAAAGCTCATTTCACGTGTGTTTGATTGATTGTCCTTTCTTTTAAGTCGTTCGTGAGTTATAGCGTCGCAAACATGGAGCAAAATAAAGAGAAAATACGGCATATTTTACAGGCAAAAATGCATCTCAAGCCGCCAAGCCGCCAATAAAATTTGTGCAGTTTATGGACCCGATACAGTTTCCATTTCCACCGCACAACGATGGTTTCAACGTTTCCGTTCTGGTGTAGAGGTGGTCGAAGATGCGTCACGCTCCGGAAGGCCTGTCGTCGAAAATTGCGATAAAATCGCTGAATTGCTCGAAAGAGACCGGCATAGTAGTCATCAAACCGTTATAAACCATTTGAAGAAGCTTGGAGTCACTAAGAAGCTCGATGTATGGATGCCACACGAATTTATTCAATAAAAATTCCGCAAGACTTTTTGACAACATTTATTCTGGCAAAAGGTGGTACAACTTTCGCATAATTATTATGTAAATCCGAATTTCGAATAGTATACATTTATAAATCGAGAATAGGGCCCCTGAATAACAACATAGAGATGTGGCACAGTAGACAATGCGTCGACATGTACTACAAATAGACACAGATGTTGTCCGATCACGGGCATTTCCAAAAAATACTGTACAACATGGCAAAGAGAGAAAGTCTTACAGGAATTTACGGAGACCAACCATCAGACGATGGAAAAAAGCAAACACGGAGAACATTTAAAAATATGCTGGATCAACTATATACGAAAAACCTAATAGAAACAAGTAAGGAAGAGCTAAATTGGAGTATAATCGAACATTTCATACGCCTGCAACTTGCAAGGATTAAAGCCAATGAAATACCTATAGGTACATAAGGTTTGTTAGTTATGTACGTTTTATAGCGAGCTATCGGTAAAAAAAAAAGTAATAATAAGCACCGGGTTTACATATTTAGTACCTACGGGTTTTTTTTTTTTTTTTTTTTTTTTTTTTTTTTTGGTTTTTGTTCAATTAACGAAATTTTTAGTCATGAGCCATGATTAAAAATTTTCAAGTTGATACGGTTAAGAGTTTCGAAGATATAGCCTCGGGAACTTAAGGCCTTTAGTCCGACGTCTTTAAACGCGTTTTTCTCGAAACTGTGTTTCTGAAGTCGGTTGGCAAGATTTCTCGAGAACTACGCAACCGGTCTTCATTAAATTTTACACAGGTCTTTCAGATACAATTCTTAAAAATTTGGACGAAGGATATTTTTTTCGATTAGAACTATTTGAAAAAAAAAAATTCGCGAAATTTTCTTTGAAATTTTAATTCTTTTTTAATGTCCTCCAAAAACCAAATTTTCAGTTCTAAGTTAAGATTTTAACTAAATTACGTATTTTTTTCTTTTTTACTTTAGATGATCCTGTAAGGAGTTATCCTGCTAACGCGAGCGCATCTTTTTTCCGAAGGGTCACCGAAAATGGCGTCGCAATGGTCGAGTTTAAATTATTTTTTCCAAAAATTTCAGAATTTCTGTGTTAATAGTGTATGTTTGTAACAATAAGGAATTCTAATAAAAATTTTAATTTTTTATATGAGAAAAAAAATTATGGAAATAATGCTGTTTTTTACCCAAGGAAACCCATGTAACCCTCTAATTGATTTGTATTTGAAATGAAATTTAAAATTGTTTTATATGGGAACTACTAAGGCATGTTTGTAGAACGATTTCTTTCGGTTTTCAACTGAAAGTAGGCGGTGCCACGCCCATTGCCCAATTTTGGTCACGACTCCTCAAAATCCGTCTCAAACCATCTGGGGGGTAAAATTTTTATAGTTTTTAACACTGCGATCCCCTGTACCAACTTAGAGTTCTATATCTTAATGGCGGTTTGTGGGTGTGACAATGCTCCGATTACGCTTATCAACTCGTTTTTTTCTTTTTCTCAATTTTTACTGAAGTTACAACTTCCACGGACGGACAGTCAACCGGATTTAAACATTTCACAATTACAATTAAAATTATAACAGTTGAATTTTTAGAAGCAAAACTTAGAACTTCATAATTTTAATGGCTATCAAACCTTGAGAAGGACATCAAACACGATTTGCTACAGACACAACTTCGTAAATTATAAAGCCTTCACATCTCAGCTGTCTTTATGGAAACCTCTGTACATCTTAATTAAAAAACTTGTTATAAGTTTTGAAGTTTTGGAATTTTTGGGTAAAGCAATGCCAGAAAGTTGTACAATATTGTATATACAAGGTCTGTCGCAAAAGAAGCAGGACTGTTAAAAAAAACAACAATAAATTAATATTTTTCAAAAGTTATATTTTTTTATTCAAAGTAGTTTCCTTGTGCTTCTATACAGCGTTTAGCCCGGTCAATTAGCATTTCAAATGAGTGTTTAAGGTAATTTTTGGGAATGCTCTTGAGAATATCGGTCGTCGCTTTTTGGATAGCTGAAATGTCCTGAAGCTAGTATCCTTTCATGGGCAAATGAAGTTTTCCAAATAGGTAAAAATCACAGGGTGCCAGATCAGGTGAGTAGGGTGAGTGATTAATGGTTAATATGGAGTTTTTTGTCAAAAAATCAGTGACAAGCGTCGACCGATGACACGGCGCATTATCGTGCAACAGGCGCCAGGACCCTGCCTCACGGTATTGTGGTCGAGCACGAAGAATGCGTGACAAAAGACGCTTCATAACAACAAGGTAAAACACAGCATTTATCGTTTGGCCAGGTGGGACGAACACTCGGTGTACAATACCCTCGGAATCGTAAAAACAAATCAGCATTGTCTTTATTTTTGACTTCTGAAGACGACTTTTTTTCGGTGACTTCTGATCGCCACAGAGGTCCTCACGACCTTCTCGGAATCGCTTAAACCATAGGCACTGATCACCATAAACTTTTCTCATCATTTGAAATGTTTCAGTAAACGTTTTCCTAAGTTTAAAACAAAATTTAATATTTGCTCTTTGTTCAAAATGCATTTTAGGACCGATGACCAAAAACTGCTGTCACTTTTTGATCGATAACATCGATTGTAGTTATCCAAGTGTCTTAAAATTTTTACGAAATGTCAACAAGAGATCAAACTTTTTACTTCATATACCCACCAATAGGTGGCGCCACCAGAAACAGTTATATTTAAAGAGTTCTGTTTCTTTTGCGACAGACCTTGTATAAACACATGAGGCTTAAAAGTCTGAGGTTGGCCTCTGTTTTTATACGAGCACAAGAACACGCTTAATAGTAACCATATTGGTTCCGGCAATGAGGTATTACAAACTTGTTTTCGGCTGCGATGCAAGAAACGAATGTGTGTTAGCAGGCAAATGAGCGCGCTGCAACGCCTATAAGTATGCAAGGGCAATCAAAGCAAACTTATACAACTGCACACATACGAGTCTTGCATTACGATGCACTCAGCAGCAGATGCGAAGCAATCTTATGCGTTTGTGTGTGTGTGCGCGTTCGGCCGAGTGTATTTAAGCGTTTCCCCTTTCATTTCCTGCCAATGTTCATTGCTTCCTCTGCCTGCAAGCGTTCGCTTTGAGCTTAAAATATTCACAAAAAACCTGCGAGTGGCAAATGAAACAAAAGTGAGTGCTCTGCATATGCATGTGCATACGGAATACCCTGTATAATATGTAGATATGAATGTCATGATGGCGTTGTAAGTATCACAAGCAGTGCGCGTAATTAAGCCGTTCTTATTATTGCTTTTTAATTGCGTTTTCCTAAAGCGCCACACCGCTCCACCCCTTTTGGTGAAAATGGAAGCAGAGTAGACGTTAAAATCTTATAAAAGGGGATTTTGAAATTTTTTACTTAAAACAAAAAAAATAAACCTAGTAAGAATTCTACACCACACTTTGATGAATGAAATGAGATCACAATTTTTGTCTTTTTTTATTTAATGGTTTTATGTTTAATGGTGTCATGTTGTTCTATGGGAATAAAAAATTAATACTATTATAAAACGAAATCGATTATTAGGCTTTATTATCTGGTCAAGCATCTAACCAAACCTGTTGTTTGAGCCAGTTTCTCAAGTTGGTTCGAAAGAAAGTTGTTTTTTGCTAGTTTTCTTTCAGCAGTATTAGTCAAAGGAGATGCTGATGCCATAATCATGAATCAGGTTCCGATATTCCTACTAAAAAAAGACTTTCTACAAAACCTTAGTTTAGCAAATAGATTGTGCTTTAATTGGTTTCTTATATATTATTATCCAAAAAGTATTCCACTAGACCAAGAGATCCGTTGTTTAAAAGCGATAAAAGCTAAGGCTTCAACGGTGAAGGATTTTCGGTACAAATATTATATAATACTACGGGTATTCTACTCTAGAATTTTGAAAAATTCGATTTTTTTTCATATATTTAAAGTTTAGACTTTCAAAAATATGACCTTGGAAGGATTTTTTCAAAATTCGACTTATTTTTGGAGAAACAGACGATTTTGTGAGGTGGCGTCCGTGTTCATTAGAATTGTCTCCTAAACTTTAAACGCGTTTTTCTCGAAACTACTTTTTTCCACACGGTACCGGCATTATCTCAAGTGCTATAAAACCGATTTACTTGAAATTTTGTGTGAACCTTTTTTATATAATCCTTTATCATTCCTACCAGCATCGTTTCAAAATTTTTGTTTTTAATATTTACAAAAAAATTCAGGAATTTCAAAAAAAAAAACCGTAAAAAATGATTTTTATTTTCAGGCAGTCGCCATTTTTCAAACAAATTATTTTTCGTGTTTCCGGACTATAACAGCATCCTTACTCATTAAGAATTTTTTTTGACTTTTTTTTCAGACCACCAGGAGAGTCAGGATCAATGTCACCAGGATGCGCCATTTTTTTTTTTTTGCACCTGTCTCTCCCTCCCTCTAATTATTTTAATTTTTAATATTTTTTTGTAAAATTTTTTTTCTGTATTTTTAAGATATCAATAAAAACACCATAAAAAAATGGAAAGTAAAAATATTTTTGGTTTTTTTTAAATAAAATTCAAAAAATTGCCCAAAATTTGATTTCTAGAGTAGAATACTCCCTTAAGGAAGGCAACAAAAAGCAGTAACGCCAGAAAACATCGTGAAAATTCAAAAAATTTCGTTAAATGACAGTAATTCAAACTTTATGAATTGCGTAAATTTAATTTCAACTCGAAGGACCGCGATGGTCGTTTTTGAACGTTGAGAAATGCTTCGGCTTATTCAGCTTGAGATACGGCAAATTTTTTTGTGTACTAGTCCTTAACTCACCGTATTCGATTCCAGCGATTAACTCCTCTTTCCCAAAATGAAAAAGTGATTTGTGGGAAATATATTTCACAATAAAATTATCAATTTCTAGATGGAAGCAAGTAACTACTTTGCAGACTGCGAAACTGCATAGCATCGAAATCATAGTTGGAAATCATTAAAATACTTTAAAACTTTCATTACTCCAGTTGAAGGTACTGTCCGAACAATGCAACCGTTTTCCTCTACTATCTCTAATATCTCCAAACAAGGATTTAACGATTAATTTCAAATCTTTTATCTGCTCTTCTTGTTTTATAAGAGCCCAAAGTGAACTTGGTACATAACGACAAACTAATAGTTCAAGATATTAATTATTAGAAGGCAGTGGAGGCATTCAATACGGTTTCAATTATCATTGGATTTCTGAGAAGAAGTTCTTGGAGTTTTACCTTACCTCTTCAAGACTGCTAAATAAACTAAACATACCAACCAGAAGGTACTCTATAATCTACTGGCATTTCACCTTCACATTAGCCAACAATTATTTGCTTGAAAGTAGTGAAGGGATGTCTCGACTCCTTATCTCATGCATCTGACTACAGCAAAATTTCACGTGCTTCAGTCCCACTAGTTACTGGCACACCAGCTCACTGCTGGTTGGGTCTAAGGCGAGCTCGGCAATTGCTGGTGTAATACTAGCAGTTGTACAATCGTAAAGTCCTACTGTCCCAGAAGTAACCCTCAGCCAAGTTCACCATTCAGCAGGTATAGGAGTTCTAACTGAGCACTGCCCAATCGGATTCATGGAGTTAAAAGGAAGAGATAATATTATTCTAAACACTGTCTAATCGAAGATCGTTTCTTTGCCAGATCAAGGCTAAGATATATCGGATCTTATACTTTGAGACATCCACGTGAAATATCGGAAATTGAAATATAGTACTTAAGCAGGTTTGTGATATGGCTTAGTTGGCTGGTTGGATAGAAAGTGGCGCAAGCGCGCCAGACTGCACGCGGCCGCAATTTACTAATTTTGTAAAACTGGAATTTTAAGCGTAGGTACCTAGTGATGAACCGTACAATATTGACCTTTTGACTAGAAGTAGCAGCTTTTTGGTCTATCTACCATCAACACTACTCCAAAGTAACTTCGCGATAAGCTCCGTGTTGCTATAGTTTCAACACCTAAGGTGTTCCCCTATGAGTCATTGCTCTAAATACTTCTTGAAAAAGTTGAGTGGTCTGGAGAAGCTTCGTAGAATTGTGTGCCGAAAATCTGCCCTCAGACTCCACTGAGAGTTCAATATATTAAATAATAGGCCACCAATTATTTTCCAAAGCAAACTCATAACCCCACAGTAACTCCTCCGAGAAAACCGCCCTTTTATGCACGCATCGACAACTGAATCACAGCGCTGGACAAGTTCTTAGGTCCTACATGACGCTGCACTCATATTTGCGCATAAGCAGACGCACACAAGTGCACTCGTACATGCACTCGGGCGCACTTACTTACATTTGCAATATTTACTGCCACTTCGCCGGCGCTTTTGTTTGCGCTGTGCATTGTACAGTTATGTCTACATTGTTTCAGTCTGCGCTTTGAAGGCGGATACCGGAGCACAGCGCGAATAAACACGCACGTTGGTACAATAAATCTGTTTGTATAATATGCGCATGTGTGTGTGTGTGTGTGTATGGTGTGTTGCTGTCGTTTGTGTCGTGCGCGTTGACGTTATATATTACTTCCTTTTGCCTGCCATAATGAGTCAATGAGTTAAGAATGCTCGTGGCAATGATTTCATTTCATTGCCTGCCTTGCTGCCAGCCACAGTAAGCGCGGCGTGTGTGGCAAGGTGTGGCACACACAGTGGTTGCATAATAGCGGGTTAATTGTGTTGCGCGTTATCGCTGTGATTGAGAAATTAAAGCGAAATGAGTGAGGGGATTTGCGAAATTAACACAATTAAACTGAGTATGGCACGCCTAGGGGCATGGCTTTTGCTGTTGGACATGCGGACTCAACTGTATAAGTGTCCTAAATGTCGAGAGTAATGTGCCGGTTCGCACGGTTGGCGCTTTGTTGACAAGCAAAGTGCTGGTTGATGCAACTGAAGGCTTTCAGAGGACTTGCGGAAAGCAAAGATGAAAAGCGAGAAAAAGAGAAGTGGAAATAGAAAGGGTTGGTGACAGAGAGTCAGAGAATGCAGAAATTAAGAGAAAGAGAAATAGAAATAGAAATGGAGGATCTGAGAGGGAGTCAAAGATAGAGAGAGAGAGAAGATCATTAAATTTCCAGAGGATAGTATTGATCTACCGGCCTGAATGGAATCGGTCAGGTCGGGACTCAATATATGTCCGTCTCAAGTGCTTGGTTCCAGCAATCGCAATCATAGGTGTTCATACCGTTCCCACGACGGTCGAGTCTACGTAACCGGAACGGTCTTGGAGTTTTTTCCGACCAAGGGCTGTCAACTCGGCAGATTTCTGCCACTACAACAACAACAACATAAGGGTTCATCATGATCATGACATTCATACGGTAAGGCTGAGGTTGAAACATCTCGGCTCAAAGCGCTTTCTCGATTTATGAGGGTCTTATGATCTATGTATAATGGAAGAGTTTTGTGTGCCACAATGACCAGCGTTTTTAGCTGTTAATTGAGATCTCTGTAAGGATCGACCTCATAACCTAAAACAAAAACAAAAAGATTAGGTTTAAGCATGGAGAATAAAGTGTTCAGCAAGGGGAAGTTCTCAACTGATCAAAATATTAAAAAAAATTGAAGTATATGGTGCTTGAAAATCGTCAGTCAAGTGTTATAGAGATGGCAAGAGAACTCGAAATCTCAGGCGAGTCGGTTTGAATTATTTTGGTGAATATTTTGGATATGAAACGTTTTCTTGCTAGACTCGCCGCGATAAAACTGATTTGTTTTTTTTTTTTTTTTCAGACAGAGTACCGGAAACAAGTCTCTTTGGACATGCTTGATCGTGCTAATTCCGATCCCATATTAATGGATAGCATTCTAATTACAGATGAAGCATGGGTTATTGAGTTTGACTAGCAGACAAGTCAACAATCAACGAAATGGAGGGGAAAAACGAGCCTAAAGCAAAAAAAAAAAAAAAAACACGCCGAAGCCGCTCAAAAATCAAGGTGATGCTCATTGTTTTCTTCGATATTCGTGATTTGGTCCAACAAGAATTTGTTCCGGAGAGACAGGTGGTCAATAAGAAGTTCTGTTTGGCCGTATTGAAGAGTTTGCGAGAGAACATCCCTCGAAAACGGCCGGATTTGTGAAAGAATAATTCATGGTTTTTACACGATGATAATGTAGTATTGCATCGAGGGAATTTAACGCGAGACACACAATGAGCACCATCGATTAACGACCGTATTCACAAGATCTGGCTTCGTGTGACATTTGCTTGTTCCCCAAACTGAAATCGCCGCTTCATGGAACCATTTTTCTGTCGATCGAAGAGATAAAACAAAATTCGCTGAAGCAGCTGAGGCCCGTCTCAAAAAATGCTTATGAAAATTGTTTCGAGGACTGGGGAAATCGTTGGCATAAGTGTATTACATCTGATGGGGACTACTTTGCAAATAAATTAATTAAATATTTTGCGATTTATTTACAATTTCCGGGTACTTCGCAAAATGCGTACTGAGACGGTTTTCAGGGTTTTAGCAATTTTCCAGCAATTTAAATTGGCGCCATGAAATTTCAGAGTAGAGAATTGATACTTAACCAAAGTCAGTGCATTGAGTGAACACAAGAAAGCGAAAATCCACATATAACGGTGTATTTGCAAAACAGCAACAGGTTAGAAAAAGTTGCGTTCAACAAAAAACTGCATGTCATAACCAACCTTTGACTAATTTTCAACTTTTAAGGGGTCTCACTGCAGTTTGTTTCCTTTTTTTTTTTGGTTCTCTGCGGCTGGTTGTCATTACGCGTGGTAGCTGGCAATCTCTGAGAACTCACCAAAAACTATTTTCAGTAACAAGTTGAACAACGAACTGTCGCAACACGGACGACACATTTTTTTTGCTTAATTTTTTTGCATTTTTTTCTCCAGAGAATTTTATGCATTGCTGCTAATGAGCAATTTAGTACGCAGAGCGTCTGTGCGACTGTGTCAACTATGAGAGCCACTCGCCGGCAGTATTTGGTGCTTTTGTTGCGTTTGGCCGAGCAGCTGGTTAACTACAGTTTGACTACAGCAAACAACAATTGAAAGTTATGCGTTCGGACGAGTCAAACGCAGGCACGCAGGCACGCAGGCACGCACACACAAACACACAGGCATACTTTGGCTTACGTAGTCTTTTGGACGCTCATGCTTGTGTGTATGCCTGTGTGTGCGTGCGCTTATAAATATACAATGTGTCTGCTGGGATCTCTTGCATGTGGACTCATAAGTTCGTGTATCCAAATATATATACGATATTTGTGTATGTGCGTGTATATGTGTGTACTCACCTAATGCTGTCGCAATTAATGCGAGTCCACCGTGTCGTATGATGAAAATGCGAAAGTTTATTACCCACAATTGGAAAAGTTTTATATGTAATTAAAAGTTCCAAAATCGCTTCCAAGCATGTGGATCTTATTTGAAATTGCTCCTGCTCGTCAACCATATTCTCGTCGTAAACTTTATTGATTAATAGCAGGAATGTCATAAAGTACTCCTCGAATTGTTGACGTGTGGTAAAGCCAAAAATTGATAATCTGCAATAACAGTAAATTATGCTTTCGTATTAGAAACACCACACACGCAGACATAAGTAAACATGTATGTTTGTATGTATATAGTTAAAGATACAGTATATAACTGGAAATAAATATGAGGCGTTAATTGCCCCAACTAAGTTCGCGTAAAAGTAATAATTATATAGTTAATTAAATTAATGAGTCAGTGCTGTTGGCGTCGCATTGTATAGTAAATGAGTAAATTTAATAAAACACAGACTGGGATACCCGGCAAACTGCTGCAGGAATTAATAAGCGAAATTAAGCCATAATGATACTAATTCACACTCGAGTTGAGGCAGCGCATAAAACTTAGACTTGTAGCAGAGAACTCGCCGCAAAATAGCTTTTATTGGAAAAGCGATTAACAGGCAGCTCCATGACGAAACATCTCCAAATAGGTTGAGGCTGATAGGCTTCGCCGGGGCCCCGAAATATGATTATATGCAGTACTAAATTCCAGCATAGAAAAATTCATCAATTCATCTCCGGATCGAAAAGCCGCCAACCTGATCGATCTTGTTGTGATAGCAGGATGGCAAGTATCCAGTGTTTTAGGTCCTAACATTGACTCGAATCACTGTCTTGTTCCAGCAAAAAACACACGCCAACAAACACAAGGAAGGCTCGACGCTGAGGAGCGCAATCACAACAGACAGCCGACGACTTTCTGAGAACACTTATCAACAACTGTGAGACGGCATTTCAAGCTCCTTACATACAGCTGCTAAACGCAACGAAAAGATGCGGCGACTTACAGAAGGTTTAAGACCGGGGCATACTCTTATAGAACCCCTACAAGTGATCTATGGGGTCCCGACTATGAAGAAATTCGAATAGCAATTACCCGTCTGAAGAACATCAAAGCGGCGCTGGTCGATTGATTGCCTGTTGGGCTATTCAAATACGGCCGGGAAGAACTGACAAGGTGCATGCACTAGCTTCTTTGTAGAATATGGTCGAACGGAAGCATGTCGGACGATTAAATGTGCTCTGTCCAATCCACAAAATGGTAGACCCCGCAATCTGCGCCAAGTACAGTGGAACAAACCTCTCCAACATCGTATATAAGATTCTATTGTGTGAAAGATTAAAGCCCACCGTCAACAAACTGATTGGACCTTATCAGTGTGGCTTTATACCAAGCAAATCAACAACCGACCAGATATTCATCATGCGCCAAATCTTGAAAAAGACCCTAGAGAAGAGAATTGAAGCACACCAGCTCTTCTTCGACGATTTCAAAGTTGCTTTTGACAGCACGAAAAGGAGCTGCCTTAATGCCGCGATGTCTGAATTTGATATCCCCGTAAAACTAATACGGCTGTGTAGACTGACGTTGATCAACACCAAAAGCTCCATCAGGATCAGGAAGGACCTCTCCGAGCCGTTCGATACCAAACGAGGTTTCAGACAATGCGAATCTCTTTCATGTGACTTTTTCAACTTACTTTTAAAGAAAATAATTCGAGCTGCAGAACTAAACAGAGAAGGTACAATCTTCTACAGGAGTGTATAGCTGCTGGCGTATGCTAATGATATTGATATCATTGACCTTAACAACCGCGCCGGTAGTTCTGTTTTTTCTAGACTGGATAAGGAAGCAAGGCAAAGGGGTCTGGTGATGAACGAGGGCAAGATGAAATATCTCCTGTCATTAAACAAACGGTCGTCGCACTCGCGACTAGGCAACCACGTCACTGTTGACAGTCATATCTTTGAAGTTGTAGATAATTTTGTCTATCTTGGAACCAGCATCAACACCAACAACAACGTCCACCTCGAAATCCAACGCAGAATAACTTTTGCCAACAGGTGCTACTTCGGACTAAGTTGGCAATTGAGAAATAAAGTCCTCTCTCGACAAACAAAAATAAGTCTATGAGTCAACGTAACGATTTTTGGAGAAAAAGGTGCTGCGAAAGGTTAATGGTCCTTTTCGCGTTGGCCACGGCAAATACCGGAGTCGATGGAACGATGAGCTGTACGAGATATACGACGACATTTACGAATTAAAAGACTTCGGCTGCGCTTGCTATGTCATGTCTCCGAATGGACGAAAACATTTCAGCACTGAAAGTTTTCGAAGTAGTACCCGCCGCGGAAAGCAGAGGAAGAAGAAAGCCTCCACTCCGTAGAAAGGACCAGGTGTAGAAGGACCTGGCTTCGCTTGGAATATCCAATTGGCGCCACGTAACGTTGTGGACTCGTTTATAACGGCGTAAACACTTTCTACGCTTGTAAAGAGGAAGAAGAGTTAAGTGACTTCGATGACTGCTAATTTTGCGCTTTCCCTTAAACAGAGTCCAGCAAATTTCTGCCGCTACAACAACAACAAAAACAGAAAGTCACTTCATAAGCCTACTTCTCATAAAGAGAAACGCGATTGGCGAAACCATGTATTGCTTGCCGACAAAAAAAAATTCTAAACCAAAAACACATCGACAAGAGATTACTTCTCGGATTTTCGAAACGGCAAATAGTCGAATTAGTCAAAAATTTGATAAATGGAGCAAGTTACAAGTTATGGATCTATGAACTCGCGAGCTGACAAAAGTAATATATTTTGCTACCTTACGGGCAAGATTGTTCATGTAGATCCACACTTAATCCTCTGAATAAAGAGTAGTTGAGAAGAATAGTATATAATTTAAAGTTACTATATCGAACAAATAAAACTCACAGACCGATACAAAAATTTCTAACCTCCAACCTTTCTTGCGAGCAACTATTTTAATAAAATAAAATCTACGCCTCTATGTTGCAACAAAGCACAATTTGTCTCCTTTTCGAAGCACGACTTCACACACAATGCCGTCTTGCCTCCTGTTTGCAGTGTCACCGACATTTTGACAAGTTGTC
This sequence comes from Bactrocera zonata, assembly GCA_037783105.1. Taxonomy (NCBI): domain Eukaryota; kingdom Metazoa; phylum Arthropoda; class Insecta; order Diptera; family Tephritidae; genus Bactrocera; species Bactrocera zonata. Next base: position 815,375 of record JBAWJQ010005982.1, on the reverse strand, counting down.
TCCAACAGCAACGTTAGTACTAGGAGCAACAACAGCAACTAAACCGAAACCAAGACATAAAATATCAGGATGATAAGAGCCATGTTGTTGTTGAGATGTCGTTGACAATGACTTTGGCAAGCGAAATAGACAAAAGTGAAACTATTCAACTAACGGTAAATATTTTAGCATGAAATTTCACTTTTGTGATAATTTAACAACGTTCGAATATAACGGAAATGCATAGTGATGCAATAAGTAAGAGTATCTAAGATCGCTCGAACCAAAACCACAAGCGCCACATATCCCATTACGCATAACTGTTAAAATTATACTAAGTATGACCTTGAAAATGATAATGTCTAACCTGCATTAGCCGGACTTATTAAGTTGAAGCAACAACAATGTGATTATATATGGAGCCCTACTACCAAAATCAGCTTTCAGTGAAGAGACTATATGAAAACTGTAATGTTTCAAGAGCAGTGAAACTGAAGCTTACCTTTTCACGAATTTCCTTAGCACATCCACATCACTGAGACTCTCCACGGGAATCGTTGGCAGCTTGCCACTCGAAGCTGCTGCCGTGGCGGCCGCCGAGTTTGTTGTTTGTGACGGTTGGCCAGCGCGCTTGGCAGGTGACAATTGTTCGATACGCAATTCGCGTTGTTGTTGCTGTATTATTTCGAACGGCGTCACGGCATAAGCATAAAACTGATGCGTGCGCAACACCGCAACACCAATCATGGCCAAAAGGTGCTGAAAAGAGAAGCAGAAGGGCGGTAGACGTATAAAAGATACAGAAGACAGCAACAACAAGTACAAAAAAAAGACATCATAATCTTTGCATTTCTCATGTGTCAATAACTCACCATTGGTATTTGGGTGCCACTCGCATTGCTGCCATTGTCGAACTCCGCACCTACACCGCCCGTTGCACCAACACCAACGGCACCCGTAGCACCTGAGGACATACCCAGGCCGCTGCTGCCACCACCACTCAACGCACCACCAGCGCTGCCCAACGAGCAGTGATCGTTACCTGCGCCACCCGTGAGATAGGCAGCTGAGAGATGAGCCGCGCCACTCGTCGTCTCCGCCGCGCGCATCTCTATCAGTTTCGCCATGAAAACAGCCTGCGGTGCATACGCTTGCAACAGACGTCCGACGGCAACATCAATGACTTCCGCTTCGCAGTCTTTTGTTTGCAAAGCGCCCTCCAGCGCCGTGGCAGCCGCTGCCGCAGACAAGGTATTGAAGATATTTTGCTGTTCACTGTCAATGGTTGCATCGCCATCGGCACTTCCGCTGCCGTCGACTAGCATCGCTTGTTGTTTGTAATGCTTGTAGAAGATGGTGTGTTGCAGCGACTGCCTGGCGGCCAACACCAAGACGTCCAGCACACGGCACAACAACAAATTGCGTTGTGGGAGCGACAATAGACTGCCAGCAGTGTTGGAATTCGACGCTGCCGTAGCGGTACTGCCATCCGCCGTTGCTGTTGTTGTTGGTGCGGCACTTGTCTTTTCCTTTTGATTAAGTTCCGTCCAGATGAAGCGCTGTTGCAACAACGCCGCAATACATTGCAGCAGTGCGAGTGTAAATTGTTGTTGTTGACATTTTTGTTCCTCTCGCCGCTGCAGCAATTGCTGCGCTTGCAGGCAACACCAATTCAAGAAGCCTAACAGTGTTGCCACATGTTCGTGTCGCAAGAGTTGCTCACGCACAAACTTATCAATGAATCTGGACTCGATGTAGAGCAGCGCCGTGTCCTCCACTTTCTTTACATGCTCCAACAGTGTGGCCACACTGGCGCACAGGTAAAAACTATCGTCACTTGCCACATGCGCCTGGGTTTCGCTGCCTGTCGGCACCGCCTCCGTGGTAACACCTCCGCCCAGTGTTGCCGTAATTGGTATGTGTAGGTCGCCGCTTCGGTTGCCTGGTGCGGCAATTGCCTCGCTAATACGTGTCATCAAGACGGCCAGCGTAACGCGCACTAATGGATTCGGTTGCATGTAGTGTATATGTGGATTATGTTGTATGCAATTGTTGCGAAAGGCGGCCAGCATCGCTTGCATTGAGCTAGCAATTGCATGCCGCAACACTCGCGCCACCGCGAACTCGCTGCTGTTGAATATTTTATAGAGTTTTTGCTCGGATTGTATCTCCAGTAGAATGCGCGAGAGTTGTTGAGCGCAATAGTCCGATTGTGCGGAGAATTTAATTAACTGCGAGTGGTTAGCGGGAAGAAAACGAGGTGTCGTAGTGAATATCGGGATGGCAATTTGTTTGCGAGCAGATTACAAGCAGAAATATGGAATAAAAGAAAAGGAGAATATATTTGTTTTAATGCCGGTATATACATATGTATAAAGAATTAGCAAGGAATGAAATGGCTATGGATCCAACAACAATGCTGCAAAAAACAGGGTTCACATAATACCCATAATTCGTGAAGACACTTTGTCCGCTAGAGTTAAGAAATTTTGTATCTTGGAATCCTTGGATCGGAGAGAAAATTACTCAGCCTAGTTCGGTTCAATCTGCGTGGTAAGGTATTTACTAGTTGGACTGCAAGTTATATAGTCTCTAGCTTTAAGATCGAAATATTGGATAGTCGAAAAAGTATTTTCGTATTTTTAATGAACTTTAATGAGCCAAATATGTACCATTTTGGTCGACTACTTTTTGCCATTTGACATTATGCTAGCAGTGTAAAACATTGCTGGTTGCTCGGCGAAAAACTGAGACAAGTAATTTCCACAGGCTTCTCTTGAAGCTAACTTTACTCCATTAAGGGAGTTCTGCATTGACCAAAGCAAATGGCAGTCCGATGGTGAAAGGTCAGGGCTATATGGTGGATGCATCAAAACTTCCCAGCCAAGCTCTCCCATTTTTTGCCGAGTCATCAAAGATGTGTGTGGTCTAGCATTGTCCTGATGGAAGACGAAGACCTTTCTATTGATCAAGTCTGGCCGTTTTTTTCGATTGGTAGGTTCAATCTCATCTGTTGTTGACAGTAAAATGTAGAATCAATCGTGCGAACAGTCTGGAGCAGCTCATAGTGAATGATTCCTTTCTAATCCCACCAAACATTCAGCATAACCTTTCGAGGCGTCAATCCTGGCTTTGCGACCATTTGTTGACCTTCATCACGCTTGGTTCATGACGTTTTTCGCACATTATTATCATATTTGATCCACTTTTCGTTTTCTGTTGCCCTTCGCATCAGAAATGGTTCGATTTCAATTCGTTTCAGCAAAGAATCGCAGATTTTAATTCGGTCCACAGACATTTTATGTGGTACCCAAACATCAAGCTTCTTTTTGTAGTCAGCCTCTTTTAAATGATTCAAAATCGTTTGGTGATGAATGCTAAGTTCCTTAGGGATGTCATGGCTGCTTATGTGACCAGGACCTGGTAAATATTTTCCATAATTTCATCGACTTTTTCAACGATTGGTCGACCAGAGCAAGGTGCATCTTTCACATCGAAATTTCCAGGACGAAAGCGAGCGAACCATTGTTGTGCTACACGAACTGATACAGCATCGTCTCTGTAAGCTTCACACATTTCATAAGTGACTTTCGTAGCATTCTTCCTTTTTTATACAAAAATTTCAAAATATAGCAAATTTCTTCATTATTTTCACTCATTTTTGAACAGCTGTAACTTTTTTCAACTTTCCAAAATCTAATTTTTGTTTCTGGTTAAATGAAGCTCCCCTTTCCAACAATATATGGTATGATGCAATGTGATTAAAGGTATACGACTGCAACAACATCTATTGACAAAATACGAAAAGACTTTTTCGACTACCCAATACATACCATATGTTATAACGGTAATGAAAGATATGATGTTATCTCCTCAACTAGATGCTAGAGTAGGGGACGCAACTGGGAATTATTTTCCACTTTACGGAATATATTGACCAAAAAACATATAGGCAGGTCAGTGAGCCAAACTCCAATTGTAGCAGCAGTGTGAAGTAAATATGAAGTATTTTTTCTGTCTACAATTGATCTTGATTAGCAAAGACGACCAAAAATCACATCTGAGTACCAGCACGAACAATAAAAGTAGATTTTTTAGAGGTAGAAGAGCACAAGACGACCATGGAATGCCGATATTAAAAATATTATTATTAAAAATTTTCTAAAATAAACCTGACCAACTCAAATTCTTTAGAAAAGAAAGCACGACATTGCAGTATGCAATAACCAAATTTATTTATCGACTTAGATACAGTTTCCGAAGATCACTTCGGTTCTTACAGCATTATCATTATCTTTATTATTGCCCTAACTAAAAAGTCAGATGGTCCTTTGGCTGAAAACCTTGAAAATATCGAAATTCACTCGACAATTGAGTTTTGAACGCTGCAAAAATTGGATATATCTACTTCAATTAGACAGTCCTTGGCCGAATAGGAGTATTGGTGCGCTCCGGTTATGTAGATTTGACTGTCATGGTAACAGAGGACCAAAGTTAGTCAACAACTTCGAAACGAGGGATAAAACCACACAAACGATGAAACAACAAAGCTTAGCTGATGGCAATTGAAATATAGACAAAGCACCATTCCTTAATACAAACAACCAAACCATCGAGTAAATTCAATACTCAGTTTGTCAGTAAGAATACGCCCACACAGTGTAGAAACCCCAGCAAAGTGTCGCTCTTGTAAAGCTACTCATTCAGATGTACACAATTCATGTTATAAAGCACAATGTTCCCTTAGGGATACGTGCTGTTGAGGTGTCATGGACAACAACTCATCAAACAGCAACTCCAACTAAATATACATAACTACAACTTGATTGCTAATGTTTGGTTGAGATTTGATGTGTATTGTCTGATAATGAGGTGGCTGCTCAAACTGATAATCATCTGTAATATAAACACAGCACTAGATTATAATGAAGTCGTCAAAACAACACCATGTCAGACTACATGCAAGTTTTTTCGCTTAACGAAAATGAAGAGAGAAGTTTCGGAAGTATTCAACACAGTAAGTATACTCGTACTATATCTTGGAAAGACCCGTGAGAGGAGAATCGACACACACCACCTCTTCGTCGATGTCAAAGCTGCTTTCGACGGCATGAAAAGGAGCTGCCTTTATGCGGGGATACCACATTCCGACATCGTGGCTGTGTAAACTGACGTTGAGCAACACCAAAAGCTCCGTCAGGATCGGTGAGGACCTATGCGAGCCGTTCGATACCAAACGAGCTTCCAGACAAGGCGACTCCCTATCGTGCGACTTCTTTAATTTGCTGCTAGAGAAAATAATTCGATTGTATTATACATCTGATGTCGTATGCCGATGATATTGATCTGACCACTGGAAACGTAAATGACAAACCAGGAATATCGTATCAAGAGTGAAGGCAAAAATATTGTTTTCCCGCAGGAGAAGCAATCTGGCATCAAATGCAGCAGGCATGTAATCAAACCCTTACTCTTAAAAAAACACATTGAAACAACAAGGAAGGGCTCAGTTCGAGTGCAATCTTGCAAAGAATATTTTATACCCTTGCAATTTGCAAGAATCAAAGCCTAGAATATACCTTAACCTCAAACAGAGGATCAGAATACAAGCAATAATGTTTACAGCTGAACTTTCCCCACTCAAATCATCGTAATCCACACAGAAAACTTTAAGTTATGGAGGAAAATGTTTACGAAATTTGACTTCTATTGCCAATTCAAGAGTTCGAGTTATGAAGAACTTCAAGTTACAAAAGTTCAACTGTACATATATACTATATATAGTTATATTGGATTTGGGGTTTTGAAGTGCTTCACTAAAATTTTAAACATATTTAGATTTAAAAAAAGGGTGTACTGAAGTCTGCTTGAATGTTTTACGGCAAGAAGCCCCATGAATGAATAAGACAATCCGAAACTTAGAAGCAGACTCTGTACTCAAGGGCTAAAGTTTTTGAGGGCGAACGAAGATGTGGAAAAATCCAAACAATTTCTCCTTCAATGTTGAGCCTTCACCAGACTAAGGTTGAAGCACTTTGACAAATTTCCACGAACCCGGCGAATTGTCTGGAGTATACGTAGATATTAGCCATCTCAATAAATGTGTGGCCGGCTCTAAACGCTTTCTAGATATACCACAGTCATTTTTATCTGTACCTAGGAGTTTTGCGCCTTACAACGGCCAAGCGTCTCTAGAAGTCAAAGTGGGATTACTCGTGACCTCACAAATATCAGTCTATTTACCTAACTTAACTTGATTTCTATGAAAACAAGAAACATAATATTATTGGTCATCAAGAAAATATTTTATATACATAACTATTCCAAGACACCTGGATGTCGCTTCCTGTGGGATAAGCGAAAAATTTAGTTGCAGGTTGCCACAAATGATGTTAGGTTATTTTACTAACAAATACCACCTACACTCATTTTGCATTCAGCAATTTTTACGATAAGTGAAATTATTCAACAAAGAAGTTCCATTAAATTTTGTGTGCGAAATCAAATTTCTGGTGCCGAAATGTTCAGAATGTTGGATAAGACTTTCGGTGATATTGTCGCGATGAAATGTTTTTGATTGATACAAATTATTCAAAGAGGGACGAGAAGGCGTTGACGAAAAACCACGTCCAGGACGACCATCAACATCAACTTATGATCAACACGACAATAAAATACAGGAATTGGTGCATGAGAATCGATAGCTAACAGCCAGAGATCTTACTGGCATCGTTGGAATAGCGGAAGGATCAGTGAAAACCATTTTGAAAGATCAGTTGGGCCTAAGAGTGAGCGCACTCAATGTTTTCGAAAAACAGCGTCACGTTAGCGTCTGAGAAACAATGCTTTCCGACTACAAGGATGTCATGAAACATATTACTGACGATGAGTCTTGGATCTATCGATTAGTTAAATCCGAAGCAGAAAATCAATCGGCCGAATATCCTAGCAAAGGTGAGCTGTAGCCGAAGAAACCACAAGGTTGTGTTGAGTTTTCTTGCATTATCGAAGTGTGACGCATTCCGAATCCCTTCCGACCGGCTAAACTGTCAACAAGGAATACTAAATAAAGTACCGGCGCATACTGCATTGATTATTTGTGAGTTTTCGTCTCATTCTTCAGCAAACTCAATCGACCGCTGCGTGGAAACTGTTTTGAGTCAATTAAAGACATTAAATGTGAGTCCCCACGCGCATTGAAAGCTTTTCCGCAATACTACTGTGCCCAAAAAATAAGGTGACATTTGAATTTAAACTGCGCGCGTCGAAGGATTTTGAGAATCATTTTTTTTAGGTTGGTAGTACTGTCAGTAACATTTATATCAAATTTCATGTCAAAATATTAATTAGTGTTCGAGATACGTGTCGTTTTGTGAGCTGCTAAAAGTGAGTTTTTCGTTTTTTGCGATGCCGAAATTTGTTGAGCAAAGAATTTGCAATAAATTTTGTTTACGGAATCAATTTTCTGCTGCGGATACGTTGAGGATGGTGCAGAAAGCCTTTGGTGATGAGGCTATGTCTAAAAAAAATGTTTACAAGTGGTATAGTGAGTTCCAAGCCGGCCGTGAACGTGTCGAAGACGAAGAGCGTCCAGGGCGACTATCAACCTCAACCGACGAAGCTCACGTTCAACAAATCAAAGATTTGGTGTTGAAAAACCGTCGATTAACAATTAGAGACCTTGCTGATGAAGTTGGCATATCGAAAGGCTCAGCCAATACCATTTTGAAGTATGTTTTGGGCCTCAAGCGCGTCAAATCTCGACTGGTATCGAAAACATTGAATTTTTTGGAAAAAGGGCGCTGCGTTGAAGTGTGTGAAACGATGCTTTCCGACTACCAGGGTGGCATGAAATGCATTATAACTGGCGATGAGAATTGGATCTATGCTTACGACCCCGAAACAACCGATCAATCGAGCGAATATCGTGCCAAAAGAGAGCCGAGACCAAAAAAATCGCGCCAAAGTCGCTCAAATTCAAGGTCATGGTGACTGTTTTCTTCGATTATCGTGGTGTTGTGCATTATGAATTCCTTCCAACCGGTCAAACAGTCAACAAGGAATAGTATTTGAACGTCATGCGTCGTTTGCGTAACGCTATCCGCCTAAAAAGGCCGGAATTGTGGGAAGACAATTCTTGGTTTTTACACCACGATAATGCACCATCCCATACTGCCCTCGTAATTCGTGATCATTTCGCCAAAAACTCAACCCATATCGTTCCGCAACCACCGTATTTACCTGATCTGGTGTCGTGCGATTTCTGGCTGTTCACCAAGCTCAAAAGACGGAAGTGAAGACTATCCCGGAAAGTGACTACAACCAGTGTTTCGAAGATTGGAAAATCCGTTGGCATAAGTGCATTGCATTGGGAGGGGATTACTTTGAAGAAGATGAAATTGATTTGGAAGAATAAATAAAGAATTTTCCAAATAAATACAATGTCACCTTATTTTTTGAGCAAAAAATATTGGCATAAGTGTATTTGTGCCAAGGGGGCTTACTTTGAAGGGGATGTCAAAGTTTTTTAAGAACTATTTTTTGCTCATAGCAGTATTCTAAAAAATTATTTTTAAGTTTTAAAGGTTGCAGTTTTCTAATCAAAAATGGTGTTTCCATATTGTAATAAAAGTGTTCCCTCAATTTAATCGGAGTTTTCAAGATTTATAAAACAAAGAGAAATATGATAATGCTGGACTAAGGCTGACTTTGAAAATATTTAATCCACAATTATTCGTAGTGCTAAACAGTGCCAAAAAGTAGGATCGTAAATCTAAAAATATACGATATATAAAATTTCGATTAACCACCTGTAAGTTGGTAACCCTAGAACAACCTAAAACACTAAAAACATAAAATATAAATAAATCAAAAACATGAGTTCAATTAACACATGATTGCCACGCAATAAAATTTTAATCGGCTAAAACTTTAATTGAAAAACATAAATATAAAAAATATTGAAAAACAGCGCAGCGTAAAGTGATTTTAGAAAACTTAATTAATTTATGGCAGCAACAAAAAATAACTAAAATATGAGTAAAGTGCTTTTCATTATAATTTTTTTTTTTTTGTTTTTGTTAGCGAAGTGTAAAAACTATGTATGATTAAAAACAGTTAGCACTTTGAATGCGCCAAGCGCTTGATCTGAAAAATTCGTTTATTTGGGCAAAATTGCATTTTTAAATGCACAAACACGGAATTAGTTGCATAAAATATTGAATCAGCAATTTAGTTAAGCACCTTGGTAATTGCATGCAGCCGCACAGGCTTGCCAACACACATTTTTTGTTTCGAATAATACACTCAGCGAATTTATTGAAGATAAAAAGCACAAGTGGACAACAACTTGTTAAAAATAACTGTGAAACGTGACTGCACGAGACACGAAATATGCAAATGAAATGCCATACTGGCATTACAACAACAAAGCGAACGCTAAGCGCCACTAATAAAAACGCTCCACTGTATAATCAATGAAATAATTGGCAAATAACTATGGACACGACTAAAAGGAAATACAATACAGGCAAAAATGCAAACGAAGAGCACTAGAGGCAAATGGAAAGATGTAAAAAATTAAAAAACGAAAAATATATAAAAACATTAAACACAAAAATAAAAGAAAATTGCTAAAAAAAAAAGCACAAAAACAATAAATAAAAAATTTGCAGCAAAACACATAAAATGTTAAAAAGAAAATATTAAAAAAAAATACAAAAAAAAAAAAAAAAATCATAAATAAGTGCTTGTGTAATGGCGAGCAATTATGCCAAGGGAACAGCAGAAAGCGTTGGACACAAGCATGACAAGTGAATGATTTCAGCTCATCACTGCTTGAGCGCTGGATCGAGCCAAGTGCCTGGTGGGTTGAGGGCAACAAAGCGGAAGCGTACAAGTAGCGCTCAAGCATGCTAGCGATAAACTCACCTGGCTCAACAGCCACTTCTCGTCAATTATGCGCTGCTGAAGCTGCTGCTGCTGTGGCTGTGGCTGTTGCTGTTGCTCCTTCGCCAGCGATGCTAATGGTTGAGCAGCCGGTTTGCATTCTTGAGTGTCCAACAACAACTGCTGCCAGCTGCTTAATAACGGTGAAGCATGCGAAAGAGAAGAACAAACGTAGGTAGGTAAGAAATATGGAAAAATAATAGAAAAATGTAAAACAAAAATCATAATAAAAATGAAAAAAAATCAAATAATTTCATTGAAAAAAGGGAGAACAGTGAGCGATTACTGGCACTCGACTTTCTTCCATTTTTCCTCATTTCAATTGAAATGCACACCGCACTGCGGCAACTTACAAAGTCGTTGATGAGTTGTTGCTGCCAATCGCCGTCAGTCGATCCCCAGCCAATTCTGACAATTGCTGCACTAACTGCTGACGCTGGAGTGGCGCGGCGCTGCAGCTAAATACAAGACGGCGCGCTAAACGCTCCAAACGCACTTGCAAAGCGCGCGCATTGCTGAGGCGCGCATGTAAGCGCTGCAATAGTTGTAGGCTAAGTAGCGCCATTTGGAGATTACAACCGGTAACGGAGCTCCTTGTGGCGTTGCATAAGCGCAGCAATAGAGGCGGTAGCGCGCGTATCGAGTGCTGTGGTAAGAAAGAACAGAAAAACCCATAGAAAAAATTATTGACAAGTGCAAGCTAAAAAACAACAAAATATGGTTTTAACTACAACAAATATAAAAGATATTGCATATAAATCGTGCAGCACACGTACCTTGTTGAGCGCGCTGCCATGTTGCAGCAACGCATTCAGCCATAATGCGTCCAATCGGTCAGCCGCTTCATGCATCGCCTGTGCGGCGGCCACTTCACACAAATCGCTGATTAATTCGAAATTCTCCGTAATTAGGAAATTCAGAAACGTTGCACCGCCCAAGTCCAGCAGTTGGCGCACTTGTTGCGTTGACCAGTCGCGCGCATACGGCTGTAGGGCAAACGGAGGGAGGGGAGGCGTGAAAAGATTTGGTTGAAAATAATTATTAGACCACAAATTGAATGAGAGCGCATAAAAAGTGAATGCGCAAATTAGTGTACGAATGCAAGACTGCGGCTAGACAAGCGACGCGTACGCGACGTGCGCGGTTAGAGAAAAGCAGTAACACAGTTAACTGGAGCACAAAGCGCTGTAGGAAATGAAAAACTGAAATTCGCATGAGTACGCAAACGACTCGCTGCATACGCGACATGCGGGGCGTGGTCAGCGCATTTTCGCAGCCCAAGCGCGTCCAGGCACTGTGGGCGCTGCCGTTAACGCCGCCACCCCGCCGTCGCCACCGCCTCAATCACGTGGCACTTCAAATGGCACAGTAATGAGCGCGCTGAGGCAAACACACGAACTATTTGATGCGCAACGTCGCCGTTGCTGGCGCAGCCGTCTGCACGGCTGCCATACATAAAGCATTTAAAGTGTAGTTAGGACTTAATTAAAATAGTTTTCTATGTGATCGCATAAATCACGAAAATTAGTTTGAAGTTCACTTACTTGCATTTTTAACGAGCGCCGTGCAGTGTTTCTTGAGGCTAAGCAGGTTTAGTACTTATAACTACGGCGCCAATAACGGGAATAACCCTTAAATTCAATTAGATTTTTAATTATATAAATAAATTTTTCAACAGTTTTATAGTTTACTTTAGCTAAAGTTAACTTTTTCATAGAATGTTTTTGTGATTTTTTGCTATAATTTTAGTTACTTTAGTTATAGTTTACTTTAGCAAAGGTTCACTTTACTTATACTTTAGTTTACTTTAATAAAATGGATTTTTTATAAAATGTTGCTGTTATTGGGTTTGATTTCAGTAAATGTTTTTTTAAAATTTTCAGCGGATCGTCAAGATTTCAAAGTACCTATCATTGAATACCAGATTGTTTCAAGGAGTACTTTTTAATTACATATTCTAAGATTTCCGCAAATCCCCCAGTTTACTTTCGCAGAGCTTCAACTAGCCAGTAGCAAGCGCAAGGCCAACAAATCATCCGCCCAGACGAGATCCCAACAGAAATCCTGAACGACCGGCATTACTAATGAATATGCACATGGCTTGCCTCGAAGCCGGAATACAGGTATTCGCTGAAAACTGGAAATACAACGAATGGTGCTAATCAGCAAGGGAAAAAGAGATCTCAACTTGCCTTACGTGCTTGAAACAGCGAGAAAGCTCTACTTAAACCCAGACTCGAAACGGCTATCAACGAAGCTGGAGGGTTCTCCCCTAGATAACCGACTTTACAGACGGCAGGCAGATCAATTCTAGGAACTATAAAATGCGTCATTGAAAGTGTAGAAGCCGCACAGTGTAGATGACGACTTTAGCAGACCGAAATGCCTTGAACAGCGCTCCCGAAAAAAACTGTAAAATCCCTGAATACCTTAGAGCTGTGCTGCAGAGCTACCTTAGTAACAAAAAACTGCTAGCGGTCACATCAGAAGCAGCACAAGGATCCATTGTAGGCATATACTTGTGGAACATTAGCTACGACGGTATACAAAAACTCGAGATGCCAAACGAATCGTACTTAATTGATTACACAGACGACATTGTAGCGGTAATTACAGCAAGAAACACAGAAGAATCGCGAAGAAAGCTTAATCATGTCATAATACGGTCGCCGAAATGGCTCAACTCACACAACCTCCAGCTTGCTACAGAAAAAACAAAGCTAGTACTGCTAACATATACGAGCTCGTAAGTACACACCCTTCGAAATAAGTATGTGGATATTCTTAAGACCCAAAAAGCAGTTAAATACCTAGGCGTAAGACTGAACCCCAGACTACCTGCTAGGTACAAATCCAACACGCCGCAGGAAAGCCAGCAAAAGTCACCTCCCAACATAGGAGGCCCCAGCCAAGAAAAAAGGACCCCAGACTACCTGCTGGGTACAATTCCAACACGCCGCAGGAAAGCCAGCAAAAGCCACCTCCCAACATAGGAGGCCCCAGCCAAGCAAAAAGGAAGCTCCTATTGTCAACGACAATCAACGTCCTATTATACGGATCAGAAATCTGGGCAGATGTGTCTTAAACGGGAAAACTGACGTAAGGTAGTGGGCAGAGTGCACCGCACCGCAGCTCACACAGTTGGACCAGCCTACCGAAAAGTGTCATGCGATGCAAAATTAGTTATACAGGGTTTGTTCGGAAAGTAATAGGACTGATGTTCTTCCGCCGCGACTGTACTTTGAAGGGTGCGCCCATCGACCGGATTCGCTAGATGCCGTTCCTAGCTAACGAACAAGCGGTCAGTTGTCTCCGAGCACCTCGAGAGACAGACCAAACATTTTCGCGTGACGTGTTTCTGTGAATGGTGCCAGCCAAAAATTCAGCGTCCGTTAGAGCAAATGTACGCGATTAAATTCTGTGTGAAACTTGGTAAATCTGCGACAGAGACGTTTGATATGATCAAGCAGGCTTACCCAGATGTTGCTTTAGGAAGAAGTGGTGTGCTTCGGTGGCACCAGGTCTTTTTGGAGGGCCGGGAAGAGATCGCTGATGAAGACCATGCTGGGAGACCTGCGACTTCGACAAACACCTACAATATGACTCGTGGTACACAAAGTTTTGAACTCAGACCGTCGACTAAGTATTCGTTTAATTGCCCAGATGTTAAGTTTATCAAAATATGTGGTTCATGACACTGTGACGGAGCATTTGAACATGCGCAAGGTGTGCGCGAATATGGTCCCAAAAGTGATCACTGACGACCAGATACTGCGGAATGTTCCAAGAAGATTTGAACATGTGTGAAAGTGACGCCCAATTTTTGAATCACGTAATCACAGGTGACGAGTCATGGATCTTAGAGCATGATCCCGAGACAAAGAGAAAGCATTTTGAGACGACAGAGGGGACCCAAACAGCATCCACCACGGCTTTCAAGACTATTCCGGAGAATGCCTTCTGTGACGCCTTCAATGCTTGGAAATCGCGTCATGAGGCAATTTGAAAAATGTTTAATGCGAGTTGATGCCTGAATAATTTCCATAATAATCCAATTTAGTCTCGTAATGACCTATACTTGTTCCAAATCGGTTTTGAACCAGTCACAAGCATAGAACGTATCAATACTTTCGAACTTTTTTTAAATAACACTCAAACAATCATGAATTGGAACAATTTGCTGATATAAAAGTTTCTAAAATAAAATACTAAATCTCTTGTTGCATGAAAGCCCATAATCTGCTTATGATTGTAGCGAAATTTTGCATTTAACTGCAGCTTGTTCAACTGCTGTTTAGACAGACCAAATCAGCACTTCCTTAACACGAGCACTTCTCCAACATGAGCCAAGCTAAGGGCGACCAGGCACAACGCCGCATCTCAATTGCGCATAAATCACAAGCCAAAGCCACAAAATTACAACTTTTACGAGCAGAAGTGTTGAAAACTTATTAGACTCAGTTGTGCTGTGCTAAATAACGGGACCAACAGTTGACATAGTTACATGTAAGGGACCGCCACGGCCTACTGTAGGCAGAGGAACCAGCCGAACGGCTGAGAATAACACAATTTGAACAAAATTCAAATTAATTTAATGTGCTACAAGTGGCACAAGTGGACATGGCACACACATACCTACACACACGGGCATATACATACATACAGACGCATGCATAGGCATGAGCGCGCACACATACACACTTTTTCGCTTACTAACTGTGTTGCACACGTCCGCGCGCGTCCCCCTCTACCGCCGATCGAGCATATGGGCGCCACCCAGCGCCTTTGTTAACAGTTATCATCAGCGCACTAGCTGTGGCACTTACATTTTGCTGGCAAATTTCACTCAGAAGTGTCCGCTGCATGTTGTCGTACCACTTCAGTCGCTCCTTATTTGCTGCCATTTGATGTGCATGCTGTTGCTGTTGTTGTAATTGTTGTAATGCGTTTTGTTTTTGTTGCTTTAGCAATTGCAACATCACCACCGGATCTAACAATTTCACGGCCGACAAAAGTTTCAAGACTTCCAGCTGCAGCTGCAGCGCCTGCCCCAACGACACCGTCCTGCAACATTCATAGACAACAACGCTGGCCTCATCACCATCATAGCCAGCGCCTGCAACCACGTGCCCGTCGACATCCGCACCCTTTCGCCACTGATCCAACGTCAGGAAATTACAGTACTTATCGAGCAAAGCTGATTCGGCCAAGACCAAACGAAAAACTGATTGCAGCGCGTCCTTGTGGCGCGACCGACAGCAGACCTCATGCAAAGCGGCAACGAAACGGCACACCAACTGACAGTAGGCCGTATCGACACAGGGCGGCGAGTTGTCAGTGCCAGTGTCAGCACCAGCGCCGGCGACAGCATCAAAGCAATGCTCCAGCTTCTCGCATAAAACTTTTGCGAAATAGTTAATTTCACTTATGCCAGCACTCGAGGCCGCACCCGCACCCGCATCGGCTGCTGTGGCGCTGAGCGCGTTGGCGGCTGCACGCGCCGCTGCTGACGATGTCGACGGGCCGTCCAGCAGCCAGAGCGCCGCGCGCTGTTGCTGTTGTTGTTGCTGCTGCATGCGTTGCTTGTGCGCGCGTTGGCACTCCTGCTCCTCCACCGCCGGATGGTTTTTCAAATAAAGTTTGATGTGATTTACTAAATAAATTTCCTCAGTTTTAAGTATTACATTCGCCAGTATGATCGTTGCATGCGCCAAGGCGGAAAAGCATTCCACGCCCTTTTTGTTGCCATTCGCCATTTGCAATTTGCAATTTGCATTCACCATACACCGTTCAGCAGTCACCATTTCAAATCGGTTAGGTTTGTGTGCGCACACATGGCGAGTGTGGTGAGTAGTGTGGGCGTGTGTGTGTGTGGGTGTTTGAGTGGCCAGTTCAGCCGCATTTTCAAAGTTGTTGTCATCATCGTCATCAACAGCGCAGTTGTTGTTATTGTTGTTGTAGTTAGTGTTGCCACAGTTGTTGATTGTTGATTTTGATTGCGTTGTGTGTTGGTGTGCGTACATGCAATGAAGAAATGAAAGAGAAAAAACAGAATTGTAAATACAATAAGTTTTTATTACTTTGCATAAATATATAAAGCAACAACCACACATATATGCGAGTGTTTTTGCATTTTGTAAACCTAATGGATGCATAACTGCCACAGTGGAACTTAATATTTAATGCCAATAATTTAGAAGAACATTTTAGTTGAAAAGCCAGTTGGGCTTTGGGCATTATTTCAG
Organism: Bactrocera zonata; assembly: GCA_037783105.1. Lineage (NCBI taxonomy): Eukaryota > Metazoa > Arthropoda > Insecta > Diptera > Tephritidae > Bactrocera > Bactrocera zonata. Next base: position 799,203 of record JBAWJQ010005982.1, on the reverse strand, counting down.
CGTCGCGCTATCTAGTAAATATACTACACACACAAATACAGACGCACATACATATTAGAACTACTCAAAATAACTTAGTAAAATATATGGGCAGTAAAACGAAATTATATAAGTCAGACTAGGTTAGCCTACATTCAACTGTGGGAGACCTAATATTCAAAGACTTTATTAGCATAACCACTTATGAATAAAAATAAGTCAAGAAATCGTTAGAAACATCAGGAAGAACTCGTTTTGACTGACTGACTTCCAAGTGCATTTAGCCCCTTAAAAAAGTTTAAAATGAAGACTACCGGGAAAAACAGAAGATAACCCCAAACCGTGATACACGCCTATCTGAAACTGATTTATCTGAGAGAAAATTCAATGCCACAGCGATGGGCATCCCTCTCCCGATGAACTCTACAAGTAGCTCGTCATTCCCGTCCTGCTATGTGGTGCAGAGACATGTACGATGACATCATCTGATGAGTACAAGTTTCGAGAGAACCGTTTTGCAGAAGATTTTCGGTCCTTTGTGCATTAGCAATGGCGAATGCCGCAGTCAATGGAACGATGACGACATAATTCATAATCCAGAGACAGCGACTGCGCTGGCTAGGTAATGTCATCCGAACGGACGAAAACAGTCCAGGCACCGGGTGAAGCAGAGGAAGAGGAAGGCCTCCACTCCATTAGAAAGATCAAATGGAGATGGACCCAGCTGCACTTGGGATCTCGAATTGACGCCAAATAACGAAAAGAAGAAACGACTGGCGCGCTGTTGTTAACTCGGCTATAACCGCGTAAGCGGTGTCTATGCCAGTAAAGAAGAAAGAAGAAGTACGAGTGTCCGAACTTCATGAAATTCAAGATCATGTTCCGACTCGAAAGAAAATACCAGACAAATATGACTCATGTCCAATTTATTAGGTTCAAATATTTAATTTTAAATTTATTAACTATTCCATTTATAATTAAATTGTTAATACTCTTAAAACTCCTAATCTTCTAAATATGGCAAACTCTTCTTACTATTTCAGACAATAGAAATAATTCACCATTATTTGATAATGATAGATGTGCCCAAAAAATAAGGTGACCTTGTATTTATTTTGAAAATTCTTTATTTATTCTTCCAAATCAATTTCATCTCCTTCAAAGTAATCCCCTCCCGATGCAATGCACTTATGCCAACGGATTTTCCAATCTTCGAAACACTGGTTTTAGTCACTTTCCGGGATGGTCTTCACTTCTGCTCTCTTTTGGCACGATATTCGCTCGATTGATCGGTTGTTTCGGGGTCGTAAGCATAGATCCAAGTCTCATCGCCAGTTATAATGCATTTCATGACAACCTGGTAGTTGGAAATCATCGTTTTACACACTTCAACGCGACGCCTTTTTTCCAAAAAATTCAATGTTTTCGGTACCAGTCGAGATTTGACGCGCTTGAGGCCCAAAACATCCTTCAAAATGGTATTGGCTGAGCCTTTCGATATGCCAACTTCATCAGCAAGGTCTCTTATTGTTAATCGACGGTTTTTCAACACCAAATCTTTCATTTGTTGAACGTGAGCTTCGTCGGTTGAGGTTGATGGTCGCCCTGGACGCTCTTCGACACGTTCACGGCCGGCTTGGAACTCACTTTACCACTTGTAAACATTTTTTAGTCATAGCCTCATCACCAAAGGCTTTCTGCACCATCCTCAACGTATCCGCAGCAGAAAATTGATTCCGTAAACAAAATTTAATGCAAATTCTTTGCTCAACAAATTTCGACATCGCAAAAAACGAAAAACTCGCTTTTAGCAGCTCGAGTTCCAGTTTGTAAACTAAATCAGAGGGCCGCGATATTACTTGCTACATGCCTCGTACCCTTCGGGAAGGTAATAGAACTGAAAGCCAAGGTGCTTAAAACTCCTCTATCGTCTTAAAATGCTTGCCTTTCATCGACCTTTTCAGGCCAAGAAATAAATAAAAGTCCGGGGGCCACATCTGGGCTATAGGGCGGCTGCTGAAGCAGTGGGATGCCGGCCTTGGTTAGGTAGCTGTTCACAAGAAAGGCGGTGTGAGCCGGTACTCTTTGCGAATGTTCAAATGCTCCGTCACAATGCCACGACCACAGATTTTGATAAATTTAACATCTGGGCAAATATACAAATACTTAGTCGATGGTCTGAGTTCAAATATTTGCGCACACGACTCACATTGTCGAAGTCACAGGTCTCCTATAAATTAGCAAATGGATGTTCATAAATTTCGCTTCTGATCTATATAATATATTCACAGTCAGGCCTCACGAACTTGATATATATTCTCATTCGGATTTGTACTATAGATAAAATACCGAATATTTATGGAGATTTGAAAATTATAAAACGATATTAAAGCATCGAGTGTCGGAACCTTGAGGACCATTTTCTCAAAGTCTGGTTAGTAGCCAGCTATCTGGTAAGTTTTGTTTACCTTAACCAAGTCTGCTTCCTTCGGTAGAGCCTTTTTCTTTAACCAGAACTTAACTAACAGATGGCGGCTAACCAGACCGGCCCTGAAACTAAAACGTCCACCGAAGTTAATAAGCTCACTGACGAACTCATAATTTTGTGTCAAAGCTAAGTTCTTTCGAAACTGTGGGTGTAAAAAGCAAATATCCTTTTCTGTTGCACATGATCTTGGCCATCCAGCATATTTCCTGAGAGAATTAATTCCTCATAATATTATCGTAAACTTTGGCCGGTACTCGGTATATATTTTTTACCACAAAAGGAAAGATTCTACTTATTTATTAACCGAAACTTGATACTCAAAACTAGAAGTCAATAAATATTAATATTACCTTAAAAAAAAGATAATAAATAATCTAAATTTAATTTATTGATGACTTCAGTCATTGGAAGTGTCTTAAATTCGAATTATGCCAATTTATGCAAAATGAAATCAGCAAAGGGAAGTGAAGTGCATTCAATAATGTAGCTGTCCTATCCAGACCTCCTCTCAGACAGACACATAAAGTTTCAAAGCTCCAAAATAGAAAGCCAGCCTACGTACATATTTCAACAGGCTTTTTCGGCTTTTTCGACTTTGCATGTCTTTACTCTTTGATTTTATTTTGCCACAGCCACTATGAGTGCATATCTGCAGACTTAATATTTATTCATACTAGATTTTTTCAAATCTTATCGAGCTCGTTAAATCTCCAAGTGCATCTACATACATTACACCCGTACAAGCTAACTGCTAAGACTTTGAAACTGGCCTCGGGTTGTAAGCACACGACAGCTGAGGTGCGATGAGATGAGGTGAGGTAAGCGCATGTATGGCTGCCTCATTGCCGGTGAACTGAAATTCCATTGTATGCTATTCACTTGAAAGTTCTAACTTTTGTTGTCTTTAACTTCCGTTCACACGAAGCTTTCTACAATCATTACCGTTGCACTGTGGGCACGAAGTGCTCGTTTGGCTAACGAAAATGGAAATGAAAGTCATGCGAAATTATTTAATATTTTTTTTGTAGCAGATAAATTGAAGAGGAAGTAAAGCTTATTTATGTTATATATGAAAAGTCTTAAGTCATTTAATATCGGTGGTTCAAAAATACAAAGGTAACTGTGAAGCTGGATTTTCTTAAAATAATTCACATAATTATATAAAAGCTATTTAATAAATAACAAAATTGGCATTATTATCCACTTTGAAGCCCCTGCAGCCCACTGTTCCCCACAGACAATTCGATTTTCACGCCTTTCTGCACGCCTAAAAGTATGCAATACCGCACAAGTGCCACACAAACACACTCAATTCCGCCAGACTCGCATTGATTTCATATTGAACTTGAAGTTCATTCACTAGTTCTTTTCGCTAGTTTTTGCCACACGCGCATAACTGCATACATCCTGCCGCACAGGACTCGCTAGCAGCTAGAGTGTATGATTTAAAAGTGCATGCACTAGAACGCAGCACCACACCTTTTGCGTCGGCTAAATATTCATACATACATATACCGGAATACATTTGGTGCTTTTGTACACCTATACATACGTATATGTATGTCTATATATGGAGTAACATTGCGGTGGATGAAACTGTCTTCGCGCTAAAGAAACGCTGTGGTCCAAAATTTTGAGCGATAGTCATTCCGTAGGGGCCACTTGGTAAATGAGAATTGACTACACGGATTTCATAAGTTTTATAGATAAATTTTAAATACCAACAGAGGTCGCTCAGTTCGCTAAGTAACTTCTTGTCCGCCAAAACAATAGAGGTCTAAATGTAGGCAATACTTTATTTTAGCGAAATAGTATGAAAAGCTGATCTGAAGTGTAGCCTACAATTAGGTGTTGTACTAAATTTTTTGAAAAAGTTGAACACCAGGAAAAAATAATAATTTACCCATTTCGGGCATATTGCAATTCATATTCCAAATCATCAATTCTAATATACTACTGTGCGTCCAAAAAATAAGGTTTGAATTTAAAGTGCACGCGTCGAAGGATTTAGAGAATTTTTTTTGTTTTAGGTTGGTAGAACCATCAGTCAAATTTCATGTCAAAATATTCATTAGTGTTTGAGATACGTGTCGTTTTGTGAGCTGCTAAAAGTGAGTTTTTCGTTTTTTGTGATGTCGAAATTTGTTGAGCAAAGAATTTGCGTTAAATTTTGTTTACTTAATCAATTTTCTGCTGCGGATACGTTGAGGATGGTGCGGAAAGCCTTTGATGATGAGTCTAATGTTTACAAGTGATATAGTGAGTACCAAGCCGGCCGTGAACGTGTCGAAGAGGAAGTGCGTCCAGGGCGACCATCAACCTCAACCGACGAAGCTCACGTTCAACAAATCAAAGATTTGGTGTTAAAAACCGTCGATTAACAATTAGAGACCTTGCTGACGAAGTTAGCATATCGAAAGGCTCAGCCAATACCATTTTGAAAGATGTTTTGGGCCTCAAGCGCGTCAAATCTCGACTGGTACCGAAAACATTGAATTTTTTGGAAAAAAGGCGACGCGTTGAAGTGTGTGAAACGATGCTTTCCGACTACTAAGGTGCCATGAAACGCATTATAACTGGCGATGAGACTTGGATCTATGCTTACGACCCCGAAACAACCGATCAATCGAGCGAATATCGTGCCAAAAGAGAGCCGAGACCAAAAAAAATCGCGCCAAAGTCGCTCAAAAATCAAGGTCATGTTGACTGTTTTCTTCGATTATCGTGGTGTTGTGCATTATGAATTCCTTCCAACCGGTCAAACAGTCAACAAGGAATATTATTTGAACGGAATTGTGGAAAGACAATTCTTGGTTTTTACACCACGATAATACACCATCCCATACTGCCCTCGTAATTCGTGATCATTTCGCCGAAAACTCAACCCATATCGTTCCGCAACCACCGTATTCACCTGATCTGGCGCCGTGCGACTTCTGGCTGTTCACCAAGCTCAAAAGACCGCTCCGGGGACACCATTTTTATACGGTAGAGGAGATTCAAGCCGCAGCGAAGACGGATCTGAAGGCCATTCCGGAAAGTGACTACAACCAGTGTTTCGAAGATTAGAAAATCCGTTGGCATAAGTGCATTGCATTGGGAGGGGATTAGTTTGGAGGGGATGAAATTGATTTGGAAGAATAAATAAAGAATTTTCAATGTCACCTTATTTTTTGGGGCGGTAGTATATTTAAGGTTTCATCGGTGCGGATTTTGGTCTGGTGGAATCATCGACCCATTTTTCTTCGAAAATTAAGAAGGAACCGCCGTAACCATCAATAAGCGATATCGCGCAATGTTAACCGAAGTTTTGTTCAAGCAAATTGAAGAGGAAGACTTGGACAACATTTGGTTCCAGCAGGACGGCGCTGCGTGCCATACAGCAAACGCTACACTCAATCTTTTACGCCCTATCTTCGAATTTAAAATTTTTTATGGCCCACCCTATGTATATAAGGATTTTGAGTGTTTCTAATTTGCTTTTCATGTGACAGATTACGAAGGATTACCAAGAGCCAAGAGGAAATCGCGTATCTATGAGGCCTTTTTAAAAGCGTGATTTTCAATGACGCAATACCTTTTTGGAGAGCCGGTAAGAGTCCGCTGATGAAGACCGGATTAATGAGCAAATAAAAAGTGTCTTTTTTGACATCGAAGGCATCGTCCACCATGAATTTGTTCTTCCTGGACAAACCGTCAACGCCAAGTTTTACGTGGAAGCCCTCAAGAGACCAGCTACCTAACCAAGGCCGGCATCCCAACGCATCAGCAGCCGCCCTGCAGTCCAGATGTGGACCTCCGACTTTTTTATTTTCTTGCCTGAAAAGGTCGATGAAAAGCAAGCATTTTGAGGAGAAAGAGGGGATACAAGCAGCATGCACCTCGGCTCTCAAGGCTATTCAGGAGAATACCTTCCGTGACGCCTTCAATGCTTGAAAATCACGCTGGCAGCACTTCATCGACGCAGAAGGAGCCTATTTTGAATGTTTTTAAAGACTGGCAACGATTACTTTAATATTTTTTTTAAATCGACTCAGACTTCGTATAATGCTTTGACTAGGCGCCAAGTAATGAAAGAAGAGACTAGGTTACAACCACTTTCCTTTCTTCTTGCAACTAATATCAACAGACGGGTTCATGCACATGGTTTTGAGAGCGTATATGTGTAGGTATATGCACACATATGCACGCATTTAAGCGCACCTTCGCATTGAAAGCAGCAGCTGAGGCATTAAGCCATTGTCGGCCGAGCACTTTTGCGCTTTTCACCTTTGTTCGGCGACTTCTTTTATTCTGCATGCACATGTGTGTGTGTGTGAGAGTGCGTTTCTTCTTTTTTTTGTGGGGAGGGGGAGGGATAGTATTCTTTTTGAACACCCTTCGTTTTGCGTTATTTCACTCCGTATATTTGCTGTTGTTGTATTTGGATTTTCACTTTACGCTCGCTTTGAACGCCGCGTCAAGTGGCGTAAATGTTTTTGATTTATTTTGCGGAAATTTGGCGGCACAAAAGCAATGGGGAGCGCAGCGGCAAAGCGAAATTGCAGACTCGCACAAAAGCGTATCCTCGTATTCTTCGCTTAATCCTTTGGCAATATGAATGAAAATCGCTTCTATGTTTTTTTTTTGTTTGTTTGTTTTGTTGCCTTCGGTTTTTGTGTATTTAAAAAACGTGATTCTTCATTTCGCTGCTTTTAAAAGCAACTGTCACATCGAGCGAAAGACATGAAAAATCTGTTGCACAATTTTGTTGTAATTTCGTTGTCTGTAATGTTTGCTGTTGCATGTCGGCGCTATTGGGGAAGGTCGCTGTGATCCATAAGTCGTTTTGTCTGCCCTTGTCCTGTTGCGTTATTAAATTAAATTGCTGTCGTGTTTACGCACACACACACACACACTCAGAAAAACTTATACATACATATGTACAAAAGTGGTTTGAAATGTTGGTTTTTGTTATTTTAAGCTTTCTTTTCCGATACATTCATTTAATATCGATTAAGGTGAACTATATACAATATGTTTTATACTTTTGAATTGCGACATCATTGTCTAACCAGATAAACAACCGGCTCTCTGAAGACAGACCTCTTCGATATCAGACCCATATTCTCCTCAGAAACCTGAGATTTTAGGTTGATATGTGGCTTGATTGGTGAAAGGATCAACGAATTTTACTATTCTTTGACAAGTTTAAAACTATCTTTGAGAGGGTCTTAAATGCCTTAAAGCCGAGGTGCTCACTTCACTCCGTTTGACTTCCCACAATATCAGTGACTCCGTTTGGCTCCCAACAACATCAGTTACAACAAGTACTGTATATTTTAAGAAAAATCCCCAAAATTATCACCAAAAGCAAAAGACTTGCACTACCGGTATCCGGCTCGCTGTGGCCCATTCGAAACTATCGAAATATAAATCCATCACTGCTGCTGTGCTTGTCATTCCTTTGCTGATAGTTCGGTAGAAATATAGTTTTGGGTAGAAGTGATTTTTGTAATTGCAAGAAATTGTTGTAATTGTTTGTGATGTTGTTGTCGTGTGGCTCTGGGGTATTCTGGTCACTTCTGCCCTAAACTACTGATATAAAAGCAGCTCTCAGTGCTTTGTCGAGATTTAATTTATGGCAAATAAAGACATCATAGAGCTTTGGTTTGGAAAACTTCCATTGGAACAAAATTAGAAGCTAAGTCTACATAGATAAGATAAAATAAATAGATGAGGATTTCACCGCGATCTAAGGTCTATTATACCATCTCATAAATTACAACGACCCACTTAGCCTCAGTACATTGATAGGTTCCAATATATGGCTAGGTGCTAATAAGAGGATCTGATCTATTTAGAAATATGGATCCAAGGGCCTTTATTAGTCAGTTAGCAGGTGTTCTGGAGTTTCAGACTCCCTGTCGCAGAACCGGCAAATTTGCACAAGAAGCTAGGTCCATGTTATGTAAGTGTTTCTAGAACTTACAGTAGCCAGTGTAGAATGCGATAAGTAGTCTAACTTTGTTCCTAGGGAGGTGGATTACATATTTAAACTAGCTGAGGTTATAACCACCCATTAGCGACTTGGCATAGCGCATGCTTTGGAGTTGTTGCCATTATCTCTCTCTGCCTACTCCTTTATGGTATGAGGACCCACCGCGATGATGAGTTCAGGTCCTACTATGTTAGTGGATGCTGCGGAGTGGCGAGCTCATCAGCCAGTTATAGTGGTTATGTTCCGACTGTTCAGCCGTTCTCTACATCCTGCAACAGTAGCGATTTGATCTTGTAGGCAGAGCTTGCTTTAAGTACCGCTTGACTGTCGCTAAGTATACTTTTAAGTTCGTTGCAAAAATTGCGTTCGAAATTTATCTCTACACATCTACTTATGGCAAGGACTTCTGCTTGGGATATGCTCGGAAAACTTCCCCTAGGTATGGAGAGTTTGGTGCGTGATCCTGTGACTCTAACACCAGTTCCCTCCAACGTTTTCGAGCCGTCGGTGTACCACATGATTGTACTATCCCTAAGCAGTAGCTCGAGAAAAAAAACATTCCATTCAGCCTTACTGCTGAGAGTATTCTTGAACTGTTTGGTAATGCTGTCCCTTGGGAGTAATGCTAATGCTATTACACCGCTTAAGTCCTTCATATGCTAGAATGAGATTAACTCCTTTCTGCCAGACCCTTCTGCTGTCATTTGAAGGTGAAGAGACGTGGACTCAAGCATAACTTCAAGTTCTGCATGGCACCCGACATACAGATGCATGCAAGTCGTGGCACCCTCGATAACCGGAGCCCTACTGCGATGCTCTTGAGCTTGAATTTCAAGCTGGTGATCAGCTACTCAACTACTTAAAGCTACTTCCCACACATCGCATCAATCAATGGACTTATTGAGAGAACACTTCGGTGAAGAGAGAATTTCTCGTTTTGGCCCGCTCGATTGCCCACCAAGGTAGTATGATAACACAACTTTAGAATTTTTCCTGTGGGTATATGTAAAGTCTGAAGTCTATGCGGAAAATCCCGCTTCGATTCAGACTTTGGAGGAAAACATCGCGTGTGTCATTCGTCAGTTACCAGTCGAAATGCTCGAACGATTCATAGAAAATTGGACTCAACCTATGGCTCATCAACGGCGTAGCCGCGACCAACATTTGAAAGAGATGGTCTTCAAAAAATAAGTGTCAAAGAATGTTCTTTCGAAGGATAGTAAGTACATTACCCATTAAATTTGCAGTTTCTGTGTTTTTTTTTTCTTTAAAAAAAAGTAGGAAACCTAGGGAAGGATCACTCTTTACAATCGATTACCCTCAATCGGTCTATACAGCTTTTATGATCAATGTTTGATATCTTCCGATTATTGATTTGTCATTGCTCTTATTGTCCACCCGCGGAGAAGCTTCTTAAAAGCTACCGAACCGATTACATGTATGTGTCTGGTGGAAATTTATGGATGAAATTTTCCGATATTTTTTGTTGTAACTGTGGTAAAGAAATTACGTCGGCGCGAAATTTTCATTTAGTCTACAGCAACAAATCGTTGTAGTGATTACACAGATTCACCAATGAAAATATGTATAGTCGATACATTTCTTCTGTGAATGGGTGTGTGTGTGAGAACATGGACTTATATGTACATATGTTTATAGTTAACAATTTTTTCCTACTTTTCCACTAAATCTAGAACGGATGTGTTTATCTGTATGCTTTTTAACACACATATGTGTGTGTGCGGCCACTAGTAGATCCATTCCGTTCGCGCCACCAACAACGCCGTCATGACCAGCGGTTTTCCATTAGCGAGATTGTTTGCTCGCGCGCTCGTTTGTGACTTATGCTGGGGCTTAGCGCTTGCTGCGTGCACCAACAAGAACAACAATAAGTGCAACAAAAACAACTAATGTTGAATATTTAGCATGCAACATAGCAAAAGCTCGTAAAATCGTGAAATCAGTGAGTTCAGTCTTTGGCATCAACGAGCCGCACTGGCGACTATGGAACACCACCGGGAAGCTGTATTAAAATAGTTTTCTGTTATCATTTTTTGTACGCGCTTTTACCACCAAATCGATAGCTTTGCACAGCTTTAAAAGAGTTGTAAAGTTTCATAAATACACGCGTCGGCGGAAATACTACTATTAGAGCGGATTTCTCGTGGGGAGCGCTATGAATGGGTAATCCACCAAATTGCCAAAGCTTTTCACGGTGATTTTCATAAGTAATTGGACGAAAAAAAACAGAAATTTGAAGAATTCGAGCTTTGAAATAATAAAAGAAATATATTGTTTTGATATAACTCAAAATTCTCGTTCTAAGATTCTAAGTAAATTGAAAAATATATGCCGATCCAATTGATTTTTATGTAATGTTGACAGATTGCGACACTAGAAGGCACTCAGAGCACGGTGTTGTGAAGCTTAGTATAAAAATCACTGCATACTTCAAAGAATTCAGTGATTGGTTGGTTGAAAAGAGAGGCTTAGGAGCCCCATACCACAGGCGGCCGCACTTAGGCAGAGTCCAGGGTGTTAACAAAATTATAACTTATTCGGAAAAAGCCTGATTTTTTCCACCACAGCTGCCCAATATTTCTTAAGTTGGGAACCGCGTAAGATATCCCGTCTCATCTGGCAGAAAGCTGTTCCAGCGTCTTAATATCCTCCGCACATTCTCTGCATTCAGCCGAATTCACTTTGTCAATTTTCTGAAGGTGGGCTATGAAGGACAAGTGTCCTGTGATACCCCTATAATGTTATTAAGTTCACTTTTGCCTAGAATACCTCCAATACAATTAAAATATTTAAATTCGTAGAGAATACTTAGAATATAAAAGGACTGAAATATATTTTTTTCATTACTAAATTTTATACTGGGTTTTCTAGATGTGTTTTAAGGTTAGTCTTAAAGATATCAGCAAAAAAACACTGCAAGCGGAAATCTCAGCAATTAAAGAAACCCTTATTACGAAAGTGATATGATTTCTCTTCAGAGAAAAAATCAAGTCGTATTTCATGAATAGCACGCTCAATATTGAATTGCTGGAACTAAATTTCTGAAGACCAATGACTTCAAATAACCCCACAAAAAGTAGTCTAACGGTATTAAATTACAACTTCTTAGAGGCCAATCAATCTCACAACTTCTTGAAATAATTGAATCTCCAAGCTTTTCTCTCTAATTCGGTTGTTGCACATGATGTGTGGCACTTAGGCCCATCTTGTTGAAACCAAAAGTTGAAAAGATCAACTTCTTCCAATTGCGATCATAGAATGTTGTTTATCATCGATCTATACCGCTCTTCAATGACAGTAACGATGTTACCAGCTTCGCTTCAAAACAGGTACGAACTGATGATGCCACCAGACCAAAAACCACACGAAGCTGTCAATTTAAGTGAATGTAATATTGTTCATGAATAATTTTTGGGTTTTCTTCGCACTAGCATGGACATTTTGGTTTATTTACCGCACCACTCAGATGAAGAAATCTTAGAAATCATATTAACCCTATTGGAAAATCCAATTTAATTATATAAGTATATAAATTGATATATAAATGATCAGGATGACGAGACGGGTTGAATTCCTGTAACTTGAGTAAACAATAAAATAGCTTGAAGAAACTTCGTACAAGTGACAACATGAGAAGGTCGGTATTAAATCCAAAATGATACGGAAGGGTTTCATGGAACCCAGCTAAAAAAATTTAAAAAGAGCATAGCTCCGCCAGAGATAAAGATTTTTCCTACTTTATCTAAGTCCTTAACTCTCACAGGATGACATTGTAGAGACAATTCGATAAAATGATGATACATAGGCTGCTATATACATATATTTCTGGCCTAGGCAACACTAAGTGTTGCCAGGTGCAATCTGACATTTCCATTGGAAAGTTTGACATTTTTTAGCATAACATCACTCAGAACGTTTTGTCATTTAATCTTGAATTGTTTTATTTACAGGGAATTAAAAAATTCATCTCGGCCAAAAAATGGAATTAACTCGTGAACATTTTCGTGCGATAATCTTTCACAACTTTCGACGTGGATTATCACGACAAGAGTGCATCGATGAACTAAAATCTTTGTATGGCTATGAATTACCATCCTATGGCACTGTGAAAAACTGTTACAACGAATTCAATCGTGGCCGACGCTCGCTCAAAGACGAATTCCATGAAGGTCGTCCAAAAACAGCCGTTGTGCCAGAAAACATCGATGCCGTACGTGAACTGATAATGCAAGACCGTCATGTAGCATACCTTCAGATAGAGGCATGCCTATGCATTTCTCCCACCAGCATACGTTCGATATTGCATGAACACCTGGCCGTAAAAAAGTTTTGTTCTCGTTGGATCCCGCACAATTTGACAATCGCTCAAAAAAAGGATCGTGTGGATTGGTGTAAAGAAATGCTGAAAAAATACGATCGCGGTGCTTCAAAAGACGTTTATAAGATCGTCACAGGTGACGAATCATGGATCTATGCGTATGAGCCCGAAACAGAACAGCAATCGACCGTGTGGGTCTTCCAAGACGAGCCAAATCCAACGAAAGTTGTTCGTGGAAGAAGCACTTTTAAGCAAACGGTCGCCTATTTCTTCGGCAAAACTGGTCATGTGGCGACTGTTCCGCTTGAGCAACGTAGAACGGTCAATTCTGAGTGGTCCACCACCATTTGTTTGCCTGAAGTCTTCGGAGAAATTCGAAAAACAAACAAGAGAAGAGGAATCATCACACATCGGCTCAAACCAGCGCCTTTTTGACCGGCCAAAACGTCGAATTGATGGGTCATCCGCCGTCCAGCCCTGACTTGGCACCCAATGGCTCCTTCTAAATCCCACACATCAAGAAAATAATGCGTGGTCAACGATTTTCGTCGCCAGAAGATCCTGTTGAAGCATTTAAAAATCATGTTTTGGAGGTGTCTCAATCGGAGTGGAAAAAGTGCTTCGACAATTGGTTTGAGCGCATGCAAAAGTGTATAAATCTTGATGGAGAATATTTTGAAAAACAATAAAACCATTTTCGTTGATAAATATTCCTATTTTCATTATTAGGAAAGAAATATATATAGCAGCCCTCGTATATAGGGCCTCTGGTTTAAACCGTGCAATTTACTGATGATATTTGGCTCAAAGATACAAATAAAATAAATGAAAAGAAGAGAAAGTTTCAATTACAGAACCGACACGTAGAAGAGGAATCACCAAGGATCACAAGCTACATTAACATTTACTGGTTGGAAACCTCGATTTTTCATATGAAAATATAATTTTCACACCAAACACTATTAAATTATGGAACTATGAATTTCACTACTCACCTCCATTAATAATAGTTGCAACAAAGCCAGAAAATTCTTGCTATCCGCCAGCACGTATTTGCTATAGTTCTTGAAACACGACTCCAGTGTGTAAAAGTCTCGCCAGTTGTGCACGCCCAAACGTCCATCACACATGGCGCGACAAATCAGAGCATAAACCACGCCGGGATCTTGCAACCGCGTTGATTCCAAAATACAACTACTTTTCTGCCGCTCCACCGCAGAGGCATCACCGCCGTCCATGCGTCGCGCAAAAGCGCCACCGTCCATTTGCTGGGCACAACGTTCGCGTAACAACAACAAAGCTACAACATGCTGCAACTCAGTGGCATCCACGAATTTCTCCAACATTCCCAACACCACCTCCTTCTGTGTATCCAACTCTCGACTATTCGCCAAAAGCGCTTCAGCCGCGGCCGCAGCGGCGGCCGACTCCTCAGCAGCATGCCGACGTTGTTGTACCGGCGAACGTGTAACGGGACTTTGAAAGGGTGCCCGATAGTCGGCTAACGTGTTGAGTACGGCACTGCCACCGACGGGCGGCATGAAGAAGATCTCGTAGGATAGCGATTTGAGCGCGAGCACAGCGCAGTCGAGCACCGCATTGTTGGCCAGTAAGTTGTTGGTGATGCTGATGATTTTCGGTATCGTGATAAGTTTGCGATCGCTCTTGTGTGTCAACTGTATGAGGAATTTAATCATTGGCGGTATGATGACCGGGCCATTTCTGTAATAGCGATAGAAATGGAAATAGAGTTTTAGAAGTGTTTAATTTGAGGTTATGCCGAAATTTACTTAAGTAGCTAAGTTTATTGAAAAGTATTGAGTTATCAATGCTTTCCGAACAATACGTTACAATATCAAGTGACACGGCTGAAGTAATAGCCAGTATGATGTCCACTGACAAGTTATCTGAGCGGTCTATAAGAGCCAAAAGAGAAGAGAGACTCAAAAGCTTAACAATATGGCAACCTCACTCAAAGGACAGTGGATCCACAGACTGATACCGGACATCCATTCGTGGATAGGCAGACGACATGGGGACCTAGATTTTTTCCTAACCCAAATACTAAGTGAACATGAGTGCTTTAGAAGCTACCCGTACAGATTCCAGCACGACATTAGTCTGAATTGTCCGACGTGATCAGAGTGTTTTGAAGACTTTGAGCATGGTAAGTACAGGAAAAAACTTAAAACTAAACTCGGTGGTAATTTTTCGGTGGAAAATTTAACGACACTCATGTCTCAGTCCACTGAGGACTGGAAAATCATGACAAAACTATTCACTTCACACACTACATAGAGCAGATTAGGCGTCCATCCGTCCATGCCATAGAAAAGACTTAACTGTCTTATCACTCCCACGAAGTAATTCTTAAACAGGTGATTCCGTGGGAGATTCTGGAGTTGGGAGTAGGTAAGGTTAAGCGGATTGAAGTTCCGCACTCTGGATTTTGAAATAAAAAAAGACCTCAACATATATTCCTATCACATAAAAATTTACGAAGATCGTACCTAAAGTCCAATCTCCCACCGTTTTTTGTGTTTAAAACAAAAATAATTTAGTCGCCAAGATCGATTGCTTGAGTCGGGCTCACAAAACCGCAACGAACCCAAATATTTTTATTATACTAAGTTACTTAATTATACTAAATTACTTAAAAATTTTCTGACGACACAACAACAAGACATTGATTGGTGATTTCATAGCGACCAAAACCAGTCGAGATTTACAAGCTTCTCCTTAGGCAAAAAGCATAAGCAGTAACAGAAATCTTTTGTTGCCCTGTCTAAATTATGATAAGGATGTATTCAGATCTCGCAAACAAGTTCTTTCAATTTCCGGCGAGTCCCTGTCAAAGTATGGGACCTGGCGTTGACATAATGGCACATAATTTCTTTCCTATTGGCCAAAGCCGTTGACTTCTGCGCGATACAGTCTTATTTTGAAAAGTAAAGGTCCGTACTAATAGCTTGGTCGTAGAGGATTAGCACATAGCAGATGATTTTCTGCCAAAAGATACCAAAAACTTGATGACCGTCAACCCTGGCTTGGGCATTGTTTGCGTCGGCTCACCGTGATTCGACCACAAGTGTTTACAGTCGACTTTGTCGTAAATGCCGACTTTTCATCACAAATGAACATGCGATACAAAGTTTTTTATTACGATTTATATTACTAAGATGACCTGATTTATATTTCAGTATACGACCTGAAATAATAATGGATCTCTTTTTACTAGATCTATTATTAACTGGATTGCTGAGACAATATAAAGATTGGTAAAATTTCCCCTAAGAACCAACTTCTTTAACACTTTATATTAAGATATAAAGGGTTTGTCCGGAAAGTAATGGGATTGATTTTCTTCCGCCACGACTGTACTGCGGAGCGTGCGTGCACCGACTGGTTCGGTAGAGGACGTTCCTAGCTAACGAACGATCGGCTGGTCAGTTGTGTACGAGCACCTGGAGAGTCAGGGCAAATATTTTCGCGCGGCGTGTTTCTGCAAGTGGTGAAAGCCGAAAATGCAACGTTCCTTGGAGCAGAGGTTCTCTATTAAATTTCGTGCTAATCTCGGTAAATCTGCGACAAATGCTTACCCAGATGTTGCATTAGCAAGAAGTGGGGTGTTTCGGCGTCACGAGGCCTTTTTGGAGGGCCGGAAAGAGGTCGCTGATGAAGACCGTGGTGGGAGATCTGCGACTTCAATAAACACCAACAATGGGACTCGAGTGAGCAAAGTTTTAAACTCAGACCGTTGACCAAGTATTCGTTTAATTGCCTAGATGTTAAATTTATCAAAATCTGCGATTCATGTACAGCTACATAACCAAGGCCGGGATCCCAATGTATCCGCAGCTGCTCTAGAGTCCAGATTTGGACCCTCGGACTTTTTTTTTATTTCCTTGCCTGAAAAGGCCGATGAAAGGCAAGCATTTTGAGACGACAAAAGGGATACAAGCAGCATGCTCCTCGGCTCTCAAGGCTATTCTGAAATATGCCTTCCGTGACGTATTCAATGCTCGGAAATCGCGTTTATTTTGAAAGTTTTTAAAGAATTGTAACGCTTGGTTCAATCATTTTTTTTAAATCGACTCAGTCCCCGAAACAGACGATCAGTCGGCCGAATATAGTGGCAAAGGTGAGCCGAAGTCGAAAAAACCACGTCAAATCAGTTAAAAAATGGATTATCTAGATTTGGTGCACTTCGAATTCCATCCGATCAGCCAAACTATCAACAAGGAATACTACTTGAGTCTTACGCGTCGTTTGTGCGAACCAATACGTAAAAGGAGGGCGGAATTATGAGCCGTCAATTCTTGGTGACTTCTGGCTATTCAGCAAACTCGAACAATCGCTTCGGCGAAATCGTTTTGAGTCAATTGCAGACATTAAACGAGAATAGCTACGCGCATTGAAGGCTATTCCGAAAATTGACTTTAACAGCTGTCCTACTATTTTTTGTTCGAAGTAGAAAAACTTCACTCGAACCTCAAGCGTTCGTTCATCATTTATTGTTAGCAATTAATATTTAATCACTTAATTCCAATTTGAATGACAAATTTCTTTTAGGCTTTAAATTTTATCGACATACATACATATTCATATGTATATCGCCGTATGCATGTGTGTGTGGCTGTGTGTGTGAGCTTAACTCGACAAACTGGCGAGTCTAATTTCCATAGAAAATCCTTTAAAATGCTTTAGGCTCACTTTACCAGCCAACTGCCACAAGAGAGTATGTTTGTATGCGCCTAGTATTGCAGCTATACGCACACACACACATCAATTCGCACCGATATTTGAGTGATATTTGAATTTCAAATGCATCCGCAGCGGCCAAAGATAACATTTTATTTTCGAATTGAAAACGAAAATAATCCTGCAGCTTCAGCCACAACAACAGCAAACGCACACACACACACACCAACCAACCGACCAACCAAAACACACGCACAACGACGTTTTGGTGCACGGTGTTTTGGTGTTTTCGAACAGCAACCACAACCACAGCCACGGTCACACCAGCGCAGCAGACAGCCAGCAAACAGGCGAATTTTCATTGTTTCCGGCAACGCTTCCTGTTTCCTGCGCTCTCTCTCACTCCCACACCAGCAGAGCTCATCACTCACATACATACACTCGCTCATAGACAAATAAATAAATAGGCAACAACTATGGAGTATATAGATACATTTGAGGCATGCCAAAGCAACAAACCAACAGTCAACTTGCAACATTCAGCAATCAGCATTCAACACTCACCTGACGATGCCATTTTCAATTAAATCCAAATTGTTTAAAATCTGATCAAATATTACATTTTTCGAGTCCAACACACTGTAAGTGACATTGAGTTCCAGCAACTGTGACAACAACTCCAATATGGGCGCCTGGACACGTGCATTCGATTTGAGGAAAAGCTGAAAATATGCGAGAATTTACAAATGCAATTTTATTCATTCATTTTCCTAGTACTTGTCTGTGTTCAGTGTTTAGTGGTGTATAGGTGTGCGACTGTTAGTGTGCGTGTGTGTGTATGTATGTATGTGTGCGTGCATAAATCAATATATTAGGTAGTAGTTAGCAGTGTGTAAATAATAAATGTTTACACTGAAAGCTGTGCGGCAAATCTGCTGAGGGATCATTTCAATCAACTCACCAACTCGCCGTTGCCACACAGACACCAAAACACAGCTGGCAGTACTTGTGGCCTTTTTGATTATATTAATGGCCGTCTGGCCAAGTCAATGTTGCAACTTGTGTGTCGCACACAGCAAATGAGTGGTACTGTAGTTCAAGTGGAGGTGGTGTAGGTAGTGATGCCATCGGAAGAGGAGAGGCTATTCACACCCACCTAAAACCGAAGGCTAGCCGTGAGCGCTCTAATTTATTACCGTAGATAAGGAGGTTGAAGCCAGATGCCTACGACCACTGTAAGTGGAATGCAGAACGAAGTAGCAGCTGCGGAAGGTGGAAATTTGTGCAGGCATAAGAGAGTACTTCGGCAGTAATTGTAAGCTATAGGTTTCACTTTAAGCGCTGGAGTTTCAAACTTAGTTTCTTGTGAAAGGTGGTAGAGGAAATCTCTGGAGACGTAGAACAAAGAAGTTGAAAGCGCTTTATTGGATTGGTATCCGGATAAATGTACTCGTTTAAAGGGCCTACTGTGCTCTGTAGATAATGGCAGTTCGGCAAGCGACTATATGATCAATTGGGAAAGAAGGTTCAAGTTGATCTTAGAAAGAGATAGCATATCAAACATCTATGCGGATGGCTCGAAAACGGAGCAAGAAATGGTAGCTGTCCAAAGTTAGTCATAAGGCAGTATTTTAAGTTACCGAACAACTTCAATATTTCATAAGCAGAAATCCTTGTTATTGGCAAATCAGCGAAACCAGCCGCTAATGCATCAGCAGGCTACTCCAGAGTCAACATCTATGTAGACGACCAAACAGCAATCAAGGAAGTAACCCCTCATCTCATATCGGCCAAAGGTGTCTTGAGTAGCCCAGCAGCAGTAGAGAGTGTCGTCAAAAACAAGCGACTTCACTTTTATTGGATAGAAAAGCATCGCTGGCAACTAAATAGTGGACGAGATTAACAAGAATGGTGTACGGCTGTCATCCCATAACGTGACCGACATTGGTAAACCCAGGTATCGTCTTTACGACAATCTGGCCAGTAGCATGACAAGCAAGTTTATAATTCGATGGAATGATCTATTAGAATGCAAAACTGCAGAAGTAATGTGCAAAGCGCGGTAGATCAAAAATACACAAAGGTCCTGTTCACTAGATACTGCACTACACTGATAGAAGAGATGGTAGGAATATGATTGGAATATTCACTAATCACAGTCGGATGGCGGCAAATGCATCCAGAATGCGTCTGACAGATCGAGATAACTGCAGCAATTGTCATGACCAAGACATCAGCGAAACAGTGGAAGATCTTTAGTGCACTTTTTTCCTTGCATTTGCAAGACAACGCTGCAAATATTTGAGGTCCCCCAGTATAAAACACTACAAGAGGTGTCAATGCGAGACGACCAAACCTATTGAAATCCCGTCAAGAGCAGACATCCTGAAGAATGTTTACTTCTCTTGAGCTCTTGAACTACGTTGGGAATCGCGAAAGATATCCTGTTTCAACTAGTTAAAGATTTGGCATTCAAAAAGTGTTATGCTCTGAGTTGGTGTTGTTGAAATACTGCAGATCTTGCCATAACATCCCTCGAAGGAAGTGAACAGTTTTACGAACTTATTGGAACTGCGTTCCCCGCCGAAACACAGTATGCTTACTTGTTCCAGCCTTTCATTTCCTTTTTTACCTTTAAGACTGGGTGCTCAGTGTATGTTTAGCACCAAATGTCTAGCGACTGTTCCAAAGCGAAGTTAAGTAGAATAATCTGAGGTCAGAACGATGCTGAAATAGTGGTGAGACACAGCTCACATCTGGGGTCGCTAGCTCCTTAAAAGTTTTAACGGAAAAATAAAGATCACTTTTTGTTGATTGACCACACCCTGCTTGGAGGGAAGCAATAAGTTAACTGTCATCGGAGTCATTTAACGATAGGCCCAGGAAACGAACTGTTACGACGTGTTCGGACTATAGGGAGTGGGCAGATGCGTTGGTTTCATTAAGCATGCAAAGAGAGGGTTAGTGTAATGCGGGTCCTCTTTGCATGCAGAAATTATGTTTAATCCATCAGAATGTATTCTAGATAAGTAGGAGTGTAACCTGTTGTAATACCCTAAATGAAGTTGCGCTGGAGTCCATCTTATTTCACCCCAGAAATCGAGGTCTTGTTTTGCTATGAGTGGTTTTTGGACTCCAAGTACGCCAATCACTGGGAGAAAGTCAATGAATTTGTTAACAGCACCACTGCAAATTGCGTCCAGTATCCGTCGGAAATTAAACACATCTGAAATTTGGTCGGTATATTGTTCGGGTTCGTCGATATGTTGAAGGAATGAGCAGAAACTGCTTGGAGAAATGTGGAGCATGATATTTCTTTACATGGAAGATGGGAGCCTCACTATGAAGATACTCAATGGAAGGCATACGTAGCGCGGTCTTCTTAAAAGTCTGTATCTTCTCCAACTGGGACCTGCTGCATGCAAGCTACCATATTGGAGCGGTGTAGTTATGGTCGGTCTATGTTGCTAACAACATCTTTTTATCCTTGCCGGCGAGTGACTTGAAGATCTGAGTACTTTTCTGACTATAGCGGTTATGTGTGAAGGCGAGGGCTGTTATTTCGAAAGTCTAACCGTGTTTTGATGGGTAAACAACAGTCTACAATTGTCTAAATATTCGCTTCAGATGTGGTCTTCATAGTCTCAAAAAACAAATCTTAAGGTCGCCTACCGAATTCACCACATTGAGTGTGAAATTTGTTAATTTATATTTTTAACTTAAAAAATCGGACCACAAAAGCCAAATGAATGTGGCTTATGTTGCATAAATGTCAGTTGGTCCAACGGGCGCATCACTACCAGAAATTATCATAAACACGCACACTTATGCATAGATGTTTGTATGTTTGGAGGCATGCATCATTAAGCGAGAGCATAGTATAACTGTACTCACCATGAGACAATAGATTACCAGCGGCTCAAACAGTTTAATATGCTTTACACAGTCGCCGGCACGCTCCGACTTGGCTGCTTGCAAATTTAGGCCGCTCGCAAATAATTCGCCCATCAAACGATAATACTCCGTAGCCGACAAGTGCGGTTGATTGTGGTCGTTGCCACTAGCTGCAACAGCTGCAACACTCACAACGCCACTGGCATGACCGGAGTCAATGAGCGCCTGACCACGGTTGGCATAAGTCGCTTGCGCTTGTGCACCAATTACATTTGGCTCATTGTGTCTGACAGTTGACGTAGTCATTGTCGGCGTCGACAAACCATCGCCTGCCGCGCCCTTCAGCGCGCTCGTTGAGCCATCACTTGTTGTTGCCATTGATCTCAGAACTCCTCCAGCTGCGGAGGTGGAAGCCAAAGTTGGTGCTGCAGCGGAATTTATGGCATGCAACATAGTCATTGCCTGCTGGTGATCGCCACTGGCTTGCGTGAACTTACTGCTGTTGCTGTTGCTTCCTCTACGGCTACTTCCCTGCTGTGCGTGTTGCTGTTGTTGTTTGTTGTGCGTTGGCCACTTTTGCTGCTTCTGCGGACTCCGCTGCTGCTGCTGTTGCTGTTGCTGTAGGTGTAGTTGCAGCTGTTGTCCTTTGCTACGCACCACAAAATACGGCCTTATGAATGTGGCATAATAGTCTCGCTGCTGGTTGCCATAATTTTGGCCAAATAAATATTTCAACAGTTGCCGCAGACATGCGATGCACTCGCCGGGCGCATAATTTACGAGTTTGCTCAAATACTGGAGAATTTCTTCAATTAATTTTAGAGTGGCGTTGCTTGGGAAGCCTGCCGTAGCACTGCTGCTGCCGCCGCCACCAGCTCCAGTGTTGGATGCAGTATCCGCGCCACTGCTGCCGGAGCTGTGGCCGCGCTGCCGCCCATGGCTGGGCGTATGGCCGGTGGGCGTGCCGGCGGGTGTTGGTGTTGGTGCGGTGTGGGCGCGCAATTCAATGCACAAGCCCAACGTGTTGAGGCACGTCCGGAGTAGCGAAATTAATAACCTGCCGGATTCTTGATTTATCGTTATCTGGATAGGCGACGGGAGAGAATAGAGAAATAGACGTTAGAACAGTGTTTCGAAGTATATGTGTGGGTACATGTGATTTGAAATGTATGTGTATGTGTGTAGGTGTTTGTGTTGGTGTAGTAAAGCAAAGTCTGGATAAATTTCCTTAAAACTAACGCGTGGAATTAAGTGCAATTAACTACGAATATATTTTATGCAGCGGAAGACTCTCAGATTTTGCACAAAATTGAGTATTCATTTAAGCCTTAAGACCAAAGTAGAAATTGTATTGCTCTCTTTTATAATATAATATTATTTTGAAAAAAATGTAAAGAAAAGTATTTCATCACATGACATAGAATCAAAACATAGCACATCCCTTCATATTGCATCAGACCATCTCATACATATAACCGCACATCACATCGCACCAAATCACTTTTTATCACAAAATATTACATCAACTAAGCATCATCTCTCCGTAAAACTTATCCCTCACATTAACTACAGACATCACCTTACATACGTAACATCTCATTCACAACAAATTCTTAAGCACCACATCACGTCATATCAGTTAATATCACATCGTCGTATCATACCAATTCATGTCACACCCCAATATATCATCATCACATCATCCACCACTGAGGAGGTGAACAATGAACTGCCTGAGCGGTCGTCAATCATCCGTACTATTTCATCCGTACTGCTTTCGAAGAAATCATGCCAGTAGTCAGCTGCTCAGAGCATAACCCGCTCCTGGAACATCAAGACATCATTCCTCAACTACGTTGACGACATCAACGCAATACGCGGACCAGACTTCGGACGCTACCAACTTTTGACAAGCACTGACCGTCATATACAGTATAGCCAATAACACCTTCACCGACCGACCCAATGGAGTCAAACCACCATCCATATCCATTGCAGACGAAAGCTCGAGTTGCCGTGAGATATAAGAGTGATGCTTTTGCAGCTTCGTTCTGGATACTGTAGCAGGTTATCGACCCCGACATATCAAACATATGTATGTCCAGCGCGCAATGAATCTCCGCATGACACCCTTTTTGCATACCCCGCTAACCCCACTCATCTGACAGCCTTCTTCCTAATCATCTGACATCATTCTCCCTTTGGTCCGAAACAGCACGTTCCCTGGCCCTACCGTTGGATGACATCGACGACAACTTATCTGAATTTAATACATCGTTAACACCTAAGTACAATCGGAAGTGATTGCTTTCCCATTAAAGCCGTCCAAAGCAACCGAGAAGACAACAATTTGAGTAAATATTTCTTTAGATCGATTGGATTAGCTTAAAAGGTCAAGCCAAACACAAATACCACTTTCACAGCTGAGAATACAGACCCATTGATACCTAAAAAATACTATCAAAAGTTGACAAAGTGCTATCAACTTGCCCCAGAGTTATTAAGCTGGCTTTTTGAGAAAAAACATCTCTACGGAGCCACCTTAATGACTACCACAGCTTTAAATACGCTAGAATGATATGGTAGCCTAAAGCTATGCTTGACGGAGAGCTCCAAAAAGAAAAAATCCCCTCGAACGTTCCTACTAAATTGCCAACCAGTCGTCAATAATCTTACTGCGACTCTTTTCCATCGATATCAATCCATCCACATATCCCTCGTCGGTATATGAGCAGAGAAAAAGCTTTTAGGAGTAGACTATGCGACGCAGTGATCTAGGTTTTCAGGGATGCAGTCGAAGTATGAGAGAATCTAAGTTTTTTTCAGTTACACATAGAACTATTTTCAAATTAGAACAATAAATTATCGGAGGTTTACAAGTCGGGTTCAAAATATGTCGAGATAGAACTTTTCAGCCCATGCAAATCTGCTGTCAACTTTAGTTCGCTGTATCAATATCAACTCATTTTGATAAACTAATATTATTTGCAAGTTATAAGTCTACAGTTTGCTTCCAATTTTAGAGGGCCCCAAAAACTCGATCGACACACAACTCACAAACACACTGATCTAATAATAAAAGAGCATACATCGTTCACACTGAGAACTCCCACCCGCCTTTTGTCAACTTTATACATCATTTCTAGTGTGATGACGTCGCTGTTCGGTGCATTCTCTTAGTTTTATGCTGAAGCCCTTAAGCGTATCTGTGCTGCTATCTGGATCATGCCTGGGCAACACGTCCAAGCGTAAACCAGAAATAAACCGTCACACAAATTACATTACCACAAAAGCTTTAAAACGAAACTGCAGCCAGACAAATGGAACAACAAAAGCAACGCATTAGGAAGCACAACGACGAACGGCAGGCGGCGGAGGCACTCAGTCAGTGCGTCCGTCAGTTGAAGTTAGCTATTTTGGCAGTCGTTACACCCATTGTAACTATAAATGCTGCACAAATTACCACTTTGCAAGCATCAACCCGAGCACATATGTATGTGGCTATGTCTGTATGTGTGCATCGTGCTTGCATATGTATATAGGTGCATATGTTTTACCCCGCTTCACTTAGCGCGCGTACTTTGGAGCCATGATGTTCCCTCCCCACGGCTGGCTTGCTTGCTTGTTTTTATGATTTCTGCTAGTTTGCAACTTTTTAAACCACAAGTATCAGATACTAAAAATCCTCGCAACCCACGCAAAAAGCCACAAAATCTCGCACACTGCACATTCGGCATTCGTGCGGTTGCACAATAGAACTACAACAAAAGCAGTTACGCGGGTGGCTCGTGAAGTAACGCAGTGACGTAGCTGTAGCAATAGTAGATTCCCCAAAACAAAGGCTTCAGTTATCGACTAGAACCATTAGAAGTTGGAGCAAAGAAAGTGAGGATAAGTCAACAAAAGGATTATGGGAAGCGATATCATTATTCTTCTCAATTCGCGTAGACACCTCTCATCCAATTATAACCGAGTTTACAACAGCGCGCCAGTCGTTCATCCTGTTCGCTGTTTGGCGCCAATTAGAGATTCCAAATGTAGTCAGGACCTTCTCCAGCTGGTCTTTCCAACCGAGTGGAGGCCTTCCTCTTCCATTGGTTCCCCCGAGGGACACGAATACTCTCAGAGCTGGAGCGTCCAGAACCTTTCTCTCGAAAAATCGTAACGTCGACTCATCAGATCCATGGGAATAATGAGTGACTTATAAAAATTGGTTTCTTCGTCGACAGAGGACTTTACTTTTCAATTGCCTACTCAGTCCAAAGAAGGATCTTTTTGTAAGAGTTATTCTTGGACTTGGAGGCTGACATTGTTGTTGCTGTTACAGCTGGTTCCAAGGAAGGCGAAATTATCTACTACTTCGAAGTTATGACAGTCAACACTGCTGTGGGAGCCAAGTAGCGAGTGCAACGACTTTTTGTTTTCGTCTTGACCTCGTTCACAGCCTTATCCAGTATGTAAAAAGCAGAACAGAAAGCAAGAAAAAGCGGTTTTTGACGGGCAATGACATCAACATCATCGGCGTCCGCCAGCAGCTGTACACTCTTATAGGAGATTGTACCTGCTCGATTAAGTTCTACAGCTCGAATCATATTCTACAGCAGCAGATTGAAGAAGTCGCACGATAGGAAGTCGCCTTGTCTGAAACCTCATTTGGTATCGAGCAGCTTGGGGAAGTCCTTCCCGATCCTGACGGAGCTTTGGGTATTGCTCAACGTCAGTTTTTACATCCGTATTCGTTTTGCGGGGATACCAAATTCGGACATCGCGGCATAAAGGCAGATTCTTTCGACGAAGAGGTGGTGTGGGTCGATTCTCTTCTCACGGGTCTTTTCCAAGATTTGGCGCATGGTGAATAATCTTTCACACAATACGCTCGATAGAACCTTGTATGCGATGTTAAGGAGACTTATCCCACGGTAGTTGGGGAGTTAGTTTTTGATAGTGTTTTCCACAAATGCTTAGGAGTATGAGTATTTAGGTATGACAATGGACCGGAGGTCTTAGCAATCCAACTAGGATCAGTTTTTGAATAGTTCTTTGAGCTTAACCTCACTTTAGCTTAGCCCGTTAATATATTCGACTGCCCTCGTAAGTAAGTGCGGAACATGGCCAACTGCATGTGGCTGTAAGCAATACCCAAAAAGCCCCACGGGATAGTATTTACATACCCAAACAGAGAACACATTTACTACAAACATGACCACATAAACACACACACACATACAAATAAACACAGATTCACACATTACTCGTAAATGTGTAGCTACAGATAAAGAACTTTGAGTCCACAATCGAAATTTAAATTCGCGAAAGACCGAAACAAACTGACGGGGGTCAGACAAGTTTACGCAGCAAACCAGAGAATAAGGAGCGCGCCAACATAGCGAGAAGCCACGAGGAACTTTTACAATTTACGTAATATTTAAGAGTGAAGTCACTAATGCGCGTCAACCAGCAACTAAAGCTGGCGAAACAAACTGAGGGATATGTGCAACTCCGAACGCATACATACATATATATGTATATAAGAGAGCAACTGCAGGCACTCACACACAAACAGACATTATTAAAATACGCTCGGCAAATGCATTTGGACTCGAAACTCGCAGAAAACAGTGGGGATTTGATGTGAAGCTTTCGTGCTACGTGAAGACAATGGTATTATATATAGTTACAAGCGCACATACACACATACAACATCACAATATCACATGGCAGTCGGAAAAACCGCAAAATAACAGACGCAGGGAACACAGATTGTATTCTTATTCCCCGCACTCTTTTGTATTGTCTGTCTTTCTATCTGTGTATGTGTGTGTGTGTGTGTGGCATGCGACGCAATTACGCTTACCTTGTAGCTGTCATTAGCACTTCTTAAAATGTTGTAAAGTTTTATATAAATGTAATCGCTGCCGAAATATCCGATGCTCTGCACCAGCGCCAATTCCTTCGCATTGGCGAACAGATCGCTTTTCTGCACTTTCACAAATAGTTGGGGCTTCTGTTGCGTAATCAAATGATAGTAGATGTTGAGTATCTTCATGACATGCACCAACAGTTGATCCAATTGTAGTTGCAGGGAGCGTTCCGGTTGATCGACGATTAATGTGGAAGCCAGCATGTAGCCTGGAAGTAAAAGTCAAGTAAAATATGGAGATGAATATTTATTGAGAAAAGTAACTGCAATATAGTTAAGTGGAATGAAGCAACTAGAGAATATATTATCAAACAGACTTCCAGCAAAGAGTATTTATGACTCTTGAGCACTTGGAACGTAGGTAAGTCCTTTGTGTTGTTGAGAAAGCTCACAGTGAATTTGAAAGAAATGCTATAAAACCCCACTTGCACCCATCTCAATCTCTATTTTTGACTATAAAAAAATATTGAATAACAAGTTTGCTTTGTTTCAATAAAATCACGGATTCGGAATCGTTGAAAATGCTGAAGTATTTGAGTTGCCACCCAAAGTTCAGTAAAAGTCGTGCAGTCAATGAAAACTTTCTACATTCCCTTAATGACACAAAATCGGAAAAATTAAAGAAGCAGCTCTTGCAAATGGTCGTATTGGATCACAGAGAGACCTGAGTATTTCAAAACCTCTTATGGATCGACTCAACCCATATTGATTAATGTTTTGACTATGAAGCGTATCTACGCTAGACGCGTACGAAAATAGCTGAATCTTTTGCGAAAACGACGTCGAGTAGAAGTCGCAAATGAGATCCTTCACAACGCAGCTGAAGATCCTGCGATTATCAAGCGCATTTTTGCTGGTGACAAGACATGGATTTATGAATGCAAAGTCGAAACTGTGCAAAAGTCTACCGAAAGACGAAATAAGCACCGAGGACGGTGAAGGCAGTGGACGCTCTAAAGAGGCGGTTATCGACGAAAACACCAAATTGGTCGATATAGTAGGCACTCTAAAGATATCAACTGAACGCGTATATCATAACATTCACGAACATTTGGGTATAAGAAAGCTCTGTGAAAATTTGATAATTCGGAGCAGTATTTGGAGATGCCCAAGCGAAATCAAGTTTTTTTTTCTATATGTGACAATGGCCGAATCATGGCTCTATCATTTCACTCCGCAGTCCATTCGACAGTTATTGGAGTGGACTGCGCCTAGAAAAAAGCAAAAGTCGGCTGTCAAGGTTATGCCCTGTATTTTGGGATGCGATTTGACTACCTTGAAAAACAAAGGGATCATAAATAGCGATTATTGCAAAGTGTTATTGGACGGTTTGAAGGACTAAATCGCCGAACTACGTCCGCATTTGAAGAAAAAGATAGTGCTGTTTCACCAAAACAAAGCACCTTGTCACCAATGAAGCGAAAACGATGACAAAAATCCATGAAATGGGCTTCGAATTACCTCCGCATTCACCGTATTCTCCAAATCTGGCTTCTATCGACTGCTTTCAGCTCTCAAAACAATTCCGTTGGGAAGAAATTGTCGTCGAATGCAAAGGTGATCGCTGAAACTGAGGCAAGTCCGTACGAAAGTTGGAGAGTCGGTACAATCAGTAAACACTTAATAGTAATTGAATAAGGAACTACTACTACTATGACAGGCCGAGGACTTTTCAATTGATCTGTTATTATAAAACTAATATTGTTTATAGTTTTCATTTGTAGTTTTTAACTTGGCAGGTCCCAAACTTAGCGCATAACCCTGGCGAGGGGATGTTTTGCTTTCTCACTTTAGCTCGTCTTCAAACGGATGTTTTTTGACTACCCAGAGATACTAAGAGATACTTAAACTAAGACCGGAAGTTGTTAGTTGCTTGAGCCATATGTAAAACAATAATTTCTGGCCACTCCCAGGTGAATAGCGCTGAGAGAACTTTCCTCACTTGCGTGAACTTCTACACATGGCTCCTGCTCCGTGATCGGAAAAGACATTTTCGAGCCGTTCGATACCAAACGAGTTTTCACATAAGGCGACTTCTTATGGTGCGATTTCTTCAATCTACTCCAGAGGAAAAAATTCGAGCTGCAGAGCTTAATCGAGAAGGTACAATATTCTATAAGAGTGCAGCTGATGGCGATAGTTCTGTTTCTCCAGACTGGTTAAAGAAGCAAAGCAAATGGGGCTGGCTGTGAACGAGGACAAGACGAAATACCTCCTGTCATCGAACAAACAGACGTTGAACTCGCGACTAGGCTCTCACGTCATAACTTCGAAGTAGTAGATAATTTAGTCTATCTTGGAACCAACATTAATAGCAACAACAATGTCAGTCTCGAAATCCAACGCAGAATAACTCTTGCCAACAGGTGCTACTTCGGACTAAGTAAGCAATTGAGAAGCAAAGTCCTCTCTCGACAAACAAAAACTAAACTCTACAAGTCACTCATAATTCCCGTGCTGCTACATGGTGCAGAGGCATGGACGATGACAACATCTGATGAGTCGACGTTACGAGCTTTCGATAGATAGAAAGGTTCTGCGAAGGATTTATGGTCCTTTGCGGATTGGCAACGGCGAATATCGCATGCGATGGAACGATGAGCTGTACGAGTTATATGACGACATTGACATTGTTCAGCGAATTAAGAGACAGGGGCGACGCTGGCTAGGTCATGTTGTCCGGATGCATGAAAACCCTCCAGCTCTGAAAGTATTCACCGCAGTAACCGCCGCGAGAAGCAGGAGAAGAGGAAGGTATCCACTTCGTAAGAAAGATCAGGTGGAAAAGGACGTGGCTTCGCTTGGAGTCTCCAATTGGCGTTAAATAGCGCAAATGAGAAACGACTTGCGCGCTCTTGTAAACTGGGCTACTACCGCGTAAGCAATGTCTACGCCAGTGAGGAATATTGTTTATTTGTTATTATTATAATTTATCTATTAGACTAATTAGGCGAACAAAATCAAATAGCTCCACAATTTAATAAGCATCTCAAAGGGTTAACAAAACGCGGTGAAGTCAAATTAAAATAACTGTATTAGCATATTTACCACAGTTATTTTATTTTACTTATATTATTTTAATTTATTTTATTTATTTTTATTTTTCGCCGTTATAATTGTTAACATTTTATGCAGGATTTGATGCATAAATAACTGCTTTCCGCAATAACCGTAAATTAACAACAATAATTGGGAATTATTGAATTATTTGGTAAATGACAAAAACAAAAACAATAGCATGGTAATTATTTATCACGTGTGTGCTTTGCATACAATTTTAAAATGTTCGCAAATAAAATATTTGCATTATTGGTTTTATTAAATTACAAAAATCGCGAGCGTGTGTAATTATTTAAGTGCAACTGCAGCAGGTGGACATACATATGTAACGGCCATACATACATACATACATTACAGATGTAAAACAATGCTGCGTGTGTGTGTGTGTCTGCGTAGATGCTAATTGCAAATGTCAATTGACAAATCGTAAATCGAAATGTTAAAGCATATGATTTTATTGCGGTTCCATTGAATTCGTTTAACCCGAGGCGAGGCGCTGGTGAAAAAATGAGCTATTATTAACCAAAATATTGAATAATATTTACCAATTACACTGTTGGTACTTATGAACACAGACATCAATACACATGTAAATACATCCAGAACGCTGTAGTTGGAAACACATTCAAGCATTCAGGCGATCAAGCCTCAGACATTTGAATAGTTGGGCAACAGCACAAACAAGCATACACAACCGTAACAAGTAAGGAAGAGGTAAATTCGAACGCTGTCAAAATATTTACTTTTGCAATATGTAAGAGATGGCGCCAGCATTAATACCAACAAATACGTCAGCCTCGAAATCCAAGGAAAAATAACTCTTACCGTTACGAGCTTTCGAGAAAAAGGTTCTTCAGAAGATTTGTGGTACTTTACGCATTGACAACGGCAAATACCGAAGACGAAGGAACGATGAGCTGTATGAGATATACGATCACATCGACATAGTTCAGCTAATTAAAAGACAATGGCTACGCTGGCTAGGACATGTCATCCGAAAAGATGAAAACACTCCAGCTCGGGGATAGCCGCTATCTAGCACATGTCATCCGAAAAGATGAAAACACTCCAGCTCGGAGATTATTCGACACAAGACCAGCCGGGGTAAGCAGAGGAAGAGGAAGACCTCCACTCCGATGGAAAGATCAGGTGGAGAAGGACCTGGCTAAACTTGGATTCTCCAATTGGCGCCAAACAGTGAAAAGGAGCAACGACAGGCGAGAAGACGTAGCAAAATACTGCACTCCATACAATAACAGGACATAGTCAGGCCTTCATGCTTTCCGCTAAGGAATACAAAGCATTGCTCTTCAAGCTGTTTCTGCTGGGAGGCTTTAGTAGAAATCATTCTTGTAGTGATCTGCTTGGAGCGGAACCGCCTCCTAGAAATATCAGAAGATCATTCCTTGTTTACGCCAACGACAGAGAACAATACACCGACCAGACCACGGACACAACTAACTTCAGATACACACTGAGTGCCATTCCCAGTGCAGCCATTAACAGTTCCATCGACTCCATCCCAGTTAATGGCGAACTTGGTAGTCGAAAAATCAGTATACTATGGCATATGAAGGTTAGGACAATTTATAGATCGATTTCACCGATATATACGGTATAATGTCAACCAACATTTTCAAAAAAATTAGATTAGGTGTGTGAAGGGTCCCAAAATTAATCAACATTTGCGTGATCCAGAGACTTGATAATCTGAGGCTTGAAAAAGACTGATTTCACCCATTCGAGAAGTGCCACACTGAAAAACGATACGACAGACGAAAAAATGGACAGTCGAAGGTCGGACAGACGAACAAACAGACGGACGGACAAACGATCAGTCGAATAGACGGTCGGACTAGCAAACGGGAAGATGAATGCCGTGACAAATGGACGATCAGACAGTCCAACAAATTGAGGATCAGACGGACGGACGGACGGACAAACGAACAAACAAGCGGACGGACAAACGGACGGTCGGATGGTCGTACAGACGGACGGGCAAATGGTCGGCCGGACAGACGAGCGAACTAGCAAACGGTCGGACAAACAGTCAGACGAAGAAATGGAGGGTCGTTCGGACTGACTGTCTAACAAACGGACAGCGGTCGAACTTATAAATGGAAAATCGGACAGACGGAAGGACAAACAGACATACCGATAAACTGACGAACGAACAGCCAGCCGCTGAACATCCGAATTAAAATCATCTCGTCATCCCGATCCATTTAAAGTATGTATATAGATATATCAATATTGCGAACAACCGTTATTTGGACAATTAAACCCAAATTAACATGTTACCGGGCTATATAAATGAAAAAAACCAAAACAACAACAAAATTTTCTAACAAAAAACAGCTCGTAATTGAACTGAACGCAAATAGTAATACTAAAATAGCTTAACTTGCATGAGTAAATTGCAATCGACAACCGAAACAATCTAATTAACGCGATGCACATATGAACATATACATATATATATACATATATGTATGTGTGAGAGTGCGTGCGTCTTTGCAGCAGTAATGTACATTTTATGTTTATCGCTTTATTCAATTTAGCATATTTCCATATTTGTTCACTATTCAACATTTGCAGTACTTAAACGAGGCATTTGATATTATTGTTGTTGTATTTTGTCAATTACATTGCTTGTTTAAAACCTTTGTTTTAATGTTTATTTGTTTTTCGGTAAATATATTCGGCAACCGTTAGCTAATAATATTTAACGGATCAACTAGTGGCTTAGACTGGCTTGCGGACTGATGAGTATGTGAAAGTATTAGTAGCCATTGGTGATTGTTTAAAGTTACACAGATTTAAAGCATCAAGGTAGCTATATATAGATTTACTGTTCATACTGGACATCGACCTGACAACTTTGATTAAATATTTGCCCTGCAGCTTCTATAAGAAATTAGTTTTGTTTATTGTTGTTGTAGAAACAACAAATTTTATTTAAAGATTGCTCTAGAACTTATTGTGAAATAATATTTAAATTCAATAAGCTTTCCAGAACGAATTCTACCACTTAATTATAATCATTACTCACAATCAACCCTTTAACATCTCCAACAATGGCGCTAACTTGCCCTAATGTAACGATTACTATTACGAGCACTCATTATAGGTCAGCTGTCGTCAAGAAAAAACTTTTCAAAATATCCGGAAAAAGTTGATTTGTTCACTCAAATTAACCCACGCGAACACAAAGCCGACAATTGGAAATTTTTTCGGAAGCGACGAAAGACGAGATGAGGCTTCCAACTTTAGGAGATTTGACGGCACATTTCGGTATTTTAATTATGGATTTCGCAAAACCCTAAGGAAAATTCGCTGCTGGTAATGCTGGATAAGATTTTAAAAGAAAATCAAATTATTTCAATTCCATTGTAGGACTTAATCATGCAAAGCACGCGCTACTTAAGGGGTATTCTAGTCTACATAGAAGCATGAATTTCAGGTAATTTTTAAAGTGTCCTAAAAAAAGGCAATTCATATTTCTAATATCCATTTTTTATTATTTATTTGTTAATTTTAGAAGAGTAGAGAAAAAAAATTAAAAACTAAAAAACAGCAAAAAATTTCAAAAATTATGAGCTGACGAAGTGGGGGGTCTCTAAAAATTTCCACGTGACCATGCCCATGATTTCAGTTATCTGAAACCACAAAAAACAAAACGATTATTAATCTAGAATAATGTCGCAATGGTCGGAACTACGGAAAAGTGAGAAACATTTTTTTTTCACAAAATGGCGACTGCCTCAAAAAAATTTTTTTTTACACTTTTTCTGACTATTTCGAATTTTTTAAAAATAATAAAAATAAAAATTTTGGGATGGGGCTAGTTCCAACCATAGACAGGCCTATAAAGAAGACTCTATAAAAATTTCAAGTAAATCAGTCCAGTAGAACCTGAGAAATCGTGGGTATCGTTCCGAAAAAGTCAGTTTTGAGAAGAACGAGTTTAAAGCTTCGCGCCTATATCTCCGAAAATAATTTGAGTTTTGAAAAATCCTCTTCTACACATAATCTTGAATAATTAAACTTAAAAAAAAAAAAAATTGATTTTTTTAAATTTCTAGACTAGAATACCCCCTTAAGGTTAAAAAGTCAATGGCGAAATAAAGTACTTTCATTCTGATGCAGAACTAATTTTTTTATTTAATACCAAAGAACCGAATGGAGGCACCTGGGGCAGATATAACTTTTCAGCTTTATCTAGCACCAGGAGGCCTTTGCAGAGGAAATATAATAATTAAATATAAAAGACTTGACTGTGGATGAAAACGGAGATCAAGAGGTAGTCTGACCGCAAGCGACCCACTAAAACATGATTTGGTTCATTGAGCTCCCAAGTGAGTGCCAACTAATAACCATTTAACAACTCGCTGAATTTGATAAAAACCCCAAGTTTTTGGGGCTCGACCTGTGTCTGACATGGTCCGCATTTCAGCGATTTCTTTACCAAGGCGGCTGGGAATACATATAAGAAGTACAGCTTCTATTTTCATAGACACCGGGACGGCAGTAGTCAGGTTTCACAAGCTTCTCTTGCGACTAATTATTCTCCATACACAGGAACAGGTAGTATTCACTTGGTTCCAAGTCCAATCTATTTAATAAAGTGGATTCATATAATTATTCCAACCAAGCTACCGGAGTTTCTGGCGAGTCCCTATCTATGTGTGAGAATCGGCGTTGACCTCATGAAATACAAATTTTCTCCTTTCGGCCAAAACCCGTTCAATTCCAATCGGGGATCAGCTTTACTAGATAATTCCCCGCCAATTCCACCAAACACATATCAAAACCTTCCTTATCGCTAATCCTGGTTTCACTTTCTTCCGCGTGACATTGTGCAATACATAGCCACTATCAGAATACTGCTTACATGACGGTGGAACTCAACGGTTTACATTATTTTATTAACATTTTTAACAATTGACCTTCAGAGCGAGGTGCACGTCTGCTTTATCGTCATCGATTATAGTATCTGGTTCACCATCTCCTGGTATTTTGCTTTCACTACCATTCAGCAGGCTGGAGAAGTGTTTCCTCCATAACTTCAGTATGCTCTGGGCATCAGTAACTACTATAATTGGGGGTTCGACAAGAGTATGTTCCGGTCTTGAAACCTTCTGTTAGTCACCGCATCTTTTCGTAGAATTTTCGAGCATTACCCCTGTTGGCCGGCTTGTCAAACTCTTCGTACTCACGCATTTCGGCCTCTCTATTTTTTCTGTCTGCAAATGCATCTCGCTCTCTCTTAAACTCCCGTATGTCCCATCCCGCATGTCCCATCCCGCATGTAATGTGCTCGATCGTAACGTTTGCGAGGTAGTCAGTCTGTTTTCTCTCCGCTGCGAGACGCCACTCCTCATCATACCTGCTATTCACTTGCCTTTACCGAAAACGGACAATTTCGTTTGCAGCTGTACGTAAGAAGCTTGAAATGCCGTCCACAGTTCTCTTATACTCGCACCTAGTTGCTGATGAGTGGCTCTCAGAGAACACTTATGCAAGTTAAAGAGAAAATTGTTCGGCTGTCTGTTGTGATTGCAGTTGCTCGATGTCGAACCTTTCTTGTGTCAAGCTTTCAGTTTTGTGAAATCTTATCTCTCTACTGTCATACAGAGATGTGAGAGATACAGGTTACTCAAGCCAACTTTTGAAAAAATAATGGAGGATTATAGGGAACTTGTATGTGGTCTAACTTTCATTGAAAAACATATCAAAATCTGTGGTCAAACAGAGAGACAAATCTACGTCAGACCGACTAAATCAACACGGGTTTATTTTAGTTTACTACGATTATATTCTCTTCCTTTCTTGCTATTCTCTTTAAAAGCAAAAGAGACATGTTAAAAAACTGTTTTAAATATAATACAAGGTGCGTTCCAAATTAAACAGGACTTGAAACGAACAGAACAAATGTTTTTTTCGGCAAAATCAATTTATTTTATTCAAAATAGTCTCCTTCTGTTTCAATACAGTTTTTTGCACGGTTCAAAAGTATATGTCGAACAGGTGTTTTTGCTCGTTGGCCGGTATACCCGCCAGTATGCCGGTGCAAGCCTTTTGAATGACCTGTGCGTCTGCTTAACGCTTTCCTTTCATGGAAAAATGCATTTTTCCGAAAAGGAAGAAGTCGCAAGGTGCCATATCAGGTGAAAACGGGCAGTGGTTAATGGTTAAAATGTGTTTTTTGGTCAAATAATCGTCCTTCGAAAGTTGGATTCTGAGCAATTTTTGGTCGTCAGTCAATTTGAGCGGAACAAACCGTTCACACACCTTCCGTAAGTCCAAATTTTCTATCAAAAAGCGATAAATTAATGTTTTTGAGACGTTCAGTTCCGCTTCCATGAATTTCATTGATGATTTTTACTGACTTTTGATGAATTCCAGCACAGTTTCGATGGAATTTCCGGTGATAACGGACTTTGATTGGTTCACATGTTGATCGTCGTTTATATCCTCACGACCACTTTGAAAACGTTGAAACCACTCGTGCACTCTGCTACGGGATAGGCAACCATCGCCATAAACTTGTTTTATCAATTGAAACGTTTCGGTAAAAGTTTTACCAATTTTAAAACAAAATTTAATGTTGGCTCTTTGTTAGAAGCTCATTTTCGCACCGACAACACAAACATACTGACACTTAAAACGCAATAACTTCACTTCCAATAGATGAAATGTCAAGAAATGCTTACTGAACAATCGAGAAGATAGCAGATTCTAACGCATCAGTCGACATATAGATGGCGCCGCCAGGAGGCGCTAGATTCAGAAAGTCCTATTTACTTTGGAACGCACCTTGTATAAGTTAATCATCTAAAAAATAAAAACTGCTGAAAATCGAGCCACGCTTTTATGTCATTATTCAATACATTTAACGGTACTTGGCGAAAAATAATCAAAATACTAGGAAATATGCTAAATTATAATATGAAAAGGCTCTAAAGTATTTATAAAAAACATAAATTTAATATTTATAAGTTAATATTATATAATAGATACACATAAATGATTTGTTATTTATGCATTTTCTCTTTTTGCGTTTTGCTTTTTTTTACATATATTAAATATACTGGCATACATACAAAAAAAATGCAAGAATTTTCACTGGCAGTCGGATTTTAATTTTTATTTATGCATTTTTAAGTCACTTTCCCGCTTTTGTGCGCACACACCCACATACCCCTAAATATACCTACAACCGCGGATATTATTTCGCTCTTTTGTGCGTGTATTTGTAAACATCCCGTGCACAGAGAGGCAATAATTCAAATATAATTTTCGCAACTTCATAAAAGCGGCATAAATTATTATTATTTCATTACCAGCTGACATATGTGCGGTCCAACGGAGGGGATGCCGTGTAGGAAGGGCAAGAGAAGGAGCGCTTGGTAGCGCGGTAAACAGCACTAACAAATGTAAAGCAATTGCCAGCGAATTAAGCGAATATTGGCCAGAGCAAAAACATACAACAACAGCAACAACATATAGACATTTATTGAGATACATATGTCAATGTATGAGTGTGTGTGTGCTGCCGTTCAATGCGCCAACTTCCGGTTATTTAGGACATCACTGTACCATTTATGCTTACAGTCGTGAGGTCCACTTTATATTTGGCACACAGCTCGAGCCTGCCCGTGGGCTTAACCGCCTATGCAGCTTTACTTATGAATTTCCACTTGAAAATCTGCATATAGAGAATTTCGAATGGGAAAACCCAACTTCATAATAAAGGGCTTAGTAAAAATTTTAATATAATTTTTTTTTGTATGTCTGTGTGTGTGTATCCGCTTTCTATGTTTGCTCGGGTCGCATTAAAAGCGAATGCACGCCCATTATTTGTTTTGGCTTTTCCATTAAATATTTATT
This sequence comes from Bactrocera zonata, assembly GCA_037783105.1. Taxonomy (NCBI): domain Eukaryota; kingdom Metazoa; phylum Arthropoda; class Insecta; order Diptera; family Tephritidae; genus Bactrocera; species Bactrocera zonata. The sequence goes on along the minus strand of JBAWJQ010005982.1, from coordinate 760,949 downwards.
TAATTAGGCAAATATAAATATTTGATGGCGCTTTGTGCGTTCAAAAGCATTGAAATGCGGAAAATTAGACTAACAGTTAGCAGAATTTCGAAATTTTTTATATTCACGCACAATTTGCGGGACTTTGGGAACCTACATTTTATCTGCTTAAATAAGAAATAATTAAAATTAAATTTTCGTGTTAAACAAAAATATTGTTACCTTTCATAGCAAGCCACTTCACATTCCTCGAAAATTCGGCAAATAGTTGAACTTAGTCCAATCGGCTTTAAAAGCTTTTTTTCACCGTCGCTGAACCAATTTCTATGTACATAAACTTCTAGGATAGATTTCTCAAATAATAATTTATGGAATATGATTTTTAAAACACTTTAAAGTGTATATTTTTTTTTTCAAAAAAAAAAATTGTTTTTGCGAAACCGCCATTTTGCCAAAAACTAAAATATTGACTAATTCTTCGATCTTTACCTATATTCATATATTGTTGCAACAATTTTTTGGGGTTTTTATATAATTTTCAGCAGAAAAATCATCCCCACAGCTTGACAACTTTTTCCGGAGTCCTTTCGGACATCGACTACGAGATAAAGTGAACCCAAATTTTTTCGAAATGAATCGCCGCTTATTAAAGCACATTTCAATTTGTAAATATTGGGTAGTCGAAAAAGTTTTTTCGTATTTCTAATCAAACTTCAACTTACTTTTTTTTAATTATAATAAGACATAAATAAGCAAATATGTACCATTTTGGTCGACCACTTTTTGCCATTTTGCCGCTCGAGACATTATTCAGTGATAATCGAAATTTCAAAATTTCCAGAACGGAACCATTGTTGTGTTACAGGAACTGATATAGCATCGTCTCCGTAAACTTCACAAATTTTATTAGTGGTTTAAGTGGCATTCTTCCCTTTTTGATACGAAAATTTCAAAATATGGCGAATTTCTTCATTATTTTCACTCATTTTTGAACAGCTGTAACATTTTTTTTACCTTCCCCGAGCTTTTTTTTTTTGTTTTTTTTTTTGTTAAATGAAGCTTAAAGTATCACCTTTCCAAAACTATATAGTATGTCACAATGTGATTTGGTAGCACTGGAGATATACGACTGTAACGACATCTATTGACAAAATACGAAAAGACTTTTTCGACTACCCAATATATATTACTTTTATTTTTTGCAAGTGGATATAAGCCCTTAAAAGACCTCTTTTAATATTTGAAACATTTCTGGTAATAGGTTTTCGGTAAATTTCTGGTAATGGGTTTTCGGTAAGCACTTGAGTCTCTTCGCAATGTTTGTGGGACCAAGTACAAATCACACAAAGCTTGGATCTGATACTATTAAGTTTGAAAATGTATGGAGTATTAATATTTAGAACGACATGTAAGAAACTAGATGATGCTTTTATGCTCCAATCGAAAGCTAAGTCAAATTCGATTATATATAGCGCATCTCAAAATAATCCCAAAAAGCATCCATGTACTCATTCAGTTAACTCAAGACCTGACGAAGAAATTCCTATAATCCCGAAAACTTAAACTTCAGCTAAAAAGTCGCTGGCTGCAAACCGTTTTTAAACTCATGTTTTCTTAGGCAAAGTTTTTCCGAATGTTGCGTAAAATATTTCCAACTTTTTTGACTCTATGTAAATCGATCCACTTTAATATACATATATTCTTGAACTAAATTAGACATAGATTATTGTGTTAGGCAGCGTTTCAATCTCCGAATATTTTATTTAAATCGAACCTCTATAAAATACTATTATGGGCAAAAAATAGTAAGACTTTTTAATTTAAATTTCGCGCGAAAACCACTCATCGAAATATTTTTTTCTAGGTTGGTGAGACTGTCAGTGTCAAATATGACATTAAAATAATCGTTACTGTATGTTAGTACATGCGTGTCTTTCTGAAGTACATATGTACATAAAGTGCATTCGGCGTTTTTTACAATGACTGAAATTATTCAGCAAAGAAGTTCCATTAAATTTTGTGTGCGGAATCGAATTTCTGGCGCCGAAACGTTTAGAATCTTGGTGATAATTTTTTGTTGCGTGCAAGTGTTTTTGATTTTTTGATTGGTACAAATTATTCAAAGAGCGCCGAGAACGCATTAACGACGAACCACGCCCAGGAAGGCCATCAACATCAACTGATCATCAACACCTTAATAAAGTAAAGAAATTGGTGCTTGAGGATCGACGATTAACAGTCAGAGATCTTACTGGCATAGTTGAAATTTTGGAAAGACCAGTGAAACCCATTTTGAAAGGTAAATTGGACATAAGAAAAGTGAAAGCACGACTGGTTCCAAAAGCACCAAATTTTTTCGAAAACCAGCGTCGCGTTAACGTCTGTAAACAAATGCTTACCGCATAGAAGGATGTCATGAAACGTATTATAGAGCTGACGATGAGTCTTGGATCCATGCATGCTTACGATAGCTATGACTCGGAAACAAGACCGAAGGTTACACGAAAAACAACGTCAAAGCAAGTCAAAAATTAAGGTTATGCTGACAGTTTTCTTCGTTTATCGAGTTGTGGTGCACTCCGATTTTTTTCCGATCGCCCAAACTGTCAACAAGGAATACTATTTGAGTATTATTACGTTTTCAGATTTAGGTGTACATAAAATTGCTATCAGAAAACCACCTGTGAAGGATATGAAGCAGCCGAAGTTAACGTTGATTTTTTCATATTGTATGCCTGCGTTTACCTCTCACTAATTTCTTTATCTATACTAATATTATAAAGAGGAAAGATTTGTACCTATTTTTGTATGTTTGTATGTTTGTAATGAATAAGCTCAAAAAGTACTGGGCCGATTTAAAAAATTCTTTCACCAATAGAATGCTACATTCTTACAATTTGACATAGGCTACATTTCATTTTGAAAAAAATTAGGGATCCTTGGTAAAATTTGAACAATGTAACCGAAGGTGTAGAAAAATGAGTCTTAAAATGTCTTTCGTCGAATGCGCTGCCGAAACGATTAGCGATAGAACAAAATAATGTACAACAATATTGAAGAACCAACTATTGTAGTTATGTCACTACAACAACTTTTTTCATTTTAAACATTAATAAAAATGCTAACCAAATTCAAACCATGCTATTTATATGTTTATATTAATCCTTATCCAAATAAATTATTTTATGGTCAAGACCATTGAACTACCTATAAAATAGTTTTTAAATTGGACTTTCCATTCAAAAGATTTTACGAATTAAAAAATTCAAAAAGTAAACAAAACCGCCAGAGCGCCGTGGCCGTTGTTTGCGATGCATTCTGAAAAGCGTGCCGGGCCAGAGAATATAAAGTATAGAGAAGGTGCAAATTGAATTCTGTATGATGTTCGATTTGGCGGCTAACAGAGCCGATAGAATCGAAGTAAGGAATTCGACGTTGTCGAAACGACTGAATTCATTGTTTATTACTGTTATTTTAATTTTTTGATTATTATTATTTTTATTTTTTAATTTTTCAAAAGTGCCCGCCACTTAAACCATCAAAGAAATTGAACATAAATAGACTTACATACAAATATAACTGTGGGATTTTTTTTAATACAAATAAAAATATTTGTGAAAAAAGTGTTTTACGAGTATATCCAAATTTCCAAAAATAAATAATTGTCTACCCCGTGCGATGCCGGGACGGGCCGCTAGTATTATATATGGACGTATTAAATTTTCATTTCATTTGCATAATACATATATCACCAATTAAATTGCTCTACATACATATACACCAACTTATACACAAACATTAAAAACCGATTCGTATAGCGTATCAATTCACTTCGTGGAACCATTAATAGGCGACTTGATCCCATTTGACTACAGGTCACTGCAAGTGAAAATATTGCAACAACCATCAGTTTATAAAACATGCATTAAATTCACGTTAAATGATTTTTTATGCGCACACTTACACATGTATATTTACATTAAATATATAATATAACCAATTTCAATAAAGTTTTTCATATTTTACATTTTCATTGTTTTCAATTTATTATTGTAACACTAATTAAAAGAGAGAATCATTGCTATCGTGTGAACGGTTTTTCTCTAAATGACTTCATAAAATTTTGGCAAACTGATTTTTAAGTTTTTTGATTATTAAAAACTTTTTAATTAAATAAATATTTAATATTCACTGAAATAAAATGAACAAATTTTATAATTACAAATATCTATATTCCTAAAAATTCATTATTAAATAATTATGACCAACTGAATGGTGTGCTCAAATCTAATTTGATTATATTTTCTATGGCATCTTTCATGACGTCTAGTTCGCCACAACTTTGCTCACTATATACTAAAGCCGACCCGTTACTTTTGTTCAATATTGTTATGTATTGCATCATGGAAGACTTTCGACCGGACAGCGTTTACAAATCGTTCAACTTTATTACGAAAATTCACTTTCTGTGAAGAATGTGTTTCGCTCCGTTCGCTCAATTTATGGTTGATATAATCGGCCTACTGAGCGTATTATTCGCAACACCGTCACCCATCTTGAAACCCAGCATTCATTATTGGACAATATTCGATAAAATAGACTACGTCCAGCACGTAATGAAGAAACCATTTCAGCCGAGAGTGTGCACAAAGACTGTGGAAATTCGATTCGCTGTCGTTCGCAGAAACTCGGACTGAAGTAAGGAATGACATTGCTGCGCTCTATGCACTCTAGAATAGTTCCAAAAAGATCCGACGTTTTCGAGCTAAATATTGTTCAGCGATGAGGCCCATTTCTGGTACGGAAATAAGCAAAATTGCTGCATATCGGACGAAACGCAACCTGAAGAGATTCAAAAGCCGCCAATTTAATAATAATCGTCTATTTAATGCCTGAAATTGAAGTTCGTGATCTCGGCGACATTCGGTTTCAACAAGACGGTGCCACTTCCCAAACATTGCACCAATCAATGGATTTATTGAGACTCACTGCGGTGAGCAGATAATTTCACGTTTTGGGCTGGGCAATTGGCCAACAATATCGTGTTTGACTTTTACCTGAGAAGATATGTAAAGTCTGAAGTCTATACGAATAACCCCACTTTGATGCCACACCTGTCATTCGGCAATTAACAGACGAAATTATGGAATGAGTAATCGAAAATTGGAATTGGACTTAACGGACGGACCAGCTGACACGAAGACGCGTCCAACATTTGATAGAGATAATCTTTAAAAAATAAATGCCATTGAATGTTCTTTAGTATGATAATAAACATTTCCAATTAAATTTGAAATTTGCTGTGACCTTTTTTGCAGGAAAGAATTCGATGAACCCAATTTTCGATTACTTTTTCCACTTCTAATCTTTGAAGAGAGTCTGGTTTACTGATTTGAAGACCAATGACTTCAAATAACACCACAAGAAGTAATCTAATAGTGTTAAATTACAACTTCTTGGAGGCTACTCAATGTCACAATTTCTTGAAATAATCGAATCTCCAAACTTTTCTTGCAATAAATCGGTTGTTGTTCTTGCTGTGTGGCACATAGCCCCGCCTTATTGGAAACAGATGGTGTCAAGATCAACTTCTTCCAATTGCCGCAATAAAAGTTTGGTTATCATCGATCTATATCTATATCTATCTAACTTCATTTCAAAACACGTACGGACCGATGACTTCACTAGATCAGAACTCACACAAAACTATCAAATTAGGCGAATATAATGGTGGTGCGATAACCAGTTAGATAAACTTGAGCCTCATCGGATAAGATGCCATTAGTCACATCCCTCTTAGCGACTAATCGGAAACTTACATCGAACTTAACGCCTTCTTTGACAGGGTTTGTAGATTGCGCGTATTGACCTACTCACTGACATACTGACAAATTGACTGCTTGCAACCGTTACTAAAGTACATCTTGGCGCAAATCAATGATGGATGTTGGCAGCAAGAAAGCCAGCTGCCAAATATTGCTGCTAACGGGTGATTTTTTTGAGGTTAGGATTTTCATGCAGTAGTATTTGACAGATCACGTGGGATGTCAGACATGGTGTCAAAGAGAAAGATGCTCAGTATGCTTTGACATTTCATCATGAATAGACTTACTAACGAGCAACGCTTGCAAATCATTGAATTTTATTACCAAAATCAGTGTTCGGTTCGAAATGTGTTTCGCGTCCGTGTCCGATGAGCGATGAGGCTCATTTCTGGTTGAATGGCTACGTAAATAAGCAAAATTGCCGCATTTGGGGTGAAGAGCAACCAGAAGCCGTTCAAGAACTGCCCATGCATCCCGAAAAATGCACTGTTTGGTGTGGTTTGTACGCTGGTGGAATCATTGGACCGTATTTTTTCAAAGATGCTGTTGGACGCAACGTTACGGTGAATGGCGATCGCTATCGTTCGATGCTAACAAACTTTTTGTTGCCAAAAATGGAAGAACTGAACTTGGTTGACATGTGGTTTCAACAAGATGGCGCTACATGCCACACAGCTCGCGATTCTATGGCCATTTTGAGGGAAAACTTCGGACAACAATTCATCTCAAGAAATGGACCCGTAAGTTGGCCACCAAGATCATGCGATTTAACGCCTTTAGACTATTTTTTGTGGGGCTACGTCAAGTCTAAAGTCTACAGAAATAAGCCAGCAACTATTCCAGCTTTGGAAGACAACATTTCCGAAGAAATTCGGGCTATTCCGGCCGAAATGCTCGAAAAAGTTGCCCAAAATTGGACTTTCCGAATGGACCACCTAAGACGCAGCCGCGGTCAACATTTAAATGAAATTATCTTCAAAAAGTAAATGTCATGAACCAATCTAACGTTTCAAATAAAGAACCGATGAGATTTTGCAAATTTTATGCGTTTTTTTTTTTAAAAAGTTATCAAGCTCTTAAAAAATCACCCTTTATAAGCATTAACCTAAGCATATCTCGCATGCATAACAGATCTATACGAGAGCTAACATACACTGTATATGTGTATGTAAATATAAACTAAACACATAAACAGACACACGCACACATCAGCCAAGAGTGTAGTCTTGGCAGTTGCGTCTGACAGTTACTAATCTTCACTAACACGCATTTGGTTTTGCTCAGCATACACAGGCATTCATCTATATACATATATGTAGTATATATATATGTATATAAGTAAATATGTATGTATATATATAAGTAAATATGTATGTATATGTATTTATATTTGTTTTCGGTGAAATTGGAGCACTTACCTGCCATTAGTTTGCCGGTAACATCAATCAAATCATTCTGGCAAGCCAAGTCCACGGCCGTGGCATAATTGTGGTAGGAGAATCTCTGGCAGATTTCAATGAAATTAAATTCCGTCCATGCGCGCTGGTAATCAATGAAATTAAAATCTTGCAGCAACATTTTCAATGTGTAAATTATGCCGAACTGTTGAGCGCCGAAGTGCACATCGATTCGTTGGTTACATGTAAGTAAATATAGAATTGGAGAAATTGAGCAGCGGGCATTGGAGTATGACTACAAAAAGGTGAATGTGTATGAGTATGCGTATGTGAATGCTTAGGGTACTCGCAGATTCTATTAAATATTTAGACGGCATAGCATAACATAGACAGGGAGTGCGCGCGCGGAACTAAATGAAATTGAAGAAATTATTTCGAAAATCGTTGCATATCTTTTGGCGCTTTTGGAATTTAAGCAATTTTACATTCTATTACACACGTAGGTGTTTTTACAGTTATAAACTTTATGCTGAATTTATTTAGTTGCATTATTTTATTTACAAACGGTCAAGTGTGTATGAACAAGTGATAAATCACTGTGTGAATTGCAAACAATTCGGCAGTAATTGTAGCCTCAAAATATGCAAAGCATTTCAGTGGCGCAAAAAGTTACGATTTATTTATTATTTAGTTGTGTTCGCGCCGTTTTACTCGTACGCCAACATTTTTTACATAAAATAAAAGCGAAATAAATGAAGTAAGCAGTTATGCAAACCATGTGTAGTGCTTTAAAATAATATGTTTGCGCTCTCCGCTCATCTACTTTAAAATATTTACATTTTAGGGGTTTTTTCAGTGATAGCATCGAAGCTATGTTATAAGTTGATAGAAATGTAAACATTGCTCTTCAAAACGGCACCCATGTGGAAATTTTTTATTGGGTCTATAAATTGTAATTTTAATTCTCCGGGTAAATGATATTCCAAAAAAATTTATTTTGCTAAGTTGGTAGGACTATCCTTATTGTGTTGGCGTACCTCAGTAGTGCGTTGAGATTTTTTGAATGGATAAAAATATCGCAAATAATTCGTCTCAAATTTTGCATTTCTAAACAAATTTCATTTGCGGAATCGTTGCAAATCTTGAAAAAGGCTTACGGTGATTCAGTTTTATCAAAAACATAAGCCTACAAGTGAAACAAAACCTTCAAAGACCTCGAGTGATCGTAGAACACATACCTCGACCTCTTCAACTGTTGAAAATAATAAAAACATTGAAGGATATGGTGCTTGAAAATCGCCAGGCAAGTGTTAGAGAGATGGCAATTGAGCTCAACATCTCTCGCGAGTCCGTTCGAATGATTTTGGGGGCTATTTTTTCGATTTTCGCAGTTCAGTGCATCATGAATTTGTTGCGGAGGGACAGATGTTCAATAAGGAGTTATATTTGGCCGCATTGAGGCGTTTGCGTGAGAACATCCATCGAAAACGGTCGGAATTGTAGAAGAACAAATAATGGATTTTACACGATGATATTGCACCATCGCATGGAGCTACGATTGTGACCGAATTTTAAGCCAAAAACTCAATGAATGCCATCGATTAACCACCGTATTCGCCTGATCACACGTAGCCAAGATTTTTCTTGTTCACCAAACTGAAATTGCCGCTCATTCGATCGAAGAGATAAAACAAAATTCGCTGACAGAGCTGAAGGCCATCCCAAAAAGTGCTTAAGAAAAATATTTCGAAGACTTTATTACATCTTAAGACGAAGAATGTTCTGAGCGGCCAAAAAATTTTAAAATAAAGAAGACACAGAACCATTGGGGGTCACTCAAGCAGCCATTTCAAAAGGCTTACATCCAGCTGCATACAGTAAGGAAGCAAAAATTTAATGCAAGACAATAACGTTCGGCCTCATGTTTGGAAGACTGGTTAATAACTATTTGAACAGTGATTTGAAAACTTTATCTGATCTGCTTAATAGCCCAGAATTTCTTGTTCTGTCTACCATTTGGGCCGGTCGATGCAGAACGCCCTCACTGGTTTCATTCATTCTTAGTCGCCAAGCCGACGCAGTTTTTGGATTGGAATCCACAAATTCTCAAAAAGATGGAAAAGTGTTATAACTATCAAGGTCAGCCATTCAAATTTTCCCAATTTAGTTTCTTAGCTTTTGGACGGCTATGCGCTAATCAGAGACCACAGCAATATCGAACTAATATTCTCACAACGAGAACAATGTCCGTGCCCTCCTGATATAAAGTTACTGCAGGTTTTTGTAGACCAACTTATGTGCATTCTCGACTCGATAACTTTAGAAACCTGACGTTAGGAGTTTCCAACCTAACTCACCCCTTAGAATTATGAATAAGAATGCCTTTAAGGACTCTATATTGCAAACAATTTCTTAAAAAATCAGAAGAATCTTTGCCGTAAAAGCATTTCCCACTTTGCAACTGTCAGCCACGTGACGCAGACACTCACTCACCTGTGCATTTTTATCCTCGAGCTCCATCAGTTTATTTGTCATGCGATACAAAACTTTGGCCAACAGTTTCTCCTCTTCCGCGCGATGGCATTGTGGCAGCGCGCCGTCAAAATCACCGTTACTATGGAGCGACAACGACGCCGCTGCTGCTGTGACTTCTGTGACAGTTGTCGTCGCCGGCAATGTTGGCGTTGACGTGGCTCTGAATAAATTACGTAACGGCAATGGCAGACCGCTAAACAGACGATAGTCGAAAAAATCCCACAGCAAATTGAAATTAGTCTCATAGGTGGCCGGCGAGAGCGATTTGTCGTCACCAGACCCAACAGCGCCCGCGGCATTGCCAGCAGCAACATCAAAACCAAAACCGAAAGGCGCAACGCCCGAATTTTCAATTTTATTCGACGAGTTGTATGTTGGGTTGTTGGCATGTAGTTTTTGTTGTTGTTGCTTGTGTTTTGCATTTTGCACGATGAAGCGGCCGAGGCAAAGCGCGGCGTTTTCTCTGACACGGAAATCATCGTTGCCGATCAATTGCAAAAGTTCATCCAAAAATTGTGACTGTAAAAAGAGAAAGAAAGAGAGAAGAAGAAGTGATGAGAATAACAAATAACGGGATGTAGATAAATAATGTAGTCGATAAGTAGAGCAGAAGCGCGGCAAGAAATCAATATGAAAACGAAATACAAAGTGGCAGCAGATTAACTTTTAAGAAAGAAAGAGGTAGGGAGTCTCGGGAGCTCGTGGAAGTCTGTGAGTGGAAAATTCATCATTGTTGTAACGTTGCTTTTTCACGCCATTGTAGGCATCAGGAAAAAGGCCAAGTAGAAGGCGAAAGTCACTTCATTTAATGAGAACACGTTCAGTACACACACACACACAAACAAGTGTACTTACATACATACATTCATACATATGGATATGGAAATACAAGTATGTAATTGCATATGTGTATGTATGTATGTACGTACTTATGTGTGTGTTGTGTGCAAATTGAAAAACAAGTAAATGCGCAAAATGAAAATTTTTAGTAAAGCGACCTAAAACGCCTCCCCCGCCCCCTGCTCCTCTGCCCGCAACACAAAAACGCGCTCAAATGAAGCACAAACGCGGCAAAACGAGGCGAATGCACACGAAAATCAGGTTGCGACTGACATGAATACGTTGCGTGCGTGCGATGTCCTTGTGAACGGATCTCACACACACACACAGCCACACATGCATATGCGTTGTGTGTATGTGTGCGCGAGCATGTAAGACGTTATTTAGGTGAACTGATAACTTAAGAGCAGAGGCAACTTGCCGTTCAAGCGGCAGAAATGGCAAAGGCCTTGCGAGCTTGCGGAAGCATACTTAAGTGCAAAAGCTCATACACACATAAACATATATATATGTATGTGTGTGTTTGTGAGGATAGCTCTAAACAGATGTGTATATTTAAAGGCAGCAGAACCTTATGAAAAATGGCTTAAATACTTTTTGTTTAGCGATGAAGCCTATTATTTCAGCCTCAATGGGTATGTAAAACAATCAAAATTAACCCCATTTGGGATGAAGAGCAACCTTCAAGAGCTGCCATTTCATCCAGAAAAAACAACGGCAGGGCGTGGTTTGTGGGCCGGTGGAATCATCGGTCCATACTTCTTCAAGAGTGATACCGGTGAGAACGTAACCGTCAATGACTACCGTTATCGCGCCATGATAACCGACTATTTGATGCCTGAAATTTAAGCTCGTGATATTGGCGACATGTGGTTTCAACAAGACGGCGTCATTTCCCACACATCGCATCAATCAATGGATTTATTGAGAGAACGCTTCGTGAAAAGATAATTTCACGTTTTGAGCCGTTGGATTGGCCACCAAGATTGTGTGATATCACTATATATATTTCTGACCTATTATTGAAAATAGGCATATTTATCAACGAAGATGTTTTTTTTTTTGCGTTGGATTTGGTTCGTCTTGGAAGACCCACACGGTCGATTGCTGTTTTGTTTCGGGCTCATACGCATAGATCCATGATTCGTCACCTGTGATGATCTTATAAACGTCTTTTGAAGCGCCGCGATCGTATTTTTTCAGCATTTCTTTACACCAATCCACACGAGCCATTTTTTGAGCGATTGTCAAATTGTGCGCGATCCAACGAGAACAAACCTTTTTTACGTCCTGGTGTTCTTGCAATATCGAATGTATGCTGGTGGGAGAAATGCATAGGCATGCCTCTATCTGAAGGTATGTTTTATGACGGTCTTGCATTATCAGTTCACGTACGGCATCGATGTTTTCTGGCACAACGGCTGTTTCTGGACGACCTTCACGGAATTCGTCTTTGAGCGAGCGTCGGCCACGATTGAATTCGTTGTAACAGTTTTTCACAGTGCTATAGGATGGTACTTCATAGCCATACAAAGATTTTAGTTTATCGATGCACTCTTGTCGTGATAATCCACGTCGAAAGTTGTGAAAAATGATCGCACGAAAATGTTCACGAGTTAATTCCATTTTTTGGCCGAGATGAATTTTTTAATTCCCTGTAAATAAAACAATTCACGATTAAATGACAAAACGTTCTGAGTGATGTTATGCTAAAAAATGTCAAACTTTCCAATGGAAATGTCAGATTGCACCTGGCAACACTTAGTGTTGCCTAGGCCAGAAATATATGTATATAGCAACCTACGTATAAAGTTTAAAGTCTATGAAGACAATCCCGCTTCGATTCATGCCGTGGAACAAAATAGCACGCATGTCATTCACCAATTGAAATGCTGGAACGAGTCATCGAAAATTCGACTCAACGGAAGGACCATCTGAGTCGTAGGCATGGTCAACATTTGAAAGAAATAATCTTCAAAAAATAAATGCCAAAAAATGTTCTTTCAAACGATAACAAACATTCCACATTAAGTTTGAAGTTTCTGTGTTTTTTCTTTAAAAAAAGTAGGGGACCTCGAAATCGATTTGTACGACTTTTCAGAATATGCAATCTATTGGAAACGTAAACAAAATTAGTTTTTTATACTTGAACTTTCTGGCTGAAAAAAGAGTTTTCTTCATAAAAAAAAATTTTCCGCCGAAAGTCATCATATTTGGTGAGAGTTTATGGTGAACTGAACAAACGTGCAAAAGTGCACGATTTAAAGGTGGTGATTTTGACGGAAAAGACGAAGAACGTCCTGTGATACAAAAAAATTTGAAGAGAAAGAAGAGAACTTCGATGCGGATTGTACACAAAAAAAGCACGCATGACAGAAATGTTACTCGAACAGTGCAAAACGAAGCGAACCATTGTCGTCCCTTACGATAATCCGAAACGCAAAAGTCATATGTAAAACCTGATCAATCAAACAAAGCAACGGCAAAAGACGAAAATCTATGACGGCAAGGTAATACTGTGTATTTGGAAGAAGAACATGCTATATTATGAGCTTCTGAAACCGAATGAAATTAAAACGAGTAATTGCCCGGAATTCACGACTAGACAAAAGACAATAATTTTTCGTTAGAAAAACGTCCAGCTTCATGTTGCAAGACTGGTTAAAACTATTTGGAGAATTTTGGCTTGGAAGTTTTGCCTTAACCGCTCATAACCCAGACCTTATGCCTTCTGACTATCATTTGCTCCGATCGATGCAGAACAGCCCTCACTGGAAAACGGTTCACAACAGGGTATCAAAAACTTACTTGATTGATTGATCCATTCTTGATTGGCACGCCAGGATAGGGATAATTGTAAGAGAGAAGGGAGGAACATGTTGTAATTTGAATAATACTAATGAACATGCTGAATATTATTGAATAATATATTTCTTCTTAAATAAACTTTCAAATTAAAAAAAAAAAAACACGAACGAATATATTCCTTATTAGCGTAGACACCGGTTATACGGTTATAACCGCGAATACCAGGTTGTTCAATAATTTTTTTCGTTCGATAAAAGAGGGCGTTGCTCCTATTATTTGCAAGCCATTTGGTGTTGCCGTGTCGCAGTATTTTTTGCAATGAAAAAAAAAAAGAATATCATGTAGTGATAAAATTATTATTTTTGGAAGGTGTTGCACCAAAAGAAATTCGCGAAGGAATGTTAGAACAGTAGAAATATGGGTTGCTGAATTTAAACGTGGTCATACAAGCCTTGAAGACGATGCATGTAAAGGACGTCCAAAAAGCGCATCAACACTAGAAATCATTGCCAAAATACAGGATATGGTTTTGGAAGATCGTCGATTGACTGAGAGAGATTTAGTAGAGGCTCTACATATCTCTTTAGGCAGTCTGAGCCATATTTTAAGTGAAATTTTGGGTTTTAGAAAGCTATGTACACAATGGATGCCGCATTCGCTAACAATGGAACAAAAACACATTCGAATGAGACTTTCTCAGCAACATTTGGAGCGTCCATTCATCAACATGGATGAGACTTAGATCTATCACCGTGATCCTGAATAAGAAAAAGGGGCTAAAGAGTGGTGTGAACCTAGTTGTTCGGCTTCGAAACGGGTTCGTGCCCGGAAATCGGCCAAGATTGTGGCACAACTTTTTGGGATACAAGAGGAACTTCGTTTCTGGATTACTTGCAAACTGATAGAACAATTAATTCTAAATATTATTGCAACCTTTTGGACGAGTTGAAGGAAAAAAATCGTGAAAAAACCCGGTTTACAGAAGAAAAAAATCATTTTTCATCAGGACAATGCACCGTGTCAGAAGACCATTTTGACAATGGCTAAAATCCTTGAATTAAAGTTCGAATTGTTGGAGCATCCAACGTATTCACCAGATTTGGACCCCAGCGATTTCCATTTGTTTTCATAACACAAAAAATGTATGCGTGGCAAGCGTTTTTCATCAAATGCAGAGGTCATAACGGCTGTTAAAGCGTAGTTTGCAGACCTTCCGGATTCTCACTTCACGGATGGGATCCACAGATTGGGGGATCGTTCAAGGAGATTATACTGAACAATGTGTGTCTTGAATCTTGAAAATTTGTGTTTTTCTTATCAAACGACCAAACTTATTGAACAACCTGGTATATTTATAAACCCAATATATAAAACAGGCTTTCATAAAAAGCAATATTATTTGTTTGAAATGATTATTTTTACCACCAAAAATTCTTTCGAATAAAGGAAGATTTTATTTGCAATATTTACAGAAATATAATAAAACATTTTTGCCTATCTAGTATATTTATCAAATAAACATATCTAAGTGACCGTGCATAAGGAAATGAACAAGTTCTTCAGGGACCTACTATGTGTTTTTATACTAATTTGTATAGAAACAAAACGCCAAAAGGTTTTCCTAATCATAGAAATACCTAGCCCACCACATCGGGTCTATGTGATCGAAATATAGTCAGTTTTAAATCCGATAAAGAGCAGTCTAATCAGCACACATATTTGTTAATGTTTGCAGAAATAAGCTCAAATGACTAGACTATGGTACACGTTCTAGAACCGCATCTAAATTGCTACAAAAGTGATTTCTCTTAAGCGGAAAATATTGGCGCAGAAAAAGTTCGAGTAGAATTCTACAATAAAAAGTTGTCAAAAAATCCATTAGACGTCCGAGATACGTTGTGGATAGACATCCATATTGTAAAGAAGAAGTTTGCAATTCTAGTCAATATCGGCACATACATATGTACAAACATACACACGAACACATATGGTACGATGCCTTCACCAGGCAAAGCGCAGACAAAGTAGCCCAAAATGAGCCAAATTTGTTCGACCATTATGTGCACTAACAAAGGCGAAGTAACTAAGGCAAATATGCAGGCACTCATGTTGGCACACATACACGCGCATGTTGAGCAGTAGTTACAGTGCGCAGCAGAGTGCAAAGTTTAATATGAGCACGAAGGCAGCGAACTTAAACGCGGCGCTGGGCGTAAAACGGCGCCTAAGTCTAAGGATTCAAGCTGTAGAAATTGACTAAGCGGCAGAGTGATGAGAATTCTGCAAAAAAAAAATAAAAGTATGCAGAGATAATACTACATACATATGTATATAGTTACAAACATATATGCGTTATGTATGCGAAGGCGTGGTAGAGCGCGCGTGTAGCGGAGCATAGAACCCGTTAATAACAGACGCCGTTATATGCACTTTGACACACACCCACACACAAGCGCGCAAATACACACAGCCACATTGCCGTTGCCGCCGCTGGCACACATGGCGATAGTTATGAGCGCGGCACACTCACTGCGGGGCTCGGTTGGTGCGCGGGTGCGTATGAGCAACATCATTACTATGCTCCATGCAATTTTTGACACATTTCCGTTTAGAGAATTTCACAAAAATGAAAACGGAAACGAAACCAGCGCAAAGCGAGCAAAGCACACAAAAACAGAGAACATACACACACACACACACACACATATCATAGATAGGATAAGCACATGCATGTCAACATGCTGGGCGTTTGTGCGCACGTAAAAAGTTTAAAGTGCATAAACGATGTTCTCCTGCACTTTGGCACCCTTTTTTCGGATGCCGTTCGCACTCCGCTTTCATACATGTCGGGCATATAGGCTTAAAAGTCTATTTTAAGAATTCGAGAGTAGTCATCAAGCAAAAATTATTGCATTATCCTTCAACAAATTGCAACGGCTAAGTGAGAGCGGAAATTACATATGCATGGCTTTGGCGAAAGCGGCTTGATTGGGGATAAGAAGAAGTAAAAGAGAAAAAAAAACAACAAAAGCGAAATTGTAGTGCAATTTTAATGGTGCGAAATTGGCATTCAGCAAATGACTTACTAGGTGAATCGGTTGAAAGCGCCGGAAATGAAAGCCTACGCGCTGCCTCTCTTGAAATATGTAAAAGTCGGCAAGCAGCAATTTTCTCACTAGAATAAATTATAACTACAAAAGGCTAACACTTTATAGAGGCTAATTTTGCTGAAGATAATTATCTTTTAGCAATTACAATTGCTTATTAACACTAAGTAGTTTAATTTATAATTAAGAGAGCGAAAATTTATTTAGAGCGAACTAAAAAAAAAAATCGGAAATGAAAATAAAAAATAAAAAAAGGTTGTTAAAAAATTAAACAAGAAAAAAAAACGCTAACTTCGGTTGCTGCTCCACAAATTTAAAAGCTTTTCATATAAGAACTTAATTCCGATCCATCAATTTGTATGGCAGCTATATGCTATAGTAATCCGATCAGAATAATTTTCTCGGAGATAGCACTATTGCCTTAGAAAATTATCCATGCCAACATTCTAGTTGATATTTTATCAAAAGAAAAAGTTTACCATACAAGCACTTGATTCCGATCGGTCAGTTTGTATGATAACTGTAAGATATAGTAGTCCGATATTGGCGGTTCCGACAAATGAACAGTTTCTTAAAATAATGGACGTGTGCAAAATTTCAGATCAATATCTCGAAAACTGAGTGACTAGTTTGCTCGGACAGGTCTAGATCGACTTAGCTCGTCACGCTAATCGATTTTATGTGTACATATATACTTTATAGGGTCTACTACGTTTTGACTGTAAGAATTTTGTTTAGAATTTGCGACTGATTTTTGTGAAGCTTACTTCAAAGAATTATGTAATAGTTGTCAGTTAGTCGATTTTTATATCGACTATATATGTATCGAAAAGTTATTTATTTCGCAAATGATGGACATTAAAGTGATGATAAAAAGGACACTATTATTTTTTTTTATTTCACCGATATATTTTACTGATATATTTTATCGATATAATATATCGATATAATTTTCGATATATTTTATCGATATATTTTATTGATATATTTACCGATACATTTTTGATATATTTTATCGATATATTTTTTTGATATATTTCATCAATAACTTTTAATCAATTTTGGAAAAAAGACTTAATTTACGATTTTATTTAAGCATATCGCTAATTGGATTAGTGTCGCTACTTTATCAAATATCAAAGGTTTTTGTAAATTATTTTTAATAATCAGGCCATCGGTTTTCGATATTTGATCAATTTCAAATTTCTTCTTTTTAATATTAAAAATTTCAATTATAATCAATAGTTCTTTGTTTACGCCGTTTTATATAATAATATCGATTGTTGTATCGAAATCCAGCATGAGCCTAAAAAATAATGAATGTTAGCAAACCAGATTGATTAGATATATAAATAACATAAAGGAGCTGCAAGGAGCAAAGACGGGGTAAGGAGAAGTATTGCAACAACTTCACTACATTTAAAAATGTAATTAAGTCTGTCTGCGAATGCAGGATTAATGCCCTTGGATCCATGTATCCGAATAGGGATCACATCGTCTCAATAGCACCCAGCTGTATACTGGAATTTAGCAGTGTGCTGGGCATATATTAGTCGTTGTGACAGAGAAGATCGCTTTAAGTGTCGCTTGGCAATCGCCGAGTATGGCAATACTGTCGTTACGATAGTTGCTTTACATACAGACTAAAATGCTCGGAAAATGTCCCATAGGTTTGGAGAGTTTTGTGCGCGATCCTGCGACTCCTGTACCAATTCCCTCTGACCACTTAATATTGATATTTCTTAGTTGTCGGTAAAGCGTGAAATCGGTCTGCGAAGGCTAAATTTAAATTTCTTTGAGAAATTTACCTTGTTGGTAAAGCTGTACCTCGGAAGAAAAGCCATTAGTTGGGACGAGATTACATCTTTTGCTGTCATTTTAAGCATTGTATGTTTAGCCTTCAGATCGATTACTAGTTGAAGCGGTGTGAGTTTCAGAGTGACGTTCAGTGCGACGTCTGCGATGCTTTCGAGATCCAAGCCACCGCTCCAAATGTGACAATCTGTGTCACAGTCATGATGTACATTCATCTGATAATCCTTGGCTTGGAGCCCAAAAATTTCCCAGCAAGTCGATTGTACACCATGAGTGTTTTTGTAGCTTTGACCATGTATCGATCCACCGAAGATTGGAATCTAGAGTAAGACCCAGATACTATATCATCTCCAACTCTCTGCCGCTAAGAAATAAGTTCCTAAGGGCCGGCAGCGACCTTCTTTTCGTAAACAATAGTTGTTTTTGTCGGGTTGATGTTCAGCCCAACCCTGGCACCATGCCTTGTGAGGCCGAATCCCCTTTGCACGATATCACATAGAGTGTTCTCGAATTTGCTAATACAATTCGAAAATACTAATACAAAAATGCCATCTGCATATCCTTAACAACGGATTCCATTGTTAGTAAGCAGCTCAAGAAGATCAAATTTGACTTCTTTTTTATAGGCGTAGACACCACTTACGCGGTTATAGCTGAGTTTACAGCAACGTCGCCCTTTTCGCTGTCTGGCACCAATCGGAGATTTCAAATGCAAAGGATGTAGTCATGTGTAGAAGTTTACGCAAGTGAGGTAAGTTCTATGAACACCATTCACTTGGAAGTGGCCAGAATTTTATATATGGCTCAAGCAGCTCACGACTTCCGGTCTTAGACCACGTATCCACTTGGTAGATACAAATCATAAGTTTGACGCCGAGCTAAAATAAGAAGGCGAAACATGCTATCCCCAGCATTGTGCGCTTGGTTTGGGACCCGCCACGTAAAAAACACTACCAATGAATAGAAGAAAATAGCCTCGGATGAGAGACTGCCCTTTTGATCATCTTCCACTAAGCTCCATAATAAGGGGGATAGAACTTCACCGTGTGTGCATCTTCTTGTCGTGCCGATACGAGTCCCTGTATCACTTCAGCCTCGGCCACAGTACGACCTCTATTCATCTACTTACGTACAGCTGCTGTGACATTCCTTTTCTCTAGTGCTACACTTTCATGGAACTTTTTGCTACACTTTCATGGAACGTATAGTTAAAAACACCTACGATGTCTAGGAAAGCGCAAAGCATCACTTCTCCACCAACTTTGGATTTCCGCAGTCAACCGCTACAGGGTAATATTGGTTGACTTGTCTGGTTTGTAAGCACGCTGATTCGAATGTTTTGCAATTTTCAGGGCATTCCATCTTATTTTGTAATTTATGATATTTTCTACAATGCTTAATAGGAAGGTAGTGAGACTAATTGGCCTAAAGGCCACAGCATAGATCTTCTCTCCTTCTTTGAGTATGTAGATTAGATGTCTGCCATGGTTCAGTGATAGACGCCAAAGCTAGGCTATATCTCTTCAGTCGAACAAGATGGGACCGTACGCCTTGTACATTAAATATTAATGTAAATCCGAAAATTAAATATTAGGTTGCAATATGTCCCCCTTCCGCTTTTTTGCTCTGTATTCAATGCTTTATAAAAAGTGTTACAGTGATTGGATTTAATCTGTTTCCATCTAGACGGCAATTTCATAGAGGCTTCGTAGAAGCCCCCGTCCATATTTGTGAAGAACTCGGACAGCCACTTTTCACAAGCCTCTTTTGAGTTAAACTTTACACCAACAAGCGCGTTCGTCATGGACAGGAATAGGTGGTAATCACTAGGCGCTATGTCCGGGCTGTATGGTGGATGCGATAAAACCTCTCATCCGAGCTCCCGTAGCTTCTGACGAATCCTCAACGAAGTGTGTAGTCTGGCGTTGTCATGTCAATCCCGGCTTGGTCACTGTTTGAGGCGATTCACCGGCCTTCGACCACGACCGCTTTTGCTCCATGTTGTGGTATGTGATCCATTTTTCGTCACCGGCTACCATTCGCTTCAAAAATGGGTCGAGTTCGTTCCGTTTCAGCAGCATATCGCAGGCGTTAATTCGGTCCAGAAGGTTTTTTTGCGTCAAATTATGCTGCGCCCAAATATCAAGCTTTTTTGTGTATTCAGCCTTCTGCAGATAGTTTAAAATGGTTTGGTGACTAACTCCAATCTTCTAGGCGATGTCACGAAATGCCACATGCCGGTCTTACTCGCTGTTTGCCATGATTTGATCGGTATTGGTCGTCACAGGTCTTCCGCCGGCTGGCTTATCTATCGTCGTTTTCACCCGATCTGAATCCTCGAAACCATTCCTCCGCAGTTCGAAGTGATAGAGTACCATCCCCTAAAACACAATTAATCTCACTGAACGTTTCTCTAGCGGATTTGCCTTTATCGTAGGAAAACTTTAAAACAACGCGAATTTCGGCATTACTGAGCTCCACGTTTACACGTCCATAACTGTTGAACGCAATAAATAAACTATCCATGCATAGTGTCCTTTTTTAGGTTATGTCAAGACCAAGAAGAGAGATATTTTCCAACCTAATGTTAATGTAGTTTATGGGGCCACACTGTGTTTCACCCAATTATCATCACCAATACCGTTATACTGAAAATGCAACTCGTTATTACCAGATTCTTGTCGGCTTCACATCGTACAGTGAGATGCCATCACCTCTTTATAGACACTTGTAAGAAATATAAAAATTGTAACTTAATTAGTCGCAGGTAAATGACACTCTGTCCTACTTAGATAACTTATACTCGATTTTGGAGAAATTGGTAGTAACTGCATATGTAAATTGTGGATTAAGGAATCCATTTTCGAATACGAAAACTATTTTATACAAACATTATTTCCTGCCACACTTTATAAGGCCGCTCGTGACGAGGAAGCTGCTTACATAAAAAGGAACGCATAGCAAAAAATTCAAAGGAAACAAAACCACAACAAAAAAACACCTTACATATGTACGAGTATGTGTGTGGGCAACTAAGAACGCAATAAAGCTAAATTCGAAATAAATGCGCAACACTGCAGCGCTAAGTGACTGAAAGGGATGTCGTTGGCTTACCTCGTAAATGCAGACACTATCGTCCAAATCCTTGTATGACATATCCTCCACACACGCATACGCAGTGGTAGCGCCACCGCCGCCAGGCAATGTGGCATTAACGGTATTGTTATCAGCAACGAAGACGTCACAGCAGCCACTGACAACAACAGCGCCGCCATCTTGCAGCACTTCAGCACCGCTGACGCCGCCGCCAATGTCACATGCACAGCCAATCGCCGTGCCACAACAGTGGCCATGGCAATCGTTGCATGCCGCATGTAAGGCAGCATAATTTAAATTCGAAATAACTTCGGCGTATTTATTTTGAACTAACCAATATTTGTTGTAATGACATAGACGAAGTTTGCTCAACAGCAATTTCGGTGAAATGCGCAAAGCGGCCAACGGAAGCGGAAGTGGCTGTGCAAGTGGATCAGTTGTGTTGCTGCTGCTGCTGCTGCTGCCTGCCACGGCTGCCGTCTGCGGCTGAGTGGCAGTATCATTTGTATGCTGGTCGTTGTTGGTGTTGCTGCCGTTACAATTCGATTTCGATTGCAATTGAAAATCATTCAAAAGTGCAGCTATAAGCGCATCATTATCGTTGAAAAGCGTTCGAGGACATGTCTTAGCAGCAGTGGCATTTGCTGGCGATTTGCTGCCAACGTGTTTGTAGAAGCCAGATTTTGTTGCATCGTTAGTGCGCTGCTGCTGCTGTTGTTCTTGTTGTTGTTCTTGCTGTTGTGGCACTTGGCCAGCGGCATTAGCATGGCATTT
This sequence comes from Bactrocera zonata, assembly GCA_037783105.1. Lineage (NCBI taxonomy): Eukaryota > Metazoa > Arthropoda > Insecta > Diptera > Tephritidae > Bactrocera > Bactrocera zonata. The sequence continues at coordinate 738,773 of JBAWJQ010005982.1, read as the reverse complement.
CCGGCCACTCTTATCAACGGCTTCAGCTGCCTCAGCTGCCGTACTTTGAGCGCTGCCGGCATGTGTTTGTTGTTGTTGTTGTTGTTGCAGTTTTTGTTGCTTGTGCTGATGATGCGCTGCCGGCAATATCAAATATTTGGACACCACATACGGAAATATCTTCTCGAATGCATTCAACGCCTGTATGACCACCGTGTGTATGTCGTCCTGCAGGCCCTGCAACGAACAAACCAAAACACATACATACAAATATACATATATACAGTTATACAGTTATAAACAGCAATTATATATAGTAGAGGATGTGTGTGTATAGAATCAATGCGCACAAAAATTAATAAAAAAAAATTCCAAAGTAAAATAAAATATTTGCGAAAAATTGTTCCGCGCTCCCGTCCGCCCGTTTGCGCCTACAAGCTGTTTGGCTGATATTAAAAGAATTTGCGTTTTTTTCCTTTTATATTTTATTGTTCGGCTTGTTAGCGCTGAGCACACAATGCATGCATGCGACCGCTCTGCGCTCTTAATGGGCCAAGCCCGAAGGAAATTGAAAAGGCCAGCTGCCGGCAGGCGAGCGAAAACTTCAAGCGGATAAGCATTTTCAAATGTTTGCAAATCCAAACAAATACGAAATACTTTCAGCAACTTAACTGGCAGTTTAGATTTTTTTTTTTGCATTTTACTATACTGAGTACGCAATAAGTTGTAGATAATTGAAGAGCTCACAGAGATAGCAAAGGAAATTGAACTTTTTTTCGTAGGACTCATCTTCTGAAGGACATCAGCATGGATTATATTATTAGAAACATTCAATAGCATTATTACAAAATATTTCACAAAAAAAGTTAACTTCGACTGTACCGAAGCTAAAGAAATAAATTTTGTTTGGTCGGTTCGTATGTCAGCAATATATTTTGTAGGTCCGATCTGAACATGTTTCAGATGTTATAGCATCGCCTCGAATAATAATCTATGATGAATTTCGTGATATGTTTCAAGACCGGAGCATACTCTTGTAGAACCCCCAAAGGTGAACTAGCGACTGATGCCCAGAGTATTCCAAAATTATGGAGGGAGCACTTCTCCTACCTGCTGAATGGCAGTGAAAATATAATGCCAGGAGAAGGCGAATCCTATTCCCCCAATCGATGACGATGGAGCAGGCGCTCCATTGCACGACCATGAAGAAGTTCGAATAGCAATTACCCGTCTGAAAAACAACAAGCGGGGCGGATGGATTGCCGGCCGAACTATTCGAACGCGGCGGCTAAGAACTGATAAGGAGCATGCATCAGCTTCTTTGTAAAATATGGTCAGACGAAAGCATGCTGGACGATTAGAATTTAAGTGTGCTCTGCCCAATACACAAAATGGAAGACTCCACAATCTGACTACCGTGGGATAAGTCTCCTTAACATCGCGTATTGTGTGAAAGATTAAAGCTCACTGTTAACAAACTGATTGGACCTTATCAGTACGGATTTTGACCTGGCAAATCAACAACCGACCAGATATTCACTATGCACCAAATCTTGGAAAAGACCCGTGAAAGGAGAATCGACACACACCACCTCTTCGTCGATTTCAAAGCTGCTTTTGACAGCACGAAAAGGAGCTGCCTTTATGCCGCGTTGTCTGAATTTATTATTCCCTCAAAACTAATACGGCTGAGTAAACTGACGTTGAGCAACACTAATACTCAGTCAGGATCGGGAAGGACCTCTCCGAGCCGTTCGATACCAAACAAGATTTCAGACAAGTCGACTCCCTATCGTGCTACTTTTTCAATCTGCTGCTGGAGAAAATAAGCGAAGCAAATGGGTCTAGTGGTGAACGAGGGCCAAACGAAATATCTCCTGTCATGAAACAAATAGTCATATTCGTGACTAGGCTCCCACGTCACTGTTGACAGTCATAACTTTGAAGTCGTAGATAGCTTCGTATATCTTGGAACCAGCATCAACACCAACAACAACGTCAGCCTCGAAAACCAACGCAAAATATCTCTTGCCAACAGGTGATACTTCGAACTAAGTAGGCAATTGAAAAGTAAAGCCCTCTCTCGTCGAACAAAAAACCATTTTTTATAAGACACTCATTATTCCCATCCTGTTATATGGTGTATAGGCATGGACGATGATAACATCTGATTAATAAAATTGTAAAAGTAAAATTGCCGTTTTGTAAAACTTGCCTTGGTTTATGTAACAAGTTTTGGCTTCGACAGCATCTAAATGTAGGACGACTATGAAGTATTACTTCGTCGAGATTAGACAGATGGGAACTGCTGTCATAAAACTTTAATTTGAAAAAAGCCCGATAAAAAAGTCAGACGGGGGATCAAAGGCGGAGAGATATGTGGTCGTTTGATTTTCGCCAGGGCTTGTGGTTTTTGTTAATAGTTTCTTTCGCTTTGAAAATGTCGTGCCTTATTGAAACTAGTATTCCTCAAATCATTCTAATTCAAAAGATCACCATCCTTTTTTCAACAAGGCTCTGCTCATTTGTCGGAACGGTCAATATCGGACGATATGCTACTTGCCAACGTAGGTGAGGACATTCTACATTCATCAAACGCATCGTTACTGGTGACGTGGCTTTGTGAATATGACGTAAAAACTGTCCAACAATGTAAAGAATGGAGCTCCAAACTACACTGTAGGTTATCCCAGCCAAGGCTTATAAAAAGGGTATGGGAAAATTGCAAAAGCGTTGAAATTGACTCAAAAAGGAATCTCTTTTAAAGGCGACAATAAATATTTATATTAAATTACGTGAAAATGTAGTTTTATCTTGGTCAGTTTGGGTCCAATTTGATAAGGTGGTGACTACTGTTTTCAGAAAATAAGAGCAAAGTTCTACCTGTTAGCTGTCTATAAACCGGTCACATTATATCGGATCATTTAGTAAGTAAAAACGAGACTTTTTTTTAAATAGGATCAGCTTAAACTCTCTCATTGTTCACTCACCTTCACAAGCATCGCCAATAGATGTTGCACATTCAACTTTAAGCTGGCGCCTAAATCTTTCACGCCCATCGCTTGCAAAAATCCACCAATAATTTGCTGTACGCCACCGCGCAACATCGGATCGCTGTGATTATAGTAGAGCAGCACATCTGTCACTTGTTGCGGTTGTTGGGAAGGTGCGTCCGGTGCAGGCCGCCTACTGAAATGCTCATCAATTTGCATCAGAGCTGTGACCGTGGCTGTAGCGGCTGCAATCGATTTGCGCTGCGATTTCGTGCGCTTAGGCGGACGCGGCGGCAGCATTTGTGGTGGCGCATCCTCCACGGATTCGGTGACGCGGTAAGGCGATGATTGCGACTGATTTGACGCGCGTTGCGGTGGCTGCTTCTGCGATGTTTTCGATGCAATAATTTCCGACTTCGATAAAGGCTGTTGCATGTGCTGCGTGGCCGGTTTACCGGGTGTGGCGCGCATTTGTTGTGACATCAGCACCGGATCGGCACTCTTACTGAGCTCAGTTGTGGAATGCAGTAAATAATCACAAGTGCTTTTGCCGAAATGGTCGTCTTTAATTTCGAGCAGCTGCAATTCCGCGGGCAAATCATTAAGTGCCGCAGCGGCTGTTGCCACTGTGGGTTGCGCGCTGCTGCTTTTAATGAAGTCCACAGCGTCCAAGTGCTCATAGTCTTTGCCCAAATTTGAGCTGCTGCCGCTGACATTGTCGTCGCTTTGCGGACTGGCGCTGGCGCTCGAGCTTTTGGACGAGTTTGGTGTAACCGCCGAGGAGCCAAGCGCGGGCGACTGCTTGCTAACATCCAGCAACTCACGCGCGGTTATCTCCAAGGGTAGTTGCAACACCTCTGGATCGAAGCGCACGCAATGCGCCAGCACCGACAGCGAAAGACTCTTGATAGAGATACGTATTTGCGTGTCATGCAACAAAACGCCTGCTTGTCCTGCAAGCAGGAAACGTGCGGCTATCAAGCGCGCCGTGTAGCGTACGATGGATTGCTCGAATGGTGTGCCTATTTTTAAGGTGAGCTGCGATAGTTGACCCAAAGCCGACTGTTCCATTAAAGTTCTGTCACTCAAGAAAGGGTTTGCTGGAAGAGATGCAGTAATAAGCGGACACAGTAGCGTAAGTAAACACAAAAAATATGCGATTTTGTTTCATAGGAAATCAAACAAAAAGTAAACTTACCATTTGGCACGCGTCGCTCCCTGCTCAGCGTTTCAGAATGTGCAGGCGCCCGCTCCGTGTCATATTCGCTCACGCTATGCAAACTTGTATCCACCAACAATGCCGTGGACACCGTGTCGTCATGCATGCCCAAAGAGGAGCTGGCAATCGAATGTGTGTATGTGTGCACGGAGTCGGATTGCGGATCAGCTGCGACAGAGTTACCCGAATCCAGCGCTTTATTGCCACTGCTCGCCATTGATATCAAAGAAATGCTATCCACTGGTGCCGTACTGGTCGCCGCGGACGCGGTGGAGACGACATCACTTTTATCGCTTGCGGTGGGCGGCACGCTTTTTGTGGGTGTGGCACGTACGACTGAAGACGGCCGAAACAGTTTGCTCATCGATTCAGAAGCTAAAAGGATGAGATCATAGAGAGGAAGCAAATTATTTGATTTGGGTTTGCAGCAAATAATGGAAGATGCAGCAGACCAAAAGCACACATAATAGTTATAAAAGTAAAACTAGGATGAGAATGTGGTAGAAGTCGTGAATTTTTCGGAAAACCAATTTGAAAAAGTTTTAATGTGGTTTTGCGTTGAAAATTAACGAGTGAGTACACACTTAACTAAAACTTGTAATTTCGCGCATCCTGTGAAATACTTGCAACCAAAAAGTGAGGTTATGTGTGTGATACATTCATGGCCGTAGTGTATTGGCCAGATCCTTGTTATTTGTGGCACGACAAATGAGTTGCTGCATGCTTCGAAGTTTATGCGGTTTGACCAATGGCCAAGTTGCATGCAACCACTAAACATATTGCAACATTACGGATGCTGATGGATGCACTTAAAGGTCTGCCGAGATGTGATAAATATCGGATGTGAATGTTAGTGATTATACCCAGTAAGCGATAATAAAGGATACTTGAAAAAATGGCAACGAGGAAATGGGAATCAAATAGAGTGTAGTATTCGAAAAGAGAGGAAACAAGTCAGATGGTTTTCGATATACAGGAACGAGTGGAATAGAAAAAAATGGGAATGAATGGATTTAAATGAATGTGAAAGAAAAATAGATCAAATAGCAATCGAGAAGAAAAGAAAAGATTTATCTGTTAGTTTTTATATATAGGAACGAAATTCTATGCCATTCCGAATTTCCATTTCCATGTCCGAACGATTTGGAGTAAGAGAATGAATTTGAATGAAAAATAGACCAAATACTTAGTGATCGCAAAGACAAGAAAAGATATTTTAGTTCGTTTTTATATAAAGAAACGAAATGGAATAGAACATAATGGAAAAAGTTGGAATTAGAAAATGAATTTGCTTGGAAATAGATATAAATAGTGATCGCAAAGATATATTATTTCGGACAGGAACGAATGGAATAGAACAAAATGGAGTAAGTTGGAATAAGAGAATGAATTTGAATGAAAATTTATATTAATGGTGAGCGAAAAACAAGAAAACATTTACTTGTTCATTTTTATATAAAGGAACGAAATGGAATAGAACATAATGAAATAAGTTGAAATTAGAGAATGGATTAGATTGAAAGTATCTGCAGATAATGAACGCAAAGCCAGGAAAATATATATTAATTCGTTTTTATAAAAAAGAACGCAATGGAATAGAACACATAGAAACATATTGGAATGATAGAATGAATTTAAATAAAAGAATATATAAATAAAGGTCGAATAAAAACAAAAAATATATTAGTTCGTTCATTTCGAAAGGAACGAAATGGAACGGAACAAAATAGTTAAAAGGATGCGATTGAAAAGCATAAGAATTTAATTAATGATTAAAAAGACCATGAAAGATATATTAGTTAATTTTTTACATAAAGAAACAAAACGGAATTGAACCAATTGGAATGAGTAAATGGATTTGAACCAAAAAGTAGATATAATTACTGATCGAAAAGATAGGCAAAGAAATATTAGTTATATAAAGGAACGAATTGGAATAGAACATATAGGAACGAAATGGAATAGAACATAATGGAACGAAATGGAATAGTACATAACACTTCAAGCTGGTTTAGCTGAACATACCACAATTTAACTGTGTGAGATTGAAGATAGCAAATTAATGCAAAATAAGACTGGAATGGCAGTAGTGGAACATAATGAAAAGTGAAACAAACCAAAGTAGCGTGTTCCAGTATGGAATACAAAGACTTGGTTAGGCATACATGTCACAGCAAACTAGCAAAGCGCAAGAACTAGCAAAACAAGTGTAATAGCATGAGTTTTGCTTGTATCCGTGACCTTAACCTCAAAATTTTATCTCTGAGGACAAATATGAACTCGGCACAAGGTTTCACTATATTCAGTCTAAATTTACAACTGTGAAATAATGCCACTTAATGTTGTTTTCGGGGCTATGGAAGTAAAACTGAAAGAAGCCTAAAAAATTGTCAATTGGGTATCTCCACCGACACAATCAAAAATATTTGCCACATTGGTTGTTGTATTAAAAATCTCGCTGTACCACATTGGTTGTACCCCTTCTCTGCCTACGCCGCAGAGAGTACACAGAGAGAGTGGCGGAAGACATGCTTCCACACAACTTTTTTGCTTGATATTTTGTTAGTCCAAACTATTTTTCTGGCGAAAAGATTTTCGAAAACTTGTTAGAAGCAAAAATAGAGAATAAGCACAACAGCACAATAGAACAGTTACTTTGACGGGCAGCAAAAGTTGCAAGTTAAGCGCGTAGTTAAGAGCGGAAATGCACAGATAACACATCTAACTAAGATAACTTTGGACACACTTATGCATTGACAAATTCGCTGACTTTTAACTAACTTTTAAAAGCAAACCAACGGCGCTGAGATCTATTTCCCATCAAGTGCAGAGTTACGAACGACGAAAATCGTTATTTGGCAATTAGCGAGATGCTAACGGAAGGACATGACAAGGCCAGATGGCAGCTGTGTCAATGCATTGAGTGCAGAGTTTGAAGGAACACAGGAAATGGCAAATAAAAGTTTTCTGCAATATTTTAAAATTATTGTGTAATGATTTTTTTGAAGTTAAGACAGTTAATAGTTGCAATCAACGATTCTTAATCAAAGTTCCAATGTCATTATAACGGAATGCCATTTATGGAGCGAATACATCTTTAAAATCAGAAAAGACCTAAGCGTAGAGGGTTAGGTGATAAAGCGCAACCCTTCCCGTGCTTAGAAAAGCCGAGAGAAATGTCGAGGAAAAATATCTGGAGATATTTTTAAAAGTAAAGATCATTCACTACATATTTTTAATTTTTTTTTTTCAAACTATCCGCTGCATTCAATGGCCAAAATATAACGAGGCATCATCTCTGGAGATATTTTTAGAAGTGGTGACTATTCACCTCTTATAAACTTTTCACATTTTTTGACAGACAAAAGTGAAGCAGAAAGCATCAATATTGTATTTCGACTGTTCACTTTCTCCGAAGAGAACTTACCCCGCGATTAACGCTTTTTAATCGTGGAATAACATTTTGTAGATCTTGTATGACTTATTTGCCCCAATACAGCGACAGAGAGAGCCATATGGTCATTATAAGTTGAAAAAATCTGTTTTTTGAGTTAATTCAACTGTGCGTTAATTTTTTGTAATTCGATTTGAGCGCAATGCCTCGTACTGATTTGATGGTTCAAAATAATTATCTTCGAAGATATGTTTAAGGTCTAGTGAAAAAGAATTCATTATTTTTCTATTAGGTGGCTCTGTTATTCTGTATCTCGCCTCGTATAAATGTCATCGGATTACGACAAATGACGTTAGAAAGGTAATATTTCGTATCTAAAACTCTTCTCAGGCAGTTTTGTGATTGCTTGACATAATATTGTTTGATCACGCGTCGTAGATGGACACTAGCAAAGAGGAATTACACAATATGTAACAGTTTCTATTTTCTGCGATAAAAGCGAAAACGCAGCCAGTCGGCTGAAGATGTGACTAATGTTTCTGGCACGGATACTGTAATAGCCAATCACGTGCAACTTCGATTCCGTCGATTCCCGGTAATTTTGTTTTTAAAGACGCAGCAGTCTCTGAAGGACCCGAAAATCTCGATGAAATATAATAAATAAATCGTCTAGTTCGACCAACACATAAGCAATATTCCGATTTGCATGAAAAACTGCTTGGTACCAATTAGTAAGGCTAGATACAAAAAGAAGCTGGATGCATGGATGTCACACGAGTTAACTCAAAAGAATCTCATGGACCGTATTTCCATCTTGAAGTTCCTGCTGGATCAGAACGTAATGGATCCTTTTCTAAAGCGGATGCTTGCTGGTAATGAAGAGTTTTGTAAACGTGCTACAAGCCATGATTCATCATCCATCTTAAATGTTTTACACCAAACTCTTAATTCGAACCTGTATTTTCAACAATTGAGAAAACACTAAACCAGAAGCGACCAACATTGATCTTGATCTTGAGACGTGTTCTATCAGGTTCCGGGAGCTTGATTAGAAGGTTCTTATGCACCCAGCTAATAACCCGGACTTGACACCAGACGATTACTATACGTTCCTGTCCATGTCGAATGATTTTTTAGGTGAAAAATTTGCTTCAAAAGCAGCTTGTGAAACTCCTAATTATTTGCCAATAGTAACCCACACTGTACCAGTCGCTATGGGGGCGAGATTTTATGTGAGTGTGACATTATTGATACTACCTTCAAAATAGCAACAAGTTCTCGAACAAGACGACAATGACCATTTGACCAAAATAGGGTTATAAGGCAAAAATAATGGCTGCCTTTAACTAGACTTTGTTGTATGCATATTGAAGTTGGACAAATCGACAAATCTATCTTGTATGCATTGCCACAGAATTTTATTAAAAACGACTTTTGATTTTGAAAAAAAAAAAAATAATTTTCGTAAGGTTAGGCTGATTTGGCCTAAAGAAGAAGGACATTTATAAACAGTGTCTTAGCCATCACTATGAGTCCAATGGAATAGCATGAAATCAAATGGAAAATCTAACTGATTACTCTACTGGCACTCGAGAATAATTCCTATTTACTTGGTGCACGACCGTGGGGTCTCTGGCTACGGAACGAAGCCAGAGCTATGGACACTCGTCTAATCCTCCGCATTTTTTATGAAAGAATTACTGACCGTAGAAACATTCTTCAATTTCATTAATACATGCGAGGTTTGGCAATTAAGTAATGAGACTGATTTTATTGCCGCGCTTGTGGTAAACCTGTGACCTTCAAATTCAATTTCACTTTTTCCGGCATCCCTCCCCTCTCCATTGATATATGTACCATCGCTCTAGCTTATTTAGTTCGTCTGCTGTGTCAAGTTGAGTAGACGTGTGTTTGTAGTGCTCGTCACGAAAATGGAAAAACGATATCAAGAGCAACGCGTCGCGATTAAATTTTGCGCCAGATTGGACGAAACAGCTTCGGAAACGCACACTAAAATTGTAGGAGTGTATAGTGATAGTGCTCTTAGTCTGTGTTTTTTCCAATACGACCCGAAAACCAAACGCCAAAGCTCTCAATGGTTGTCTCCACGCTCCCTTCGCCCGAAAAAAGCTCGCATGAGCAAGTCGAAGGTGAAAACGATGATTATTGCCTTTTTTGATAGCCGTGGAATCGTCCACAAAGAATTCGTTCCACCGGGGAAAGCTGTGAATCAAGTCTTCTATTGCCAAGTACTCGAAAGTTTGCGAAAACGAGTCAACAGGGTGCGCCCAGACATTGCTCGTAACTGGATCCTTCATCACGACAACGCGCCATGCCACACCGCCCTCAGCGTGTCCCAGTATTTGGCCTCTAAAGGGATTGCCGTGTTGCAACAGCCGCCTTATTCGCCCTACATGTCACCGTGACTTTTTTTTGTTTCCTAAAACAAAATCGGTGGTCAAAGGAACCCATTTTGAGTCGATTACGGACATACAGGCGGCCGTGACGAGGGTACTCGCGGACATCCCAGTCGAAGCGTTCCAGAAATGTTACGAAGCATGGAAAACGCGCTGGAATCGCTGTACAGCTGCCCAAGGGGACTACTTTGAAGGGCATGGCAGAGTTGTAGAATAATTTTCAAATATACGGTTTTTATGGAATCAGTCTCATTACTTAATTGTCATACCAAAGTATATATAAATTTAATGCTAACAAATACCTAAACTTAGACGCCTTACCAAGTCATAAACCTAACCTAATATGTATGAAAGAGGCAACACGTATGGGAAACGGAAACAAAACTTTTCACAAGTGATGTATGAGTCAAAGCAGTTGCAAGGTAAACAATGATAAAGATACCAATAAACTAATATGAGAACCATGAAGTTGCAACTTATGTAAACAATAGTAAAAACATGCGGACAAACTAAGCAACATGAATAGTGGCAGCAACAATAAGGCACAACATAGACTAAAAAAGCTGTAATAAAAGGAGTCAAGTAAATAAAGTAAAAACATATATACATACATACAACAAAAAACACATATATACATACATACAACAAAAAAACATATATACATATGCACACATACAAATTTTTGTTTGTGTGGCCATATAAAGCACATGCATCACTTTGTTGCACAAACAGAATGAAAATTAAGGACGAGTCAGTCAAAAAACAACGCACATGCATGCAAGTAAAAATACAACATACAACAAAAAACACAAATGCAACAACAAATAAGCGTCGGCGTAACCACGCAGCATGCAAACAATTGTTGTACAACAACAAACAACAAGACACACACTATTTCCAGGCACTGATGAGTAACCACATTTTATCACGTAACCCATTTGTCTTATCCATTTTGCTGCTTACTTACAACTACTTTGTGCTGCTGCAACACAAAAACAAACTAACAACAAGCACCAACAACTTGCGAACAAAGTGTTTTAAAGTAATGCAGCTGCGGAGCAACAGCGACGAAGCAACGACGCGTTCTCTAAGTGATGCCGCTTGTTAGTGGCAAGTGTATTTTTTGCCCGGCTTTGTACCGTTAGAAGGCATACACGCTTTTGCTGCGAGACTCTGTACACTCGTAACTGTCTGCTGAGCCATCAATCGGCGGAATTAAAGTTGCATTGCGGTTGTGGCAAATGTAAGCGCACGCCTACAAAACGCAGCTTAGCTCAAGCCACCAAACAAATCCCTTGCAAGCGCGTGCGAATACTTGTATGTGTGGTGCGTGGGTCTGCGGATTCGCCGATTTTCTTTTTATCACAACAAAAAAAAAAAACAAAAACAGAAAACAAAATACGTCAGACCTCAACACACGAATCGCGCCACTTTAGTCGTGCTGTGCGCTGCGCTGTCACGTCGCGTCGTCGTCATGCGCTTAATTAGAGCTTTTGCGCCACACCCGTGCGCTCTCTAATCCTTCGTGGTGTCTGTAAGATGCTTAATGCTTGCTTAGTTTTTTGGGAATACTGTTTGTCTATTTTGTGTTTTCTGGTTAAGCCACGACACGCCTCAAAGTGCAGACTCTTAATCTGTCAGGAAGCGTACATAAATACACCGCAGGCGCGTTAAACTTTTGTGGCAGCTGTGTGTTTGTGTGGCACGGTGTTCGTTACGCTTTAAAATCATTAACATTCGAAGTAAATGAAACTAGTGTAAATTTCAAGGTCTCAAATTCAATTACCGCTAGTATTAATCTGCCAAAAAGAAAGAGCTGACATGTTTCTACTGATCTAGTTTACAATAGTTAGGTTAGCTACAGTTAGGACACTAAATTGCTGAAGATCTTTTCCACTTTCAACTTACAAATGCTTAGAAGCTTGATCAGTATCTGCAGGGCGGTCAGACCGCAGATGGGTAGGACTGAGATACCGAAAAGTTTTCAAAAACCGTAAAATCTGCCGCGACGTTTAAAAACATGATTGAGGTGAGCTTCTTCGACATTATTCAGTGTATTCTAGTTATTTTTCATTTCCATTTGGTGACTACACCCTCATCATACCCTCACGCTTTATGTGGGTGCTCATATTAGTTTCAAGTCACACTAAAAGGAGATTGATGGCGCAGAGGCACCCAAGGGCGAAACTTTCAACATCTACTCGGACGAATCAAGAATGACTGATGGAATGAATGCAGTGATCTAAAGAGCGGAACTAGATCTCTGACGACCCTTTATGCTGCCGAAATACTATAGTAACTTCCAGACGGAAATCTTCGCGGTCAGGATAGCTACAGCGATAGCTAATAACAGAGGACAGGAACGGCATAATTAACATCAATATATACATCGATAGCCAAACGGCAATCAAAGAATGTTCTTGGAAGCAAAGAGGCAGTGGATATGGTGACTGTCAAACAGCAGCCTATAAGGACATTCCGGGACACGAAATGGCCGGTGAAATAGCCAAAAGTGCCACCCGCTTGGCTACCGAACCCGTACAGAAAATCGGCACGTCGCTAAACTGATACACAATAAGATCCCCGGAAGTGCTAACAGACGGATCACGGTCAGATCGAATGTATAAAGGACTTACAGGATCGCCAAAGTCTTGTGCAAGCTTTTTACTCACACAGTCTACAGGACGGTTTTATGCCTAGTCAGGTCACATCTTACTGGCAGCACCTGCAAGCCTTATGGGTATTATTAACGATGATACATATAGAAAGTGCAGGGAAGTAGGCATGAGAAAGATGCTAGAGCACCTCCTTTGCCGTTGTCCGACCTAATCTAGAACTCGGCTTAGATATCTAGGAGTTTCGCAGTTCGAGAAAGAAGAGAGAGAAGTATAAGAATTAGTTATGAAGTCGCTCTTAAGCCTCGGATCTGGCTGACTGGTTTGGTCTGGACCGGCATTTCAAAGGAGCTGTAGGTATGACATGACAACCAACAAAGCCTTACCAATCCTTTGAAAATATAAAGTCAAAATGAGTTTTCGAGTCTACTGGACCAAAATGATAACAGTCGGTACTTAGCATGATTACTAATATTAGAGAGACTTTAACAAAAATTTAACTCTTTATTGGACCTTATTGAAATTTGCCCTGTCCGAAGTTTCAAACTGCGGAAATGATAGATTTATTTTGGTTAAAATTATTGGTCGAGGCTTCCTTATCGGGTGTTATTTGATATTTATATTCGGATTGCGTTAAATATGTACTCCATACGAAAGGGTTACCCGATGAGTTTTATGAGCTTTGGCTCAAATCGTGATCTTCACTCAAAAAAGATTAACTGAAAACTCTGAGGAAATTCAACCTCTTATCATCAGAAAGAAACTGGTCCAACATAATGCGAATCTCACAGGGGTACTCATTAACTTTCCAGCGTTTAAATGGAATGCCACTATGTGATGTACTGTTTAACAAATTTTACTAAAATAACGGTAAACAACTTTTCATTTGGGGTGTTTGTAAAGTGGCAGGTCCCAAACCCAGCGCAAAACCAAGGGGAGGAAAGTTTTGTCTCTTTAGCTCGCCTTCAAACGGATGTTTTTTGGCTACCTAGAGGATCTTTGGTTTAAGACCGGAAGTCGTGTGCTTTTTGAGCCATATGTAAAAGAATCGTTTCTGGCCCCTCTCAAGTGAATGGAACTCATAGAACTTTGCTCACTTCCGTGAACTTCTCCACATGGCTCCATCCTCGGCTATAACCATGTAAGCGGTGTCTACGCCAATAAAGAAGAGCGGTAAACAACGAGTAAGTACAAATCGCACGTGGAACTCGTCTTTTCATTTCTAAGCGGAGAAAAAATTAAGAAACAGCTCCCAATGAATGAATGCAGAGAGGCACAAAAGTTGAATTTTAACAGAAAAATAAATAGAAATTTTCAACTCAACCTTCAATGCCAACAAAAACAATAAGGCATGCGCTGCAAATGGAATTGAACTGAAAATGCTTTGAAAAAATAAACATGAGACCAAAAAAAAAATTATACAAAATGGAAAATTCTGCACAACTACAACAAAAATTTCAACTTACGCCCGCAGCATCATTACTTTTGGCTGCGCCACGGAGACAAAAATCGCAATCGCAATCACAACAACAGAAAAATAGCTCACCTGCATTCGAAATCAAATTGTTGAAGAACGAGCCAATTGTGTCACCGCTGCTGCTCAATTTGTTGCCGGCAGCGTTGTCGCCGGCTGCAGCCGTACCAGCAGGCGCCGTATCAGCGCTTATGCCGCTTGTTGTTGTTGCTGTTAGCTCAGCATTGCTTTTTGTGGGCGAACCAAACGCACTGGTGCCCGCCGCGCCGCCCATCGTCATGCCCGCTATGGTGATTTCCGCCTCAAAATCAATGCTATTGAAGGATTCATTGTCGATGTCACTCAAATGTTGTGATTTGTCATCACCGCTGCCGCTGCCACCCGCATCGACGCCAACACCAGCACCTCCGAAGCCGACAGCACCAATTTGCGAGGGAGCAGTAAGCAAATTTTGCGGCTCTACCTGTCTTTCGAGAGATTGCTGCTCGATGTGCCCTTGTTGTTGTTGTTGCTGTTGCTGCTGTTGTTGCTGTTGATGTTCGTTTTGCGGTTGCATGCCTTGCATTTTTGTTTGCACAACGCCAATATCAGTGCGATTGCGATTGCTGGTGCCGCATCTGGTGCTGGTGCTGCTGCTTGTGGCGGCCTCCGTCGTCGTTGCCGTTGCCGTTGTTGTTGTCGCGTCAATTGCATCAATCAGATTATCAACGTCAATTGTTGTTGTGAGTGCATAGGATGGCGGCGCCATCGCAACTGCCGTCGACGCCCTAAGCTGTTGTGGTTCATTTATTTCCGAAAGTGTTGTAAAGTCATCGTCATCCACATCGACAAGCACACCAACAACGCCATCGGCATAGATAGCTCTTCCAATGCCATCGGCATCAGCATCGACATCAGTATGCGCAACGGCAACTAAATCTGTTGACAATGCGGTTCTATGCGTCTCATCATCATCTTCGTCAATAACACATTCACTGACGCTGCGCCCGGTAAAGCGCATATTCGGTGCTCGACGCAATACAACTGAAAGGATGAAAAGAACAGACACACACATGAGGGAATATGTAAATATGCGAGTTGAGTGGGAAAAAACTTGCTACCTAAATCATGCTCCGATTAGTGGGGGGCGGGGGGTTCTGTAAATATTTTTAATGGCACTGGCAATTTGGAGATGAGATTGGTCTCTTTACTTGTCATAAACAGCGGGTCAAAGAAAATAGCATCAAAACGATAGGCAATACTATACCTCTTTCAACTGGTATGTCGGATATAAAGCGGGATCGAAAAGGATTGTCTTAAGTGCAATACTTGTATATAAGTTACAGAACAAGGAATCCATTATTTTTGCTTTAAGTTGAAGGTTTGTATTTAGCAAAACCGATCTGTTCAATAAATTGCCGATTTTTGCTTGCACACCATTTACGCCGACTCGCCGCCTCGCCGCAATTCGATCATGGCCGTCTCCGCTCACCGTTGCCGTATATAAGTAACCCACTTTTCAAAACCGGTAACCTGGGAACTGGATCGATTTCGTTGTAAATCGAAGATGATGATTCGATTTATCAAAAGCCTCTCTGAGTTATCTTGTGAGGCACCCACAAATCGAGCATAGTTGCTTGCATAACGGTCGGAATCGACGATTTTCATTATTTTGTGGATATTTTTGACACTTGGTATTCCATAGCGCAGTCAAAGATATTGACGTCAGTATTACCGGAACGGAATCGACGAAACGAAAATGGCGCGTGATTGACTGTTACAGTACTAGGCTCATTAAAACCCCATCGCACTTAGGCAAGGCGAGAGACAGATTAGTAAAACCATCTAATCGAAAAATAATGGATTTCGTTTTACTAGATCATATATAAGACACTTAGGGTATTCACAAGGTGTCATATTGTGTCATATCGTCATATTGTCATATTTTTTTATGACTGTCATATTAGCACTGTTGTTGTTTCACATGCAAAATTAAAATATGACTGATACAACACTGCGCAGTATGTTTATTGAGTTCGCTATTCTATCGGCTGTATTTGTTTACAAATACAGCACTGCGTGGTATTTTTATGACAAAATATGACATACAACAGTTAAGGGTGCTCACAAGTGTCGTATTTTTAAGAATATTAAAATATGACATAAGACATACAACAAAGCTTGTGAATTGCCTAACTGTATTATAGTACGATTATCGATTTTAAAATAGGACCAAGTGAAAAACAAAAATAAAACTTAAAAAGACATTTTAGGAAATAATTTAGTCATAAAAAATCTCGTGGAAATTCACGAGGTCCGAATAGTTAATATCAAGACTGGCATGGCAAATATTTTGCGAAAATATATTTCACAAACAATCTACACAACACTTTACACCTAAGAGCTAAGAAGCTATTTGAACACTTCGTCGTCTATTTTCAAGAGCGTACAATAAATCTTATGTTATCAATCGTTGAAAGAGTCGTAATATAATATATTCATACGGCTTCGGATAAAAAAGATAACTACGTGAAGCGAAGGTGACATTGCTCAGTTCTTTCATAGTTTCTAGTTTTAAATTATTTTTTGGACACACTCGACATAAGCTTGTATGGCTGCTAAGAAAAGAAATCCTGAGATAGCAATCCACTTTCAGGATTCCGATGTTGTTTTTCGGTTTTGTTTTTAAACGGTTCGAACAACTATTATTTTGGAGTAATTCTAAAATTACCATCTATGTACAAGGTGCTTTCCAAAGTAAACAGGATTTTAAAATAAAAACTGAACAAATGGTTCTTTCGGCAAAATCAATTTATTTTATTCAAAATAGTATCCTTCTGCTTCAATACAGCTTTTTGCACGGTCCAAAGGCAACGAGTATTTTGGCTCATTGGCCAGTATGGCCACCAGTATGCCGGTGCAAACCTTTTTAATGGCCTCTACGTCTGCATAACGCTTTCCTTTCATGAGCAAATGCATTTTTTCGAAAAGGAAGAAGTCGCACGGTGCCATATCAGGTGAATACGGGCAGTGGTTAACGGTTAAAATGTCAGTTTTGGTTAAATAATCGTCCTTCGAATGTTGGATTCTGAGCTATTTTTGGTCGTCAGTCAATTTGTGTGGAACAAGCCGTGCACACACCTTTCGTAAGCCCAAATTTTTGGTCAAAATGCGATAAACTGATGTTTTGGCGATGTTGAATTCCATTTCCAGGAATTTCAATGATGGTTTCGGCTGATAATTGATGAATTCACGCACAGTTTCGATGGAATTTCCGGTGATCAAGGATTTTGATTGGCCCACATGTTGATCGTCGTTTATATCCTCACGACCACTTTGAAAACGTTGAAACCACTCGTGCACTCTGCTACGGGATAGGCAATCATCGCCATAAACTTGTTTCATCAATTGAAACGTTTCGGTAAAAGTTTTACCAATTTGAAAACAAAATTTAATGTTGGCTCTTTGTTCGAAGCTCATTTTCGCATCGATAACACAAACATGCTGGCACTTAAAACGCAATAACTTCACTTCCAATCGATAAAATGTTATGAAATTCTCACTGGACAATCGATAAATATAGCAGATTCTAACGCACCATAACGACATATAGATGGCGTCACCAGGGGGCGCGAGATTCAAAAAGTCCTGTTTACTTTGGAACGCACCTTATATGATTTTTTAATAGTTAATAATCTCTATAAATCTCCTGAGAAGCAGTAGATACTTTGGTTTCAGTAACAAATTTGCTAAAAGGCCTTCTGCAGTCCGTTCCGGCTACGTACTACTGTGTGCAAAAAATAGACTAAGGCTTCATAATTTTAAAACTCTTAATTTAACGTTTAACGTCTGCAATTGACTCAAACCGGTTTCCCCGGAGCGGTCGTTTGAATTTACTGAATAGTCAGAGGACACACGGAGGTATGAGCATGATTATAGTTGAAAATTTGGCGAAAAAATCACGAAGAATCAATGCAGTACGCGACAATGCATTATATTGGTACAAAAACCAGGAATTGTCGGCCTATAATTCCAGTCTCTTTTTACGAATAGCTTCGCGCAAACGACGCATAATACCCAAACAGTAATCCTTTTTGACAGTTTAGTCGATTCGGAGTGCACCATACCTCGACAATCGAAGCAAAATGTCATAACCTTGATTTTAGATCTGATTTAAAGTGGTTTTTTCGGCTTCAGCTCACGTTTGTAGCGATATTAGGCCGGTTGATCGTCTGTTTTCGTGTCGTAAGCATAGATCCAAGACTCATCGTCAGTAATAATACGTTTCATGACATTCTGGTAGTCAGAAAGCATTGTTTCACAGACATTAATGCGACGCTGGTTTTCGAAAAAGTTATGTGATTTTGGAACCAATCGTGTTTTTTTAGGCCCAAATGATCTCTCAAAATAGTTGATTCCGCACACAAAATTTAATGGAACTTCTTTGTTGAATATTTTCACTCACAGTAAAGATCGCCGAATGCACTTTCGGTACTTCAGAAAGACAAGCGTTTACTAAACACTAATGAATTTTTTGATGTGACATTTGGCACAGAAATTTAAAGTGAGGAGTCTTACTATTGCATATCGTACTACTATGCCCACAGTGGTAAATCAGACTGCCATGGGCAAACTGAGGTGGACTTTTCAATATAATAATACCTAACTTTGTATTTGATATGATTTGTTATGAAACCAGACTTCAAAAATAATTATATTTAGTAACCGACAATAACATGGTTGCAAGCTCATATTTTAGGCTTGTTACACAGATCCCTTTTCCAGCCATACCTACATGGGAAATACTGCGTTGGTCGAATCTTTTTATTTTTGCTTCATGGAAGAACTATTTATAGTATTACTTTAATAACGAAGTTGGCTCGACGTCGCGTTTACTCTCCTTGCTTTGAACCTTAAGACTCTCATTAATTGGTAATTCATTAATTAATGACCGAAGTATGATTTTATTAGATTTATTATAACTAAGATAAAGTTTTTCCTCAAAGTAGAGGTACTTGATTTTGCATATGGCCTGGTGATGTATTTAAAGGGTGGCAGTATACAGGGCACTCGAAGTGTAACCAACTTCACACCGTTCGCGCAGCTGTCGCACTGGAATCAGCTGTTTATAAATTTGCTGAATGACAGTTCGGAGTATTGTTCACAAGTGAACGCGAAAAATGTGATCAGCGATGGAATTCAAACGTAATAGTGTGATTACTTTATATTTAGCTGGAAAATCACAGCTTGTGAGCTCAAACACCTTAATGTGAATAAAGTTTTTGTTTATCGGACCATCACTCGTTACAATGATACTGGTAGCATCGCCAAACGCCATGGAGGTGGTCATCAAAAGACTGCAACGTCACGTGAGATGGTTCGGAAAGTGAAGAAGCGACTTGGGCGAAATCCACGACGAAGTGCCAATCGAATGGTTAAAGAACTGAAAATATCTGACCGCAACATCCGACGCATATTGAAAAATGAACTCAAGGTTAAGCCTTACAAGTTCCAAAAGGCCCATGATCTCACACCGAAGCAGCAACAAGTAAGACTTGAGAGAGCGAAGCAGTTGCTTCGCTTGGCCGAAAGCGATCAAATCCCGAACATTGTGTTTTCTGACGAAAAATTTTCTCCAATTGAGCAATTCGTAAACTTTCAAAACGATAGGCTTTACTTGACCGACCTTTCATAGGAGAATCTGAGTCATCGGTTGGCCACCAGGAGGCAGCACCCGCCACAAATAATAGTTTGGGCCGCTGTCATCGCAGATGGGCGCTCTCCAATTGTTTTCATCGAGCCTGGCGTCAAAGTAAATGCGACATATTATCGGGAAAGTGTTCTGGAGGCTGCTTTAAAGCCGTGTGCAAACAAACATTTCGGTCGCAAACCACGGACGTTTTAACAAGACTCAGCACCGTCTCACAAAGCGCGAGTGAACCAAGAATGGCTGAAAAACAACATGCCGAACTTCATTACGACCACACAATGGCTCTCGAATTCACCAGATGCGAATCCAATGGAATATTCGCTTTGGGCCATTTTGAAGAGCAAGGTCCGAAGTAAAAAATACCCAGTCTCCAGATGCTGAAGAAAGCCATTGTCCGTGAGTGAGCCAAAATACCGGCAAGTCACATTCGGGCAGCTTGCGATTCGTCTTTTGACCGTCTCAAGGCCATAGTTAAGGCAAAAGGTGATCATATCGAGCAAAAGTGAATTGATCCTGAATTTATGATTATTTTCACACATTTTTATATTTTAAAATAAATAAAAAATAATTTTCCAAACCGAATTTATGTTTTTTTTTTAATTGGTTACACTTCGAGTGCCGGACCCTGTATACCTAACATGGAACCATTCAACGGTCTCTATCTTCATCTTTTCATACAATGGCTGGTTTCGCACACGATCACCTGGGCATGTCGTCCTCTCAAGTCCTTCGTAGCTAGCGTTACAGGTGTCATTTATATTGCGTTCCTTTTTGAGGGATTCCTGAACTCGTAGTTCACGTTCCTTCTTCAAAAATTCGGGATCACTGAAATGTTCTCAAAGAAAGAACGTTGTCCGTCGCAGCTCTTCATTTTTACTCTTAGTATATACTACTGTGCCCAAAAAAAAAAGGTGACATTTATTTATTTTGGAAATTATTTATTTATTCTTCCAAATCAATTTCATCCTCTTCAAAGTAATCCCCTTCCGATGCAATGCACTTATGCCAACGGATTTTCCAATTTTCGAACACTGGTTGTAGTCACTTTCCGGGATGGCCTTCAGTTCTGTCTTCGCTGCGGCTTGAATCTCCTCTATCGTATAAAAACGGTGTCCTCGGAGCGGTCTTTTGAGCTTGGTGAACAGCCAGAAGTCGCACGGCGCCAGATCAGGTGAATACGGTGGTTGCGGAACGACATGGGTTGAGTTTTGGGCGAAATGATCACGAATTACGAGGGCAGTATGGGATGGTGCATTATCGTGGTGTAAAAACCAAGAATTGTCTTTCCACAATTCCGGCCTTTTTAGGCGGATAGCGTTACGCAAACGACGCATAACGTTCAAATAATATTCCTTGTTGACTGTTTGACCGGTTGGAAGGAATTCATAATGCACAACACCACGATAATCGAAGAAAACAGTCAACATGACCTTGATTTTTGAGCGACTTTGGCGCGATTTTTTTGGTCTTGGCTCTCTTTTGGCACAATATTCGCTCAATTGATCGGTTGTTTCGGGGTCGTAAGCATAGATCCAAGTCTAATCGCCAGTTATAATGCATTTCATGACACCCTGGTTGTCGGAAAGCATCGTTTCACACACTTCAACGCGACGCCTTTTTTTTTGAAAAAATTTAATGTTTTCGGTACCAGTCGAGATTTGACGCGTTTGAGGCCCAAAACATCCTTCAAAATGGTATTGGCTGAGCCTTTCGATATGCCAACTTCATCAGCAAGGTCTCTAATTGTTAATCGACGGTTTTTCAACATCAAATCTTTGATTTGTTGAACGTGAGCTTCGTCGGTTGAGGTTGATGGTCGCCCTGGACGCTCTTCGTCTTCGACACGTTCACGGCCGGCTTGGAACTCACTATACCACTTGTAAACATTTTTTTTAGACATAGCCTCATCACCAAAGGCTTTCTGCACCATCCTCAACGTATCCGCAGCAGAAAATTGATTCCGTAAACAAAATTTAATCCGAATTCTTTGCTCAACAAATTTCGATATCGCAAAAAACGAAAAACTCACTTTTAGCAGCTCACAAAACGACACGTATCTCAAACACTAATGAATATTTTGACATGAAATTTGACATAAATGTGACTGAGAGTACTACCAACCTAAAAAATAAATAATTCTCCAAATCCTTCGACGCGCGCAGTTTAAATTCAAATGTCACCTTATTTTTTGGGCACAGTAGTAAGAGCACTTGATAGCTACTTACTTTGCTTGTTCTTTTGGTTTTTTTTTTCTACGCGAACATAAACGTCACGTGTCGTATGCACGGTTGCATTTTGATGCCACGTTACTTATAATTTCATTAATAGCAAGTAAATGATAAACAAACAATAAAAAAAGAGAAAATAAACAACAAAAACAAAGAAAAAGAGAAAGAGTTTCCACAAAAAATAACAGAAACGCTTGAAAACGCATGTAAATTACAGTTAACAATAGCAACACACATCGAAAGCAAACATGAACCAAGCCAGTCGTCCTTGGCAAGCGAGCGCACACGAGCAAGCAAGCGATGATTGAAGTATATGATTGAAGCGAATAGGTAAATAAGTGTAAAATAAGTCGAATTAAAATACAGTAGATTTGCCGTTATTTGCATTATTAGTAGCAGCAGCAGCAGTACCAGCGAGTCAACATCATCAAATCAACAGCAGCGACACGAGGGCACAAATGCATTGCGGTGCAAGGCTATCAAGCCATCATCAAGCCAACAACAGCAATGCTATTTGCGAGAACGTGTCACCACGGACGCCGCTGCCAGAGGCGAAGTCGAAGTAATTGCTGCTGATCAACTGGCGCGCGACAGCAACCATTGTGTATGATTGCTTTTATATGCGTTTTTACCGTTATTATTGTGGCTGCTCTCAATTGTATATTTGCGATATTTCGCATTCCTAATTTATATGCTGCATGTGACAACACACCAACACCCAACACCAAAATGATATAACCAGCACCAACAGACCAACCACCCACCCACCAATCAAAGCAGCGCAAAGCAAATGCATCAACATCATCATCATCACTTGACTTGACTTGACTTACCTTCACCTTCATCTTCGCACTCAACGTCTTTTCCAGTCAATTCATGGAAATCGCTTGCAACGCCACGCCGCTGCTGCCATGCAGGTGTCGACACCACCACCGTTGCTGCGGCTGCCGCCTCGTAATTTCTCAATTGGAATATTTGATTCTTTAATGATTTCCTTCGCCGCAGATACTCGGCATGTTGCAATTGTTGATTACACAATGCTGCTTGCAAACATTTTAAAATATCATTGTTGTTGCCGTTGCCGTTGCCTTGGTGGCTGTTGTTGTTGTTGCCAGCAGCAGCTTCGAGTGCCTGCAGCACAGCATTGATGACCTCAAGTGCGGCATTTATGATGGAATGCTGAGAAGCACTGCTGATGTTCAACAAATGCAAACAATAATCGAAAATTTCAATAATTTGCCTGCACTCAGTGTTGATTGGCATTGCAGTTGTTGTTGTTGTTGTTGTTGATGTTGCAGTGGCTTGTGTTGTGTGCGCACCGCCTGCTCCGGCGCTTGGCTTCGTCGCCGGTGTCGGTCGTGTGTTGTTTGCCTTGCCTTTATTGACTCCGGCGTGTGCTTGTGTGCTGTGGCCATCATCGCAATCGTCCGGACAGTCAGTGCTGAATCCATGTATGATTAATGGCAGCAGCAAGCGCAGGAAGCCGAGCACACCGACCACGTTGTGTTGTTGCTGGTCGGCAAGTAGAAATTCTGTTGAAGAAGAGCAAAGTGGAAACGAGTTGAAAATTAAGATATTTTCATGTGCAAATATTTATCATTTAAGGTTAAAAATTCGCATGAAGAATGCTTGAAATCGTAAGGGAGGTTTATGTGATAGCAGCAGGTATAAAGAGTGAACGAAAATGATTTTATTAAAAATTTTATTGAAAATTATGAAAGCGGGAAGAGGCGTTAACTTCGGCTGCATGGAAGCTCGCTCTCATTAGAAATGTACAGTATTTTTCATAACACAAAAGGGTATAAAAGGAGCTTAACCTTGATTTTAATCGGTTAGTTTGTATGGCAGCTATATGCTATAGTGAACCGATCTGAAGCAAAAAAGGTCCAGGGGCCACATCTGGGCTGTAGTGCGGCTGCGGAAGTGTTGGGATGCCGGCCTTGGGTAGGTAGCTGTTCACAGGAAAGGGGGTGTGAACTGGAGCGTTTTCGGCTGCGATGTCTTGTTGGAGCCGATTGGCCCTTCGTTTGAGTCTCTTGAGGTCTTCCCAAGGAGGAACAAATTCATAGTGGACAATGAGCGTCGTTTTCACTTTGGATTTGCTCATTCATCAGCGACTTCTTCCCGGCACACTAAAAAGGCCTGGCGCCACCGAAACACACCACTTCTTGCTAAAGCAACATCCGGGTAAGCCTGAGTTTCACACAGAATCTAGTCGTATACCTCTGCTCTAACGAACGCTGCATTTTCGGATTTTCGAAAATGTTTGTCCTAACTCTCCAGGTGCTCGGAGACAACTGACCAGCCCCTCGTTCATTAGCTAGGAACACACACTACCAAATCCGGCCGGTGCGCGCACGCTCCGAAGTTCAGTCGTAGCGGAAGAAAATCAGTCCTATTACTTACAGAATAACCCTGTACGATATAGAACTCCTATATCGGTTATACAGACAAATGATGAGCTTCTTTGCACGAAAATAACGTGTGAAAAATTTCAGATCGACATGCCAAGAACTGAGGGTATATACAAACAGGCGGACATGACATATAAATACTTTGCTGAGTCTCCGACATTTCCTTTGAGTCTTACAAACTTATTAGTCAACCGAATAGTAAAGAATAATAAGGACTGGATTCAGCCTCGCATAAAACAAAGATGAGAGAACATTGTACTTTCGAACAACCCTTAACACCTCAATGAATACCTTCTTTTGAGGAGAGTCAAAACACTATGACAACGAGGGATCTGCGCACCTTATCACAAGACATCCAGTGTTTCCTAACTGCAAGCTTTAAGGGTATTCTTATCTAGTAGAAAATGCTAGAGGTCAACGAAAACCCACACTAAAATTGCCTGATGATATCTGAAAATTTTTGTACACTCGAGTTCTGGACAGTGTGATAGTTTTAAAACTTTCTTAATTCGACTCGATTCCGACTTATCGAAGCTATCCAACAACCTACTAAAAACTGAAACTTGTGAGCTTAACGCTACAAAATATCAAATGACAGAACTTTGATAACCTTAACAGCAGCAAACGAAAATTTAATGATGGCCGAAAAAACCCTGAACTACTTGTAGCATTAAAGCAAACAGTTTTCAGCTTAGGTCAGGCTTATGTCGGTGGATTCATTCCGTAATAAACGGAACCTTGAACCTTGGTAAGTTCCAGACGTCATTTCAAACTCGGCTGCAGTACAATCGATTACTTTAGTTCTTCTTCTTTACACTTATTCAAGAACAATTATTGTTCGGGATAAATGTACTATACTCATCACAGGAGTGTTATGGAGTCATTAAAAGGTTACAGTTAAAACGCTGATGAATCCAGCTCCATCGACAAAAATTGGAGTTGAATGATAAACAGTTGCTGCGTTAATCCACGCCGAAAATTGTAAAAAATAATCGCAAGAAAATGTTCGTGATTTTATTCTACAAGCTCTGTCGCAAAAGAAACAGGACTGTTAAAAAAACAACAAAAAATTAATATTTTTCAAAAGTTATATTTTTTTATTCAAAGTAGTTTCCTTGTGCTTCGATACAGCGTTTAGCCCGGTATTAGCATTTCAAATGAGTGTTTAAGGTCATTTTTCGGAATGCTCTTGAGAATATCGATCGTCGCCACTGTCCTTTCATGGGCAAATGAAGTTTTCCAAATAGGTAAAAATCACAGGGTGCCAGATCAGGTGAGTAGGGTGAGTAATTAATGGTTAATATGGAGTTTTTTGTCCGAAAGTCAGTGACAAGCGTCGACCGATGACACGGCGCATTATCGTGCAACAGGCGCCAGGACGCTGCCACACGGTATTGCGGTCGAGCACGACGAATGCGTAACAAAATACGCTTCATAACACCAAGGTAAAACACAGCATTAAACGTGTGGCCAGGTGGGACGAACTCTCGGTGTACAATACCCTTGGAATCGTAAAAACAAATCAGCATTGTCTTTATTTTTGACTTCTGAAGACGACTTTTTTTCGGTGACTTCTGATTGTCACAGAGGTCCTCACGACCTTCTTGGAATCGCTTAAACCACTCACGCACGTTACTACGGGATAGGCACTGATCACCATAAACTTTTTTCATCATTTGAAATGTTTCAGTAAACGTTTTCCCAAGTTTAAAACAAAATTTAATATTTGCTCTTTGTTCAAATGCGTTTTACGGCTGATGACCAAAAGCTGCTGCCACTTGTATTTTTTGGCCAGGATGAATATTTTAAGTAACTGTAAACAACACAAATAGCGCTCGTGTGTTAAAACGTCTTGAGTATGTACGATAACATCAAAAATGTCAATCTTTACGATAAAGTTGTGAGTTGCCGGATCGCAAAACTAGAGTTGCCAAATCACGCAATATAAAAGACAACATATCTAAGTATCTGCCATAATGAAATGAGTTGAGAGATTTGAACTGATCTTTGAAAGAATTGCTTTAATGTATTAATTGGGTTTTAATTTCGTCTAGAAGCAAAGGTTAAAGAAAATCCGACCTTTTCGAGCCGAATTTTGTTCAGCGATGTGGCCTATTTCTGGCTCAATAATTATGTAAACAAACAAAATTGCCTTATTTCATCCAGAAAAAACAACGATATAGTGTGGGTCGGTGAGATTATCGGTCCACATTTCTTCAAAAATGATGTTGGTGAGAACGAAATCGTTAATGGTGACCGTTATCGCGATCTCGTCGACATTTGGTTTCAACAAGACAGCAACTTCCCACACATTGCATCAGTTAAGAGATTCATTGAGAGAACACTTCGGTGAGCAGATGATTTCACGTGTTGGTCCGGTCGATTGGCTACCGAGATTGTGTGATTTTACACCGTTAGACTATGGGGATATGTAAAGTCTAAAGTCTATACGGACAATCCCGCTTCTATTCTGGCCTTGGAGCAAAACATCACGCTTGCCATTCACTAGTTACCAGTCGAAATGCTCGAACGAATCATCGAAAATCGAACTCAACGGATGGACCATCTGAGATGTAGCCGCTGTTAACATTTGAAGGTGGTAATCTTCAAAAAATAAATGCCAAGGAATGTTCTTTCGACTGATAACAAACATTTCGAATTGAATTTAAAGTTTCTGTTTTTATATTTAAAGAAGTGGGAAACCTACAAATGGATCACCTTTTATGTTACGAACTAGTATGTAAAAAACTATGGCCTTCCTTATTCCTCTCTTGCACATCGTTATAAATAAACTAATTCTAGAAAGAGAGTTGATGACTTTCAAACTTTCCTTTTATTTGGATAGAAAATCTGTTGCAATGCCAAGACTCTGCCATTGTTGCCATGTCAAGCTTTGATTTTGCAACGCTGCATGTCAACGCTCTAGTTGTTGTTTCTGTCATTTGCCTTGTCGAGTTCACTCTCGCTTACAAGCCCCTGAACAACTTACAGTGTTAAGAATATTTCGGTATTTTATGCAAGCGAGCAGAAATATGTATTTCATATTTGAAGCTTTGACAACAACAAAAGCAAACAAGCAACTAGATAGCATTTCATAGACATGATTGTGAATAGGTGAAAGTGCGACACGGAGGGTTATGTGCATAAGTGAGAGTAAGGCTTGCAAAGTAAGTTCATGCTTTTTCTGTGCTTGTTTTTGTTGTAAGCGGAAAATGTTTGCAACAAATTGCCGCCAATTAAATTTATCTTGTTGAGAAAAGTTTTAATGTAATATTTATACGCAGCACATGAGCTCGATGCGGGTGAGGCAATGCAGCCGAGCACAGTGTAGGGTGCAGAGAGTGGTGAGTGACGATGAAAGACTGGCTGTGAAGGCCTTCGAGTGCCAAGGCGATGGTATAATTCTCCTGTTTTATATCACTAACAAACGCCTGGAACTTAGAGGTTAGCTGGTTTGGAGACACACATTGCCTTCTTGGGAAACTTACTCTTGAAATTTCAACTGACAACGAGGTTTACATCGACACCGTCTTTGCATAGAATGCATAGGCATATGATTGCAAGTTCATATATAGTAGATATAAATGTGGAAGATATATCACAGTATGCATGTAACTTCATTACTCAATTAGTTCCCCTTTTACAGTTGCTTTCGTTGCTAGAGAGTGTGGTGTTGACTGAGTTCACAAGCAACAATAAAATGTGGTGTCTTCTTAAAATTAGTGTTGGCTTTACTCGTATGTGAAGGTCAATGGAAGCTTTTTTCTTCGTTGAAGTTCAAAGAACCTTTCGATATACATAGCTCTTTGATACAATGACTTCTTTTTTACTAATAAGTACTTAAACATTGAGACTCGAATACTTTGAAGCCTGTTAGCCTGTTGCTAACTCGGTGGCTATTTTTTCAAGCAATGCTCTTACATTTGCGAATGAGAAAACAGGCATTAAATCATCGAGGGAAAGAATGAAATACTCAGAAACAGACAGACATCAAAATTTAAAGCATAATTCTGCTCTAAATAAAATTTTAGCTATAAAATCTCACCAATGCGATCTTTGATGTTTCATTATTCAAGGCGAGAAAAAAATGTTAAAGACTTCCGATATTCATACGCAAAACGTATATATTTCTAGTGAGTGGAGATTAGTTAAAATTGTAGACAGTCCGTATTCACTGCAGGTCGTAAAGGCATAGATATCTTGCCCTATGTGAGTCGTCCATTAAATAAAAATTTAAAAAGATAAAAAAAAACAGTGCTCGAAAATCACCGTGTTGGCATCAGAGAGATAACAGAGAATCTCAACGTCTCTTACGAATCGACGCAACATATTTTAGTTAATATTTAAATATTTTCTAGACTCAAACCAAAACTGAATCTCTTTCAAAAAATAACGTCGACAAGATGACGCAAAAGGGTTGCGTAGCTGAGCCCCAACATTCATCAAGGCATCACAACTGTTGACAAGACGTGGGTTTAGGAATATAACGTCAAAACTGTCCGACAATCTAGCGACTGGCACTTCAAAAATTAGCTAAAACCGCAAGTATCTGAAGGCACTGAAGGCCATTCAAGCCGAGGCTTATAACGAGTGCAGGGTTTGTCTGGAAAGTAATAGGACTGATTTTCTCTCCTCGCGACTGTACTTCGGAATGTGCGCGCACCGACTGGATTCGATAGAGGGCGTAAGACTAACGAACGAGCGGCTGGTCAATTGTCTCCGAGCAACTGGAGAGTCGAGCATACATTTTCGCGCGACGTGTTTCTGTGAGTGGCGCAAGTCGAAAATGCAGCGTTCGTTGGAGCAGAGGTACGCGATTAAATTCTGTGGGAAACTCGGTAAATGTAGCAGACGTTTGTTATGATCAAGCAGGATTGTCCAGATTTTGCTTTAGAAGTGGTGTGTTTCCGTGGCACTACATTTTTTGGAGGGCCAGAAAGTGTTCACTGATGAATGAGCAAATCCAAAGTTAAAACGATGCTTATCGTCTTTTTTGACATCAAAGGCATCGTCCACCATGAATTTGTTCCTCCTGGACAAACAGTGAACGCATGGTTTTACGTGGAAATCTTCAAAAGACTCAAACGAAGGGTCAAGCGGGTCCGATAAGACATCGCAGGCGATTAGAAGTTCCCCCACGACAACGCACCGGCCTTTCTAGTGAACAGCTACCTAACCAACTCCGGCATTCCAACGCTTCTACAGCCGCCCTACAGCTCAGATATGGCCACGAAGGGGCCAACTCCCAAGTCTAGCTTTTAGTTTCCTTTTATCCTTATTCCTTATATGACTTGGTACCAAGATGATATTAACAGATGAGGGTCTAGTTATTGCCCGTTTGCATAACCTTACGTATTGAGACTTAGTATTGGCGCTACTGATAGCCTTTATTAACTTTGGCTGCCCACTAGAACTGCATTTGCTGGTTAGAGCAGAAACCCACTTGGCGTCTTCTGTTATGCTAATAACTTCGGGCTGTAAGACTGAAATGTAGTCATTTACTTTGAAGCTAACTTCCGTGTTTGGATTGTAGGTGGTTGTATGGTAGATCGTTTTAGAAGCACTATGCGCAACTTGTAACCTCAATCAAGGGACACTGACTGCCTAAGGATACGCCTTCATTTGTACAACTGCGCCGGTACTGTAAGTCTGAAGAAGCCCAGCTGGCCTCTTTCATTTTTTGTCAGCTCTTCGTTCTTTTCAGATCTGAGACGCACAGTACTCTGAGTAGTTTTTCTCAGAAAAGTATATGTTTAGAGAAACCTGAATCATCAAACGGGAAAATTACTTAAAATGAAATCTTGATACTTTACTACAGTTTCGTGTAAATTTCAATGCTCAGAGAACTGAATTCTATAGAATTGTTCGCAAAATGGAAGCAGCGCCTATCCGATTAGTACTGAGATACATAGGCACAGTAACCCCCCTTTTAAACGAACTTAGAAAGTGGCAAAATGATTAGTTGCTTTAACTGATGCTCTTTGGATTGCATAAACATTCATACGAGATCAAAAGACAAATATTACAAAAAAAAACTATATGTAAAAGGTGATCCAAGTAGAGGTACTTTTTCAATAGCCTTTGCTAACAGATCATGCGTGAATCGTGTCAAGCTGTCATGTTACTTTTGTTCAGCATTGCTTGGCATTTCAACTTGGAAAGACTTACGAAAATTGGACTCAATGGATAGACCATCTTACTCGTAGCCACGGCCAACATTTGAAAGAGATAATCCTCAAACAATAAGTGTCAAAGAATGTTCTTTCGAAGGATAATAAATATTTTCCATAGAATTTGAAGTTTCTGTCATTTTTTTTTTTTTTTTTTTTTGTTTTTGAAAAAGTAGGGACTTTTGTATTTACAATATATTGAGAAGCTGAGTTGATTAGGCAATGTCCGTCTGTCTAGTCCTCCGTTTTAATGATATTGATCTGAAATTTTTCACACGTGCTTTTCTCCTAAAGTATCTGTTTGTCGGAATCGCCGATATCGGAACACTGTAGAATACTACTGTGGGCAAAAAATAGTAAGACTTTTAATTTAAATTTTTTTTAACTTTTTTTTTTTAGGTTGGTGTAACTGTCAGTGGCATCTGTCCATTTTGAAAGATCATTTGGACCTGAGAAAAGTGAAAAGCTCGACCGTATATCGTGGCAAAGGTGAGCCGAAGCCGAAAACACCACATCAAAGCAGGTCAAAAATCAAGGTTATGTTGATACTTTTCTTCGATTGTCGAAGAGTGGTGCACTCCGAATTCCTTCCGAGCGGCCAAATAGTCAACAGGGAATAGTACTACCGAGTGTCATGCGTAGGTTGCGAGAAGCTATTCAAAAAAGAAGCCGGAATTATGGCCGCCAGAACTCTTGGTTTTTGTACCACAAGCCCAACTTTTGTCGGTCGAATTAATTATCGAAGTAACACTGTGCTCAGAATGAATGCATACATTCTGGCCATCAATAACTCAACACAATGCAACTAAGAGTGAAAATAATTAATTATTGAAGAGACGGAAATTCGTTTGCAAGCGGCCGCATGCCAACACACCTGGACCAAAGGTTGCAGAATTACACTGCGCTTCCGGGGCAAATGAATTTGCATGCTTGAATGTATGTGTGCAGGTGTGTGTGTGCTTGTGGTTATCGGTTTGCCGAATGTCTGTCTAACGGTTGTCTATTGAAATTTTTGCGCCTGTTAATGTTGCAACAAATGTGTAACCACCGTTAACTATGCAACAACGGCGACAACGCCAGCCCAACAACAATCCGTGTAATGCATGCATTTTTCATGCTAAATTGCAATTGTTTGCCAGCGCAAATGGCCGTTGTGCATTCGAAATGCAATGCGATTGATTTTTAATAGCGATTTTCCGTAGGCTGGCCACACCAACTCAGCGCTAGCGCATGCCCCAGGCGAGTCGTGGCAGTTCGGGGTTGTGCTGCGTTGCGGGACAAGCACTGAGGGGCAGTAAGTCGCAGTGTTTGTTGAAAAAATCGCATATCCGTGCAGTATTTTAGCAACCTTAATGCCCTAACTCAATTTTTTATGCCAACACACACACACACACTCGCATGCATACATTCAAACAAGCGTTGCTTTGCAGCGTGGCAAAACTGCAAGCTTCACGCTGCTGCTGTTCGTTTTGTTGTTGTAACATATCAAATATCACGGTGTTAATTGCAAAGCTATGCACTAAACACACATTCGTGCACACGCATATTTACTTAAATCCCGTTATGCATTATTAATGCAAATTAAGCGCGATTTCCATGTTCAGTTTGTGGTTGCGACGCCAAAGAGATTTTCAGCGATTTTTCCCACAGATTTTTTTTTAGTGCACACAATTTTGGCAATTTTTTTTGTGGAACTTTTTTTCGACGATTTTTTTTTGTGAAGCAAGTAAGAGTTATTCCCTTTTATTTGTATTTTTATACCCTTTACAGTGTACGAGGTATGACAATTAAGTAATGAGACTGATTCCATAAAAACCGTATATTTGAAAATTATTCTACAACTCTGCCATCCTCTTCGCAGTAGTCCCCTTGGGCAGCTATACAGCGATTCTAGCGCGTTTTCCATGCTTCGTAACATTTCTGGAACGCTAAGACTGGGATGTCTGCGAGTACCCTCGTCACGGCCGCCTGCATGTCCGTAATCGACTCAAAATGGCTTCCTTTGACCATCGATTTTGTTTTAGGAAGCAAAAAAAAAGACACATGGTGACATGTTGGGCGGATAAGGCGGCTGTTGCAACACGGCGATCCCTTTAGAGGCCAAATACTGGGACACGCTGAGGGCGGTGTGGCACGGCGCGTTATCGTGATGAAGGATCCAGTTACGAGCGATGTCTGGGCGCACCCTGTTGACTCGTTTTCGCAATCTTTCGAGTAGTTGGCAATAGTAGACTTGATTCACAGTTTTCCCCGGTGAAACGAATTCCTTGTGGACGATTCCACGGCTATCAAAAAAGGCAATAATCATCGTTTTCACCTTCGACTTGCTCATGCGAGCTTTTTAAGGGCGGGGGGCACGCGGAGACAACCATTGTGAGCTTGGGCACGACTAAGAGCACTATCACCATACACTCTTACAATTTTAGCGTACGTTTCCGAAACTGTTTCGCCAAATCTGGCGCAAAATTTTATCGCGACGCGTTGCTCTTGATTTCGTTTTTCCATTTTCGTGACGAGCACTACAAACACCCGTTTACTCAACTTGACGCAGCAGGCGAACTTAGGGATGCCGAAAAAAGATAAAGGGAATTTCAAGGTCACAGGTTTACCACAAGCGCGGCAATAAAATCAGTCTCATTACTTAATTGTCAAATTTCGTATAACAAGTTTGCCACGAAGTTTGTGGAGCGAAGGAAATGCCGTAGACTTTATGAAATTTTACGCGCATCCTCTTCTCTCCAATAAGCTGCTCATCTGATAGAATCGCTGATATCGGATCACTAGAGTATATAACTGCCACCCAAACTAATTGAACAAACTCAAGCTCCTGTAGGGACATATTGTTTATTTTACGAGATATCTTTATGAATTTAGCGTGGCTTATTATGCAAGAGATTTATTCCTCATTTCTTCTTTTTTAATGGCGTAGACACCGCTTACACGGTTATAGCCAAATAACCGAGTTAACAACAGCGCGCCAGTCGGTCTTTATTTTCACAGTTCGGGACCAATTGGAGATTCCAAGTGTAGGCAGATCTTTTCAAAAGAGTGAAGCTCTTCCTTTTTCTCTCAGAGTTGGCGTATTTTCATCCATACGGAATACATGACGCAGCCAGCGTTACCGCTGTCTCTTAATTCGCTGATTTATGTCAATGCTGTCGTATATCTCGAACAGCTTATCGTTCTAATACCAAAGAACCATAAATCTTCCACAGGACCTTTCTCTCGATAACTCGTAACTTCGACTTATCAGATTTTGTCATCGTCCATGCCTCTGTACCACATAGTAGGGCGGAAATGATGATTGGCAGCCCTGTTTCGGGCTCAATTAGCACTGGCTGCGGCATTTTGATGCACTACTCGTAGACCTTTTATGTTTGCTATCACGTTTCACCTTCTCTTTCAAATCATTCTGAGGTTTCGATGAAGCTACTTATATCTGATAGGCTTTTAGTAGAAATCCAGTCAAGGTTTGGTGCTTGATGGATTCCAAGTGTTCTGTGTCGGATCTGTAATATTGCTGAGCATTCACAAAGAAAGTAGAAAATTGTTTCCTTATTTCCAGCTATTTCGCAGCCAATGCAGATATTGTTATAGGGCATACCCATTTTGGACGCATGTTCTCCAAATGGCCTGTGTCTTGTTATGGTAGCTGTTACCCTGTCGATTTTTTTCTATACCTATTTAGCAAGTCGTTAGTTCTTTTCTTGTCATATGTTGGCCATAGTTATTTCGTTATATTAAATTTTTTTATGTTTTTCCATCTGTTATTTGCAACTTGTTGAAATTGCTTATTGATCTCTCTTTTGACCGATCCTAGCGGGCTTGGTATTAGCTCTGCCTCGGACTCGTTAAGGAAAGCTCCTGCCTTTTCGTTACCGAAAATGTGGCCGATAACCCAGATCAAGTCTAGGTGGAGCTTATCTTTTATTGAGATCAGTGCTTTCTTGCAATAGTGGACTTTGCTGGAATTTGTCATAAGCGAAGATAATGCCAGGAGCGCCGCCTAGCTATCTGTAAATATTGCTGCTTTACGTATCCTCTCGTGGTTTTCCAAAAGAGCTTCACAGGCTTTTTCTATGCCCACTACTTCTGCTTGAAAGATGCTAGCCGAGTTCGGAGGTCGGATAGAGAGAAATGTCCAGATCATCGGAAAATATTCCCGTGCCTACTCCCCAGTCCATTTTGTACCCATCGGTATAGACTGAGATGGTATCTTCCTCCCCTATTCGGCCTCTTCTCCATTCTCGTCTAGAAAGTCCAGCATTGGGATAATGTAGTATGATTTATTAACGCTGAGTTGGTTTAGGATATTACTATGTATGTATGTCCACAGTTCTGCTGATTCTAACCACCCAATTCTTTTATTCTTATTGTGGAACATGCTGCTATTTTGTGAATAAAGATGTCTATGTGTAGTTAATGCAGGACTTGTAGAGTTTGGTTTTTATTCGTCGAGAGAAAACTTTACTTCTCAATTGCCTACTCAGTCCCAAGTAACACCCATTGGCTAAAGTTAATCTGCGTTGGATTTCATGGCTGACGTTTCTGTTAGTGTTAATGCTGGTTCCAAGATAGATGAAGTTATCTTCGACTTCGAAGTTATGACTGTCAGCAGTGGCTCGGGACGACTGTTCGTTTGATGACAGGAGATATTTTGTCTTGCCCTCGTTCACTACCAGACCCATTTGCTTGGTTCCCTTATCCAGTCTGGAGAAATCGTATACCAGCAGCAGCCGCACGATAGGGAGCCGACTTGTCTGAAACCTCGTTAGGTATCGAACAGCTCGAGGAAGTCCTTCCCGATCCGGACGAGGCTTTTGGTATTGTGCAACGTCAATTTACACAGCCGTATTAGTTTTACCGGAATACCAAATTCAGACAACGCGGCATAAAGACTTTTTTTTCAAGATTTGGCGGATGGTGAATATCTGGTACGGTTGTTGACTTTAATCTTTCACACATTACGCTTGATAGAACCTTGTATGCGATGTTGAGAAGGCTTGTCTCAGGGTAGTTGGCGCCGATTGTGGGATCTCCCTTTTTGTGGATTGGGCAGAGCGCATTTAAATTCCAATCATCGGCCATACTTTCGTCCAACCATATACTACAAGGAAATTGTTGCATGTTCCTTATCAGTTCTTCGCCGCCGTTTTTGAATAGCTCGACCGGCAATCCATCGGCCACCGCCGGTTTATTGTTCTTCAGACGGGTAATTGCTATTCGAACTTCTTCATGGTCGGGCAATGGAACATCTGCTTCATCGTCATCGTGTGCCATTCAGCCAGAATTGAAGTGTCCCCTCCATAATTTTAGTAGGATCTGGGCATCGTTTACCGGATCACCTCTGGGGGTTCTACAAGAGTATGCTCCGGTCTTAAAACCTTCTGTTAATCACCGCATCTTTTCGTAAAACTCCTGTCGGCCAGCTTGTCAAGCTCTTTATACTCACGTATTTCGGCCTTTCCTTTTTTTGTCAGCAAATGCGTCTCGCTTTCTTCTTCAACATGTCATACAAACTGTACGATGAAAATCACACACTATCTCCGAATAAATTGTTCAGATCGTACATTTATAGCATATACATACATAGCTGTCATACAAATGGACCGATGACAATCAAAACAACGCTTTTGTACTATAAGAAATGCACTTGTGAAGGGCATTATAGTTTCGGTTCAGCCAAAGTAAATTCGTTTTATTTGTATGTAAACTACGTTTTTGAGATCGACACCCTGTTTTTGTTGGCGCTTGTTAGAAAAATGTTAAAGCGAAAGCATAAAGAAACGCTTAATAGGTTTTTAATATCATAATTGCTATACATAACTACATACATATGTTTGACAATATAAGAATCACTTAAATTATGCATTTTAATGCAATCGCTGTTTTATTTTTTTACACCACTGTATAATGCATGTGCTTTTCACACTAATGCAGCGGAAGTTGGAAAAAAAACCACGTGAAGTGCCTACAGACACTCACACATACTTGTGTGGATATGCACTAAATTGTAGAAAGAATTAAGCAAAATTATTTAACGGTATTTTTTCGGATTTCCCAAAGTGTTAAATGTTATTTTTATTAACGAAAATTCCATTTGTGTTGGCGCGCGGCAGCGCTTAGCGCATATTTTCATTAAGTAATGGATTATATTTGTAGCTCAAAAATTCGTTTGTCATTCGAAATAAAAATAAATAAATGCAATGTGCGCAAATATGTTTTTAAAGAGCTTTTTTTCCAAAAGTTGCAAAAATTGTATCAAAATCATTTTGAAAAAAAAAATTCTAAAAAAAAAGTTTTTTTTTTGGAAAAATTAGTATTATTAGCGGAGTGTTGTTGTGTAATTAGTAAATTGTGTGCGCATAAATATTTATTATTTTCAATCCATTACTTCTAATCAAAAATGTATGTAATACATGTTTCCGCACATTTATGATTTTCATTCTAATAACAACAACAAAAGCTTTTTTAGATGAATTTCTATTTGTGGGAAATTGTTTAACAATTATTGAAACACTGTTTATGGTCGAGCGAGATGTCGAAATCGACGTCACCGTTAGGAATGCAGACAACAGTTATAGCAGCTGAATTTAAAGAAAAAGGCTCGTTTCTTATGTCTAATCTAGAAAAGTATAAAGTTACTCGGGTCTCACTTAGCAACTTGAGCTATTCGTCTACTGTTGTTGTTTTAGTTGCCTGGAGAAAAGTGCAAAAGCAGGGGTAGGTACAGGAAAGGGACTGTTTTGATGGGATCGGTCGGACCAAAGAAGTGTTAGGGATACACCAAAGGGGTAGTTAGTGCCATGAGGGGACTCTTTTTTATTAACCACGAGATATGTTTGACATATAAGGGTCGATTCTGGATAAGTTAGTGTTTCATCTACTACAGTATCCAGAACGAAGTTACGAAAGAGTCACCCTAATTCCACACGACAACTTGAGTTCACGTTCTACGATGGGTGGTGTTACGTTGTTGTTGTTGTAGCGGGTCCGTTCCGGTTACGTAGACCCACTGTCGTGGTGGTTTTTACGTCTTCAAGGTCGACATTCTCTAGGTGAGGGTCAATGAAAGTGACTCCTTTCTACTCTGTGAATTACATATAGGACACGTCTGTGGTTAATTGCTTCTATAATTTCGACAGTTCTGTAGTTCGTCGACGTATTGTAGGAACGTTCTGTTGAAGTTCATAAGAGGCGACTCCGCTTCAAGTAGATGGTTACAAGGACGATTTGTAGGAAATATTCTAACATAAATTGTTTGGGAGTTCGTTAAGCTCCTTAACAGAAAGTGTGGACTCACTATGTAGATGTTTTAAAGGAGACATCAAAAGACATCCCATAATAATTCGAAATACGGTGTTCTGACATGTCTACATCTTCTTCAGCTGCGTCCTACTTCAATCAGACGATCATAATTGAGCTAGCTGTGGTGATTTTTGATTGCCTTGCCAGCAACGTTTCTTTATCCTTTCCCCAGTGCTATCGGCTAACTACTTGAGAATCTTATTGCGGCTCTGTGCTTTGGTAATGATAGCGATCGTATGTGAAGTGAAAAAATATAATGGATTCCAGTGCCCGACGTCAATATCGTGCAATTAGTTATCCGCATATGAGATCCTTTGGTGGTTGAGAGACTTACAAGATGTATGAATTAAAGAGAAGTGCGAAGAGGACCCCATCCTGCTACCCAACTGTTTAATTATTATTAGCTTAGAATTTTGAGCTCTCCCTTCGGCCCTCTAGAAGCGTGGATTCTTCAATATCTACTAATAGCATTGTGTGATTGTCAGTGTCAAATGCTTTTGAAAAATTCAATGCTACATATATTGTCCTCTCATATTCTAATTTTTGATTGAGGCCATGAATTGTCAGTGAGTTTATGTCGCTAAATACTGTGATGTGGCTACGCATTTCGCAGAAACCATGTTGGTGTCAAATAGTGTGTGAAGATAGGCGCCTTAAGAGGCTAGGAAAAGAAGAGTTGATAGGTTTTAGTAGTGGGACCATTCTTCCGACTTTCCACATATCGAGTATGCGAATACTGGTCAGAAACAAGTTGAGTTCATTGGGGGAAATACTTTACTCCCGTTGAGCTTAGGTGCTTGAGCATCCACATGTTTATTCCGTCTACTGTTACAATCTCCACCGAACCCTCTCTAGCACCTGAATATAAGGTAGATCGAATGTAAGTGGAATGAGAAATAGGACAAAAAGAAACCTGAGAGAGTCAATTCAGATGCATTTTTCAAAATTAAAAAATCAATATTTTTCTGATTGCAATAATTCACAATGAAGCATGGTTTGGAATTCGATACTGTCAAATTTGACGCTCACAATAATTCGTTCCCATTACAGTCGGCTCGACAGCATTCCTACAACTTACTTCAGGCATGTTTTTTGCCGCTAAAACAGCAACAACGGAATCAATACTTCGTTCCCACTACAGACAGGTCGGCGTAACCGGAGCGGAGCCGGACTTTTATTTGATTGAGCAACTCGAAATTTATTCAGCGATGTTTTGTGTCGCTACAACAACAACAACAACAGCCAAATCAAGTCGAAATTGGTTTTAATAACGAGATACTTTTGGTTATGCCTCTATATGGTGAGAAACTGAAAGGTATATTAGTCATCAAATCGAATATGAAATTAAAAAAAAAAATCCCATTTTACCAACGAACAGGTCAGGAAATAGTAAATACCTATGAGTCCCTTGTATGTATTCAAAAGCAGATCCAACAATCCTTCTTTAAGCTATTAATGTAAGCTTATAAACATTTTTGAGAACGATCTTTTCTCAATTTATTATATTAAAGAGTTTCGACCACTCGAAAATATAAATATTTTTTTTTAGTTTCACCTCAATTAGTGAAACACCAACATCCAAACATAATTTATTTCACTTAAAACGTTTTCATTAAAAAAAAAACACCTCCCCATTTTATTTAAGCCTCAGGGAGTGTGTGTACGTGTGTATGAGTATGTGTGAGTACTACTAACACTTACCAAATGCCTTGCTTAGTCCATGTTTGGCCATCAAACTCTTATTGCGCGAATTTTCAATTAGACTGATGCAGTTTTGCGCAGAGCAGCGACGTTTCACCGCGCACTCGACGCCAATATTTGCCATGAAAGCCTACAAAACAACCAAAAACAAACAACAATTAAAAAAAAAGGAAAATACTCGAATATAGCTGTGAAAAAAATACGAAGAGTCAAATGCAATTATAAAAGATGCACGGCGTGTGTAAAGGGTAAAAAATATGTCGCCAAAACAGCCGCGCTCATCTATAGTAACTAAGGGAAATGTACATAGCGAGATTTATTTTTTAGTTTTTTTCTAATTGTTTGCGTTTTATTTGCTGTGTGAAGTACTATCGCTAAGGCAGCGGAGGATGAGTACACATTTTGTGAAAATAACGGTACAGGTCATCAGCCAGGTCACAACAGGCCAATTTTTTTTTATTATCGCGGAGATGGAGAGTCAAATACTTTACGTCTCACTGCTCAAGATATTAGAGTTAAGCCCACTTTTAAAAATTGAACGTAACGGGAGTGAAACCGAATTTTTATCGAGCAATGGAATAAGAACTCGACACCATTTCGCAATTTTCAAAAAGTATTTTGAACTATTAAGCATTTTTAGATATCCCACAATTGGAAATTGGTCAACTTTAGCATGTGAGAGCGAAATGGTTAGTACAAATCCAAAACTGGAGAAATTTTACTATCCACCACTTAAATTTTAGTTAAGCCTACCTCAAACAGTTTACAGGATTCACTGTCCGTCAAACCCATTTGCAAATATTTTCCAAAACTTTTCACAAATTCACATAACGTCTCGCAAAGCTGCGTCTCCTTACGTTGAGCGATGGTTTGTAAGCAGGGCAATAAACGTACAGCATACCATTTAATATTACGTTCCCTTATTTGCGGGGCATAGTAGGCAAATAAGTTCAAACAGATCCGCAACGAGCTGAAATGTAAACAAGCAAAAGCGCCAATAAGCTTATTTAATTTTATGGTGATAAGAAATGCACAAACCGTTGGTTGCCATTGCGCTTTATTTCGCCGTATAAATCCATTAGTATGCGACTGACACGTGTTTTTTCCAGCGCACGAAATATGCGATTCAGATTTTCTTCCGCATTCATGCGCACCACAGGATCCAGATCCTCACAAAACAGCAGCAACACGGTAGTCGCCGTATTAATGTGGGTGGCATAATTTATGTGGCCTGCCAGTCCCGTCGACATAATGCACTCGGCAATATGTTGGAAGTACGTAATCTTCTCTTTTTGACTAAAATGATGTTAAGCTGGTCAAATTTGTGGCAAATGCATTTTATTGCATGAAACTCACCTGCATTCCGTGTTGCGTAGCTGCTCAACATAGGAAGTGAACTGATTCAAAATAGATTTGTCCATATTAATATTTTGCTATTAATACGAACAAAAGCTGCAAGTTTAAGCGTTTAGTAACTAGTTAGTAGGCATTTCTCCACGCTTTAGATAAATTATTTTGCAAATTTACACAAAATTACACAGAAATATTAAGTGAGTAATCTGATAATTGTTGCACACCTTTTCGTATTTTTAAACAACTTTCGCTTTGATCCGGTGGTTCGTAGTGATGCCAGATGACGTGAATTTGCTGATAAACATCAGATGCTACAAAAAAACGTTGGAAAAAGGGATGAAAAATTTAATTCTGCATATATAACAAGCAAAAATACATTTAGTTTATAAATTCTAGTACAATAAAAACAATAATTACCTCGTATTAACATAACTTTTGCAAACTAAACGTAATTGGTGCTTGCTTTAAACAACTTTGGGAATATTTTGAAGAATTTCGGAGTTGCAGGGTTTTCATTACAGCTGATTGGAATGAAAGAGTAATGAAATACATAAACAACAACAGCTGCTGCGAGGAAAAACACAAACAAGAAGTAGCGGATTCATCTAAAATAAATACAATATTGTTCTTGTTTTGAAGATGAAATTGTTGTGTTACAAATTAAATAGTGGGTTAGTTTATAGCGGTTGATAAATATTAGATTAAAAACGCCAACAAAGCTTTTGTAATTTATTTACCTATGTAATCTTTCAAAGGAAAGTGTCAACTTGATGGCCTGCGCTCCTTCACCCCGCAAATGACTGGGGACTATTGCCAGAGTACAGAAAATCAGCAAAATCCTTAAGTCGTTAGCCGGCAGTTTAGGTAAAAGCGCATAGCTGGCAATATGCAAGGTAATCGGATGGCCGGTCATCAAATATTTACCGCCGTAGTTCGTAAAGATCGTGTTTGCAGTTGTCAGCTTGAAGCCGCCTCCCAGGAGCATTAAGAGGTCACCTGTTGTTGTTCTCAAACATTTTACTACAAGGCAACAAACTTTAGTCACGTACTGACCGGCATGGAGCGATTTACGTCTTCATCGACTTCCTGCCGCCGAGTAGCGTACTTGGAGTTACACCACAGTGTTACTCAGAGAATTTAGAGTTACTATTGCGCAACTGCGTTTTGGACACTGTATCACTTATCCAGAATTGATTCATATATGTGTACGTCCTATGTGCAATAGGTTCCCGTATGACTGTAACCAGCTCTTTGCATGCT
The DNA here is from genome assembly GCA_037783105.1 of Bactrocera zonata. Lineage (NCBI taxonomy): Eukaryota > Metazoa > Arthropoda > Insecta > Diptera > Tephritidae > Bactrocera > Bactrocera zonata. The sequence continues at coordinate 696,559 of JBAWJQ010005982.1, read as the reverse complement.
CAATCAAAAACAGAATCTTTGCTGGGCGGACGGTTAGAAAACTTCGATTACAACCAACTTGAATCTTACAACCCAATCGGGGATTAGATAACCACAACAACAGAAAAGTACCATATAAGACTAATGTGAGTAATACTCGATAAAAAAAAGTTTACTTACCGCAGCTAGTACATTTATAATTAATTTCAGAGATTCTTGGACCGTTGAAAGATGTTTTACAGAAAAAAAGGATTATCGGTGAGGGGTAATCTGCAATGAAAACTCTGTAAGTAGATATAATAGAGCACATATCTCCATTATATTGCATCCATTATATATTACAAATATTTATTTGTAGCAGATGTCAATTCGTGAAAAGCAGTGCATCATCAATTTAATACAATTCACTTAAATGTATGTCCCCTATTGGCTGAAAGACTGTAGGAAGTGTCTTTACTGAGGCCACAGAGTCTGTTGAAATTCTTGTCGAGTGCGTGCAAACAAGAGAGCCGCCTCATGGACCCATCCTAACGCGGATTAGGTACCCGTTACAACAACAACAACAACTTTCTCGTGGAGAACGAAATTACTTTATCTGGAGCCCTATTGTGTATCTGGATTCTTAAATGCATTATATTCGAAATTCGGATCTACTTTATAACTATGCGAAAGTTGTACCACCCTGTGCCAGAATCAATACATACAGTTTTCGTTTTTGCTTTCTACAACTCAAAAGTTCACGAATATTCGAAAATTGGCTTGAAAATCCTAAAATCGAGTTACAGAATAGCCTCCCTTGTATTCCAAAGCATAAAACTGGTCTATGAGTGGATTGTTAGACTAACGGATTAACTTAACCAGTGTAGAATACTGCCCCGTAAATACGCACATAAAAAAATGTGTCTTTTCTTAAAACTATATATGTTTATAAGTTGTATTTTGTTATTGAAATTTCTTTTTTATGATTTTTATATTTTTTACACTTCTTGTTCAACATTTCTTGAGAGTACGTTCTGTATTGTCTTCAATTATTACAATAATTATCATTCTAAGTAGGCGATAATTGCATAATCAGCCTTATTTAGCAAACAATAATCTGTTAAAGTACTATATTCTGGAATACAAAAGTGTTTGTAATATCTACATACATATATACGTTTGTAGATACCATTCATTGTTTCTATTCGTGAAGTAAACACGCCAATTAATTAGTGTGCAATTGGTGTTATTACTTTCAAATGTATGTACTTATTTATGATAATTATTTATAATTATATTTCTTTAATTGCTGTAATAAAACCCTTATAGAATGATAATTTATTTTTAAGGTTTAGGCAGCCTAGAACCTTCAAAAAGGCTTAATTTTAATGGTTTATTCTGGGAAATAAGAAAAAAATCGATTTTTTGTCTTTTAGGCTTAATAAAACATGTATTTGATAAAAAAAAAAAAAAAATTGTTGACATTTCTTAGGGGCTATGAGGCCAATCCTAGGAATAATTTTTTTATTAGGAAGATTTGGTGTTTTTTTGCAAATTTAAACATGCATTTTAAAATCTTAGAACAACCTTACTCTAATCGGTGAATGGGTATAAAATGTTTGATCAAATAGGTATGAGGTATGTTGGACCTTGGTCATACACTTGAGATGTTATACATGCCGTTATTCACTCAGTATTGTTACTATATCTTTATGTACTGTTAAGCAAAGTGTAAATATGATCACAATTTTCCGATACCATCATTCTTCAAAACAACATTCTCAGAGCTATTGCGCATTCTCCTCACGATTTGTCTCTCTATGCACGATTGTGGAATATAAATTTTTATTTTGTTGAATTATTTTATATTAAACTGTTCAAAATACAAGAGCTTCAGACAAACTTATGTATATATATATGTACATGTACATGTACATATATCTTATATATAAAAATGAATCGCAAAATGTGTTGGTAAGCGCATAACTCAGAAACGCCTGAACCTATTTTGCCAATTCTTTTTTTAAAATGTTTGGTGAGGCTCAAGGATGGTTTTTACGGGAAGAAAAATTCGAATAATTGCCGGGAGACCCTTAAAAACAGCCCTTTAATTTTTTCCATACAAACGAATGAATGTTTGTTTATTAGTAACGCTAAGGGAAGGACTGAATCAATCTTGATGAAATTTTAAGAGAATGTTCTGTGTGGATCGGGGAAGGTTTGGAAATAAAAGAACCGTATGCTTTTCCTGAGGAAAAGTCGGAAAATTGGCAAATTCCAAAAAGTTAATTTTTTCAATACAATTTTTTTTTTTAATTTTTTTGTTTTGTTTTTCAATTACATATTTGAATCGTTCAAATTTGGCGTTTGCTTCAAACATTTTTTAAAATTATTCAGTGAAAACGTTATGAGTGTTGCACACAAAGTGATCAATTACAGATTGAAATTTGTAACGATGCCACGAAGTGGTCGCGCTAATATCGGTCGGCGTTCCACCAAGACACATGAACGAGTACTCCCAGGATGCGGTGACATAGTACGTGCAGTATTATGGATCGCGGTCAATCAGCAAGCGATCGTCACGATGTCACAGCACGACTTTTCAAGCAACAGCTTCGGTGGACTATATCTTGAAGCAACGTATATATGGTGCTGTTAGATGCTAGATGTGGATGGTGGTAACACCAGATCAAATTGATGAAATCATTTCTGCGGAAATTCCTGATACAGAGAGAGATCCATTATTATACGAAGTGACCAATATGGTTCATGGACCTTGCGGACACCACAATTCCACTTCGTTTTGTATGTCGGACAATAAAAGCACAAAACAGTATCCACGTGCTTTTTTTCGGAAACACAAACTAGAAATGATGGATATCCACTCTATCGGCATCGTTCACCGGACGACAATGGCAGAACATTCAGCATTCAATTTAGAAGAGTGAATATCGAAGTTGACAACACGTGGATCATACAATATTCACCATTATTGTCTAATTCACATTCAAAAGTTATATCAATGTTGAGTATTGCAGTTTGGTGTAATCGATAAAATACGTTTGTAAGTACGTCACCAAAGGAAGCCACATGGCGGTTATTGGTCTTGAACGATACGGTCGATACGTGAACTGCACTAAAGCGCTTTGTAGGATATTTACTTTTGCAATTCATGATTTTCCGACTGTTGTGCGTCTCGCAGTTAATTTGGAGAATGGCCATACGCTCTTTGGCCTTCAACCCAGGGAATACAGTACAAAAAATTGGAAATGGGTTAATTCCGGTTGATACTTCCGGTGGCTCGATATCAATTCCATTCGCCGGTTATCAATTCACTAAAGATGAACTCATCACGAATGTTCGGACATTGGTCAAATTATCGTAACTACGATTCCTTAAGTGCATGCGCAATGCTAGCTACCAAAAATGCCAATGTTGTTGACTTAAACTGGAGGATTCAAAGTCAAATTCCGGGAGACTTGCGCTCAGACAAATCGATCGATCGTCTTGACAATGAAGGCGACGCCGTGAATTATCCAGTGAAATTTCTAAATTATTTGGAGAGGCTTGGTATGCCACCGCATTATTTGCGTCTCAAAGTTGGATTTGTCATCATTATGTTTCGCAATCTGCAAGCGCCGAAACTGTGTAATGGAATCCGACTAATTGTGATGCAGCCATCGAATGCAAAGGGCAGAACCCTTGATTCAGCAAATTTCTTTGAATTCCAACGTTTTGCCATTTCAGTTCACACATATTCAGTTTCTAGGGAAAATTGCATTTGTGATTACAATCAACAGGACACAAGGATAGTCGATAGAGGTGTATGGCATAAATTTGGAAATGCTTTGTTTTTCACACGGCCAAAGATACGTGGCGTGCTCACAATTTGGAAAACTATCTTCTTTGTACATTTACGCACCGGAACAGAAACCAAAAAATGTTGTTTATCAAGCTGCGTTACATTGAAAAAAAAAAAAGAAATGATAAATTTAACTTTCTTTTCATTTCAAAACACAGAATTTCACGCAGGAAAACGGCTGCGGGGACAGCTAGTATTTGAATAAATATATATACAAAGCTATTTTTAATCAATATTGAAGGTTATGTAATTCCCTGTATTCACAACAATATTTGTTGGACATTTTTTACATATAAATTTTAAAAATGAATTAGAACCATCTGTTTCAAACATATTTTTCATTTTCCATGCCCCCCGAGTTAGTTAAACCTAATTCTCTAAATTGTCGAACTTCCCCTTTCATATCCCAATTTGATCAGTAGGCAAGAGATTTCGAAAAATTTACGTAAAAGTGTGTCTGAGGAGAGATGCCGATAATTTTTCTTTCAGAGAGTATGTCAAGTATCCGTAGTCCCTCAGACTTGAAATAATTGAGCACCATTAACCTATACTCCTAGCTTCTCACGAGCAAAAACATTTCAACTTGAATTTTAAGATCTAAACACTCCATATCAAAAAACACAGTTCTTTAGTCAGTGATATCTCTGAACAAACACGGCTTTCACTATGCATTCATCATTTCAAACTTTGCAAATTTAACAAGAACAAAAACTTTTTACTGCGCTTTAGTCTTCAGCGGATCCAATACTTGGAATCATCGCTGAAATAGAAGAGGAAGCTTGTTACAGAGTGACGAAAGTTATACGCCGAAATTCGAGTCCGGAAAGTAACTCAATACAAACGGACTGGAGCTAGGCTATCCGCCCGAATGACAGGTTCAAACGTAGAACATCTCAAGGACTATGTGATAGTGCACCGGGAACTACAAAAGTTTTACAGATGACAACGTATCGTGATTGGTTTCGTGGCTTCAAACACAACGATTTCGATATTAACGACAGTCCGCGTAAATGAAGATTAAAAATCTTCGAAGACGGTGAACTAGATCCATTGCTGGATGAGGATCTCTATCAAACGCAAGAAGAGTTTTAGTATTGGGAATCACCGGATTAGGCATTTCAAAGCGACTACATGCGCTGGGAATGATTCAGGAAGAAGGAATGTGGGTTCCTTATGATTCGAAACCAAAGGACGTTGAGCGAGTACTGCCCGATAAGCAGTCTAAATACCAGGAGCGGCACCGAAAAGTGATTCTGCTGCATAAGTATGCTCGGTCTCATATTGCCGTTAAAATCTACCTGGAAACGCTTAAATATGAAGTCTTACCCCACCTGCTATATTCCTGATATTGCACCATCGATTATTATTAAATTTTTTCTTTCGATGGCACATGACCCGGCTCAGAAGCAGTTCCACTCACAAGATGCTATCGAAGAATGGATGGATTCTTGGATAGCATCACAAAGTGAACAATTGTGCCGTAAAGCTATTCGAGTTTTTTAGAAAGATGGGAACAAGTTATGACTAACGATGGGCAATACTTCGAAAAATTCATTTGCAATCATTCCCTTACAATAAACTTGCATTTTCATTAAAAACAAAAGCAGCGAGCAGTTATTTTACTTTCTTTTTCTTCTTTATTAGCGTAGGCACTGGTCATATCCGAGTTTATAATTCTTCTTTTTCTTTGTTTGGTGCCAATTGAAGATTCCAAATGTAGCCAGGTCCTACCCCACCTGGTCTTTCCAACGGAGTGGAGATCTTCCTCTGATACTACTGGTGTGTACTCCGTCAAATACATACTTTCAGTGCTGGAGTGTTTTCATCCATTCGCTGAACTATGTCAATGTCGTCGTATATCTCACACAGCTCATCGTTCCATCGAATGTGATATTCACCTTTGTCAATCCGCAAAGGATATCAAATTTTCCTTTCTCTCCAAAGCTCGTAACGTCGACTCATCAGATGTTGTCATCGTCCATGCCTCTGTACCATATACCACTCGAGCCACTCTGTAAGTGTTGTGCGTATGCGGACGACCTTCTTCTTATGGTCGAAGGTTACTCGCGGTCTGAACTAGAGCGGGCGGGAGGAGATCTCTTAGAGATCGTGAAAACTTGGGGTGTAGGTATGAGGGTGGACATATCGAGGGGAAAAAACGATGACAATGCTGCTTAAGGGCAGATTGTCACCGGTTCGTCCACCGATTATCCATGTGAATGGGGTCAGCATCAGATATGTGACGCAAGCCAAATATCTGGGGTTGACCTTGAGCGAATGTGAAGGAGCGACTGTAGGCAAAATACGCCGCATTTTGAGGAGTGACTGGGGTCTCGGACGTCGTGCTGTCCGCACCATATATCGTGGCTTGTTTGTGACCTGTGCCACATATGAAGCTGCTGTATGGTGGGAGGCTGCCACGACTGTCTCGGGGTCTCAAAAACTCCTCTCAATCCAGCGCTGTATGATGCTTACATATTTGAATGTGTGTCGCACCGTCTCAATGGATACGATACAGGTTTTGTTAGGTGCACCCCCTCTTGACCTGATTGTCACACAGCGAGCTGTTGCATTCAGGTTAAGAAGGGGCTTGAGTGTGTCATTGCTGCGTAATGACTGGATTTCCGACGATGATGTGGAGAGGGAGGAATATCTAGGGAGCAAGAGGCTTCTAGATGATAGGGTTAGGTGTAGGTGGCAAGAACATTGGGACAATAGTCCTAACGGCCGAGTGACGTACGAGTACATTTGGGACGTTGGGTTCGTTGAGGACAACCCAGACTTCAGATTTTGTATGAGTCTGGGTTTTCTGCTTACAGTCCATGGACCTCTGAATGCATTTTTGCATTGTACTTGCCCGATGTATTAGGACATTAGGGATCTGGGTGGTATGGGGATTAGCTGGACTGATGGACGATTAGATGTTAGTGGTGTGATCTCCACTAGTCGGAATACCGGATAGTTAGGGTCGTTTGCGCATGAATTTTTTAAGCGGCGAAGGCGGCTAGCTGGGAATTAGGGTTAGTTTTTGTATGATTGGTGGGAGTATGTGACGTATGTATGGGGCCCAATCCCAGTCCTGAGCCGTATGGAAGCTTAACTGGTAGTAGCTTGGGCTACGAGGTCTGACCGGAGACTTAATTATGGTACCACAGGGAGCTGGAGCCCTTGGAGGTAACTCCAACCTGCTCATGTGGACTGGCCCCTCGGCGAGTATCGTGGTGGTTGTGGTTAAAACCCAAATGCGGGAAGAGCTGACTTTGAAGTCAGTTGAATGTGAAGTTGATTGCAACCGGGTGCCGAACCCAAATCACGGCAGAGATTTTAGATGGGCCTCGAATCGGACCAAGGTGGTTAGTGTGTCCACTCCACACTGCCAATTGGTACGGAGCATGCTTAGCATTATCAGGGCGCTGACCAAAGCATTGTTTTGAACCGCTGTGCTTTTGAGTGCCGTGGAGTAAGGCTGTCGTCAACAGGTACCCACGTTAAAAACACCGAACGTTGACCGAACATCGTATAGAATCGAAGAGGTCCTTCCCGATCATGACGGAGTTTTTGGTATTGCTCAACGTCAGTTTACACAGCCGTATTAGTTTTGCGGGGATAATTATTATACGTTAGTTATTCATTATCTCGAATAAACTATCACTTTTAGAACGTAAAATATTTTTTCCTAAACCTCTAAACCGCCTATCCCCATATACATAGAACTGATCGGTATGATAAGCTAGTCGATTTAGCCACGTTCGTCTGCCTGATTCATATGAGAGCCGTATGGACATTATTAACGATAATAATAAGAGTCTGAGTGTACTAAAGAGACAAGCTTAATCATTTTAAATTATTAAATTTTTATTTTAAATTATTTTATTTGACTTTCACATACAAACATACAGGATAAACTATACATTTTACATATATATTTATATATAAGTAATTGTATTTAATTACATAGGTATTTAAAAATGTATTTGTATAGTATTGCTATGTAATCATATGTGCAAACATGAATGCATTTTTTGTATACAAACATATGTTAGGCGCCAAAGAATTCAAAAACCAATAACAGTAATTAAGTATTTATTATATAATTTCATTACATATTTCTTTTCTTGTTTACAAAAAAATTCAAGGAAATTAATATAATCACAGTCCTTTTGTGTTAGATAATGTTAGCGAAAAGACTCGAAAAAATGTGAAAAATAAAATAAATATTTATAGAAAATTGGACAGCAGTGCAAAAGTCTAAGTTCGAAGTTCGTTTCATAAAGAGATTAAGCAAGTAAATCGTTCGGGCGGCATGAGAGAAAGTTAGTGTAAGAGTGAGTTAGAGCGAGCGCGCATAAGAGAGAGTGTGATAGCATGCTTATAAGAGAGTGCGTGAAAGAGTAAGTAGAGAAATAAGCTATATTCCGACTAATTCGTTGTTGTTATTATATTATTTCTGATTTTTTGTTTTTTGCTCTTATTGTTGTTATTGTTTTCGCTTTAGTGTATTACAATAATGCCTTCTTTACGGGTTTTTTCCGTATTTACTTAGAAGCTTACATTTTGGAAAATTGCATACACAATTATTTACAAAGGAAGTTATAAAACTTGGCTTAAATTAAGAAGAAGATAAACGTAATAATTATTATTAATACAACCTAAACCTTAAATCATTGCTAAATTAAATTAGAATATTTTGTAAAAACAAAAAAATACATTTTTAGTGAAGAAAAAAACCAATAAACTAGGAAAATCATGCACACGCACACACCAACAACTGCGTGGACGGGGTTTGGAAACGCCTGCGCATGCGCCAACATGTGTGTTAAGCGCAGTATGAGTTTATTGCGCGAAAGCTTTACCGAAAAGCTTAAATATTCATGAAAGCGTTGCCAGTTTGAGTACAGTTTTAGTATGGTTTGCAGTTAACCGAAATTCGAAAATGTGAAAAAAAATTTTTAAATTTTTTTTAATTATAGAAATTAATTTATTAAATTTTTTTTAATTTTATAATTTCTCTAAATTTTTAAAAATAAATATTTATTGAAATTCGAGAATGAGAAAATTTTTTTTTTTTAATTTGTTTAATTAAAGAAATTAATTTTTTAAATTTTTTTTATTTCTTTAAATTTTTAACATTAAATATTTATCGAAAATCGAAATGAAATTTTTTTTTAATTTGTTTAATTAAAGAAATTAATTTTTTTCCTTTTTTTTATTTTTAATTTCTTTCAATTTTTAAAAATAAATATTTATTATAATGAAAAAAAAATATCTTTTTAAATTTGTTTAATTAAAGAAATTAATTTTTTACATTTTTTTTTATCTTAATTTCTTTCAAAATTTATGAATAAATATTTATCGAAATACGAGAATGTGAAAAAACAATAATTTTTTAATTTTTTAATTTCTTTAAATTTTTATGAACAACTATTTATCGAAATATGAGAATGTGAAAAAAATATTTTTTTAATTTTTTTATTATTTAGTTTTATTTTAGCAGTATTTTTTAACTTTATTTTAATTTTCAAAACTTTTAAAATTAATTTCTTTAATTTTTTAATTAAAAAAAAAACTTTTAAATTTTCCTCAAATTACACTTGCGTGCTTTTTCTCACACTTTGTCTGTGTTTTGAACTTTGTAGCTCTCCTTTTTGTCTCCGCACTTGATTTTTTGCGCGTGTGTGTGTATGTGTATGTGCGAAATAAACTAGAGAGTATGCTTAATATGAATTAATGCTAACATTAGGACAAGACACCTTAAACAATTGTTGTTGTTTTTGTATTTATATATATTTTTTCTTTGTTGTTGGTTTTTCTTTAATTAAAATTTACTCTCTACAACTAAAAACTCAGCTACAATGCGATCGACACTTTACACAAGATCTCCTGTGCGATCCGCCAACCATATGCATATACATACATATGTATATATGTACATATGTACATACATATATAGATACAGTTTTGGATTCATTAAGCAATCCAATTTTGTTTTTCTTTGCTCTTAATTTCATTTCTGTACAATTTCTAGTATCGTAAGTTAGTTGATAAAAAAAAAATAATAGATATTAAATTAATTTGTTGCTCCCAATTTGCTGTTGCAAAAACCCGCAGTGTTTCTATCCACGTTTCGCTTGCAGCACCAACAGCGTCAGTATCAGGAAGCCGACGATCCACGCGAGCGTGCTCAGGAAGCCGGAATACACAGCCATCTCGGTGATCTGCCAGCCGCGCGTCAAAATCGAGCGCAGCGATGTGGTAGCGAGCGTAAGCGGCAGGCAAAGCGAAATGTATCTGTACAGTTGGAGAGCACATAAATAACCGTTAGAGAGCAGATAAGCATAAAACTAACATAAATAACAGTTACAGATAATATTAATAACCGTTAGAGCACATATAATTAACAGTCACAGAGAGATAGTGAGTAAACATGAGAGAGCTAGTGAATAAATATGCGAAAAATCTATAAAAAAAAAAACTCCAACTCACCGCAGCACAATAGGCATGCCTTCGATGGGCCAAATGACGCCCGATAACAGTAATGTTGGATAGAATGAGCCCAACGCCAATTGTATGGCGTTACGTTCCAACTCACATACCGATGAGATGAGGAAGCCAAAGCACATGCCGCACATACCCTGCAACAGTGTCAGCACGATCACCCAGAAGAGTTCGCCATTATTTGTTACACCGAAGACGACCAACATGAAGATAAGCACGAGCGTTGTTTGCCCACACATCACGACGAATTGTGTGATGACGTGCGAGAAGAGGATCTCACTGGGTGAGACGCCGGCGACCCAAGAGCGGTCAAGTAAACCCTGAAAGTATTTAGAAAAGTTAAAGTTAAAGCGGTCTGTAAGAACAAAGAGAAATTAATTTTTTTTTTTTTTTTAAATTTGGGAAGTTTTTGGAAAATCATATATTTGTCACCGTAAAAGGATTGGAATTCTTACTCAATCTACTACTCAGCCAAAAAGATTTAAAGAAGTCAGTTCAACGAAGCACAGAGCTTGAATTAGGCGCAAATAGTAAATTTAAACATTGAACCTGTGTCCATCCCTACATATTTAATGCCCGAATTAAAGGCTCTTTCAATTCAAAAAGTTCAGGTTTCCTTGGCTAATCGGCCAATATAAGTCCACACTTTCATCAAAGTAAAAAGATTTAACAGAGTTTGTATTACGATCAAATTTTTCATTCGTGTGACTGAATACGAAGCAGGTTCGTTCGAGAATGGCATAACACTGAATTGATACATCAACGGTTTTCTTAAGACCTGCAATTAGAGCAACTTTTCCGCTTAGCATTTTGAAAACATTTCCAATATCAATCGATTTCTTGACTTAGTCTTTCTCAGTGATAATTTAAAATTTAGGTTTCTTGATGGATTCTCTTCAATTACCCCAGCCACCATCCATCATTCCCCGCTAGCGTTTGAGGTGGATACTTACCTTTTCGCTCCTGTAAAACCTATTGATGGGCTTGGTTTTAATTTTGCATTTTGTGATTTTGAACGACTCAACAATCAGCTCTTGGAAATTAAATGGGATGATTTACTTTCGGGGCTAGATACAGCTAATAGTTTCTCCATTTTTAAGAAATCAATTCAGGAATTCTGTCATTATAATATCCCGCTAAAACACATACAACCATATAAGTTGCCTTGGTACACTAAGGACCTGAAACGTCTAAAAAATCTCAGAAATAAATACTATAGAAAATTCTCTTCAACTAAATCTCATGTTTCCTTTGTTCAATATCAGCACTACACAAAACTGTTTAATGAATTGGATAAGTCTCTCTATAAAAGGTTTATTAATAATACGGAGTCTACAATCAAGTCGAACTCTAAGTTCTTTTGGAACTTTGTAAAATCTAGAAGAGGGTGTTCGGCCATTCCTTCTGCTTTACGCTGGGGAGATAAGTCGGCATACACTCCGGTCGAAATCTCCAACTTGTTCGCTGAATTTTTCAAATCGAACTATGTTCAAGAGGATCCTGGTACTAGTTCCACTTTTTCAGCTAATGACTTCCCGTCCATAAATTTTGGCTCACTGTGTCTTTCACAGGATGATATTGCCAAGGCTATCGGTGATATTAAGTCTTCTACCAAATTGGATTTGGATGGGCTTCCGCCCGTACTAATAAAAAACTGTACTGCCTTAGTATATCCTCTCATGCTTATCTTCAATAAGTCTCTCTCCTCCGGGAATTTTATTTCTGACTGGAAATTGACATGCATTACCCCCATACTTAAAGGTGGTAGAAAGGACGTTATCTCCAATTACAGGCCTATTTCTAAACTGTCTACTATTTCAAAAATTTTTGAGTGTTCTGTTAAAAATAAATTATTTTTTGCAGTAAAATCAATAATTAATGTCAATCAGCATGGGTTTGTCTCTGGGCGCTCCACTGTGTCAAACTTAGCAGTTTTTAGCGACTATTGCATGTCTACATTCTCCGCTGGATTTCAGGTAGATTGTGTCTACACAGATTTCTCTAAAGCCTTTGATAAAGTATCACACAATATTCTAATTAAAAAATTATCATCTCTAGGATTTCACTCGGTCTTCTTGCAGTGGATTAAATCATATCTGCAAAACAGACGATGCGTTGTCAGTGTCGATGGAGTGTCATCTGATTCATTCATTGCGTCTTCGGGAGTCCCACAAGGAAGCGTCTTGGGTCCACTTCTCTTTGTGCTGTTTATCAATGACATTTCCTGTTGCTTCTCTTTCGCTAACTATCTGTTATATGCAGATGACCTAAAAATTTTTGCAATAATCAAAAACACACAAGATGTACTCAAACTTCAATGTGATATTGATACTTTTCATAATTGGTGCCTGAAATCGAAGCTTTTTCTGAACCTCGATAAATGCTCTCAGATCTCTTATGGTAGGGGACGTAGCATCATATCTTCAAGTTACAATATTTCTAATTACGTCCTAAAATGTGTTACTGAAATCAAAGATCTTGGGGTAATCTTTGACAACAGATTTTCTTTCAGTAATCACATCAACTATATCACTTCAAAAGCATTTTCTGTACTCGGCTTTGTCCGTCGAAATTCTACAAATTTTTCCGACCCCTACACGTTAAAATTACTGTACACATGTTTTGTGCGGTCCATTTTGGAGTATGCAGTGTTTATTTGGAGACCATATTGCATTTCGTCAATTAACAGGATCGAGCGTGTTCAAAAGATCTTTCTTAAATACGCTCTCCGCTCCTTAAAGTTTGTTGACCCAATACCATCGTATACATCGCGTTTATTGCTGTTACATCTTAAATTATTGGATAATCGAAGGTCCGTTCTCTCCCTTTCATTTGTCTTCAATGTAATTAACGGAGGTATTGACTGTCCCTATTTATTAGCGAAACTTAACTTCAATACTCCCCAGCGTTGTCTCAGGTCCATTTCCCCATTTTATTACAAAAAGGAAAGCACTAATTTTGCTGAATATGCTCCCCTCAAGAGGGCTATGCGTGAGTTTAACTCGATTTCCGAGAAAGTTCTTCTTGATTTCTCTCACACTAAGGATTCCTTCATTAATACCCTCAATTCTGTTTTATAGTTTAAGTTATCTATTCATATTATTGTAATTTTAATTATTCTAGAATTCTAATATGCATCCTAGTTTTCATTAGTCTGTAAGAAATAATGTTCATAGACTTTACTAAATAAATAAATAAATAAATATTTTCATTTTAGAAAGATGTTTAAGGGGGTATTCTAGATAGCGGCTCCGCTTACTGTTAGGTCATGTCGTACGAATGGATATACCAGCCGAGAGAAGCGGAGGAAGAGTAAGACCGCCACTCCGTTGGAAAGACCAGATTGAGCATGACCTGACTACACTTAGAATCGTCAATTGGCGCCAAACAGCGAAAAGAAAGAACGACTGACGCGCTGTTGTAAACTCGGTTATAACCGTACAAACGGTGTCTACACAAATAAAGAAGAAGAAGAAGGTCGGTAGAAAAATGTATAGAAAAGTGATATCTCTTTAATCCTGGTAAGTAAATGTTTTGAGCCCAATTTTGACAAACTATTTACACGAAAAATAAGTAAATAATAGAAGACAATAATTTTAGTTTCTGATATATTGTGAGAAAGTTATTTCGTAAATTCTCCAAATGTAGAGTTATTATCTATGTATTGTTTTTGGTTCACAGACGTGCTGAGGATCCGAACGACGTAACGATAAAAACCAATAATTTTTTTGGCAAAGGAAATCAGCTAAGTTTTATTTTCATTTCACCTACGTCACATCCATTTACATTATGTGCAAAAAGTATGTACTCACCTCAGTGCGTTCGATGATTAAAGCGGATGACGTCAATGCAACAGCCAAGAAGAACACAATGCTATAAATTCCAATGGCAAACAAAATAAATTAATAAAAACGAATAAGACTTTGAATGCCATTAAACAATTAAAAAAGTGAATGAAAAGTTAAACAAAAAAATAAATGTGCGGATTTCCTTTAAAGCGAATACCACCGCCGCTACTTACGTCAATATCACGCCGGGCGCAACGAAATCTGTGAATGATGGATTCATTGTGCCATAAATGGGTTCTCTGAATTGTATTGGCACATCGCCGAGCTTCGGATTGTTGCCGCATTGATCCAGTAAGTCCATGGCGAAAGCACGATAGGCCAGCTGTATGTCACGATTCAGCATAATACCGATTTGCTGATTTGACATATCCAGCCACACTCTGATTTCCGACTGATCAATGGTCTCATCATCCGCATCACGTCCTAAACAACGCAGCAGGGAGGCCAAAAAATTAATGATAATGTGTTTAAGTGCATAGTTATTGAATAAAAATGCATAAGCTTTGAACATACCCAATGCCACACGCGCCACAAAAGCGTCCGTAAAGTTCTCCGTTATATAGACCACACCCCAAGCTTTGCCCACACGCACTGCATCTTTGGCCTCCTCCAAGTCCGTGTAGTATGTCTTTTCCATGGTGTCATTCAGATGGCTTAAATAGCGACAGCCGAGATTCGTGAAGTGACAAGAGTCCTCCCAATGACAGATGTTCTAAGGGTTAAAAATAGAAGTCATTTATTTAGAATTGGCATTCGAAAACTTGCACTATGATGGAACTTGAACTCACTGTGTTGTTCATTTCGCTGTTGACGATAGCCAAATTCAAGCCAGTCGGGTCACGTCCAATTGCCAAACAGAAGAGTATCACCTGCATAACGGGTAAAGCGAAAATGAACAGCATAACGCCGACGTTACGCCACATACGCAGGAAGTTCTTGGTCAACAAAGCCTTCATTTTGCCCTTAGTTGTGACCTGCGTGCGAAATAATTCGAGGGAAAATTTTAGTAAATATTAATTCTTTTTTCGTGTCTGAGACTTGGCTAGGCTTGGCTTGGGTAATGCTTACCTTACACAAGTTCGCACAGCAATCCTGACAGCTCTCTTCATCATTTGGTTTGTTGCGTTTTATTTGGGGCGGATCGTAGGGTTCTTGATTTAACTGTCGGTGCAAAAATAGTGGTTTTGGTTTTTCGGTTTTTGATATTTTAGTGATATATTTTTTAGTGATGTAAAGGAAATGAGATGATATCAATTTTTGCTTTTTAAAAAATTGTTTTAGGAAAACTAAGGCTTCTATGAGACTCTCATGGGCGATCTTTTTAATCATAAAATCCTTAAAATATTTCTACTTCTAATATTTATTAAAAATATAATAATTTGCTGTAAGATGTAATATTTTTGAAATATTTTAGGTTATTTTTAAGGGCTCACAATATTTAATTCAATGAAAAGAAATATAGACCTTAATATTGAAAGTAATTTTGGTAAAGTTTAGGTAAACATCTGACAACGCCTGAAAGAATAATCTCTATACCAAATTGAAATCTCAAAAAAAAATTTTGTGATAACAGAAAAACTGACCTCACACATTTCAAGTATCTCGGAATACTCGTATGTATATTGCAATATTACTTTCTGAAAGTCAAAAATGTTCTAGCCTGTAGCTTTTAGAAAGACTTCGGGGACATTCACCATGAAAATAAAAACTAATTTTACGTTTGCTATTTTTTGAAAACAAAATTTAAGTTATAAAATATTTTTGATTAAATATATCTTAACGAAAATAATCGACTTTGAAAAAAATCGATAACATTAAAATAAAGAAAAACAAAACGCCCAATTAGAAAAAAGGTTTAATTAAGTGAATCGATATGATGAAGGGTTACGAGTATAATAAAATTATTATATTTCGGTCTCTTTCAACAACCGATAACAATTATAAAACAAAATGAGCTTCTTTAAAAAATTTAAGAGTTTTGGAATGCGAAAGAAAGTGTATTTTCATTTGCAAGATAAGAGAAATATTTTTAAATATTTAAAAAAAAAAATTATTGGCTTGAAAAAAGTTATCGAAAATTATCGATCATTTAAAATCTTTTAAAACAAAATATGGAACTAAAAAAATTAATGCTATAGAGAGCAATGACTAGTATCGAATAAAGTTTTTCGAAAATCTATAGAATAGTTGTACTAAAACTGGTACTGATAAAAAGTTATCGAATAAAATTAACTAATTGTTTCTTCAAAATTTCACAAGGCAGAAACTTAAAATAATACTATATGAATTGTCTAAAGTATTTATCGATAAATTATAATTTTAAATTATCGATTGCAATTTATTGAAAACACAAAAAATTAATAGAAAATTTATGATATAGGGAGCAAGAGCTAGCTTTTAACTTTAATTAATAGAACAAAATTTATCGAAAAGATATAGAAAAGCTATGTTAAAACTGTTACAAATAAGAAATTATCGAACAAAATTAACTAGAAAAGGTTAATTCAAACTCAATTTTTCACAGTAAAATTAAATTTTTTTTTATAAATTGTCTAAATTATTTATCGATAAATTATTAATAAAAATTATCGATAACAAATTATCGAAATCACCAAAAAAATCACAGATATTGTGAAATTTATATATTTAAATGTATCGATTGAAATTTTCAAAAAAAATTTAAGTCACCGTGTTAAAAGTTATATTTAGATACTATTTTCTGAATTAAATAGTTTGTTTTCAGTTAAGCGATAAAAGCCAGCCATTGAAAATAAAATATTTGTTGAAAAAATTATTTAGGCGAAGAATTGGTTACCTAAGGTTCCGATAATTCACGAAAATGCTATTTTATCGATAAAATAAGTATCTTAAATATCGATAATTTGTCGATCACTCAAAGTATTAAAAAATTTGATTTAAGTTACACTTATCAAATAATATTATTACAAGTGATTTGAAAAATATATAAAAATAAATAAACAGAAAATAATAATCGATTACCAGCAATTGAAAATAGAATATTAATGAAACAGTTTGTATTATCGATCATTTTATTAATAAAACTTTTCGATAATTTATCGATAAAATTAAATAATATTTATCGATAAGTCAGTTAACTTAAATATATCTAATTTATCGATAACTCAAAATTTTAGAAATTAAAAAATGTTATACCTATCAAATATTAATACCATAAGGGATTAAATATGAGTTTTTGTATATTTTATCGATCCTTTAATTTTTCAAAACTTTCGATAATTCATCGATCAAATTCATTTTAACATAAAAATTATTTTATCGACAATTTGATTATTTTAAATGTTTAAAATTTGATGTTACACTCTTTATATATATTTTAACGATCGTTTGATTAATCAAGCTGTTGCATAACTTATCGATAAAATAAATTTTAAATTTAATTTAATTTAAAAATTAAATATTAATAATATTTTATTCATAATTTAATTATTTTAAGTATATCTAATTTATCGATAACTAAAATTATAAAATTTGATAAACGTTAGTATATTTTATCAAATATTGTTACCATAAGTGATTAAAAAGGAATCTTTATATATTTTATCTATCATTTGATTTATCAAAACTTTCGATAATTCATCGATTAAATTTATTTTAACATAAGATAAAAAAAATATTTATTATCGATAAATTTATTATTTTAATTACATCTAATTTATCGATAACTAAATTTTATAAGTGTTACACTTATCATAAGTGATTAAAAATAAATCTTAATAATCGATTGCTTGCTTAATATTTTTTTATTAGTTTTGCAATTAACGAGACCTTCCAATCACGCCGTTTCAAAGGGTTCTGAATGAAATTAAAATTTTTCTCAAAATCGTTTGCAGCGACAATATTAAAATTAAAAAAAAATGATTCAATTGAAATCGCGTAATAAACGATAAGATGAGCGACTATGAAATAATAATTCTACTTTTATAACAAACCGTAAAGACAGATCCATTCGATTCGTTGATCAGCACTTCTTTGCTCTGATGGAAGTTCAGTCCGACAACACCGCCTTCTTGACTCGAGCTGGGCTTATCCATTTTACTGCCGAATGCCATGGCATGTAATGAGATATTATTACTGTTAGTCGCCAAAATCACGAGCAATGAGCATAATTAAATCACAACAACCACAAAATAGAGACAAATCGATTGCAACGTGAACCGCATAAATGAAATTATCGCCACAATCAGTGTTACCAACGCCATTAAACGAGCGATGAGTCACAAATTACGAGCCCACGCATACATACATACACATACATGCACATATGTACATATGTGTTGCGTGTACATATGTAGATGCATACATACGGATATGTGGATGGATCAACACCGTGAAGAGCACAACAGCAACAACAACGAGGATGCCGACGGCGATTGCGCACATCACGTATACAGGGTGAGTGGTGAATATGCGTTAAAATATGTGAAGAATAAGATAAAAACGAAAAACAAATCGTACATATGTATTAATTGATATTCATGCTGTGGCGTACAATGTTTGAATGACAATGATGGTTAGCTACAACAACTACAAACACACACAAATACAAAAATGGCCAAAAAACAAAGACGAACGTGCAAAAAATTATGTAAATTTAAGTGTTTTTGGGGGCTTATCAGCACGCCCAGATTCTAATATTGCTAATGTCGCATTTTGCTACGTATGTGTGTGTGTCTGTTGAGTGTTGTGTACTTGTTGTAAACAAGACAAGACTATTAGTGGCAAGTATGACGAGTAGTTGCTCTAAACCTTAATTAACTAAGAAATAAATTGGAAACGAAATTCACCTAAAGTTCACATTCGAGATTTCACCCTTCTGGCTTTGCATGCGCGACAACTTAAGGAACACTTCCTCCAGACTGATGCATTTGTACATGGACAGCAAAACGCTTGGTGACTCCTCGGCCAGCAGATGACCCGAACGCATAAGACCGATCTACAAAACAAAGAAAAATATGTAAATAAATATAGATAACTCCCTACACAACATTCATACGCACCGTGTGTGCCTGACGCGCCTCCTCAATGTAATGCGTTGTGATGATGACTGTCTTTTGGCCAGCCTTTGTGATATGCACCAAATGATTCCAAATACTTTGGCGCAACAACGGATCCACACCCACTGTGGGCTCATCTAAAATTAGCAATTCGGGATCGTGCATCAATGCCACAGCGAAGGAGACACGTCGCTGTTGACCACCACTCAAATTCTTAACCAAACGCTTCTCTGAAGGCAAATCGAGAAAATTCAAAAGAAACTGTAGACGCTCCATTATTTCTTTGGTGCCCATGCCGAATATCCAGCCGAAATACATCATTGTTTCGCGTATAGAGAATTCGCCATATAAGGCGATCTCTTGTGGCATGTAGCCGACGCGTTTGCCGGGCACGCCCGAACCGCGTGTGCCTGGTTTGCCGCCGAGCACGAAGATCTCACCCGAATCCAGGCGACGTCGACCGACAATGCACGAGAGTAATGTGGTCTTGCCACAACCTGAGGCGCCCAATAGACCGTAGCTGAAAGGAGAAAAAAAGATTTTCATTTTGAAAAATACCGTTAAGAAAGTGTATTTTTTAAATTTGCATTGTATTAAAAAGGATATAAAATTTTACTTTTACACTCAGAAACATTAATTTCAAAAATTTCGATTCTACTGACGTTGAGCTATCGTAAAAGCTCCGTTAGGATCGGAAAAGACCTCTCCAACCCGTTCGATACCAAACGAGATTTCAGACAAGGCGATGCCCTGGAAAATAATTCGAGCTGCAGAGCTGACCAATGACTTTAATCCACAATATGTAATGTATATAATGTGCTACAGTGCCCAAAAAATAAGGTGACATTGTATTTATTTTGAAAATTCTTTATTTATTCTTCCAAATCAATTTCATCTCCTTCAAAGTAATCCCCTCCCGATGCAATGCACTTATACCAACGGACTTTCCAATCTTCGAAACACTGGTTGTAGTCACTTTCCCGGATGGCCTTCAGTTCCGTCTTCGCTGCGGCTTGAATCTCCTCTATCGTATAAAAACGGTGTCCCCGGAGCGGTCTTTTGAGCTTGGTGAACAGCCAGAAGTCGCACGGCGACAGATCAGGTGAATACGGTGGTTGCGGAACGATATGGGTTGAGTTTTTGGCGAAATGATCACGAATTACGAGGGCAGTTTGGGATGGTGCTTTATCGTGGTGTAAAAACCAAAATTTGTCTTTCCACAATTCCAGACTTTTTAGGCGGATAACGTTACGCAAACGACGCATAACGTTCAAATAATATTCCTTGTTGACTGCTTGACCACTTGGAAGGAATTCATAATGCACAACACCACGATAATCGAAGAAAACAGTCAACATAACCTTGATTTTTGAACGACTTTGGCGCGATTTTTGTGGTCTCGGCTCTCTTTTGGCACGATATTCGCTCGATTGATCGGTGGTTTCGGGGTCGTAAGCATAGATCCAAGTATCATCGCCAGTTATAATGCATTGCATGACACCCTGGTAGTCGGAAAGCATCGTTTCACACACTTCAACGCGACGTCTTTTTTCCAAAAAATTCAATGTTTTCGGTACCAGTTGAGATTTGACGCGCTTGAGGCCCAAAACATCCTTCAAAATGGTACTGGATGAGCCTTTCGATATGCCAACTTCATCAGCAAGGTCACTAATTGTTAATCGACGGTTTTTCAACACCAAATCTTTGATTTGTTGAACGTGAGCTTCGTCGGTTGAGGTTGATGATCCCTCTGGACGCTCTTCGTCTTCGACACGTTCACGTCCGGCTTGGAACACACTATACCATTTGTAAACATTTTTTTTAGACATAGCCTCATCACCAAAGGCTTTTTGCACCATCCTCAACGTATCCGCAGCAGAAAATCGATTCCATAAACAAAATTTAATGCAAATTCTTTGCTCAACAAATTTCGACATCGCAAAAAACGAAAAACTCACTTTTAGCAGCTCACAAAACGACACGTATCTCAAACACTAATGAATATTTTGACATGAAATTTGACATAAATGTGACTGACAGTACTACCAACCTAAAAAAAAAAATAATTCTCTAAATCCTTCGACACGCGCAGTTTAAATTCAAATGTCACCTTGTTTTTGAGAGTTTTGCAAAGGATATGGTAAATGAATATCAAATTTGACTTAGATTGAAACGTCGAAACCGCACGCAAACCATTGAGTAACGAGCTTGTTTGAAATTTTTTGTTTCTTCAATGGAAACACGGCTACAGAATTTTTGAAAATATTGCAGAATTATTTAGAACAGTTGACTACCAACACACAAATCATTCAGTCAAGGTAATGAAGTCATCGAAAACTTGTCTCATGGAAGTCGTCAATCCTCCACTGTTAATGACAACAGGATTACGCATATATTCGTCCTATTCATATACTTCTCTGCCATTTTTTATTTGTTGCCTAGATTCGAGTCCACTTAAACTACCAAATAGTTATGCTGGAATGCAAGGTATGATTTAGAAATATGATATCTTGTGCTTGCTAGCAGTTTGGCAGGTCACAATTGAACAATCTTAACCTACGCAGCTTTGAGGGAAAAATATTTATTGAAATGTAGTAATTCTACATTTATCACTAAAACGTGTTGTTAAAGTGACATATCGTGACCTAATAGTTTTTCGACATGATCATAGTCGTAATAAGCTGCGTTGTCAAGCAAATTTAGGTTTAGTTTTAAAGGAATTGAGTTTCCATACTTTAGAGTTTTCAATGTGAAATCTGAAGAAGATTTTGTCAAATGCAGTTGTTTAAAAGCATGCAACTTCTTCCTTCGACACCCCAAGTTTTAAAGAGTTTATGTTAGGTTATTGCTGCTTGAGAAAGATCATGGTCATAATGAATTTATAGTATAACTGGCTATGATTTTCTTTTGTATGAAAAAATGTTTGATCGAATGAATATATCATATAGACTTGCATATAAACTGAACTGTCAAAATATAGTTTTTTTGTAAATGAAATAAATTTTACTTTTCGAGATATCATTCCGAAATTTGGCAAGAATTTTTATTCAGGAACGGTATAATTTCCGCATAAATTATTCAGCTCAGACCACTGTAACATATAGCGGTCGTACAAACTGACTGAATAAAATAATGCCGAAAACTTTTTATAACTTTTTATGCTATAAGAAATGCACATGTGAATGGTGTTATAGCTTTAGTTCGAGCGAAGTTAATATTTTGTCTTGTTTTAAAACTAAAACCACTTTCTAGCAAAGTATAAATTGCGGCCTACATTTTTAGTGCCTGCTTAAAGGCCATCGTTGTTTGAACAAACATATTATAAAGCATATAAAATGTTAAAGGCATAATTATTTTTTATGAGTCACACCCTTTTATTGTCAAAAATTATTATAATTATTAAAAAAAAAAATTATTATTATTATTACTATTTTTTTTTTAATTTTTAATTTTTGGTTTTTTGGAATTTTTATTATTTAAAAATTTTTTTTTTGAAAAAATATTAAAAAAAACTATTATTATTACTATTTTTTTTTTTAATTTTTAGTTATTTGTTTTTTGGAATTTTTATTATTTAAAAATTTTTTTTTTTTTGAAAAAAATATTAAAAAAAAAGTAATGAAACTACATATTGTCACCTTAAATGCAAAATAACATAACATCAATTTTAATAAGTTTATAGGCGAAGGGAAGACAATAGAATAGAAACCACTCAAATTGAAGCGAAACTTTTGGTTATATAATATTTTGGTCATTATGATATTAAAAAAAAATAGCTTTGGTTATAAAATGTCTATATATTACTTACTATATCTAACAGCGATTTACGATTTTTTTTATGATACGTTGTTTCGTATTTTAGGTGAGGATATGTGCCATAATAGAGTATATTCGTGCCTCATGTCCTTGTGATTCATAAAAATTTTGTTATAAGAGGCCCTAACAAGCCATAAAAATATTCCTTACCTACATAAATACATACAAACTATACTATCTATACCTACATACAAATATATAGGTATACAAAATTTATATCTCTGCTAAGATTCGCATACATAGATATAAAGTTAACTTGAACATTGACATGCACATGCGCGACTCAATGCTATACGGTACAGTTCAAGTTGAAATGCGGTTCAAGATGACAAGAAAAACAAACAAACAAAAAAAAATAAGCAACAATAAAATTGACGAAAATGAAAAATAAAAATGAAAAAGTAGAACAAAACATAAAAAAACATAATAACACACAAAAAAATAAATGGCCAAGTAAACGGTTCGACCTACCAACAAGCGCAGATAAACAGCGTCAATACATACATACATACATATAGTATTATATATACTTATAAACATTCATTAGGGAGGATGGAGTCATGTGTAGAAGTTCACGCAAGTGAGGAAAGTTCTCTGATCGCCATTCACTTGGGAGTGGCCAGAAACGATTCTTTTACATATGACTCAAGCAGCTCACGACTTCCGGTCTTTGACCAAGTATCCTCTGGGTAGCCTAAGAACATCCGTTTGAAGGCGAGCTAAAGTGAGAAGGCGAAACACCCCCTGCATAGGGTTGTGCGCTGGGTTTGGGACCCGCCACGTAAAAAAACACCCCCAATGCAAAAGTTTAAACAGCCTCGGATGAGAGACCCCCCTTTTGATGACGACCATGGCAAGCGAAATAAGGACTACGATTTGAGGGCATGCACCTGGAATGTCCGGTCCCTTAATTGGGAAGGTGCCGCTGCCCAGCTGGTAGATGTCCTCGTAAAGATAAAGGCTGACATCACCGCCGTCCAAGAAATGCGGTGGACGGGACAAGGACAGAGACGAGTAGGTCCTTGTGACATCTACTACAGTGGCCATATAAAGGAGCGCAAGTTTGGTGTTGGATTCGTGGTGGGAGAGAGACTCCGTCGCCGAGTACTATCATTCACTCCGGGGAATGAACGTCTAGCCACAATCCGCATCAAAGCGAGGTTCTTCAACATATCGCTGATTTGCGCCCACGCCCCGACGGAAGAGAAGGACGATGTGACCAAAGATGCCTTTTATGAGTGCTTGGAGCGCACTTATGAGAGATGCCCCCGCCACGACGTCAAAATCGTGCTTGGCGACTTCAACGCCAGGGTGGGCAAAGAAGGTATCTTTGGCACTACGGTCGGTAAATTCAGCCTCCACGAGGAAACAACCCCAAATGGGTTGAGGCTGATCGACTTCGCCGGGGCCCGAAATATGGTTATCTGTAGTACTAGATTCCAGCATAAGAAGATACATCAAGCTACCTGGCTGTCTCCGGATCGAAAAACCACCAACCAGATCGATCATGTTGTGATAGACGGAAGACACGTCTCCAGTGTTTTAGATGTGCGTGCGCTCCGAGGTCCTAACATCGACTCGGACCACTATATTGTTGCAGCCAAAATTCGCACCCGCCTCTGTGCAGCAAAAAACGCACGCCAACAAACACAAGGAAGGTTCGACGTCGAGAAGCTGCAATCACAACAGACAGCCGAACGATTTTCTACTCGGCTTGCACTCCTGCTCTCTGAGAGCACTCGTCAACAACTCGGTATAAGGGAACTGTGGGACGGCATTTCAAACTCCTTACGTACAGCTGCAACCGAAACCATTGGTTTTCGGAAAGTGCAAAGGAACAGCTGGTACGACGAGGAGTGCCGTGTCGCAGCGGAGAGAAAACAGGCTGCCTACCTCGCAACGTTACGATCGACCACAACACGTGCGGGATGGGATAGATACCGAGAGTTGAAGAGGGAAGCGAGACGCATTTGTAGACAGAAAAAGAAGGAGGCCGAAATGCGTGAGTACGAACAGCTTGATAAGCTGGCCGACAGGGGTAATGCTCGAAAATTCTACGAAAAGATGCGGCGGCTTACAGAAGGTTTCAAGACCGGAGCATACTCTTGTAGAACCCCCCAAGGTGATCTAGCCACCGATGCCCAGAGCATACTTAAATTATGGAGGGAACACTTCTCCAGCCTGCTGGATGGCAGTGAACACACAACACCAGGAGAAAACGAACCCGATACCCCAGTCGATGACGATGGAGCAGATGTTCCATTGCCCGACCATGACGAAGTTCGAATAGCAATTGCCCGTCTGAAAAACAACAAAGCGGCAGGGGCCGACGGATTGCCGGCCGAGCTATTCAAACACGGCGGCGAAGAGCTGATAAGGTGCATGCATCAGCTTCTTTGTAAAATATGGTCGGACGAAAGTATGCCCAACGATTGGAATTTAAGTGTGCTGTGCCCAATCCATAAAAAAGGAGACCCCACAATCTGCGCCAACTACCGTGGGATTAGCCTCCTCAACATCGCATATAAGGTTCTGTCGAGCGTATTGTGTGAAAGATTAAAGCCCACCGTCAACAAACTGATTGGACCTTATCAGTGTGGCTTTAGACCTGGTAAATCAACCACCGACCAGATATTCACTATGCGCCAAATCTTGGAAAAGACCCGTGAAAGGAGAATCGACACTCACCACCTATTCGTCGATTTCAAAGCTGCTTTCGACAGCACGAAAAGGAGCTGCCTCTATGCCGCGATGTCTGAATTTGGTATCCCCGCAAAACTAATACGGCTGTGTAAACTGACGCTGAGCAACACTCAAAGCTCCGTCAGGATCGGGAAGGACCTCTCCGAGCCGTTCGATACCAAACGAGGTTTCAGACAAGGCGACTCCCTATCGTGCGACTTTTTCAACCTGCTTCTGGAGAAAATAGTTCGAGCTGCAGAACTCAACAGAGAAGGTACCATCTTCTATAAGAGTGTACAACTGCTGGCGTATGCCGATGATATTGATATCATCGGCCTCAACACCCGCGCCGTTAGTTCTGCTTTCTCCAGACTGGATAAGGAAGCAAAAGAAATGGGTCTGGCAGTGAACGAGGGCAAGACGAAATATCTCCTGTCATCAAACAAACAGTCGTCGCACTCGCGACTTGGCACTCACGTCACTGTTGACAGTCATAACTTTGAAGTTGTAGATAATTTCGTCTATCTAGGAACCAGCATTAACACCACCAACAATGTCAGCCTGGAAATCCAACGCAGGATTACTCTTGCCAACAGGTGCTACTTCGGACTGAGTAGGCAATTGAAAAGTAAAGTCCTCTCTCGACGAACAAAAACCAAACTCTATAAGTCGCTCATTATACCCGTCCTGCTATATGGTGCAGAGGCTTGGACGATGACAACAACCGATGAGTCGACGTTGCGAGTTTTCGAGAGAAAAGTTCTGCGAAAGATTTATGGTCCTTTGCGCGTTGGCCACGGCGAATATCGCATTCGATGGAACGATGAGCTGTACGAGATATACGACGACATTGACATAGTTCAGCGAATTAAAAGACAGCGGCTACGCTGGCTAGGTCATGTTGTCCGGATGGATGAAAACGCTCCAGCTCTGAAAGTATTCGACGCAGTACCCGCCGCGGGAAGCAGAGGAAGAGGAAGACCTCCACTCCGTTGGAAGGACCAAGTGGAGAGGGACCTGGCTTCGCTTGGAATATCCAATTGGCGCCACGTAGCGAAGAGAAGAAACGACTGGCGCGCTGTTGTTGACTCGGCTATAATCGCATAAGCGGTGTCTACGCCAGTAAAGAAGAAGAAGAAGATAAACATTCATGCATACATATGTACTTGCAAGCAAATATGATTAAAAGTGTTGAAACAGCAAAAAGTCAAACCAAAAAGCAACAAAGAACGCTGAGAAAGCAAATTGACACCGGTGACAGACACCTTGAGTCTCGAGCACACACAGGCTCACACACATACAGGTACATACATACATATGATACATATGAAGATCAGCACTAAATGTACATATGTTTATTTTTCAACTCAGTTTCGGCAACTTTTTCGGAAATCTCTTTGAAAAACAAACAAAGCAAACAATAACTGCGCCGCTTGAGGGTCTTTTCGGTAGTGGCACGTACCTTACACCTGTCTATTGTTTATTGCTGTTGTTTTAATTGCATTTCTACAATTTATTATACATAATTGCAAGCGATTTCCCAGCTGATAAAGACGTATTTGCGCGAAAAGCAGAAAAAAAGCGACAATACAAGAAACAAGTGTGCCATTTCAAGATATGTAATATATGAGTGTGTATAAGTACATATGTATGTAGACATATAGGTTTTTATAGACATACAAATGTAAACAAAACAACGCAGTTTTTTAATTAATTTATTTGGCTAGCAAAGCTGCTCGAGTTAACGGCAATGACACGCTGGTCAATGACTACGCCTGCTCGCTGCCCACTCTGCGCGCTGCAGCTGCTGCTGGCGTTGGCGTTGGGGTCGCCACCAATTTTGTTGCTTTTATTACTTGTTAATTTTATTGCTGCTATTTTTTCACTGCGACTTTGTTGAGGGTCAAGCCGTTCAATGTGAGTTTGTATGCGTGTGCGCGCCTTTGTGCCGGTCGATTGGTCATTTAGTCGCACAACAATGCCACCAGCAATCGGCACCATTTATTTATGTTTTTTTTTTTTTTGCTGCTTTTAGCTTTTGTGGCTTAATCACTTAATTCCCAGCTGTTGACTTGACTTGATTCATACATAAAGACGCACGAAAATATATAATACATATACATATATGTATGTAAACAAACACGCTAGGCAAGTGTATTAAGCGCATTGTGTCGCTTGAATGCTGGCGGTAGCAATGCAAAAAATTGTGCTAATGCTGAAGTGTAAAAATTGAAATTTTGTGACTCAATATTTACCGTTATTTATTTAATTGTTTCTTATTTTTTTAATTTCTTAAACTTTTTCTTTATATTATTTTTTTATTGTTATTTTTTTTGCTTTTTATTTTAATTATTATTTTAGTTTTTTTTTGTTGTAATTTTTTTGGGAATTTTTTCTTATTTTTTTAATAATATTTCTTATTATTTTCTTCTTAAGTTTAACTTATTTTTTATTTTTTTTTTTTAATTTTTTATTTCTATTTTCTATTTTTAATTTTTTGTTTGCTTTTTATTTTAATTTTTTTCGTTTTTTTTGCTTTTTATTTCAATTCATTTTTAGTAGTTTTTTTTTTAATAATGTTTTTTATATTTTTTAATTTTAATATTTTCTTTTTTAATATTGTATTTCAATTTTTATTTTTTTTTTTGTTAATTTT
The DNA here is from genome assembly GCA_037783105.1 of Bactrocera zonata. Taxonomy (NCBI): domain Eukaryota; kingdom Metazoa; phylum Arthropoda; class Insecta; order Diptera; family Tephritidae; genus Bactrocera; species Bactrocera zonata. Next base: position 668,206 of record JBAWJQ010005982.1, on the reverse strand, counting down.
TTTAATTTTATTTTAGTTTCTTTAATATATTTCTTATTATTTTGTTCTTAAGTTTAATATATTTTTTTTTAATTTTTTAAATTTTCTATTTCAATTTTCTGTTTTTAATTTTTTGTTTGCTTTTTATTTTAATCTTTTTTCGTTTTTGTTTACTTATTATTTTAATTCATTTTCAGTTTTTTTTTTAATAATGGTTTTCATATTTTTTAATTTTAATATTTTCTTTTTTAATTTTTTTTTAATTTTTAATTTTTTTTGTTAATTTTTTTATTTGTATTTTAGTTTCTTTAATATATTTCTTATTATTTTGTTCTTAAGTTTAATATTTTTATTTAATTTTTTAAATTTTTTATTTCAATTTTTAATTTTTAATTTTTTGTTTGCTTTTTATTTTACTTTTCTTTTCGTTTTTGTTTACTTATTATTTTAATTCATTTTAATTTTTTCTTTTTTTTAATAATGGTTTTCATGTTTTTTAATTTTAATATGTTCTTTTTTAATACTTTTTTAATTTTTAATTTTTTTGTAAATTTTTTTATTTTTATTTTAGTTTCTTTAATATATTTCTTATTATTTTGTTCTTAAGTTAAATTTTTTTTTTAATTTTTTATTTCAATTTTCTATTTTGAATTCTTTGTTCGCGTTTTATTTTAATTTTTTTTTTTTGCTTTTTATTTTAACTCATTTTTAGTATTTCTTTTTTTTAATAACGTTTTTTATATTTTTTATATTTTTTAATTTTAGTATTTTCTTTTTTAATTTTTTTTTCATTTTTAAATTTTTTGTTAATTTTTTATTTAAGTTTTCTATCAGTTATATTTTTTTTTGTCTTTTATTTTAATTATTTCTTTTCAGTTTTTTTCTTTATTTTAATTATTTATTTTAATATTCTTTTTGGGGTTTTCTCTTACTTTTTCTAAATAACGTCGTTTTATTTTATTTTTAATTTTAATATTTTTTTTTCATTTTTATTTAAATTCTCTATTTGTGCTTTTTTAATTTTTTTTTTATTTTAACTTTTATTTTAATTTCTTATTGCAATTTTCTATTTTTATATTTTCATTTTTTTTAATTTTAATGTTTTTTTTTTTTGTTGAATGTTTTGTTTAAATTTTTCTACTTTGCTATTTTTCCTTTTTTTATTTTTGATTTGTTATTATTTCACATTGTTTTTGCTCACTTGCAGTATTCATGCCATTAACGCCTTCAAAACGGAAAGGAAGTGTGTCAATGTTTCGCATTCTTCAACATTTTCAAACGGTTAACATGCAATTAATGGGTTTTTATGCTCCAAATGCATAAATATTTTTCATAGGAAGTTTCTTGTTATTCCAAAAAGTAATCATCAAGCTGGTTATTTATAAAAAGTTAACTGATAAAAAAGATATACTTGGAGATTTGTCAATGAGAGATGTGAAGTTTGAAAAAGAAATACAAAAACAATCCAAAAAAACGTTATTTTTGACTCCACCGAAGCTATAATACCCTTCATATGTGCATTTCTTATAGTATAAAAGGGTATAAAAAAACTTTTTCTTGATTTTTGATGAACAGTTTGTATGACAGCTATATGATATAGTAGTTCGATCTGAGCAATTTTATCGGGGATTGTACTGTTATCTTGGAAAGTAGTCTATACCAAATTTCATGAAGATATCCCGTCGAATAAATAAGTTTTTCATACAAGAGCTCGATTTTGTTACTTCAGTTTGTATGATAGCTATGTGCTAAAGCGATTCGATCTGAACGATTTGCTTGGAAAATGTAGCGTTGCCTTCCAGAATAATTCATGCTAAATTACATGAAAATATCTTGTGAAATAAAAAAGTTTTCATATAAGAACTAAATTTTGCTGGATCTGCTTGTATGGCAGCTATATGCTATAGTTATTCGATATGAACAATTCCTTTGACGATTATACCGCTGCTTTGAGGAATAATATATATAAAATTTTGTGTAGATATATTGTCAAACAAAAAAGTTTTCCATACAAGGACTTGTTTTTGGCCGATTAATTCGTATGAAAGCTATATGCTAAAGTGGTCCGGTATCGAAGATTGTGACAAATGAGCTGCTTTGTGGAGATAAAAAGGCGTTTGCAAAATTTCCCATCAATATCTCAAAAACTGGGGGACTTGTTCGCTTTTATACTCACTGACAGACGAACTTGATTAAATGGACTCAGCCAGGTGCCTCATCCAACTTTACAAAGTCTTGCACGTTTCCCTCTGGTTGTTCTTTAAATTTTTATTTTTTATTTTAGGCACAAATTGCTTTTATGCAATGCGTATTTAATGGCACTTGTTTCTCACTGAACGCACTCAGCGCAGTCTCATCTTACAAATACACTACAGACGCTTCCATGCGCTCTGCGCTGCACACTCTTTAGGAAACAATAAGCACCGCGTTCACACAGTTTATTGCAAAAAATATAATTATCGGAATGCCATTTAATGAGACTCGTAAAAACGCACGCGCCACAAATTGATTGAACAAATCGTCGAACAGAATGTTCGGAAGCAAAAAATAGCATTTTTAATTTTTTAATTTTTTTCTAATTTTAATCGTATGCAAAACAGCGTGTAAAGCGCATAAATAATAATGAAAAGCATGAAATAAGTGAGGCGGCAATTAACGGCATTTAAATTTGCATGCAAATCATCTGAGGAGAATAGAAGTAAGCAACTAAAAAATATTTAGAATTACTAGGCTAGAATAATAAAAGTTTGCATATAAAAATTATTTTTTTATGATTATTGGAATTATTTTTAGTGCGTTGAGAAGGCGAACGCTGACCTTCAGCGAAATTTTTCGGCATTTCAATAAAAAGTGTTTGCTCTCACGCGCCCATTTTTCAATAAAAAGTATTTACAACCATTTTTATGAGCTAATTAGCATAACGCACCTACTTTTCGTATCACTTGCACATAAAACACGCTGTTGTAGGCGCTAACTAGTTAAGTGCCCTTATGCTTATGCAACAGCAAGGCGGATTGTGGCAGCAACACAGATTTGTAAATTAACAGCTTCGCGCAATTGTAAGCTTAATTTCCCAGCGCAAGCCAAGCAAACAAGCTAAATAAAAATAATTGAACGCTATGCTATGCCCTGCTATGTTATGTTGTGCAGCGCTAAGTTGCGTTGACATTTCTTGTTTGCATATTTCATTTTGATTTGTTAGCTCATTGTGAAAATCTCATGCACTTGTCAACACTCACTCACAGAAACTTAGAAATACGTATGAAAGTGGTTATGTGGGTATGCACAATGGGGTATTTAGGTTATGGCGTTGTTTGCTATGCCGCAATTACTTAATATGACAGGTTATCGGGCAGACAAAGCGAAGAATTGTCAATGGTGGGCCGAGTTTTTGAAAAGTGATTGCGCGCCGTATTGACAGTAAAAACTGAAGAAGGTACTGTTATGCGATTACAAATCACCCTTTGTATAGCTTTAACATTTAGATGCGCTTAGATGCGCATAGATGCGTTGTAACCAAAACTAGGGGGAATTGGACTTAAGCTACATATCTATTTTCAAACCAAAATCATATGAACCAACTTTAGTTAGCATTTCATGTATGTATATAATTTTCCCTTCCTTCACAAAAAATAAAAAGAAATCTATAAAAAAAATCTTTGACTCACATTGTGCCCTTTGGTACGGTCATCATTAGATTATTCAATACCGGAATGGCATTCTTCTTCTTGCCGTAGGTTTTGAAGGCGTGTCGTACCGACACGGCAGCCTGTGAGTTCCGATTCCATTGTGCTGCTGTTCCGCCATCATTGTTTGTGGCCATTGCAGGTTCGCTGGAGCTGCAAGCACAAAATAAATAAAATATAAATATATTATTGATATAATAATAAATAAAATAAAATATTTTATGTTGATGCCATTAAATTAATATAATAAATATATACAGAAGCAGTGCTCTTTTTAACTTTTGGCATAAGCTAAAGCGAGTTTGTCGCTTAAGTCTTTAGTTTGCTGGTAAGAAGCAAATAACGTTGCATTTTCACGGAAAATTTCATTGGGTGCGTAAATAAAAATTGAATTGCATATTGGGTATTTGAAATTTCGATGTTTGAGCCTTTTTTCTACACTGGCGAGGGTTTATTGGATTTTATTGTTAATGTTATAGTTAATATGCAGGGTAAAATTAAAAAAAAAAAATTCGAATAAAAATATACAAAATAAAATTATATAAACTGCACTAAATTAAATAAATTTAAAATTAATTAAAATTATAAAATAAAATTGTATAACTATACATATACTAAAAAACATAAAATTAATTTAAATAACTGATATCAAATAAAATAACATAAAATAAAAAATGCAGCGTAAAAATATAAAAATTAAATTAAATAATAAATAATACTAATAAACAAACTTAAACAAAAAAAAAATATATATATATAAACATAATAAAAAAAAGTTATATAAAATAGAATAACAATTAAAAAAATAATAATTCTACGTAAAATGAAGTAAATAAAAAAAAATAATATGTAGTGATGAAAATTATACCAAATTTAATTAAAATAAATAAAATAATGCAAAAATTAAGTTAAATTAAATAAAACAAAATAAGAGAAACAAAATCCAAAATAAAAATAAATAAAGTAATATAAAATAAATTAAATTAAAATAAAAAATTAAAACAAATTAAATTGCAAAATATAAAAAATTTAATTAAATTAATTCAGCTCAAATAAACAAACAATAAATTATATTAAAGTAAACAAAATAAAAATAAAAATTTCAGACAAAATATATTAACACAAATAAAATATAAAATAAATGAAATAAAACTATACAAATGAAATGAAATAAATAAAATAAAATTGAATTAAAATAGATTAAAATAACATGAGCTAGAAAATGTTAGATACAATTAGTTAAATTCAAATAAAAATATAAAATTAAGTAAAATAAATAAAATTAACAAAATAAAGTAATCTTAAATAAACCAAATTAAAATAAATTGAATAAATAAAAATAAAATATAAAAAAGAGTTAAATAGAAATAAAAAATTAAAAAAATAAACTAATAAATAAAACAAAAATAAATAAATTAAATTAAATTTAAAAAAAAGTATAAAAAATTCTTAAAATAGACGGGCTGAGAAGCTACCAAAGTTGAAAATATAGGAAATCAAGCTCAAAAACAAAAAAAAATATATAATTAGTTAAACAAATATATGATTCAAAAGCTAAAAAAAATAAAAATAGGAGAAGACGTTAGTAAAACGCACATATAAAATATAATATAAGTTAATTTAATACGTTGTAAATGGTACATTAAAATTTATAATTATAAAATTTTAGAAAAATTAGAAACTCATTATTAATGCTATGAGCTCTAATCAAAGACACGAATGCAGAAAATGGGTTAAGGAAGCGTTCCAACTATAAAAAGAAAAACCGGCACGAAAATTGCACAGAGTCCCAATAACCGCCAAAAGTTTGTTTGAATAAATAATCACACCCAAAGTATAAAAAAAATATTTTTTAACAAACAAATATGTCTTGCTATGCACCCTTTCCTGATTTAAGCGATCAAAAGCTTAGAAAAGTCTTCTTAGAAAAACCGAAGCACTTTGCTGCTTTTTAAAAAATAATTTTCAAGTCAAAAAAAAAAAAATAAAATAAATATTTTAAGACCACCATGAAAACGTTTCTCCATTTCCTTTTCAAAATTAGACCACAAAACTTCAAAACAAAAATAATACTAATAAATACACTAGTCAACAAATTTTATGCTTTATTAATAACTAAATACATCCACATTTTGCCGCCTTTTCTTAAATCACTCACTTAGAAAATCAATTCACTTTTCATCAACAGTCGTTCGACAACTATTATGCCACAATTCGTGGTACACTTGTGTTGCAAACAAACACATAAAACCAAATTATTTACAACAATATAAAGAAAACACACAGCAACCTCTACACTCGCAAAACGCAACTGCAACGTGATTATTTTTATTATTTTCTAACAGTTTCTTTACACTTCTTATTGCACATTACATTTGTTGTACGGTTTATTTCTTAATCTACCACACCGGTCTAGTAGCGCGCGCTTGCACTTTGCATTTCTATAGCGCAGCTGCTATCAATAGAGCCACCACCACAGCGCCGAAGAGTCGAGCAAAACACGAAGCACGCGCAAGAAACATTGCGACGGCGAGGCAACCATAAAACAAAGAAAAAAGTATGTCAACAATGCAAAAACTGGTGTTGCCGGTCCACCGAGCAGCATTCGTGTGCGGCGCTTCACCATACTTTGCGGCAGACGTTTCCTAATCGCCAGCCCGCTGAAGCTCGAGCATTCACGCGCTCACTATTATACAGCTTGCAATGTTGTTTTTGTTTGTCTTTGCAACATCGCGCCACACTCGTGACAACAACAATTGCGGGTGTGTGATTGTTGTCAACAGGCGGCCAGCCAAGAGATTTTGGCAAAGTCTCTTAGAAGCGCCGACAGCCAACAGCCGACAGCTTTGAACCGTTGCGACGTCGCGTGGCATTCGGTCTGCCGGTCGGTCGGTTGGTCGGTCGGTCAGCCACTAATTTGCGGCATTTCTTGGACTGACAACATTCGACTGACTCTGGGTTAGTGGGCTGCTGCTGCTCTGTGACATATTCATTGCGCTCTACCTGTGTTTTACATTTTTGTTAGTGTTGTTGTTGCAATTGTTGATTGCAGCTGCAAAGAAAAGCTGTGACGCGTATCGATTGCTCAATAAAAGCTACTTTTTCTTGCTTGTGCAGCGGAGGGAGGAGCGGTGCCTGGTGCCTATTTGTGCAACTCGGCTTCGCTTGTGAGTATGTGTATGTGTGTGTGTGTGTCTTATAGTGGCACACAAGCACGTGTAGACAGTTTTTTATAGTTTTTGCGAATGCTGCTGCGAGAGCGCACGATAAAAGCCGATGATGAGCGATAAATGCAAAATCAAATATATTTATTTAACGGTAGTGGTAGTAAGTTGCATGCGATTACATAATAATTAAACAAGTTTGAACATGCATACATTTATGTATATATGCATATGTAGATGCACATGAAATAAATAAAACTGTTGATATATATGCAAGCATAGAAATATGATGATTTAAAATCATAAAAAGATAATATTTTTAAATGCGGCTTTAGGTGTGTGTGTGGCAGATATGAGCAAGTGCTCGTTGCATATCATTAAATGTGGTTTTGTGCTTGCAACACAAGAGCTTTGTACAAATTTTGGATATTTTATCTATAAGAACGTACTTAAACTACGTTAAAGTAGCAGATAAAAAAATGTAAACTAAATTAAAATATAGTAAAGAAAGAAAGGAGAGTATTAAATTCAAGTAAACAATTTGCAACACAAGAACTTAATTTTATTCGGTGTACTAAATATGGTAGTCGAAAAAGTCTTTTCGTATTTCTAATAAAATTTTAACTTATTTTTATACTCTTGCAACCAATTGCTACAGAATATTATAGTTTCGTTCAACTAATCTAGATAGATATAGGGTTTTCTAAAAATAAATAATCAGGGTGACGAGAAAAAGGAAATCCGGTTGACTGTCTGTCTATCTGTCCGTCCGTCCATGCAAGCTGTAACTTGAGTAAAAATTGAGATATCTTGATGACATTTGGTATGCAGGTTTCTTAGTACAAAAAAAGTTCGAATTCGTAGATGGGCGTAATTGGACCACTGCCACGCCCACAAATCGCCATTAACCGAAAACGCATAAAGTGCCATGACTAAGCACTAAATTAAAATACAAAACTCATATTTGTCATAGTGGATCGTGAAATTTTTTTTTGAAAAAGTGGACGTGGCCACGCGTTCTAATAAGTTTGATATATATATCTCCTAAACCACTAACGCTACAACAATCAAATGCGCCCAGCACGAATATTACTAGAACTTCTACCAATAGTGTGAAAATGGATGAGTACCCCGCTCACTCCCCATATAACGGTATTGTTCAAAACTACTAAAAGCGCGATAAATCAATAACTAATTATTAAATTTTGCCCCCGAGATGGTATGAGAGAGCTTTATGAAAATCGGTGTGAAAATTGGACGATGAGCGTGGCACCGCCCAGTGAAGCCCACTCGGGCCTCAACTGACCGATTTCGACATACTTTAGCATGTTGTATTTTTTTCATATTTCTTTATCACGCAGGGAAAATGAGCGAAATCGGACAATAAGCACGCCTACTTCCCATAAAGCACAATTTTAAATTCCACTTGATTATTTTTCTTTCTAGTACACAAATGAAGAAGAAATTAATATAACGGGACTAAACTTCGCTCTAATAATGCTTTTAAAATATGCCACCTTAAGACCAAAAACTGTCCAGATCCAACCAAAACTATTCAAGCCCATAGGTATCGGATATGTGGACCCCAGCACCTATAGTTGACTTTTGTTCGAAAATATCGGTAAATGTCTGAGATATTTAATTGAAATTCAGGATAGTACTTCTCTCACAATGGTATGTATGTTTGTCAAAAATGGCTTGAACCAGACCAATACTTCCCTGAGCCCTCATATACCTAATATAACGATTTTCGAACTTCCTGGTGACTTCATGCTGTATATATCGGCCTATATTTGAGTTATCTTAATAAAAATGACAAAGTGTGTTTTGCTCATAACAGTGTATCTTTGTGCCTAAAATGTATAAATTTCAGCGAAAACTTGACCCAGTTCAGGACTTTTCGAACATCCGGCTGATTTTACTCCATATGATTTTTAATTGTATGTAAGATATTTTCGTTTTTCTAACAAATCTTATGTCGAGTTTGTCGGCCAGTGTATGAGTTATATAGAGTATACATTAGGGTGATTCAAAAAAAAATTTTTTTTTTCGATTGGTACTCGGAAAAATAGGTTCCTAGACACCTCTACGAAAGCTTCTGCAAAAACCTATGAGTTTCATCATTCATAATGATTTTTTTCATTGAGTTATAAAATTCAAAAGAAATAAAAAAAATAAACTTTAACTATTAAAATAATGAAACTTTAACTATTAATATCTTTTAAACGGTTGGGTTTACGAAAAAATCATAAGAAACCTTTTTTAGGGCATTCAATTTCCTACAAAATCTAAGGAAGAAGATATTTTTTCAAGTAGTTGGAAGCGAGATATAAATTTAAATAAAAAATAATTTTAACAAAAAATAGAAAACTGTATGTAGGAGCACCTTCCCGTTACAATTAAAAACTCATATTTGGAGAGGATTTCTTAGAGGTGTCTAGGAACTTATTTTTCCGAGTACCAATCGAAAAAAAAAATTTTTTTGAGTCACCCTAGTAAACATACGTATATATAAAATTTGTTAAATTCCGATCCCCTGGTTTAAAAGCTTCTGCGCTGGCAAATTGGGTTTAATCCCACTGTCTTCTCAGACTGAACTAGAAGCACAAACAAAAGTCTCGTTGCTTTTCTTCAATATTAACAAACCAATAATAAATTTGTTATTTTGTTTATTATACTAATGATAAAATATATAACTGAAGTCATTTTCTTAACCCTAACTCAAATTTCGTTTGGAACTTGAACTCGTTTGGGCACTGGTTCTAGTTTGAGCTACACGATGTCAAAAAATAATAAAAACTGTTTTTTCTTCGGTTTTTATGAAGGCAATGCTTTATACTCAAATAAAAATCTGAGTTAAATGCATTCATTTTAAAAACATAAGTCAGCAGAAGCGAGTTCTGAGGACTTGGGTCTGAAATAAAGGAAAATTACTTTTCCTAAACCTAAATTCAAAGAAAGGTGTTCATATTTTTTCTCTTCTACTAAATACTATAATTACACTACCCAACAAATCTCAAGGAAAAATTTGCCACAGTTGTGCTAAGAGATCTATGGGCTATTTGAGTTGTCTTGACAATGAATTTGAATTCATATTCTTCCTTCACATACAGCTAGATTTGCGATTTTAGTAAATGGTGGTGGTTTGATCCCAACACGCTTTGACTACAACACAAAGAGTCCTGCGTATTGGAAAACTTTTGCTTTCATTTTCAGTTTTAGCAACACACAATCAGCAAAAATAGCAGCCTCTAACATCGCAGCCGCAAACTTAATGTGAACTAGTGCAGTTAATGATGCTTCTTTCAATAATTTCAGTTGCCAAAACACGTTGGAGCCTAACTTTAATAAACAGAGAAATTGCTTATTTACTTATGACTCAATATATCGATTAAAATTTATTGAATTGAAGTGTTATTTGAGTTTAAACCAATATTGAATGTCAACTAGTTGCGATTTGAGTGAACTTGTGGAACTAAAATAAATAAATAAAGACACTACTATCTTTTAACTCTAGACAATTTTACAAATTCGTCTGTATGTACATATATGTATATTTATAAATGTATACGTATATATGTATGTGTGTTAATCACATATATTAATTCGCAATCGCAGCAATATTCCCACCAATTACGCGCAGACTATCGATTTAGGTCAAGGTGAAGGCGTCGCTTTTTAATTGCAGAAATTCACTTTCGCTTTCGCATGAAATCGTCAAAAGTCAACGCACTCAAAAGACCACAAAGTTCACCACATCAGTACAATAAAAAATTGTGTTAATTGCATTGGCAAAATATATCGAATATTGCTTTATGGAAATGCGTTTTCACACTGAAGCACCAAGCATCTTGCATGCAATGTGTTTTTAAACCTTTTTTTACTTTATTTATTTACTTTATGTGTCTTCTTTTTTCTACCTTTGGTAGCTACATACAAAGCGGTCAATAAAGTGTTGTGTCGAAAACATAAACTAGTTCAAGGTCAAGTGCTTAACGCGATTCCATTTAAGCAAACACAATTAAAGCGTATACGCACTTGTGTGTGTGAGTATGTGTGTGTGTCTTTTTAAATAGAGATTTTGTAATGGCAGTCACTGACGATTGACTGAGTGGTCAATGGACGCTATATACATACATGCATAAATATATTTATATATATAGATATATATATTTACGAACATGAGCTTATGTATTAGCTAGCATTATTAGTGGCTGACATAGTGAAACCATTAACGCTGAGCTAAAATGCACCACTTTATGCAAATAAATATATGTATATGTGCATAAGCCATAAATATATGCAGCCAATGTTGTATTCAATTTGACATACAGCCATATACTTTATATGTAAATAAGCTGAGTGCACTAGTCGATTGCGTTTGATTTTTACTAAAATATTTATATAAATTTATATTTATGTATATATAAGTATATTTATATCTAATATTGGGTAGTCGATAAAGTCTTTTCGTTTCTTTCTTTTTCTAATCGAACTTCAACTTATTTTTTTTTATTATTATAATAATAAATAAACAAATATCTATCATTTTAGTCGACCACTTTTTGCCATTTTTAGGCTAGAGACATTATTCCATCAGTGTAAATCGAAATTTCGGAATTTCCAGAACGGAATCGAACGAAACATTTTTGAGCTGCTTGAACTGATACAGCATCGTCTCCGTATACTTCACAAATTTCTTTGGTGGCTTGCGTGGCATACTTCGCTTTTTCAGACAAAAATTTCAAAATATAGTGAATTTCTTCGTTATTTCCACTTATTTTCGAACAGCTGTAACTTATTTTCAGTTTCTCCGAATTTCTTTTTTTTTTTTTTGTTAAATGAAGCTTGAAATCTCACCTTTCCAACACTATATAGTATGATACAATGTTATTGGTAGCACTGGAGATATGCGACTGCCATCTATTGACAAAATACGAAAAGACTTTTTCGACTACCAATATATTTATTACCAACCATTAAAATTAATATCAAATATTATCTTTATAACATGGAATTTAAGGTATATTAAGCTTGCAATGAAGTTTGTAACACCAAAAAGTAAACGTATGATACTCTATAAAATAAGTCAATTTGGTCAGGTCCGTGCGTCTGCATATACACATACTACTCCCTCAACTTTGTAGATATCATACTAAAATTTTGCTCACATCCGTTTTTCACCAAGATGCTACTCATTTGTCGAAATCGGCGATATCGGATCACTATAGCATATAGCTGTCATATAAACTGGACAATCGGAGTAAATTGCTTGTATGGGAAGCTTTTTCAATTGATGAGATGTCTTCACGAAATTTGACATAGAATATTTTCCAAAGTATCGATATAATTTCCGAAGAAATTGTTCAGATCGGGCCACTATTGCAAATAGCTGCCATATAAACTGACCGTTCAACATCAAGATAACGATCTATAGGTACCCTTCATGCCATAAAAAGTGCCTGTTTTTTCTTCTTATGTTTTTTAGTCTTTTCGCTAAACGCATTCTTTTACATACACACACATACTAACATATATATAAATATATTTATATTTGGTTTATATGGTTGGTTGGCGCTTCTGAGTAATCGAGAAACTTGCCTCGTTTTACTCTTATGTTGTAATAATATGCACATGAAGCGCCTAAACCGATAACCGGTCAACTAATTGATGACTTGGTTCGGCTAGTTGAGTTTACTCTTGTTTAACGACAGCAAATAAACGCAACAAATGATAAAAGACTTTTAATATTTGCGGACATTTTAAAACTGTTGATTCTGGTTGAGTTGGTAGGGGAAAAATTTTAAGGTAAATCTATATACTCAATTATATAGTAAGTAAATATTCATAAACATACATGTAAATAGATATGTACTTATTTACTATTGCAAAGGTACTTTTTATTTGGTCATGCCTTGATACAGAGTATGGAAATTATTAATATAGTATATGCGTTCAAGTCACGCCTAGATGCTCATTTATCATGTAAAGGGTGCAATTTATTGTTGCTAAATAATATTTAATGATATATTGCCGGTTCAAAAAAAAAAGAATTAATTGAATTGATCAGTTGAAGTAGAGGATTTAAAAAGAAACCGTAAACAATTGCATAATACAGAAGGAAAAAAGACGCTATTAAATAACAGCGATAAAAATTATATTATTTAAAATAATCAATATATTGTAAAAAAAAAACTGTGTTATAAATAATGTAATCATACATATAATTAATAATTATATATTGTTTTGTAATTAACAGTTCACTTGCTTATAATTAGTATTACAAGAAATAAAAAATTAATATACTACTGTGCCCAAAAAAAAAGGTGACATTTGAATTTGGAGAATTATTTTTTTTTAAGTTGGTAGTACTGTCAGTGACATTTGTGTCAAATTTCATGTCAAAATGTTCATTAGTGTTTTAGATACGTGTCGTTTTGTGAGCTGTTAAAAGTGAGTTTTTCGCGTTTTGCGATGTCGAAGCAAAGAATTTGCATTAAATTTTGTTTACGGAATCAATTTTCTGCTGCGGATACGCTGGTGATGGTGCAGAAAGCCTTTGGTGATAGGACTATGTCTAAAAAAAATGTTTACATGTGGTATAGTGAGTTCCAAGCCGGCCGTGAACTTGTCGAAGACGAAGAGCGTCCAGGGCGACCATCAACCTCAACCGACGAAGCTCATGTTCAGCAAATCAAAGATTTGGTGTTGAAAAACCGTCGATTAACAATTAGAGACCTTGCTGATGAAGTTAACGTATCGAAAGGCTCAGCCAATACCATTTTGAAGGATGTTTTGGGCCTCAAGCGCGTCAAATTTCGACTGGTACCGAAAACATTGAATTTTTTGGAAAATAGGCCTCGCGTTGAAGTGTGTGAAACGATGCTTTCCGACTACCAGGGTGTCATGAAATGCATTATAACTGGCGACGAGACTTGGATCTATGCTTACTACCCCGAAACAACCGAACAATCGATCGAATATCGTGCCAAAAGAGAGCCGAGGCCAAAAAAATCGCGCCAGAGTCGCTCAAAAATCAAGGTCATGTTGACTGTTTTCTTCGGTTATCGTGGTGTTGTGCATTATGAATTCCTTCCAACCGGTCAAACAGTCAACAAGGAATATTATTTAAATGTTATGCGTCGTTTGCGTAACGCTATCCGCCTAAAATGACCGGACTAGTGGAAAGACAATTCTTGGTTTTTACACCACGATAAGGCACCATCTCATAGTGCCCTCTTAATTCCTGATCATTTCGCCAAAAACTCAACTCATATCGTTCCGCAACCATCGTATTCACCTGATCTGGCGCTGTGCAACTTCTGGCTGTTCATCAAGCTCAAAAGACCGCTCCGGGGACACCGTTTTTATACGATAGAGGAGATTCAAGCCGCAGCGAAGACGGAACTGAAGGCCATCCGGGAAAGTGACTACAACCAGTGTTTCGAAGATTGGAAAATCCGTTGGCATAAGTGCATTGCATCGGGAGGGGATTACTTTGAAGGGGATGAAATTGATTTGGTAGAATAAATAAAGACTTTTCAAAATAAATACAATGTCACCTTATTATTTATATAACTAACAATTATATATTGTTTTGTAATTAACAGTTCATTTGCTTATAATAAGTATTACAAGAAATAAAAATTAATGTATGTTCAAAGCATTTAGCTAATACCCGGTGTTATTACCTTCACGCTAAAATGTATGCTATACATAGGCATGTGCAATGTATGTCAATATCGCGCTCATACTGGTCTTCAGCGTATTCTTGTTTATAGCGTGTAGTCCATTAATTTGGCATAATATGAAGCTTTCTAGTACAGCTTAGCCATTTCTTTGAAAAAAGTAGGCCAAAAATATTTCAGAATACGAATCATTTTTCAATTTATAGCAAATTTCAAATTCTTTAAACACTAATATAAAATGTAGGGCCTACAGAAAACTATCGTGAACTTATTATTACAGGTACATTACCAATTCTCTCGATCATTTATACGCAACGGAAATAACACAGCCACAGCAAAAATATGAGGCAAATATTTACATTCACAAACGCTTAAGCAAATAGATTGTTATGAATATGTAATAGCTTACATGAAAAGCAAACAAATCGGTCACAATACATTGACTAATTGACTCTCCGACATGTGTAAACAAAAGCAGGAACAACAACAATGGCGATAATTAATTTAGAGGTTATCTTAAAGGTAAGCGCAGAGAAGGTGTGGGCAGATGACGATGCACAGCATCCAACTGAAGCCGCGAATGCCGACATACGTGCGGGTGTAACTGTTGCTTTGGGTTGTTTTTGTTGTTTCTTCAGTATTGTTGCTTATTATTTTTTATTGTAACAGCCGAAATGGCAATGAATTTTTAAGTGATTAATTGGATAAGAAATATTTTTGGGCATGTTATATCAAATGTGTCAATGGAAGTGGGCGTAGTTCAAGGAAGTTTGATGATAGAAAAAATAACGGTAAAGTGAAAATGAGAGTGAAATAATATTAAATAATTTAATTTAATTTTTCTGCTGAAATTTGATTCAAAAGCCATCAAATACATATTAATGTTTTCTGCGCGATAGCTGCGATTTGGTTGTTGTTGTCGGGCTAAAAGCATTTAGTGGCATGCAAGTAAAAAGAAACCCAACATGTTTATGGTTTTATGCATATGTACACACAAATGTGTGCATTTGCGCTTGTGCTTATGCTTTTACTAAACCAAACAAAAGTCCGATTGACCTTGCCGTTTAAGCGCTTGCGATGACACGAGACGGCGAGCGGCAGCGCCCAAAAAAAAAAAAACTTGAGAGACGCGCAAGTGCTCACATATGCTACTTTAATGAGTGAAACATATGTATCTATGCATATATGTATATATATATATATAAACATATATTGTATACAATAAGTATATGCAAAAGGCCGAAACCAAGACACACACACGGCACACACTCATTAATTTCACTCGTTTTTGGAGTAAAGCTTTGTGCAAGCGCTTTGCGAATAAATAATTATAAGGTGAATGCGCAAGAAATTATGCATACATACATACATATATAAATCAAATATACATGCATATGCATGAGCGTGTGTAGAAATATAGTAAAAAAGTCGAATAGCAGAGAATAGTAAAAAAAAGCATATATAATGCACATATGTACATACTGAAGTACGTATATACTTTTACACACACACACACACCTACGTTGCTTAGCAACAACTAGCTAATTATAATTGTCTTTTTTTTCAATGAACTTTTAGGTTTAACAAATAAATGACGCGCGTAGAGCCGCATGAAAAGTAAATGAATAAAATATGAAAGACTTAAGCAACGAACTTGAAATCATTAAACGCACCTTTGGACGCCATTTACACTCCCTGAATAGCCGACGAGTGTCGGAAAGGAATGCAAATTATGCAATTACAACAATATGTCGACAGTTTGGCAGTCGTTAGTATTGACGTCTATCGTTTAATGACTTTGGCACGCTTGAGGTGAATCGATAAACAACACATGTCGTCTTATGCAAGTGTTTATGTGTGTGGCTTGTGCTAAGAATTGCAAATACGCTTTAGAAGTTTCAATTGATAAATGCGTTGATAATTTTATATTTTGAGAAGAGCTGAATGATATTTCCGCAGCGGTTTGTTTGAAAAATTAATAGGGAATAAATAATGTTTCTATATAAAAAATCTCCAGAAAAGTAAGTAAAATTTCTTAATAAAAATTATTTTACTCAAAAATACTAAAAAATTTTAAAAAGATTTTTATTGGTTCCCAAAAAAAAAAAAGTTCCGTTAACTTCGACTGCTGAAGCTGTAAAACCTCTCACACTTGCTTTTTTGATAGCGTAAAAGGGTATAAATAAACGTTTGTCTTGATTTTGAGTGTCAGTTTACTTGGCAGCTATATAATGCAGTGATTCGATCTAAACAATATTTTCGGAGAATAAAACGAAGTCCAACTAATAATTTGTGCCAAGTTCCGTGAAGATATCTTGTCAATTAAACAAATTTTCCAAACAAGAACTTGTTTGCGTTCCTTCAGTTTGTATGACAGCTTTACGCTATAGTGATCCTATCTTTTGAAGCTAAATTTTTTTTATTTTTTTCAGATTTTTTATAAAAATATAACAAAACTAACATTCTAATGAAAAAAAAAAATTTAAAAAACTGAGAATGTTAAAATTTTATTAAAAAGAATACATAATAAGATTTAACCGCAAAAATAGAAACGTTTTAGTTTTCGCATAAATAAAAAAATATTGTAAAAAAATATTGCAAAAAAATATATTTTTTTATTTTCAAAATATTGTAAAAAAACATATTTTTTTATTTTAGTTTTTAAAAAAATATTGTAAAATATATTGCTCTAAAATAGTTTTACAATTTTTTTATGGTAAAAATTTAATTTTTTCAATATTTTTATAAATATTTAAATAAAAATTAACATTCCAATAAAAAAAATTTTAATTACTAATAAAATGAAAATTTTATAAAAAATACATAAATAAGATTCAACCGAAAAAAGTTTTAGTTTTCGAATAAATAAAAAAAATATTGTAAAAAGCAAGTTTTAGCTTAAAACAAATATATTTTTTTTACAATTTCTTGTTTAAGCTTAAAATTTAGTTTTTCAACATTTTTATAAATATATAAATAAAAATTAACATTCCAATAAAAAAAATTTTAATTACTAATAAAATGAACATTTTATAAAAAATACATAATTAAGATTCAATCGAAAAAAAATTTTAGTTTTCGAATAAATAAAAAACATATTGTAAAAAGGAAGTTTTAGCTTAAAACAAATATATTTTTTTTACAATTTCTTTTTTAAGCTTAAAATTTAGTTTTTCAACATTTTTATAAAAACATAAATAAAAAAAATAACACTTTAATAAAAAACTTTTAAAGAATTAATAAAAATAAAATTTGATCCCAAAAAAAATTAATCATTAAAAAGTATATGATTTAGCTTTTATAAATTTTTTAAAATTAATTTCATAAAAACTAAAAAAAAATGAAAGTAAAATTTTGATAAAAGAAAAACTTTTTCTAAAAACTATATATATATAATATAAAAAATATTTAAAAAAAAGTTTGTCTTCAAGCTAAGAATATATTGTTTTTCCAACATTTTTATAAAAATATAAATAAAAAAAATAAAAAATAACATTCTAATAAAAAAAAGTTTTAAAAAACTAATACAAGTAAAATTTTATAAAAAAAAAAGGATATAAAAATACCATTTAACTTTTAATATTTTTTCTTAAATTAAATTCATAAAATAAAAAAAGGAAATAAAAGCAAAATAACATTCTGATATTAGAAAAACTTTTTCTAAAAAAAGAAACAATTTTGATCTCACACAAAAATGTTCTATAAAGTCAAAAGAGTATGCCAAAATTCTATATTTATTGTTGAAAAAACTATATATAAAAATGCTTAGAAGAAGTAACATTTTAATGAAAGAAAAAAGATCCTCACAAGAAATAATAAATAAAGAACTTAAAATAAGTTTTTTCCAAGATTTCTATAGAAAAAAATACCAAATATCCTTTATTTTCACATATATTTCGAAAATGTATCGCACCTTTACATTGCGCAGCTCTTTGTCTTGTTCTTAAAAAGATACCCATAAACCCGCCATAGTGCGATTATTTCATTATTTTTATTTCAATATCCATGTACTACAAAGTGACCTATCTTATCGCCGCAGCTCAACAAAATGTTATGCAAAAAATTAATTGTCATAAATATCATTTGTATGTGTATAATATCATATCAGTGCCTTAAGCCATACAAATAGCTCAACTTGCAAAGTACTCATAATTATTCATTCACAGCCATTTGTAGCACACACATGACACCTTCATAACTGCTCGCCAAAAATCGAAAAAAGTCAAGGCTTCGGTCGTGCAACCATTTAGAATATTATGTGTTGTGAATTCAGCAAAACACATTCAACGAAAATGCTTAAAAAATAATTTTGGCAAAACAGTTTTGCTTGGAAACACAACGCAGCCGCACAGCTGCGAGCCAAAAGTGAATATTCTAATAAATTACTGAGATCATTAGAGGCAGCAGCAGAAGGTAATAAAGCCAAAAATTGGCAACAAATTGCAAATAAATGTATATTTTGTTAATAATATTTGCACATGTGTGTCTATAGTAATATATTTATACATAAATGTATGTATACATATACGTGTGTATAAAAGCAAATTATGCGGTAGGTAAATGGCGGCAAATTTTCGGGTTACTACAACCCCGAGGAGACTTGAAATTATTGTTTATAATTGAGTATGTTATGAAAATTTTGAATGTTTTTGCATTTGCTATACATTAGGGTGAGGCACAGTCCATACAAATAATGGTTGCCATATAACTCTAAAGTTTGTAATTAAAATATTTTCGAAGAAAACAGTTGTTAGAGTTTGAGGAACCGAAAAAACAGAAAAACGGAAGAAAATAGTTTTAGAGCGCTTGAGTTTAAGAAAAACCTTCCGTAAGGGCGGTCTATAAGTCACCAAGTACCTTTATTATTTTTTCCGAATTTTCTTCAGGCTTACTGCTTTGCCTCTGAGGAGGAAATGTTTTCAAAAATAAAAGCAATATTAATATATACAATAATATTTATATCAACTTTATGTTGGCGCATACTAATGTCCTCTTATGTATGAATATGTATTTTTGCAAATATAAATTTTTGAAATAATTGTGCACATATATGTACGTCTGCTTATACATACATTACGCCTGCCTCTAAGACGAGTTCATCCTTGTTGTACACTTTTCTGATTTTATTGTACATATTTATTTGATTCTCTCTTCTACTAGCAACACATGCAACAGCACTTATGTGTATGGAGTGCTTTAGTATTCTAATAGCAAAATTTTATATAAAGAAGAAGCAGTTTTTTTGCTTTAGAAAATGTCACCTTCGTAACTAATCTGTTTTTCTTATTTTTCTAGTTTTTTATTTATGATAAAGATGAATTTTTAATTTATACTTCGCGTGTTTTTCGAACCGGTAAATTTATTTCTGTAAGTTGTTAAGTAAGTTAGTGACATCTATGCTAAATTTTATGTACAAATATTCATTAGTATTTGAGATACGTGTCCTTTTTTGAGGCTCTAAAAGTGAATGCTTCGATTTTTACTATGTCGGAATTTATTGAACAAAGAAGTGCGATAATGCACCATCTCACACTGCATTGGTTATTCGTAATCAGTTCGCCACATTTTCAACTCATATCGTGCCACAACCACCGCATTGGCCCGATTTATCCTCGTGTAACTTCTGACTATTCAGCAAATTCGCATGACCACTCCGAGGACACCGTTTTGACTCAATTGAGGATATAAAAGCTGAATCGAAGAAGGCTCTGATGGCCATCACGACGGAGGATTTTTCCAAGTGCTATGATGACTG
The DNA here is from genome assembly GCA_037783105.1 of Bactrocera zonata. Lineage (NCBI taxonomy): Eukaryota > Metazoa > Arthropoda > Insecta > Diptera > Tephritidae > Bactrocera > Bactrocera zonata. The sequence continues at coordinate 647,934 of JBAWJQ010005982.1, read as the reverse complement.
GAAAATTTGTTGGCTTAAGCGTATTGCAGCTGGAGGGGATTGCTTTGAAGGAGATGAAATGGACAATTCACCTTTCAATTTGATCACTGTAGTATACCCTGAACAAGATGTAATAAATTTGTCACGGTGTTTCGTACACCCAGATGGAAGCGTCAGAGACCTTATAAAATGTATATGTAAATAATCAGCATGACGAGCCGAGTCGATTTAGCCACGATCGTCTGTCTGCGTACTGACTGACTGGCTGTCTCTATAGGTTTTTTTCAGTATACGTTACTAGAGAAACTTGTGTCTACGAGATTAGATTATTTCTCGCTTCCTCATTCACAAGCTTCATTGATCATTTGCAGTGGGCCTCTGCTAGAAATCTTATTTCTTCAGCGACTGTATTTGCCTTTAGGTCACGTTGAGTACTAGCATTTTTAATGCAGCAAGGAACCTTAAATATACATCTTAGCATTTTATTTTGAAAACGTTTGAAACATTTATGCTTCTGTCATTAGCAGCATTTATTTATCCAATTAGCCATTAATTTTTTTAATTAATGACAATTTGAGGTTAAGTAAGAATAGAGTAAGCGAATACAATGTAAAGATATTTCAATAATATACGTATATAATGAGAAGAAATTACTAGCCATACTAGAAAATCGAATTCATATTTCCATATGAAAAAATAAACAGATACATTTCCTCAAACCGAAAATTCCCAAATCAAATTGCGACTTCAAAGAGCGTTACCTATTTATCATTTCTATTATAACAGAACACGATCTTTCCATTTAATAGCCAGCATACAACTTTAGATTTTTAAATATTTAGAATACAAGTTCGGTCGCTGTGCTCACCCAAAGTTGTAGATGTGTGGACCTAAGGCTGGTCTGCCCGCGCGCACTGTGTGCAGACAGTAGGAGAATAAAAAACCCATATTCCTTCAGCATACACGCCGACAAAATTTGACAAAATTCAAGACAGTCAACACGTGATGCGCGAATAATTTCAACACGAACTGGCGGGGCACACATACACAACTACATATAAGCGCGCGTATGCAAATTGGTTATTTTAATATTTTCTGTGCTTCGCATGCGCGTAATAAGGAATTCAATTTACGATTCACATTTAATTAGATTTTCGATATAGCGGCAAAATGGTTTTATGGTTTTTTTCTGCGTTTTAAAAGCTGGAGGCAAAGATATGAATTTTAATTTTTTGTGTGTTTGTTTTTGTTATGCGCGTAGAGTGCGTGCAAAAACGCGGCAAATATCGAAAATGTATGTTAGAAAGGAACACGAGTTTCAACACAAACAATTTAGACAGAGTTTATGACATGTTTATATTTTTTATTTGTTCTTTATTTTGAAACTTTTATGCGTCAGTTGATATACAGGGTGACTACGAAATAAAATTAAAATATTTTTTTTTTTAGTTTTTTATTTCTTTTTACGCAAGTGCTCATCTTAAAGAGGGAAGTTTTGAGCTTTTTTTTGCAAGTAAACCTTAGTTGTTTAAAAAAAAATTTGATTTTTTTGAAGTGATTTTGATTTTTTTCTTAGCAAAATATATTAATTTAAATTATTAACCAATTACATAAAATAAATTATTCATCTTCCATTTATATTATTAATGAAGAAATTTAGCTAAGAAAACAAAACAATTTTTTTTCATTTACTATTTTTTACTTGAGAAGAGTTTAATTTAAATTTTTTTTCTCAAGTGCCAAAAAATATGCAAGAAATATTTGACTATAAAAATTTTTATAAAATATTTTAATTGATGCATAAGCAAGCACGTTGTACTAAATAAAAATCTTACCTATAAGAATGCCAAATTTTATGACATTTTAACGGACCGACATTTTTTAGAAAAATCGTCCAATATTTATACAATTAGATGTTTCCTTTTACATCAGTTGAGCGGCTAGGCAATTTTTTTTTATAAAATTACAGTCAGAACAGTAAATATACTAAACGATAATTGTAAAAACACAAACTCCGTCTATTTTTAATCAAGAAAAGAGTTGGTATACAAAATCGTTGCCTACATTTTGGCGCATTGCATAAACGGTTAATTTGAGCTTTAAAAAGGGAACAGATAATTTTTGTAAATACATTATTTTGATTATAAATAAATATTACTTTAGTTTAATCTAGATTATACCATATTATTCAATTGGCAAACAAATTTGATGTTAAAAATAAAAAATATACTCTGCATCCCAAAAATGCTTATGAAAAGTGTTTCGAATCCTCAGTATAAATGTATTACATCTGTGGAGTATTACTTTGAAGACGACAGCCTAAATATTGATGAATAATTAAATATTTTGCATTTTATTTACAATTTCCGGGTACTTTTTCTTCACAATATGTATTGTTTATTTATAAAAATTTGTTTCAAAAATCCAAAAAAAAAAACAAATATATATTTAAAAATTTTTGCAAACAATCAGACGCTAAAAAGGTTCAATAGTCAGCAGCATCATCAACAAGTTTCATTTTGCATCCATTAATCGGCAAATAATGTCGAATCATCGCTGACCGCAATCATTGCGAATGCGCGCATAATGTTTGTCTTTGCATAACTCGCCATGTAAATGAAGAAAAGTTGAACGGCACAATTTACATATCTCTTCATATGGTAGTACAATACCCACAAATGATTACTTGCTAATTCAAAAATGCTCAAATCATTTTAATCAGCACGTTTTCGACACATTTTTCATCAACGTTCACCCCAACCTGCATGCCTTTCTCCTCTCGACCGAGATACGCTCATTTGGCAAACCTTTCAACACCTACAATGATAGGCGCGACTTCGACCGCAAATATTTAAATTACAAAAAAAAAAATTAATAAAAAAAAATGTAATAAAAAAGTATGAAAAAATAAGTGAACTGGAAATCGTATAAAAACGCATTTGCCTGCGCTGAAACTTACAAACAAACATTATGCAATATTTAAATTTTAATTTTAACCGCAGGCATTTGCATTTTTTATTTGTATCTTTTTTATATTCGCTTGGTGCGTGTCTTTAATGAGGTTCGTTCCACGTTTGCTGTCTGTCTTTGGTGATTCAAATGTTTTAGCGTGTTTACTCGTTGATTTCCTATAAGATTTTTGGCTTCAGATAATGACATTTTGGGTATGGAAATAACGTTGAAACTTTCGTGGCACAAAAAAACTTATGAAAATACAAAAAATTTAATTTATTTTTCAGAATAAAGCCTCAACAGGGTATATTAAGTTTGCCACGAAGTTTGTAATATCCGGAAGCAGGACCTTATAAATACAAAAACATTTGAGTAAGCTTATATAGTTAATATAGTCATTTTCAATGATCCTCAATATGAGCTTGCTTTATGCCCACAAATAATTATGCCTTTTGCCATATCAAACAAAATTGGTTGCCTACATTTTGGCGAAAAAGGAAAATATTATTTTAGCCAAAATATAAGTAATTCATATTAATGATGTTATATTTAAGATAGCATACGGTATATGGCTGAAATTTTCTTCCACAAAAGTTCCTTTAAGTATTGCAAGCCAGAATGTAGCAGTAAAAGTGTTGTATATCCTTTGGCTTCATAACATAAGGAAGTACAATTTTTAATATATAATTTATTTTTGTAATATATATTTATTTTAGTAATAATTGATTATAACGTTAATACAATAATATCATTTTTCGGATATAAAAATACATATAGTTCTCTCTACTCTCTACTAAATTCTGGTGAGTTATGTATTATCAAGATTTACAGAAGAAATGTTGCCTATCTTTTGGCTCCCAGGTAAAAAATAATATTTTCTCAATATAATGAAAACGTTTTATAGTATTTTGTGGGTATAATAATGGAAATAATAGTAAGAGATATACAGACAAAAGTGTCCAGTACATTTCTTGGTCAATTTTGCATTACAAGAGGTGATGGAGAAAATGTTGCCTACATTTTGGCGCAATACAGCGAAACTGTTACATATTTAACTTCTTTCCAAAAGAAGAACTATTGGGAAGCGGATAGTGGGAAGATGCTATTAACTTCTAAACGCTAAAATATATTATTATATATTATTAAATATTAACAAGTTATTTTTTATTAATTGAATATTATAGAAAAAGCTACATAAAATTCAATTTCCAAATTTTCGAGTATTTTTTTAGTGAATTAAAAAATAAGTGTTTGTAATTATAATAAAATAAACTAATTTTTCTTTTCAATTTAAATTTAATTCACTAAAAAACTACTCGAAAACTTTTTAAACCAATTTTTTTTTTTATTATATTTATTTAATCATTCCATTTCATCACTGAATGCACCACTCAACACTTTTGCTTTCATTATTAATAGAGTGGTTAATGATTTGTAAAATATTGCTAAAACTCAATGCCATTACATCAGTGATTGCATCATTAAAAGAGTGTGCAGAATTCACCACATGCTTTCAACATAAATTTCATGCTTTTTGTGCAATTTCGATTTCGGCCATTTATTTGATGATATTTTGTATTATTTCTTTCCCGCACTCGAGTACAACAATTACGGCATAATTTCCATGACTCTTTGTTTGACTGCTGAGTGAAAATTATATTTCTTCACAAGCAAATTTATTGAAAAGTGTGAACTGTGCCTAAAACACTTTTGGTTTGAAAAAAAAATAGTTTCTACTTACGCTGTTATCAACATTTTGTTTGAGCTTTATTTGTTGGTTTTTGTTAAAAAGTTGTCCGTCAGCTGTTGCCGTTGCCGAGGGGTTATCCTGACTGCTTTGTTACTAATTTGTTTATGCTTTCTTGCAAATAAACAAATTAGTGTTTTTATGAATTAAAAAATGCGCAATTACAATTTCGCAGTCATAGGCACTTGATTCGCTGATTGCTCGCGTTTCTAAATCAAAGAAATATATATTTATGCCAAAATATCACTCGGTGACATTTGCATTTGGTTGATGGACGAGTATGGGTTGCTGCAAGGAGAATTTGAAAAATATTGTTGAGGTTTAATAAATATATCGGACAGTACAAAATTGGCGACCTTTGTGTAAACCAAAATGAGGGAAATGCTGTTCTAAAAATGTGGATCTGAAACTTAAAATGTGCCTTTGTAACTTGTCAGACTTTGCGAGCTTCTTTTTTAATATTTCCCTGTCTGTGTTCGTATAGACAATAGTTCAAAATTTTAATTTATTTTATATTAAAAACAAATTCAAAAAAGTGTACTTTATTCAATTTAAAATAATGAAAGCATTTTTAGTTGAGAGAAGAATTTAGAAAATTTATTTTCTCATTTCACTGCTGATAAAGGATTTATGCACATTATTTATATGTATAGTTATATTCATCATATAATAAATATTTTCATTTAGTATAAAGTATTAAAAGTTAAAAATTATTTCCAACAAAAGTCTGTGAACACAGTAGCATTATAGAAAATTGTTTTTATAATATTTTCTACCGCCATTTTTAAAAATTTATTTTCTTAAGAGGCTATTGAATAGCTTGTCACTAGTAATAGTTTTCTCAAACAGCTGTTGAGAATGTGTATAAGGCTTTCTATGTGCCACTTCGTGTTGCTGATATGAAAAAAAATAGGTTGCTTGGACTATTGCCTCTTCTATTATAATCAGTATCAAGTATTTAAACTTCATGCTGGTTAAATTTAACTGTTTAAGCGTATTTTACAACATATTATTATTTTGCGCTATAAGCCAATTTAATGTATAAAACGCTCCAATTAACACTTATGTAATTGAATTATAGAAGTTTACCTTTAAATATCTGTTTGCTATATGTTTAATAGTTTACTTCAACGCCTGTTACATTATGTATATATACAAATATACATATGTTATATTTCACTTGCGAAATGAGAAATGTGGCTCATTTTTAACTCGCCTTAGCCATATATGGTGGACTAACAGACAGCTTGCATCGAACAAACGAATATTTTGACAGTTATTGATAGTGCGAAGTATACACGAACATATGTAAGCCGATATGTGGAAGTTTTTTTTTATTAAAAAATCCATAATTGAATGGCTTAGCTGCATAAAAGTTGGGCGAAAAATAGTGCAGTAATTACAGTGATACGGCACATTAAAAAAAAACATTAAATATTCATAAAAATTTTTTTGAAAAAAGTTAATTAAATATTCTAAAAATTTTTTTCAATATTTTTGAAAAATTAATTACAGAGATACGGCACATTAAAAAAAATTAATCATTTATAAAAATTTTTTTGAAAAGAATTAATTAAATATTCTAAATTTTTTTTTATATTTTTGAAAAATTAATTAAATACTTTTAATTTTTTTTTTTTTTTTGAAAAAATCGTTACAAGTCATTTTTTTTTTATTAATGAAATATTTCTAAAATTTTTTTTTGGAAAAATTAATTAAATATTCGTAAAATTTTGTTTGAAAAAATTAATTAAATATTCTTACATTTTTGAAAAAAATGTATTTAATATTTTAAACTTTTTTTTTGACAAACACTAATTAAATATTCCTCAAATTTTTTTGAAAAAAAAAATTAATTATATATACTTAACATGTTTTTTGAAAAATTAATGAAATGTTAAAAAAATTTTTTCTTAAAAAAATTAATTAAAATTGTTTTCTGAAAAACTTTATTCATAAAACTTTTTTTAAAATTAATTAAATAATTTTTGTAGAAAATTCGTTAGGTATCTTTAAAATATTTTTTGAAAAAAACTGATTAAATATTTTCCAAACTATTTTTTGAAAAAATGGAATCTTAAACTTTTTCTGAAAAATAAATAAATAAATATTTTTGATTTTTTCTTTTTTTTTTTGGAAAATAGATCAAATATTCTTAAAATTCTTTTTAAAAAACTTAATTAAATTTTCTTTAAAAAAATATTTTTATAATGTAATTATATATTTTCAAGCGTAATTTCGTAACAACTAAAATTTTTTCTTCAAACATCAGACAACTACAACTTTTGTGCTTTATTTGACGCATTTGGTAAGCGCTTTACAACCTTTTAATTGTTTAATTACTGCTGACAAGCGCAAAATCACTTCATGCCATTGCACATTTCGTTTTATTTCCAAATTTGACATGTTTACAATGTGACATTTTTACCCAAGCGCACATTCACATGCACATATGCATAGAATGACACACACACTGGCAAGCAACAATTAGGCAACACTAAACAAATAATAATAAAAAAATAAAAGATCTTAACAACAACAATTGCAACAATAGTATTTTTTGAGCCTGCACTTAATTTGAAGGCAAAGCGATTGCAAAAACAAATTCACAAGCGCATAAAAATAATAAAAATACTTACGAATTACAAAATATTGCAAGTGAAACGCCAAACTTAAGCGCAATAACAACAAATGCTACTGTCTCGAATATTAGCTCGTTTTCGATAATTTTTCTGAGCTTTAAATACATTTGAAAATTAATAAAGAGAATCAATGTGTGCAGTTCTCGTATTTTATGTACCCTTTACCTAAAGTAACTTTATCTAGATTTTTATTTGCCAGTGTGAATGGCAGCTACTATATGCTTTAGTACTACGAACTTTCAACCGCAGTTTGTTTGAGTCAAATTACTTAACGAAAACTGATCGCATTACCCGTAAGTTGATATTGGAGATGACTAAATGCTTTTGGAATTCTAGAGCAAATGACAAGTACAACGAAGCTAAGGTGGTGAAAGTTATTCTGTTGAAGAAACTATGACCTCGTCAGCAGTTTTGCACAAAGCTTTCCATTGCAGTTGCGTCTAGTAATTACTTAAGGTTTCTTTTCAAGTACTTACAAACTTATATAAATGCTTACATATATGCACACTTGTGTACACATTTATGTGCACATCTGTACTTATACGTGAAGCATGACCGCTCAAATTGTCACGAAAGTGCAATTGCACTTTTAAGAATACAATAACAATAAGTATTTTGTCGGAAAATCCAGGAAGTCTTAAACGGAACCTTACAAAGTCAACGTGTTTGCTGGGCCCTTTCATATTTTCGCATATTAATTCGATATATATTTTTTTTTAATACAATGCTATGGACCTGTCCAAGCAAGGTATCGCCGCTATTTTCTGGAACAAAAAAATATTAACTTTCCAATTCTCGCTGCTCAAAGGTCGTTTGCGTACTTTAACACCGTCTTCGTGTTATTCTTGAAAGCTGACTGGCAACCATTTCAGCTGCCACTGACTTTTTGAGAGTTTTTTGAGCTTTATCCTTGAATAAATAAAGAACGATTCTTTGCTAATATGGAAATTTCCCAAGCTAAAGCGCATTTTAAAACTTGACAGTCTTGAAGATACATGTACGTATATACATATGTACAGTATAGGCTAAAATTAAAGCACACTTTGCTGTAAGTAAGCAACATATTCCTCAAAGTATAATAAGTGAAAGGAAGAATGAAGGTAATAATTTTTTTTTTAAATTAATTTAATTTAATTTTTTTTTAAATAAACTCGTAAGAAAACATTTTTTTGAATTTTTAAAAATTGTTAGATAAATTTCATTGAATAAAAAATATTGAATTTTTAGCATTTCCAAAAATAATTATTCAAAAAAATAAAAACTTACATAAATACTGGAAACTAAATTTTAAGGACACTTTTGAATATTTATAAAAGTTATTTTGGATATGCAGAAAAAAATGTTTTATTATATTTAAGAAAAAAATTTGATTTTTAGGAAAAAAAACCAATTTATTTTTGACTTTTTTTAGGACAGAAAATTTTGAATATTTAGGTTAAACTTTTTTTATATATATTTAGTACATAAATGATTTTAAGAACTTATTTTTTTGGAATCTTTTTTAAAAAACTTTTTTTTTGATTATTAAGGAAAAAATTTTTTGATCATTTGGGAAAAATGTTAATGTTTTAAGATAGTATTTTTTTAGAAAAAAGAATTTTAATGTTTTAAGAAAGATTTTTTTAGAAAAAAAGTTTAAAACTTTTTAGAAAACTTTTTTTGGATTATTTAGGAAAAAAAATTTTAATCCTTTTTAAATTTCAATTCAAGTTCAATTGATTTGCTATTAGAAAAATTTGAATGAATAAAAGATATTGAATTTTTAGCAATTTTTTTAATTTTTAAAACTTTCAAGAATAATTAAAAAAATTAAAAAAAATCTAGACAACAAATTTTAAAAACATTTTTTGAAAAATTAGTTTTAATTTTTAGAAAAAAAGTTAAATTTATTTTTAAATTTTTTTAGGACAGAAAAATTTTTGGATTATTAAGGAAACATATTTTAAAAATATTTTTGTGGCAAAAATTATTTTAAGAAAAATTTATTTTTAAACTTATAAAAAAATGTTTATTAGGGAACTTTTTTTTAAAGGTAAGAAAAAAATTTTTTTTGGTAATTAAGGAAACTTTTATAAACTTTATTTATAAACTTTATTTTTGATAATTTAGGAAAAATTTAAATTTTTTAGGAAAAAAAAACTTAGAAAAACCTTTTTTGAAGTAGTTAAGAAAAGAAATTTTAATCTTTTTTAATTTGTTTAGAAAATTTTTTTATAAATTTTATAGGAATTTTTTTTCAAAAAATTTATTGAGTTAAATAAAATATTTTATAAAAGCAACAAAAAAATTAATTTTATTTTTTTTTATTAATTTAATTTTATTTTTTGATTTCTTTAGAAAATAATTTTTTTATAAATTTTATAGGAATTTTTTTTTTCAAAAAATTTATTGAGTTAAATAAAATATTTTATAAAAGCAACAAAAAAAATTAACTTTATTTTTTTTTGTTTTTATTTTATATTTTATTTTGTTTTTATTTTTATATTTTAAACTTGTTTAGCTAATTTTTTTTTTTTTACTTTTAGAAAAAACAATTTAATTAGTTTTATTTCTTTTTTAATTTTTAATCTTTTAGGAAAGAAAAATTTTGAAGACGAAAAGAAATATTTTTTCCAAAAATAGAAATTAAAACAAAAATTGAAGAAAAACACATTTTGGAATTTTTTTTAAATATCACTTAACAGTCTTGCCTTTGACTTTATTATATATGTATACATATATACATTTTATACTCATGCTCAAAAAATGAAGTCCTTTAGATTGCAATGATATATCTATATACATATGCATATATACATACATAAGTATATTTATATATAGGCCCGTTCACCTAGAAACCCAACCAATCGCCATTAATTGTCTTATTATATTTTCCATTGTCTGGTGTTCGTTTAGTTAATCGCAATGTGCGAATGGAATATTTTACAATTTTGCAATGATACAAATTTAACCGGTTTAACTAGCCGCATACATATCAACAAGTCGCACAAAAAAGCACATATATATGCACAAACTAGCATCGATAAGCGCGAATTTAGTAGTTTGCAGCTGGAAAAGTTGGACCAAGACAGGCCAGAGTCCAGAGAGCTGCGCGCAGTCCACCAGCAGCAAAAGCTACTCGATTACGGCTTAATTACCTGCATATACCGACGTGTGTGTATTTGTGTATATATTTATGTATATGTGCCTGTATGTGTGTTATCATTAGCTTTGCGTTTATGACTGACTCAAATGATGGACTGGCTCAACTCAAAGCAAAGCAAAAGCTGAGCGCAAACGAGTGAGCCTTGCTGTTGTACGCAGCGTTGAGCTAACAACAACAAATAAAAGCGCGTGCAAAGTTTGCAATTTTATTATAATTATATTCCATAGAATTCGCAGTTGCATCGCGTGATGTTTCCAGAACTTCTTGATTGCTAAACAATTTGTGCGTGCGTGTTGCAAATAACCGTGTGTATGTGCGCCTTACGCAATTCGTATACAATGTGGCTTGCATAAAAATACAGCTTGCTGCGTATATTTGTTGTTTTTTGCATTTTTGTCTACAAAAAATCGTTTTCTGCTTAATCACCGCTGATTCATTAAGATCGCGCGCAGCGACTCGCTGGTCTAGTCCCACAGTTATATGTGTGTGTAGGTGTGTGTTGGTGTGCGGTTGCTTTGCCAATTCAGCAAGTCTTGCTTTTTGGCACTTTTTGCAATCGGCTTTGTTTACAAATTTCCATTAGAAACGCGTTCTTTCAACAGTTAATGCAATTTTGTTTACTTTTAGTATTCTAAATGACTTTAAGTGAAAAAGTTGCATTACAAAAAATGTGAACATATAATATTAAATAGTATATAGCAAAAAATATATATTTAATTGTAAAATAGGTAAAGAGGGAGGAGGGAATAACTAAAGGGTTACCTAACTGCGTGACTGGTCAGGTGCTAAGCTGGCTTCGAAATGACTAGTGTTTATGCTGTTATGGAAATAAGTTTTTTTTTTAGAGTTTGTTCAATAATAAAGCAGTTGCGAAATAATAAAATAAACTGATTATGAGATATCTTAATAAAAAGAAAACTTTAACTACAGTTGCATCGAAGCTTTATATCACTCACAATCACAAAAGTTTGCATATAAAAGCTAATTTCTGATTGCCGAGTTTGTATGGCAGCTATATGTTATAGCGTTTCGATCTGCAAAATTTCTTCCGAGATTTTACCGTTGCCTTGATAAATAATCTAAGTCAAATCTCTTAAAGATATATCTGCAAATAAAAAAGATTTCCATACAAGAGCTTGATTTTGGTCGATCAGTTTGTATGACAGCAATATGCTTTAATGGCCCGATATCGGCGCTTTCGCTCTAATGAGCAGCTTCTTTGGGGGAAAAAAATTTTAAAAATTTTTGATTGTCTTGAAAACTGTCATGACTACATCGAAACCGCTCACCAAGCTAATCATTTATATAGCATACATTTTATAGGGTCAAACTTCATGACAAACTTAATATACCGTGTTCACGGTTCTAAAACTTCGTTGAAGTATGAAAAATATATTGTTTCTTTCCCCGAAATCGCCAATTAAAATTATAACCACAAGCTTTTACTTGGAATTTAAGTAAGTACTCTAAGCAGAGACTCAAAAATTCTACAAGAGCATACTTTTAGGCGGCAGTGATATTATTTTCTTATTTTAATTACTTTCGATATCATGGAAGTACTGGAAAAGGAAACTCTTTTGCTCTCAGTAATTTTAAAGCAAACTTAAAATATTTTTTTCTCTAACGATAAATGACAACTGATGTTTTCGTATCTAAAGTATTACTTTAACATAACCCTTTTAGCCGCTGAAATGAGAGAGTGAGAGCTTACAATTATAGCACTTGTAGCACGAGGCTTGAACGGTTTTTCACAAGATTTACTGCATTGTGAGTGAAAAACAGATTAAAGTGTCGCAAAAAAATCTTAAACTTCAAGAGTGAAAAATGAAAATATATCTTGTATAAACTCTGAGGATGAACCACTGACGTTTTGCGCGTCTCACCATAACAACAATTAAAAAGTGAAGAAACTTTGCTCAAAAAAGGGCATTCAGCACAAACTCAAGATCTTATTTTAGTACGCTAACTAAATAAATAAAATGCCAACTAAACAAAATTATTAACATTTTACAAGTTATGGCTTTAACAGTTCAGGTTCGTGTCTTAAGTCTTTCGCTTATGTGAGATCTCGTGTTATTGCAGGCAAGTTTGTGTTTGATTTAACGTTATGATATTTTAGATCAGGAAAATAATCACAAGTGTACTACTCAGAGGCCATTGAATGGTCTCAATGATATAACTGATATGGTGATATTAGATTTTTTTTCCTTTTTTTCAAATTTCAAACCTAAAAAAGCCATAAATTAACAAAAATTTACTATACTAGTATTGATACTAATAAAAATAACAGATACAACTAAAAAAGTTTATATGCTTAAAAAAATGATGATAATAATGATATACTCAAACTGACTTCTCAAAGAGTCTTAAGGGCTTAAAAGAGAGTCGAAATCATAAGTTTTTAAATCTCAAGAGCTTACTTTGAAGATGGCCACAATAATATTGGCGATTAAACAACAAAAATTTTTGATGAGCAAGCAAATCCAGTTAATTCTTGAACACACTAAACAGTTCGTCGCCTCATAATTTTCCCACAAAATGACATTTTTTGATAGACTTATGACAATAGTCATATTCCATCATAAATTTTTCTGAATCGTTTGCACAGATTACTTTTAGGGTATATTTTTTTTTTTTAATTTTGCAAAATTGTTCACCAAGTTTGATATCAAGCACAATACACTAAAGATAATAGCGCACACTGCCACAATAAACAAATAAAAAATGTATACTCATATACATAAGTATAACGCCTAAAATATTATGCAACAACACGAACACATATTCAATGTTCTTTTTCAAGTCACAATACACCAATTAAGCCTTCATGGTGGCCATACAAATAAACCCACAACATAAAAATTTCACATAACCGTTAAGCATTGCCAAAATGGTGGCTGGGAAATACCGCCAAACAATGAGCTGCACGACAAAAACAAAAACAGCGCAGCCACATATGTGCTCAATGATGAAATTTTGCACTGAACTACACACACCACTACAACCGCACACAACACAAAGAGGAATATTTCGACCACGAAGCGCTGAATTTTTGAAGGGAACAAAATTGAAAGACTGACAACCAAATAGCTCGGTACGTACATGTAAACGAAGTGAAGATGGCTCAAGCAATTTAAGGCAGCAGACGGCACAAACTTGCTTAATATGTATCCAATCGCATATAGGTATAGGCGTATGTGTGAGTGTAAGCTTTAAACTAACCGACGGACAGTGCATTCAGCGCCGCTTACAAAGTGGTCAGCCTTGAGATAAGGCAGTCCAGCTGGCGGTGACAGGCGCGCGAGTAAAAAAATAGAAACAAAGCGCTAAACTGATAGGCCGTTGGTAAACGAGAGCGCATGCGCGTAAGTCAGGCGAAAAATACTTGAAAATTTAAACAAAAAAACAACAAACAAATCAGCTCGAAAAGGGCGCTCAGCAAGAGCTCAAGAGCCTAACTTAATACGCTAACTAAAATGAGCAAAATGATTATTGAAATTTTACAAGCTGCAGCCTGAACAGGTCAGGTTTGTGCCTTAAGTCTATAGTCTGTATGGAGTCTCGTGGTATGGCAAGCAAGTTTGTGACTTAAGTCTTTTATACCATGACTCTTCGTTGTTCGAATGGCAAGTTTGTGTCTTAAGTCTTTCATATTTGTCAGTTTTTAATATTGTAGCGGCCTGTTTGGACCTTAGCACTGTAGTATTTTTAAATTTTCTTAACATGACAGGCAAGTGTGGGCCTTAAGTCTGTAGTTGGGGTAGACTTTCTTAAAATTGTATAATACAATCTCTTGGGAGAAGCATACAATTCTATGCTGGGTATTAGCTTCAGCTCTTTTTCGTTTAATACTCACATAAAACAATTGAATAGGCATGTTTATTGTTTTTGTTGTCTCCATATGGTAGTACATGTATGGATATTTTTGCATGCAAATAGTTTGAGGGTATTAAGCAATTCTCTTTTTTATTTCTTCATCAGCATTTTCATGACTTTAATTATGCTGTCTGCTGTCATTATTTTCGAAGTAGGCCGTGTGTAGCTACTGGGGTTTTGCTTGAGGATTGAAGTGATTATTCACACATACATATCTTGTAGGTCTAGCGTTAGCGATGGCGGTTATTACGAGCACATTTATTGCGGTAAAAAAATTTTATAATAAATTAATTTCAAAAAATAGTTAATAAAAAAAATCCTTAAAAAAATGTATTTAAATTTAAAAGAAATATTAAAATTGTATTTACGTAAAATCCAACTTAACTTTAACAAAAATCAGAAAATATTTTCATATTATTAAATTATAATTAAAAAAAAATTAACTTTAAAAAATATTAAAATATCTGTATAAAATAAAAAAATCATTAAAAAATTTGCATTTCAAACTTAAAATATTAAAAAAATATTTCCATAGAATTAGAAAAAAATTTTTCAAAAAAATTGTTCAACTTCAAAAATTTTAGAAGGTTATTTTCAACTTTAAAAATATATTTATATGAAATTAAATAAAATATTAAAGAAAGATTAATTAACTTTAAAAAATATTAAAATATATGATAAATTCATTTAAACCAAACAAAAAATCGTTAAAAAATTGCATTTCAACTCAAAATATTAAAAGTATATTTTCATAAATTAAAATAAAAATTAAAAAAGATATTTATATAAAATTAAATTTAGAATCTAAAAAAAAATTAATTAACTTTAAAAAATATATAAAATTTAATAAAATATATAAAAATCATTAAAAAATTTATTAAAAAAATTTCAACTTTAAAAATTTTAAAAATATGTTTGTATAAAATTAAAGAAAAAATAATTAATTTTAAAAAATATTAAAATATATGAAAGATTTGTATAAAACAAAAAATATCGTTAAAAAATTGCATTTCAACTCAAAATATTAAAAATATATTTTCATAAAATTAAAAAAAAAAATTAATTAACTTTAAAAAATATATAAAATTTAATAAAATATAAAAAAATCACTAAAAAGTTTATTAAAAAAATTTCAACTTTAAAAATTTTAAAAATATGTTTATATAAAATTAAAGAAAAATTAATTAATTTTAAAAAATATTAAAATATATGAAAGATTTGTATAAAACAAAAAAAAGTCGTTAAAAATTGCATTTCAAATGAATATATTAAAAATATATTTTCATAAAATTAAAAAAAAAATTAACTAACTTTAAAAAGTATATAAAAATTATTAAAAAAAAATTTCAACTTAAAAATTTTTAAAGATATATTCATATAAAATTAAATTTAGAATTAAAAAAAAATTAATTAGCTTTAAAAAATACATAAAATTTAATGAAATATTTCAAAATCATTAAAAATTTGCACATAAAAAATAATCATTAAAAAAAGTATTTCAACTTAAAATATTACGAATACATTTCCATCAATAAAAAAATCATTCAAAAATGTATTTCAACTTCAAAAAACTAAAAATATTTTTCCATTAAATTAAAAAAAAACAGTAAAAAATTCTATTTCAACTTAAAAAAAATAAAAATATATTTCCAAAAAAAATTAGTTTAAAAAGTAATTTCAGCATTAAAAATACATCTCCGTAAAATAAAAAAAAAACATTGTAAAAAAACTTATTTGACCTTATAAAATTAAAAAAATGCTGTCAAGAAATGTTTCTATTAATCTTAAAAAAATTATACAAATATCTTTCATCTACTTGGCGCCATTTCAACTCACTAATTTGCAGCTATTAAGCTTAAGTAATTTCTAATTTTAAATATTTACACACAACAAATATTTTTAATTTTTTCCAGCACTTATTCAAATAATTACCGTAATAAATGTCAAAATTGCATGCGTCATTGTTGCCATATTTATATATTTAACAATTTGTCAGTTTATTTTGTCGCAGGTTTTAGTACCATTACTCATCACCTTTCTTATTACAACTATTTAGAAATATTTTAAAATAAATATAATAAAAATCAATGCGACACTTAAAATGTGAATAGCGAAATAAAGTATGTGGCAACCCATTAAGTGCTCAACTTTTGTGCGCAAAATAATTATCTGTCGGGGTTCCCCCGCTTTGATAGATATTTTTCAGCGAAGTTCACTCCCTAAAAGTGTTTTAACTTTTAATATTTTAATATCTGGTTATACAAAAGTATTGTAGGCGTTTTGGTGACCCATTTAGGATACGTAATCAGTTTTAGCGAAAGTGCTTGACTCACACTGTTATTGATAGTTATTTTGAAAATATTAACAACAAGTCATCTGGACGAAATATTATGGCATTAATGGGTGAATAATGACTGCACAGCTCATTTTGGGTATGTATACGCAGATAATGATATCAGAAATGCTACTTGCTTTTTAGTTGGACTCTGTTAATTTACTCTCTTAATGGCGTCAAAATAGAAAAAGTCAAAAAAGCAGCGCTTGAAAATCGTCTTGTTTGCAACACACAGATAGCAGAAGATCTTAACTTCTTGATTAATGTCTTGGGTATGAAGCCTATCAATCAATGCTGGAGTCGTAGCAATGTGACATGAGTCTTATAAATATTTTTTATTTTCTTCTAAAATCAAGACATGAGTCTTTGCGAAAACGAAGCCGGGTAGATATGGCAAAACAGCTGCTTGAGAACGTATCTGAGGACATTCCACATTCGTCAAAGTATCACTGCTGTTGACCAGACGTGGGTTTATGAATATGACGTCAAACTGTTCAACAATCTAGCGAATGGTCCCGCAAAAATTAGTCGAAACCGGAAACCAAATTTCGCTGAAGGCACAGAAGGCCATTCCAGAAGGGGCTTTTATTTGATCAAACATTTTATATTTTGAAGGCGACAATAAATTTCAAATAACATACGTTAAAATGTAGCTTTTTTGCCAATCTGGGTCAAATTTTGTTTAGATAGTACTATACACATTGATAGCATAAATATGGTGTATTAAGTATGAACGATGTTTGCTGCACCCAGAAAGCAACGTCGAATACCTTATAAAATATAAATACAAAAAATCAGCGTAGTGACCTGAGTCGTTTTGTCCGTTTGTCTGTCGCAAACTAGTTTCTCGGTTTTTGAGGCATCAAAAAATTTTTTGAAAACGCCGCTGAATTCAAGTTCGTGTATAACAAACTTTTTTATTTCACTGACATAAGCTGCAAACCAATTTTTCTGATCGGACGACTATACCTGCTAACTATACAAAATGACCAACCAAAATCAATTTCTAGCTTTAAAATCTATTTCATTTAGAGGTGTATTATAGTTATGGTGGTTGTCAAACTTGAACAGTGGTTGAGTGCTAACATCAATAATTGTTGATGTTTTTCGAAACAAAACCCAAATGTGGTGACGTCGAAATTCTAATTTTTTAACTTATGCACTGTTAATGCCCAACTACTGTGGTTATAAACTCATATATGACTCAGTTGTAAGAAATATTCAAAGAAAAAGTAAAAAAGTATATTTGCCGCTAACTATTGCAAAATTATTTGTGAGCAAATCCAACGTAAAACTTAAAAACACTCAACGCATGTAAGAAAAAGCTCTTCGCAGCTTATAGAACAAGGCTTTGACGATTTCAGCGCGTCATTCAGGCGATTTAAATTCAACAACGCGGTGCCGTGCGTTGCATGCGAAATTTCAAAGCGACGAAATAATGGCGAAGCAAATACACCGCCCACTGGCGAAATTGAAAGGCCACCAACACCACCACTACATACTAAACACATGTAGGTATGGTTATAAGAGTGTGTGTGAGTTGGTTGGCAAATGGGGAGGGCAGAACGTCACAAGTACGGCTAACGAGCGCTGAAGCCGCAAAAGCGCGAGGTGTGCGCCAGTGGACGACGTGACAAGTGCTGGAGGAGCTATGAGGGTGCATGCATATATATATATATATACATATGTACAAACATATATTTAGCAACTCAAATGTGTAATTTAGAGGAAAATTTTGTTTGTTATTTACAGCGAAATATACATGTACATATATATACTATATGTTTGCATATATACTTGTGTATATGTATAAGAATTTATATACAGGAAAATTCAATTTAGCACTTCAATGGCTAATTTCCTTCGACAGCACCACATTGCCGCCACTTCTATTTCCACTTACATACAAACACACACCCATTCTTTGTGTCACACTTATTTCACTTTCGCTAACTGCGGCTGCGTCACCGTTGCGGTAATCGTTGCATTGTGCGGCGTGAAACTATGACAATCGGCTAAATGTGCGAATTGCAATGCGAGGCGAAGCGAAGCAGTTTTGCATGCAACATTAGCGAGCGCACACAACATTCACCACACGCACACAAACACACACACACAGCCACACCGATTGGTGGGCCGACAGTCGAGCTTGCAACCAGGTTTTTCCGCTGATTACGTCTTCGTCGATTACAAGCGCGCAAACAAGCAAGCAGAGGGGGTGAGCGGGTGAGCGGCACAAAAACCAGCGTTGTGCGCATGTGTATGTGTTAGCAAAAGCAATTTATCGACTTGCAACATCAGCCGCTCTCTGCATTTAGCAGCAATATTTGCAGTGGAGGCGCTGGTTTCTGCTCTCAGCTGCCGCATTTCTTCATTTCTTGCTTTTTATTTGTTGCTGCATTTTCATTACTTTTTCTTTTTGCCCTCATTTTCACATGTTTATTTGTTTTTCTTGCTGTTTTGTTGCTTTATTTTCGCCATCCATGTGCGATGACATAATTTCATGAACGTACCGGCCGGTTTTGTGGGCCACTCAGCCAAGCGGCCACTCGCCCAGCCAGCAATCAGCAATTGTGCTGGCCACCAGTATACAACAACAATCGACATCAGCCAGCTGTTGCTTGTTTTCAGTTAGTTTTTCTGCGTTTTCCTTTTGCTGCATGTTCAACCGTTTTTTTGGTTCGCTGCTTTTTCTTTTCTCACCACTGTGTCTAATTTGGTTTTTTACGGTTTTCGTGTGTTTATTGCATATTCTGGCAAATTTTGTCATTTTATGTGTTTTTCTCTTTTACATCGTCTTCATTTCTCTTGCTTCTTGCAATTCGCAGCTGATTTCTATCGGTTAATACTTAGTTGGTCTTGGTAAATGTATAATTAGTGCCCACTAACATATATAAATTGTGTGCGTTTTTGCAAATATTCATTTTGTAACTTTATACTTCACACTTCGGCTTTTGCTGGTTATTTTATTTCATTTATTTATTTTTAAAATTTTCCATTGCTTTTTCTATTTTCTTTGGCTAACATCGCTTTTCTATTTTATTTTATTATATTTTTTTTTTTTTGGTTTTTCTTGTCATACTGAACTCTAACCATTGCGTTTTTATTTTTGTTTCTATTTGCTTTCGCAGACGCCCAAGTTTTTGCTGTTATTACAACATCTTCATTGTTTTCCTTTGTTTTGTTGTGCTGTTTTCGTCTCAAATACATATTTATATACCATTAGTTGGTACATTGACTACATATAAATACGAAAAAATAATAATCCTAGCTCAAATATAACCTCGAAAAATCAAATTTGTTTCCAAAGCAATCTATTAAAGAATTTTTTTTAGGTTTCAACCTTAGAGAATGACGAAATCATTGTAGTAACTGAAGACCTTAAAGCTCTATATTTTTTAATAATATCCTTCCGAGTGTGTTACAATCTTATCAATAATTTTGTCTGAACTTAAGAGTTAGTGCTAAATGAGCCTCAGCGCTGAAAATATTTTGGCTCGAAAATGTCGGATCTTCTGGGAACTTTCCACGCGCTCATAGAACGAAACGATGTCGCTTGGGAAGGTTGAGCGGCTTCAGTGCTTGCGCAAAATATATTAATTAGAACACTTTTCTTCATACTATTACTAATGTAACCCATCGTAGGGTTCCCTTTTACTAACTGGAAGCACTGCAACTTATATGGAGATTGTAATATGTGCCATGACTGCTTTAAAAATTACTTAATTATGCATAATTTTGGTTTCAACTTTACCCTTCCAATAATGTTGATCTCAAGGATGCACCACGCTCTGGCAGACCAACTGCCGAACATATCGATGAAACCCGTAAATCGTTCCTTCGATTACGCAGCAGCGCAACATGGCTCAAAAGACAGTTTGGTAGCATTTAAAAAAAGGTGAATATAAGAAAAGCTCGAAGTATGGGTGCCATAAGAGTAAACACAAGAAATGTGATGGCTGAATTTCCAGCTGCGAAGCCGTGCAGAGTCGTTGTAAAATCGCAAGAAAATCAATACATTTCTCAAGCGGATGATTACTGGTAATGGACGACAATGTGAAAGCTTAAGCGGCCATAGTGAAATCGCGGTGAGCCTGTTCAAACGGTGCCAGGATTAATGGTCAGCAGGGTTATGTTATGTGTTTGATGGGCTTAGCTGGGAATCATCTACTTTGCTCTCTTATGGTTAAACTTCTAATTCGAATGCAAGTAAACAATCGCGCAGAAGTAGCCAGCTTTGGTCAATAAGCGAGGAATTGTGTTCCATTACACACCGATAAGGACTCGCCAGAAGTTCCCAGTCCTTGGGTGGTATAATTTTCTGAATCCATAATCCATATAAATTGGACCTGACATCAAATGATTTCTATCCGTTCCTGTCTATGGCGCTGGTAATAAAATCACCTAAAAAAGAGGTTGTGAAAATCAAGTCTCCTAGTTGGCTGCCAATCGAAACTAGACTTTCTGCAAGTGGCATTATGAAATTATTTGCAAAATGGCAACAAGTTATCAATGAAAATGGTAAATTCTAACTCTGACCTACAAAATCTTAAATTTAATGCAATTTTAATGGATTTATTTTTCGATATAAAATTAATTTTATTTTTTATGTGAGAACGACTTTGGCATATTCAAAGCCGCTAATTGATATCTAAATCGTTACTGGCGGCTTGGATATTTTCATTCAAATTTTAATGTTTGCAAGCGAAGGCATGACTTTAAATTGGATAGCAGTGCCACGCGTGTGAGTAAAAATGCTAGTTAAATTAATATTGTTAACACCGAAAATCGGGTAACCAAGCTCAGAACAGTAACAAATGCATTGCTGCTCCAATTAAATATTAAAAATATGCAGCAAATAGTATTTCAATTGTTTCCGTATCTAAGTATATCATCATATTGCTTGCATTCATACGCGAGCCAAAGCCACCCACCACAAGCTGTGTCCAGTGTTTGCGTTACTTATTTATTTATTTATTTTTTTTTTTGTTGTAATTACTGCTACTGCGACCACAAATAACAGCAACACAGCTAAACTGTCAGAGGAAGCATTAATACGCTTGTAAATAAATAAATTAGTTTGACCAGCCACCGCTGCGCCCCACACTTGAACTCGACCGCAAGACAGGGTGTCAATTTAGCGCCTGCGAACTAACAAATGCTTCTGACAAACTCAATTAAGTCGTTATTAAAGATCGTAGATTATTTCATTACTTATAGATTTGGTATGCAAATTTCATGCCGTTTAATAATCTTTAAACAATAAATAATTCGCCATTGCGAAAGTGCGAGAATGCAAGTGAGTTAACGCCGCAAATTAAGTATGTAAATAAGAGAAAAAGTAAGGCAGCAGTTATGCGGTGTGGTAATGATGCAACAAGTCAAACCGCAGGCAATTGCCGCACGAGCAACAAATACACATAACTTAGAGTGCATACAGACATATATGTATGTACATATGTAGTGTGTTTGTGGTTATATATCGTCACCTAAAATGCTAAACAACGTAACATCACTTTTCATAAGTTTACAGGCGACGAAAAAACGATATAATACAAACCACTCATATTGAAACAAAATTTGAGTTTTGGTTATAAAATGGTTATATATTGGTTATCATGCACTCATATTGAAAAAAAAAATTTTTGAGTTTTGGTTATAAAATGGTTATATATCGGTTATCATACACTCATATTGAAAAAAATTTAGGATTATAAAATTATTATATATTGGTTATCCGGCACTCATATTGAAAAAAATTTTTTTTTTGGAGTTTTGGTTATAAAATGGTTATATATTGGTTATCATGCACTCATATTGAAAAAAAAAATTTTTTGAGTTTTGGTTATAAAATGATTATATATTGGTTATCATGCACTCATATTGAAAAAAAAAATTTTTGAATTTTGGTTATAAAATGGTTATATATTGGTTAGCAGCATGTTGAAAAATACATTTTTTTGAGTTTTGGTTATAAAATGATTATATGTTGGTTACCATACACTTCTATTAAAAAAATTTGAGTTTTGGTTACAAAATGGTTATGTATTGGTTATCATGCACTCATATTAAAAAAAAAAATTTTTGGAGTTTGGGTTATAAAATGGTTATATATTGGTTATCATGCACTCATATTGAAAAAAAATTTGAGTTTTGGTTATAAAATGGTTATATATTGGTTATATCTGAAAATTTTATGTCATACATATATGTAAGCAATAAAAACTAAATTTCGATTTTTTTGATGATACGTTGTTTTGCATTTCTGGTGACGATATGTAGCATATAATTGGTTAGTCGCTGGCCACAGAAATCTAATATGGCAGAAAAGATTATGTCGGAAAATCAATATGCGCCTGTACATTATACATATGTATGTATATATATTTATAAGTATATTTATACATATATACGCAGTGATGTGTGTAGCGGCAAATTTTTAGTGTGTCAACTCCGGGTGTGCCATTTCTCGCGGCAAATCAGCTGTTAGTTCACAGCCACTCTCATTGCAGACAATTTAACATTTAAAATATTTATAGTGTGTAGCTTTTGAAAAGTTTTCTACTTGAATTCTTCATTAATAAACACTTAAACAAAAGCATGTGTAGCTATACCCAGAATGAAGTGGTGCTCCACTGTTAATAAATTGCATTGTTTTCTTGGCCTTAAAATTATACTTCATATTCATCAATACAAATTTTTTAATTACAGAAATTAGCATTTAATTCGAAAACTGCGTATATATACGGACAAATGTTCAATATGACGAGGTTGTGCCACTTTTTATGCAAAATGCATTAATTTCGAGCTTTCACATGCGTATACAGGGTGCACCAGAAGTTTTATTATTGATATTAATGATAAAAGAAAACTTTCTTACATATTTTTTTGGTAGAAAATTTCAATATTTTCGCTAACATTGTTTGCTTTAACAAGTTAGTTCAAGGTTTCGTACCACCAAACAATATTATAGTTTCTGATTTAAGCTTATGCTCGACTACGTTTGAAGATTAATTTTATTTTTAGCTCTTCAATTTATCTTTTCTTCACACATTTCTCGGAAATACAACTTTTTTTGACAAATATTTGACTTTAGAGTATAAAAAAAAAAATTAAAAAATAGACACATGAGAGAATGCAGTTTGCAACTGTCATCTGTCAAACTGACATTGACAAGTTCCTCTTGAGCGATAACTAAAGCAATAATTTTTACTGTCAATTTGCTCGAATATTTAAAAAATAAAACTTTATTTTACAAATCCGCTATTCTTGAGGAGTTAAAGAAAGATGTTTAGCAGCAAATACAAAGTGTCACCTGTCAAGCTGTCATTGACAAATTCTGCTTCTGCGTACAAAAATGTCAAAATATACAAATATTAAAAATGTATTATATAATTTTAATTTATAATCTCGACTTATGCATTAATTACAATAACAAATAATATTAATAAATTTTTCTGTAATTTTTGTTTTTTGTCATTTTTAAAAATATCAGATATTTTATGCTCACCCTGTTGATAGATAAAGCATTAAACTCAATGTAAGATCTGACATAAGTCATTATAGTACACACAATTATACATAAAAACTAAAAGCGATCATACAGCCGTAATTATATGTCATATTTTGTCTTCGACGCGACAGTCACTCGTCATTAATTCATTTAATCCCGCGTTGCAAAGTCGGGCGTTAATTAATATTCTTGGTATATGAGTTTTTATCATTTTCTAGCCATAAAATATACCGCGTACGCATTTAACAAGAATTTTAGCTTATTTTATAATTGTTACACTGACGAATTCCGTTTCCAAACAGATTAGGCTTGATCTCTTTCAACGGAAAATCCTATATGATTGATACTTCAAGGTATGCAACGTTTGGACAATGCTTCAAAGCCTCAAAGCCTCAAAGCCCCAAAGCATAATTAAGACAATTGGTTAATAGAGTTTTAGATATGATATCGATATGCAAGAATATCTGATATCTATAAAAATTGTTTTATTTTATTTAAACGTCACGTCATTTTTGTTGGTAGACTTTTTTATCTGACAGTTTAATATTGTATATCAAGCTTCTCATATGATTTTTAAAATTTCTGTTATGATTACTAAGAGTTTCCAAATGTAGTAGTGACTTTTTACAATAGAAGATTATTAATGTAGGATACTTATCACAGTTAAATAAACCTAATATATTGGTTTCAGGTTTAAAGATGATATCTCACTTCAAAGAAGTTCAAACTCATCTCTAGGCACGCAGCTCATATGCCGATGAATATTTTAATAGTGGAATCTAGACAGAAGTGGCTTTTCATAAAAAAAATCTAACTAAATTCCTTCTGAAGACTTTTTAATCTATACATATACCATATGAACAACTTCATTACAGATCTTTGCTTTATAAACTGTAGTAAACGAATGATATTTTATGCTCGTATTCAATATTCGCCTCATTTCATGCATCAGTGCTGATAGTACCTATAATTTAGTATAGGTACTTGACACTAAACGTGCTGTGTGAAGAAGACAGAAACATTGCTTTGCAATATTTGTCAGCCTTAAATATTCATTATTTCAGAAACTTCGCTTAGTTTCCAGTGTTAAGGAGACTAATTGCATATGGATTATTTCAAAATATAAAGCCACAAAATAGTATTTTTTTTTATAAATTTGAGGTTATACATACGCTAAGAAATTCTTCAGCCAGCTCTACAAGAATAATCTGGACAACATTGTGCTTCCAGCTGATTTTTTGGCATGCAAAAATGTAGTTTTCTCTTCTTTGAAAAACACAACACTACTTCTTAACTTAGATAACCTAAGATAACCCAGAAAAATATAATAAAATTAATTAACAAACAACACCAATTTCCTAAAAAGTATCTACTCTCCAAAATTTCTGCACTGACTATCTAAAAGTCCATCACACTCATCAAAACCCGGAGCATTACAAAAGGTTAATTAATAACTGGTTAAGTCAAAGAGGTCGCCACGTGCGTGGGTCGCGGTGCCAGCAGCATTTTTGCAGAGCCAAAATTTGTGACGAAACTTTGTTTCGCACACACATAAAAGCTTTGTGTTCGCATGAAATTCACATGCTTGCTTCTAAAGCGTTAAATAAATGCCGTAATTTTTGAGTACGAGTAAGTTGGTGTGCGTGTGTGTGTATCTTAGTCACATGTGGCTATCTCACTGTCCACTTACAAGGCAGGCAAACGCTCGTTCAACCGGTTTTTTACTATAAATAAACTAAAACTTAAATTTTAGCGAGCTTAGTAAGTTAATACTTGCTGTTCGTTGGCATTTACGTTTTTTCTTTTCGTAGCTTAATCTGCTGATTAAAATAGTGTTAGCCAAGAGTTGTTGAGATTATAGGTTGGTTAAAGTGAGATAAAACTATTTTAATAAAAATGCTTTTTATTCGATTTTGAAACTGTTGATTATAGTTTCCTCAAAGAAAAAAATGTTGGAAGGTTGCCATATGTTTCAAAATCAAAAAAAAAAAAAAAAATTCTGGTAAAATTAAAAACTTTACAATAAATGTAAGAAACTGCAGGAACTCGATGCTCGAACTCGAAAGTTATTATATTTTTAAGTGTGCTGCCACCTGTTTATATTCTTAAATACTATAATATTGTAAAAATATCTTTAAAAAACAATATTTTACAAGATTTTTTAAGATATGTATGCAATAATCAGTTACTTTGAATTAAAATAAAGTTGGAGGGTTGCCACATGTTTCAAAAAAATAAAAATAAATAAATTTTGCAAAATGCAATGGGCGAATGATGTTGTTTGAGACGGTTTAAAATTTAAAATACTTTTTTATAAGTGTTGCCACTTAATTTATTTATTTATAATTTTAACTTCAGAAATACTATAAAATTACAAACACAAAATAAAAATTTTTATAAAGTTTTCGTAAGGTATCTTTATAATAATCAGATGCTTTAAAAAAAAACATGTAGAACGTTGCCTTATAATTCAAAATCAAAAAAAAAAAAAAATTTGATATAAAAAAAATTTAAAATAAAAAAATATAAAATATAAAAAAATTTAAATAAATATTTAAAAAATTTCAAATAAACTTAAGATGTTTGAAAAAAATTGAAAATTTAATATATTTTTAGGTGCGTGTTACCACCTCTTCATTTTTGAAAAACTATAAAATTGTAAAAAAAATTAATTTAATGCAAAATGGGTTTCGAATTAAAAATATTAAAAAATTTTCTCGGAGTTGAAAATATCTTTGAGCAGAGATGCCAGCTTTTTAAAAATTAGTGTTAATAAAGGTGATAAAGTAGATTAATTATTAAAATTTATAGTTTAAACTAAATAGATTAAGAATAATACAAAGTTGGAAATAAAAATTAAAGAGTTGCCATCTTGTCTAAGAGAGATGCCGGTTTTTTTTTCAAATTACAATACAATAAATATGATAATATACATATATTAATATTGAAATTTAAAGTTGAAAGTAAAAAAGTTAAGAACAATATGAAGAAAAAAAATTTAAAGAGCTGCCACCTTATTATTTTTAATCCCCGAAACTTTTAAAATAAATGGTATATTGCCATCTGGATATAAAACTGTGTACGCTTATGAAAGCATTCTGTATGAAACATTCTTGAAGAGTGTTGCCAGCTGTTTGGAATTATTAAGTTCATGAACAATTTACTGAAATTAATTACAATTTTTTTTTTTAAGAATACAAAGTGAACATTGAAGTGTTTCTTACATAAAAAGTTCCAGAAGAGAGTTGCCAGCTGCTTGAAATTAATAGATCAATGAACTTTTTTTTACGTGAAAAAATGCAGTTCTGCACTTTGTTAGAGAAATTATTTCGGAAAAATGTATTTAATAATTCAATGGATTACTAAAATGCTTAAAGTCATATTGACATCATGTAACTAAAATTTTTATAATATTTGTGTATATGAAAAATATACAGTTATTCATGTTATTACACACACATCAGTATTCCCGCCATCTAAACGCATTTACACAACTTCTAATTAACGCTGATGTCACAAAACAAATCGAAAATCGGCGTAAACACTTGTAAATTCTTAAGTGCCCCCACAAGCGTACATGCCCATTGTGACATAGAGGCGGGCGCAATTTGTTGGAAAGCGTAATATTTGCTAATTGAATTTACAAATACCTTTGCTTTCGATTTTTATTCTTTTCAGACACTCATTTTGTCTACTGTTTCCTTAGCATTTTTTGCTAAATACACTTACATTTTGCTCAAAAGCGCGCAAATTTATTTAGGCTCCACGCTTGTGTAGCTTTGTGCAATCACAACATTGTCAGAACGAAGGGCGTACAAAATGTAAACAAATGTAACATCGTACGTAGATATTTAGAGGTCTAACAGCGTTATTTGTGCACTCTCGAGCAGTGAGATAACATCACGTATACGCACTGTCACACATTTCGCTGCAGTGACGGCCTAACTGAGCATAGGCTGATAACAGTTTTATCTACGCAATGCATATGTTTGATGGACACAAATTAAAAGTAAATAGATAATAAAAAAATGTGTCGTTGTAAAATTTAAATAACGGTAATTTGAAGGATTTTGTTGTGCGAAAATAATTGCAGAAATTATTTCGAAATTTTAGCACTGTTTGAAACTTTATTAGGTACAGGTTCTAAAACAGAGTATATTAAGTTCATCAAGGAGTTTTTAACAACCAGAAGGAAGCTTTTAGTACAAAATTTTTGCTTTAAAAATGTGTACTAAATTAGCAGACATTGTACGAAAATGTTTTTTAAAATTAAGTGCTAAACTGGTGTTGACGATATTTGTACTAAATATGTAAAAATTTTAATAAATTCATTCTAAAATTTAGTACTAAATTATTGTTTTCGAAATTTTTAAAAGGTTAGTAGGTATTTTACAAAAGTATTTTCAAAACTTTAGTACTAAATTATTGTTTTCAAAATTTGTACTAAATTAGTAGATATTTTACGAAATGTATTTATGGAATTTAATACTAAATTATAGTTTTCCGAATTCGTAGTAAATTAGATAAATTAATAATTTTACAAAACTCCTTTCTAAAATTTAGTACTAAATTAATATCTTTAAAACTAGTAGATATTTGAAATATTGCGTTACAAAGTAGCTCTTATAAATTTATATCATATAGTATACTAATGCAGTACTAAAAATTTGTACTAAAATTTTAGTTTATTTTTAGATTTTTATGTAAGTTTTAGCTCCTAAAAATTTATATAAAAATTTAGTACACTAGTTTAGTACTAACAATTTGTACTAAAAATATGTACTAAAATTTTACAATTTAATTGGAATATTTTGTCAAAGTTTTAGCTCCTAAAAATGTATATCAAAATTTAGTACACTATTTTAGTACTAATAGTTTGTACTAAATATATGTACTACAATTTTACATTTTATTTGAAATGTTTTGTCTAAGTTTTAGCTCCTAAAAATGTATATAAAAATTTAGTACACTAGTTTAGTACTAACAATTTGTACTAAAAATGTATACTAAAATCTTACTCATTATTCGAGTTATTTTGCCTTAGTTTTGTTTTAATAAAATTATTTTTCTGCCGTTTTTATTAAATTTACTAAAAATATTTGCCCTCTTATGTTATTTGCTAGCAATTATAATTAATTATTTTGCAATTACTTAAAGTGCACAAAAATTAACAATTGTTCGGTTGCACTAAGTGGAGCGCTCTAATTATCGCGGAAGGCACTGAAGGTTTGCGACAGAAAATAGAAGCAGGTGACTGCTGAGGTATTTTGCAATGCTTTACAGTTTTTTAATTGTTTCTTAGAGAGAGTGAACAATGCTTACTGAATACAATTTAATTAAATGCTTACAGCACCCGTGGCATTTAAACATGCATTAATGAACCGGCAATTAACCAGTGGCTGCCCAACTGCATAAAACTTTTCAATAAATTTATTTGTTTTTTTTTTCCAATGCAAAATTATGATTGGCTGGCGCTAATGGAGTGTTGAGTATAAAGTGCCTTCTACATATTTCTGTATGTTTTTTTATATGCATATATGTATGGTTATGTATATGTCTATATAATATATATAGTCTATATGTCCTTAAGGCCACATGCCAATGCAAATTCAAGTTCTTTTTCCCACTTTTTTTTTTAAGAAATTAATAATTGCCGCTAATGAATCGACAAGAAAGTGTAGCAACAACAACAATAGAATAAAAAAATAATTAATTACAAATATATATGCATACACACACTTGCAACCCCAAGGAATAGCGTCGCGCTAATAACAGTCGCTGAAAATTGCCAGCTCACTGCTCATTCAACCGCAAAGCAATCAATTTAATAGAACTGTAAGTGGTAATTTGCGGCGAATTTGCTGTGTGCAAAGTGCAAATGTCGCCTGACTTCAAAATCAAACGACAGAGCAACAGTTATAAGCATGGAAAAAGGCAAGCACACGGAAAAGTGTTGCTGCAAGAAAAAGTATTAAAATGTGAATACAATATGTATGTATGTGAGTATATGTGGATGTGTATGTGTACTATTTATAGACACTAACACCGAAGCATTTCAAAAATATATAAAATATTGCAAAAATTGCGCTTGGCGTGCACGAAAATATGCCTTTTCAGAAAATTTAGCAACATTTGTAAACAATTAGACATACGTACAAACATATGACATAATTATGTGTATATATATATATATATATATACATATATATAAACATGGATCGCAACGACATAGCTTTTATATGTATAGTACATACATATACACTAAAAAATACTTATAAGCCTTCAAACATCATTTTAATATTTATTTGCTTATGCTTACACACACACACTCACACATATTAGCAGTATATTTTCCTTATATTTATTTTAATAATTCATTTTTACCTATTTGCAATCACTAATGCTCGTATCTATTACATATAGCATGTTATGTGTTGTTGTTGTATCGTCAAACATTGGAAATGTGGTCATTTATATGCTGACAAGCGCAGAGCAGAGCAGCTATTGTCGTTCGCCAGCGCTATTATTCTTTATGCATAGGCCACACCATATAGTATAGTATACATATACATATGCATATGAATATAAATAAATAAAAATAATTAAATATTTTTATGCGTTTATCGATGGCGCGCATCGCGCTCTTCAAGCGTTTTTGATATGTTAATTTCGCAAACAGGATATTGCGTACGAATAAGGTAGTTGAAATGAAAGGAAAGAAAACTAAAAGCAAAAGTGAAGTGCACTCAACAATTCATATGAAAATTATATCATTTTTGTTTTTGTTTCTAAGAAAATAGTTGCATAATTGAGGAGATTGTGAGTAATGCTCCTTAAAATTATATGTTGTAAAATCAGTGATGCAACTTCAAATATGTAAACATGGAAATTTTTTTTTGCATGGACACTATTTATTGGAAACAAGAAACTTCAGTTGTTTGATAATGTGCCCAATCTCACACTAAATCTGGATTTTCGCAGAGAATGACATCTAATCTGACACATTTCTTTATTTTTCGCTATTTTTTTGCATATGACTTCCTCCCCTTTTTAAAAAAGTTCAGCTAGGAAAGTCGCTGAAGGCAGAGAAATGGAAAAACGACTTTCTCGATCAGCTAACGCTTTCAAAGCTAATTTCTGGGCACAGTTCGAATGCTGATGTGTCCCAAAAAAAAATTCAGTTTGGTTCTATTAGTGGATGAATGGCGGTCATAGTTATATAAGTATTGTTCCAAAATATTTCTGACAGCTTACTAAAAAATATAACATGTTTAGGTCATAAATTATTATAATTTAGCCTGAAATGTGCCGAAAAAAAAGCGACGGAGGTAATAAAAGGAATCAAAAGGGTTGCGAACTTCGGTAACAATTTATGGGTAGATAACCACGCTAAATGAACACTGTTAACTTCTTAAAATACGTAGAAATCAGCATTGCAAAGTTTGCAAAAATTCCTAAAAATATAGAAAACAAAAAAAAAAAAAAAAAAATTATAATAGAAAGTATAAATATTAAAAAAATTTAAAAAAAATTGTAAAAAATATTTTACATGAAAAAACTATACACAACTATACACTATCGTATTTATCAGATATTCAAGAAGTCAACTATACGCTATCGTATTTATTATAGAGGAAGTTATAAGTTCTAACCAAACATTTTCATAATTTTATTTATTTATTTCAGAGTGACCGCCGACAGCCACATCAAAAGTTCGGAGTATGTTTCTGGGTATTCAGCAGAAAAAAATTAATTTATAAAATAATTAATAAAATACAAAAATGTGTGAAAAAATTGCTAATATTGTCATATTTTAATTTTGTTAAAATACAAAAAAAAATTGAACAAAATTAAGAAACAAAATACAATTGCAAGTTAAAGAAAATTTATATTAAAAACAAAATAATTCAAAAATGTGTGAAAAAATTGATAAAATTTCTATACTCATAATTTTGTGTAAAATAAAGGAAACAATTTAGGAAAAAAAAATTAAAAAATAATTAAAAATTAAAAACAAAATAATTAAAAATAATATTTAAAAATTAAAAAATGTGTGAAAAATTGCCAACATTTTTATATTTAAAATTTTGTGAAAAAAAGAAAATAATAATAATTAAGAATTGGAAAAAATATATAAAAATTAATAATTAAACAATATTTGAAAAAATTGTAATTATAATTTTGTGAAAAATAAAAAAAATATATAAGAAAAAATAATTTAAAATTAAAAAGTTTAAGAAAAATGTTGCCCAAATTTTTATATTTATAATTTTTTGAAAAAAAGAAAATAATAATAATTAAGAATTAAAAAAAATATATAACAAGAAAAAACGTTAACTTCGGTTGCACCGAAGCTAAATACCCTTCACAGGTGCATTTCTGTTAGTAACTATGTGTCCAGTTTGTAAGGCAGCTATATGTTATAGTTAACCGATCTGAACAATTTCTTCGGAGATTACATTGTTGCTTTAGAAAATAATATATATCAAATTTCGTGAATATATCTTGTCAAATGTGAAAGTTGTCCATACAAGAACTTGATTCCGATCGTTCAGTTTGTATGGCAGCTATATGCTATAGTCGACCGATCTGAACAATTTCTTCGGAGATTACATTGTTGCCTTAGAAAATAATATATGCCAAATTTCGTGAATATATCTTGTCAAATGTGAAAGTTTTCCATATAAGAACTTGATTCCGATCGTTCAGTTTGTATGGCAGCTATATGCTATAGTGGTCCGATATCGGCCGTTCCGACAAATGTGCAGCTTCTAGAAGAGAAAATGACGTTTGCAAAATTTCAAAACGATATCTTAAAAACTGAGGGACTAGTTCGTATATATACAGACAGACGGACAGACGGACAGACGGACAGACAAACGGATATGGCTAAATCGACTCAGCTCGACATACTGATCATTTATATATATACTTTATAGGGTCTCCGACGATTCCTTCTGGGTGTTACAAACTTCGTGACAAACTTAATATACCCTGTTCAGGGTATAAAAATGAATAATTAAACAATATGTGAAAAAATTGCTAACTTTTTGTAATTATAATTTTGTGAAAAATATATAAGAAAAAATAATTTAAAATTAAAAAAATTTTGCATAAATTTTTATATTTATAATTTCGTGAACAATAAAGACAAAAACAAAAACAAAAGTAATAAAAAATTAAAAAAAAAAAAATATCAAAAAAATATATTAAAAAAGTGCTAAATTTTTATATTTATAATTCATTGACTTCTTAACTATATTTTTGTGAAAAATTAAAAAAAAAATTAAATATTAAAAATAAATAAAAGTTTAAAAAATACACAAATATTTATTAGCGAATATAAGCAATAAAAAAATAATCATTTACTGATTTAATATGAATATTGTTTATATTTGTTGATTTTAAAAAATATATAGTTTATATTTTTCAATTATTAAAATACAAAAGGCTTTACATATTAAAAAAAAAAAATTTGTAGACCGCCTGAGAAAAGTGCCACAAAAGTAAGCTGATCACCAAAAATAACTTACGCTTATTCATGATTAAAAATAAATACTGCAAGAATTTGTCTTTAAAAAAACTACTTCCTTATTACCAACATGATATTACGCAAAATCATGCCGCCAAAATTTTAAAATTATGAGACACTTATACAAAAATATACCACTTCTTCTACAAAGAAGAAAAAAAGGAAGAAGAAACGCGTAATTGAATTGAAATCGATCTAAAAATAAAATAAAAAGCCTATTTGCACAGTCATTAAAACCGAATGTCTTCTTCCTCAGCTCCGATATGGAAAATTTTTGTTTACATTTTTGCCGAATTCGCACCAAATTCGTTTCGTTAACGAAAAATCCCCTTCTTCTAAAGCACTTCAGTGGTATTACAAATTTTTTGTTCTCTATTTTTAGAACAGCATTTATTCCTCTCTTGGTTTACAGCAAAATTTTCGTTTTTTTCGCTAAATTTTGGACGCCAATTTCAAGAATGAATTTCATAAATTAGCACTTACGTTTTGCTTTACTTTTGCTACAGCGACTATTTTTGTTGTTGTAGTTAGTTCTCTATGAGTAACTGACAACACGTTTTTTTTTCACTGTTCTATCACCTGTTGTGCTGCGCTGCTGCTGTCACTATTGTTGCTGCCGCTTTGTTGTCAAGGCTTTTTTATTGTTTTTGTTTGTTCGCACGAGAAACTAAACGAAAAATTTACCGAAATTTGAAAAGTATGCGTATATATATAATTTTTTCGTAGTTTTACTCAGCGTTTTTTTGTTTTTGGTTTTTTTGTTTTTTTTTTTTTTTTTTTTTTTTGTTGCACAATGCTCTGCGAATATTTATTGCTCGGTAACAAAGCAATAAGAATCGCAGAGTTCACAAAAACAAGAGATTTTGGACACAAACTTGTTTCTTCTGGGTTTGGGGCTTGGTCACACTGGCACGCGGCGGTTTTGTAATCGATTTTTATTTGCTTTTTAAATACTTAAATGAATGCAAAATTTTCAGAAAAAGGTGGAAATACCAAACAAGCGAATTTGACAAACTTATTTGACTGCACACAATGCACTGTTTTCTGGTGTGCGAGAATTAGTTATTTTGGTTCAACACAGTTTTTGATTTCAAAAAAATTATTAAAAAAAAAGTTTTGAAAATTTTTAAAATTATTATTTTAAGTTTAATAAAAAATTTTTAACTACAAAAATAGCAGACAAAAAGTTGGGAAAATATTAAAAATTCATTTTTAACTAAATATTATTTTTTGCCAGCAAAAATTTCATTGTTCTTTGGTGTTCAAAATATTTAAAACAAAAATCGATTTTATGGTTTTTATGTGTTCACCAGAACTTTCGATTTTAAAATTGTTTTTGAATTCGACTTTAATTTTTTTATTTCAATGTATTTTTTAAGTATTTTTTAATAACAAAAATAATAAAAAATATTTTTTTTTGTTTCAACGTATTTTCTAATAACAAAAATAATACCAAAGCATTGAAAAAAAAAATTAACTAAATATAAATTTTTTTAGCAAATGTTTCACTATTTTTGCTATTTTCGGTAAATTAAAGAAAAAATCATTTTATTGTTTTTGGTTTTTTTTTGTTCACCAGAGTTATTGCTCTCAAACTTGTAAACATTTCGAAAAATAAATAACAAGAAAGTTTGAAAAATATTTTTATTATTTCAAAATTTTTTTTTATTATTTTCAAACTTGAATATGTAAAAAAAATATAAAAAATGTTATTAAAAATATTTTTTATTCTTTATAGCACCAATATATAGTTAAAAAAAAAAATACAAAAAATAATAATTCATTTTGTCAATTTAAGTAATAAATTTTTTCAGTAAAAGGGCGCAAGTAATATATTTAATTAAACAAAGTTATTTGCATACATTTTCTTAATTCCTCTTCATTATTCAATAGTTTCATAAACTTCAATGTTTTCTTCAAAAAAACTTAAAGATTTTTTACTAAAAAATTGTCACTTTTATTTATTATGCAAATTGCGTATATATGTATTTGTATGAATATTATATATTTTTCAAACGCACTCGTATACACAACTCAAAAACACCAATTCTTCACTATTCCGACGTCAACGGCGTTATCACAGCTGCACTTGCGTTACGCTTAACCGTCCAAATCGTACTGAAACGACAGCCAGCTAATTTCCATAAGCTCAACAGTGGCTAACAACAAGCGAAATACTTTGAGCCCACTTAATGAAGTGACTTTAACTCAAAGCAACGCGCGTCGATCTCCAACTCAAAGCAACGCCAGTGACCAGCATTGCGACTCAGTGTGTTTTCGTTGTTGTAGCCTATGCTTGTCGGCGCAGACTTTGCACCAGACGCTGGTCAAACGCGCCTGAACAACATAAAAAATCGCTGAAAGTGGATATAAAGTGTTTAAAAAATGTTTATGCTTTCATACGGTGTAATTAAACTTTTCTAGATTGCGCAAGCATAATCTATTTGCTTATTTACTTACATTAAAAAGATAGGCAAACATAATATTAAATAATAAAAAATATACAATTTGGTAGAAAAAATTCCGCTTTGCACTTTGCTATCATAATAATAATTTTGAGCGCAGAGTTTGACATTAGCGTTTGAGCGCCAAATACTTCTCAAGCCGTTGAGCGCTTTCTGCAACGAGTTGGACTTTGCGATTTGTACAACGAACAAAGGCAACAAACGCATTGTCGCAGTCAGTAAACTTTTGCTTTTGGAGTGAGTGCCTTTTGTACTCATTAAAAACTTTAATGAAAGCACTCATTCACGCGCTCGGCCTCTGTGCTGTGGTGAGTTTTTAGTTCACCTGTAAAATATGCAAGTTTCCGCTTAAAGAAGCGCAGTTCTTATTGGTAGTAGATATCAATATGCAAGCACCCATATGTATCTACATATGTATGTATGTATTAGCGTGTGTAGCGCTATGCGGAACCCCAAGGCGTATTAGTGACCCGGTGCAAAGTTCGAAATCAATAAAAATATTATATATAGAAAGTGCACGCAACGAAAGAATTATCTCAACTTTAGTGGTGAGTCTATTAACACCATATATATACATATATATAATATTTTTACACTCATGTATAGTTACGCGCATGTATTAGTGCATTCGCTACTCTTAGTTACAAGAAATGTTGCGTTGTGTGGCGGCAATTTTCTGCCATTTAATTATAATTGGAAGCAATAGTTTTACATTTTAATGCAACAAGTGGCAGGAATTTGTTCTGATTCTAGATGATAATAGAATTTTGCAGCACATAAATGTAGGAGAGATATTAAAAAAATGCATTCAGTTTGAAATGGGGGATTTACAGTACACAAGTCGTTAAATATTGCTGAGTTTCCGCTACAAATAACTATTAGTTAAATTTATATTGAAGCCAAAGCACCTGCAGCAATCTCAAACCTACCGTCTCATATATAATAAATATATAATTTTGATATTTAGCTTGTTCACATATCGGAAATACACAAAATTCCAAATGGCACTCGATAGAAGAGACTGTAGCAACATGTTGAGAATACTAAGTGAGAATACTAAGAGGCTTTCTTAGAGGTGTCTAGGAACCTATTTTTCCGAGTACCAATCGAAAAAAAAGAAAAAATTTTTTTTTGAATCACCCTAGTGGTCACTGTATGGTTGCGACACACGCGCGCAGAATGGGACTGACAGATGGAGAAGACTGCAAGAAATGTCTAGAGCAAAGCACCAGGGAAACAATGAAGTATCTCTTGTACCGCTTTGCCAAAACTAGGCTGTAAGCATCTATGTTACCCACGTTATGATACACTAGAGAAGATATCGATAGTGAGCCCACAGGGTCTGTGGAAATTTGGGTCTATCGCAGGTATCCTAAATGATGACTTTTTCTGAAGGAACCTAGTAACAGAACTCCATCTGGTATCAAAAATTACGAGACTAACCTACTTTTCATATTCCAACAATTTGCCTGAAACATATTCGGAAAGCTGAACTTTTTAAAGGCAAAAAAAATTATAAAAAACTAGAAAAGGTAATTTCGTCAGCATCTAAGCTATAATATCCTTCAAAGGTACATTTGATTTAGAATAAAAGCAAATAAAAATAATTCACCTTGGCTTTAATTGATCAGTTTGTATGGCAGCTATATGCTACAGCTTTAGAAACCAGTTTTTGGGTTGAAAAGGACGTGTGCAAAATTTCAGATCGATTGCTCAAACACTGAGAAGTTAGTTTGCGACGGAGATGGATATTTCAAAAACTTGTATTGCATCAAGCTGGCAGGACTGTCCTTAATTACTGTGTCAAATATGAGCGCGATCTGTCAACCAGTTTGTATACAGCAGCTGCTTAAGTCGGTACATATCAACAGTGCGTTGCGATTTTTTGAATGGATAAAAATATCGAACAACGAATTTTTCTTAAATATTGTATTTCTAACCAAACTTCATTCATTCATTCATTGCGAATGTTGGAAAAGGCGTACGGTATTTCAGTCTTATTAAAAACACAAGCCCACGAGTGCTACCAAACTTTCAAAGGCGGTGGTGGAAAACATGCCTCTTTCTAAACGACATTCGACCTCTTCAGCTGATGAATATATTAAAAAAGTGAATGATATGGTGCTAGAAAATCGTCAGGTGTTAGAAAGATGGTACGAGAGCTCGACATCTTTCGCGCTTTCGCGGGTCCGTTCGATTGTTTTTGGTGGATATCTTTTGTCTTAAACGCGTTCTTGCGCGACTCGTCGCGATAAAAAAAACGCAATGAATAGCATCAATCAACAACGTGTTCCCCAAATTTGGCTCCGTGAGATTTTTCCCCCTTATGCCTAAACTGAAATTGCCGGTTTGTGGAACTCCATCTTCAATCGACCACAGAGATAAAAACAGAATTCGCTGAAAGAGCTGAAGGTTCTCTCAAACAGTACTTATGAAATTACTGTAGTTAGGGTTATTGTCTGCAATAAGCTACTTCCTTCCAATTATGTACTTGCCCTGCCATAAATAACTACATATATGAAGAAAGTTCTGGCAATTCGACGAAACTCTCATTTGAGCTCCGCCAGAATCCATAACTTATGCTTATATTACAAATTATGTTGAAGGATGTTAATAATAGACTACTCTTTCAAAGGTTTTGCCCAAACGAGGTTTCAGAGAAGGCAACTTCCTATCGTGCGACCTCTACAACCTGCTGGGGGAGAAAATAATTCAAAATGTAGAGCTGAATTGAGAAGATACAATCTTCCGCAACAGTGTGTAACTGCTGGCTACCACCGATGCCATCGATATCACTGGCGCCGTTGGTTCTGTTTTTCCAGACGGGATAAAGAAGCGATACAAATGGGTCTGATAGTGAACGAGGGCAAGACGAAATATCTCCTGTCATCAAGCATACAGTCATATTCGCGACTTGGCACCCACGTTACTGTTGACGGTCATAACTTTGAAGTCGTAGATAACTTCGTTTATCTGGGAACCAGTATCAACACCAACAACAACATCAGCCTTGAAATTCAACGCAGAATCACTATTGAGAATAGGTCCTACTTCGGACTGAGTAGGCGACAGAGAAGTGAAGTACTTTCGCAACGAACAAAGACCACACTCTATAAGTCACCCCCGGGGGAAGCATAGGAAGAAGAAGACCTCCACTCCTTTGGAAAGACCAGGTGGAGGAGGATTTGGCTACACATGGAATCTCGAATTGGCGCCAAATTGCTAAAGGAAGTAACGATAGTCGCGCTGTTGTTAACTCGACTATGACCGCGTAAGCGCTGTCTACGTCAATAAGGAAGAAGGAGATTTATAACAAAATAAGACAGAGCAGTAACTAAATATTGCTGTAACTCGTCTCGTCATCCTGATCATTTATATGTAAATAAAACTATGGTATATCTAACTCGATTATTATGAGATGATACGAACAACCGTTAGGTAAACAAAAATATAATATAAAAACTCAACTTTTTTTTTCAAACTACGGCTTTTTGGAAATTTTCGGTGTTTTTTGAGGTTATTAAGAAAATGTCTTATGAAGACAATTTTTTTAAGATTTGAAGCTTTTTATATACTCACAATTTTATAAATAGTAAGTGTACACTAACTAATACAAAGATTTTGAATAAAAATTTAAAAGCATATTAGACAAATAACCCTATTCAATATCTCTCCTAAAAATCAATATAATATTACCGCACACACTCATACTCAACCCAATAATGCCGCATACACAAGCACTCTTAGTAATTTCATATTTCACATTTTCATAATCTGCCATGCAACTTACCTTTAATCAACCAATCATATTGTTAATTAGCATTTCTATTGGAAATTTATCGATTGACGACGGGATCAAAAGATCAGCGCAATTAAACAAACTCAGCCCTACACACTAGCGTAGACTCACGGATAAACGCACGTGTTAATTAAAAAGTAATTTTGTTGCATAAAGTGTCTATAGAGTCAACACTAATTGTGTGCTCAAAGAACTAGCAACGTAAGCGACGTAAGCAAACGAACTTTGTCCTGTAGTTGAAAGCATTTTTTAAATAACTTTTTATTACAAAACAATAAAAAGTGTAAGCACTTTTTAAGTTAAATTATGAATTAATGCAGAGACTAATTTTACGAGTTGAAAGCTTCCAACGCTTAGCTATAATGAAATGAAATAGAATAATGCGCATTATAGTATATAATTTATTATCCAAGTCATTTATATTATTGATTATAGGAAATTAATAGTGCAGAAGTCGGTAATTTTTGTTAAGTGATTTTTGCTGATGAAATAATAAAGTGCAATTAGAGAACGATTTTTTTATTAGTAATTAAATTGGACTAAAACTTAACTAGTTCAGAACTAGTTCATTATTATGCATATTAGTCGGATTATGGAAAGATTGGTATTGTTTGTAGATCAAATCGGATCATTACCACACCCAAACAAGTACTTTTTTGCAATGTAGGCATGGCACACACGTGAAAGGGTTTTATGTTACAATTACAGTGCCGCAAAAAGTTCATTTGATATCACCACCTTAAGCACGCCCTACGCGGAAAAATGGAGTTATACCCGGCATCATGTTTAATAATACAAAGAACAATTATTTCAGAAGCTATATAACTTAGATTAGGTTAAATGACTGATAGAAGATCGCACGTGAACTGCTATATGTAGTATGTTGTGTAGCCATAGAAAAGAAAAACTCCTGTGTTCGAACCTCAAATTTAGCAAAAGGCTTAGCAGCCCATACAAATTTGCTCTGCGTTTTAATTTCCATTCCCGCCAGTTCGGTGGGATGTCTGAAAGTATGCGCTCCCAAGTGTTTAAGTCTTGACCTCCCGACAGTGAAGAAGGAAGTATCAAAAGCAGTGGCGTAGCTACAACTTCGGGCGCCCGGGGCCAAGGATGTTCTGCCGCCTCCCTTTATCTACCTACCTACAAGTTTCATGAAGTGGTTCGAACAAAAGTGAATTTTTACAAAATATCTTCGATTTTAAGTATATAAAATTTAGGAACTAGAAGCCACGCAAATTCTGAAGTTCCTAAATTCTCACAATACGGTTTTTGAGGAAATTGATAGTAAATTTACAAGACATCTTATTAAAAGCTATAGGAAAACCCCGAATTTCTGAATATTAAAAAACAGCGAAGATAGTTTTGCCGCCCCCAAGACGTTGCGCCCGGGGCGACGGCCCCCTTTGCCCGCCCCTAACTACGCCACTGGTCAAAAGACTTTTGCGAAAGCGCATATACCGATGGTAGCCCAGAGCAGGCCAAGCTCCAGCTATCTAGTGGTAGAACACAAGAGGATACCGGAGCACTGGGCAGAGAAGGAGCCGCCAGAGTTCGGTTTGGCGACTCCATGTTGCAAGTGATCCGGCTTTAAGTCAAAGTGTGTGAGGATTTCTGAGTTTCCAGACACGTGCTCTTTTAGAAACCCAGCTTCTTTGAGTCTGATAACAGCTTTCGCAGCCATTTACCTTTCGACGATGTCTACGAGCAATATGTGCAAGATGGTGTTAAGTGCCATGGTTGGAGTGGACCTTAGTGCATCATCTTCTCGATTTTATTTGGGTTGATGGCGAACTTAGGAACTTTCCTTTGACCATAAGCGCTACATCGTCTGCATAGCCAATCACCCGGCACGATCCTCAAGTTTTTTAAGTCGTTAACGACCAGAATCCATAGAAGTGAAGAGAGAACTTCGCACATTTCGTCGAACACGTGTGTTGTTCCTTTCCGTTTCAATCACTCTGTCGCACAAAAGACTAAAAATGAAGTATTTGAGATGTGGTTCAACCCTAAGACGACTGCTTCCGGCAGGACGTTATTAAATGCTCCCTAAATATCAAGGAAGGTCGCAACAACAAATTCCTTAACCCTAATGGCATCATCAAGCCATAACACGATAGTATGCAGGGCAGTATTCGCTGACATGACTTTACAATAAGCACGTTGAGCTGCTGATAAACCACCAGTACCAGTCCATCAGTATTTCCAGAGTTTTAGTAAAAAGGAGGATAGGCTGATGGACCTGAGGTATATCGTTTTTGTGAATACTTTTAACAATTTTAAAATGGACGTGTCATTCTCTTAGATAAAAATGCACATCTCAAAAACTTGTCGATCAATTTTAAATAATAAATGATCGCAGTCGAACTATAAAACTTGTGGCCTTCAAATACCAAATATGAAGAATATCATGCCGAAAATGTCGGTAAGTTTTCGAGGCTTCATAAGAAAACTAAGCGAGCATATTTTCCTGACAATCATGTGAACTGATGACAAATCGAGAAAACCAAATCAAAATTGTCCTCTGTTCCCATATAACCATATATAAACTATAAATTTCCATCAGTACTTCTTCTCGTTTTGTGGGACTTGGACCTTTGCGCATTTAACACATTATGAATTATTAATATCATTATTTCACTCTCACATAAATAAAT
The DNA here is from genome assembly GCA_037783105.1 of Bactrocera zonata. Lineage (NCBI taxonomy): Eukaryota > Metazoa > Arthropoda > Insecta > Diptera > Tephritidae > Bactrocera > Bactrocera zonata. The sequence goes on along the minus strand of JBAWJQ010005982.1, from coordinate 605,295 downwards.
TGACACTAGGTACTACGCATAGCAAAAGGTCTACAGTTTCATTCTCATCTAACCTGTTAACTTAGGCTTGGACACTACGAGCCTAGTTCGGCTTTTGAAAATTAAAACTTCACCATTTGTCAAATGTTATATTACGATTAATGAGTTCGAGTACAAACTAGTATATGTTTATATATATATATATATATATATTATATGTTTATATATATATATTTATATTATGTGTTATATATAAATATTATATGTATATATATAAGTATGCCTAAGCCAGTTTTGTACCGCGGCTGTCAAAAGGTCAAGTATGCGAGCCTAGATAAGTGCTTTATCGCAGTAATTTACACGTGCGCTTTGACGACCGGGTGTCAGGTGATTGCTGTCACACGTAATCACACATTTTATGGAACAATTGCTTATTAAATGTGATAATTAGGAACTCTTTCCTTAGTGAATTTTATAATGCGGACGTTGAACCTGCGCAACCCTTTGTAGCTTATGAACTAAGAAGAGAGGCTATTAAAAATTCTAATTGTAGCTATTTATTAAATTTGTTTGAAGAAACATAGAATTATAAAATTTTTTTTAGAAAATAATATTATTTGAGGTTTAATGACCCTTTGACGTATGTCATGCAAGAAAAAGTCAACGAAAAAAGATTTTCTAATACATATTGTTACTAAAATAATAATTTTTAGTATTTAAAATTAACTGAATTACTTAATTTAATTAAATATTGCATTAGGTATTGTTCATTAATTGATAAAAAATCCAACACAAGCAAGAATCATAATCGTGACTTGCATTTTAACGCAGCTTTCTTTGCTGCAAGCTGACCTTGAAAGCTTGCGAGCCATTCGGTTTACTCATATTTTAGTATTTTCATTTTCGAACTGTAAAATTTTATCATTAATCGAGTGAGTCATACGAAATAATTTTATGTTGGGATTTTACGCGATTTTCGGCTGATATTACAAGTGGCAAAAATAGTATGCTGACGCTGCTGCGCTATTTACATAATAAACAAGTATGACTGCAAAGCGCTATAAATTCGTGAGTTTTTTGCTTTATTTCACACAAAAATTCGGAGAATGTAAACAAAGTCTGTTATTAGTAATGAATACGTTTTCTATATACTACATTCCATATATTATAAGTATGTGTATTACATATATACTCCACATACATTAAATACATACAAATATGTTCTACAACTTGAGCAGCACCAAAACCTTACTGACTACAACTAACTAGCTGCATCAGCATTGATTACAATAAGCCTCAGTCTCAACTGCGTTGGTTAGTCCCTTAGTAATTATAATGCAACGGAAAGTTTATAAGCTGACCGAAGAAACGCAGTCAATAACTGTGGTTAACCTTGAAGTGGCAACATCGCTGCGTTTACTGCACGGCTTTGAGCAGTTTCGTATATAGAGTTTTACAGTGACGGGCATTGCAAAGTTACCACGAACACTTTTATATGAAACACTTAATTTTGTAGTTTATGAGTCAAAATATTTATATAGTTATTTAAATGGATTTAGCGCTATTTTATGAACAAAATTAAAATTGCAATTCAACATAAATCGAAGTAGAAGGCGCTGTGCAGTTGTTAATTAGTTTCAATGTTCCATAACCTTTAATTAAGTGTTGAATTAAACATGGTTTTTCAGCTTTAAAAATCCTGCTGCTTATAGAATAATTCCCACGTCAGTTAAAAATTGTATATCCTACAATTCGGCATTGAATGTGTTGTCTACATGTTGGCTAATAACGAGTGAATGATGATCGGTCCATGTTGCTTCAAAAATTATGCCGGAACATAACCGTCAATTGCGCCATAATGACCGACTATTTGATGCCTGAAATTGAAGATCGTGATCTCAGCACATTCCAACACATCGTCAATCAAAAGATTTATTGAGCGAACACTTTTGTGAGCAGATAATTGCACGTTTTGAGCGGTTGATTGGCCACCAAGATCTTGTGATATCATATCTTTAGGGGGTATTCTAGTCTAGAAATTAAAAAAAATCGAATTTTTTTTTTTTTTTAATTTTCAAAGTTTAACTATTCAATAATATATGTATGTACAAGAGTATTTTTCAAAATTCAAATTATTTTCGGAGATATAGGCATTTTTCTGACCCGGCATCCAGTTCGGCCGGAACTAATCGAACAAAGGACATTAGAGAAACTTTAAACGCGTTTTTCTCAAAACTGACTTTTTCGGAACGATACCCGCGATTTCTCAGGTTCTACTAAACCGATTTAATTGAAATTTGTATAAACTCTTTTTTATAGGCTTGTCTATGGTTGGAACTAGCCCCATCCCCAAATTTTTATTTTTATTATTTTTAAAAAACTCGAAATAGTCTGAAAAAGTGATCAAACAAAAAATTTTTTTTCCAGGCAATCGCCATTTTGTGAAAAAAAATGTTTCCCACTTTTCCGTAGTTCCGACCATTGCGATATTATTCTAGATTAATAATCTTTTTTTTTGGTTTCAGTTAACTAGGAGGGTTGAAATCATGGCCATGGTCATTTGGAAATTTTTAGAGACCCCCCACTTTGTCAGCTCATAATTTTTGAAATTTTTCTCTTTTTTTAGTTTTTAATTTTTTTCTGTAATCTTCAAAAATTAATAAATAACTAATAAAAAAATAGAAAGTAAAAATATTAATTGCCTTTTTTTTATGACACTTTAAAAATTACCTGAAATTCATGCTTCTAGACTAGAATACCCCCTTAAGGCTTTTTCTTGTAGGGATATGTAAAATCTAGGGTCTATGCGACTAATGTCGCTTCGATTTAAGCCTTGGAGCAAAACATCATGCGTGTCATTCGCCTGTTACCTGAGGAAATGCTCGAACGCGTCCTCGATAATTGGACTCAACGGATGGACCAACTGACACGAAGCCGAAGCCAACATTTGAAAGAGATAATCCTCCAAAAATAAATTCCAAGAAATTTTCTTTCGAATAATAATAAACATTACCCATTAAATTTGAAGTCTCTGTGTTTTTTCTTATAAAAGTAGAGGACCTCAAGGCATTCTTTCCGAAAATTTTAAGTTGATCCGGTAAATAGTTTTGGGGGATATTAGCGTATCTGTGAGAATTGTTGACCTTAGTGTAATCGGGGCGAAATTCAAGAACGTTTTTCACGAAAAGTTGTTTTCAGAGTCGGTCTCCGAAACAAATGAACCAATCAACTTGATTTTTTTTAAACAACCTTTTCAGATTTATTTGTCAGGTAATGATATAAAAATAATATTTTTAATAAAAATAGTCCAGTCATTTAAGCTTAAATTAGGTAAGAATCTCGGAATTCGATAAACCCATTTATACTCAACGCAAATATGTATTTACAGACATATAAATGGGTATATCGAATTCCGTGGTGAACTAACTAAGTATAATGACTGGACTATAAGAAGTTTGATGAAAAAAGTATAGCAAATTTTGTATTAAGAAAGTGTTTATTTATTCTTTAATATCTATATTGTCGCCTTAAATTAAATCCTTCCCAGATATGTTGCACTTCTGCCAGCTGCTTTTGCAATCCTTTAAAAATCTTTTTTAACTCCCCCTTCGATGCAGTTTTGAACTTCTCAATCGTAGCGAAACAACGTTCTCTCATGAGCCTCTTCAGTGTTGGAAACCAAAAAAATCATAGGGGACCAGTTCTAGAGAATACGGTGTATCTGGCATCAATAATGTATTGTTTTTGGCAAAATATTCGCGCATAAGTAACGAATCATGCTACAAAAGCCAATTTTTAATATTCCATATATTCGAGCTTTTCTGGCGGGTTGCTTCGCGCGAATTGTGCATAAGATGCAGATAATACTCCTCATTGAGCATGAGACTCTTTGGAAAGAACTCAAACTGAAAAATTTTTCCAATCCTTCACATTCAGTCGAAGATGATAAAGCTTGGTTTTCCACGTCATAACAATAAAACCACGATTCGTCACCCGCTATAACCCCACCAAAGCAGATCTGGTTCATCGCGGACTGAGTCCAAAATCTTCTGAGCAATGTCAACGCAACGCTGTTTTGATGAAAAGGAGCAATTTTGCAAATATTTCTAATTTTATTGATAATATGGGAAATATTCCAAGTCAGCTCCGACTCTCATATCTAGTGCTTGAGTTTGCTGACTTTATATATATGATTGCAGCAACAATTAAAATAATTTTCACTGCTTTTATTGCAGCTGAATTAATGTTTTATACTTTTTTAGCTATAAACAAAATTAGCTTATGGCCAAAAAAACTTGTATGATCGCTAAAAAACAAAGAAAAAATGTCGAAAAACTAAAATTCGCAAAAACAAAAGCAGAACGACCGCACAGTGCAATAACAATAACAATTACAATATCTTGCTGCTGTCGTTGTTGTTCATTAATTTATGTTTTCTGCTGATTTGACCGATTTGAGTCGACAGTCGACTGTCTGCGGTGACTACCAAGCCTCTTCAGGCATACACAGCCAACGAGACGCACACATACCCAACGGCAAATACATTCCAACCCAACAGCTGTTGTGGTGCATATTTAAGTGCATAAGTGTATTTATATGAGTGTGTATGTGTGTGTAGTTGCGTATTATTTCGAAAAACTCGCGCTGTGCAAGACCGAAAGGAAATACTCAAAGCAGTCTGCGGCAGAGCCCCTCAAATTTACGACAAAGTTGCAAAAGTTTTTCCGGTCGATTTTCTAAAGCATCTTTAGACACAGCGCATTAGCGGTAAAGTGAATTACCTGCCCACATACATATACTTGTACATACATACATATATGTTTGTGTATTAGGCGAGTTTTGCAAGCCAAGTGTGAGTTATGATTGTTTACGAGGCTTTGTAGCCGGCTTAAGCGCGCTTTTGCAGCGTTTGTAGGTCACATTTCAACGCAAATACGATTTAATGTGAACGGCAATTGCTCGTGAAACATACATATATACACGCATGTGTGGTGAAATATTGTTGCACCGGTGGATCAAAGTTTGCTGCGGATGCGACCAGTTTGAGGAAAATATTATTCCATTGAAAATCTATTAAAGTTTATATGCGGATTTTTACATATTTCTACTATTTTTAAATATTTTTTATTAAAATACAAGCAAATATGCATAGCTAGTGAGTCATATGCATTTATATTTAGCGCGTTTATTATAGTATAGCCACAGGAAGCGCTTAGTATACCTATTCAATGAATTCACATATTACGCAGAAACAGATTATCAGTCCATATACTATTTATTTGCACACAGTTGGGTTAAAATGCGGTCGGAAAACCTATGCACATGAAAATATAACACATGTATATTTTAAGTTAATATAAATATCAAGGCGGATGCGATAACAATTATATACAAGCAATTTATTAGCAACCGCTCTAAAGTCCAGTTTTCTTGATAGTTTCAATATTTATATTTTAATAATGCAACGCCTATTAAATATTTTCGATACATATACATATCTCTATTAGAATATCTCAATTTGAGAATTTTGTTATTTGCGTTACAATCATGCAATGCGTAAAGTAGTTGCGAAGTATACGTGCTTAAGCCTAACCGGTTAGTCTAGTAGTATATTCGTGGATTATTGTATAAAATACAGCACTTTTAGTTGGGGTTTCTCATTGTCCTCCCGTGGAGCTTAGAACAAAGCAGTTATTCTAAGAAAGATGACTTTAAAGAAACACTATGCTCAACTTCGGATTAAAAATATGGCCTTTCCGAGTACTACAACCGGTGATCCAAGTAGAAATACTTTTTTCAATAACCTCTCCTTGATAGATCACGCGTGAGTCGCGGCAAGCTTTCATTATTAAGTATTGTTTGGAATTTCATCATGGAAAGACTTACGCCTGAACAACGTTTACAAAACATTCAATTTTATTATCAAAATTCACGTTCTGTAAAGAATGTGTTTCGCGCGCTTCGCTCAATTACTCGCAACACCATCACCCATCTTGAGACACAGCATTCATTATTGGATAATATTCGACCGAATATAACACGCCCGGTATAAGAGTTATGTTATTACTTTCACATTTAATGTAGAAAAACTGTGAGATTTTTGATTATTTATTGTTAAATAACTGTAATGTATCCAACCTGAAGGATACGAATACGAATAAGTGTGGTCCATAAAACCGGCTGAATTCGAGCTCTAAGCACAAATTGGTTTAAGTGCTTATGCAATTGATGAGGATGAGTTTGATGAGGAAAATGTGTTGCCTTCAGCATCTGTGAACCAAAAATGTATATGCAAAGGTCATGAGCCGATGTAAGATTGGAATAATTTGCAGCCAGCAAAACTTGTTCTCATAGTATACTTGTATATACTTGAAAGTATAGTATAAAGATACGTACTGTAAGATTAATGTATTCGTGGATATTAGTAGTATAAGTAAGTTCAATAAAAGCTTCTTGTCAATAGATATTGAAAAATGCTGAAACATATATTTCAAATGCCTCGAAAGCAGAGTACAATGATCAAAAAGAGCCCAAGAGTGAGAAGAGCCCGAGAGTGAGAAGAGCGCAGGAATGCCAGCAGATTATTACTGGAGACTTAAAAAAAAAACTTTCCAGAAGCCAAATATTCTCGAAATAATAAAGAAAAAAAATCGGTCCACTCCGGGATTAGCAGAGATAGTTGTCAAATAAATTGAAGTTTTTTTTAAGGAAAAAAAACAAAACAAAAATGGTGAACTTCCAAAAAAAAATTACGATTTTACTTAAAAAAAACCGATTATTTTATATAGTTGATCGTGTTAAATTTTTTTCGTGTATTTTTTCGAAAAGTTCATTCAAAAACAAAAATTAAAAAAAAGAGGTCCCCAAAAGTCAATTTCTACAAAAGTTATGGCTATTCGAAAATAAAAAAGCTATTTTTTAGCAAAAAATAGCAAAATTCATAACTTTTTTGAAGTTGGACAAAAAATTTTGAAAAAATTCTCAAAAATGTTTTTCAAAGGGTACAAAAGGATGGATAAGTTTCAGCAAAACCTAAAGGGGTCGGGTTCAAAAGTGGTCGATTTGATATGGAATACCCCATATACATACTACCGTGCCCAAAAAATAAGGTGACATTTGAATTTAAACTGCGCGCGTCGAAGGATTATGAGAATTATTGGTAGTACTAGTAGTCAGTCACATTTATGTCAAATTTCATGTCAAAATATTCATTAGTGTTTGAGATACGTGTCTTTTTGTGAGCTGCTAAAAGTGAGTTTTTCGTTTTTTGCGATGTCGAAATTTCTTGAGCAAAGAATTTGCATTAAATTTTGTTTACGGAATCAACTTTCTGCTGCGGATACATTGAGGATGCTGCAGAAAGCCTTTGGTGATGAGGCTATGTCTAAAAAAATGTTTACAAGTGGTGAACGTGTCGAAGACGAAGAGCGTCCAGGGCGACCATCAACCTCAACCGACGAAGCTCACGTTCAACAAATCAAAGATTTGGTGTTGAAAACCCGTCGTTTAACAATTAGAGACCTTGCTGATGAAGTTGGCATATCGAAAGGCTCAGTCAATACCATTTTGGAGGATGTTTTGGGCCTCAAGCACGTCAAGTCTCGACTGGCACCGAAAAAATTGAATTTTTTGGAAAACGGGCGTCGCGTTGAAATGTGTGAAACGATGCTTTCCGACTAATAGGGTGTCATGAAATGCATTATAACTGGCGATGAGACTTGGATCTATGCTTACGACCCCGAAACAACCGATCAATCGCGCGAATATCGTGCCAAAAGAGAGCCGAGACCAAAAAAATCACGCCAAAGCCGCTCAAAAATCAGGGCCATGTTGACTGTTTTCTTCGATTATCGTGGTGTTGTGCATTATGGATTCCTTCCAACCGGTCAAACAGTCAACAACGAATATTATTTGAACGTTATGCGTCGTTTGCGTAACTCTATCCGCCTAAAAAGGCGGGAATTGTGGAAAGACAATTCTTGGTTTTTACACCACGATAATACACCATCCCATACTGCCCTCGTAATTCGTGACCATTTCGCCAAAAACATAACCCATATCGTTCCGCAACCACCTCATTCACCTGATCTGGCGCCGTGCGACGTCTGGCTGTTCACCAAGCTCAAATGATCGCTCCGAGGACACCGTTTTTATACGATAGAGGAGATGCAAGCCGCAGCGAAGACGGAACTGAAGGCCATCCCGGAAAGTGACTACAACCAGTGTTTCGAAGATTGGAAAATCCGTTGGCATAAGTGCATTGCATCGGGAGGGGATTACTTTGAAGGGGATGAAATTGATTTGGAAGAATAAATAAAGAAAATTTTAAAATAAAAACAATGTCACCTTATTTTTGGGGCACAGTAATTTATGTAATATTTTATTATCACAAAACATTTCGTGTCAATTTTTTTCATTCACCTATCATTGTTAAGTAGTGGTCGCAGTACGTTCAAAATTTTGTTAAACAGTATTATTAATGGTATTGGATCGTGAAGATGTGTATATGTATTTTTAAATAAAAAAAATCTATATAAAGACTTGAGTTTGAAAGGTCCGTTTGTACTGCAGCTTTATGCTAAATTCAGTCAGATATCAGATAGAAATCAGATATTCCGACAAATAAGCAGCTCTTTGTGGAGAAGAGAACGTATGCGAAATTTCAGATCGATATCTGAAAACCTGAAACATTACTTAGCATATATACATAGCTTTGCCATAAGTTCTGTTACAAAGTTTACAATGCGTACAGCGAAGACAAATTCTCAGATGAAAGTAAAGTTTTTTTTTTGTTGTGATTTTTATGCAGCATCTACTTATGTACAAACAGTAGAGCGTTTATGACACAAAGACAGTTGATTGCCCTCGCGTTGTTCGAATCAATGCTGACATAAAGACTATTAGCGAAAACATTCGCAAAAGTTCCCTTAGAAAACGGAAAAATATATATTGACAAGGTCAATTCCAAGATCAAGTCGGTATGACCTCCATATTATATTCCACCATCGTTCGACTGGTCATCTTCTGATAACTTGCTTGAGGCAAATTAGAACAATTTAATAGACGCAATTGGATTCTTCAATGGTTCAGCGATCAACGATCAAGAAAGTATATTACAGATGAAAACCTGTTTCCTATTAAAGAAGTTTTTAATAATGTCAAAATTGTCAAAAAAAGGTTATTTCATCACCATCTAGTCGTTGTAATGGTTTGGGGAGAATCTACTGTAAAGGCTTTACTCCTCTTCGCTTCTGTGAAAATGCTTTGAATTGAAAATAAAACGTGTTTACGTTTGATCTTTTTAAGGATAGGCGAAAAAGTCGATTACTTATTTGCTCTATCTATTTACTGGACGTAGAAAAAAGTCTTTAAAAATCCCTAAAAAAAACCGTCACATGGAATGACTCTTTATGGTAAAAACTGAAACTTCAGACAGCGTTTGCAAAAACGGCTCAAGTTGAAAAAAATGGATAAATATAGTACGTCAATGTAATATTCGTATGGTCTACTTGGAGTAACCCGTCATTGAATAAAAGTAAATATAATTTTTATAGTACTACTGCATGTTTCTATTAACTTTTGCAGTTTGAAAAGCAATGCTAGACCACCAAGTGTTAAGTACTTTTCTATGTTGAAGAAACCTTCAGACCTTGCCAAATTCGTGTTCGACAAACAGCAACAACAACAACAATCAGTATGTCTAATTCATAAAATTTAATTATAAGAAGTATTTTGTGCAAACGCTTACAAGCTTTACAAGGTGCCGTTATGCGCATAAACAAATATGTGCATGTGTGAGTGCTTGCGTACTTTAATATATTATAATTTTGTTTTATTTATTTTTATTGCATACGCCATTTACCTTCAACCAAGTGCCTGTGTGCCGATGCCTGTCAGCCTGTCTATTTGTGTGTGTGTGCAAATTTATTAAATTAATTTAATGCGAGCATTTATTTCTTTGTAGCACAATTACAATCACATGTAAGGGCGAGCGAAACAGCAAAAAAGTAACAACAACAACAAGTACTTAACAATAGCCAGGCTAAAAACGCATTGCCAACTTTGCTATTTGCTATTTTGGCCATAAGCTATTGCAACATAACAGCCAGACTAACTTAAATATATATTTGTAAACAACAACAACAATTTTTTTTTTTTATTTAATATGAGCACAAATGATTTTTTTTGTATACATTTTGTTGCTTATTTTTTGGTGTAGAAGCCAAAACCGCGTTCAATGGCCAATAAATGAGCAAAGCTTATAAGCCCAGACAAGAAGGCGGCCAACAAAAACAAGCGAACAGTTAGCCATCCACAGGTGTAACTATGTATGAGTGTGTGTGTGTGTTCCTAAATATTTATGTTTGTTTGTGTGTGTGTTAGCGCATATAAAGCTACTAGGCCAATGGCCAACAGCACCCACACACACACACACACACACACGTGAACATGTGCTCGCACACCAAAGGCAAAAAGAAATATACAAAAAAACCAACGCCACCAATTTGATGATGAGCAGGCATCGACGTCTAATATAAGTCGCTTCGATTTGCTGTGATTCGTAACCAGCTCCGTTGCCGCTGCCGCTGCTGAATCGATTCAGGTTTCAATGTCACGCTTGCGCAAACTAGCGTGCCTTATTGCCAATATGCGCTCGACGACATTGTTGTTGTTGGCTGTTGTCAATTTCGATTTCATTTACAAACCATTCAGCAGTACAACAAACAGTGCGCATTACAGCAAGCCAACAACAGTACAATAAACAATAAATTAATGAGCCGCAAATTGAATTGGACTGCTTGCACAATGTTGTTGTTGTTACTGCCATTTAGCGCTTACATGAAGGCTGCAAGAGAAACAGACGAAGACGGAGTGCAAGTGATAGAAAGCAGAGAGCGCCACTTGTCTGTGAGCTATACAAGCTTAAACTACTTTGCATATGCATACATGTGAGTGTTTTTGAGGGGGAGAGCAAATGGCGCGCAGAGGAGAAGTATGCGACCCTTTGGCAGTCACTTTGATTTGCTGCCTTCTTGTTAATGTTTTGTAATTTATTTTTTGCTTTTCACTCTTGTCAATGTGTCTGCTTTGCGTCGCCAACGTTGGACACACCATAGTGACATTGAAACTATTCAAGGGGACTTTATGCAATCGCTGTCAGCTGCTGCATATATGTGTGTGTGCGCTTGGCAGAGCAACGCAGGTGCATACCTGATTGTAATTCTGCTGACCCATGTGTTTATGCTGTTAAAGGTGCTAAATTGTTTGTGACTCAACCATTTTTGTAAGCTAATTGGATCATTTTACTCGGCCGCTGAAGGTCATTGCATTAACACTTTTGGTTATAGATTATGACAAGTCTTGCGTGTAACAATGATTGGCGTTTTGAAATAAAAAAATGCAAAAACGTTAACTTTGGCTGCAACGAAGCCATAAGACCCTTAACAGCTGCAATTTTTATAGCATAAAAGGGTATATAAAGATCTGTAGCTTTAATTTGAACGGTCGTTTGGATGGCAGCTATAAGCTATGCTCCGATCTGAACAATATGTTTGAAGATTGTAGCAATGTTTTGAATAATAATCTCTGTTAAATTTCGTGAAGATAACTTAACAAATAAAAGAATCTTTTATAGCAACGAAGTACGAGTTCGTAGAAGGAAGTAATCAGACGACTTCCACGCCCACAAAACGCCATTAAACTAATACCTATAAAGTGCCATAACTAAGCAGTGAAAATGGATGAAATCGGATGATAACCCGATCCACTCTCCATATAACGGTACTGTTTAAAACAACTAAAAGCGCAATAAATAAGTAAATACGCCAGAGACGCTAAATTTCACCCCCAAGATGGTATGGGAAGCTTTATATGAGCAGGTGTAAAATTTAAACTATGAGCGTGACACCGCCCACTTTTAGGTAAAATCACATATCTCGGAACCCGACAGACCGACTTCGAGTAAATTTGGTTCGTGATATCTTTCTAACAGTGCGAAAATGGCTGAAATCGGATGATATTTTAAATTGTGTACAAATAAAGAATCAATTAAGATTACGGTACCTGTCTAAAATTGTATAATGCCTTTAGCGTATGCCATATTATATGGGTAACAAAACGATGTTCGAGCTATCAGGAGACTTTACATCACATACAAGTATATACATGTAACGGGTGGGCCATCTAACATTCTACATTTGAATTATCTATATTTCAACATTGGAAACGTAAAATACCATTCGGAAAGTGACAGATATTCAGTGAAAAGTCTAAAATTTACGAATTGGGTCGCTATTCACTAGAAGAAAACTGGGAAATATTGAAAACTTTTTTCCAAAGTGGTGAGTCAAGTGGAAGGTCAATTTTTCCGAAAAATCATCTTTTCGGACGAGGCTCATTTCCACCTCGATGGTTACGTTAACAAGCAGAATTGTCGCATTTGGGGCACAGAAAACCCGCACGTAATCGTCGAGAAGCCAATGCACCCAGCACGAATCACTATATGGTGCGGATTTTAGTCTGGTGGAATCATCGGTCCATTTTTCTTCGAAAATGAAGAAGGAACCGCCGTAACCATCAATGGTGAGCGATATCGCGAACCGAACCGAATTTTTCTTCAAGCAAATTGAACAGGAAGACTTGAACAACATTTGGTTCCAGCAGGACGGCGTTACGTGCCATACAGCAAACGCTACAATCAATCTTTTACGCCCTATCTTCGAAAATTGCATAATCAGCAAAAGAGGTGATGTGAATTGGCCTCCCAGAAGCTGCGATTTAGCTCCGTTGGACTATTTTCTGTGGGGAGCTGTTAAGGATAAATGTTACGTCAACTATCCAAAAATAATTTAAGATCTAAAGTACGTGATTTAGGCTGCTGTAGCTGCCATAAGGCCTGAAACCATCGAGAAAGTACTCCAAAATTGGGTGGATCGGATAAGCTACTGTAAACTCAGCCATGGTGGTCATTTGTCCGAAATTGTTTTCCACAAATAAATTTTTATAAAACAACCTTTTAAATAAATGTTACACCTTTGAAAAATATCAAGCCGTTTTTTTATTGACTTTTTAAATTTAAAATTTTATATGGCCCACCCTTTATAATCGCTTGTATTCCGATCCTTTGGTTGAGGTTAAGGTACTTCGCTGGCTTTGATTCTTGCAAGAATATTAAATGTTCGATTGCACTCGGACTTAGCGCTTCTTTACTATACTTTACTTGCTATCTATCAGTTTGCATGGCAGTTATATGATTTAGTGGTCCGATATCAGCGACTCAGGCCAATGAGTAGTTTTCGTAAAAAAAAACGTCTGAAAATTTTCAGTTCAATATCTCAAAAACTAAGACACTAGCTAATACTTTATATATACATTTTTTATCTCACTCTTTTGCTTATGATTGCAATAATAAAATGAAGCGGAGCTTGAATAAGGAAATTTCACCAAGAATTCTTGGAAGAAAGAGAAGAATCAACACTAAGGACGGGTTTCTCAATGTATGATTAACAGCTATCTGTTAGTTGAGTTGTGGTTAACTTAACCATAACTATTTTTTCGATAAAGAACCATTTTGTTAACCAGAACTTAACTGACACATGACTGTTAATCAGACATTGTGAAAACAGCCCTAGAAAATAAAGATATCGAGACTTTCAGACAGTTTCTGAAATTACATCTCCTTCGAGCATTTTGTAAATAAAAGTTAAAGAGTTGCGTTTCTTTTACAAAAGCAAAAATGGAGGAACATCTTCCTTATTATTTGAATCTGATAGCTTGAAGCCATGATAAGGTTTGAAAAATTTTTTACTGTAAGACTTACATACATACAAGTATATATGCACATACTTATTGAACCAGCAAAAATCCATAATGAAGGGGGTATTCTGGTCTAGGATTTTGAAAAAATCTATTTTTTTTTTTTGCATATTATGTTAGTTTAGACCTTCAAAAATATGACTTAGGAAGGACTTTTCAAAATTCGACTAATTTTCGGAGTTACAGCCGATTTTGTGACGTGGCGTTTGTGTTCACTAGAATTGTTTCCTAACTTTAAACGCGTTTTTCTCGAAACTGACTTTTTGGGAACGATACCCACGCTTTCTCAGATTCTATTGGACCGATTTACTTGAAATTTTTAAAGAGTCTTCTTTTCTATGGTTGGAACTAGCCGCATCCCCAAATTTTTATTTTTATTATTTTTAAAAAATTCGAAATAGTGATCCAAAAAAACGTTTTTTTTTAGGCAGTCGCCATTTTGTGAAAAAAAAATGTTTCCCACTTTTCCGTAGTTCGGGCCATTGTGACATTATTCTAGATTAATAATCTTTTTTTTTTTTGGTTTCAGATAACTAGGAGTGTTGAAATCATGGGTATGGTCACGTGGAAATTTTTAGAGACCCCCCACTTCGTCAGCTCATAATTTTTGAATTTTTTTACTTTTTTTTAGTTTTTAGTTTTTTTCTGTACTCTTCTAAAATTAACAAATAACCAATATAAAAATGGATGATAAAAATATTAATTGCCTTTTTTTACGACACTTTAAAAATTACCTGAAATTCAGGCTTCTAGACCAGAATACCCCCTGAAAAGAAATTTTATAAAATGTGTGGTGTGCAGCCAGATACCAGTATCATGTCACAACCATGACTTGCAGTTTCGATTCAAAAACCAAACACCAAAACACATGCATATATAAATGCAGTTCATTATGCTTTACGCATACCGGTGTAACAGCCCTCAATTAATGTGAACTTTTATTTTCAATTGCTGCTGCTGCTTCCCACTTTGAGCGTATGCATGTTAGGCCGTTGCATGTTGGAACATTAGGAATGCACTTTTTATTTCAAATTGATTTATTTTTACTTTAAAAAATGGCTGGGGTATAAAGTGCCAAAATATTGTAAGTATAGATAGATAAATACTTTCAGCTACCAATCTATATAGTATTTTGATAAAAGCTAATCTTAAGCTGATCACGTTGTAAACAGAACAAACTAACTAATATTGTTTCAAATAATGAAATTAATGTAGAATTTTAGAGTTACATATATATTTAATTTAGTTTAAAAAATATGGTATAGAGAAACTGGTTATACCCTGAACAGGGTATATTAAGTTTGTCACGAAGTTTATAACACCCAGAATTAATCGTCGGAGACCCTATAAAGTATATATATAAATGATCAGTATGTCGAGCTGAGTCGATTTAGCCATGTCTGTCTGTCTGTCCGTCTGTCCGGCTGTCCGTCTGTCCGGCTGTCCGTCTGTCTGTCTGTATATATACGAACTAGTCGCTCAGGTTTTAAGATATCGTTTTGAAATTTCGCAAACGTCATTTTCTCTTCAAGAAGCTGCTCATTTGTCGGAACGGCCGATATCGGACCACTATAACATATAGCTGCCATACAAACTGAACGATCGGAATCAAATGCTTGTATGGACAACTTTCACATTTGAGAAGATATATTCACGAAATTTGATATATATTATTTCCTAAAGCAAAAATGGCAATTTCCGAAGAAATTGTTCAGATCGGTTAACTATAGCATTCAGCTGCCTTATAAACTGAACGATCGGAATCAAGTTCTTGTATGGACAACTTTCACATTTGACAAGATATATTCACGAAAGTTGGTCTATATTATTTTCTAAGGCAACAATGCAATCTTCGAAAATATTGTTCAAATCGCATAAATATAGTATAGAGAATAGCTGCCATACAAACTGAACCATAAAACTCAAATCATTGTATGAAAAACTCTTTTATTTGACGAGATATCTTCACGAAATTCGGAACGTATTAATATCCATGGCAGTGCTAAAATATCCGAATTAATTTTTTAGTTCGGACTGCTATAGCGTATAGCCGCCAAACAACTGACCAATCAAAATCAGCATAAATATATTTTGATACCTTTAAAAATGCACCTGTGAAGGGTATAATATCATCCGTTTCATTGTAAACATTATGTTAGTAGTTAGAAGCTAGCAAGATCATAAATATTTATTAATGTTCATTATTTTTTTTCCTCTTAAAGAAATATCTGCGACCAATTAAATTCATAAAATTGAATTTGCTATTTAAAATGTAGAATAACCCTAACATTATTAAAACTTATTTATAGCTTACACACATTCATAAATATTATACATATTTTTGTTATCACTTCTGTATATTTAACCTTGACCGCAAAGACGTGTTTCCATGCCAACACGTAGGACAGACACATGTCTTCTTTCTTAAATTGTTTAAAAGTTTTGGCTTGAAACTGTAAATGTGATTTAACACTAACAGTTCATCAGATGAGTCGGCAGCAATTTGCTTATTATGATATTAGTAATTACGAAGGAATGTGTCTAACATTAACAGAGACTGTTGGGTAGCTAATATGGAGGCCATAAACATATTTCTTTTCTTGAACTTCTAACAATGCGAAAACATTTGTTTTGCGTATTTTGTATGTCAAAAAACGCATTTCTGCTCAATAACAGTAAGTAATCAAAAACCTGGCAACACTCTTAGAAAATTATCGCAATTATTTGGAGGATACAGAGCATAACAATGCAAACGTGCCAGATGGATTTCGCTTTATGGTATATTTAATATATTCTTTAATTGTGTCTTATCGCTTTGTAGGATCCGAAGCACATATTCTATTTTCTTCATCAGCAACAGGCTACAATTGCGCAATATTATTGAAAGCAACAACTCTTGGCATACACACACGTAAATCTCATCAGAAGCATTTAATTTGGTGGAAATATTTTTTTATCTCTGCGGAATTAATCAAAATATTAAGGTAAACAAAAAGTTGTTATTTTACAAAATGGTTTTGGAATTTTTTCGCAAGGTTATTTGTCTACAATAATTTTTTAATTGCTTCCATAATATAGAGTTTGCAGTATAATTTAGCACTTTTTTATATACATATATGATGGAATTTCACCACATAAATATGGGATTTGTAATATGAAACCCTTAAACTGAAAATAATCGACGTATTTTTAATATAAACTAAAGGAATGGAAAAGACAGTCAAAATCTTCTTTCTCTTTACTGGCGTAGACACCGCTTACGCGATTAGAGCCGAGTTAACAACAGCGGGCCAGTGGCGTGGAAATTCCAAGCGAAGCCAGGCCCTTCTCCACCTTTCTCCTTTCCAACATAGTGGAGCTCTTTCTCTGCTACTCGGCGGTTACTGCGTCGAATACTTTCAGAGCTGAAGCGATTTCATCCATTCAGACGATATGACTTAGCTAGCGTAACCGCAGCCTCTTAATTCACCATGTCAATGTTATCGTATATCTCGTATGATTCCATCGAATGCGATAGTCGACGTTGCCAATGCGCAAAGGACCACAAATCTTTCGCAGAACCATTCTCTCGAAAACTCGCAACGTCGACTCATCAGATACACCATAAGGCAGGACGGGTATAATGAGTGACTTATAGAGTTTGGTTTTTGTTCGTCGAGAAAGGACTTTACTTCTCAATTGCCTACTCAGTCCAAAGTTGACAAGAGATATTCTGTGTTGGATTTCGAGGCTGACATTGTTAACGTTGGATCCAAGATAAACGAAATCATCTACAAGCCTAGTCGCGAGTTTGTTTGATGACAGAAGATACTTCGTCTTGCCATCGTTCACTGTCAAACGATGGTATCAATCAATCTACACAATATACTCTCACTCAAACCAGTTTTTTTAATGATGCACAGCATATTTGGTTGCAGTTATATTCTTCATTTCCTAGAAATTGTATTATATCTGAAACTAGATCAGTTTACAATCCTTTGCACATATATTTATAGTTGTTATGGTATGATTGTCAAAACATTCGTTATTCTCAATTCCTTGAGATAAGCGAAGAATGAACGAGCTGTCGGCAATCCAAGACAGTGCCACCGAAAACTTCTTAGTTACCGTTTAAATCTTGCATTGTTCTGCTTCGAGAATATTTGTGTGGTCCGATATCTACCGTTCTGACAAATATCTAGCTTCTTGGTAAGAAAAGTACAAGTGCAAAATTTCAGGTCGGTATCTCAAAAACTGAGGGACTAATTCGTATGTAAACAGACAGACGGACTTGGTAAAATCAACTCAGCTCCTTTTGCTGATCATTTCTATTTTCAAAAAATTAAATTTTTTTTATATTAATCATACCAAAACTTAAGGGGGTATTCTAGTCTAGAAATCAAATTTTGGGCAGTTTTTTGAATTTTATTTAAAAAAAAAAAAACCCAAAAATATTTTTACCATCCATTTTTTTATGGTGTTTTTATTGATATCTTAAGAATACAGAAACAAAATTTTACAAAAAAATATTAAAAATTAAAATAATTAGAGGGGGGAGAGACAGATGTAAAAAAATGGCGCATCTTGGTGACAATGATCCTGACTCTTCTGGTGGTCTGACAAAAAAAAATCAAAAGAAACTCTTAATCAGTAAGGATGCTGTTATAGTTCCTACTTCAGGAAACACGAATTTTTTTTTTTTTAAATGGCGATTGCCTGAAAATAAAAATCATTTTTATGCTTTTTTTTAAATTCCTGCATTTTTTTTTAATATTAAAAACAAAAATTTTGACACCATGCTGCTCACTAAAGTAACTGTAGCTCTTAAATTAATTTTAATTTTTAAAAATCCTTTGGAGGATATGTTCTTAAGGGTCTAAACTTTAAATATATGAAAAAATATCGAATTTTTCAAAATTCTAGAGTAGAATACCCCTTAAAATGTAGTTACAAATATTTGAAAACTTTCCATCCAAAGTTTTCTACTTCATTATACTGAAGCCAATTTTCGTTATCACATAGGAAAAATGTCTCTTCTCTCTAATATAATGTGGTGACAGCATCCATCACTTTCAGCGCCGAAGATTGTACAGTTATCTATAAAAAGTCGATTTTATGCGTTGAGAGGGAAATTTACTTCACAATTACATATATTCAGCAAAAAATTGCCTTTAGTAGCATGAGGGATTCTACATTAGTTTTCAAAACTTATTAAGTATAAAGTTTGATAGATAGAGTTATTTTATACGACTTCTCCTCTATTCAATCTATAATGCAGGCTTGCTTAATAAGACAGGCTAAAATGAGCTACTTTCCGAGAACACAAAGTTTATGCGTTCTTCGCCGAGAGATAATGTTATTGGAAACTAATTCTGTAATATTTTTTAATACATTCATATATTCTGCAGCAAACATTTCAAGCCAAAAACTATTTTATTATTTATAATATTATTTCTCCAGACAGTAATACATTTGTCAATTTGTAACAAATGTGTATGGTGGCAGCAAAAAGAGTACCTGAAAATATAGTAAACAAGAAATGAACTTGACACAAATCCGAGACAGAGCTTTTGATGCGATCGCGAGTGGAGGAGTGTTAATTAAATGCAACAAAAAGCAATAATATTTACACAGAGTGTGCAATTTTCTTTATATTTAATTTTTTCCAGCAAATTTTACTTTTTTTGTATTACTGATAAATTGGCGAAGGTGAGAGAGGCGTAGAGATTGGTGAGCGATTAACCGGATATGACTGCATCTTATTATAAAAAGGTATTAAAGTTATACGCAAACGAAAAATAATCATTATTTTGGAGGAACTGAGTCATAAGGCTAAGGAGGAAATGGATTAATTTACTTTTTTTGCACTTGTAAATTTTTTTGTAAATACATACATACGTATATGTGTATGTAAACATGTGCGTAACTTCAAAACGAATTCAGAACTGTTATAAAAAAATGCATTAAGTACATTATAATAATCAAATCGAATTGTAATCAAAATGTAATCTGCTACTACTGATAAAATGGTTATCCATTGGTTACCATACACTCATATTGAAACAAAATTTGAATATTGGTTATAAAACGGTTATCTATTGGTTATCATTCACACATATAAAATGGTTATCTATTGGTTATCATATACTCACATTAAAACAAAATTTGAATATTGGTTATAAAATGGTTATCTATTAGTTATCATTCACTCATATAAAATGGTTATCTATTAGTTATCATTCACTCATATAAAATGGTTATCTATTAGTTATCATTCACTCATATAAAATGGTTATCTATTGGTTATCATTCACTCATATAAAATGGTTATCTATTGGTTATCATATACTCACATTAAAACAAAATTTGAATATTGGTTATAAAATGGTTATCTATTAGTTATCATTCACTCATATTGAAACAAAATTTGAATATTGGTTATAAAATGGTTATCTATTAGTTATCATTCACTCATATTGAAATAAAATTTGATTTTTGATTATAAAATATGTTATATATTGGTTATTATATCTAACAGCGTTTTTCGTTTTTTTTTTTATGAAGCGTTGTTTTGCATTTTAGCTGAAGATGTATACATGATTAAGACAAATTCTCTTAAGGGGTCCCGGTGGTCAAGAATTTTAAAAAAATCTATTTATTTTTTTTTTTTTTGATAGTTCGAAAGTATAGTCTTTTAATATACTGTAAAATTTTTGGAAGGATATTCACATTATTTTAGCTTCTACAGCCGTTAGGTCGAGGGGCTCAATGAATGGATACTTTAAACTCATTTATCTAAAAGCTACTTTTTTCGGCGTGCCGTTGATTAAAAAAACAACATTAATATGATGTTTCTAAGATCAATATCTATCGCTGGAACTGCGATCAAATTTTAATCTTAAGAACTTCGATTTTTTTTCGTTCTAAAACTGGTCCAAAAATAGCTGTTTTCAGAATCTGAACTTCAAAAGCGCGAATTTTTTTTTAATTTTCATTATTTTGTCTCGGTTGTAGTTCCAGCGATGGCTGCACTCCTACTGATTAATTATTTATTTGGTTTTTATGTTTCAGATGTTCAGAAAAGTCAAAATCAACAACGACACCGGGTGTCTTTTTTTTAGATAGCTTTTTTGGACGCCATTTTTAATATTGTTAAAAAAATTTTTTATTTAAAAAAAAATATTTTTGTACTTTTCATAAGTGTATAAATAAACTGTAAAAAATTTAAATTGATTGCTCTTTTTTTTAACCGGGACCCCTTAAAAACTGCAATATGAGCACATTTTATTATAAATTAATTTATTTTACCAAAAAAATTTAATTTACACGTTAACACACATTCATATTTCCAACGTCTAAATTGAACTAAATTAGCGTAAATTCACAGATACACACACATACTAGCGTATGAACAACACAACTTATTTAAAATACGAAAATGTGCTTTTACTTTCAAAACTCAACTATATAATATACATATGCATTTACAAATCTTTATAATTTTCATTTTTGTATTTGTTATTGCAGTAATTTGAGCGCAAAATAGACCGCGGCAAATGTGCATACGAAACTTGTTGGCCGTTACATGCCCACAAACAAGCTCAGACACAAGCAAATCTATGTAAATAAAGCTAATATTTACAAGCTTGGATTTGGTAATCGCCGAAATGCTCAAATATCTATATATACACTTGCATACTTTTGCATATACATATACTTTATAAGTATAGTAAGTAAGTTAACTACATTGTTGCCGGTGCGATCAGGCGTATGAGTAATTTTTCACAGACTTCTCCTTGCTTTGGTATTTCACGAGTATTTCGCAGTCGATTCAGCATGCAACGATCAACTGCATACATATTCACACACATGCAAATACATATATATATATATATACAATTTACAAACATACGCATATACAGATATTTAGACATATGTATATACACGAATATATACATATGTATATAGATAATAATGTAACTCGAGCAGCAATAATTGCTACAAAAATAGTAAAACAAGAAGTGTAACAAAATAATAATTGTCGTTGTTGTATGGCAGCTTATTTGAGCCGCGCGCATTACTTAGTCATTCAGGTTGAAAACTTTTATATAGTTTTAGTGGTTTCACTACCAGTTTTGTTACTCTATAAAGTTTATTGCTTCGAACTTTACTGGTTATTATTGTAATATAATAGAATAAGCCTAGTGGCTTTTAATTATACCATACCCTGAACAGGTTATATTATTAAGTTTGGCACGAAATTGGTAACTCTGAGAAGAAAACGTCGGAGTTAGTATAAAGTATATATATATTCAACTGATTAGCGCGAAGAGCTGAGTCGATTTAGGCATGTTCGTCTGTCTGCCTTGGTTAATGAGATATCAATTTGAAATTTTGCAAACGTTTCTCATCTAGAAGCTGCTTATTTATCGGAACCACCGATATCGATGATACAAATCGATCGATTTTAGCATATAACTGTCATACAAACTGATCAATGAAAATCAAGCACTTGTAGAGAAAAGTTTTTTTGACAAGGTATCTCCATTAAATTAGACATACATTTCAGATCAAAACAATAAATCATATAAATTCCGTTAAAACTGATTGATTGAAATCTACATAAAAGTTTCTTTGTATTCTTCTATGCTATAAAAAATGTCTTTCATACAAGGTACTTTCCAAATTGAAGAGGACTTTTTGAATCTAGCGCCCCTGGTGGCGCCATCTACATATATAGTATGTCGAATGGTGCATTAGAATCTGTGATCTTTATCCATTGTTCAGTGAGAATTTGATGACATTCCTTTGATTGGAAGTGAAGTTGTTGCGTTTTAAGTGCCAGTATGTTTGTGTTATCGAACAAAGAGTCAACATTAAATTTTGTTTTAAAATTAATAAAACTTTTACCGAAACGTTTCAATTGATGAAACAAGTTTATGGCGATGATTGCCTATCCCGAAGCAGAGTACACGAGTGGTTTCAACGTTTTCAAGTGGTTGTAAAGCCATAAAGGACGATCAACATGTGAGCCAATCAAAATCCATGATCACCGGAAATTTCATCGAAACTGTGCGTGAATTCATAAAAAAATCAGCCGAATTATCATCATTGAAATTCATGGAAATTCAACATCTCCAAAATATCGATTTATCGCATTTTGACCGAACATTTAGGATCACAAGTGGTGTGTGCACGGTTTGTTCCGCACAAATTGGCCGACGACCAAAAATTGCTCAGAATCCGTCTCATCGATCGACGTTTGTGACCGATTATTTTCCTAAAAATGACATTTTAACTATTAACACCTCCCCGTATTGACCTGATATGGCACCGTGCGACTTCTTCCTTTTCGGAAAAATGCATTAGGCATTGGAAAGGAAAGCGTTGTGCAGACGTAGAGGCCATTCAAAAGGCTTGCACCGGCATACTGGCGGCCATACCGTCCAACGAGCTAAAACACTCCTTCGACATGCTTTTGGACCGTGCAAAAAGCTATATTGAAGCAGAAGGAGACCATTTTGAATAAAATGAATTCATTTTGCCGAAAAAACCATTTGTTCTGTTTTTTTTTAAGTCCTGTTTACTATGGGACACACCTTGTATATTAAAATATATACGTATATCACGCTTTGAAGACTATGTCCATTTATCACCAGAATTTTATGAATTAAACTTTATTGCCAAATTGGATTTTCCGGTTGGTTCTTTTTATTTTCTAATACATTTACTTACAACTTATCTCACTAGAATCCATATTTTTTTTGGAGACGATTTAAATCTATCAGACTCTCTAATTTATATTTCGGTATATGCGCGAATAGACTTTATTTATAATGCTGGAGAACTTGTACAGATCGGTTTTAGTCGCCATTCATAACAATATTGACGCTAATCATAAACAAACCTTAATTTATTGATCGATTTTATATCGGATCGTTCAAGTAATCTCGTTTGATGACTCCACATCGAAAACCGCATTTTCTGCATATTTTTTTACTATCAAAAGGGCAAAAATACAGTTCAAGCAAGGCGAAAATTATGTGATTTGTATGATGTTCTAATAATTGCTTTACAATAATAACAATAATTCTGAAATGTAGTGTGATCAGTTGGACAAAATTAGTGATGCACTTAAACAGAAGAGGCCAGAATTGATGAATAGAAAGTATAATGCGAGACTTCTTACAAGTTTGATGATTCGCCAAAAGCTTTTGCTGCTTGAGTGCGATGTGCTACCACACCCACCAAATACACCGGACTAAGCGCCTTCGGCCTATTAGTTGTTCCGGTCTCTGCTACAGTGTTTGGATGGAAGAACCTTCACCATAAATCGGTACGTTAAACCCTACTTGGACCAGTTTTTTGCCTGGAAGGATTGGAAATTTTGTGAGTAAGAACTCAAACTATTCTCTCTTCTAAAAACTATCAACTCCAAAGTTGATAACAGGTTTTGGAGCAAAATGTAGTATAAATGATTTCATATAATGTTTTACAGGAGGAGGAAGATGTGTTTAAAATACATTAAACTGGCCGCTGTCTAGTGGTTACTCACATCTGCAGAAAGTGGCTGACAGATCAAGAAGGCTAGAGCAAGACAATAGGGAAACAATGGAGCACTTGTACCGCATTAGCAAGACTACGCTGTAAGCATATGGGGTATGATACTCTGGAGGAGGTATCGATAGTGAGACCTCACAGTATGTTAAAGTTCGCGTCAAGTGCAGGTATCCAGAAGGATGACTACTTCCCATGAACCTAGGGGCTGAACACCATCTGTTATCGCAAAGGACCAAAACTGGTCTATGTGTGGCTTTTTGAACTACCAAATTATGCTAACCTAACTTAATAAATTTAAGAAAAGTCATAATAAACTACTAAAATTATAGAATAATGTCAACATGCACACATATATACATAAGCAAATAGCTGCACTTGTTGACTGACTTGCTGTAATGGCACTTTTCGATAAATTTTGAGTGAAGCAAAGTAACTGCTACAAAGTGATATTTTGACAAGTGAATTGAATAGAAAAGTAATAAAATTTGGTTTTTAATAATAGTTGGGCAAACAAAAACGCCTCAAACGAGCACATAGAAAACTAAACAAAAATTGGTCAACCGAAAAGCAAAGCAATTGCTTGCACACAATGGAATAGAGGAGTAGAATACACACTCACACAATTGCACAAAGACAGCCAGAAGTACATAGCTTCAAGTGGGTCTGCTTGAGTGACTTTGCAGCTTCACTCAATAAATACACTCAATTTATATGTTTGAAGAGCTGTTGGGCCAACGTTGGACTATGAGCGCGCATGTAAGCTTAGTGAGCGCGTGTAAGCTTAGTAGCAGTTTACAACACCGACTAGCAGCGATTTCGGCTTAACACAAACATTTACAACAATTTTTTAATCAATTTGCTTTCTGCTGTGACATTTGCAGCTAAAATCGCTTGCGGTTTGGTTCCACTTCCACACTTTCATAGCTAAAGAGATGCTGCACACCGTCGTCTAGTATTTTTTGTTGTTGTTATAAATTTGTTGTTATTGTAATAGTGCCCATCATCAATGTTGATTTCATTGATCATATTTTTGCACATTTACTGTTCCCGTCCGCCACAGCAATCTTGTGGTGGTCAGTTGCATTCCCATGCGTGGACAACAAAACATACGCTACAACAACAAAAAAAACGACTACACCGCACAACTTGTTTTCCAACAAACTCATCAGCTTCTTTGCAACATCTTTCATTCACTTTCAGTTTCTTTTGGCATTGTCACACACATACAAAAATAAACACACACACATACAGACATAAACACACACATACATAGAAACACATACTCAAACATGCCGCCGCTTGTCATGCATTTTCAACCGCTTCTCACCCTATTCCGCCGCTGCTGTTGTTGCTCTTTGCCCTCTTCTCTTTTTTGGCCGCCTTTTTCTTCACGTTATTATTGAGATTTTGATGATTTTCGCTGTGATAACTGGAACAAGGTCGACAACAAAACAACAGCGCGGCAAAATTTGCTCTTTGTATATTTGTGTGTGCATGTGTATGTATGGCGACTGTGTGATATCAAAATTGAAGCGAATCAGCCAAAAAAAGTGTGGTAGTTGAGCAGCGTCTACAACAAAAAGTACAATACGGAAGCTGTGTTTTATGCATGCGCTGCCGCAATAAGGTTGCTCCACTGCAGCGGCGCACTCGCTGGGCGCTTTTATGCGAGCACTATTGTTGTATACAGTTGACTTTTTGCGCTTCGCTGAGTTTTTGTTGATGTTGCAAAACTGAACTTGAATTTGTTTGCGTGTTGCAAGTGGCCATTTCAGCAAAGCTCTTCTGTGAACTATTTTCTGATTGGACAGAAATTATTGAAATATTTTTTTGTTTTATTTTTTTTTTTTATAAATTTTATTTATTTTTTTATGACTATTAGTTTTTTTTATTGATACTATTACAATTTTTATTTATTTATTTATTTTTTTGTCATATTTTCTATTTATATTTAAACAATTTTATAATTTTTTATTATTATTATTTTTTATATTAAGAAAATTAAGAAAATAGCTCAAAATCGCCAGTGAAGCAAAGTTAACGCAATATTTGTTAGTTTATTTTTCGGCAAACATCAAAGTAAGTCTCAAGTAATTTTGGAATTATGAAGTAAGCTTTTTTGTCGACGCAGATATTTTATTTTTCTGTTTAATTCTGTATTATCTATTTTATTCTATTAATATTTAAGTTTAAAATACTTACAGCCACCTTTTTAATTATTTAATATATTTTCTATTGCGCTGCAAAGTTTTTAATTCAAAACTTTGGGATTAAAAATTAAATCTTTATTTTTGTTTTTTTTTTTTGAAAATATTATTTTTTAAAAATATTTTTTTTAATCCTTGATTGTATACTTGGGATTAAAATCTTTCCTATTTATTTTTCAATCCTTTAGTTTAGTTGGGACTGCGACATAAAAAAAAAATTAATAACGTTTAAATTAATATCCGGCTTTTGGTATCAAAATATTTTAAGTCCGTATGTCTGATTAAAATGTTTTTTTTTTAGTCCTTTATTTGAGATTACAAACACAGAAAATTTTAATTTAAATGTTAATTCAATTGTTTTTAATGCATTATTTGCAACCCTAAATTTCTGAAAAAAAATTTTAATAAAAATATTTTGTAACAATTACTGCTTGTTTAGGTTTTCTACGTAATAAAATAGATAGAACATAATCGAGATTTTTCTCTGCGACCAACGGTCTAATATGCCCTCTCCTATGTCACATATGGTAACAAAGGTCCAACACTCTGAACAGTTCCAGGGACTTACTGGGCGCGACGGATCCCTGTCCACGTAGATGGAGGCCTTGAGACGCAATAAGATACTTATATATGTGTATCAAAAATTATTGAAAAAAAATATTTTTTTGTTTTTGATTTAAAGATAATTTAATTTTACCTTAGGTTGTATTTCCTTCGAAAATTTAATATATAAATAGCAATTTTAATTTTTCTAATTTTTTTATATTAAAATATAATTTCTCAAAAATTACAAAAATTTTTTTTTTTTTTTTGAATATATCAACTTATTATATCCCAAAAAACTTCATTGGTGTTGGTCGATGTTGTCCTAACCTTCATTTAACGATGAACCATAAATACGCAATCGGATTGAGATCAGAACTTCGGGCTGGCCACTGCATCAAAAATAAATAAAATAAAGTTCGACCAGCCATTACTTCAAGATTTTGTATGTTTGTTTTGGGACGTCATTCTGCCTAAATATGACTTTTTCTTTACGACAAGCATTCCTTCCCAAAAAAAATCGGGTACATGGTCTGCAAAATATGCAGATAGTCTTCTTTCCTCATTATTTCGTAGAATTTTTAGAGGTACTACAACCTCATACCATGACGACCCCTCCACCATACTTTATTATTTGTGTAGCATGATTCCTTTGGATGGTCTGCCCAATGGCAGTGCCAGCATATTGTTTGCCAACTGCTTGAAAATAATTAAATTTTGATTCGACTGTCGAGATTACAAGCTTACAGTCATCTGCTATCTAATTTCAGTGCTCTCTGGCGAATTTCAGCTGTTCCTTAACATTCTATACTGGCAATGCAGGCTTTTATTTTTTACCGCTGTGATGTAGCCAATGTCAAGGAGTGTTTCTTTTTTGGCATTTCAATTATTAACAACCTTTTTTATTTCTATAAATGCGTTCTTTGGTGCCAAGTGCTTGTTTTTTTCGTATGTTTTATAGTGAGACGTGCGTCTGCATCCGTCAAAATTTTATTGTGGCCGCTGACTTTAGATATGGGGTCAACAGGTCGCCTTTTCTGAACGCTTATGATCACAGCTTGGCTTATATTAAGCACTTTAGATATCATTCATGTTAAACCTGCTCTTATGATTATATAATACTCCCCTCAATGTGTGAAAAAAAATAATAATGAATTAAATCTAATAACTCAAAAATATCATTCACATATATTTTGCTTTCAACTTTTTTACCGTTTACTTCTAAGTCATATTTTTTATTCAAAATCTCTTTCACACAAATAACCATCATTAACTACTGTAAGTTATCAATTATTGTATATTTTTTTCACTACTTCTGCAGATTCAGCTGCAGCTTCCACTTTAACTACAACTTTAGTCGAGCTGCCGCTTGCTGGACTGCTATTGTTGTTGTTGTTTTTGCATCATCAGCGACTGCCGGTTTTATTCGCCAAGTATTATGCAAGTCTTCAATACAAAAATATTCACACACACACACCCTAGTAAACTTATTTGTGTTTGTAGTTATTGCTCACATGTCTGAAAATGTTTGTATGTTTACCATTGTTGTTGTCTTCGAAATTGTATTGGAGTATTTAGATTGGAATTTCGACTCCTTTTGCCCAACATTTGCTTGCTGATTTTATTTACAAACTACCAAAAGAAATACCAGTTTTGAGTGAAATTTCGTGATCACAGTGAGTCTTGCGGTGAGAAAAACACCTGTCAGTTGAGGAAATAAAAAAGTATTTTATTTTATAGATTGGTCTATAGTGAGTATTGTACATGTTGAATAGTGTTTAGTGGTTTATTAAGCTTTTTCAAATATCTAGTCTTTTTAGTTTCGTCTTTGAATATATAGTATTTGAATGTCTGGTAGCGAGAAAGAAATTTTCTGCTTAATGTTACATCAATCACAGCCAAAAACCAAAGAAAATAATTTAAGTGATTAATTATATTTTAAAGGAATTCATGCAATTTGGAGGACTAATCAAACTTTTTTTTGAAAATGCCGGCTTCCCAAAAAGGGCATTTAAATTCGAAATTATTAACAAACATTGCATTGTCCAATCAATGTCTGGCAAATATATCTAAAGAGGTAGAGTAAAAATTTCAAGCCGATCGGTCCAGCTGCTTTGGAGAGCTTTTCCTCACCGACTCACGGTTTCGAGAAAAGCGTTTCCTTCAAATACGCCCACATCTCCGAAACTATTTGCCGGATCGACCTCAAGTTTTCGTAGAAAATTCTCTAATATATCGTCACTTTTTATAAGTTTAAAAGCGAAAAAAACGATAAATTAAAAAATACTCATATTAAAACAAAATTCGAGTTTTCGTTATAAAATGGTTATATATTGGTTATAAAATGGTTATATATTGGTTATACATTGGTTATAAAATGGTTATATATTGGTTATAAAATGGTTATATATTGGTTATAGAATGATTATATATTGGTTATAAAATGGTTTTATATAAGTTATAAAATGGTTATATCTGACAGCGGAGGCTGAAAATTTTATGTTATATGCATGTAATATGAAGTAGTGAGTCGTAAGTAGTAAAAACCTCAATTTCGTTTTTTTTTATGATAATACCTTGTTTTGCATTTTAGGTGATGATATTTTTTTTTCATTTAATAAATATGCGAAAAGGAAATGCGATTTTTTTTTAATTTGCAAGTGGATATAACCTCCTTGAACCCAAAGTAAGTATTATTTCATATTTTTACGTATCAGTGATTACACTTATACTATAAACTACCAGATAGGAAATGTAGACGTCTTTGTTTTAATCTTTTAAAAATATAATTTAGTAATCAAATAGTTGAATGCCAAAATACGCTTTATTAAGTCACTCAAACTTTTAATTGGCTAACGCATTAACTTTATTATAGGTTAGGCACGTGCTAAAAATACAATGCACTAATGGCAATAAACATTAGAGTAATGGAATATCCACTCAGATGAATTAAAATTCGCTTTGCTTCCGAAGTGTTAATGACTGCCAGCCGAAAAGTATCTGAAAATTTATTTCATTATGTGCTTATATAATTAAATGCAAAAATGCAGCATTTGCATATATGTAGATATGTATTCCAATGTACTTTACAACATACACATACATATGTAAATAAATTGATATCCATATTAGAGATGTCCTCACAAATTTCGGGACGGTAGTTTGCTATGTTAGGCGAGGATCACATAAATTAGTCTTTAAAGAACAAGATGAAGAAGAAGAGCGAAATGTCGTTTTTAAAGGCACAATATTCACTGTAAGAAAAGTTGTTGTTAAGTACATTACTATCAATGAAAAGCCCTAAAGGCCTAGCCCTAGCCAATCCCAATAGTTAAGACATTCAATACGAAAAACCGCCACTTTATTGGCATTAATTTTACGGACTATAACAAAGCAAGAAATGAACTTGTGAGTAATTGAGTGAGTGGCCGACCACATCATATGATTTCATGACATTAAACTTTAGTTTTTAAGAGAAAAGTACGTCAGCTACGACTGACCTTTTAACTACTTCAACAATTGCCGTATTATTGGCGGAATATGTCTGGCTATGCTGGACAAAATTTGCAATATTAAACCGACAGCATAACTCTCTTTAATCGCGTCAGTACTCAGTGCGAAATCTATTTAAACCATAAATATAAAACCAATGCACATACCTAAATTATTTTTCAAATTAATCAACAATTAGCATAATTTTAATTGAAATAGGTTACAATCAAAATTACATCTGATCAAATTTGACCCGGACTGACCAAAAAAAAAAATACAATTTCACTTATTTTAACACAATTTGATTACTTTTCTCAAAATAAGCACCAGAGCCAGATGTTAATCAAATTTTCCACACACTTAACGTAAACCCCGACCGGGGTTAGAACTCCGAAAAAAGCCCTTGGCCGTATAAAATCCGGGTCAATTCCGATAACGTAACCAACCGTCGTGGGAATCGTTGGTATGGCCCTCAGTGCCTTTAACGATTTTTAATATTTTGTAGCGCCATACGCAAGTTAGACAGATTCAACGGCATATTCATAAACATTAGTATGTTTTAAGTATACTCGTTGTTTAATTTTCTTTTGGTAAAAATCGACAGACAGTCGCGTCGTAAATTAACAGCTATCAAACACACACTAATTGACATACAGAGATCAAACATCACATGAACATAAATAGAGGTCGTACCTGTCTAGAAAAGGTATTGTTGTCGAATGAGTTTTCGCGCGCAGTTTAAGCGGACAAATTCGTCTCAAATTGGTGATGGTTAATGTCTTAAAGAACACCCCTAATGACTAGAGCATAAATGGTTACTTCAGGCACACATCCGCTACAAAATACATAAAATTCATTGCGCTTTTGAGAGCTTAAAACAATTGCAAATAATTGAATTCTCATTACTCGTGCGTTGAAAATGTACGAAATGCGAAAATTTATTGGCATAACTGGAGCATGAAATGTGCTTGCGATTGGCAACACCACTAACACTTACTTTGTTCATCGGTCAAACGAAATGCATACCTGTATGTATGCAAGTCGAGTGCTGACAAAATAATTGCCTTTTATTCAAAATAGTATGAAGTATATACATACGAAATATTTTTCTTTGTTGTCTTTAACAGTGTTTACAAATTTTCGAGTGCTTTATTTTGTTATAAAATTTTGAGCTGAGTAGAGAGGTATATTTATATATAACTCAACCGATGTATTTAGTTTTTGGGGTTATTGAAGTTATTTTTTTTTTTTTATTTATTCAATTTTTTGTGATGAGAAAATATTTAGGGATAACATGGCGTTGAGAATTGTAATTGCGTGAACCCCTTTTTGTATGTAATCCAGCAACAATAAAACGTCTATAAAATGAAGCAATATGTGTTGGAGAATCGACGATTACTAGTCATTTATCTTACCGGCATCGTTGGAATATCAGAAAGATCATTCAAAACAATTTTAAATATCATTTAGAACTAAGAAAGGCGAAAGCACGTTTGGTTCCAAAATCACTCAGTTTTTTCAAAAATTAGAGTCGCGTTTACGTCTGCGAAGCAATGCTTTCGACTAGCAGGTTGTCATTAAGCTTATTAAGGGGGTATTCTACTTTAGAATTTTGAAAAATTCAATTTTTTTTTTTCATATATTTAAAGTTTAGACCCTTAAGGATATATTCTCCAAAGGATTTTTAAAAATTAAAATTGTTTTAAGAGCTACAGTTACTTTAGTGACGCAGTACCTAGCCCGGTAGGGAGGTAGACTCACGTTTTAAAACGCGTTTTTCTCGAAACTACTTTTTTCCACACGGTACCGGCATTATCTCAAGTTCTATACAACCGATTTACTTGAAATTTTGTGTGAACCTTCTTTATATAATCCTTTATCGTTCCTACCAGCATCGTCAAAATATTTGTTTTTAATATTTAAAAAAAAAAAAATCAGGAACTTGAAAAAAAGCGTAAAAAATTATTTTTATTTTCAGGCAGTCGCCATTTTTCAAAAAAAATTTTTTTCGTGTTCCCGGATTATAACAGCATCCTTACTGATTAAGAATTTCTTTTGATTTTTTTTTCAGACCACCATGAGAGTCAGGATCAATGTCACCAGGATGCGCCATTTTTTTTACACCTGTCTCGTCAACAAGGAATACTATTTGAGAGTTATGCGTCGTTTGCGCGCAGCTATTCGTAAAAAGAGTTCGGAGTAATAGGCTGACAACTCTTCGATTTTGCACCACCATAATGCACTGTCGGATAGATAGTGCATAGATTCTTCGTGAGTTTTTCGCTGAATGTTTAACCAATATCGTATTTGCCTGATTTAGCTCCGTGTGACGTCTGGCTATTCAGCAAACTCAAACGATTTCTCCGGGGAAACCATTTTGAGTCAATAGAAGACATTAAACGTGAATCGCTACGCGCATTAAAGGCTTATACGGGAATTGACTTTAACACCTGTTTCGAGGAATGGGTAGAGCGTTGGCAAAAGTATAGTTGGAACAAGAAGAATTACTTTGAGGGGGACGGCATGGATTTCGGGAAATAAATAAGAATTTTTAGTCTTACTATTTTTTTTTTCAATATATAGAAAATCAAAACTCACAAAGCGCCAGCTGTTAACATTAATATTAAGAGGACAAACTCAATTTTTTTTTCCTTCTGAACGATATTTTAACGGAATTTAAAAAAAAAAAATTAAAAATAAAACCTTGCCGCCCTTCGTAAACCTCTACAGCTAGATATTCTTACCAACCTTCACAACACCCTCGAGGAACACATTGCAGTCAGACATGCTAAATGTAATGATTTTTTAATTGACACGCACTGAAAAAAATTTTATTACACTCTTTTAATCTCAAGCAAAACTATCGCGTGTCATCCAGACCTAATTGAGATTGTAAATCTATACCTTTAATTTATACATTTTTGTTCAAGTAATTTTGAGCCCATACCAATACCATTCAATTTTCAGTAATTTTATTTAATTACGTTAATTATAGCGTGTTAAAGTTTATTCAAATTTAACAAAAACAAAAAACACCATCAGGAAGCGCCTAACAAGCTTGTTTAATGTCTTAATTGTAAGCCGACTGAAGAACAGCGTTTCAATTCAATTTTGACTTAATTACAATTTCAATAACACTTATACAGTGCTAATTGCATAGCATAACGATATGTCAAACTTTTTGCTTATGACTGATTAAATATTTCGTTTTCAATAATGATAAATATATATTATAACAAAATTTTACCAAAATTGCTACATTAGCTCTAGTTCGGAAATATGACACTTATGTAGATAAATAATAAAAATAAATTGGGATTTTGCACTGCGTCCTAAGATCTATTGTGATCTCTCCTCTGTCACATAGACTCACTCACATAAGTAAGTACAGCCTTCTGAAAAATACAGAATCCTGCTGAGTTCTATTAAGACTAGAAGACAAAGACTAAGGTCTATTGTCTTAATAGAACTCAGCAGGATCTTGT
Source organism: Bactrocera zonata (assembly GCA_037783105.1). Lineage (NCBI taxonomy): Eukaryota > Metazoa > Arthropoda > Insecta > Diptera > Tephritidae > Bactrocera > Bactrocera zonata. The sequence continues at coordinate 571,235 of JBAWJQ010005982.1, read as the reverse complement.
ATTTTTCAGAATGTGAAACCCACTTGGATATATGGATCCAAGTGCCCTCTTCTAGAATCAGTTGTTGGAGAGTTGCTGTGTGTTAAACAGGTGTTTCCTAGCTGCAACTAACAGAGTATAATGCCACATGTAAGTAGGTGGAATTTGCCTCGGGGTAGGTTAATAATACTTTTGAACTTAGCGAGATTGTAAAAACCCCACATTAGCAACTGTGGCGTATCCCTGTAAGTGCTGGGTTTTGGTGCTATCATGCTTGAAGCAACTGTTGAGTTAACAGGCTCGTCAGTTAGTTCATTTTGACTACCATTTTATGACTTGCACTTTATACACTAATGCCTTTCCATACCCTCCTGCACCAATGGCAATTCAATTTAATCTCGTTGGCTGTGATCGCTTTAAGTGCCATTTGACGATGAGCATGACAATACTTTCGTTTGAATAGCGGCGTTGGAGATGTATTCTTATACATCAACGTATAGCAAAATATTCTTTTTGAAAATGTGTGGACAACGTTCCTGTGATGCCTACAGCACCACTGGGTTGCTTTAAATTTAAATGAAATCTTTAATTAAAGATCGCCTTAGAGATGTTAAGGGAAGGGTTAGGGCTTCAAGGAGTTTATTTCTTAAATATGGATTGAGTAATTTTATTTGGAACTTTTCTACATTATTGAACACACTTTTCACAATAAAGGGTAATTTAAGGGGTATTCTAGTCTAGGAGCATGAATTTGAGGTAATTTTTAAAGTGTCATTAAAAACGGCAATTAATATTTTTACTATCCATTTTTTAATTAGTTATTTGTTAATTTTAGAAGAGTAGAGAAAGAAATTAAAAACTAAAAAATTTCAGAAATTATGAGCTGACGAAGTGGAGGGTCTCGAAAAATTTCCACGTGACCATACCCATGATTTCAACCCTCCTAGTTATCTGAAACTAAAAAGAAAAAAAGATTATTAATCTAGAATAATGTCGCAATGGCCGGAACTGCGCAAAAGTGGGAAAAAAATTTTCACAAAACGGCGACTGCCTGAAAAAAAAGTTTTTTTGGATCACTTTTTCTGACTATTTCGAATTTTTTAAAAATAATAAAAATATAGATTTGGGGATGGGGCTGGCTCCAACCATAGACAAGCCTATAATGAAGAGTCTATAAAAGTTTCAAGTAAATCGGTTCAGTAGAACCTGAGAAATCGAGGGTATCGTTCCGAAAAAGTCAGTTTTGAGAAAAACGCGTTTAAAGTTTCCCTAATGTGCTTTGTTCGATTAGTTCCGGCCGAATCAGTTTGGATGCCGGGTCAGCAGAAAGCCTATGTCTCCGAAAACAATTTGAATTTTGAAAAATACTCTTGTAGGCATATTCTTGAATAGTTAAACTTTGAAAATATAAAAAAAATTTCGATTTTTTTAAATTTCTAGACTAGAATACCCCCTTAAGGCAAAATAGAGAGGATCTTAATGCAATAACATTAATCACACATTTTGTTTATCTTCCAGTGGATCTTAGAGCCCTTTTTCACATTTTTCGTCAAGTTTAAAGAGAAAATTACTCAGATGACCGCAAAGTTAGATTCTCATGGTATGTTATAATAATTTTCTGAGTAATATCAGTCATGTTCCACAATCGAAAATCGCCTCGTTATGGGTGATTTTCGAGTTAAGTTTGCCACGATGTTTGCAATACTTAAAAAGCAACGCCGGAGATCCTAGAAAGTGTGTATAAATGATGCTTGAATTATTAATTTTTCTATTTCAAGAACGATAATTAATAAACATTTACATATACACAAATTAATGTATGAATTCGTAATCTACATCCCATATAAAACGAAAAAAGCACAAGCAACAAAAGAACATGGAAAGCAAATTATAAAATATTCACCTCAACGGAAGCGAGTATGGCAACTAATTGCAGCTCAAGGCGGCGCTGGGCATGCTTTAATGCGAATAAAGATTAGAAATAGATGCAGTAGAATAGCGAAGTGTAACACTCAGCTCAGCAATCAGTTGGCGATTAGCTGGAATCAGGCGCAAAGTGCAGGCGATCAAGCGGAAAAGTAGAAAACGCTTTCAAGCACGAAGTCACAATTTCATTTCAAATTTGAGGTTATGATTATTTTGGTTTTATGCATTTTTGGAGTTTTGTGTTTTATAGAATATGCTTATAGGAAAAAATATGTAGTTGTTGGAGGGGCATAAAAAAAAATGTTGATACATTTTTTATTTTGCTAATTTCCATTTCAAATCGCAGCTTAATATTGATATGTATGTCTTAAAGCGAAAAGTTTCTCCCACTTTTCTAATGTCTTACAAGTAATTATATATACAAACATACATAGATACATACATGTATCGTATTAACAACTTTATTCTGAGCACTTCCTCTTCATGTCAGCTTTTTACTAATTTTCCATTTTTTTTTTTGCCATTGTTGATAATTTCTATTTACTTACAATATTAATATGTGCACATATATCATTTTGTATGTATGTGTGTGTCTGTGTTTACGTGTAATTTTGTAGTTTGAACGGCCATTAGCTGACCTTTTAGACGTTTTAGCCGCACACTTAACTGAAATTCATTGTCAGGCAATTGAAATTGTTTGCTCACACATACTCGTACACAGACACTTACACTTACAGTTACATAGTTATAGAGAATATATATGTATATATATATATAAAGTATCTTCCATATATAATTAAGCTTGGGTGATTTTTGCAATTTTCTCCGCTAGCGACGCCAAGTGCAAAAGTCACAGACTTATGTGACGTAAGTCGTAGAAGGGTTAATGCATGGCGCAGCCAATTGTGAGCATTAAGAAGTTTCATAATGTGAAAATGACATAAAAATAGCAATTTCAGTGATTAAAAAAAATAATAGTGATGAAAGTATTAATAAACAAAATGCGTTGATGCGGGCCTATTGTGTTAAGCGGGCAAAGTTCTGTTGAATAGCAGAGGAAATGTGGGTTGTAAATGGATTTGCTGGTATTACTATTAACTTAAAAAATAAATATGATTACAAAAAATCTTTAAATTCGGTGTAATAATTAATAATTTATTTTATTTCACAGCGCTAATGCTAGCCCCTTGGTATATAACTAACAAGTCAATTGAAAGGTCCCCGGCCTGGCACATAGATGGCGCTACTAGAACTAAATCCATATGATTTTTAATTAACTCCAACTTTTGAAAGGCGCGTATTGGCAACTGGCGGATCATTAGTTTTAAAATTATATCGTTTTGAGGAAAGTAACTTTTTTTAATGTAAAAAAAATCATAAAAAGTAATTTTACGTGTTGCTAAAGTATTGCTATTTGAAAAAAAAAATAGAGTTGAGGCCGAAGTTTGGATTGATCAACATTATTAGGGCACTGCACCAAAGATATCAACTGTTGAAAACTGGTTTGCCAATTTTGAACAAGGCGAAATGAGCACCAAAGACGAAAATCGACGAAATCCCCAAAATAACTTCTGATGACCATAAAGTGAAGTTGTTCGAGACAGCAGGCACTCTAAAGATATCAACTGAACGCGTACATCATATCATTCACGAATATTTGGGTATGAGAAAGCTCTGTGGAAAGTTAGAGCCGCGCAGGCTGCCATCCACAGGCAGAGATCGCAAAATAAATAGTTAAATGTCACTGAAGAAGCCATTTCAAAACGTTCAAAATCAACCGCCGCGTAAACTCTACAAAATTAACTCGCTTTTGAATTACATTGTGATTCGTGTTGAAACATGAATCCATTATGGCAACCCCAAACCCCAAAAATCATCTGTGAAACCTCTCCAACTAGCACAATCAACAGCAAAGCCGAATAACTATAATCCCAAGGTAAATGCTCTGTATTTGGTGGAACCTTAGTGATATCAGAAGGGCGTGCTGTGCTATAAGTTTCTAAAACCGAGTAAAACCATCAATGGAAAACGCAACTAGACATCAAAGAATATAGTTCGATCATGTCAACACTCGGTCGCATGTTTCAAGATCGTTTAATCGATCATTTGGAAAACGGTAGTTGAAAAGTCTTGCCTCACTCGCTTCATAGTCCAAGCCGTGGCCTTGCCGACTACCATTTGTTCCGGTCGTTGCAGAAGCATTTCGCATCAGAATAGAGTATTGAAACTTGATTATTCTTGGCCACAAGAAGGTGGTGTTTTTTGCGATACGATACACAAGCTGCCAAAAATATGGACAAGTCTTATTGCTTCAGTTGGGCAATAATTTGAATAATTTGAATGCACATTTTTTTCTTAAATAATAATTGTTTAAGTTTTACAAAATACTTTTGCCTGTATGTATGTATACACATATATTTTTTCTTTATATACATAGCATACATATATACTCAAGCACACATATATACAAATGAACCATTGTAAGCGCACTCAATAGCTTTGAACTCGTACACGTCTTAACAGAAACACAAAAATTGACAAGTCACTTCGACAAATGCGCCGCCAGCAGCGCCAACAAGCGCAACAATAGCGCCAACAACAGTAACAACGGCAAGCGTACTCGTAATAACAATGATAATAACAATATTGATGTTTACATGTAACAATTTGATGCATGCAAATGCGTTTAAGTCATTTTGTTTTTAGTCACTTGTTTCATTTGCATTCACTTACAACAGCTAAAAAATGTTTTCTTTATTTGTCGCACATTTTCCTTTAGCCAATAGCATGACATTTTGTTTATAATTTTGTATAAAAGTTTTTCCTTAATTTTCGCATGTGTGCTGGTAATTTTTTTTCGAAGTAATTGCTGTTTTTTATTACGGAAATGTTTAATAACAAAAAATGTTATACAAAGCCAGTATTTTGTTGTTGTACGCCTTTGGTGGCATTTAGTGTTTAAGTCGAAGAAATAAATGTGTGTGTATGCGTGCAATTTCTATTTTTTTTTTTAATTTTTCGCAAATAATTTTGTACAGAATAAAGGCACACAAAAGGAAGCAATTTAATTTCCGCAGCAATCCGAACTTTGAGCAATCCATCATTGAAAAGATGAAGTGCGAACATTTATAAATTTTCCAAAGTGGAAAATATTGAGCAATTAAAATGTTAAAAGTACTCAAGAAGACAAATTTCAAATAAGAGGCAGTGAAATCAACTATCACATGAAGCAACAAAAAATTAAAAATGATATTTGTAATATTTTAAAAAATTCGGCAAATTTAAAAAAATAATGAAAATACAGTATTGGACAAAACTAAAGCACCTCCTACTATGGTTCAGCTCTAACTTAGCTTTTTTCAGACAATAAAAAGAAATAAATGTAAAGTTTTGACGTTTTTCAATGGGTTTCTTATTATTTTTTACTAAAATAAAGCTTTTTATTTTCTGTTTTCCTTATTAAATAAGTTAAAACAACGAAATCATTTATGGTTTAAAAATTAACTGGAAAAAACTAAAGCACCTCCTTCATCGGCTTGATAATAATAACCGAAAACTGAAAAAATAGCAGCAAATCCTTTATTTTGGGTGACTGAAATGCATATTTTAGGGATAGAAGATATTAAATTATTTACTATATATCATGTGGTATGCCATTCCAAGCAATTTGTCCAGGATCTAAAGCTTGATCCTTGGTTTTACAATTTTCCATATTTATTTTGGAATTAACGATCTCCCATAAGTTAACATTAACTCTGTAACTTAACAACTAAGTTTTTCAATGCCTAGAGTTATGCTTAGGATCATTGTCCTGCCGCAACCACCATTATAGTGGCATATCCCTTTCAGCATATGGTAGCATCCCGTTTTTTAAAATGTCGGTGTAAACAAACCGGTCCCTTATTCCATTTATTATATGAATAGGTCCAGTCCCGTGCCCAGAGAAAAGGCTCTAGATCATAACATTACCACCGCCATATTTAATGGTCGCAACATAATACTTAGGTTTCAGTCCTTGTCCTTCTGCCTTCTCACACATCTTATGCCATCCGAATCTTTAATATTATATTTCGATTCGTTTGAGAATAAAATGGTATTAAGTTTCTGAATGCTCCAATCGATATGAGCTGTCGCAATTATGAATTTGGCATTTCAATTTTTTGCTGAAGTAAAGGACTTTCTAGCTGGACGCCAACAGAACAACCCGCCCTCAACAACTCTAATTGTTCGTACATTAAATAGTAAACAAAAATGTTCCTGTATTTAATTGAAAAAGACTGTGGGATACATTTGGGCAACCTTTTTGATCAATGAATCGTCTCTTTATGTAGTATTTCGCTGTTTTCCTCAGCTGTGCCGAGAAAGTACATTGCCAGTTTGCTAAAATTTATTTAATAATCAGGGGCACCACTGATGTATTCACCGAATATTTTTAACTAATTTTATGTTGAAATAAACCGTTTTGCCAATCACTTATTATTTTATTATAAAATTATAAAGTCTGCTGAATAAGTCTGCTGAATAAGTATTTTCCGCCAATTTTGATTCTTAAACTCTAAATCGCAACTGTACAGTTACGACGGCAAAAATCTCTTTACAAAATGTCTCAATAATATTTGCAACAGTTTATTGCTAACGTCTTTAACGAATAACGTACTTTTACAGTAGCGTGGTACTATTTTTCCTAACAAACATTAAGGGGTGCTTTAGTTTTGTCCACTCAGATTTATGCTTTTGAAAAGTTTTTTGTTTAAAATTTTGTATCTCGAAAGAATATATAACTATTTTATATTTTTTATGAATTAATATATGTACATAGTTGTAACCTATAATAACTGCCCAACTAGTTCTGTTATATTTTTCAAAAATTTTGACATAAAAAAACACAGTAGGGGGTGCTTCAGTTTTGTCCAATACTGTATATAGTTTTATTTTTACACAATGGGAAAAATCATAGCGACGAGTCATGTATTTTTCCCTTTACTACAGATACGCATAACTCAATGAATTTTTTTTAAATTAATTTTGTATACTCTTCAATTATAAATAACCAAATAATGAAAAGGGAATAGTGAAAATATCAAATGCTTTTTTCCATCAATTGCCAAAAAACGTTCGAAATTTGCGCCTCAACACTAGAATACGCCCCTAAGGTGTTATAACGGATAACCCAAGTGGAATTACTTTTTCGTACGACGTATGTGAGCCAAATTTCATTCAGCGTTGAGGTCCATTTCCGTTTTAATGGGTATATAACCAAGCGAAATTGGTACTTTTGGGACGAAGAGCAACCTGAGGGGATTCAAGAGCTCATTTTATCCAGAAAAATCAAGGTTTCTTTACAAATGATGAGAACGTAACCGTCAGTGGCAACCATTATCGCGCCATGATAACCGACTATTTGATGTCTGAAATTGAAGCTCGTGATCTCCACGAAATTTGGCTCCAACAAGTAGCGGCGCCACTTCCCACAGACTTTAACAGTCGCATATCGCTTTAAGTTACTTTATATTTCACAAAATCCTTAAAACTCAAATGATTAAAATGCTTTACAGCAAGCCTTTTCCGGTCAGTACAACAAAGCTGAGCGCAAAAAGCAGCGATTTAACAGTAAATTTACTCCCCGCATGACGCTTACACACATGACTTAATAATACAATTGTGGAGATGTCGAACTTTCAAAGTTGAGGAGATGTAATTGCGCATGCGCCGTAAGTACCTCATGTGTTGCATGTACCATTTTAATGTGTCAAGGTTTTGCTAATGCAAGAAAATGCTGCGCTAAGCAAAAAATTCAGGCACACATATACACATGTAGATTTGTAACATTAGCCAAAACGATATTTTAATTAAATGCAATTATGATGAAAATTGAGAAAAAATCTCTTTGTTGTACTTTTTACACCAATTTGCTCCAGTTGCTTGCCCACGTTGCTTGTTGTATGTTTCACGGTAATTCGCCTGGTGTGCTTTTGTAATTTTTCCTGCAAGAAATCTGCTCAATTGCTAGAGTCTTTACTACGAGTTAGCGCTTACAAGCTTTTCATGCTGGGTTCTTCGGAGAGCAGCGAATAGAGTTAGAGCCCTTTAGTCCCGGTGGTATCACTATGGGTCTTCTAGAGGCTTAAGTGTTTATTTCATGTTTTTTGCGCTAATTGCATTCTTACTTTATCAATGTCATTGCAATTAACTTGGCTATCAATAAAAATCTCATACAATTCATTGTCCCATTTACTATGAAAAAATACTTATTTACATATGGATTTATGCAGAGCAAATCACATGTGTACTCACTTATCAGTATTTTCATATTTTGTTTCATTGAAGATCAATGCAAGTTACAATTCTCGATTCTCAATTTGCATTAGCAAGTAGTTTTTGCTGCCGGTCACTGAATTAATTACGATAATTACATTTAAACTTGACGTTCGCAGTTGTTGCAATGTGTGCAAGTGCAAAGTAATGGGTAGTGATTACGGTTCATTACGTTAGAATAAAATAAAATAATAACAAAATGGAATCAGAGTAAGTTGTGGAACAGGTTTGAGCTTTGAAATCCACAAGGATGAGTGTAGCGGATTTGTTGTCTGTATTTGTAGTATAAATTATTTTGTTGTAATTAGTTATAAATAAACTGTTGTCGGCAAGAAGTCTCGAACGCATTATTTACCTAATTGGTTCTAGAATATCCGACGTTTTCGAGCCAAATTTTGTTCAGCGATGTGGCCCAAGCGAAATTTCCGCATTGGGGACGAAGAGCAACCTGAAGAGAACCAAGAACTGCCATTTTATTCTGAAAACACGGTTTGGTGTGATTTGTGAGCCGGTGGAATCATTGGTCCAACTTTCTTCAAAAATTATGCCAGTGAGAGCGTAACCGCCAATGGCGACCTTTATTACGCAATAATGATAACCAACTATTTGATGCTTGAAATTGAAGCTCGCGATCTCAGCGACATTGGATTTCAACAAAACGGCTCCGTTTCCTACACATTGTATCAGTCAATGGATTTATTGAAAGAGACACTTAGCTGAGCAGATAATTTCACTTTTCGGGCCGCTCAATTGGCCACCAAGACCATGTGATAACGCATCGTTAGATGTTTTTCTGTGGGGATATGTTAAGTCTAAAGTTTATGCGGTCATTACCAGTCGAAATGCTCGAACGAGTCATCGAAAATTGGACTCCACGGATGGACCATTGGAGAAAAATTTGCAGATATAGATTAAAAATTGTATATACATATATTTCCATATATAGAATTTCAGATGATTTTAAGCAGAGAAATCTCCTTTACCTCCAGTTTAATGAATGTAAATTTTTTTTAAATGAATCGCCAATATTTTAATATTATTGTAAATGCAAATTTCTTGATTCATTTTTATGGTAACATGCCTACTCATCATTATTTTATTAAGGGGTTAGGGGTAGTCAGAGGCACGAAAAAATTAGAGTTTTCAATATTTTTTTTTTGCTACTAAATCATGTTATTTTACAAAAGTAGTAATATGGCATTATTATAGGATGTGTTGACTTGAAGTCAGGAAATTAAAAAAAAAACAAAAGAATTTAATTTCCAAAGTTATAATTGATTGTGTTGACCTTGTTCCAAAAGAGGGACTTGCGGTAACAAGCATAAGTCCTTGGAGATTCATCTAAAAACAATCGGACAAAAAAAATTAGTTTTATAAATAGATAATCCCGGGCCTGATTGAAGGATTTTATTTTGGTTTCAAAATTAACAAAATGGCGGACTCAGGAAATTTTTTTCAAAATTTTTGCGAAAAAATCAACAGTTAATTGGTCTTAAAAAATCGAAATTTTCGAAAAATAAAAATCCTGGCCCGAGTTTATTATGTATTCTAAAAGCTGTATAAATTTCAATAAAATCTACTGAACGGTTTTCGAGTTACAGTTGTCACCAATTCAAAAAACATAGTTTTGAGAAAAACGCGTTTAAAGTTTCACACTAGTGCTTTGAAATGCCTGAGCTCTCTTTCTTATTTCTCAAATAACTCAAAAACTAATTATCGGATTAAAGTGAAATTTTCAGGGAATATTTTTAAGACATTACACTTAACGAAAATGCAAAAACAAATTAATTTTTGAAAATTTTAACCACCCCTAACCCCTTGACATACCAAATTTCTTTTCTCATTAGGTGTGCAAATACAAATTTTGTGAAAAAAATAAAAAAAAAAACTTTGAAGAATATATCTTATGATTTCAAGTTAGACTTTGACCTTTTGAAGGCGTCAGCTCAGCAAAAAATCCCATTAGTCCGATTTTGTAGATCAAGTTCCCTACAAAAACAAATTTTTTTATTGACTATACAGTAATTTGTTCAAATACATTAAATATCCGAAGAAAGTAAGAATATATTAAAAGTATTAAGTTAGTATTCCAACAACAACAAGCTATTTAGCCCAAAGCATTTGCTGCGCTAGCTTCCAACGCAATGTAGCAAGCAAGCAATATTCGCATTAAATAACCACCACAACAACAAAAAACAGAACAAAAATGCATTAACAAGATCACCTTACAAATTTCCGCACAAATTCTCATCCAAGTCGCGCACCACAATCAAGCATGTTGTAGATCAATTAGCTTTGCCTCACAACAATTCAAAATGCCGGCAGGTGGCATAAACTTTGCGGCAGCAAAAGCTTTAACAGCGAGCTTTTTGCATCAGACAAAGGGTGTGTCAAGTGTAAGAAAACTTGCTTAAGTAAATATTTTCCTTCAGTTTTTTTAACTCGCAGTTAAGATAAGCCTAATGAACAGCAGTAAAATTGTTTAAGGCAATTGTACAGAAGACTTAAGCAACGAACTCGATGAGGAAGTGAAATGGAAGTGTATGAATAGTATATGATTAAGTCGATTCTGATTTTTAAATGAGTTATATTATAATTATATAAAAACTCGAATGCAGAAATATTTTAGTTTAAAAGCGAAAATAATTTTTTTTTATAATTTTTCAGAACTTTTTCTTAAAAGTACATATCTCCAGAATATTTTTTTTTTTTTTGTCTTCGTTATTGGGATAGAATTTGATAATAACTCGTATCCCTACGACCAATTTCTGTGGATAATATCCTTCAAGTGTATATAGATAATGTTAAGTATGGTAAATAGGCTGATTTATCTTTAAGGTGTCAGTGGGGTAATCTGGCCTTTTTTTTGAAACACAAATACCCTATTTATTCTTAAAAAGTAAGTGAATGGTTATCGTCCTTACCAGAATCATGAAAAAATGTTGATAAATAAAAAAGAAATTAACGCTTTTTTTTAATTTTTCTCCATGTTTTTTTACATAAATTTTGTCATAACATTCTTAATAAATTATAAAAAAATTATGAATATTTAAACTAAAAATTAAGTAAATCGGTTGAGTAGTTCGAACGGATTCATGACCGCCAGTTTAAAAAACTATGTTTTGAGAAAAAAGCATTTAAGGTTTGAGGTGTGCACTCCGAACGTCAAGCGGTATTATTATTTTTGGTTCTTTTTAGAAAATTTCCAATGGTAAGGTGGGTTTATACATTAATTCTAAGTGTATAAGGGAACAGAAAATGCAAAAAAAAAATGTAAAAAAGATTACCCTACTGACCCCTTAAGCCACGAATAATCGCACTTGGACTGCTAGAGACGCTTTTCCGTTTTGATGCACAGAACTCTTGATACTGTTGCAAAAAGGCCGTCGCAGACGATAAAACGCCTACAGCCTGCCACAAATTTCTTGATATCAATTCTAGTCAAATTGCTGGGTTCGTAAAAAGTATGGCGACCGAGAGGCTTCAACTTAGATCAGGCGAAATGCGAACAGTGGACGAGAAAGTTTCCAGCTCATCTTCCTTATTGCAAGTTGCGTTCTACAGAATATGTTATCTCGGTTTAGATGACAGTACAACTAAGAAAAGCCCAAAACTGCATGTCTTTCTTAAGCAGATTGACTTTGGACAAAGTTCTGAGCGTGCTGGGTAATTGGCTACGCAAAAAAAAAATAAATATTTTTTTCGGAGAAAAATGCTTAATACCGTAATATTATTTGAAAGCATGTGAGCCACCCTGTTCATAATTGATTTCATACAAATTTTTATATTTATTTAAATGCGCTTGCATTACTTCAATTTTTATGCGACTTATTTCGCACATTTCCCTAAGTGTGTGCTTGGCATGCCACAACTGCCATTAGCCACAAAGAATGAAGCATAAAAATTCCAATACGGACCGAGAATATCAATTGCAAGCATCAATTACGCTTTGTATTCTCTACTTATAGACAAGATCGCTCCATATTCACTTCAAATGCGGTTTGGACATGCGAATCGGTTCATTCTGTTTGCTGATTCATGGCGAGCATGCAGGCAGCAGCTCACGCGCTGGTTGTTACAACAAAAGAAGACACACAATTGATTGTTATTTGCTTATTTAACAGCAAGCAAACACTTTGTCAACAATTAAGTGCGCATGTGTGAGTGGGTGATTTTTATTAAACAAAACTATTTGTAAACAAATGCTGATGCCGCTGTTGATTAGTGTCGCCCAGTGCGCGCTATTTGCCTAATACGGAAGTCAATTGAAATAATTTGGATTACGGTAGTTAGGTAAAAAATCACATGGGGCAATACAGTAAATTCAACAAAATAAATAAATAAATGTATATAGCATAAGTGGAGTATTAAGAACTTCTGTGAGCTGAGAAAATTAGTAAAATCGGACAATAACCACGCCTACCTCCCATATAGCTCAACTTTAAATTCCACTTCATTTGTTCAGGATGCAGTACACTTCAAGAAGCAATCAATATAACGGGATAAAATTTTAATATGTATATATAAATCCAATAAAAACTGTTCAAGCTCCTAGGTACCTAATGTATTTAGACCCCGGTACCTATGTTTGACTTTTGATCGAAAATGTCGGTAAATATGTGATATATAGAATTGAAATTAAAAGATAATCTTTCTCTTATAATAGTATGTTTGTATGTCAAAAATTGTTTGAATCGGAGCAATTTTTCCCTTAGCCCTCATATACTTAAAATAAAAATTTTCGAGTTTCCGGGTGACTTTGTATCCCATATATCAGCCGATATGTGAGTTACCTCAACGAAAATGAGCCATCGTGTTTTACTCATAACATTGTATCTTTGTGACTAAAATAGTTAAATTTGAGCGAAAACTTGACCTAGCTCCTATATAAATAATATCAAGATTTACGAACTCCGGCTGACTTTACTCCTTATGATTGGTATTACACCTTAAAGTATTTCTCCGGCTTTGATTTTTGCAAGTTGCAAGAGTATAAAATGTTCGGTCGCATCCGAACGTAGCCCTTCCTTACTTGTTTTTTTATTTTTGTTAATTTTTTTTCTTCCTATTTGCCCACAACACTATTCTTCTAACTATAACAATAAATACAAGGCTATATTGCAAAGCTTTTTGAAGCTTTCAAACTAACAATAAAGACTAATATGAGTTTACTAATCTTATAAAATTGTTTACAGCTTAATTAACATATTATTTTTGTATTCATTAAATATATTTTTTTCTAATTTGTCTACAACTTCATTCTTCCAACTCAATGCTAATATACCATATTTACGTTGGTAACACTGAGAAGTAGAAGTTATGCCATACCTTTGCTGCAAACACACTCAACTGCCCAAGCATGCAGAAGCCATCCATTAATACCCATAATATGGTTTGCATATTTGATCATCAATATTCGCATAATCACCAGCGCCGAACCAAGCAGAATGGTTAAAATCGGCGAAAATGAGTTTCACAGCACGCGCTCGATTTCGTTGGCAACTCATTGACGGCGTTAAACAAGCTTATTTGCCTACACACACACACTTACACACTAATAAGCAAATTTGGTAATTTCGTAAAACTATTTAATGTGCTATTATTTACATATTTACGCGCTTATATGCACTAGCTCGTGTAAACAAGCACATACCCAGCGGTAAGTAGGTGGTATTTGCACGAACGCCGCTCAGTTCCATTGAAAGTGATTGGCTGGTTTTCATTTTCGCACTTTTGCAATATTTTTAACACTTTGCGCCTGCGTAATTCTTTGCGGCTATTTCGAAAGCGCTTTAAGTGCTAATTTTTGGAAATTTCGCAATTTATTTAGACGCTGATTTCTACAACTTTTTCCAGCACCCCTAATCAAATATGGCTTATAGTTAGCACATTTAAATGTTTTCACCTTGAAATCTACACTCATATATATAAATATATTTGTATACATATATTTGTTTTAGTTGTGTTAATAAAAGTATGTATTTTGCAATTAGAAAATCTAGAAACAAATGGTGCAAATTAGGGTGTGAATTATTTTTGAGGTTACAGTTTTTTCTTTCAATTTTGTTTAATTCTGAAAACTTGCATAAGTTTCGCGAAGACCTTTTATATTAGCGCCGCCGGAGAACGTTTAATTTGGAATTTTTTTAAATTTTTCTCTTCAAACATTTTTAAATATAAATGTACATATGTACATATGTAGATATGTATATACTATACATATATGTATGTATATTTACTATGTACTTTATTAATAGGTGGCAACCCCATTTCAAAATGTGTTAAAAAAATATTTAGAAAATGCTTTGTAATTGCACAATTTTATTTTGACATATTTCCGCCTATTTAGTGAAGATTTTTTTAATAAGTGGCAACTCTGTACCAAAATATATATAAATATAAGACTTCCAGGTATTTTTCTGAGATTTTCTTCAACACTTAATATGTCGACATTAATTTTTTCATATTTTTAATTTTTAATAGGTGGCAACTCTACTACAAAATATGCCTATGTATATAAATAAAAGACTTCATTATAGTTTTTTAAGAAAATCTCCAAGAACTAATATGCTGGCAGAATTTTTTTTTTATTTTTTTAAATGTTGGAATTTAATAGGTGGCAACGACATTCCAAAATGTGTAAAAAAATTACATAGAGAATTCTTTGTAATTGCACCAATTTATTTGACATATTTTGCACGTTTTTAATGGAGATTTTTTTAATAAATGGCAACTCTAGTCCAAAATAAATATAAATAAAAAAGTTCCAGGTACATTTCTGAGAGTCTCTTCAACACTTAATATGTTGACAAACATTTTGACAAATTTTAATTTTTTTTTAATAGGTGGCAACCCCATTTCAAAATATGTTAAAACAATTATTTCGAGAATGCTTTGTAATTGCACGATTTTATTTTGACATATTTTACACCTTTTCAATGGAGCTTTTTTTAATAAGTGGCAACTCGTTGGCGCCCAAAATATATATAAGTAGAAGACTGAGAGTTTCTCCAACACCAAAAATGTTGGCAGTCATTTTGACATATTTTAAATTTTAACTTTTTTAATAAGTGACAACCCCATCCCAAAATATATAAACGAACATTTCAAGGTTGCTTGTTATTATACCATTTTGTTTTGGCATTTTTTCCACAATTTTAAATGATTTTTTTTTTAATAGGTGGCAACCAACCAAAGAATTCAAAAATAAAGAAATGGCAGATTATCCGCTGGGTTCTATTTTTGACATAATATGTACAAACATTGTAATTTCAGTTCCTCGGCAGAAATATTTAGGTTCGAGGTGCGGACCTAACCGATTGAAATACCGCAAGAAACTATAGCTTTTCTTAAGGCAAAATTTGTTTCACTTTTGTTGAAAACTTTGTAAGCAACGGTTTAGGCTCTATAAGTAATGTGAGAACATTAAGCTTGTAGAGGTATATAGTTGTTTATTATGTATACTGAAGCTTTCAGAGGTATATAAAGAGTACAACTAAAGTTTTAAACTGAAACAGAGTATCTTCAGAAAGACTTAGTCTTAACTCGAAAAATATTAATAACGGAAGTCGAGAACCTGCTTAATACAAATTTTTACTTGATTTTTAAAACAAACACCAGCAAAAGACTACAGCGACAATTAAAGCTAAACTGGTTATTATTATCAGTTATACTAAAATAAGGTGACATTTAAATTTAAACTGCGCGCGTCGAAGGATTTGGAGAATTATTTTTTTAGGTTGGTGGTACGGTCAGTCACATTTATGTCAAATTTCATGTCAAAATATTCATAAGTGTTTGAGATACGTGTCCTTTTGTGAGCTGCTAAAAGTGAGTTTTTCGTTTTTTGCGATGTCGAAATTTGTTGAGCAAAGAATTTGCATTAAATTTTGTTTACGGAATCAATTTTCTGCTCCGGATACGTTGTGGATGGTGCCTTTGGTGATGAGGCTATGTCTAAAAAATATGTTTACAAGTGGTATAGTGAGTTCCAAGCCGGCCGTGAACGTGTCGAAGACGAAGAGCGTCCAGGGCGACCATCAACCTCAACCGACGAAGCTCACGTCCAACAAATCAAAGATTTGGTGTTGAAAAACCGTCGATTAACAATTGGAGACCTTGCTGATGAAGCTGGCATATCGAAAGGCTCAGCAAATACCATTTTAAAGGATGTTTTGGGCGTCAAGCGCATCAAATCTTGACTGGTACCGAAACATTGAATTTTTTGGAAAAAAGGCGTCGCGTTGAAATTTGTGAAACGATGCTTTCCGACTACCAGGGTGTCATGAAATGCATTATAACTGGCGATGAGACTTAGATCTATGCTTACGACCCCGAAATAACCGATCAATCGAGCGAATATCGTGCCAAAAGAGAGCCGAGACCAAAAGAATCGCGCCAAAGTCGCTCAAAAATCAAGGTCATGTTGACTGTTTTCTTCGATCATCGTGGTGTTGTGCATTATGAATTCCTTCCAACCGGTCAAACAGTCAACAAAGAATATTATTTGAACGTTATGCGTCGTTTTCGTAACGCTATCTGCCTAAAAAGGCCGGAATTGTGGAAAGACAATTCTTGGTTTTTACACCACGAGAATGAACCATCCCATACTGCCCTCGTAATTCGTGATCATTTCGCCAAAAACTCAACCCACATCGCTCCGCAACCACCGCATTCACCTGATCTGGCGCCGTGCGACTTCGGGCTGTTCACCAAGGTCAAAAGACCGCTCCGGAGACACCGTTTTTATACGATAGAGAAGATTCAAGCCGCAGCGAAGACGGAACTGAAGGCCATCCCGGAAAGTGACTACAACCAGCGTTTCGAAGATTAGAAAATCCGTTGGCATAAGTGCATTGCATCGGGACGGGATCACTTTGAAGGGGATGAAATTGATTTGGAAAAATAAATAAAGAATTTTCAAAATAAATGCATTATATACATTATTTTTTGGGCACATAACCACAAACAATTCGTTAAAGCATTAGTGGCCTTAAACGTTCTTCTTTTCCATTCCATTTTTCCAAAGTCTTGCCTTTAGCACTCAACTTCAAATGTGTTAGACAAATACATATGTTTTTTTTATCAAAAATAATTGGATCCGCACAAATTGACATGGATTATGGTAGGATTACATAATAATTAAAGCGCTGGTATTAACGTGTATGAGATCACAACACGCATTACCCAATTGTTTACTCAATTATCTTAGAGGCGTGTGTGTGTTCAGTAAACATGTGCTGCTAATCGAGTTATTTAAAAAGATTTGTAATTGTTATATTACATGACACAAATATTTTGCTTATTGAAGTTAATTAACGATTCACAATGCTCTCGTTGTGTCATTAAATAATTTTTGTGTTTATTCAATCCATTGCCGTTTAAAATTAGTCGACTGTTATATGTTCTTATATGTTTTGTATACGAGTATGTAAATATATAAATCAATCATCAGTATTATGCTAATTGACTAATTTAGCATGTAATTATTAATTCTGTGATTTTTTTTGGGTCACGAGCTGTACTGACATGATAAATAAATATTATTTAAAAGTCGCGAATTGCTGTAGGCACCTAATTCAGGTCAGATTCTGCTTGAATTCAAATTTTGAAGACGGTTTAGAAATCAATTGAGTTATATAGTTTTAACGTTATCTAAAGGTTTGGTTTTTAACATAACTTCAATTGTACCCCATCAGATTCTTTGATATAATTAGAGTTTATGTAATTAGCGCAGACTATTTTGAGACTAATCTATTTTCAAGGCTTAAAAAAAAATCTCTTTAAAGGAAGTTTTTATGCTATTTTAGCTTAACAATATCTCAAGTTCAGAGTGCAAATTACAATCATTAGTAGTTTAACATTCAGAATGCCATAGCTAGTAGTTCAATCCCTCAACTTTAACATAAAGCACAATTTAAAACAAGATTTCTCTATTGTAACTATGAATTTTAAAAATTTTCCGAAATGTCATAAACCTGAAAGGTTAGGTTATTCTTGGTTAGTCTGCTAAGACAATGAGCCACGCATAGACCAGTTTTCGCCCTTTGCAATACCAGATGGAGTTCAGTTACTAGATCCATGTGGGGTAGTCATCCCTTATGATGCCTGCGCTTGACGCGAATTTCTGTGGTCTCACTATCGATGTATCATACTGAGGTTCCCACAGATGCTTAGAGCATAGTCTTGCCTATGCGGTACAAGTGCCAAAGAGAGGCTCCATTGTTTCCCTGGTGCCTTACTCTAGACATTTTCTACAGTCTTCTAAATCTGTCAGCCCCATTTTGCGGGCATTCTTCTATCGAGTGCCAATAGGAATTTAGTATACCTTCGATCTACCGTTTTGCGCTTGATTTTTTCAATATTTCACCCAGGTAGTTCGTTCCATCTGATTTTGGTTTTTTTTTTTTTTTACCACGATTCTGTCCACATCGTCGTGTAGACAATGTATGGGTTTGTGACCTGGCAGAGTAGTAAAGATTCTTGCTTTTGGCAACACTTTCCACTTCTGCCCTGCTTCCTAAGACACTTTTGGCAGATATGCGATACAAGGTTACTGCCTTCATAGCTGCTTGTTTGTCTACGTATTTAAACCTGAAAGCTTAGTTATGTATGGGTATAGTCACTGTTCAGATCCAACATAATTCAAATTAAATTTGATTAAAGACCCATCTAAATCCGACTAAAACCAAATAACAGTTAATTAAGTACAAAGTCCATGTTCATATAATATTTTGACAGTTTCCTGAGAACATAGGGATATTACAAAACGAATAAACCCTTACAGTCTCTTGTAATCCAAGACAATGCAAATGACTAAAAATATAGCGAACATATTGAAGTCACACACATGAGTATAATATTCAAGGTTAAGTTCTATCATCACACGTAGACTACCATACTTGGTATACTTAATAAACGAAAGCAATATTAAAATCTCGTAAAACCAGAAAAAAACCTCTTATTATTAAAACTTGTACGTCTTCACAACGATTTGAGATTATTACAAATCTGATTTGCCATTTCAACATTATACTCACTAACTTACCGGAATGCCTGTATGTGTAAGCTCCTTAAGCCTTGAACTCGCAAAGGTCAAGAAGAAGGTGATGAGATTTTTCTGCCGCGTTTATTACTCTGTTTATTCTACAACTACGGAAAGGCTAATCTAGCGGCGAAGAGCTCATTATTTGCAAATCACATTGAGCTTTGAAAGGCTGGCCCAGGTATATGAATAAGAAAGGGTTCATAAAATTTAAATATTTAAAAATTTTGTGCAATTTTCATCAAATTAATAATACATAAGACTTAAGCAAACTGAACTTCACAACTTTTGAATTTTGATTCAACGTTTAAAATTTCAGTTTTCTTGTGATCAAGGGCTATCAAATAATCTTTAAAAGTCCGTATTAATACGCAAAGTTGTAAATGCTTTTGGTATTCATTAGACTAATCCGTAACTAGTTCAAAAAAGCTCTAATATTATATGTAACATGTGGGCGGTTCAATGTTTAGAAGCTATCAATTCCAGTTTTTCATGCGGTCAAGGACTTTCATTTCACTAATCCGTAACTAGTACGAATAAGTCGTAGACAGCAGATTAGTCTGTAACTAGTACAAAAAAGTTCATATTATATATCGTCACCTAAAATGCAAAATAACGTAACAACATTTTTCAAAATTTACAGTGGCATGAATGAAAGACGATACAAAATGGAAAAAGAGTGAAACGCATTTTTAATATTGGTTAAAACTGGTTTATATCTGAGCGCAGAACCTGAAAATGTTGGGCATATGTAATATTGTGTATATAATTTGAATTAGTTAATCGTAATCAATAAGATACTCAATTTCAAATTTTTTATTGATACGTTATTTTGCATTTTAGGTGACGATATTTAACTAGTCCGCAACTGGTTAACATATGTCCACAAATATTATATAAAATTTTGCAAGAAAAGAAAAATATTTTACAGTTATTCGTTATGTCTATAAATATGTTGTATATGCAACTGGTTTTCATTAGACTAGTCTGTTACTAGTTCAAAAAAGTTCTAATTATATATGTAACTAGTCCGTAACTGGTTCATATTTATTCACAATTATAATATTTAGAAAAATTTTTGTGCAAGAAAACAAAACAAAATTATAGTTATTATTTCTATAAATTAATTCTACAATATTTGATAGTAGTAGTAGTACAGTGAAATCTCCAATAAACCGACACTGTTTTGACCAGTCTTTCTGCTCGGTTATAGAGATGTCCGCTTAATAGAGCGTTCTTTTAATAGAGATTTCATGGGAGTAGTATTTCTATAACGTAGTACTTACAAGCACAAACTAATTATAGCTTCGAATTCTATAGAAAGCGAAGCACTTGTGAGCACTTATATTCTTCTGCTGGGCAATGTAGTATGTAAACAAAAGATTACGAAAACGAACTTCAGTAATTTGAGATCACTTGTAATCACAAAGCCATACATACACTAATACACAGTTTAAGACACTTTATATATGTAAAAACCAAACATACAAACTTAGTCTATATGTCACATATCACATTTCTCAATCAAGATTGCTCATTAAACGCATAAGTTATTTGCCGGTGTCAAAGCTTGGATTTCTTTATATCATTTACATTGTATTACACAGCTACTTATGCCTGTATTTATGTATATATACTCTTAAAGTTATGTGTATAAACGCAAAAAATGCCATTTGACTTACATTGCATTTGGATCGGACCAGCTGAAATGCCGCTTTATACGCTCGATATCCAAAACTTGTTGCTGTTGTTGCTGCTGCAGATTCAAGGTTGCCTCTTTCTTGGGAGCCATTGTAGCGGCGATTTCCTTTTACACTCAAATAGGCACGCAATAAGGTGAACACAAAAACACACACACGCACACGAACACGAACACAGGGTAACAGTGGCTTTTGGTGCAGATTCTTGTAAGAATGGTGGACAGCACGCTATAGTTGTAGCACCGGTTTGTTAGTAGCTATTGTTGTTGTAGTTGCGTCGTTAAACGCTATTTTACAGAGTTGCTTCACGATTTTTATTTTTATTAATTAAAAGTAGTTAGTTTGACTAGCTTCACTTTTGTGAGGTATAAGCAGATGTTTGTATGCATGTATGTGTGTATGTGAGACTCGCTTGAAACCTTAACGATGGTAAACAAAACAGTAAAAATTGGAAAAAATGGTAAAATTTAGAAAAAATGGAAAAATTGTTTAACACTCGCCATGTGACGCATATTTGCGAGACAAAAGCAAACCGTTAAGTAATAAGCGAATGCGCGCTGCAAAAGCGAAATGGCGAATAATGCGCAAAACCAGGCGGAAAATGTATTGCTTTTGACTTTTTAATTGCACTTTTTGTTGTTCTTTTTTTTATAATTTCACTACTTCACTTTGTTTTTGTTTTTTTCACTTTAAATGCACTTTGTTGGTAGCTTTAAAAATTTCGCATTTTTTTTTGCTAATTTCGTTTTTTTCAAATTGTTTTTGTTGTTGTTTTGGTCGCTTTTACCGCTCTTTCACATAATGCATAATTAACGCATAACCAGACAAAGTGCCCGGGCACATGAACCGCAGCGCCGTGAAATTAGTGGCAATGAGTTGCTGCCACATTTTATAACTTTTATGAAAAATGCTTGGAATATTTGTTTACTCATGCTGTGCATTTATATGCAAATGCTTCTGCGAGCAGGCATTAAGGAATAAAGTTAAGTCTTCAAGATTGTAAAATTTAATAAAATTAACAAAGTTTGAAAATATGAGCTTAAACACGAACTAACTGCAGAGCATCAGAGTCAGGGTGCAGATCGGGTTCATAAATATTTCGGAAGACATATTATGAAAAGCGATATGTCACTTTCGTTCAACGGTCAATAGCTTCAACATCGGCTCCTCTGTGTAACGAAACTCAACACGAATTTTCGAAGAAAAAACACGAGTTTATTGATTATTTTGCTGTTGAGTTGCTTTTGAGAACAGGAAACAAACAAAAATCTCTTAACTCGCATTAAACTCTATTTTAGTGAATTATAGGAGCCTATCAACAAACACGAGTTTATTGCTTATTTTAACTATTGAGTCAAAGGGAGTTTACCACACCTAAACTTAATTAAACTTATGCTTTTAACTCTCATTAAGCTCTATTTGTATTTTAAAAGTAACTCGGAGTTTATTAAACTGAAAACCTTAAACTCGAGTTTATTAAAAACAAAATATTGAACTTTATTTTTTTATTTATTTTTTTATTTATTTTTATATTTCTTTTAACTCAGAGATTATTAAACTCGAATCATTAAACTCGGGTTTATTAAATACAAAATATAAAAATTAATTTTTTAAATTTTTTAAATTAATTTTGATAAATTTTATTTTATTATACTTTAAACTCGGAGTTTATTGAATACATAATATTAAACTCGAGTTTATTAAAAAAAAAACTTTATTATTTTAAATCTATTATTATATTTCTTTTAACTCAGAGATTATTAAACTCGAAACATTAAACTCGGGTTTATTAAACACAAAATATAAAACTTAATTTTTTAAATTAATTTTGATATTTTTATTTTATTATACTTTAAACTCGGAGTATATTGAACACAAAATATTAAACTCGAGTTTTTTAAAAACAAAATATTGAAATTCATTTTTTTAAATCTATTATTATATTTCTTTTAACCCAGAGATTATTAAACTCAAAACAATAAACTCGTGTTACTAAACACAAAATATAGCACTTTATTTTTTAATTAACTTTCAGTTCATTAAACACAACATATAAAACTAATAGTTCTTTAAACACAAAATATTAAAATCGAGTTTATTAAACCCGAAACATTATATTTAATTTTTTTAATTCACTTTCAAAACTTGTTAAACTCAGAGTTTCTGAAGCACATAACATTAAACTCGAGTTTAAAACGTTGAATAAAAAAATATTTTAAACCAAAAAAGTTCAGAGTTTATATTTTGGGAATTTTCTCAAAATCTCTGTAAACAAACTTTATTGGAAATGCATTTGGTTATTAAAACCCAAAGAGTCAGGATTTTATTGATCGACAGTTCGTAGAATTCTTTGAGCTCTTAAAACAATTTTAGTTTAAATCTAATTCATATGTGAAACCTAATAGTTCCGTTAAGGTTTATAGACAAGATTCAACTCTGCTATTGACACTCACTTGGAAAATTCGCTGAATTTGGCGGTGAAATAGCTCAAAAAAAACTGAAATAACTAATGAAAATTTTATAAAAGTAATACTGGTAATAATAATTTGTGAAATGAAAGTTCTTAGATGCTTCTAATGCAGTTTGATACCCTGAAGTCAAATCTGAAAAATAATTTTTCAATCACCCACAAATATTCTGTAATCTGCGGCACCTCGCAAATTGCTGAAGGGGAAGTATACCGTTCAGAAGTAAACCTTCTGTTTAACGCACTAGGACAGGCACATGATCCACGTGATTGGCATCTATTCATTGATTCCTCAAAACTTAGTTTAAAGGAGGTATTGATTCATAACGGTAGCAAATATCCATCTGTCCCCTTAGCTCATGCGATTCATATGAAAGAATCATATGAGAATATGAGAGTTCTTTTAGAGCACATTCGTTATCATAAGGTTGGGCAATATGTGGAAACCTACAAATAATAGTTCTTCTTCTTGGAATGTAACTAGGATATACGAAATATTGTTGCTTCTATTGCGAATGGGACAGCCGTGCGAGAGTCTGTCGTTATGTACAGAAGCAGTGGCCAGTACGTCAGGCACTCACTCCGGGACAAAAAAACGTAACCAGTGAACCTCTAGTTGATACCAAAGAGCTTTTACTACCACTTTTGCATATTAAATTGGATTTAATGAATTATTTTGTTAAAGCAATGGACAGAAATGGAAGAGGGTTCTTGTAGCTGAAACAAGAGTCAACCAAGAGTCAGTGAAGCAAAAATTAAGGAAAGCCTATTTGTGGTTCCGCAAATAAGAGAACTAATGAAAGATAAAACATTTGAGGAAATGCTCAACGAAACTGAAATACGAGCCTGGAGTGCCTTTAAAAGCGTTTTTAAAAATTTTCTTGGAAATGTGAAAGCTGACAATTACAAAGATCTTGTGACTGAACTACTTATTGCCTGTAATAATTGACAACATTGAGGAGATAAAAACCGAATTGAAGAAGCTGTTGCGTGTTCTTATTTTTCGAGTTTTACAGTACATCTCAAACTGCTCTCTGCTTTGTTTGTGACCTCTGATAACCAATTACTTATCGCATTTATTTCTTAAATAAAAATATGGGTTGCAAAGATGTCCCTTAAATTAACTTTCTGGACTCCCATCTGGATTTTTCCCTCGAAAATTTAGGGGCCGAACATTGGGAACCGTTCCGCCAAGACATTTCTGCTATGGAGAAACGGTACCAAGGAAAGTGGAGTGCAAGTTTGTTTGTCGATTACTGCTGGACATTGTTAAGGGATACTCCAAAAACAAAATATCGCCGAAAAACATTGACAGTAACATTTTAAGGTAATATTTAGTTAATAAAATAATAATATATCTAACGCTGTTTTTTTTTTTTAACAAAAATCCTCAAAGCAAAAAAACTATAGGTGATAGAAGAAATCTTTAGCTATTTTGGGTGAGATTCTCATTAACTCGTGAAGTAGATTTCAATTATCGCATGTAACAGGGAGCAACATAGCTACACTCAGGCGACCAATAACCTAAAGGCATAAACATTTTGTTCGATTTTGAAATTTAATGAACATTTTCGGAATTTCGACTCGAACAGTTGTGCCAAAGTGACTCATAAAAGTATACTAAATCCAAGCTGTACAACAAAGTACATATGTAGCTCATTATTCGGAGCTTGACTAAGTACATATCGTCACCTGAAATGCAAAATAACATAACAACATTTTCAGAAATTTACAATGGTATGAATGAAATACGAATTAAAATGGAACATGAGGGGAAAAAAATTTAATATTGCTTAAAACTGGTTTATATCTGAGCGCAAAACCTGAAAATGTTGAATATATGTAATATTATGTATGCAATCTGAATTAGTGAAAGGTAATTAATAAGACACTCAATTTCGAATTTTTTGATGATACGTTATTTTGTATTTCAGGTGACGATATAGACTTGTAAATGAATTTTGAGAATAATAATATCTTCTCGGGAAGTTTTTTCATTGAAAAAGGTACCAACTGACAAGACTACTGGACCACACACATACATTATAGGCTCTGTCTTGTATATAGATTTTTCGAGAATAGAGATTAATTGCTTGAACCGTGTCTGAAAAACGTTGAATTGTGTTGTTTTGTCAGTCCGGGTCAAATTTGATCAGCTGATATTATTAATTATTTTTTTAACTATTTAATTAATTTGTTGAGAAATAAGTTTTTCAATGCACATTTAACCATCTCAGTTCACTTTATGGCTTTTTTTTTCTCTTTTCTTAACAAAAATTGTTAAGAACTCAAGATAAGCTTGAAAATTACCAATTTTAAACTACTTTGCGATTACTTCGATAAATTAACTGCAGATTTGTGCCACTATGAATTTCTGGTATGAACGAACATGCTTTTTATTTAAGCACCCACTTTTTCAATTTTTTCAATATATCCATTTTCTAATATTTCAAAATTATGTATTTAACAGGTCAATATAAATATTCAAACGTTGTTCACAAACGCTGAATTATAGTTATATGAACACTCTAAAAAATGCTAAAAATGTTGATAATTCTTAAAACTCATGTTTAATATTACAAATTTCGAGTTTACACAACCGAAACCAACCACTGTCACTGACCACTTTTCAATTAGATTTCTTGCTTAATCGCCACTTTTCATAATATTCGAGCACGAACTTCACTAGTCAGCCAAATTTTCGTTAGTTTTTAGAGTTTAAATATTTTACCGTTATTGCAGAAAGGCGCGCACGTCGCTTAACTATTTACTTGTATGTAAACAACGGAAAAAACACTACGAAATTTCAACTCCGATATTTGAAAGTAGCAGAAATGATTTAAAATGCCTTAATTTGCGATTTGACAAGACGCGCTGTAAAGACTTCGCCAACGGCACAGCTGAAGCACTCTAGCACCTAACAGCAACTATTAGCTGCCACCGCGTTCAGCGCAACACTCACCGTCAGCCGACATGTGGACGCAGCGCTTATTGACAGATCGTGCAGCGCAGCGTGGCGCACTCACCAACACACGCGCAGAAAGAAATTGAAAGCGAAAGCAAAACGGCCGTATTGTGAAGATAATCAGCACCGAAAATCACCAGCTGAGACACAAAATACACGAAACTCGATGGCAAAGCGAAACTCGCCAATGAAGTGTTTGCAGAAGTAAACAGAGAGCTCTGTTGTAGAAAAAGAAGAGTGATAATTTATGAAAATCCGCAGCTTTTGATAGCCGACGGCAGG
This sequence comes from Bactrocera zonata, assembly GCA_037783105.1. Lineage (NCBI taxonomy): Eukaryota > Metazoa > Arthropoda > Insecta > Diptera > Tephritidae > Bactrocera > Bactrocera zonata. Next base: position 544,557 of record JBAWJQ010005982.1, on the reverse strand, counting down.
CGGACGCGTAAATTTAGCGGCAGCTAATGAACAAACTGCAGCGCAAACTTAAGTCCATTTTTATAAATATGTGTGTGTGTGCGGCTTAAACGTCGCTGAAGCTTCGACGCAAAGCGGAAATGATGCAGAAAATCATCGCCGCCGCTCAAGTGTTGTTGAAGAGTCGCTCTCTAAAACCAATCATAGGCTGAGCGCAAGCAAACGGCAGGTGGCATGTTCAAAATTGAGAGAGCGGGAATATGAAACCAAAAAGTGCAGAAAAAAATGGTAGTAAAACTAAAAACAGGAACGACGCTGCCGGAGATTGATGTGAAAACACAACCGCCAAAAATTAATCAGGAAGTGCATGCACAGTGTTCAATATTGGAGGTTTGGTTTTTAAAAAAGGTTACGTTTTTATTCCAATATCAGTGAAAAAATACTTAGGTAACATCAATGCCATCTAATAAGGAGTAGATCTGACTCAAGTTCAATTGAATATATATATATATATTTTTTTTTTTGGTAGAAAATAAGTTTTTCTATTTTATCTATTATGGAAGGTGGAGCAAAGCATAGTCTGTGGATGGTGAGGGTCATAATTTAGTGTATTGTTTTACTTTTTTATAAAATCCTGGTTTCGAAGATAATAAGGGAGCATTTCTACAATTTTTTCAAAATGAACCGTTAAGCTCTAGTACACACATAAGCCCTATAATTCTTTAATCTTCTCAGAATTCTAACATATTCTTCATTTCAACATATTCTTAAAGTTTTTTACTATGGACTCCGAATATTTTCCTTAAGTCACCTGGATAGAAAATAATTGTGTTTTTGCACTGCGACCTATGGTCTATTATGCCATCTCCTATATCGCATATAAGGTCCAGCACTCTAAAAAATTCCATGAGCTTGCTGGGTGCGACTAAGGTGACTGGAAACTGCCGCAGAGCGGGCTACTTCGTCGGCCAGCTCATTCCATTCCGCCTTACTGCCGAGAGCAACTGTAAAATTTTTTGTAAAGTTTACCTTATTTGTAACGTCGTTCCTTGGAAGAAGGACAAGTGCTGGCACTAAGACCGTCATTTGTTGAGAAAACATTATTTTCCCTTTGCCATAACCCTCTGCTGATATGAGCAACTTGGTATATTTCGCTGACTGTGTGATCACTAGATGTAGTGGTGGGAGCTTCAGCATGACTTCAAGTGCTGTGTTGGGCAAGTGTGCATTGCCTCTGAGAGCAGACGCAGGCGATTCTTGCAGCTTCAATAGTTGAAAGTCTACTGTAGACTGCGTGTAACACTAGCATCCGAATGCCGTTTAAGGCCTCCGAATATTTGTGCTGACCCACCACCACCAAAGGAGGATTTGGGGTGACCGCTTTGGCTGGTTCCTTTTTAGCCTCTTAAAACTCGGAGGTTTTTGAGGCGTTATCTGTCATCTCTTCCGCTGTGTGGTCTGTTTAGTTGCCTCTAGAGGTGCAGCCTTTTTGTTACCACGCCTCTACGACAGGGTTGCGTTAACTCCGTCTAGCAGTGGACGCGAGGTTGGCTCCTAAGCGTCTTTTAGTAGGAGGAGAATTGTTGCTTCTCCTGCTCCTGCTTAGAGAGTGCTCTCTGCTGCCTTTAGCGACTTTCCGTCTCGAAGATGCCCTAGGTACCAGGTTAAGAGTGGCACCGCTCATGCCTGCGACGATCGTCAGGCCTACCGGGCCGTTCGGCTTCTGCTGTTAAGGCATTTGCTCTCCTCGCTTCCTCTTCGCTCACTTCTTGTTTCGACTTGCTGGAAGTCACCCGTCTCAGTACAGTTGATCCTGCTCGAAAACCTGGCAAATATATCAAAGAGCCTCATATGTATCAAGTCGATCCGTCCATCCCTTTCGGACTCCATCGACTCTGAAAGAAGCGTTTTGGAGCGAAAACGCATTCAAAGCTTTGGAAGTTTTAGGCTTTTGTGCCAGGCACATCAAATTATCGGTGGAAACCTTGATGCTAATTGCTCTGCAGAGCTTTAAAAAACCGAAAATTAGAGAAAAAGCTATAACAATGGGAGCACAACAGATGCAATATCAAAGAGGATTCATAGCTAACATTATTCAATCATCATGGAGAAGAAAACCATGTCAAATTTAAGAGAGGATTAGATGGATAATAACATACTAACTGCAGCATATACTTACCGAAATCCTACAATATCAGATTTTTTTGGTAATATTGATCCCGATATTATTGATTTACTTACTTCTAATGCAGTCTAAATATAAGAGGATAATCAATCTTCCAGCAGTGGCACTACAACTATTTCAAAATTTAATCCCGACTATTACATCTACACATAATTTATAATCTCTTTCTTTTATCTAATCCTTCTTCTAAACCTACTGACGCTCACATCTCCATGTAGCTTCTAACTTCTTCTTTTAATACTCTCAAAATATACAACTTTGGATCTAACTGCAATAACTTCTGTCAAACAAAAGCTTAAGGTTCTCTTCAAAAGCTAAAATGTCCTAAAAGCGCTTGTGCATACCTAACACGCATATATTAGTTTATTTCTTACAACAACGTACATTTAAGTATTTCCGGACAGAAATCTAGAATAAATGCAAATAAAGAAATAGTACCAATGACTTAAGACTTAAGACACGAACTTGCTCACTATTTCATAACCATGCAAGTGTATTTGCACCCAGAGCACCACAGCAAAACACAATTACCACATAATTATTGCATGACGTTCAAAGAAGAATAATAAAAGTTAGATAAAAGTATATAAAACACATGTGATGCCGCCAAATAAGCCACTGCGAGCACAGAAAAGCCACCAAGGCAAGTCATGACAGAGTTCATTGCAACGGCAATAAGCAACTAAGCAAGCAGCAAGTCATTTGGAATTTTCTTAATCTCTGTATTATTTGTTTATTGTGGAAAATTACGTTTGAGCATGCTTAGTCAAGCGTTTGCAGAGGCTAGCAGGCGCTTTATTGCACAGACAATTACAAAAATGGCGTGGCAAAATAATTCCAGTCAGCGTCATTGACCAACATCAACGCGCATTGTGTTAAGCAATAATATACTAAACGCCGATAAAATGCCTTAAACAAGTTTTTGCAACAACACCGAATCAAAACAATTCTAACCGCGCTCAGTGGTGACGGGCAAGTGGGTGCGTGCGTGGCTAGCAGGCGTTAATTTGTGGGTTCGAAGCCGGTTGTGAGCACAGTTTGCAATTTTGGTAGTATTTTTCACAGTGATCGCCTCTCCAAAAAGCCTTATTGACTTATTTCATGCTTGAAAACTTATCTCCTAAAAGTTCAATAGTTGGTTGGTTGCAGCAATTGGAAATAAATTGTTTGTGAAGCGCGGCCCAATTTCACCAATCGCTAAAATATTCTCTTATGATGATAACCAGTTCACTTTACTCACAGTAGTATAACAAACCGTTGTTATGACAAATGAAAAACCCAAATAAAATGTACAACAAAAACAATCTTGCATTTGTTTTTTTGCAGAGTTAATTATTTCTTATTTACTTACTGAACTCAGAAATATTTAATTAATAAAGAAAAAGTTCATTTATATTCAAATAAGAAATCAAAAAATATATATCAAACATTATTTTTCCCCTTCAGAGAGATGTGCATTCGAATAGCCGAGTATACCAGTCAATAAGTACATGACCTCATTAGCGATAGCTTCAAGTTTTTTATATTAGGTTGTCAAAAAAGTCTTGCGGTATTTTTATTGAATGATTTATTGAATTTATTGAAATAGTTTATAACGGTTTGATGACTCATGCCCAGCTCTTGACCGATGCTACGGCTGCTACGATGCCGGTCTCTTTCGACCAATTCAGCGATTTTATCGCAATCTTCGACGACAGGCCTTCTGGAGCGTGGCGCATCTTCGACCACCTCTACACCAGAACGAAAACGTTGAAACCATCGTTGTGCGGTGGAAATGGAAACTGTATCGGGTCCATAAACTGCACAAATTTTATTGGCGGCTTGAGATGCATTTTTGCCTTTATCGTGGTAGTACTGTAAAATATGCTGTATTTTCTCTTTATTTTGCTCCATGTTTGCGACGCTATAACTCACGAACGACTTAAAAGAAACGACAATCAATACGTGTTAGCGCGTGAAATGAGCTTTCCAAAAAGATATAGCACGACCCGATGCTAAAGGTGATGAGCTTGCTAGGGAGTGCATTCCTTCCCAAAATATCATCCGATTGGAAGCGATTCGGTCCTTATGCATTCTAGCGTTATTTCTATGAACCTCTAGAGAGCTGGGCAAGCATTGGCCAACAACTTGTGCGAAAGCGAGAACCGTCTGGCTCAGAATGAACCGTAATAGGTCCGCCAAACTGCTTGCATTTAGCAAAGTCAAAATTTAAAAAGTTTTTGGGTAACACAAAGGACGAATATCTTGAATCGTGTCAAGCGGTCAAGTTATTTTTGTTTAGTATTGTTTAGTTTTTCATCATTTAAAGACTTTCTCCTGAACAACGTCTAAAAATTGTTCAACATTATTACGAAATTCCACGTTCTGCCATTCTTTGCAGAGCTCGCGCGCTTCTTATGGTCATCATAATAACTGAGCACACTACTCTCAACACCATCACCCATCTCGAGACCCAGCATAAATTATTGGATAATATTCGACTGAATATATACCTGGTCCAGCACGCAGTGAATAAAATATAGCCGAGAGTGTACACGAAGGCCGTGTAGAGTCGATTCTGCAGTTCGCAGCAGCTCGTACTGACATATGGAACGAAACAAAAAAACATCAACGAATTAGTCTGATTTGAGGGCCGGTGGAATCATCGGTCCACATTTCTTTAAAAATGATACCGGTGAAAACGTAACCGTGAGTGGCGACCGTTATTGTGCCATGATAACCGACTATTTGATGCCTGAAATTGAAAGTCGTAATTTCGGCGACATTTGATTCCAACAAGACGGTGCCACTGCCCACACATCCCATCAATAAATGGATTTATTAAGAGAACACTTCAGTGAGCAGATAATTTCACCTTTTGGGCCGGTCGATTGTCAAAGAAGATCGTGTCATATCACACCGTTAGACTTTTTTCTGTGGGGTTATGTAAAGAGTAAAGTCTATGCCAACAATCCCCCATCGATTCGGACCATGAATCAACACACCACGCGTGTCATTCGCTAGTTACGAAGGGCTCAAACGAGTCATCGAGAATTGAACTCCACGAATAGACTATCATCCTAAAAAAAAACGCCAATGAATGCTGATTCGAATAATAGTAAACATTAGCCATTAAATTAGATGTTTCTGTAATTTTTGCTTAAAAAAGTAAGGATTCTCGAAGTGGATCACTTTTAAGGTTATTACAAAATTTGCATATTAAAAATGCTTTTTAATAAAGCAAATATATTTTTCAAACTAAAACTGTTTTAATTTCGAAAATAATCACTTTTGGTAGCATATACAGTACTTGTCCAAAAAATTACGAACGAGAGCAAAAATTTAAAGCTTTTTAACGTTTAATTCCTTGTGGCAACTCCATTCGCTTTTGTTTCAAAAACTGAAGCAAACATGGTAAGCTATCTGTTTTTTTTTTTTTGTAGATATGTCTGGAATGTGAAATATTGAGTACGATTACCGTTATATTGCTCTTTTCTTGGCGTCAGTGCTCTTTTTCAATGTTGATCATTCACTTTTTACCAAGTGGGAGAATGACTTACACTGATTTTTCGTAAATTATAATTTTAAATAATTAAGAATAGTGTCGAAATTTATAGCCTAAAGAAATATAAATATACTAAAAGAAAAGGTAAGTACAAAAATAATAAATCTTTGTCAAAAACACGTTCGTTTTCTAATTGAAGTTTTTATAAAGGAAATGGGTAGGAAAAGTGACATTTCATCAGAAAAGAAAATGAAAGTTGTAGCTCTTTTGAAAGAAGAAGCTTCGAGCTATTCAGAAATTGCCAAAATTGTTGTTATTTCCAATAAACAAAAAAAAGCTTATTGAAGTTCCTAACGAGAATAAGATTAGTAATAATAATCGCTCAAACTGCGCCAGAAAGAGAGTAACAAGTGGAAGGGAAGATCACCTAATCGTAAGAAAAGCGCTAAAAAATAGAACTGCGTTAGTGCAAAGTATTTTATAAAACATTAAAAGCGCGGGCGTTAAGATATCTCTTCATACTCTACGCAGAAGATTTTACGAAATCGGCTTAAAATGCAGGAAACCAGCGAAGAAGCCAAAATTAACGGACGACCTCGAGTGATGTGCGCTCAGCTGCACAAAAATTATGATTCAAGATATTGGAGCAAGGTACGTTTCTAAAATATTTACATTATTTTAAATTTATTTCATTTTTTATTTATTTTTTAACTAACAAAAGTAAGCATATAAAAATTGTATTTAACATTTTTTTAAAGGTTATTTTTGGCAATGAATGTCGTTTGGAAGCAGTGACTGAGACGGCAAATTGCGTTCGCAGAAGAAAGGGGCGATATTCTAGCTCCTGGGCTCTTTCCAGGGTAAAAAATCCGCCTTCAGTGATGACTTGGGGCTGCATTTCTGCGGAAGGTCCTGGTCCCCTACAATTCATTGAAGGCACAATGCGATCTGTTCAATACATATCTGTACTTAAAGATACGTTGATGGCTTATGTTAACCAACTTAACTTTCTGCCAGAAGAATATACCTTTATGCAAAATGTCCTAAATGAATTGCATTTGGAAGTCCCGCCTTGGCCTGGTAATTCTCTGGACCTAAATCCAATCGAGAACTGTTGGGCATATCTTAAACGACAGGTCTATGAACGAAGTAACACAACAATTGACATTTTAAAGCGAAACATTGAAGATGTCTGGACAAATAACGTCGAATTGCACAGCATGATACAAAAATGCATTCAAAGCTTGCCTGATAGAATAAAGGCTGGTGTTAAAAAATTAGAGCGCGTCGACAAAATATTGAATATGATTCAATACAAAAATATAATAATTTAAGTTCAATGTATATAGCATATAAAAGATAATTTTTTTCTGAAATACGCCAAATATTTATGTTTTTATTAATGTTTAAATTAGAACTCTGCATATTTTTTCTTCGTTCGTAATTTATTGGACAAGTACTGTACATGTAACCAAACATATATGCATTCCTACTACCTGCTTAAAGTCTTCGACTAACTTACAACTAACCAGTTCCCACACAGCTGAATGAGTATTCAAAAATTAATATGCTTTAACTTGCTTGTCATTGAAACGGCAAACACGCATTCACACACACACAGATACTCCATTTATATACGAAAATGCCGCTATGAAATACTTTTCACTCCCCACCAAATGAAACCAATTGATTCGATTCACTTCATCGAATGATAATAGAGTTTACATAATATGTATTATTATCTGCCAGCCGCCGAAAGTCAAATATATGCATATAGTAATTACAACAACAACATATCGAAAAGAAATTTGTAAATTTTCTACATTTATACATTTGTGTAGCAACATGTTGCCGTCACACACGAATACCTGCCCCCACCTGTGCATACAACAACAAATGGCGCGTTCGTGGCTTCGTATCCAAAGCATTGCCCGTTACGTGATTCACAAACGAATTTCTTTCTTTTCTTTCTTTTTCGCTTTTTCACTTTTTCATTTTTTGCTCAACGCTCCACAATCAGCTGCTTGCAGTTCAATATTTATGCCACTTATGACCGTGGCATTCCGCACGAAGACGAAAACGTCAGCGACGCCGACACCGACGCTGACACCTCTTTAGCTTCTTTCACACTTAATTTGCTCGATTACTCATTGTTTGCATTTGCTGGTCGAAATCAATGAGGAAAATTGGGAGTGAAAGTTGTGATATTAGAATGTTGGACACTAAGCAAACTAAGGGTAAAAACACATTATTACATATTTCACTTTATATTTTTTTTTTTCAATTTTTTCTGTTTTTCTGCATTTTTTATAGTTTTTATATTTTTCTATCTTTTTATTGCTATTTTTTTGGTTTCGCGAATTTAGTCGATTAAAAGCAGCATCTTTTTTCCTCTGATTATTTCAGTTACGAATTGCCTAAGGAAAGAAATATGCCAAAAATATGTGAGTATCACACACATAATAGATGAAATCGCAGATTACTGCTAACGCACATGCACACATACACATGTGACTATTTATCTGACTTTTACTTTTTTGTAATGCTTAATCAACGATTAAACCACACATGCAATTAATTACTATCAACAAAAAAAAAGAAATAAATAATTAGAAAAAAAAATAAATATATAAAAAATTAAAGTTCATAAAAAACAAGGAAGGTGGGACTAAACTCGGGTGGTGCGCAACATTTTATACTCTTGCAATTTGTAAGGATTAAAGTCGAAGTAATAGCTTCAGGTTGATAGGGCTTGTGGGTTATATGGGGTCTCAGTTTTCACTCCATTTTATTCATTCTAAACACATATGTATTTGCACCGTTATTAGAAAAACGCGATCTCAATTTTATTAAGATAACTCATACTCTGGCCGATATATGGGGTATAGGAGGATGTAGCTATGTGTAGAAATTCACAAAACAAAGGAAAGTGAACACCATTCACTTAGCCAGAAGCAAATCACGACTTCCGGTCTTAGACCAAGTATTGTCTAGGTAGCCACTGCCCAGCTGGTTGATGACCTCGTAAGATTAAAGGCTGAAATCACCACCGTGGAAGAAGTGCGATGCGCGGAACAAAGACTGAGACGAGAAGGTCCTTCTGGCATTTACTACAGTGGCCATATAAATGAGTGCAAATTCGGTGAGCGATTAGTGGTGCGAGAGAGACTCCATCGCCGAGTACTATCATTCACCCCGGTGGATGAATGTATGGCCACAATCCACAACAAAGCGAAGTTCTTCAACATTTAGCTGATGTGCGTCCACGCCTCGAAGGAAAAAAAGCACAATGTGGCCAAAGATATATTTATTGAGCGCTACGATGTGGGCTAAGAAAGTATCTTTAGCACTACGGTCGGTAAATTCAGCCTCCATTATAAAAACATTCCCAAATGGGTTGAGACTGATCGACATCGCCGGAGCTCGAAATATGGTTCCAACCAGATCGTTCATATTGTGATAGATGGAACACACGTATCTAGTGTTTTAGACGAGCGTACGACTCGGACCACTATCCTTCTTCAGCCAAGATAGACACCCACTTCTGTGTAGCAAAAAACGCACGTCCACAAACACAAGGAAGGTTCGACGTCAAGAAGATGCGACCACAACACGTGCCGCATAGGATATATACCAAGAGCTGAAGAGGGAAACGAGACGCATTTGCAGGAAAAAACAGAGTGCGAAGAGCTTGACAAACTAGGCGACAGGGGTAATGCTCGAAAATTCTACGAAAATAAGAGGTGACTAACAGAAGGTTTCAACACCGGAGCATGGAGGGAACACTTCTCCAGCCCGCTGAATGGCTGTGAAAGCATAGAACCAGTAGATGGTGCACCTGATTCCCCAATCGATGACGATGGTGCACGTTCTTTTGCCTGACCATGTAGAACTTAGCCATTACCCGTCTGAAGAAAACCAAAGCGGCGGAGGTGAAGGATTGCCGGTCGAACTATTCAAATAAGGCGGCGAAGGATGTGATCATACGATTGGAATTTAAGTGTCCTTTACATCGCGTGTAAGGTTCTATCGAGCGTATTGTGTGAAAGATTAAAGCTCACCGTCAATAAACTGATTGGACGTTATCAGTGTGGTTTTAGACCTGGCAAATCAACAATTGACCAGCTATTCACCATGCGCAAAATCTTGGAAAAGACCCGTGAAAAGGGAATCGACACACACCACCTATTTGTCGATTTTAAAGCTGCTTTTGGCAGCAATAAAAGGAAGTCACCATGTCTGTACTTGATATCCCCGCAAAGCTAATACTGCTGTGTAAACAAACGTTGAGCAATACCTAGAGCTCCATCAGGATCGGGAAGGGCCTCTACGAACCGTTCGATACCAAACGAGGTTTCAGACAGGGCGACTCCTTATCTACTCCTGGAGAAAATTATTTGGACTGCAGATCTGAATAGAAAAGGTCTACAGTCTTCTACAACAGTGTACAACTGCGGGCGTATGCCGATGACATCGATATCATTGGTCTCAACAACCGCGCCGCAAAATGGATAAGGAAGGGAAGTAAATGGGTCTGGTAGTAAACGAGGGCAAGACGAAATATCTCCTGTTATCAAACAAACAATCTTCGCACTCTCAACTTAGCTTCTACGTCACTGTTGACAGTCATAACTTTGAAGTCGTAGATCACTTCGTCTATCTTGAAACCAGCATCAACACCAACAACAATGTCAGCCTGGAAATCCAACGCAGAATATCTCTTGCCGGTGCTACTTTGGACTTAGTTGGCAGTTACGAAGTAAAGTCCCCTCTCGGCGAACAAAAACCAAACTCTACAAGTCACTCAGCTCCACTTCGTTGGGAAGACCTGATGGAGAAGGACCTGGCTATACTTGGAGTCTCTAATTGGGGCCAAACAGGGGGAAGGAAGAACGATTGGCGCGCTGTTATAAATTCGGCTATAACTGCGCAAGCAGTGTCTGCCCCAATGAAAAAGAAGAAGGTATATGAATGAATCTGTTGCTAATTCTACATTATATGACTCAAGGCTATGACGCTTCGTAAAAAGATTTTCCTTATAAACTTCAATAATGCCTATCACAGCACAAGAAAAATTAGAAATAAAGTTTTTATTATTTTAAAAGCTGTTCGCACAATATCTTGGAAAAGCTTGCACTTTCAACTATTTTTGCTAAATAAACTTCTTAATATTTTCTTAATCAGTCATCCTCTGTTTATGTGAAATAGGCACCTGTATATATGACCCAAAAAATAAGGTGAAATTTGAATTTAAACTGCGCGCATCGATGGATTTGGAGAACTATTTTTTTTTTAGGTTGGTAGTACTGTCAGTCACATTTATGTAAAATTTCATGTCAAAATATTCATTAGTGTTTGAGATACGTGTCGTTTTGTGAGCTGCTAAAAGTTAGTTTTTCGTTTTTTGCGATGTCGAAATTTGTTGCGCAAAGAATTTGCATTAAATTTTGTTTACGGAATCAATTTTCTGCTGCGGATACGTTGAGGATGGTGCAGAAAGCCTTTGGTGATGAGGTTATGTCTAAAAAAATTGTTTACAAGTGGTATAGTGAGTTCCAAGCCGGCCGTGAACGTGTCGAAGACGAAGAGTCCAGGGCGACCATCAACCTCAACCGACGAAGCTCACGTTCAACAAATCAAAGATTTGGTGTTGAAAAACCGTCAATTAACAATTAGAGACCTTGCTGATGAAGTTGGCATATCGAGAGGCTCAGCCAATACCATTTTGAAGGACGTTTTGGGCCTCAAGCGCGTCAAATCTCGACTGGTACCGAAAACATTGAATTTTTTGGAAAAAAGGCGTCGCGTTGAAGTGTGTGAAACGATGCTTTCCGACTACCAGGGTGTCATGAAATGCATTATAACTGGCGATGAGACTTGGATCTATGCTTACGACCCCGAAACAACCGATCAATCAAGCAAATATCGTGCCAAAAGAGAGCCGAGACCAAAAAAATCGCGCCAAAGTCGTGGTGTTGTGCATTATGAATTCCTTCCAACCGCTCAAACAGTCAACAAGGTATATTATTTGAACGTTATGCGTCGTTTGTGTAACGCTATCCGCCTGAAAAGGTCAGAATTGTGGAAAGATAATTCTTGGTTTTTACACCACGATAATGCACCATCCCATACTGCCCTCATAATTCGTGGTCATTTCGCCAAAAACTCAACCCATATCGTTCCGCAACCACTGTATTCACCCGATCTGGCGCCGTGCGACTTCTGGCTGTTCACCAAGCTCAAAAGACCGCTCCGGGGACACCGTTTTTATACGATAGAGGAGATTCAAGCCGCAGTGAAGACGGAACTGAAGGCCATCCCGGAAAGTGACTACAACCAGTGTTTCAAAGATTGGAAAATCCGTTAGCATAAGTGCATTGCATCGGGAGGAGAATAAATAAAGAATTTTCAAAATAAATACAATGTCACCTTATTTTTTGGGCTCAGTATGTCAATGAAGTGTAACACATAATGTTTTAATTATGTATCTAGGTTTGTTTATGTTACATACATACATACATATAATATGTATATGAACTCAAACGTTACAACCAACAGGAAAATTATAGTCCCACGTCATCTTTCCCCACATTTGAAAGACAATAGCTGGTATATTGAGTTGTATGTATTTATATTTGAATAAGTGAAAAGTGTACGAAAAATTCAATGAATTCCGCTAAATAACTGTAACGAGCATAAAAACTCAATCAGGCAGTGAATTTAGGCAAACGCCGTCAACCGCAGACCCACCGCCCGATCGGCCCAACGAAGCAAACCAAAATTAATATGAACAAAAATATTATGGCTAAATATAAATATGCATGAACATACAAACATATAAGCGTACATATGTATATACCCACACAAGTGTGTTCGCGATATTTTCACATGGCAAAGAAATGGAATTGAAGAAAGTTGAACGCCAAGCCATTGCTCGCTGCGTCGTCTGTCGTTGGTTGTGTTGTTTAAGTGACATTTACTTGGATATTTCGAATTGCGAACATGGCTCGCGCCAACACATATACACACACTCGCATACGTGTTTGTCTGTATGTATGTGGCTGAGTAACTTTGCATATACAAAATGTTTAAACCTTTGAATATTTAATCAATGCCCGTGTATGTGTGTGTGAGTCTACAACAACCTGTTAATAGCGTATTACAACAAAAGCCAGCAATGTCATGGCTACCGTTGAAAAGTGAGAGCGAAAGCGCGACGCCGCCAACGCAGTCGACGCAGGAGCCAACGTCTGCCGCATTCAACAGTTGGCGGCGCTTTGCTGCTTTGATTGAGTGGGAAGTCAACCACTTGCTCACTACTAAACACAGCGCCGTTCAAGCCGGCATATTGAGCAGGAAGTAAAGTTTACCAAAACTTTTTTTTTGCGATTTTTATTGTTGTTTATTCAGTTTACTATGTGAGCATGTTGGCGCGAGCTTGGTGAAGGTGGTTACAGTCGAGTTATGCCATTTGTTGCTCATAAAGTGGTTGTTATAAAAAGAGTAAAGAGAAGAGATAGAAAAAAAGAGCAATAAGAAATGGTATAAGCTAGAGTTGCCAGACGGGTTATGGAATATTGTTGTTATTTGTTTGTTGTTAGTTGAGGTAAAATATATTATAATAATAAAAAATAATAATATTATTATAATAATAACATTAATAATAAAAATAAAAATAAAAAATAATATCAATGACAGCAAAAAAATTTTTTAACAATTTAAATTGAAAATTTTAGAAAATTAGCTCTTTACTAATTTTCCAATTAATTTAACTTTTCTTATGAATTCGTAGAACTGATGTAGTAAATGGATTTTTAAAATTAGCTTCCAACTTACTAAAAATTAAAATCTGTGAATTTCAAAAAAATTCCATTTTGGGCTTGCAGATACCTTATTTGAGAATAATCTCCGAAAATTTAAAGTTGATCCGTGATCCGACAATAATTTCGAAGATGTAAATATATTTATAAAAATTTTTAACTTAGCATGCCCTCTGAAATGTAAGTTTATTCACAAAAAAACTATTTTTTTAAAAGCTGCCATTTTGTGAAAAATAAAAATTTTAACTAGTTCTTAGAAACTTACTATCATATATTATACGAGGGCTGCTATATATACTTCTGGCCTAATAATGAAAATAGGCATATTTATCAACGAAAATGGGTTTTTTTCGTTGGATTTGGCTCGTCTTGGAAGACCCACACGGTCGAATGCTGTTTTGTTTCGGGCTCATACGTCACCTGTGACGATCTTATAAACGTCTTTTGAAGCACCGCGATCGTATTCTTTCAGCATTTCTTTACACCAATCCACACGAGCCTTTTTGTCAAATTGCGCGGGATCCAACGAGAACAAACCTTTTTTACGGCCAGGTGTTCATGCAATATCGAATGTATGCTGGTGGGAGAAATGCATAGGCATGCCTCTATCTGAAGGTATGTTACATGACGGTCTTGCATTATCAGTTCACGTACGGCATCAATGTTTTCTGGCACAACGGCTGTTTTTGGACGACCTTCACGGAATTCGTCTTTGAGCGAGCGTCGGCCACGATTGAATTCGTTTTAACAGTTTTTCACAGTGCTATAAGATGGTGCTTCATAGCCATACAAAGATTTTAGTTCATCAATGCATTCTTGTCGTGATAATCCACGTCGAAAGTTGTGAAAAATGATCGCACGAAAATGTTCACGAGTTAATTCCATTTTTTGGCCGAGATGAATTTTTTAATTCCCTGTAAATAAAACAATTCACGATTAAATGACAAAACATTCTGAGTGATTTTATGCTAAAAAACTGTCAAACTTTCCAATGGAAATGTCAGATTGCACCTGGCAAAACTTAGTGTTGCCTAGTCCAGGAATATATATAGCAACCTACGTAGAAATCTGTCGATCGCAGAAAAAGGGTCGCATTGATTGGCGGAGAGAAATGGAAAAACTACTAACGTCTATGGTAACGTGAGAGTTAATGAGTCCGAAAGGAAACAGCAGTCGACTATAGGGTGTTCCCAGAACCGTTGAAGACGGATCACTCCCCACCGCGACAATGCGATCTCTCACACATCGACTGAAACAAGTGCAGTTTTGAGCACTTAATCTGCAATTAAATTCTGACTTGGCACCCAATAACTTCCTTTTATTTCCGGACGAAATAATTAACTAACAGGTCAACGTTTCTCAACAACTGAAGAAACAGTTGATGCGTTCAGAACGCATGTTTTGGAGATGACTCAATCAGAGTGGCAAACGTGTCTCGATAATTGGTGCAAACCCTTACAAAATTGTACATACATATCTTAATTAAGAATATTTTGAAAAACACTAAAGCGATTTTCGATTGCTAATATTTGTTTTTATTCTCTAATCCGGAAATATAAAAGGCAACCTATGTAATATCCTTCATTCAATGCGGAAATGGCGGCAAATACAACAAATCATTTCCGCAAATCCATCATAAAAAAGTACCAGAAAAATACTTTATGGGAAAAACATAATGATGAGTACGAATTAACTGTGAAAAAAATGCTTGGGAACCATAACACTTACATAATAAACTACCTGCCACAGATGCAACTGAGGCGGAAGTGAGTTCGTGGGAGTCATATTCGTCTTTACGGCAGGGATACAACAACACAAACAACTAATTGCGCTACTTGAATGCGCAAAAACAACAATTCCCTACTATAACGGCATATATGTATATGTATTAGTGTGGGGAAGCCAAAAGTTGCGACTATGTGGAGTATGCCAATAAGTTAATTGGTGCAAAAGATGATGTGACATACAAACACACATGCACACAAGCTCAAACCGAGCCATTATTTATTATATTTTGCTTTTGTTGTTGTAAACTAACTTATTTGACCGCATATTCATGCAAAATTGTATATATGACTAAGTTTATATGTGTGTGTTTGAAGCAATTGCTTTTAAATGACAGACTTATGTTTGTTTGGTGAAATTAAACTCAACCCGTCACTCAAGCGATTCATTAATAAGCGACATTATCTCATAGTTGGCATTACAGGAACACAATTTACCAGGCATGCGCCCAAATAGTGGGGAGTCAAGTAAAAATATAAACAAAATAGCGAAACGACAAATCAAAATAAAGAAAATCTTACAGCGAAACAAGCACAAGACTTTCCACTTGTTGTTGTAGCAATTTGTTGCAGCTCCAGCGAACTGCATACATCAGCGCCTACATAGATGTTTTTGAACGAGGGTAGTTCGATAAGACAAAAGTTTTTGCATAACACTATGTAGCTACTATACCATTCCATACCTGGCTAACTTTCCATAAAAAGAGACTTTCTCGAAAATTTAGTCGAAAAAAGTATATCTTAAGGGGTTAGGGGAAGTCAGAGGCACGAAAAACTGAGAGTTTTCAATATTTTTTTTTTTTTTTTTGCTACTAAATCATGTTATTTTACAAAAGTAGTAATGTGGCATTATTATAGGATGTGTTGACTTGAAGTCACGAAAATTTCAAAAAAAAAAATTTATTTCCAAAGTTATTTGTGTTGACCCTGTTCCAAAAAAAGGTACTTGCGGTGACAAGCATAAGTCCTTGGAGATTCATCTAAAAAAAATCGGACAAAAAAAAATTAGTTTTATAAATAGATAATCCCGGACCTGATCGAAGGATTTTATTTTGTTTTCAAAATTAACAAAATTGCGGCCTCAGGAATCTTTTTTCTAAATTTTTGCGAAAAAATCAACTGTTGTTGGTCTTAAAAAATCGAAATTTTCGAAAAAATAAAAATCCTTCGATCAGGCCCGAGTTTATTTTGTATTCTAAAAGCTGTAACGTGAAATTTTCAGGGAATATTTTTAAGATACTACACTTAACGAAAATGCAAAAATAAATAGTTTTTTGAAAATTCTAACTACTCCTAACCTCTTAAGTAGAGCTCTTGGTATTTGACTAATCGACTAACCGGATTAACCGGATAGGGATTAATACTGGATACTACTGGACTGGATTCAAATAATAATAATCAGTTTGCAATATCCGGATACCAGTAAGTCGTCGACTATTCGTTGAACCAAGTACCAAAAAGCTTAGTAACAAGTAGCTTCAGTAATTCAGAAGAACTGGTTACACAGATGGAAAAGTTAGGAAGATTATAACCAACTCCTTCAATCGATCTATATCGTTAACCGTCCTCAAAGAGAGGACGTTCCCTCTTCGGTGGAATAGTGAAATATGTATATGACAAAAATCTGGCAATCGTATACAGTTATCATAAGGAAGTACAAAAAAACAGTTAGAAAAGAAAAACCAGACTCTTTGTTATCTTTTGCTCATCGATAGATAGCTGCAAAGAATCAAATAGACAAATCAAATAGAGAATAAGATACTGTCTAAGAAACACAGCAATATACTAAGTATTATTTAAATATGGGGAGTGGAGTCTGGACTTCCTCTGCTGAAGAATCTAGAGGAACTCCTGGTATCGCACTTCCCTCGTAGTCAGCAAACCGCTGGGGAGATACAACCTGACACACCTACAAATACAGCGAACTGATCCGACACGAAGTAAGCTAGAAGACAATTCTATACACTATAAACAGTTTCTTACTGGCGTAGAAACGCTTACCAAGCGAAGCCAGATCCCTGGTCCTTACAACGGAACGGAGGTCTTCCTCTGCATCCCCTGCGGGTACTGCGTCGAATACCTTCAGAGCTGGAGGGTTTTCCTCTATTCGGACGATATGACCTAGCCTGCGTAGCCGCTGTCTTTTAATTCGCTGTCAATGTCGTCGCATATCTCATACAGCTCATCGTTCCATGAAATGCGATATTCGCCGTGGCCAACGCGCAGTTATGACTGCGAACAATGACGTGAGTGCCTAGTAGCGAATGCGACGATTGTTTGTTTGATGACAGGAGATATTTTGTCTTGCCGTCGTTCACCACCAGACACATTTGCTTCGCTGCCTTATCCATTCTGGAGAAAGCAGAACTAACGGCGCGGTTGTTAAGGCCAATGATATCAATATCATCAGCATACGCCAGCAGTTGTACACTCTTATAGAAGATTGTACCTGATCGATTAAGTTCTGCAGCTCGAATTATTTTCTCTAGAAGTAGGTTAAAGAAGTCACACGAAAGAGAGTCGCCTTGGCTGAAACCTCGTTTGGTATTGAATGGCTCGAAGAGGACCTTCCTGACGGAGCTTTATGTGTTGCTCAAAGGCAACTTTGAAAACGACGAGGAGGTGGTGTGTATCGATTCTCTTTTCACAGATTTTTTCCAGGATTTGGCACATTGTGAATATCTGGTCAGTTGTTGATTTGCCAGGTCTAAAGCCACACTGTTAAGGTCCAATCAGTTTGTTGACAGTGGTTTTTAATCTTCCACACAATTCGCTCGATAGAACCTTATACGCGATGTTGAGGTGTTATCCCACCTTAGTTGGAGCAGATTGTTTGGTTTCCATTTTTGTGGAATGGGCAGAGACCTTCGCTGCCGTATTTAAATAGCTCGGCTGGCAATCCATAGACCCCAGCCGATTTGTTGTCCTTCAGACTGCCACTCAGCAGGCTGCCGAATTGTTCCCTTCATAATTTCGGTATGCTCTGGGCATCAGTCACTAGAACATCTTATAGGGTTCCAAAGGAGTATGCTCCAGTCTTGAAACCTTCTGTTAATCGCCGATCCTTTTCGTAGAATTTATGAGAATTACACCCGTCGGCCAGCTCACGCTTTTATTTTTATCTCTTTCTTTTTTGTCTATAAATGTATCGCGCCTCCCTCTTCAGCTCTCGACATCTATCCCACACCGCACGTGTTGTGGTCGATTCTAACGTTGCGAGGTAGACAGTCTGTTTTCTCTCCACTCATCGTATCACTTGTTCTTTTGCCTTTTCCGAAAACCAATGGTTTTGTTTTCAGCTGTACGCAAGGAGCTTGAAAATATATGTGTATACTTGTACTTATATATCATTCTACATCTATCTCCATTAGTTTATGTTTTAAGAAACAACCGATAGGTGATCAAAAATATTATACTCTCTGTTGAAACTTGCTGTGAGGTATAAAAATCACCGACTTTTCAAACAACCCTTGTATATACGAAGAGAGTTGTACTCGCTTGAATGACGCCTGTGAGAAACGGCTTTATGTAAACAAGTATATGAAGAAATGTGTAACACTTCCTTGTAACAATTTTCTTGGCGCCTGCAACAACAGAAACAACACGAAAAGCATAACCAGTTGCCATAGCATGCCATGGCCAAGAGCAACAAGCAAGTAATAATACCGGCATTGGCAACAGCCGAAAATACCGCTATTTAGTCAATAAACATTTTGTTAGAAATTAGCTGCATGAAAAGGAAGCCTGCAAATTTGAATTTCTTTGCGAAAAATCTTCTGAAAATTATATAAAACTTTCTAAAACCACAAAAATGAGTGCGGGTTCCAGAGCTTCCGGTTCGGACGACGAACCTTTGGTGCCTGAAGATTTCGATGATGATTTCTATACAAACTTAATGGACAAAGTGCCAGAGGTAACGCTGCTTTTAGGATATACTTCTATGAAGGATATTTATATTTTGAATATATTCTCTTCAATGATTTTCGTTAGATAACGAAAGCGCTGCGTCAAAAGGATACGCACGATAACGCCGATAATGTCCAGCGCATGGTAATTTGCTCCAATCGCTACAAATCCGATTGGCATATGGAACAGTTACACGCTCAAGAGCTCGACGAAGAGATAAAACGCTTGAAAGACCGACTCGAGCATGTGAATAAATTGAGTCGAATGGATCAGGCTACGATAGCCGAGTTGCGAACCGTAATCGGTGAGTGAAATGAAGTGAAATAATGAAAATGAATTCATGTATATTGTCTGTGAGTAGAAAGTGCGTGGATGCAAAAGGACGCCGCACAATCACGTGAGCAAGCCGCCCAGGATGAAATGCTGAAGATGAGAGAAAAAGTAGATTCGCTAGAGCAAATGGTGGAGCATTTAAGCGATAAGCGCTCTGGACTGCAGAGGTGAGATTATGCTAAGAAGTCCTTATTGAAATGGATTGATGAGCTCGCATAGCTCTTTTTATTTCCCTCTAAATTTTTTTGAAAGAAAGTACACAGCAGAACGTGTTTTAGCGCAGAACGCTAAGCCTTAAGTTTCTTTTAACTTATTCCGCTTAAACTGACCGAGCTATTCTTCTCAGCGAGAAAAAAGTTTGATATTACCAGATAAATAGTGGCAGTGAATAAAAAGCTGTTGAAGGCATATTCTCCTACACTTTTTAATTTAAAAAAAATATAGTTTCCTCCGGGAAGAAGATCCAAAAATTGTATTAAAATACTTACTTAGAAAAACCCCTGAACAACTTCATTACCCCGAAAAGTAAGCTGACTAAATGAACAATCAAGGTTGTCTTACGATCTTTGAAATAGCTGATGGATCTGGTTAAGAAGCCTTCTGCACAAAGAGTTCCAAAAACTGACAGGGATTACAAAAAATCACGCAAAGGCATCCAATATGTCTGCTTAAATCTAATCTTGTAAATTGCTGGTCGATCCAAAAGTCTATAAAATAATGGAAATTGTCGATTCCGACCGTCATGTAAGCACTGTTTAGAGTCAGGGGCCCAGCAGCTACAACTTATACGAAAAGCTATATAAAGTCTTGCGGTATTTTCGCTAGTTGGCGCAGAAAGCGCGTAGTTCTAGTTTTATTCGTCGCATCGGGTCATGCTATACCTTTTTGGAAAACTCATTTCACGCGCTAACACGATTGATGATGATTGATTGTCGTTTCTTTTAAGTCGTTCGTGAGTTGTAGCGTCGCAAACATGGAGCAAAATAAAGAGAAAATACGGCATATTTTACAGTACTACTACGATAAGGGGCAAAAATGCATCTCAAGCCGCCAATAAAATTTGTGCAGTTTATGGACCCGATGCAGTTTCCATTTCCACTGCACAACGATGGTTTCAACGTTTTCGTTCTGGTGTAGAGGTGGTCGAAGATGCGCCACGCTCCGGAAGGACTGTCGTCGAAAATTGCGATGAAATCGCTGAATTGGTCGAAAGAGACCGGCATAGTAGTCATCAAACCGTTAAAAACCATTTTAAGAAGCTTGGAGTCACTAAGAAGCTAGATGTATGGGTGCCACACGAATTGATTCAATAAAAATACCGCAAGACTTTTTTGACAACCCATTATAACGCTCTCTCTCGGCGAACAAAGATCAACATCTAAAAGTCACTCATCGGACGACTGCTATATGGTACAGAGGCATTTGATGAGTCGGCGTTACGAGTTTTCGGGGAAAGGTTCAGCGGAAGGTTTATGGTCCTTTGCGCATTGGCAACGGCGAATACTGCAGTCGATGGAACGATGAGCTGTAAGAGATACACGAAGCCATTGACATAGTTCAGGGAATTAAAGGTCATGCAGTCCGAATGGACAAAAATACTCCAATTGACGCCAAACGAAGTCTACGCTAATTAAGAAGAGAAATGATGGATCCAAAAAGATGCTTGGAGTATGGGTGTCACACGAGCTAACGCAAAACATATGCATGGAATGAGTTCCCAACTGTGAATTGCCGCTAATTTGTAACAAATTCGATCGAATTTCTGAAGCGGATGATTATTGGTGATGAAAAGTTGTATGTGAACAACGTCAAGAGGAAATGGTCTTGGCCGCATAGTGATGAACGTGTACAAATGGTAGCCAAGCCGGGATCGACGGTAAGGAATGTTTTGCTATGTGTATGCAGATCTTGATTCGAACCTAAAACAATTAGATCGTCTAAAGAAAGGTATAGCCTAAAAGTCTTCAGCCTTGGCTAATAGGCGAGGAATTGTATTCCATCACGATAAAGCCAGGCCAGGAGCTTCCGAAGCTTGTTTGGAAGATTCTTATGCATCCACTTTATATTCCGCATTTGCCATCATGTAATTACAACCTGTTCCTGTCAATGGCAAATGTTTTAGCTGGTAAGAGAATTCGCCTCAGGTGAAGCTTAGTCCCAAAGGGGACGAGGGTTTCTTTGAAAGTTTTATAACGAATTTACCTGACTAAGCTAAATAATAATGCAAAAATAATGGGCTTGTTATTACTAGATATGATGTAACAAGATTTTTATTTTTTTTGGGACATTTATCTTTTTTCTCTCCAAACAGTAAACGCGATGAACAAAAGGAACGGGAAAAACTCAATAATGAGATCCGTGATCTTAACAAGCGTCTACAAATACAGCGACTCTATACCGCCGAAGTGGAAGCCATGACACAAACACTGGAGGAAAAGAATAAAGCCATGGTCAAATTACTGGATGTAAAGTTATACAACTGATTGAATCAAGAAACTCGAGTGCATTTAAGAAACCTTTAAAATCTCAACTATTTGCAGGAAACATCCAACGAGTCCTATAATAACCGCAAACGCTTGGACGCGCTGGAAAAAGAACTTGCGCAGACACGCAGTGAAGAAGCCAAAGCCAAAGAGAAAATACTGCAAATCAAAGTACACAATGCACAGTTAACCAAAATGAAAGTGCGACAAAATCTACAAATACTCTCGCTGAAGACCAATCTAGACCATCTGCAGACGCAACACAACACTGTCAGCAACAAACTGGCAAAAACCGTAGTCGAACTCGAGTATACGACACAGGACCGCGACGAGAATAAGCGAGCTTTAGCACAACGCATCAGTCTGCTGAAGGTAAATGGAAGAATGTGTTTGGAGAGAATTTTGTTATCAAAACGGTGTTTTCGTTGTAGTTACGCGAGGATGAAATTATCAAGCTGAAGCGCGAGAACGCAAAACTGCTCAAAACCGAAGAAAATACAACACGAAAATTCGTCGCACTAAATGATGCCCGCGTCAAGGCTGAGGAGGAGAATGCGCGCTTAAAGTAAGTGAAAGAGTATTGCAAGCCTGGAAGTATTCACAGCGTTGGTTTATTTTTTGGGGACGGATTTTAGAAATCAGTTGAGCACACAGGATAAGGAATTAGAATCCATGCGACGAATTGTACATCAATTCGAGAAGAACAACGAACATCTTACCAAAGAAAGAGACAGCCTGCGGAGTGACTTGTACGCAGAACATCAGACCGCCGAACAAACAGACGAACAGTTCCAAGAATCACAACACGAAATAAAATCACTTAAGGAAACTTTACATGCCATGGAAGTACGTCAAAAAAAACTGCAAGACGACTATACAAAATTGAAGAAAGAGCAAGTGAAGAAAGTGGATGAAATACAACATTTGGTTGATAAAATCGATGCGCTGCAAAGTAAGTATTAAAAAAATTAACTAATATTTAGTAAACCTACATCCAAATTTTGATTCCCGTGATTTCCGCTCTCTTAAAAACCCTCGATCTCTTATTGTACTCACTCACAGATGAAATACAACTCAAAGAAAACTGTGAGATCGAGCTTAAGCGCACCATAAGTGACCTCGAACAGAAAGCTAGCAATCTACAACGTCAGCACGACACGTTATTAAATGAGAAAAGTAGTTTCGCTCGAAATCTACAAGCCTCTGATGATAAACATACTAAGCTCGAAAAGCAAATCGTCAAACTTCAAGAAATCATCGAGAACTACAAAAATAAAGTCACACTACGTGATGCCGATATCGGACGACTGCAGCTCCAAATCGACAAACTCGAGAAAGAGCGTCGGTTGCTTAAGAGTGAGGTACGCTATGCACAGCTTGGACATCAACACACACGCTGTGAGCTGCAGGAACGTAAGAAAGAATGCGACAAGTACTCGAAATCGCTACAGGTTAGTTAACTTATAACCCACTCAACTTGGTCAAACGGATGCCAAGCCATTTATCATTTTAGGAAGATAACCAAAAGTTATCACAGCTCAAACGTGAAGTCGAACACCTGAGAGATGAAAAGAATACCGTTTCTGCGACGCTAACAAAATGCAATGAAGAGAGCGTGCAATTAAAAGATCAACTGCAAACCCTGCAAATAGCTTACGATCAGTCAGAGAAACATTATGCGCAATGCCAAGAGGATATACGACTGATGCGTGTGGAGATCAAGAATCTGCGTACCGAACGTAATGTTTTGCGCAAAGATCGCGAAAATTCGGCAGATCTGCGGCAAGAGCTACTACAAATGCATAGGCTGCTCAATCAGGAACGAATCAAGGCGCGCGCCATGCAGGAAGAGATGATGACACCAATGAATGTACATCGTTGGCGCAGTCTTAAGGGACGTGATCCGGAAAAGATGGATCTCATATTTAAAATACAAACGTTAAGAAAGTATAACAAGAGAATAGGAAGATACATGGTTTACGAAGCAATTAAATTTAATCAAATTTCAGGCAGATTCTACAACAAAATGTGTCTGCGCTGCAGCAAGAGCAAGCACTTGAGGAATCGCAGCGTTTATATGAGGCGCTGAAAGAGTTCATGCTCAAGCTGCCGAGTCACAAAATACGCGCTGAGTTGAACAACGTTCGGGTGAGATGACTTACGATGCAGCGACTCTAATTTTGTAAGTTATTAATAAATTCGTGTGCACTTTCAGGCTACCTTGTCCAGCAAAGAACGCAAGCTGAAAGCGCTCATGGCCGAGCTGCACGTTAAAGATCTGGATGAGAAGAATAATACACAAAAATTAGATGAACTCAAACTACGTCTCACCGATGCCAAATCGCAACTTAATCAGGAGCGTAGACAGAAACAAAAGTTGTTGGAAGAACATCAACTTCTCGTACAAATGCAGGCACAATGCTTCTCGGCACCACCAACAATGCAACGCACACTCGGAGCTGGCTTTAAACTGATCAGTGGGGTTTGAGCGGATGAATAGAAACGGCTGAGAAACATTTTTGTAATATCATTATAAGGTTTATAGGTTTATCAAAACAAAGCTCAAAATAAGTGAAAGTCTGTATATGTCACTGTTCAGAGTAGAGGCGTTTGCTGGACACAATACATTAAACTCCTTCGAAAATTTAGGGTTTATAAACTTTTGTATAGATTTAGTCCACGATAGCAGATTGCATTTAGGGTAAATCTCATCTTCATGAGTTGGAGCTTCAAGACTGTACAGTGCGAATATCATAATTATGTTTGACCTTAATAACCGAGATTCCTCAGTAAGTCTTTCTGAAGCGGTATACAATATCGTCGTATATCTCGTACAGCTCTTCGTTCCATCGACTGCGGTATCCGTCATTGTCAACGCGCAAAGGAGCATAAATCTTCCGCAGAACCTTTCTCTCGAAAACTCGTAGTGCCGACTCATCAGATGTTATCATCGTCCATGCCTCTGCACCATATAGCATTACAGGGGTGATGAGTCACTTGAGTATGGTCTTTGTTAGCCGAGAGAGGACTTTACTTCTCAAGTCGCACGATAGAGAGTCACCTTTTCTGAAACCTCGTTTGGTATCGAACAGGTCGATGAGGTCCTTCCCGATCCTAACGGAGCGTTTGGCTTTGCTCAACATCATTATACACAGACATAGAGGCATAAGGCGTCCAGTTTTAAAATCGACGAAGAGGTTGTGTGTGCCGATCCTTTTTTTGCGGTTCTTTTCCAAAAGGCGCATGGTGAACATTTGGTCAGTTATTGATTTGAAGCTTGAAGCCACACACTGATAAAGTCCAATCATTTTTTTGACGGTGGACTTTAATCTTTCACACAGTACGCTCGATAGAATCTTATTTGCGATATTGAGGAGGCCAAATCCCTCGGTAGTTAAGCAAGTCTAGATCCAATTATTGCGCTATGCATTGCTTCTCATAATCTCTTAGATCCATTTAAACACTGAGGGCAGAATGTCCCGTATTCTAGCAAATCTTAAAACTGCTGTCTGCAGCGATGTACCATGCAAAAAACGCTAGTTCCAGGAAGTGACGTTCAATAATTTTTAGGGTTCCATGACTCAGTTGACTATATAAACTTAGTTTTGATGGTTGTTTATAAGCCATATATATATTTCAGTATCGGTACTGTGGAAATTTTTATTCAAAAAGCTCTCCGAAACTCATAAACAAATCGAACTGATACTGGGAAGTCGAAAATACTATACGCATATGTAGATTTCAATGCCCCATATCAATACGACTGTTTATAGAATTTCGAAAGAACTCTTCAAACAAATCATAGCATTTCCTGTGTCAATTTTTCATATGTTTTGCTAGGATTTTGCTTTAAGAAATGCGTCTACCAGGTAAGTGTCTAACTCCATCTGTGCTTACCACATAAAATATTGAAATTTCTACTTAAAAACATAAAAAATTATGGACTCGGCATGTTTTTTAAACAGTCAAACCAGTCTTGAGCTCCTGCATGTCTTGACTAGGATCGCTGGTCTCAATAAATATACAGTCCATATAATTATCCTGGCTGGAATAGGCGTATGGCACGACGGCACTCGAAATTACGGACTGTGTGGGTTGTGTGACGGTTTCTTCTTCACAATTTTGTTGCTGCTTCGTTTTCTTCAACGTCTCTTTGAACTCGTCAATGATGCATTCGCGTGCTTTCATCTCAATTTGATTGATCGAGAGCTCGGCGCTCAGTGCTTTCAACTTTTTCAGCTGTGCGCGATTTATGCGCTAAGAAAAGTGAGAAGAATGACAAATAAAACGAAGAAGACAGAGGTTACTATTTTGTGTACGCTCTTCAAACGAAAATGGCTGAAAACTCACCTGCGTTACCACAAGCTTCTGTTTTACATCTGTTGTTGGTAGATTCTCCACAACTCGCTTCAGCGTATCACAGACACGATGTGACTCTTCTAGCTTCTGCTGTAACTTCTCTTTTTGTATCTCTTGTTTGAGATTACGTCTGGAATACAAAGATTAACATTTTTAGTCATAGCTTTTGGGAGCTACTTTCAAATAAAAAACATTGTGAAGCTTAACCTGACTTATACATATGGAGTATAAATTTAAAATATTCACACTTGTCTGAGAAGGATCGCTGTGTCCTGTAGAAAAATCTTCATCTTAAAAATCTTATCTCATTTTCCAATGCTCACCTTTGTAACATTTGCACTTTCTCCAGCAACTGATAACGATTCGGATCTTCTCCCTTGAGTATACGCCAACGATGCACGCCAGTCGGCGTCTTTGCATCCTCAGTCAACGAACGTACTTTGATGCGCTCCTGATTCAAAGAGCGCTGCAATCTTATGATCTCTTCACGCATATCAGCTGTGCTCCTTATGGCGCGCGTCAAGCAGTCGCGCTCCGTTTGCAAATTAGTTATTTCCATTTTCAACAGGCGTATATCTTCGACGCGCTGATTGTACTGTGTTTGACCTGTGCGGAAAATGTTTATTTAAGAAACATAGAGCAAATACTTATGCACGAGCCGACCTTGATCCAGCGCTGTCTGTGTATTATTGAGCTTATCGCGTAAGACTACAATCTCATCGTTGCGTCGCACCATCTGTAGACCAATTAGATTCTTCTCTTTGCGCGTCTCATCGAGATCATTTGACATTTTCATGAACTTCAACTCATCGTCGTGTATGGTCTTGTGTAGATTCTCGTTTTTCGTTTTCATTTCACGCAAATCTCGACGTACGCTCGCCAAGAGGTTCTCTTTATTTTTCAACTCACTCTGCAGCTCCTTTTTATCGTTGTTCAAGCGTTCTATTTGCAGATTGAGATTGGAGATCTTGTTTTGATTCGACATAATTTCTGCAGTGAGTTGTTGAGTTTGATGATTGGTTTTCTGAAAGATTTAGTGGTAATTGGTTTTAATCATTGCAATGTTTAGTTTGGGTTAGGTTAAGAGATCGATCCCAACATGGATCCCACTTGGACGGCTTAGAATGTCGGTCCGCTGCCGTACCAAAACGCCAATGTAATTGATCGTAAGACCCTCACAAATTGACACAGAGCTTTGAGCCTATCACAAATAAGTTAAGGCAGCTAAAGCCAGCTTTGGCTATGAATTCTGCTTCTCCAAAACTGCTTAGATGTTTCAACCTCAGGCTGGAAAATGAAGTAGGAAGTGCGTGGCCATTTGCACCTCATCTTTTTCCCTACAGGTCTTACGTGTGACAAGAGTTTTAGCATTAAGCATGAATGCCTTTATACGATGTCCAGTAAGAACTCCTAGATTAACTTTGCTAAGGGCAAATAGTTCAGTAGATCTCCTGCGTTCTACTCTACGCCAAAACACTTAAAAAGTAGCAAAGATGACAATAGAGATCCAGCTCGTTCCCGTTCCGATGTGAGAGGGATAAGAGTGTCTTTGTTGCTAGCTCATCGGCTTTGCAGTTACCATCAAGTCTGATGGTGAAATAGCTTGATGCTTTATCAATCGTCGCAGGCTTGTTGGCATAGACCATAGACCTGACGTAACCCAAAAGGAAATACTGTTACGGTGTCGAACCAAAAATATTTGGTTATCATTGAGCGGTAGCGATTCCCATTCACAGTAACGTTCCGGTCTTGATCACGGAAGAAGTACGGCCCAAAGACGCCGCCGGCCCATAAACCGAAACAAACCGCGGCAAACCGTAATTTTTTCGGGATGCTATGGTGACTCATGGAGTATTTACGAATGTACTTTCGCAGGAATAAAGAATTTCATTGATATCCCCAACCGTTTTTGTTTCATAATTATATTAAACCCTTTATTTCTAGTGAGGACAGACTTCCTTGAGCGCACAGTTAGCGAGCTCAGTACTTGTATTACCATCCTGTTATCTTCGTATCGTCGAGGCCTATTTTTCGCCTACGCCTTATGCGCATTTAGAGTATGCTCCGCGTTTCATGCAATATCCAAAGCTGCTGCCCTAGTAATCGCGAGCTTACACCCACTAGACTCCTTAGATAAAGAGCTCACATACCCTTTAAGCGAGAGAGTAACACCCAGAACCCCAAAAAGGCAAGCCAGGCAGATACCGTGAAGCGCTGGCAAAAACGTTGGAAAGACTGCCGAAATGGTCGCTGGACATTCCGATTAATACCCAATATTGAGCTAAGGCTAAATAGATCGCACGGTGAAGTAGACTGGGCACG
Organism: Bactrocera zonata; assembly: GCA_037783105.1. Taxonomy (NCBI): domain Eukaryota; kingdom Metazoa; phylum Arthropoda; class Insecta; order Diptera; family Tephritidae; genus Bactrocera; species Bactrocera zonata. The sequence continues at coordinate 515,902 of JBAWJQ010005982.1, read as the reverse complement.
GCTGTTTCAAATCAAATTTGAAGCGATTTAAATACGAAAACAACCATGTATGCGATTACTGCGAAGGCGAGAACATCTAGAATGTGGAGCATTGTGCGAAATATGACAAAGTAAGGCAAAAATTTGAAAAACGCATTCGGGAGAGACCCAACCCCAAAAAAAACTAGTGTTTCAAATGGTGGAATCACTAGATAAGTGGAAAGCCGTGTGCGAAATGGCAGCCAAAATAATGAAACACCAAAGAGCTGAAGAACAACAACGTAGAATACCACTTCAAAATACAACGAACAACTAAGACGCGACACACAAACCATGACTGGAGCAGACAAGAAGTGCTGGGTGACAATCACTGGCTGTTATGAGACAAACCGAGGTAGGGACACTGGTTACTGAATGCATTAGGACCATCACTTGCGTAAGAGTAATATTCAACCTTCCCTACCAGGGGGGTTTGGTACAAGACAGTAGAAGGTCTAGTTCGGATTAAAGTTCCACACTGACATGAGATCCCGGGTTTCGACGCTTCCTCCTCCTAAAAAAATTTAAAAAAAAATATTCCTGTTATCGGAGTCAATGCTCGCCTAGCTGACAGACGCAACACTTCTGCACAGGTGCAATTTCATGAAGTCGTTATTTGGACCTCTTCATATATCCACCAATTCTAAACTGTTCACTTACCGTTTGTAGAATCCGGAAGTTATCACGCTCTTGCGTGCATGTTTCCAAATTTCGTCTAAGAATCATTTTCTCTGAGTGCGCGACTTCCAATTGTTTTTTGACATTGATCAAGGAGACGTGCTTTTGTTGTAGTTTTTCACTCAGATCCGTTACTTGATTCGATTTTAGCTGAATTTGTTCTAAATTGAAATTTTTTTAGTAGTCTACTAGTCTAGGTTATAATCGCCATTAAAATTTATGAACTGTTAATTCCATTAAACTCATTCCTGTAATTTTGTGTTTAGTTTCTACAATTTCAAAAATATTTTCTTTTTGGCATTACCCTTCGTCACACTCTTCTACTGTTACTATTGCTATCAAGAATTTAAAAAAATATATCGATTTTGATTTCTGGTTATCGATATATGATACTATTAATACCGAGAATTTTTAAAAAATGTATCGATCTTGGTTTCTGGTTATATGTTAGTACTGCTTCCTAGAATTTTTAAAAAATTTATCGATCTTCATTTCAGATTATCGATATATGATACTATTGATACCGCGAATTTTTAAAATATTTATCGATCTTGGTTTCTGGTTATATGTTGCTACTGCTACCTAAATTTTTAAAAATTTATCGATCTTCATTTCTATACTATAGTAACATATATCGATAACCAGAAATGAAGATCGATATATGTGATAACCAAAAACCAAAATCGATACTTTTTTAAACTCTCCATACTATTTTTATCAAGAAGTTTTAAAAAATGTATCGTTCTTGGTTTCTAGTTATCGATATATGTGACTACTGCTACCGAGAATTTTGAAAATTTTTATCAATTTAGGATTTTGATTATGTGTTAATATTGCTACCGAGAATTTTTGAAATACTTATCGGTTTAGGTTTCTGGTTATCGATATATGTTATTGCTACCGACAATTTAAAAAAAAATTATCGATCATCGTTTCTGGTTATTGATATCTGTTACTATTGCTAAGGAGAAATTTTTAAAATATTTTCTTCTTGGTTTCTGGTTATCGATATATGTATGTTACAATTGCTACAGAGCATAAGAAAAAAAATTATCGATCTTGTATTTTCTTTACTGATCTATGTTTCTATTTTTGAAATTATCTAGCCCTTCACTTTGTATACTTTAGCTCTAAACTAAAATGCTTACCCTGCTGATATTCGATGCGCTCGTGCAATGTCTCTACCTCTTGAGCCATTTCGTCGCGCTCTTTCTCCGATTTCGATACATTTATACGCGCTTCATCGAGCTTCACATTCAACTTATTTATATCGAGCTGTAAACCATCAATATTAATTGTCTGCATCATGATCGTGTGTTTAAGATCGGCTATCTGATTGTTCAGCTTAATGATCTCACTGCGCAAAGCTTCACGTTCGTGCTGCAAATTCTCCTTAACACGACGTAGCTCGTCGAACTTGTAAGTGGAATTGAGCAGATCTTTTTCCAATGCATTAATTTGGTTTCTGTACCAAAAGAAAAACAACAACTTCATTAGAAATTGCGGGATATGCGTTTAAAGACTTCCCCACTCACTTCAGACGTGAGATATCCTCGCCCAGTGTATGATTCAACCGATTCAATTTATACAGCTTTGATGAGATAGAGCTATGATCTTGCAGCGTCTTTTTGTATTTCTTGCTTAATTGGCCGATCGTGTTAGCTTTGACCTTATCTTCTAAACGCAGTGTACGTATGATTTCTTCATTATCGCGTTGCTCCTTACGTAGTTCGGTGATCTCTTCATCATTCTTCAGCAGTTGTCTGGTATTGATCGCATTGTCATTGCGTAGTTTCTCCAAGACGTGCTTTTGCTGATCGTAATCAGCTATTTTCTTCGCTAGCTTCTTTTGCGTTTCAGCTAACTGGCGGATTAGGTTTTTATAAACGATTTATAAGGCTGGAAGAGAAAAGTTATAAAGAGAATGTGTTTACCTCGCGATTTACAGACTCCATCTTCAAGGCTGTACGCGTATTGATCTCCTTCTGATCGTCAAGATTATTTTGTAAACTTCGTATTTTTATTTCGAAATTGCCCTTCTCTGTCTCGAGCATACGCAAATTTGCATTTAATTTCGACATACTCTCTTCGTTGTTCTTATTAATATACTCGAGTGATTCGGAGTAGTATCTTTGGAATTGCAAACGTTTCTCTAGATCAATCACTTCACCATTGAGACGGTCGCGTTCGCGTAAAATTATATTTTTATACTTCGCTAAATGGCCAAATCTGCAGAGAGCGGTTATATGTTTTGATATTATCTATAGATCAAACTTTAATTTGTTATTGTCTGCACCATGAAACTCACTCTGATGTATCATCCTGTTTCTTTACTTCCTTACTCTCTAGTCCCTCACATTTAATCATAACTTCCTGCAAGCGCTCTTGTGTATCCTGTTCTCGCAGTAACGAAGCATCGCTCTCCATCCAAGCCTTACCTGAAGTGCTCAAGAAGTGCATATTGTTTTAAGGCACAGCTTGAAATGTCCTAACACAGACTTACTTAGCGCCTCCCTAAGTCGTTCCATTGCCTCTTCTGAGTTGGCAGTCAGCTCCAAAGCCAAGCGTAATTTGTTCTCTGCGCGTATCACTTGCGGCCGTAGAACAGACGTCTCCTTCACCTCTTCGGCATAATGGCGATGTAAATTGAATATTATATCCACATATTTTTTCATTTTCGAAGCTTCATAAACGCGGCTCGCTTCCATGAGCTTTTGTATGGTCTGCACAATTGAATAAGGATCGCACAATATGGGTTTATTAGTGCCTATTGAGTGTACGTATATATGTTTCTACTTGTATATACCTGATTGGCTGTGGAGAAGAAGTCATCATTCAAGTCCTCCAGCAAATCCAATTCACGTTCACGAATGGAAATTTCAGAGAGCTGAATTTGTGGCTCCGGTATTTGCAGTACGACCTCCTTTTTCTTTTTGCCTTTACCTTTGCCCTTTTTCGGTGGCATTTCGATATTTTTTGCTTTTATATGGACTTTAAAGTATAGTGATTATTTGCGTAGTACTACAGTATATATTTAAAAAATAAAAATAAATTTATAAACTCGGTCCTGTTTTGGTAGTTGGTTGGCTTGAAAATCGTGTATATAGCTTTAAAAAATAAAATTTTCAGTTTGATAAATTTATTTGCCCAACGTTCAAAAGTGATTGAGTGAAAACAAATTGTCAATCGTGTCGGTAGGAATTTCGGAAACGTTTCTAAACATATGTATGATAAATTAGACATACGAGTAGTTCGATATATTTTTACTAAAGTAATTTTTTATCGAACGAGATGTTGGAAAGCAAATCTTTAATGTTCGGGAGTTCGGGAGTTATGGTCACGAGAACTGAGGTGCCACTGTAGCCTACGAATCCGAACCAACGTAGGGCTTCACTACTTTTAGCTAGGTCAAAGATGAACGTAAGCCGGAATTGATGCGGAATTTATCCAGGTGCTCTCTTGGACTTGCATATTTCGGTATAGAATTTTGCATTTTGTGTCATATTGAAAGAGCAAGAGAATCCCTGTATTGATAGTTGTCAGTGAAAACTCATCGAAAACACACATTGTCGGTACGAACGACTTACATTCCACAACATACAAATGTGTTTTCAAAAGATTTTCAATGTCGGTCCGAACATAGTATCACTAAATTTATCACCGCTAAATTTGTGATCGCCAATCAATAAACATTGTGACAGCTGGTCGATCGATGTTCTTTATGTATTACTTTAGCTCTATAAAGTATTGAATACCTTCCTTAGATATAAAATATTCAAGTCCCTTGACTGCAGCGATTAAAGGACTAGGAATCCTGCTTAACACACCCTTTGAAATAAGCAAGGTGAGCCAAACGGCAACAGACGGCTCGGCAGGGTTTCTCAAAATTATTTGGGAAATGTTTTCTCCGACCCTTTAACCTTTTGCTCATCTACCCGACTGCGACGGGGTGGTTCCCTTAATTTACTCCAATATAAACTATATGAAGTACATCCGGAGGGACTTAAGACGCTGCATTGTACATCGTTCTCAGTTGTAGGAAGTATAGCATGCAGCCCTACGGTTACATGTTAACCAAGTCTTTTTTCGGTGATCTGATGGAAGAGCTGTTGTTGTTAGTAACGATTATTCAGTCCCCGGCAAAACATAGTCAAACAAACTCATTTTTTATTAGGGTGATACACTGATTATAGCCAGTGCCGGATTAAACTAGCGCGAGGCCTGTAGCAAATTCTGTCAAGGGGCCCTTGGTTTGCTATAGGTTCTCAAGTTGAGGGTATTAAATAAAGCAAAATTGTTACAAATTAAGTTTTCTGGAGTTGTTGTGAATTGTGACATGGGCATTGTCAGTCGCTGTTGATGGTCCTTGATCGTTCGATGTAGTCAATAAAAAATTATTCCATGCACATCCCAAAATACAGACACCATACATAACCTTGCCAGCCGGGTTTTACATTTTTTTCATGTCTTGGATTGGCTTCATCGCGTTTAGTAGATTTTTTTTGTTTTCGTCGGAAACAACCGTTTTTGGGCGTCCACCGTGTTCGGTGCCCATTTCACCATGTCTTCACTTAGCACATCAGTCTTTGATGATTAATTTTCCTGAGACAGTGTCCCGAAACTCGTCATCAAGCTATTTTTTCTCTTCATCAAGCAATATTTTATCAATATAGAAATTCCTTTTTAACCGTTTTTTGACAATAACAAAAGTTCATTCAAAGTGATATAATTTACTCATAATGCCTCAATTGTCAAATCTGTACACGCGCCTTTTAAGGTTAGGTTTTAGGTTAATTCTAGTAACGCCATATACATATGTGTGTGTGCTGAGGACCGATTCTAATGTGTGATCCACTTCGAGGTTCCCTACTTTTTTAAGGAAAAACACAGAAACTTCAAACTTAATGAGGAATGTTTATTATTATTCAAAAGAACATTCTTTGACATTTATTTTTTGAAGACATTCATTTCAAATGTTGGCCGCGGCTACGGCTCAGATGGTTCATCCGTTGAGTCCAATTTTTGATGACTCGTTGGAGCATTTCGACTGGTAACTGGCGAATGACATGTGTGGAAGCGGGTTTGTCCGTATGGACTGTAGACTTTACCTATCCTTACAGGGAAATGTAAAACGGTGTGATATCACAGGATCGGATCTTTGTGCCAATCGACCGTATTATCTGCTCACCGAAGTGTTTTCACAAAAAAACCATTTAGTGATACGTTTTTCTACGCTTACTGCCTGCAACTTTGACCTTGTCTCCTCCACTCCAGTAAATAAAACATGGCGCATCTCATACATTGTGTGTGTAAGTATATATTACTTATTTATTTATTTAATTATTTCTCAACAAATTATTTAGCGATTCACCAGCTTTCAATTAAGACATGGAAAATTCTTAGTGCTGTTCTCTTCTTCTTATTAATAAAACATAAATTTGTAAATAAACAGCATAAAAGTAAACAGATAATAGATCACAAAATCATTGAATTCCCATTGGAAGAAATTAATTTTAAGCAAAATTATTATTTTTTTTAGTTTTTATTTATATATAAATACATTTGGCCAATAGAATAATAATAATAATAAAACTTACATTTAATTGTAGCAGCTACTTTCGGCAATTTCGTACATATTTATTTAAAACAAAAAAAAGTATACATATGTATATGTATATATTTCACTTTCAGTTGTTACAATTACAAAAACATAAACAAATGTAACAAAACTTGTTATTATTTGTAGATTAATTCTTGCAAATATTTGCCAAACAAAAAAATGTTATTAATTATAGTTTTCAATAGTTAACAGTGAAGTAATCATGTGGTAATCGTATATAATGATTAGCTAAACATAAGAAACCGAAGTAGATAGTAAAAGCAAAAACAAACATTAATTAGTATAAATACAATTGCTAAGACACTTCAGCGAGTCGTACAAACAAAATGGTAATTACCGTTATTACAAAAGCAATGCAATAAATTTAAGACTATATGTGTGTAAATAAATGTTTTCTCTCTCTCTCTCTCTCTATCACGCGTTACTACGCTTGCTTATCGTGTTTTCTTTTTTTGTTTTTTTTTTAACACAAAAACGCAATTTGCAAATTATTTTAGAATTTTCGCTATGCACTAAACGCTAGTTTTACAATTCATCTCATTATTTAGCATCACACATCTCAAACTAAACATAGTTCGGCAATACAAAACGGTTTTGCGCCTGTTTTGCTGCTTTTATTTAATATTATTATTTATTATTTAATATTATTATTTATTATTTACTATTGTTATAATTATTTTTAATATTGTTATAATAATTTTTATTATTGTGGAAATTTATTTAGAAAATTATTCTCATACCCTCTTTTACTAAAAAATACAATACAAAAATCTCTTATTGCTACAAAACTAACAGTTGTCTATGTTCTTTTTCATTATTTTTTTTTACTGTTACATTTTTATTTATTTTGTTTTTTTTTTTGTTTTTGTAATTTTTTTAGTTACTAAGTTATACAAAAATAGACCAAGTTTTAAGTTGTACATAAAAAATACATACATACACTGTGGTTGGTGACTTTCTATCTATGCTACGAAACTTTAAAGTTCAGTTCGAAAAGGGTTTAATTGTAAAAAATTAAAAGCATTATGCATAACTGATGTGCACAGTTGGCGGCAGGGGAGCTTGCCTTTATGAGCTACAACTGAAGATTTATAGTGTTGTTGTAGCTGAATATTTCATTTTATGCTTGCGCGGTGTATTTTGTGGAAATCAGCTGTTCTCGTAAAAGAAAATGAATTTTGTAAATATCTATCCTTTTTTAATTTGAAAGCCAATGAATTTTAATATCTCAATTTTTTTTACTAAAATAAATATTTAATTAATTAATTTTTATTTTTATTATTTATTAATCATTAAAATTAAAATTTTTTATCACAAAATTTCGAATATCAAAGAAATAAAAAAAAAATACATAAGTCCATAGAACTTACTTTTTGGTTTCTTATTAAAATATTTGATTTTGTTTTAACATTATATATTATTTATTTTATTTCAATATTTTTTATACTATAGTTTTCTTTTTATTTGTATTATTTTTAAAAATTTTATATTTATTTAACCCGCAAAAAAAAAATTTACTTATTTTGCAATTTCTAATTTTTAATTTTATTAAATCATTTTTTTATTTCACCTGGAGAAGCTTTTTCATCATATTATAATTAAATTATATGCATTTATTTTTATATAATTACCCGTTTTGTTATTTATTAGTTTATTCTTTTTATATAGTTGTCGAAAGTCAAGATTATTTTTGAAAATAATTGCTTTTTATTATTAATTAAACAATTAATTTTGATTTTTATAATATATGTATACTTTTTTATCAACAATTTTCAAATTAAAAAAATTATGTAATTAATTTTTTGGTAATCAGGATTTTAATTACTTTTAAAGTTTTTACTATTAATTTATTTTCCATTTTTATTTTTCTAAATTAATTTATTTTATTTTTTATTAATTAAAATTATACAAATTAATTGTTTTTTCTTTGATTATTAGTTAAACAGTTAATTTTTGATTTTAATTATATATATTTTTTGACACAAAATTTAAATAAAAAAAATTATGTCTTTAATTTTTTGTTATATTTTAACTACTTTTAAAATTTTTAAAACTAATTTATTTTTAATTTTTTTATTTTACTAAATTAATTTATTTTATTTTTTATTATATTATTAATAGCTTTTTCTTTTATTATTAGTTAAACAGTTAATTTCTGATTTTTACTATATATATTTTTTAACACAAAATTTCAAATTTCAAAAAAATAATTATGTAGTAATTTTTTTTTTATTTATTTATTTTTTTTTATTTATTTATTTTTTTATTTATTTATTTTTTTATTTATTTATTTATTTATTTTTATTTTATTTATTTATTTTCATTTTATTTATTTTTTTTTGTCTTGTTTTATTTTTATCACTTTTAAAATATTTTATATTAATTAATTTTCAGTTTTTATAATTTTCTCAATTACTTTATTTTGTATTTTATTATTTATAATGTTTTTTATTACTTTTTTTTTTGTTTTTCATAATTAATTTATTAATATGGTTTTTTTCATTTCCGCAAAATAACTTTTCTATCACAATGTTTTAATTATATTAAAATATACTTATACATATAACGAGTTTATGAATTTCGTACCAAAATTATATAATTAAATTATTTATTGCGTTACCGTTATTTAATGTAACAGCTTTTGATTGCTTTATTTGAGTTGATTCTTGTTATTTATTATTTTTATTATTATTATTGTTTACTTTTTGTTTATTATTAATTAATTTATTTATTTTTTTAATTTTTTATGTTGACTATTTTTATTATAATCATTTATATTTCTTAATTCTTTTTTTTTTAATTCATTAGGGGTTAATGTTGATATTTCAACAAAAATTATTGTTTATATAATTTAATTATTTTTTGCGTTATTTAATAAATTTTGAATGTTTTATTTGAATTAATTTTTATTTATTATTATTAATTTTTATCATTCTATTTATTATTATTTATAATTTTTTTATTATTGTTTATGTTTATAATCATTTATATTAATTTTTTTTAATTCATTAAGTGTTAATGTTGACCTTTCAACATAAATAATTTTTTACATCTTCAATTTTATTTTTTATTAATAAGTTTAGTTTTTGGTTTCATAGCAAAATTTTTCATTTTATTTTTAATACTTATTTAATTTTTTTTATTATTTTAACTAATTTTTTATTACACTTTATTATTTTTAATTGTAATCATTTAATAATATAATAATATTATATAATACTTTTAATAATTTTATTTTAATGAATTAATTAATAAAAAAATTTTATCAGAATTTTCAAATATCAAAAATTTGCATATTTAATTTAAATACTTTATTTTTTGTCTCATATCTATATTATTTACTTTTATTTTGATATAATTATATATTTTATTATTTAGTTTTATTTTTTAGATTATTTTTGTTATGACTTTTTTATTATTTTAATAAATATAAATGAATTGTTTATCAATACGTATTTGTATTTTTTAATTTATTTATTATTAATTATTTTTAATTGTTATATTTTTCTTTCTTATCATTTGTGTTTTTAATTAAGACTTTTTTTTAATTTAGTGATAATTATTTTTGATATTTCAGCGTAAATAGTTTTTTATCACAAAGTTTCAAATATCAAATATTTATAAACAATTAATTTTCGGGTTTTATATATAATTGTTTATGATTCAACATTTGTAATTAATTAATTTTTTTTATTATTATCATATTATTTTAATTAATATTATAATTTTTGTTTAACTCTCAACATTATTGTTATATTTTATATACTTTTATTTTAATAAAATTTTTAACATGATTTCGTTATTTTTGATATAATGCTATATTTACGAGTATATAATTTTAATTATTAATATTTTTTAAACATTTTTGCCATTATTTGTTCAGAAGATATCACTTTTTATGTAACATTATATGTGTATATATATCATTTGAAAATCTTCTATGAAAATAACAAAAAATTTGAGCCGACAAAAGTAACAAAAAAGTTTAAGGAATTGTATTCTCAGCTTTGGGCTACTCATTTTATAAATTGTGGATATGTTTTTTTTTTATTTAATTTTAGCTCGTTTTTAACAGGCTTCGATCTACAATATGCTAGATACATAAACATAATGACATTATGTTACGTAATGACAGATGTCATAGTTTTTTTGAGTAGTAGGACACTCTTAAACCACAAATCGGAGTGCAAAAGAGAAGATTCAAAAAAAAAAGAGAACTTTCGATAGTATAAATATAAATCCACATATAAATACAATAAAAACAATGTGAGACAAACAGCTTCTGTGAAGAATAAAGCTTGATTTCAACACCACGCCGCATTTCACATAACAGTACATGTAGATAATCACAGAGAATCGCGCTCCCCAATGCATACGCCACAAAGCTAATGCTATGAATTACTAAAAACAAAGTTTTGAAGGACTTTTTTAAGGCTGATTAGCTTGAAAATTAAAAAAAAAAATACAAATAAGAAGATTTCAGGCTTACAACAAACACACAGTTGTAATTGTCAACTTAAGTCAATACAATTCATACTTTACACATTCGCATTGTGTAACTATTCACTAAGTAAAAATAAAAACAAAAAATGGAAATACGTATATAGTGTAAAATGCTGCACAAATGTATGTGGCAACTAATCAGCAGCAGCGGCAGCAGTGTCCTGGTAACTACGCGCTGGCCCAATCCAGCACTACAGAGTCGTGTTTCTACGAGCCGCCAGCAGTTGCCGCCGACGCGTTGGAACGCGGTGATATGGGCGGCGAGCGTGTGGAGCTGCTGCCCGCCGGGCTAGCGTTCGCGCGCATCTCGCTTACGTAACAATCGCGGCAGACGCGCACCGCCTTTGTCAGTCCATATTTGGGCAATGGTGCCGTTGCATTGGAGCAGACACCGCAGAATACGCCGCCGCAGTTGCGACAGTGGTGACGCCGACGGAATGCGGTGAACTGTGTGCGACAGCTCATGCAGCGTGGCGCCTTATCGTCCGGCACCCAGGCGGGCGGCGAAATGCGTGCGTTCACATTGGCGTTGCGCATCGCGTTGGAGGCGGCTACGGTGGCAGCGGCAACCACGTATGCGTTGGGTGCTATGAGCGCGCTGGACGGTGGTGATGCTCTGCTAGCTGATGTATTGTTATTATTATTGTTGTTGTTGTTAACATTGTTATTGTGGTGGTTGTGACTGTTGGCGGTGTGCGGCATTGATGTGCGCTGGCTAATTGGCGAGTTATTTTCGGACGAGGCAGACGATGAAGACGAAGACGATGATATGGGTGATGTGCTGCCCACCGAGTCGTTACGATTTCGTCGCTGCCGTTGACCGCTTATGTAGGCGCTTAAGCGGCAGTTCTGACTACCAACCCTCGCGGCGGCGGAGGATGAGGCAGGCGTCGCGCCAATATCACTATGGTCCTGATCACCTAAGCTACGACTGCGACAAACATGCACGCGACCGGCTGTTACACTAGACGGCGCTGCGTTCGACTCAGCCACGTCTATAGTATTGCCACGCTGTATGGCGCCGCCAAGGGAATGCCGATTGTTGCTGTTACTACAGCCGCCGACACTGGTGCTGCTGTTGTTGCCACTGCCGGAACCGCTACCGCTGCCACTGCCATTATTGTGGAATACACTGTCCAGCTCGGGATTAACTTCTTCGGCTGAATAAATGCTCTGATTGGAGCCGGCATTCTCCTGTATCACATCTTGTTCGGACGCGCGGAATTCAAATAATTCCGATTCCTTTGGTTTTTCGGGTATATCCAAATCCTCCTGCGCCGGCGACATATTCATGAGGAATACGCTGCGCAAAATTTGGCGCAAATCGGCGGCGAAATTGGTCTGCAGCTGGTCAGCCACGCCGGCTATGCATACGAAGAGGCGATGCAATAGATTTTCGATACTTCTATGAGGAAAAAATTGGGTTATGTTAATTTTTTTTCAACAAAAAACCAGGCAGAACACGATCACTTACTTGAAACGTTTGCGCGTAGCCACTTTTATTGCCTGACTGACTTCACTGGGCGCTTGCAGCGGATGCGCAACAACCTCCGACAGCGAAGATGCGCTACTGCTATCTACGCTCGAGGTGTTGCTTTGACTGGCGGTCGTTTTCGACTTCGTGACTTCTTTGACATCACTTGAACTCACGAGCTGCGCCGAATTGGCGTCACTGCTAACACTTTCCTCAGCAGTGACGTTTTTCGCCTTCGTTGCTTGTTCATTGCGGCTACGATTATGCCGATGGTGATGATGATGATGGTGGTGGTGGTGATGATGGTTGTGTTGATGGTAAGGATAATGACGACTTGGCGGGCTCTGATGACTGTGCGCGCTGTGTGGTTGCGTATGCGCGCAGCTACTGTGCTCATTGTGGTGATGCCGATGGTGATGATGGTTGTTGCAATGACGCTGTGTTGTCTGCTTCCCGCTCGGCGCACTGTTATTGCTTTGTGTGGACGACGATGAAGATGAACTTGCAGGCTCACAACTACAGGCAGACATTTGATCACTTCCATTGGGACTGGTCAGATTATCGCTGCTTCCTTGTGAACTTGACGATGACTTTGGTGAAGATGTTGTGGTTGTTGTTGTTGCAGCAGCAATTATTGTCGCTTTATCGTCACTCTCAATGGAGATTTGTTCAGTTTGACTGCTTAGACGTAGACGTCTTAATGCTGCACTTGTGGTGGGAACATCTGCGTAGTTTGGTTGGTCTTCTTCCAGCTCCACATTGGCATTGCTGGAAGCATCATCTTCACTGGCTATGAAATTGCCCGTCAAAGGAACTTCTTGTGGCTGCAGCAAATTGCCGAAATTTGTATTTGGAATGAGATAGCCGGTAGCACAGTCGGCAGATACCATGTCTTCGTTCTCACAATCACCGATCACAACTTCGTCATCGTCGGTTTCGTCAGCTTGACCCCCATCAACCAGCATATCATCATCGTCATCATCGACATCAACGTCATCTTCTTCTTCATCGCGCTCATCATCATCATCGCCATCCATCTCATCATCGTCATCGTCATCGGTCCAGTCTGCCGGTGAGGTAGTCGAACTATTCAATACGGCGGACGTTGTCGATGCAATCGAATGTGATGGAGTCGGCGAAACGGCGGGTGTGGAAAGCGCCGAACTATCGCTAGATGCCGACGATATTGAGCGACGGCTACAGGAAGCACAATGGGACTTTTTACCGTTGTTAGATGCGCCGTTGTCACCTGCGCCGCCACCAACTGCTGTTTTAACACTTCTCGTAGTATGTTTCGGACTCATTGTGCTAGGGTCAGCAGTATGAACTTGCGTCTCCCAGGTAGTAGCGTTAGGCGAAGTGTCGGTTAAATTATTGTTTCGTTGTTCCAGAGGATGGGCAAGCGTCTCCTCGTTTGTGCTACTGGCAGGATTTTGTGTGATAGACGCATTCGTGCTGGTAGTGGTGCTGTTATTGTTCCGTTGATCCTCGCTCGGCGCTTCGATGCTACTGGTTCCGACAGGCAGCTAAAAAGATGGATTGGAAGAAAAATTATTATTGGTAATATTCAATAAGAATTATTAGCGCTTACACGATTATAAGATACAAGATAAATACTTATAAGTAACTTTGGTTCGCACTCACCGTTAACTGAATGTCCTCATTAGTGCATAGCAACTTCTCCAACTGTTGCAGCTCACTTTTACTCAACGCACGCAGGAGATCGCGTATTTTGATGAGTATTGTGCGAAATGGTCGAAACATTTCCGACAACTGATCGGCAGGCATATCCATATTCAGAGGTCCTTTAGGAAACACTACCAAACCCGTTATAATTGCCAAACGTGGTATGGAGAACATTAAAGCCGGATCGAATGTATCCACTTTATCCTGATCGATGAGACCCAATTTGAGCGCACGATGCAAAGTCTCCGAGAAGAGCACACAAATCATTTCTTGCATCTCGTATTCGTCCTTTGTTTTCACCTGCACCATAGCGCTGACGTAACGCAACTCGAATTCGGCAAATAAACGATCGAATATTTTCAAACTCTCATACAATTGCTCTGTGGTGGAATCGTTTATATCCAAATGTAGTGATTTGCTATTCGGCACATTATTCCGAAGGCACTGATCACGCAACAAGCTACGCACATTACCCAAACTCTTTGTGACCGCCTGCGCCAACGGACGCATCTCTTTGCTCTCCTGTTCGCGATGCATTATCGATGAGCCGGCAGCAAGGCACTCGGCGCCGAACCATAACTGACCGGCCAAATTTTCCTGCAGCACTTCTTCGGGAAATTTCGCACGAAACGCACGCGGATGACGTTCGTCGCCAAGCAGCTCTTCCATTATTAAATTAGTAATGGAGAGTACTTTGTCCTTTGAGAGAGTGAAAAATTAAAAAAATAATTATTATTATTGTTTGTATAAGCACTTGGTAAAGTAAGCGCAGAGATACTACCTGCCCCTGTCGCAGCCGGCTGACAAGACGTGAACAGCGATCTGGCTCTGCGCGCCCATCGAAGCTGTCCAATTCGCTGGCGACGGCTGTGAGTGAACGATCTGCATGATAGAAGCGTGCTAGTAGAGATTTGTCATCTGCCTGCAAGTATAAAGTGGTGGAAAATGTTATAAGAATGAAGTTTCAAACTTAGATATACATATATACATATGCAGTTATATAGATAAGCATAAAATTATAAATGTTAATTTGTAAAAATAGGAATCCATCAACGTTTTTATACATATATGTATAATATGTATATATAATACAACACAAAGACATTGTAAATAAATAGCACAAATTACGAAATTCCCATCAATAATTACCGTGCCATGCAATTCATCTTGTATTCAGTTTGAGAAAAAAAATTTTACGAGTATTTTTACACTTGACAGTTTAAATGGGCTGACAGCGCAATGATTGACTGCCTTGCATTATCAGCGAGAGGAAATGCAGGCAAATAATATATAGTTTGACAGTTTGTTGCATTTGCTATTTGTTGGACTAATCAAAAAACTTGCATTTCGAAATCTAAAAAATTCCATTATAATATATAATATTTTATATATTTAAAGTTAATGTAATACAGTGATATAATAAATTGAAGTTATAGAATACATTACTTTAACACGAAATAATTGAAATATTATAGAAATAGTAAAATAAAGGCACAAAAATATTTATATAAAATATGAAAATCAAATATAAAAATAAAAAATTAAAAAATGTTATTATAAAAAATTTAACAAATAAACTTATATTTATTAATAAATTTATAAAAATTCTAATATGAAAAAAATTATTAAAAAAAAAAACAAATATAAAAAAACATACAATTTAATTAATTTGTCAAGTAATAATATTTAATTAATTAATTAAAGTTTAATTTTATATAAAAAAGTTTAATTTTTTTTAATATGAAATTAAATTTAATTAAAGTTTAATTTTTTTTAATATAAAATTAAATTTAATACACTATTTCAAAATTCTAAAAATTAGTATTAACAAATAAATTAACTACAATTTCTATGTTTTATACATTTTTTAAGATATTTTTTTACAAATATTATATATCACGTATTATTTAAGGGGTTAAATGGGGTTTTACGCGTTTCAAAAGTTGAATTTTTCATTCTCTCATTAAATTCTACAACACCTCTGGATTATTGTCCTAATTTTTCAAGTTGATTCGAGTAATAGTTTCGGAAATACAGCCTGGATAATGTGTGCGATCGAGGCCAGCTAGGACAAATGCGCCGTTCTCAGAAGCCTTTTTTTCGAAATTATGTTTTGGAAGTCGGCTGGCAAGATTTTTCGAGAACTACTTAACCGATCTTCATGAAATTTTACACAGGCCCTTGAGATAATTAATTCTTAAAGACGTTCAAGGACTTTTTTCGATGTCGCTAAATTTTTTATTTATTTTTCCTTCATCCAAGTTCAAAGTTAAGGTTTTAACTTAACACATATTTTTTCACTTTAGATGATCCTGATTTTTTTCCTAGGACCACCGGAAATGGCCGAGTTTAAACTATTTTTCTCCAAAAATTTCAGAATTTGTTTATTAATAGTGTATGTATGTTTGTAACAATAAAAAATTCTAATAAAATATTTCATTTTTTATATGAGAAGCAATTTTTTTAAAAAACGTTGTTTCTTACCCAAGTAAACCCATGTAACCCCTTAATGTAACGCCTAAATGTATGAAATCATTTAAGCGTCATCCTTAATACGTAAACGTATGCAGAAGGAAGGAGAGGGAACGAAAGAGTGAAAGACAGAGAAAAAGAGAGATACAAAGAAAGAGAGAGCGAAAGTAAAATCGAGAGAATAATCTGTATTTTTTTATTGTGCAGTGGTCGTCATTAAAAGGGGGGTCCCTCATTCGAGGCCGTTTACAGAATAACTCTTGCCAGCAGATGCTACTTCGGACTGTGCAGGCAATTGAGAAGTAAAGTCCTCTCTCAACACTCATAATCTCTGTCCTACCATATGGTACAGAGGCATGGACGATACCAATATCTGATAAGTCGACGTTACGAGCTTTCGATAGAAAGGTTCTGCAGAAGATTTTGTTTCTTTGCAGCGAATAACGCAGTCGATGACAGCGGCGGCTGGGTAGGTCCATTCGTCCGAATGGTTGAAAACACTCTAGCTCTGAGTATTCGACGCAATACCTGCCCAAAAAAGCAAGGGATAAGGAAAATTTCCACTTCATTGGAAGGACCAAGGGGTTGGATCCAGCCCTGATAAAATCAAACGGGAGTTTCCAGTTCATAACCTGAATTGGCAATGATAAAAGTAAATTAAAAACTGCCAAAAGGTCCAAAATATTTTTTATTTTTTTCTATCGATAATTAATATTATAGTAGAAGATTTCAGCCTTAAAAGTTAGAAAATAGCAATTTCCACCCCTGTAACACTGCTGTAAATAGTATAAGTTGTGGTTTAGTAGTAAAAGTTGTTGAAATTGGGTTGTCGACTTATGAATTACAATAAAATAATTTTAAAAAAATTATAAAAAGTATATATAAGAACATCCCTAATACTTAAAATTTGTTATTTTGCAAAAATTACATTAATTAAATATATAGTGATTTCCAAAGGAAATTAAAATTTATGCCCACACGCTTTACGAAACACGCACGTGTACGCCAGTTGAAGACCAAATTTATGAGTTCCTTTGATTTTTTTTCTGAATAATCGAGCATCAGTTATAAAGTGAAATAATCAAATTTCATCCGGCAAATAATTTGCGAATTTATAGTCAAACACACGTATGTTTACATGTGTGTGTGCATGTGTGTACCCATTATTTTCAATCGATTAAATAAAAGTGTTCAGTAAAACTATCTGATAATTACGTGTATATTTAGGGGCACATACATACACCAATATGGAATGTAAACAATCCCGCATATGCATAAACACACACACGCACGTTGCCAAGTACCTCTAGAATCTATATGTTTAGGTTAGCATATGGTGCGAGCATCGAGGGCAAACATCGGGTCAATAAACACTGGAATTAAACACACGCGCAGAAATCTGAGCAGATGATTATGTATATTCATTTGTGTGTGTGTGTATGCATTAAGGAAGGTAGCTGAGGAGAAGGCACAGTAGCGTCAAAGCGCAAAAAAAAAATTGGCGAACGGAAGGCAAAGCAATGAAATCTACACAGCAAATTTCGAATGTATGAGGAGAAAAGTAAATAATATTATTAACACTGCCGCAAATTAGTATGCAAACAAAATTACTAGCTGCACACATACATACATACTACATACAAATGTTTGTGGAGATGCGCATAAAAATCACAGAAAGCGAAGTGAAGCGACTAAAAGACCGATCTGTGCTTCAACAGACGAGGCGCTATGCGAAAAAAGAAGAGGAGAAAATGACCTTGGCGAAGCGCAAAACAGATGGCAATAGGATAAGTAAATAATGATAGATAAAAATACAGTTTACACATAGCCATACATACATACACATTAAAAATATAAGTGAGTATGAAGCTCTGAAATATACAAACATACATACATATTTATATGAGCATATGTAAGTTTGAAAAGTGCATAAGCGGATGAAAATACCGAACTACTATAACATGGCCTGTTAACTTCAATGGAATAAAAATCAGGAAATAAGCCGGACCGCAATTGAGTGGAGAAAGACATGAAAATATATGAGAAGAAATCGAAAATTGACGTAAAATAGAAAAGTTGAGATATACATACATAAGTATGTATGTACAGTAATACATATGTATTACTGTGCCCAAAAAATAAGGTGACATTTGAATTTAAACTGCGCGCGTCGAAGGATTTGGAGAATTATTTTTTTTTTTAGGTTGGTAGTACTGTCAGTCACATTTATGTCAAATTTCATGTCAAAATATTCATTAGTGTTTGAGATACGTGTCGTTTTGTGAGCTGCTAAAAGTGAGTTTTTCGTTTTTTGCGATGTCGAAATTTATTGAGCAAATAATTTGCATTAAATTTTGTTGACGGAATCAATTTTCTGCTGCAAATACATTGAGGATGGTACAGAAAGCCTTTGGTGATGAGACTGTCTAAAAAAAAATGTTTACAAGTGGTATAGGGAGTTCCAAGCCGGCCGTAAACGTGTCGAAGACGAAGAGCGTCCAGGGCGACCATCAACCTCAACCGACGAAGCTCACGTTCAACAAAAATCAAAGATTTGGTGTTGAAAAACCGTCGATTAACAATTAGAGACCTTGCTGATGAAGTTGGCATATCGAAAGCCTCAGCCAATACCATTTTGAAGGATGTTTTGGGCCTCAAGCGCGTCAAATCTCGACTGGTACCGAAAACATTGAATTTTTTGGAAAAAAGGCCTCGCGTTGAAGTGTGTAAAACGATGCTTTCCGACTACCAGGGTGTCATGAAATGCATTATAACTGGCGATGAGACTTGGATCTATGCTTACGACTCCGAAACAACCGATCAATCGAGCGAATATCGTTCCAAAAGAGAGCTGAGACCAAAAAATCGCGCCAAAGTCGCTCAAAAATCAAGGTAAGGTTGACTGTTTACTTCGATTATCGTGGTGTTGTATATTATGAATTCCTTCCAACCGGTCAAACAGTCAACAAGGAATATTATTTGAACGTTATGCGTTGTTTGCGTAACGCTGTCCGCCTAAAAAGGCCGGAATTGTGGAAAGACAATTATTGGTTTTTACACCACGATAATGCACCATCCCATACTGCCCTCGTAATTCGTGATCATTTCGCCAAAAACTCAACCCATATCGTTCCGCAATCACCGTATTCACCTGATCTGGCGCCGTGCGACTTCTGGCTGTTCACCAAGCTCAAAAGACCGCTCCTGGGACACCGTTTTTATACGATAAAGGAGATTCAAGCCGCAGCGAAGACGGAACTGAAGGCCATCCCGGAAAGTGACTACAACCAGTGTTTCGAAGATTGGAAAATCCGTTGGCATAAAAGCATTGCATCAGGAGGGGATTGCTTTGAAGGGGATGAAATTGATTTGGAAGAATAAATAAAGAATTTTCAAAATAAATACAATCTCACCTTATTTTTTGGGCACAGAAATTAAAGTTAAGTAAATAAGCTGAAAAAGGGAAATTAGCAAGGTGAGGTGACCCTCCGAAGCTTGTGGGGTATGAATCGAACAACGAACTGGTATAAGTAGCATGAACCCGCATAATTAAAGGAAAATGGAATAGAAAGCAAAGAAGGAGAAAGAGTTAGAATGAGGTTAAAAGAGAGAGAGAAAGCGAATGAAAGACTGGAGAAAGGGGAAAGGCAAGAGAAGGATAGTGTGAGAGAGGGTTTGAGAGGAAAGGAAGAAAGGGAAAAAGAAAAACTGGCCGAGAAATCATATTTTTTGTTTTGCGGGACCGTAGGCGTATACGGGTAGGAGAGTGTGAAAGAAATAGAGATAGAGAGTAAATGGAAGAGGAAGATAGAGAAATTTAAATTATTAAATTAGAGAATTAAAATTAAAAACTATTTATTAACAGGGAGACAGAAAGACAAGAGGAGGATAGTGTGAAAGAAGGGAGGAGGAAGGAAGATAGTGTGGAAGAAGGGTGGAGGAGGGAGGAAAGAGAAGGGGAAAAAGAGAGGCCGGTCGAGGGAAACAGTGATAAAGGCAATCGAGAGGGAGAGAGCGATAATATAAATAGAGAGAAAGAGAGATATAGAGAGTGAAACATAGAGGATGACCGAGGGGAGGAGTGAGAAATACAAACAGGCAGAGGGTGAGAAACAGCAAATATCGAACAGTCAACACCTTCGGAGTTTACATTAATTTTCTTTGGTATACAGTTTCAAGGAAAATTACGTTAAATGTTTAGGGGCTAAGAGAAAATATGGATCGATTTTGAACACTTCAACATTTGGAAAGTAGATGTACGTAGTTGTAAAACAATTATAGGAATTTTTAAACTTTAGCAAGAGCTCGTCCAAATCAAAATAAGTTTCGAATCGTTAGAGTTGCAGACACTCGAAAATAAGTTTCGATAAAAAATTCGATCTAAGTTTGAGGCGCTGTACAGCAACTAGGAGCTTTAGGAAATTATATATACACATGTGCAAATATGGACTTTATTGACATTTACATAACATTAAAAACAAAAATAAATTACCATATAAAATTAAATTGAAAGAAACAGCAAAGAGATTACATGCGACGCTACTTTAACATCTGGGTCAGTGCCGGACCAAAGTACGCGTTAAATGGGGTCAACACGAAGTAGCGGCGACATAACGGATAAGTAACATATTTTCAACTGTAACTTTTCAACGGTGATGAATTTAGGTGCAAGCCACCAAAAACAAAATGGTATTTGTGTCTGGTTGCAAGAAAAAGATGTCGCGACACCTTTTAATCACACTTGCGAAGTGGTGGTGCTGAAGCGAATGGCGACTAATTGTTCGCTGCCACTGTGCGCGGTAAATCAACACAACTGACAGATGTCACAATGATGATAAACCGTTGACGCCTCTGCCGCCGTCAGCGAAAAAAACGAAATGAATCCAGTTATGAAAAAAATTCCAAGCGCTAACTCACACATACATTCATACACACACCGGCAAAGTTGCATACACACATGAGCGCATGCGTAAAGCAGACATTTGGTTAGTTTATCGGGTTATTCGCGGTCGGTCGCGTTTGCCGTTAAAGAGAAGTAGTTCCAGTGAGCACTACAAATAATTCAATAAACAAATGAAGCACAAGTTGCAGGTATGAAGTTGAGTGAAAAATGTCTACACAAAAGCAATAACAGCATTATTGAATTAGGATGTGTGTGTAGCATAGTTGTATACGAACGCAACAACAAAACGTAGCGAAAATGAAAAGCATAAAAACAAAGTCAGCCTAAAAGGAGTGAAAAAATTAAAAGTAAAGCAAAAACTTGAACTTTTTTGTTTTTGTTTTTATTTAGGTATTTTTAAATTATTTTGTTGTTTTTTTACATTCTTTCATATTTTTTCATATTTTTTTTTAAATATTTTTTATATATATATATTTTTTTTTTAAATATTTTTTTATATACATATATTTTTTTAAATATTTTTTATATATATTGTTTTTAGTATTTTTTTTTAATATTTTTTATATTTTTTACATCTTTTAATATTTTTAATAAATTTTTTATATTTTTCTTTTACAATTTTTAATACTATGAACAGGGCAATCCGTGAACGGGTCCCTCAGTGTTTGAGACTTAGCACACTAGATGGAAAATGGAATCTTCGATGCAACCGAAGTTCAAGTTTTTTCTGTTTTTTTTATATTTACTTGTATATTATATTTTATTTTTTTAATTATCAAGTAAAATAAAAACGCTTTGAACCTGGTTTTAATTTTAAATGTTTATGTACTCGTATATACAATCGAAGATAACGCGGTTTCTTGTTTTTTTATATTTATTTACATACATATACAGTGTGCGACAAAACTAAAGCACGGAATTTACCTTGCCAGTATTTAACTGAATAAAATCATAAAGTAGGTATTAAATGATTTTATTTTTATTTTTATATTTATAAGCGGCCCTATTTTTACAATTCTCAGGTATGATTTTTCGATCTACAGTTTTCCATTGGTTCTCTATGCGATTAAGATCTGGTGATTGGGCGGGTCCCTTCAAAACTTCAATACTGTTTACATCAATATTTTACACAAATATCAGCGTGTTTCTGGTCGTTGTCATGTTGATAACTCCAATTTAAAGGCATTTCTTCTGCAGCACGCCACAGCAAAATGTTCCAAAAAATATTTGTATACTTAAATTTGTCCATTATACTATTTATTTAATGAATTGGCCCTATTCCATGCGCTGAAACATAACCGCACACTAGCACATTACCTCCACGGTGTTTCACTGTGCCTGTTATTTAACGTGAATTTAAGCGTTGTGCTTTGGTTTTGCCTATCAGCTTCAACCCATCTGAATCTTTTATATTAAACTTAGATTTGTCAGAAAAAAGTACAGTTCGCCATTTTGTAATCGTCCAATTGATGTGCATCTTCGCAAATTTCAGTAGCGCCAGTCTGTTCTTTAAAGAAATATATGGTTTTTTTGCACTAACTTGCTACAGTTAGCATGAAAATCCCCCATGAACAGCTCAACGTTGTATGGATCTCTGTAATATATTTAACCGTAATTGTCTTACAGTTGATGTTGCAGGTATAAACGGGTACTTTTTTATTGCCCGAATGACTGCCTTCTCTTCTGGTTCGGTTGTTTTCCTCGGCCTTTCACCACTATGCATTGTAACTAAAGAGCCTGATTTGTGAAATCGGCTTAATGTTCGGGAAACAAAATGTGATTTACTCCAACCTTTTTTGCAATAGTCATAACCGATTCTCTTTTCTTAAAATCCTTAACAATTTTTTCTCTAAAATGAGCAGAATACTTATTTTGAGCCATTAATATACCCTTTACTTTAATATACAACCAACCGCATTGAATAACGAATTGAAACTGAATATGCACTAATATTTTTCTATTTAGCTCATAACTACACATATTCAACATTTTCTGATAATGAAAAACCGTTAAACAAAAAATTAATGTGCAATTAATATGAATTCTTAGTTATGTGCTTTAGTTTTGTCGCACCAGATTTTTGGAGTTCTTCATATGTGGTATTATATATATTTTTTTAATAAGTTAATTTGTTTAATTTTTAGTAATTCAAGAAGAAGAATGAATGAAATAGTTATAAAAAAAAAAATAAAATCATTTAATACCTACTTTATGATTTTATTCAGTTAAATACCGACAAGGTAGATTCCGTGCTTTAGTTTGGTCGCACACTGTATTTATTTTATTATTTTTTATTGTAGTTTTTAATTTTTTAAATAAATTTTTAAATTTTAGTTTATTTTTTTGTTTTTAATTATTATTATTTTAATTTTTTTTAGTTAATTTTTTATTTTTTTATATAGCTTTAAACTTTCGGTTTTATTATTTTTCAATTTTATTTTTAATTATTATTTTAAATTTTTTTAAATTTAATTTTTATTTTTAATTAGTTTTAAACTTTCAGTTTTATTATTTTTCAATTTTATTTTTAATTATTATTATTTTAAATTTTATTTTATTTAATTTTTAAATTTTAGTTAATTTTTTTTAATTTCATTTTTATTTTTATTTAGTTTCAAACTTTAATTTTTATTATTTTTAAATTTAAAAAATACACAAAAAATTATAAAAGAAAAGCTCAAAGTAAAATAAAAACTTGTTTTTAATTTTAAATTTTTATATACAATCGAAGATAACGTTTTTCTTTGTTTTAATATTTATTTAAACATATTTTGTTTATATTTATTTATTTTAATTATTTTTTTTTAGTTTTGACATATTCATTTTTATTATTTTTAAATTTACTTTAATTTAAATTAACTGAAAAAATATAAAAGAGAAGTTTAAGCTAAAATAAAAACGTTGTCGCACTTGTTGTTTTAAATATTATTTTTTTTTTTTTATATTTATTATACTAACTTAGTTTCTTGTTTTTTATTTTGTATACTAAATTATTTTTTATTTGAATATTTTTTTATTTTGTACGTTTTTATATTTTTTAACTAATTTCTTTCTGTTTAAACTTTCAATTAGCGTCTGTGAAAATAGCGCAGTGAAGTTGTATACAAACAAAAACTGAATTCAGTCAATTTTACATACATATAAATATAAACACAAATATGCTTATGCATAAGTTTACATTTGTGTGTGTGTGTGTGTGTGTGTGTGTGTGTGTGTGTGTGTGTGTGTGTGTGTGTGTGTGTGTGTGTGTGTGTGTGTGTGTGTGTGTGTGTGTGTGTGCTAATTGACTAACTGAACTGACCGATTTGTTTGCTTGCTGGTTAACTTTGCAGGTTGAACGCTTGGCTGTTTGGCAGTTACTTGGCTGATTGGTTACGGTGAATGCAGACACAGCCAACCGACTACTTACACATACACAAATAGCTATATATATGTGTGTATGTGAGTGCGCGGCATTTGCTCTTTTATATCATTCGCAGTTAATTGCGCAGTTCACAAAACGTTTTTCGCACAAAAACCGGTAAATGCAAAGCGAGAGACAAAACAAAAAATAAAGGTGAGTGACAACAAAGATATAAAATGCTCAAAAACGAAAGCCGAGTGGCTAAAAAATGAGCGTACAACGAAATTCGCACATAAGATAAGTACTTAAATGAATGGCAGGAGTAAATGCGGTTTGAGGTAAATTTCAAATATGACTGACTTTGACTAACAAGTTGTCTATATGTAAATGTGATTTAAGCGGTAATTTCGCGTATGCAGAAGATAAAAATTGTGATTTTGTTAATTGCAATATTTTGGCTTTAACCGAGGCTAATGTCAATTATGACTAATTAATGGAAAAACCTTTACCATCGAAGATAATGGCCTCTTGAGTTTCAGTCAAAGCAGAGCTGACAACTATATCGCAGTAGATAATATATTATTATTGTAAAAATACTAATAATAGCAACAATATAAACATAATTTGTATATAATTTTAATAATATGTGTAAACATGCAAGAAAAAACTTTTTTGTCGATGTCATTTTTGAAGTGAAAAATATTTGGATTTTGAAAATTTCTATATTTATTTTCAAAATACGTTCAAAATGGGTTAAAGATATGCTCGGCGAACCCTTTTTGGACTTTTTTCATCTAAATATTTTTATCGATAAAAGTTATCGAAACTTTTTTATAATTGAAAACGTTAAAATTAATATTTTTATGGATTAAAGTTCTTAAAATATTCTTTATCGATTAAAAGTTATATGTATTTTTATCGATTAAAAGTTAACAAACTTTTTTATCGACTGAAACTTATTTAAATTTTTTTATAGATGTAAATTTAACTAGTCCTCTTTTAATCATTTAAAAGCTATATGTATTTGTATCGGTTAAAAGTTAACGAATCTTTTTTTACCGATTGAAAGTTATTTCCATTTGTTTAATCGATTTTTTTCATTGATCTGAATATTTATCGATTATAAGTTATCGAAACTTTTCTATCGAAAACACATATGAATATTTTTATCGACTAAAAGTTATCTAAATATTTTTTATCGATTAAAAAGTAACTATATATTTTTTATCGATTAAAAATGGATTAAATATTGTTTATTGATTCAAATTTTACGAAACTATTGTCATCGATTAAAATTTATGCAAATCGGTAAAACATGATTTAAATTTAACTAGTCCTTTTTAATCGTTTAAAAGTCATTTCCTAAAAATCCACTTGGAAGAAAGGCCAATGGCTACAGTGGTGGCCATAACATATGCAACTAATACATTAGTTTAGTAAAAGTGTATATATTTTACCAATAACCTTTACAGACCGTTGATTGAATATGAAATTATTAAAATTTGGTATTTTTACTTTTATTTAGCGTTTTTAAACAAAAACATTTCATTCATAAAAAAAGATATAAGAATACCATTTTGGTTTCAACTCTAAAATTAAGTGGACAAAACATATGCAACTCCGAGTTTGAGTTCAAGTAACACTATTATAGCGGTATTTTTCCGTTACTATTGTGCTTCCACATTATAAATAATTCAATATCGTTAGTTTTTGTAAATTAATTCTTTTGTTAATTCTGCCAAAGAAACGTGGTTTTTGTTTTATTGAAAATGGCAGGAGACAATTTTGGAATTGAACTTTGGAAGAGAATTCTTTCTGATTTTGAGAAAGGAATGGCACAAAATAGCATTGCTACAAAATATGAAATGCACAAAAGCACAATTTCACGAATAGTAAAAAAAATCGTTACAACAAAAGAAGTTTTTGTTATAAACCAAGGCGGTCGCGTTCTCTAAAGGAGCCAAAGACAGACAATTCAATAGTGCAACTACCGAAAAAGATCTTGAAATTGTCTCAACACAAATAATTAAAGATTTATATTTGCAAATATACACAAAAAGTGTGCGTAGGCGCCTCTTAGAAGCTTCCCGAAGAAGTGGTCGTCCCTCGTACAAACCGATGGTTTCGGTAAAAAAAGCCAAGCGTTTGAAATTCGCTAAAGGACATCTAAGTTGGCCAATTATTAAATGGAAAAAGTTTATATTCAGTGATGAATCAAAATTTAACTTAATAGGAAGTGATGGAATGTCTTATGTGCGAAGGCCAGTAAATAAAAAATATGATCTTCGTTATTGCAACATCCAGTAAGGCATGGTGGAGGAAATGTAATGGTGTGGGGCTGCTTTTCTGCTAACGGAATTGAGCCAATTGTATAAGATTAATGGAATTTTGAATCAATACGACTTCAAATGTATTTTAGAGAGTATAATGCTGCACTATGCTGGGTGGGAAATGCCATTCGGTTCAGACTTCCAACTTGACAATGACCCAAATCACACGGCTAAAGTAGTATCAAGTCTTGGTTTGAAGCAAAACGTTAATGTTATGGAAAGGCTACCACAGCCCTCAGATCTCAACCCTATTATAAACTTAACGGAGCTGGTTAACAGGCGCATAAATATGACTATCCTTAAAAATAGCGATGAACCCTTTAAAAGACTTCAAGAAGCTTCGAAATCGATTCTGATGAAAATCATAGATAATTTAAATGTGTCAATCACGAGAATGTGCGGAAGTAATAAAAAAACTATGGATTTGGATCAAAATATTAGTAAAACCCATTATTTACCATTGTTTCCAAAAAGTTGCATATGTTTTGTCCACTTAATTTTAGAGTTGAAACCAAAATGGTATTCATATTTCTTTTTTTATGAATGAAATTTTTCTGTTTAAAAACGTTAAATAAAAGTAAAAATACCAAATTTTAATAATTTTATATTCAGTCGACGGTCTGTAAAGGTTATTGGTAAAATATATACACTTTTTCTAAACTAATGTGTTAGTTGCATATGTTATGGCCACCACTGTACATAAAATCATACACAAAATATTTTATTTCCAATAAAAATTCTGAAGTTTAGAAAATGCTTCGAAAAAGGCTGAAAATTTGATGTGACAGAAAAACTATTTTATGCTTCTTTTACTGATATTAAATACTATAAATCGGATACTCTAAAAATCAAATGCGAAATATATGTTCTTTCAAATTAGAGATTTCAATTCTTAACTTCACTTTCGACTGACTTTTGCCATAATAATAAATAAAACGCAGTGGCAATAGAGTTACTCACACAGTGAATTGCTTGCTCCACATTTTATCTACGACATAACAACAATAAAGACATGCCATAGAAATAACAAAAATGAACTCTGCAAACAAATGTTCCATTTTGGGTGTCTAACTGGCCCTGAACTTAGCAGACCACGTATGAATACTTAAGGAGTGGCAATATAAACTGTCTGAACTTCATGATCATAAGCAATTACGTCACAAAGATACTCTTTGGTAAACATATGTATATTATATATACATACAAGCATATGTATATGAACGCAGCTGTATTGTTAACAACTTGGAGAATGTCATTGATGAGTAGCGGCCGCTCACCTCAGCGCCGGTCGCCTTGGCTTACACTTAAGTTAAGCGCACGAATCAGCAGTTGTCTTGGGAAAAATCGAATCGGAGAATACGCTGTCACTTAGAAGCGGCACGAAGGGAGGGTAAAGGGCGCAGCGGTTATACATACATAGTATTTATATGTAACTACGCTAACGTATAAACAATAATTATAAACAATAGAGCAATAAACATTTCAAATATACAACAAAGGGAACAATAAAACAGACATACATATACATATACAAGCCATAAAAGCTTGAGAACTAAATAAAGAGACTTAACAAAGAGATAGAGAAACGTTTAATCAAGAAAAAATAATGTTAGCAGACAGAGATGATGTAGAAAATACAAAAAAAAAAATATTATAAAAAAATATATATTATAATAAATTTATAAAATATATAATAATAAATAATAATAATTAGAAAATAATAATACTTAAAAAACAATAATAATTAAAAAAAATAGTAATAAAAAAACAAATAAAAATTAATAAATTACATAAAAAAATTAAATTTTCGCACATACATATGTACACAATGATTATTAAATAAAATATACGAAAATAATAGTAAATAAAACAGAAAAATATTAAAAAAATAATTATCTAAAAAAAATAATTATCTAAAAAAAATAATTATCTAAAAAAATATCAAATTTAATTTAATTAAAGCAAGAAAAAGCGCATCGAAGCTATGGGCCAGTTTGTATGGCAGCTTTGAATATGTTATAGTGGTCCGATCTGAAAAAATTCTTGGAAGATTGTATCATTGCTTTGGACAATAATCCACGTCGAATTTCGTAATAAATTTCTCGTAAAATAAACAAGTTTTTCATACCAGGACTGCATTTTGATCGGTCAGTTTCTATGGCAGCTATGTGCTATAGCGTTTCGATCAGAACAAATTGTTCGGAGATTGTACAGTTGCTTGGACAATAAAACATGCCGAATTTCGGGAAGATATCTCATCAAATAAAAAACTTTTCCATACAAAGACATGATTTAAATCGGGCAATTTGTATGACAGCTATGCACTATAGTGGTCTGATAACGGCGATTCCGATATATGAGCAGCTTCTTCGCGAGAAAAGGACGTGTGCTAAATTTCAGAACGATATCTCAAACACT
Source organism: Bactrocera zonata (assembly GCA_037783105.1). Classification (NCBI taxonomy): domain Eukaryota; kingdom Metazoa; phylum Arthropoda; class Insecta; order Diptera; family Tephritidae; genus Bactrocera; species Bactrocera zonata. Next base: position 486,457 of record JBAWJQ010005982.1, on the reverse strand, counting down.
GAGGCGCTAGTTCGCGTATATGCAGACAGACGGACGTTTCTTTCTGAGTGTTACAGACTTCGCGGCAGACTTATAAACCCTGTTTAATATGTAAAATTATTTGAAGTAGTAAAAAAAATATGGCGTGAAGTGTCAAATTGTTACCAACGCCTGACTGCCTGCGTTTAATTCATGCCGCCGCTGCGCCTGTTATTCCAACTGCGCGCCTGATTGTTTACTTTCGCTATAATAACAAGTAGTGGTTAGCTGTATGTGTGTATTAGCGTGTGTGTGAGTGTTAGGCAATTGGCCTACACTGCCACTGAACGTTATTGACCTCAAAGCGAACAACGAGCCGCGCGGTGCGTGACTCATGTTGTTAGCTAACAGCAGCGCCGAGCAACACCTCCTGCGCAATGTCTGCGCGAGTATCCGTGCGGTAGGCATACATTAGTACATGGAGTTGGGTTTGTTTGGATGTGTGTGTGACTGCCAACTCATAATATTCATAAACACTTATGTTAATACTTAAAGTCGTATAGTTTTTGTTATTGGGTTTTTGGACAACAGTGAAGTGGCTGCCTTCTAAAGGCAATAACCCCCGAATATCTTGCCAATGACCGTTTCTCGCCTGCCTCGTGTGGCAGATTACGAAATCGAAGTGGCCAAGGCTAAATGGCAGGGACAAAATGTACGAACTTCGAACTTATTATGTGATATCTACATATATGTGTTTGTGTGTGTGTGGGAGTAAATGGTTGTACGTGTAAAATCGTCAAGTGCAGACAGAAAGCTACAAGTGTGTGTGTAGGAGTACGCGTGCATATGTGGGTGTATTTTTGACACGCGATTACAAACGCATGACACATGCTTACTTGATCTGCAGTACGAGAAAATCGACATTGCTGTGTCATAAAATGAAAAAGGATGATTTTTATGTTTCTGCAAAAGTTTCTCTTTCTTAAGCCGTTTTTTTGACATTGCTCAATGTCAAACCTTTCACATGCATCAAGTGATACTTATACAAAACGACAAACATAATACAACGTAAGTTGTTTTTGGAAGGACATATGTAATTTTAAGTTTATAATTGTTTTGAACGGATGTCATGCGTTCAATATCAATATTACTGTCATTTTTATAACATTTATCATTTTTCCAGACTCGATTGAATAATATGGTAGTAAGCGTTTATTCAGAAGAGTAAGCAACGGACCTTTTCTTACTAATTAAAAGTTATCTGAATATATTTTTGTCGATTAAAATCGCCACTATTTTTTGTCGTGTTAAAGTTATCTGAACTTTTTCTATCGATTGAAAGTTATCTAAATTTTTATATCGATTAATAGTTATCGAAATACATTTATCGCAAACGTTATCTGAATCTTTTTTGAAGGTTAACAGTCATCTAAAACTTTTTTCATCGTTTAAAGTTGTAAAAAACTTACGATAAAAAGTTATCGGAACTTTTTTGCAGATTAGAAACTGTCTGAAGTATTTCTATCGATTTAAAGTTAATATATAATATTTTTTGTCGATTAATGGTTATCGAAATTAATTTATCGCAAAAGTTATCTGAATCTTTTTTGACGTTTAAAAGACATCTAAAAGTTTGTTTTATCGTTTAAAAGTTATCAAAAAACTATCGATAAAAGGTTATCGGAGCTTTTTTTACAGATTAAAAATATGAATATGTTTATCGATAAAAAGTTATCTCAAACTTTTTTATCGCTTAAAAGTTATCTAAGTATTTACACATCGTTTAAAAGTTATCGAAATTTATTCATAGCTTAAAAGTTATAAGTTATATATGTATGTATCTTTTGTGATGATAAAAGGTTTATTATGGTTTGAAAGTTATCAAAAACTATAAATTAAAAGTTACACTGATCAACAAAAAAAATTTTTCTGTGTAACAAGAAAAATTTTGGCTGATTCTGTTAGGAATAAGGTCAAGTAGAGTAGAATTAGTAGTTTAAAATTTTAGATACGAATAGTTTTATTGTAATATGATTTTTTTCACTTTTATTAAATTACAACTTATTTTAACAAAAATTAAATTACTTTCAGTGTTATAATATTAAAATAAATACTTCATTATGGTTTTCTCCTGTATTTCGCGTCAGGAACGTCCCTCTGTAATCCCCAGCAATAATCAGCCAGCATAGTTGGACTCCATTTTCCCTGGTATCGTTTTTCTATATTATAAATGTGTTGGTGGAATCGTTCCCCGTGTTCATCACTAACGGCACCCAAGTTTGGAGGAAAAAAGTCTAAATGTGAATGTAAAAAATGTATTTTTAAGGACATATTGCAGCCTAATGCTTTATAATTCTCTAGAAGTTCCTCAACAATAGTTTTATAGTCATTTGATCGGTAATTTCCAAGAAAATTTTCAGTGATTTTTATAAATGATTCCCAAGCTGGTTTTTCCAGATCATTGAGCTGGTTTTTAAATATATCATCTTTTATCAGTTGCCTGATTTGAGGACCTACAAACACGCCCTCTTTAATCTTGGCGTCACTGATTTTAGGGAATTTTTCTTTTAGATATTGAAATCCAGCGCCATTTTTATCCATTGCTTTAACAAAGTTTTTCATCAGACCAAGTTTTATATGGGGAGGTGGTAAAAATATATCTTCAGGTTGTACTAATGGAGAATGTTTCACATTTTTTATTCCTGGAGTAAGAGATCGTCTTTTGCACCAATTTTTCTTCACGTAATGGTTCTTCCTATCCCTACTGTCCCATTCACAAAGAAAACAACAAAATTTTGTATACCCAAGTTGCAATCCTAATAAAAGCGCAACAACTTTTAAATCTCCGCAAATTTTCCATTTATGTTCGTCATACTGAATCTTTTCTAAGATAAATTTCATTGTTTCATAGGATTCTTTCATGTTAGCACCATAACCTACCGGTACGGAGGGAAGATTATTTTGTTTCTGAAGAATCAATAAATAAACAGCACTCTTCAATTTAGTGTTTTTTCCCAAAATATTCATAACATCACAGAAACTGTTACAAAATATCAAATCATTATCTTGTGAAAAAAAGCTTTTTAACTCTTCATCTCGATGCCGAAAAAAAGTTATTTTTGTGTTTGGTTGCAATAAATTCCATCCTTTTAATCGAGATCCTAAATTAAGATCTCCTTGAGATAGTAGGTGTGGTGTTTCTTCCTGGAGACAGATAGACGAAGAAGCAATTTGAAAATCAGGATCAGTACTTATATTATCTGTTTCCTCTGATTCAGTTGAAAGATCAGAGCGCTGAGGTGGTTTTGGTGTAGGTAGTTCTTCACTGTGAGGAATTGGTTTTTTAGCAGATGACACATCAGGATACTTAATTTGTTTTTTTGTTTTAATTGTAATGCCTTTTGTATTAGTCAGACAAAAGTAACAATTAGTTGAATGGTCTGTCGGCTCCATCCAAATCATCGGAATTCCGAAAGGCATAGATCGAGATCTTTTTTCCCAACCCGTAAGAAGTCCTACACACGTAACATAACAGATGTGTGGAACCCACACTTTATCTTGCTGTCCAACAGGAAAACCGAAATAACTTTCATTTAATTTTTTTATTAAAGGTGTTAAATTTCTTCGTTGAGATACAAAAGTTATTTCACCACAAATGTAACAGAACTTGTCAGGATCATTTTTACACTTTCTTGACATTCTTTAAGAATCACTCCACTTAGCAAACACAAAATACAGCCACTTTTCAGAAAAATAAAGCACTGAATTAGAAAATAATAAGGAAAAGACGATTAATATTAAACTTTACTGATAAGTACCGGAACACGGAAACTAGACCTAATCAAATCAATATACGTGTGATTTTGTAGAGAGGTTAGGTAGATATTTCAAAAGTACTGCTTACTTTTTTTGTTACAAAATTTTGTTGGTCAGTGTTATCGACTTTTTTTGCAGATTAAAAATTATCTGAATCTTTTTATCGATACAATTTAACGAAATGTTTTCTATCGACTAAAATTTATCTGCATCTTTTTAACGATAAAATATCTGATTTTTTTTTGTTAGAATTTGTTTAGAATTCATTTAAAAATTATCTAAACCTTTTTGTTATCGATTAAACGTTAACTAATGACTTTAGGTTATATTATTTGAAAATACTGCAGCCACGATCTTTTCGCCCAAAATTCGAAATATAAAATATTCAAAAAAAAAATTTATTACCATATACATTAGGGTGTGCCTTTCTGAGACAACCTTTTTTTTCAACTGAAAAACAGGCTAAAAGCTTTCGAAAATGTGAAAAAAGTCACTCAAAAGATGAGCTCTTAATATTAACATTAAGAGGTCCTCTTTCAAATTTTCTGTTTTCCATATAAATAACATGGAAAAAATCATTTTTTTTTTTTGTGGTGGTTATTGTTCGGAGGTTATTATATGTGCACGCGATGGCTGCCAATAGAAATGGTAAACTCGATTCCGATTCTACTCGATAATCGAGTTTTCTCGTAAAATAATCGATTTTTCGGAATCGATCTTCAGTAGTCAGTAATATAAGTAATCGACTTCGATTATATGTAGGTATATGGTGTAATTCAGATGCATGAAACTGGAGCCGAAGGATGTAGTTGGCGCAAAAAAAGGTATACATTCTATTTGGAAGAGATAAAATAGATTTATTCACCAAAGAATTAAGTCTTTTCACAAATTTCGGCAATTTAAACCCAACCAAGAGAAAATGCTACGACTCTACTTTCAAAAACTGCGAAACTCTATAATTTCGAAGTTGAGCATTATCAAAATTTGATAAATAAGAAATAATTATGAGGTCCTTCTTCCGTTTGTCTTGTCTGTTTATTCTTCGTTTTTGGCGGTCCCAAGTTTTTTGAAACTCATCTAATGTGATAGTTAAAACGTTTCCTACAATCAGGCGCATTTCTAAATAAAAATTCTAGTTTAGCCGCATGCCAAGCAATAAGCTTGTTTTATACTTTAAAAAATACATTTAATAAAAGTGAATTTAAAGTTCCCTGAAAAGCATTCAAATATAAATATTACGAGATAGTTTCAACAGAATAAAACTTGTAATCCGCAGTTAGTGATTTTCGAGAAAAATTTGGTTTGTTGTTTAAGTGTAAACATTATTTTTATTTGTAAAGTGCATTCGTAATTTACTTTTAATAGTTTCACGTTAATTTTCTATAAATTAAAACAAGTTTGTCGTTTTAATCGGCAACAACATATCGCAATGCAAAGTGATTTCGATGTTTACATTTGAATACTTGATATAACGAAGTTTCCATAATAATTTCTGCGAAACAAAATCCGCTATAAAATTACCAGTAAATAGCAAACTAACGGGTTACCACTATTGATTCCGATAAATAAATTTATTACTCAAATACGGTGACAAAGCCGTTAAAACGACAAAAGCGCAATATTTTTATGACGAATATTTTTTGAAACTGTATTTGAGGACGTGTAAAGTCTAGCATTTATTGTACGCCCAAGACCTTTATAGCACACAAAAGCGCTATGACGCTAAAAAGTCTGAAAAGTTGAAGATTTATTGCGCTTTTAATACGTATTAGTGAAATAAATTGAAACCCGACATGTGTGTTGAGACGAAAAAGTGAAAAATCCCCCACGACAACGATCGGATAATTATTTCGTAACAATTAGCGCGAACAACGGTTGTACATGGAAATGAGTCATTGCCAACTTGTAATGGACTGGAAAATACAATTTGCTGCACGAGTGCATGTTTACAACAAAATTGCACCGCACACAGGCACACACCTACAATATCATTGTGTGGGTATCATATGTGAGTAAAAATCCAATGAAGAAATTGTAATTGAAAAATTACTTGTAAAACAAACTTTGTATATGTTTGAGCTGAATCGCCGAGAAATATTTAATTTCGAAAAATACTGGTCTAAGAAGAATTAGTTCGAAAAAACCTGTTCAGTAACCAGATGAGTTTTTTTTGGACCATTAAACACTTCATGCAATTTGGGACACACAAGTAATAAGTACTTAAGAATAAGTCGAAATTACGCCTTTGTTAACGGAAATTCGAAATATGCACGTTCGAAAGCATATAAAATCATATACATACATATATGTATATATTTCCGATGCTTACTGCTGCAACCGTTAAATATAATTGGCTTAAAAAAGGTATATATTCCAATTGAAAAAGTTGAAATAGATTTCTAAACTTTATTTCTCGGCAGTTCGATTTATTTCGAAAAAAATTAAAATTACTTTCTTGTCAAATATTCAGTAAAAAAAAAAAACAAAAACAAAATTTAAAAAAAAGTTTATGTACATTCTAGGATCGTGAGTGTATGCAAACCCTTTTACAAGGTTTCAAATTTTTATTTCCGGTTTTCGAACATTGCGAATAGAACTAGTCGCAAACTAGTACAAATGAAACCTAGGTCTATGTCAGATGATTTCACTACTTGGTATTTACGAAGACAGCTAATCAATCAAATATACCAGGAAATGGCGTGCTGGTAAATACATAAAAGAGTGTTTGACAGATGTTTAGGTCGCGATTTGATGAATTGATGGATAGTTTCGGAAATCTGCGTTCCTTCATAACAAATAATAAAAATAAAAATATATGTATGTTCTTGCAAGTTGTTGCTACGGAGTATAACAGTTTTCTCTCACCTAACGGTTGTACCTATCATCTAAAACTAAGCGAGATAGATAAGGGGTTATGTAAATATATGAATATACACGATCAGAATGGCCAGAGGACTTAAAATTCGAGTGTCTGTCCGTCCGTCCGCAAAATGTAATTTCAGTCATATCTTGATGAAACTAGGCACACATGTTCCTTGACTGCAAATTTTTAAAAAAGTGGGCGTGCCCCGCCCTCTAATAGGTATAATGACATATCTTCTATTCGCTTAGGACAATTCTTATAAGGTTTATTACCGACAGTGGGAAAATGCATAAAAACGGATGATAACCCCACTAACTTCCCATATAACGGTACTGTTAAAATTTACTAAAAGCGCGTTAAATCATAACTAAGTACGCCAGATACATTAAATTTTATGCCCAAAAGGCGTAATTAGAGGACTTTATTTGAGCCGGTGTAAAAATGGGAGGATGGGCATGGCGCCGCCCACTATTAGGTAAATTCACATATCTCAGGACCTGTTCAACCGATTTCAACCAAATTCGGTACGTCACATTCTTCTATCATTCTTAGGTTGCGGTGCGAAAATAGGCGATATCGGATTGCAGCCACGCTAACTTCTCGTATAATACAATTTTAAATTCCATATGACTCTTTTCTTTCCAGTGTATAAAACAAGAAGTATTAAAGAGATTAAAGGTATTTTAAAGAGATACAAATATAGAATTATAATTTATTTAAAATATGCAATCTTATGACCAAAAATTGAACAATATTTCCCTGAGGCCCAATATATGTATATATTATAAAGATTTTCGAATTTCCGGGTGACTGTATGCTGCATATATCGGCCAACATGTGAGTTATACCAATGAAAATGAGAGAGAGTGTTTTACTGACAGCAGGTATTTCCTTGGTGGGCCCTGATTCTTGCAAGTTGCAAGAATATAAAATATTCGGTTGCACCCGAACTTAGCCCTTCCTTACTTGTTGATAATTTTTTTTGTATAACAGCACCGCTTTCCATATTATGCATTAAGTTATAGAAAATAAAATTAATATATTATAATTGTTAGTTATTGTTTACTTAATTTTTTTTTTTAATTTTAATTTTAATTTTTTTTTTTTTTTTTTTTTGGAGAAAACATAAAACTCTCACCAAACTAGTGCAAGCCTTCCTTAATTTTCATTTGAAATTTTTTGTATGCAAAACAAAATCGAAAGTGCGAGATCAAATCAGTTGCAAATGCTTAAAAGTACTAGGTCCAAAACGGGGGCGAAAATTGTGCAGGACAAAAGCAATCAACGTAAATGCAGAACTGGCCATTGCCGTATCAATTTCATAATCACCCACAGATAGCCCTTGCAGCCACAAGGCAACCATGAAAATGATTGCGATTTTTTATTTCCTCCACAGCCTTGAAAATGCAATATTTTTATGATTTTACGCCGCACAGCGTTGGTCATTGAGCGCGTGCGGCGCAGCTGAAAGAGCGGGGAGCCACTATCCATCACTCATGGTTGCTTTCCAATTTTCACTGGCACTCGAGTTTCTTTCGCCAAAAGATGATTTAATGGCAGGCAGACAGCTTTCGAAACGGTCACCTACATACAACAACACACACACATACACGCAAGTGGAGATGGCTGTATAAGTCAAAACAAAAAAAAACTGTGTGATTTCGCAAAATACTTTTTTTGGCAGAGGCGAAGTGGCGCGTGCGAAAAGTGCTCCCAAGGCAGACACAAAGCAGCCGAAATAGAAAACAGAAAGAAGAAAAATAAAAGAAAAAAGGAAAAAAAAAAATGAAATAAAAAACAAAAAAAAACAGCGAAAAAAAATATTTAAAAAAAAAATTAAAACCGCTGCACCAGCTGATGCGACCTATTAGTGCAGAAGCGGAAAATTTCATTCATGCATTCGAATTACAATCGCTTTCGCTCGCCTGTCGTTCAATCTCGAATGTGATTGTGGCAAAATAGCATGCCAACCGATGATGAGACACGCCTAGTCGCGTGTGGCAGACAAGGGTCTAATTAAAATTTATAGGCCAAGCGTGTTTTTCGGTGACAATTAGACAAATAACAACAACTAGGCGATGTGAATGAAGTGAACACAATTTTGCTTGTAGGAAAAATGTCGAGGACATTTGTCGTAGGCACAGCAGACAAGTGCGAATATAAATCAAAGCTTTATTGGCGAGTAAAGGTCAAATGTTTCGGCTTTGTTAATGATTGAACAATGTCTAGCCTCTGCTGAAATTCTGAAATTAAAATGTGTGTTAAGAAAGTGAATGACGCCATAACCACAAAACAAATACTGCTTCTTCATTCTCTTTTATGCAAAAGAAGCACTCACACGAAGTTTGTAGAAACTCATGATGTGCAAAAAACGTTTGATTTAAACAAAAGTTTTGGATTTCAGTAAAAGTGAAAAAGTTCTCTATTTTTTGAGTAAGATAATCTCTACAGATGCTTAAATCATAAGTGAACATCTTTGCAATAGATCTGGATCACGACTTTTAAAGAATTTGTTCGAAAATTGTCGCAGAGATACGTGTTCAACGATCTTAAGCTTGTCAGACTTAGAGGAAAGCCAATGGGTTATTTAATATCCATAAAAATATTATCTGTAGAAATTGATTTTACTAAAACGTAGGTACCAGCTAAGCCTAGAACATAGCAATCTAGGAAATTAAGCAGATCTCAAGGAAGTGTTTATCAAGAGCTACAACTGATTTAATTTTTTTTATTATTATTATTATTTTTTTTTTGGTTTGTTTTTTTAAGAATATTGATTTTATCACTTTTATCTATATTTCGATTAATTTTTTTCTCTCTCACTGTTATGTATGGCCATATCTCAAAAACTCCAATATAGATTCCAAATTTTCTTTTAATAACAAAATGTCAAATATTTATGTTAAACAATATTAACATTTGATGTAAATTAAGTATTAAGACATTTTTAATAACTTTAACGAAAGAAACAGTAACTAAGGGAAAAACAACTTACGATCTGAGGTCGATTTGTCACAAAAAAATGGCAATGTTATATAGAGATGTATAACTTTTGTGTTGACACATTTTTCACATAACCTCAAAATTTTGTAAAAAAATCAAAATTATCGAGTTTTTGATTTTTTAAAGGGTGATCCAAGTAAATTTACTTTTTTCAAAAGCCTTTTTTTGACAGATCTCGTATGAGTCGTGTTAAGCCGTCACGTTATTTTCATTCAGTATTGTATGGCATTTCATCAAGAAAAGACTTAGGCTCGAACAACATGTACAAATCGTTACGAAAAGTTCTGTAAAGAATGAAATTTGCGCGCTTCTCTTAACTTATACTCAGCATAATCGGCCTACTGAGCATACTATTCGCAACACCATCACCCATCTGGAGACCCAGCATTCATTATTGGATAATATTCGACCGAATAGACCACGTCCAGCACAGAAAGAAGAATATAATAGCAGCCATAGCTGAGAGTGCACAGGAAGACCGTGGAGACTCGATTCGGCGCCGTTCGCAGCAACTCGGACTGACGCATGGAACGGCTTGGTGCATTTTACGTCGAGATCCTAAAGTGAAAGGGTACAAAATACAGCTTGTGCAATAACTAAAGCCGCTCGAGCTTCTCAAGTGTTGAGAAGTCTCCATATGTCTATGAAAAAGCTCCAAGAAGATCTACCGTTTTCGAACCAAATTTTGTTCAGTGATGAGACCCATTTCTAACTCAATGATTATGTAAACAAACGAAATTGTTGCATTTGGGACGAAGAGCAACCTGAAGAAACTCAAGAGATGCCATTTCATCCAGAAGAAACAACGTTATTGCCAATGTCTTTATAACCGACTTTCAGGCTTTATGAAATTGAAGCTTGTGATCTCGGCGACATTCGGTTTCAACAAGACTGCGCCATTTCCCTCACAACGCATCAATCAATGGGTTTATTGAGAGAACGAACACTACGGTGAGCAGATAATTCACGTTTTAGGCCGGTCGATTGGCTACCAAGATCTTGTGAATAGTCACCGTTAGACTTTTTCCTGTGGGAATATGTAAAGTCTAAAGTCTATGCGGACAATCTCGCATCGATTCAGGTCTTGGAGCAAAACAGCACACGTGTCATTCGCCAGTTACCAGTCGAAATGCTCGAACTTCTTCTTCTTCTTTACTGACGTAGACACCGCTTATGCGATTATAGCCGAGTCAACAACAGCGCGCCAGTCGTTTCTTCTCTTCGCTACGTGGCGCCAATTGGATATTCCAAGCGAAGCCAGGTCCCTCTCCACTTGGTCCTTCCAACGGAGTGGAGGTCTTCCTCTTCCTCTGCTTCCCGCGGCGGGTACTGCGTCGAATACTTTCAGAGCTGGAGCGTTTTCATCCATCCGGACAACATGACCTAGCCAGCGTAGCCACTGTCTTTTAATTCGCTGAACTATGTCAATGTCGTCGTATATCTCGTACAGCTCATCGTTCCATCGAATGCGATATTCGCCGTGGCCAACGCGCAAAGGACCATAAATCTTTCGCAGAACTTTTCTCTCGAAAACTCGCAACGTCGACTCATCGGTTGTTGTCATCGTCCAAGCCTCTGCACCATATAGCAGGACGGGTATAATGAGCGACTTATAGAGTTTGGTTTTTGTTCGTCGAGAGAGGACTTTACTTTTCAATTGCCTACTCAGTCCGAAGTAGCACCTGCTGGCAAGAGTAATCCTGCGTTGGATTTCCAGGCTGACATTGTTGGTGGTGTTTACACTGGTTCCCAAATAGACGAAATTATCTACAACTTCAAAGTTATGACTGTCAACAGTGACGTGGGAGCCAAGTCGCGAGTGCGACGACTGTTTGTTTGATGGCAGGAGATATTTCGTCTTGCCCTCGTTCACTGCCAGACCCATTTGAGTTGCTTCCTTGTTCAGTCTGGAGAAAGCAGAACTAACGGCGCGGGTGTTGAGGCCGATGATATCAATATCATCGGTATACGCCAGCAGCTGTACAGTCTTGTAAAAGATTGTACCGGCTCGATTAAGTTCTGCAGCTCGAATAATTCTCTCCAGCAGCAGATTGAAAAAGTCACACGATAGGGAGTCGCCTTGTCTGAAACCTCGTTTGGTATCGAACGGCTCGGAGAGGTCCTTCCCGATCCTGACGGAGCTTTGAGTGTTGCTCAGCGTCAGTTTACGCAGCCGTATTAGTTTTGCGGGGATACCAAATTCAGACATCGCGGCATAAAGACAGCTCCTTTTCGTGCTGTCGAAAGCAGCTTTGAAATCGACGAATAGGTGGTGAGTGTCGATTCTCCTTTCACGGGTCTTTTCCAAGATTTGGCACATGGTGAATATCTGGTCGGTTGTTGATTTACCAGGTCTGAAGCCACACTGATAAGGTCCAATCAGTTTGTTGACGGTGGGCTTTAATCTTTCACACAATACGCTCGACAGAACCTTATATGCGATGTTGAGGAGGCTAATCCCACGGTAGTTGGCGCAGATTGTGGGGTGCTCGAACTAGTCATCGAAAATTGGACTCAACGGATAGACCATCTGAGGGATAGCCGCGACCAACAATCGAAAGAGATAATCTTCAAAAAATAAATGCTAAATAATGTTCTTTCAAATGATAATAAACATTTCTTTTAAATTTGAAGTTTCTGCTAAAAAAAAAATCGGTGGATTTTTTCCTCGTTGAAATCTCTAATTATTAATTGTGTACAAATAGACATTTCAATATTAAGTTTTACCAGAAAAATCCCCACTAAACGATTCAAAGCGGCTTACTCTGAGTTCTAGCTTCTGCTAGTCATGTTTCTAGGAGATTTTCATTGAAATTACAAATCTAATTTATATTTTCGAAATATTTTTGCAGTAAGCTTTGAGAAAAGCAAATATCTTTCATTTTGAAAAACAAGCTCCCACTCTTAAGAATCCATTTAAATGATTTTAATGTTTCACGATAAGCACACCTACTTAAAACAACACAGAATAAAAAGAATCGATAAAAATAATTGCCAAACATTTAAATCCGTCTAACGATCGGTGTAATTGACACATGAAACAAATTACAAAAAAAAAAATTAACATTTCAGCATAAGTTTTTGTCAATTATCAATTAACCGATAAGTGTCAAAACTAAGCGGTGCTGAGGGGTTATACGAGTATTTGCCGGGTTTTTGGTGGCAATTAAATTAATTTTCTTTTTGGTGGTTGACAAGAAAAGGCAATTAAATCATGCATATGCACTTAGACACACAAAAATTCATTTGTACATATGTATGTATGTAAATCGCATTACATACAGCCATACAAAACATTACATACACAGTTACTCGATACTTAAGTGGCTGCATTGCTGTGTTTTTGTTTGTGTATCGCTTATATGCCAGAATTTGAGCAACACACCGAGGGCAATTTGCCATAAAAGGGGTGAGGCCATGATACCGTTTTTTTTTATTTCTCTTAATGTACTGACTTTATAATCGCAGCAGTAATCAAATTGCGAGTACACAAATACACATAAATTACTTTTATATGCAAATCATGTCGCCGCTGTCAATGCCTTGACCATATCGATAAACTATATAACACATGTGTGTGTATGTGTGTTTTCGTTTGATTTGTTTTGTGATTTGTGTTTTCATTTTCTGTTTTCTATTTCTTCGGCTTAACTTTATTCAATATGCCTATGCAATACATGAAAATTGCAAATTAGTGAACAAAGCTCGAACTGAACAGTTTAATACTAGCATATACTCTATACATATATATGTATATATTTATCAATATGAAAGCACATATATGGTAGTTTTATATAGTATATGTATATATGTATGTCTGGCTGACTTAATGGTAGCCTACAGCTAATAAAAATAACAAATAGCGTGCGATGTATTTGCTCAGAAAATCACACGGTGCAATTTATATAAATATTATATGAGTATATATGTATATACTTAAATATATATGACTTTCAGTGACATCTGTGGGGAATACTTTGAGGGAGACGACAGAGATTTTGAAAAAAATTACGAATTTTAAAATTATGAACAAAGTCTTACTATTTCTTGCTCATACTGTATATTAGTAAGAACTTTTTTTTCTGTTATTCTTGCTCTGAATGTTTTGCTGCTTTGCTACTGAAGCGAAAGAAGCTCAAGGGCGCCATTATATGTACATATATGTACATATGTATGTATTGACAAAGTCTACGTATTGAGAAGTCTACATGCACATATGTACATATGTATATACATATATATATTTGTCCAGCGGCGTTATCACTTATTGTATGCTCTTTGTCACTTTGGCATTTTCATTATTTTGTTGTTGTTGTAATTTATATTAGTTTTAATTACTTTGCCTGTATTTTTCGTTGTTTTCGGTTGTCTTGTTTTTCTTCAGCAATTACAATGACTATAATAATGACATATTTACAAAGGCATGCATATAATCGTACTTGTAAATAATTAACAAAAACAAAAACAACATAAAGGCGATTTGTTTTAAATATTTTGTTGACGAGGAAAAATTAGTTACAGAGTCTAATACTAATTTATACATTAAAATTTTCTCACTTTTAATTTTTTAATGTAATAAAGTTATTGCGTACATTTTTATTATTATTTATTAAGTCAGTTATTTTTCAACCATTTTTCCCTAGAAATCATCGATTTTTTATAAGAAAATTTTTTTACCAGAAATTATAAATTTTTTTACTATAGAAAAATACCGATTCCTAACCATAAAATATCGACTATATATAAAAAAAAATTTTTATATGAGTGAGTACTTATCGATTTTTTATCGATGGGATCATGTGTAGAAGTTCACGTAAGTGAGGAAAGTTCTCTGATCGCCAATCGCTTGGGAGTGGCCAGAAACGATTCTTTTACATATGGCTCAAGCAGCTCACGACTTCCGGCCTTTGACCAAGTATCCTCTGGGTAGCCTAAGAACATCCGTTGGAAGGCGAGCTAAAGTGAGAAAGCGAAACATGCCCTACATAGGGTTGTGCGCTGGGTTTGAGACCCGGCACTAAAAAAAAACACCCCCAATGAAAAGAAACAACAAGCCTCGGATGAGTGATATTGGCAACATCGGCCTCAACACCCGCGCCGTTTGAACAAGGCAGCAAAGCAAATGGGTCTGGCAGTGAACGAGGGCAAGACGAAATATCTCCTGTCATCAAACAAACAGTCGTCGCACTCGCGACTTGGCACTCACGTCACTGTTGACAGTCATAACTTTGAAGTTGTAGATAATTTCGTCTATCTTGGAACCAGTATACACACCCCCAACAATGTAGGCAATTGAAAAGTAAAGTTCTCTCCCGACAAACAAAAGCCAAACTCTATAAGTCACTCATTATTCCCGTCCTGCTATATGGTGCAGAAGCTTGGACGATGACAACAACTGATGAGTTGGCGTTGCGAGTCTTCGAGAGAAAAGTTTTGTGAAAGATTTACGGTCCTTTGCGCGTTGGCCACGGCTAGGTCATGTTGCCCGGATGGACGAAAACACTCCAGCTCTGAAAGTATTCGACGCTGTGCTCGCCGGAGGAAGCAGAGGAACAGGAAGACCTCCACTCCGTTGGAAGAACCAGGTGGAGAAGGACCTAGCTACGCTTGAAATATCCAATTGGCGCCACGTAGCGAAAAGAAGAAACGACTGGTGCGCTGTTGTTCACTCGGCTGCAACCGCGTAAGCGGTGTCTACGCCAATTAAGAAGAAGAAGCAGAATTTACCAAAAACTTTTAACTTCGTTGGAGAAGTTATAATTTTTGTAAAGGAAATTATCGATTTTGTACAAGAAATTATAAATTAGATTGTATTAATTTGGTACAAGAAATTATCGATTTTACACAAAAAATTATCGTGTTTATACAAGAAATTATCAAAAATCATCGATTTTTTACGAGAACTTATCGATTTTTACAAGAAATTATTGGTCTTTTACAAGAAATTATCGATTTTGTAAAATTAGTAATAGATTTTCTTTAAAAATATTGTACGAGAAATTATTGAATTTGTAAAAACTTATAAATTATCGATTTTGCACAAGAAATTATCGATTTTATATAAAAAATTATTTATTCTGTATTCAATGAATTTTGGAAAGTAATTATTGATTTTTTTAATAAATTATCATTATTTACAAAACAGTTCAATTTATTCACGCAGTTATGGGTTCATGAACAAAAATTAACGAACTTTTAGAAAGAATTACCGATTTTAACAGGATATTATTTGAACAATAATAAATTTTGTTCATTAAAATTAGTTACTTTTTATGAGAAATTATCGATTTTATTCCTCAAATTATTGAATTTGTACCAAAACTGTCAACTTTACTCAAGAATTTGGGGATTTTTTATAAGAACTCAACGATACACAATTATCGATTTTTGTAATAAACTACCGATTTTCATATAAAATGATCGATTTTCATAAAAAATTATCGATTTTCATAAAAAATTATCTATTTTTACTATATACATATAAGAAAATTTTGCACAAGAAATCAACTATTTTGTAGAAATCAACAGTTTTATGCAATAATTTATTTTGATCAAAAAATTATCGACTTTGAACAAGAATTCGTCAATTTTGTTCAGCAAATTGTTGGTTTTGTCCAAAATATTTTAAATGATGAGTTTTGATTAATAGAATTGTCGTCTTTTGACAAGAAATTATCAATTTTGAACAATCGGTTCACAGCAATAATAATTTTGTTGAAAATTACGTATTTTTATAATGTTGTCGTTCTAGTTTTTATAAGTTTATTTTGATTCACTTCTCTTATCTGGTCAAATTTAAGCGCTGTAATATATGCTTATACTAATTTTCTATTTTTCACACATTTTCAAGTTTGTTTTATTGTATTTCTACTATTGTAGCTAACAAATTCCAAACAAATTTTCCATGGCTTTTTCGTTTGCGCTTTCTATATTTCATTATATTCTAAACTTAGTTTGCTTCAGCCAAGCAAACACAATGCCCGTGTGTATTCAATTTGAAAAAAGCTAAAGCAAACAAATGAAATATTTCAAGCTACTGCTACACAACACAGCAACAAAGTCACGTGGAGCATCCACCCAACTACAGATGATTTGAAAAATTACTTTGCAAAGTCAGCTGTTTTAGCTGGACCGTCACGTGGCGTTAGGGTGTGGAAAAAAAGGGGAAAAGTTTGATGAAGCTTGAAGCCATACAAGCATACAAAATAGAATGAGCAGGTCTTCCACATAATTTGCAGAATAATTGTGATAAAAAAGCAAAAGAAATAACAGAAAAGTTAATAGAAATTTTTTGTATTGAGCTGGTGTTGACTTGTAGTTGGTGTTGACTTGTCTAAATTATAAAGCAAGCATTTCGTAGTAGTTTAGTAGCCTAATTAATTTAGCAATGGTACTAAAGCAAAAACAAACACAAAATAATGAAAGTGTGTTGAGTAGAAAAATGTGTTTACAATTATAATTACAAATATTGATTGTACTAAATACTAGTAGATTCACATATTGGTTTAACCAGTAAATCATATGTAGTGCAACAGTGCGTATGAGCATTGTTCCTTAATTGAATTCGAATAGTTGATTGAATAAAATACACTAAATGTCTATTCCGAGAAGCGCTGTTGCCTGTAAGTCCTACCACATGACAGAAAGGTCAATTTGCACATACATATGTACATACATAAGTAAGTATAAATATACAGACAGGACAGCGATGAAATTTAACCCCCGAAAGCAATTTCGGAGAACCAACAAATGAAGCTAATGTGCCACAAGCTGTGATAGCAACAAGGATAATGTTTATATGTATATATATACACTTTACACATCTATTCTCACATACACTACTTAGTAGTGACGTCACTGGGTTCAAATATTTTTTTTTTTAGCTACAGGTGGGCAATATTTTTCACATGAATGCACAGGCACGAGGGACATTAATAAACACCCAATGACGTCACAAATAGATGACGGTGAAGACTATAACAATGCTAAAGCCAAAAAAACCAAGGGAAAGTATGCCACAAGTGAGCGCCTGAAAGCACGTTCAAAAAGGTGTTCGGCTAATAATTATTATAATTATTATAATCAATAAACAGATAAAGCTGTGTTCTGTTATGTTAGATCAAGTAATAAGCAACATTTTAATAACCTTTCGAACATTTTTAACCGTTTAAATAATAACAAAAATATTCTAAAATATTTAATGATGTTCAAAATTTAACTAGTAGCCCCTTAATTTGATATTTAATTATACAAAAATATTACTTTGTACTCATCATTTACACAGCTTGAGCTAAAAATAGCAACTTTAACTGGTACGCACTGTAATTTAATAGCTAGCGATGCCGTGGATTGCTATTAAAAGCAAATTTAATTGATGCCAATTCAATAATGAGCAGAATCGCCATGATAAGATGCGTACAGCCTTCAAGTGGGGAGCAAGACAGTTGCACAAAGTATCAAATGTGGTAATACATTGTATACAATGAAGAGAACACAGTGCTTTAAAGTTATTAACCTAATTTTGAAGAGCTCATAAAATGCTGTACTTTTCCAATACTTCCAATGAGATAAGGCGGAAGAGGGCCACATGCATGCAATACCTCAACGGAATTGATATTGGGGATTTCGCTGCATATTGTGCATTAAAGTAATTTTTATGGATTGGAAATATTAATATTCTTAATTAAAGTAATTTTTGTTTAACGGAAATTTCAATATTCTTGAATTAAAATAATTTTTATGAAATGGAAGTATCAATGTTCTTGAATTAAAATAATTTTTATGAAATGAAAATATTAATATTCTTGAATAAAAATAATTTTTGTTGAACGGAAATTTCAATATTCTTGAATTAAAATATCGATATTAAACGGTTGCGATGGAGCAGCTTCCTAAAATATATCGTTTATAATCCAATTTTAATAGTTTTTTTCTTTAAAGCCTTGCAGTCATCAATAAAGTGGTCGAATTCATACAATAAAGTTGGCAGTTTCGTACTAAGGAATAATTTTTATTGAAATATCAATTTTTAAAATATTAAATAAAATATTTTTTATAGTTAAATAATCGAACTCTGCAATTGAATGTACAATTTTGCAGCTTACTTATAATAATTTTTACAACATAATTATTGATTGATGATCTCGTTGTATATTATATAATCGATACTTTAATATCGCTAAGTAAGCTGTCGATTAGTAATAAGAAAATGATCATATTTTAAATAATCGATTCATACTCACTCCCTTATCGATTACTAATAAATTAATTATCGATTATTAATAATTATAACTATTACAAATTATTACATTACCGATAATCAATCGTTATGTAATCGATTAGTAATAATTAAGTCACCGATTACATAACAACGTTAAATTGCCGATTATTAAATACCAAATTATCTATTATAATTGAATTATTGATTACTTATCATTATCTTACTGATCTCTGGTCTTACAATTTTCGATAACAAAACATTAAAATACCAACAACGGAATATTGAATAATAGATAACAAAACATTGAATGTTCGATAACAAAAATTTAAATTTTCGATAACAAAACATAATATTATCGGCAAACCGAACATTAAACTATCAAAAACCAAATATTGAAAAATCGATAACCAAACACTGATAATCGAAAAAAAACACATATTGTTGTCTAGAAAACATTATATTATTGATAACAAAACATTCAGTCATTGATAAGAGAACATTAAATATTAAATAACTAAACATTAAATTATTGATAATAAAACACACAATGTTCGATAGCAAAACATTAAATTTTGGATAACGAAAAATTAAATTATGGATAACAAAAAACTAAAAACTATCGATAAAAAGACATTATATTATCGTCAATCAAACATTGAACTATCGACGACCAAATGTTAAATTATCGATAACCAAACATTCATTATCGACAAACTGCATTTTCGATAAAAAAAAACATTAAATTATTGTTAACAAAAAATTAAATTATTGATGAAAAAACGTTGCGGCAACCAAATATTAAACTATCGACAATCAAATATTAAATTTTCGATAACCAAAAATTTATTATGGACAAAAAACATTAATTTATCGATAACAAACCATTAAATTTTCGATAATGTAACATCAAATTTTCGATAACAAAAATTTAAATTACTGTTAACAAAACAGCAGATTATCCACTAGAAAACATTAATTTTTCGATAACAATGCAATAAAATATCGATAATATTATTACATTAAACTAACGATAACAATGCATTAAATTATCGGTGGCAATACATTAATTTACCGATAACAATGCATTAAATTACCGATAACAATATATTAATTTATCGATAAAAATAAATAAATTTTCTATTAATAAACTTGAATTGCTAATCTCAGGAAAGTTTTAATTATAAGAAGCATCCACTTATCGTATAGCATTCTACATATGTACACACATACACATAAGTATGTATGTAAATGGTTGTTGATATTAGCATGTAGTATACAATCGTAATTTCCCGACCACTAACACCACGCCAAACGAAGGTCAACAAGTGCGTCGACATTTGCGCATAAATATTAATAAAATAAGCTTGGCTGGTTTGCAAATGTTTGCTACAAGTGTACCGTTAGATTTAATGATGTGTGCAAAAAATAACTAGATACATTTGTATGTATGTAAGTGCTACATATGTATAATTCTATTTACAATGTTGTGTTGGTGCCAACATATGTTGAGCAATTGATTTTAATAGCGAATTTGCACAATTCATTTGATTTGCGCTTGTTTGAATGGCAGCGTTGCCAGCTGAAATTGGCGATATGCTTCCTATGCTCTTTGTAATTTAATGTGTAAATTAAAGCGAGCGCCTGGCAAACACAATCAAATGCTGGCAAAAAATATATATTTTTATTAAAATATATATTTTTTACACACACCTGTAGGTACTCAGGATGTGTGCTGCAATTTAAATTGGTGGCAATAATTTAATATTGAAAATCAATTGCGAGAGCATTGCATACATACACACACACACACAAATATGCATCTGCAACGTTCGGCGAAATCAAATAGGCAAATGCCTGATATGCAACAACAACAACAAAGCGCGCAACAACACGTGCGATTGATTTAATTATCTGCTAGAAATTTATTTAAATATGTATGTAAATCACTTTAAATTCACTTGATGGCATCAATGAAGCCCACTGTATGTGTGTATGTATGTACCAAATTGCATAGGAAAAATTCTAAATTAAATTCATAGAATTCGTCTAGAAATTCAAGTTGTGCGCGCCGTAGCAACAATTGCTGGCGCTGATTGGCGTTTTACGCTCGACTAATTGCAGGGTCAGCAGAGTGAATAACTGTTTATTTGTAGCGTGGCTTGTTAAATAAAATAAATAAATAGACAACATGAACAAAAAACAACTTTCCCTAACGGGGCAATTGACAGCTGTTTGGCCGCCTTTGCCTGTTTGCTGGCCATTAGCGCACAGCTGTAGCGGTGGCAGTGGCAGAATCGGGTAGGTCAAAACGCATATTAACTGGGCTTTGGCCTTCACCGGCCGCGGCTAACAAGTCAAGCATTCGCTTGGCGCATAAATATTTGAATAGGACGTTTTTCATAGTGAATTTTTGGGCTTTTAGTTTTGTTAATTCGTCGGTTTAGTGCGAGTGCGACAAAGTGGCCTTTGAGGTTACAAGCGCAGCTCCGAAAGCAGATTTGAGCAGTTTCAAGTCGGCTGCGCTGAATACTTGAATATATTCATATGTAATTTTAAAGTTGTAATTGGCGATTTCACAGTACCTGAGCTTGAATGCTTTGACTGGAGCTTAGTTTATAATGAACTTGGGCATTAAAAAAATTGGATGTTTAGTTTGTAGGCAAACTCAGTAGCCCTCAAGCTGCGCAGATTTTTGTGTAATTTATACCGAAGAGCGAGAGTTCGTATATATTTTATAAAACCTTGCTATCTGTCAGTTAAGTTCTGGTTAACTTAACCAAGACACTTTTTTTTCTATATTTACCTTTAAAGGCGGCGTCAGAAAAGATACTTGTATGCGAATGAAGTGGTGTACGTAACGAAGAGCTATGAATGCTTTGCGCAAGTACGCATAAATCAGCTGCTCAGCTCAACTGGGAAGGAAAGTTAAAATTAAAACATAGAAAAAGCCGCGGAACTGGCTTCTAATGCACCTGCAGGCAATTCCAGAGTCAGCATCTACGTAGACTCCCAAGCAGCTATGAAGGCAGTAACCTCGTATCGCATATCGGCCAGAAGTGTCTTAGGAAGCAGGGCAGCAGTGAAAAGTGACACCAGAAGCAGGCAACTTTACTTCTACTGGGTGCCAAGCCTTAAAAGCATCGAGGGCAATGGAGTAGTGGACAAGATTGCCAAGAATTCTGTACGACTAGCACCCGAAAACGTGATCAGCATTGAGAAACCCATACATTGCCTATACCCCGATGGAACGAGCTACCTGGGTGCAAAAGTCATGTGCAAAACAGTAGATCGGAAGTACTTGAAATTCCAATTGGCACTCAATAAAAAAGACTGTAAGAACATGATGGGAATACTAACTGACACTGTCTGGTGGCGACACACGCCCGTAGAATGGGGCTGCCAGATCGGGAAAACTGCCGGAAATGTCTAGAGCAAGGCAGCGGGGAAACAATGGAAGCATCTCTTGTGCACTTGTCCCGCATTGGCAAAACTACGCTGTAAGCATCTGGGGTCCCCACAGTAGGATACATTGGAGGAGGTCTGTTAAAAATCGCGTCAATCGCAGGCGTCGATTCGTAATTTAAGTCTATAAATGAGAATATTATATCATAAAATCGTTAAATTATATTTTTTATATGATAGAAATAAAGTTTACGGAAATTTTTTTTTTTCATTTTTGAAAATTTGACAATTTTTTTTTTTCATTTTTGAAAATTTGACAATTTTTTTTTAAATAAATAAAAAAAAAGTATAAAAAAAAATCGGCCCACTCCGGTATTAGCAGGGATAGTTGTCAAATTAATTGAAGTTTTTTTTGAGGAAAAAAATGGCGAACTTCCAAAAAATTACGATTTTACTTAAAAAAACCGATTATTTTATATAATTGATCGTGTTAAATTTTTTTCGTGTATTTTTTCAAAAAGTTCATTCAAAAACAACATTTTTTTTTTAAAAAAAAGGTCCCCAAAAGTCAATTTCTACAAAAGTTATGGCTATTTGAAAATAAAAAAGCCGTTTTTTTTTTTGAAAAATTCATAACTTTTTCAAGTTGGACAAAAAATTTTGAAAAAATTCTCAAAAATGTTTTTCAAAGGGTAGAAAAGGATGGATAAGTTTCAGCAAAATCTAAAGGGGTCGGGTTCAAAAGTGGTCGATTTGGTATGGAATATCTTATATATAAATGACGATGTCAACAGACCGTAACGAATTTGTGTAATTTTACTTATCCTGTTATATATTCACGAAATATTTTGTTTCTTTCCGAAAGCTTACCTGCAAAGATAAAGAAAAAATGTTGATTAATTTATCAGATATTTGTATAGGTTAGCTATTATGATTATATACATATTTATTTATAGGTACATAATAGAAGAAATTAAATAAAAACAGTAAACAACAACATTTTCAATCTTCTCAACGGCTGTAAACCCATTATGAGTGTAAATGCGCATGTAAATATTATATTATACTTCATATATTGCTTAATTAAGGGGTTATTTTAACTAGTCTAGAAATTTGACGGAATCGAATTTATGATAGTTCGATAGCTTAGATTTTCAAAAATATCGCTCTAAAATGATTTTTCAAAATTCAAATTATAGTTAAAGTCGTTTCAGTATCGTGGCAATTGGTCCACAGATCAAGGACGAAATATGTATACAAGTATGTATGTATGTATACGGATAGCTCATTAAAGCAGCATAACCGCTTGAAATACAAACACTGTGTAATTATTGCTTGTTCGATTCGCCTTTCTTCACTCAAAGCAAAATTATCCGATAGACCGCAATATCACAGGCAGTATACTCGTATCAGTAGTCACTAAGACTTTTGATTGCAAAAACCTTGCAAATTTCAGCCAGCCAAGTTCAACCCGCCAACACGACATACATACATACGTAGTCCGCTGTGAAGCTCTGCGTCAATAAATTGTTTACACGTAAAATGAAAATTAAGCTGAATTATATGTATTTTTAAACTTATATCGTAATTAGAAATCATGAAGTGCTAAGTACGTACACGTTGAATACACGGAAACTGCTGGAACGCGAACATTAAACGAACATAAAAGCACATATTGACAACATAAACACAGATACAAGTATATAAGTAATTATGTACTATGTATACATATGTATGTATGCATGATATGAGTGCGAGATAAACGTGTAGAAATTACGACTTAATCGCAGTACAAACACACGCACACATATGAAGGTGTATGGGCATACGTGTTGCCGAAACTGTTTATTAGCGCAGCAGATAAGATTTCGGAATCACGGGCAAATAAAACTCTAGAAAAAATTAGCAAAAGCGCAAATAATTTCGTCGACACTGCGAAATATGTGTAATTTGTTTGTTTGTACGATTCTGATAAGTTGAGTTGAGCTACCGCTAGATAGCGTACGCGGACCGTCCTTCAAACAGAGTTCCGATTTGGCAGCTGAACTTGAGGAGATATCTTGTTTTAAGATCTTTATAATCTGAACGAAATATATCAGGTTTTCCACCAAGTTCCTAACGCCACTACTAGCTACTTATTTGTCGGAACCACCGATATCGGACCACTAAACCATTGGCTGTCATATAAACTGAACGATCTATTTCATGCCATTGTGTAGAAAACTTTTCTATTTGTCGAGATATCAAACTGAGCTAACAAAGGATAGTCCTTGTATGGAAAACTTTTTTATTAAGCGAGATATCGTCCCAAAATTTTGCATGGATTTTTCTTCAAGGCAATGCTGAAATCTCCTAGAAATTATTCTGATCGGAGCACTATAGCATATAGCATACAAACTGCTATATCAACGACTAGTCCTTATATGGAAAACTTTTTAACTTGTTGAGATATCTTTGCGAAATTTAGCACTGATTTTTATTAAACACAACGATACAAACTCCGAAGAAATAATTCAGATCGGACAACTATAACATATATGTAGCTATTTTACAAACTGAGCAATTCAAATCAATATAGATATTTTTGTATACCCTTTTATGCTATAAGGGTATAAGGTGTGAAGGGTATTATAGCTGCGGTGCAGTCGAAGTTAAAGTTTTTTTCTTATTTACATACTTTTTACTTTAATTGAGCATTTATCTGAGCACATACAAAAACAAAATCGCAAATACGTATTACCAAATGGCGTGTGGAACGCTAACATATAATGCCCCTGTTGTTGTTGGAAATTGAGATTAGTGAGCTGTAGGGAGTAGCGTAGATATTTTTGCATATTCTCCCACTGGCGCGCGCTAAATGACTTACTCTTCCATGATATTAAATGCAATAATGAGTCGAACACCCACGCTCAGTGGTGGGGGGGTCACCGCCTGCAAATTACGCTGTAGTTGTTTAAATGGAATCATAAGTATTAAATAATTGTGGTGGGAGCAGCAATTTTCTCAGCAATGCAACAACAAAAATTATAATAATAATAAACAACAACAACACTGCCATGCAATTCATATGCGGTTTTCGCATGAAATTCCTGTAAACTGCAGCGGTTTCGTTTGAAAATTTATTGTTTGGTTGCAAATAAATTTTACTTTTTAGTTGATGAAATGAGCAAATACATTCATCAGCATAACTGGATCAGCAACAATTGCGGGCGATGAGTAATGCGTCCGTTCAGCGCACAAACACGTACGGTTCGCTTATCAAATGACGAAAATATTGAAGCTATACATGTGCAGACATATGTAATATATGGTATGAAACCATATTTTTATAACGAAATGTTAAGCATGTGTGACTCAGAATCGGTACGCAGCCGCTACTGCAATTGCATCGTAGTTAATGAAAAATTATTATTATTGCCTTATCGTAATCCCCACTTATGGACTGATTATATTATCAACTATTGCACCCAAGGGGACAGTAAAATTAGATTTATTAAGAACTTGGTACTACAGCGCCATCTACTAACTATTATAATTTTTTGCTTAAGAGGTAAGGCTTAGTGTAGGATTTTCAAAAAATCGCCATAAAAGTAAAAAAAATAGATTTTTTTGTCTAAACCGCTTTGATGTAGAATTTAGGGCTTTAGCTTGAGAAAATTTTAAATATTTTTGTCGAAAATAATTTTTTTAGATACCAAAATTCATGCGTACAGTGAAAAATTATATACCTCTCTCAGAATATATTCTCAAATTCAGGGCTTTTCTTGGTTTCTAGACCAGTAATTCTTTAAAAAATGATTTACTTCAAGAATAACTTCATCAATTTGAAAAGCAAAGTCCAAGCCAAGCAAGAGGTCAAAGTAAAATACATAAGGGACATTAGAATTAATTTTTAACGACATATTGATTACAGCGCCATCTATTGGGAAAAATATACAGCTTCAATTCTGGCTTTTGATACCCGAAATATAACCAATGTATACCTTAATAACATACATAGTGGTGATTTTTTGTACTATGCGCATAGCTTAAGCCATTCGTCAGTTATGGGGTTATTGAAAGTTATTTTATTAATCTAGTACGTATACAATTTATTGAACTTACTATCGTTCTATTCCGAGAAACGTACTGCGCATTAGTAATGCAATTTTACTTATAACTGACAAGCAAAAATGTGCGCTTTGCGCATTCTGGTTTGTTTAGTAAACAGTCATAAGCAAATATTTACGCTTCGTTGGTAATACGTTGCATTATAATTAAATCATACACTTACATATTATATTTATTATTAATTTTGCTATTCAAGGTATACTCAAGCAATTAATAACGGCACAGCTGTATTCGCTTTTGAACTGTCACGCATTTCACTTAGCGTACATATGTTAATGCCCGAGGCTGTTGTGATGAAAAATTGTTATTAGCATGCTTTCAAAGTGGGTGTTTGAAAACAAATAATTGATAAGCTAAGTGTGTGTTTCTGGTTGACTGTTTGTTTATTTTTACATTTGAAATTATTATTTATTCTCATTTTTGTTTTTTTTTTTTTTGTTTCTTCACAAAAATTTCAAAAAAAAAAATTTGGTTTTTTATTTTTATATTTTCATCTTGTACACGTCGTTATTTTTTTGCATTGCATCATACTTTTTTATTTTTTAATTTCTTTGGTAATTTTTTTTATCTTTTATTTTTAAATTTTTATTTTGTATACGTTTTTTGTTTCCGCATTGTATTTTTTGATAATTTTTTTTTTATTTATGGTGTCATTCTTTTATTTTTAGTTTTTGATACACTTCTACATATTTTTAAACTTCTTATTTATTTCTATTAACATTTTAAGTTTATTACTTTTGATCTATAAAATAATGTCTCATATTATTTTTTGGTTTGAAATGTCTCCTCAAATTTTATTTTGAATTTTTTAAAAAATATATAAGAAATATGAAAAAATAAATTATATTAAAAAAAAATAAATTTAATTAAAAAAATTTAAAAAACTATATATAAAAATTAAACAAAATAAAAATATTAATAATATGAAAATTTTATAATTATTCGTTATTTTTTTAGATTTTACATATGTATTCACACGTCTATACACATACATACATATGTATGTATGAATGTACATTATTTAATTTTTAGATTTTTCTTTAAATTAATAATAATTTGATAATCAATTTTACATATTTTTAATTTATAGATAAATTGATCTTTTATTTTTTATTTTTTTGACTCTTTTTAAATTTTATAGTTTTTTTATTTTATTCTTTAATATTAAATTTTTATTTTTTTTTGTTTTTGTTTTTGGTGTGTATATATAATTTCGTTTAAGTTCGTTTAAAGTTATAATGAAAATTTTAATTTAATAATATAAATTTATTTGGTTTGTTTCTTCAGGATATTTTAATTAATTTTTGTTTTTTCTGAAAAAGTGTTTTATGTATTTGTTTATTGTTATTTATATTATTTTGTTTAAAAAATTATTTTAAATTTCTATTTACAAATTTATTTTATATTTTTTTTTACATATTATTTTTTGTGTTTTTTTTTTTATATTTTCGCTCAGATGTGTGAATTGCATTCACGAAATAAATTGCTAACTTCCTGGCGAACCTTGACGCACGTGCACAGTCATGCTAATTTCTGCGCTGTAAGTGTGAGATCAGGAAGCAATTGTGGCTGTCATTAGCACCAGCTAAAAATAAGCGCATCATTAACGAATGCAAATGATGTAAAGCCGCCAGACAAAAGGCGCAGCAAAAAGTTCAAAATCTCAAATATACAAAGTACATCCGAATGAATTACACGTTTGCATATGAAAATAAAGAAAAACTGCAGACAATCGGGCGTTTTGAAATATCCACAAGTGTCCACTGTGAGTTGAACAACCTTTGCTGAATTTTAGCAATGAAAATTAAATACAAAATTTGCACTGAAAAAAATATAAAAACAAAACAAATACTTAAAGTTGTAAAAATGCGAGATACAGAAAATAAGCATGTAAATAAGAACAGGCGCCGATGATGAGCAGCAGCGAGCAATAAAAATAATATATATAGCAATTTAAATAAATATATCGTGCTGCGTTTTGCAAGCAGAAATTTCTATAAGCGAAAGCAAAGGCAAAAAAAGTCAAAACCCAAAACAAAATATATATAAAAAATGCAAAAAAAAAAATTAAACAGCAAAACATTACAAAAAAAGATTAAAAAGCAAAATTAAAAAGAAAAAAAAATAAACAGCAAATAATTAAAAACAAAAAAAAAAAAAAAATTAAAACAAAAAATTAAAACAACAATGCGAAAATATTGCTTGCACAAATTGTCGTCTTCCCAAAAATATTCCACACAAAATATGTACATATTTGCGCGCATCACAGCAGCTCATCGCTGACTGCTTTTCAAATGTACGATAATTAATTAACATTTTATTGTGGGATTATCTGGCGATAGTGTTATAAATAAGCGCTGCTTGTGCGAAAATGAACTTAAATAAAATATGCCCATTTGAATATACATATAGGAATATGTGTGTGTGTGTTTGCGGACAGGTAAGACGCATTAACAATATTACATATCGCCTTAGATAGCGAGCAATGTCATGTAGCTCATGTAAAGACTAAAATGTTATATTTTAATATTGCGTATACGCCATGTCACGCCGCGCCAACGTTTGACGTCATAAAAACCAACAACGGATAAAAAGAACAAAGAATAACAATCAAACGCCAACAACCGGCAATAAAATACAAAACAATTTCCTCTCTCATACACACATACACATAATTGTGGGAACAGAATGAAGTGAAATATGTTAAAATCAAACATTAATGTTCTGAGGCAAGCTACTTAGTTGAGCGACTAACGAACTTGAGCGACTGGAGCGTGTTGTACAAATTAGTAATAGCATGTTGAAATTTCGCATCAAGCCGAAAGAAGCGCGAAGTGTCGATGTGTTCGACACGTGTCGGTAAATAAACGCAAAAGCAAATATGATGAAGAAGAAGCAATAACAAAAAACCGCATAGCTACAACAACCAAGTACGAGTATGCTTTAATTTTAATTATCATAAATATTTCGTGAGAAAACATACATATGTACTATTTATCTGTACGTACATAAGTTTATATATGTATGTATATGCATATATATAGATATGGTATCAATATCGCTGCTTTTGGCAAAAGTAAGTTCTTGTTTTGCAGTAGTAAAAATGAGAATAAACTTTGTGAAATGAAAAAAAGTGAAAGAAATAAAAAAATTATATAAAACATATAAAAAATTATCAAAAAAAAAATTAAAGTATTAATAAAATTAAGAATTTTAAAAATACTAATAAAAAATAAAAGCTATGTATAACAAAATTATAAAAAAATAAAATAAAAATTATGCAAATATGTAAATATGAAAACATATTACAGCAAAATAAAAATATAATAAAATAAAATATATAATAAAAATAAAAAAAAAATTAAAAATTAAATTATTAATGAAATTAAAAAAAAAATTAAAAAAAAATTAAGTAAAAAATAATAATAAAAATATTAATACCATTGAAACTAAAATTAAAATAATAAAAAAATTACAAACAAATACAAAATAAGAAATTAAAGTATTAAAAATTATAAAAATACTAATAAAAAATAAAAAATATGTATAATAAAATTATAAAAAAAATTATGAAAATACAAAATAAAAATATCAATACCATTAAAACTAAAATTAAAATAAAAAAAAAATTATAAACAAATATAAAAATAAAAAAAAAATTAAAGTATTAAAAATTATAAAAATACTAATAAAAAATAAAAAATATGTACAATAAAATTATAAAAAAAATTATGAAAATACAAAAAAACATATTACAACAAAATAAAAATATAAAAAAAAATAAAAATTTTAAAAAAATAATAGCAAAATAAAAAATATTAATACCATCAAAACTAAAATTAAAATAATAAAAAAACTATTTTATAGTAAAAAAAAATTATAAAAAAATTTAAATTTATAAGAACTATAAAAAAAAATCATAAACCAATATAAAAATGAGAAAAGAAAAATTAAAACAATAAAAAAATATTACATATATAGTAAAAATATAAAATATATATGTAATAAATACATATGTATATTAAAAAAAAAAATAATCTTTATAAATTTAATTATTAATGAAAAATTATCAATTATGTCTTTATTTTTTAATCTTTTAATTAATAAATTTTATTAAGTATTTTATTTATTCTATTTGTTTTTTAATGTTAGTTTCAAATGCTTAATGACATTTAATTAAAAATCACTAAACAAACTGACTGCTCTTCTCCGATAAATCTTTACATAACATATTATACATATTTGTACATATAACATATTTATTATTTGATTATTTTTATTAGTATTACGATATGAATTTATATGATAAAGAATAAGTCGAAACTGAATATATGTCTTATATGTACTTTAAAGCAAGTAACAAAGATCAAGAAGAATTTCATAGAATTAAATTTCTTTATTTTATGTGTTTTAAATCAGTTGAACATCGACCAGATGTTTTATCAGCTCGTTTGATGAATATGTATTCCTAAACATTAAAATACGTATGCAAATAAATATATTTATTATTGGCAAAAGAGGAGAAGAAATGATTCAAAACAAAAATTTCAATAAAATACAATGTATGTATATGTGTGTATGTACATATGTATACACAAATATAATCATAAAATATCATAACACAAAGATAAAGAAAGCAGCAGCGAGCATCTAGAACGATTCTTCGTGCGAAAATTTCATATACACTAGCGGGCAATAAGAAAGTATTAAAGCTACAAAAAATTTAAGGATAGGAAATTGTTGTTTATGGAACAAGTTATTTTTTATTTATTGCATGACCTCCAAGAAGTTGTTATTCAATATCATTAGACTATTTCTTGTGCCGTTATTTGAAGTCATTTGTCTTTAGCAATAAACCAGACTCTCTTCAAGCTTTAGTAGTCGATATTGCAACGTGCAACCCTAACTTGTCACATTTTTATTTCTGAATTATGTGAGATATTGGTTCCAAAAGTTTTAATTAAAAACTCTTAAAATAATTTTGGTTTATAGAAATACTTTCTTAACATTACAAATGCAAAATTTTCATGCCAGAATACATTGTTTTTGACTAGTCAGTTTGTATGGCAGATTTACGCCATAGTGATCCAATCTGAGCAATTTCTTCAAAGACCATACCGCTTACTTGGAAAACAATCCATGCCAAATTTGGTGAAGATATATAAGTATTAGGGTGATTCAAAAAAAAAAAATGCTTTTTTCCGATTGGTACTCAAAAAATGAGTTCCTAAACACCTCTAAGAAAGCCTCTCCAAATATGAGTTTTTAATTGTGACGGGAAGGTCCTCCTACATACAGTTTTCTATTTTTTCATATTATCAGATAGAAAAATTTATATCTCGCTTCCAACTACTTGAAAAAATATCTTGTTCCTTAGACTTTGTAGGAAATTGAATGCCCTAAAAAAAGGTCTCCTATGATTTTTTCCTAAACCCAACCGATTAAAAGATATTAATAGTTAAAGTTTGATTATTTTTGGGAAAATTTTTTATTTCTTGTGGATTTTATAACTCAATGAAAAAAATTATTATGAATGATGAAACTCATAAGTTTTTGGAGAGGCTTTCTTAGAGGTGTCTAGGGACCTATTTTTCCGAGTACCAATCGAAAAAAAAAAATTTTTTTAATCACCCTAATAAGTATATCAAATAAAAAAGTTTTCGATAGAACTTCATTTTGAACGTTCAGTTTGTATGACAGCTATGTGCTAAAGTGGTCCGATCTGAACAATTTGTTCTGAGATTATGCCATTTCCGTGTATAATAATACATAACAAATTCCTTGAAGACATCTTGTCAAATAAAAAAGTTTTCCTAACATTTCCATAAGGCGAAAGCTAGACGAAGATGGCTAAATCAACTGACGTTCATTTGAGCTGCGCTAATTTTTCGTCAGTACGGTGTTTATTTTTACCAGTTTTAGGCCCCTTTGTAGCTAAACACATAAATCGCTGACCCAATTATGATAAAAAAAATATATACCTAAATACATACATACGTATATAAGTACGCTGATTACTACAGAATACCTGAAGGGACGAATTGCTTTCAAAATATAAGATAAGGCAACAATTAAAACTGATTAGAAAAAGTGCATTATGTATGAAAACAAATAAAATGTTCAATCTTTTAGGTACATGTACATACGTATGTAGATATATACTCACTAAATTAGTACAACTAACCAAAAATAAGTGGTGCTAGACAAAATTTGTTGTATTTAGAAGGTAGCTGCCAAAATAAACGTGGAAGAAGAAAAAATGGATTTGACTGAACTAACCTAGTCTTGTACACACTTATGTATTTAGAAAATATATACGAACATATGTTCAAATATATTAAAAAGAAAACAGTTTACTTATTTTTATGAGCATTTTGGTTTTATTTTTTTATTATCAGCAAGCGATAAACTTATTTTTAACATCTAATCAGCGCTGTCACTTCATAAGCGACTAACCACAATATTTATGGTTCGAATATTTTCGTGCATAAGCACTAACCCAGTCCTACAAGGAACTAGAACTGAAATCAAGAGATAACAATGCTTCAAGAAACATAAATAAACGGAGGCAAATTAAGCCATTTTATTTAAATAAGTGAAATGAAAATTTCGATTAATAATGATAAGTATGAAAACAAAGCCAAATTTGCGTTCTAAACATTATAATAATATAATAAAAATGTATAATATATAATAATATTATATTAATATTAAAAATAAAAAGAAAAAATATGACACAAAACTTCCCAAAATATTTCGTTATGCGAAGTTTTCGCTTTAAATTTGGGGTTATGTGGAAAAGTTCTCCAAACAAAAGTTATAGATCATTTCATTGCGTACAACTTTGCCATATAACTTTTTCCTATAGAAAACGTAGTTTCGCCGGAAATCGAGATAAACCATTTCTAACCTTCAAAATCATTTTTCTCTTAAGTTTTGTTATCTTCTCGTTCGTTTCCAATTGGTTCCAATTTACTAATGATTTTTTTTATTAATAATTCTTAAAGGCTTCTCCACTGTTCTAACATATTACATAAAATATTTTTGGAAATCAAAAAGCGCCTACGTGACACTAGTTTCTATTGGGGACAGCAGCCCTTATCGCACACGCCGACTAATTCGCTAAATCACCACATTTTTAGTGAATAAGCAATATAACAAAAATACTTTGGAAGAACATACATAAATATCGATGTACATACACACGTATATTTAGATAAAATATAAAAATAAAAACCAGCAGGCGACCAAAACCAACTACCAGACTTGTACCTTACGTAGTTCTCAAACAAAAATTATACAATCACATAGATAAAAAATTATATTTCATTGAGGAAATAGCAACTTATGATTACTTTACTATCTTTTTAATAAAATATTACGACAATTAGGTGACTATGGGCAAAAAAATAGTAAGACTTTTTGTTTGAGTCATTTGAAGACATTAAAGGTGAATCGCTAAGCACTGAGGGCTTTTCTGAAATTGACCTTTCTAGGATTAGAAAAAACGTTGCCACAAGTGTATTGGTGCCAAGGGGGATTACTTTGAGGGAGAAGAGATGTATTTAGAAGAGTAAATTAAGAGCTTTAAAATTATGAGCAAAGTCTTACTATTTTTGCCCACAGTAGTACATACATATGTACATACAAACTCTTATGTCAACATTCAGCTTCTATCAAATGTTTGCTGACAACGCGCGAAGGTCGCATTTGTTTTGAAAGAACCTAAGCTTTACGATCGTTATTTTGAAATGTTTATTGAGCAAATATATAGATATGTATATATATCTTTGTACATATACATGTATGAGACTAATGTAAAATAATGACGTGACTTCTTTCATGGAAGCGAAGAAAACACACTTTGGTTATGCGGTTCTTAAAGAGAAGTGTAACAGTCATGCAAATATGTACATATGTATGTATGGATGTGAAACTAATTTTATGAAATGGTTGCAGGATATTTACAGCGAAGAGATTAAATCTTAAGCTATGAAAAGCCAATATGGTAATAAAAAATTTATTTTTCTTTTTGAGAAAATAAATTTTAATGAAAAGGAAGAAAAAAAGATAGCAATATTTTATTAATATTACATTTTATTTAATTTTTTAAATTTAAATTTTAATTTTTTTAAATAACTTGATTATTTTTTTAATTTCATTTTTTAAATTTTATTTTTTTTTAATTTTAATTTTTTTAATATTTTTTTAATTTCAATTCTTTTAATATTTTTATTTTATTTTAATTTTTTTTAATAATTTTTCTTTTAATTTTAATTTTTTTAATAATTTTTTTTTAATAATTTTTTTTTTAATTTAAATTTTTTAAATTTTAATTTTTTTAAATAATTTTTTTTTTATTTTAATTTTTTTAATATTTTTTTTAATTTCAATTTTTTTAATATTTTTTATTTCATTTTAATTTTTTTTAATAATTTTTTTTTAATTTAAATTTTTTAACATATTTTTTTAATTTTTTTTTATCAGGATTGATCGGTTTTGTCATTAGATCAGATGTATTGTAGGGTCAAAACTGATGGGCTTTGCAGCACCTTTACACCGGACTAATACTTATTAGCAACAATCATAAAGGATATAAAATAATTGAAATCTATGTACATCTGATGATATTAAATGCTGAAAACTATGAAGTGGTTATATCCACTTGTAAGTAAAAATTGTACTATTTTTGAAGAGGTATTTGCATTTTCAGATTAAATGAAAAGAAAATGTGAATTCGCTTGTTTCTGTAGACGATCTCCAGGAGAACCTCCGAAAAGTGTTTCTGGTAGTTAGGAAGTTTTATCAGCTTAAACTTATCTCAAATCCAAAAGCAAAATAATTTGTTACAACGATAGATGAATTCAAGTACTAACCGAAGGAGTGGCATAAGGGGTTATATACAGTTAGAATTTTTAAAAATTAGTTTTTTTTGTTTTATTTTATTTTCTTAATGTACACATATTTAAGAAAACACATACGCATCATATTGCAAATTTGAATAGGCTTTTCAGAGTGCTTGGAAGTACAAGTTCAAACTTTAAACGCTTCTTCTCAAGGTGATTCAAAATCAGTGACTAACTCGAAAACGGCTAAATTGATTAGGCTCAAATTCTAACAGGAGCTCCTTAAATATATTTTTTAGTAATTAAACGAAAACTTTTTCTCACCGATAAACATTTTTTTAATTCAAAAATCGGTTTTTTTTTTTTTTTTTTTTTTTTTTTTTTTTTTTTGAGAAATCGTCATTTTGTCAAAAAATTTTATTTTTCTTATTCCTTCGATTATTTACTGGATTTAACATTAGTTTAACCAAACCTGTTTGGTTTTTTAATGCCAGAAGGTACAGTGGTCAAGGCAAACGTCTTTTTTGAGAGGAGCTCTCGGAGATCAGCTGTCATTTCTTTCAAATAAATATTTTTACTCATACAAAGTCTTAAAATACAGTTGAAAAATTCCATAATATCTATACAAATTATTGGATCAAAAAGTGAAAAAGTACTCTCAGAAAAATTCTGGAAAAATACGTTTTTTTCGGCCTTCTAACTGTGTGTAACCCCATAAGAAATGGAAATTATCAGAAAAAATCATTAAAAAAAATTTAAGAAAATGCTGCTAGTAATATCAGCTAGCCAAGGCCAACAATCTTTTACGTAAATTTTGTTAATTAATTTTTTTTATGTCTCACCTTACTAAAATTCCGCCACTGTTATTTTAAATTGCACAACTAAATTGCCGAAAGTATAAATATTTTGCCAACAAACCTTTGCCATGCATGAATTTTGTGCTACCTTGTACGGTTTTTTTTCTAAATATTTATTTTTTGTTTTTGTTTTGCTTTCAAACATGTGCGCTAAATTTCCGGTTTTCGCCTCATTACAGGCAAACGTGAATGCGAGCGACGCCACAGTGGTGGCCAAAATAAAGTGCGGCAGGTAATTATTTATTGACTTACTGCTTTTGTGGTAACACCATTCATATGAGCACACATCTACATGTATGTATGTACGTGGGTAGGTTTTATTATATCAAGTTGGCCCAAAAAATCTGCATTGTTTGTAAACCAACACATCACACACATAATTGTTATGTGCGCGGTTTAAATTAAATTGCATAACACGCCAACCAAAAAAAATAATTAGAAAAAAAAATAACAAAAATAAATAGTTAGAAAAAAAAACGAACAGCTTAAGGCCAACCAGCGTAACGCTACGCCACGCTTTCCTTCTTCATTTATTTAACCGCTCGTCGCGCGTTCGCAAGCTCGCTCATTCAGCTACTCATACCAACGTGCATTACAAGCTTTTAGCAATGTTTAACGAGTTCGGGAGGCAGACTGCTGGCTAAGTCCATGCATACTGACGTATGTATGCATATACAAATGTATATACATATGTCCATACTTAGTTAGATAGGCATGTGGCATAGCAAAAAATTACTAGTGTGTGTAGGTATGTATATGGAGGCATTCGTGCATTGAAATTCGAAATGCAACATGCTCATGAGCACCTACAGACACATATTATATACATGAGGAGCTATGTAACGGCAATGTAATTTAGGCAGCGTCCAAAACCTAAATATTAGGCATATGGTAGGAAATGTTTGGCGTAACCGTGAAATTATATAATATATACAGATATTTTATAACAGTTAGCTAGTATATGTAAGCCGATTTTACTTTTGACTTTTGAGAAATAAATAATTTTTAATTTTTAGTTTTTTAATTTTATTTGATAAAATGTAATAATAATAAAGTGTTGAAAAAAATTGATGGAAAAATCGATAATTTAATAAAAATTAAAATTTATTTTAATAAATTGAAATTAAAAAATATGTAAAAACAAAAAAAAAAAAAAAATAATGAAACAATGTAAACAATATAAAAAATATATTTTAAAAATATAAAAAAGGTATACGCCCAAAAAATAAGGGGACATTGTATTTATTTTGAAAATTTTTTATTTATTCTTCCTAATCAATTTCATCCCCTTCAAAGTAATCCCCTCCCGATGCAATGCACTTATGCCAAAGGATTTTCCAATCTTCGAAACACTGGTTGTAGTCACTTTCCGGGATGGCCTTCAGTTCCGTCTTCGCTGCGGCTTAAATCTCCTCTGTCGTATAAAAATGGTATCCCCGGAGCGGGCCTTTGAGCTTGGTGAACAGCCAGAAGTCGCACGGCGCCAGATCAGGTGAATACGGTGGGTTGAGTTTTTGGCGAAATGATCACGAATTACGAGGGTAGTATGGGATGGTACATTATCGTGGTGTAAAAACCAAGAAATGTCTTTCCACAATTCCGGTCTTTTTAGGCGTTTAGTGTTACGCAATCGACGCATAACGTTCAAATAATATTCCTTGTTGACTGTTTGACCGGTTGGAAGGAATTCATAATGCACAACACCACGATAATCGAAGAAAACAGTCCACATGACCTTGATTTTTGAGCGACTTTGGCGCGATTTTTTTTTGGTCTCAGCTCTCTTTTGGAACGATATTCGCTCGATTGATCGGTTGTTTCGGAGTCGTAAGCATAGATCCAAGTCTCATCGCCAGTTATAATGCGTTTCATGACACCCTGGTAGTCGAAAAGCATCGTTTCACACACTTCAACGCGAGGCCTTTTTTCCAAAAAATTCAATGTTTTCGGTACCAGTCGAGATTTGACGCGCTTTAGGCCCAAAACATCCTTCAAAATGGTATTGGCTGAGCCTTTCGATATGCCAACTTCATCAGCAAGGTCTCTTATTGTTAATCGACGGTTTTTCAAAACCAAATCTTTAATTTGTTGAAGGTGAGCTTCGTTGGTTGAGGTTGTTGGTCGCCCTGGACGCTTTTCGTTTTCGACACGTTCACGGCCGGCTTGGAACTCACTATACCACTTGTAAACATTTTTTTTAGACATAACCTCATCACCAAAGGCTTTCTGCACCATCCTCAACGTATCCGCAGCAGAAAATTGATTCCGTAAACAAAATTTAATGCAAATTCTTTGCTCAACAAATTTCGACATCGCAAAAAACGAAAAACTCACTTTTAGCAGCTCACAAAAGGACATGTATCTCAAACATTAATGAATATTTTGACATGAAATTTGATGACATGAAATGTGACTGGCAGTACTACCAACCTAAAAAAAAAATAATTCTCCAAATCCTTCGACGCGCGCAGTTTAAATTCAAATGTCACCTTATATTTTGGACACCTTACAATATATACAGTGCGGAAATTTAAAATCGGACAAGTAAAGGATTTTTTTCGTATAGATAGAAGAAATATGTGCTGTTTCTTTAACTATTGATTTGTTTTTTTGGGACATACAGTTTAGAAGAAAAAGAACAATAAAACATGCCAAAAAATTACTACTGTAGGTAAGGGAAGGATTTTAACTTTGCGAAAATCTTAGCTTATGGAAGATCAGTGAAACAGTTGGATTCAAGAATTCTATCGTCGGGGATTTTTTGAGAAAATTTCAAAGAAATAGGTCTCTGATTAAAAAATATTCACAAGAAAATATGAGTAAATTAAACAATTTTCAAGCATTACAAACAAATACTCAAAAATAAAATATGATTAAATTGTGTTCCCGCTGAATATAGATAAACGCTACAGTGACATTCAAGTGTTGCTACAATGTAATTCGATTGTCAATGAGTTTTTGAATACTACTTCTGAAGCTAATGCATTATTAATACGCGGCATTATTACGCGATTTTCATAAATATGTATAATTAACAT
Source organism: Bactrocera zonata (assembly GCA_037783105.1). Classification (NCBI taxonomy): domain Eukaryota; kingdom Metazoa; phylum Arthropoda; class Insecta; order Diptera; family Tephritidae; genus Bactrocera; species Bactrocera zonata. The sequence continues at coordinate 447,344 of JBAWJQ010005982.1, read as the reverse complement.
TACAACTCAATTCAACCAAATTCTGACAGCCAACACAAGTGTTCATTTCCATTAACTAGTACTTAATAAGTTAATTACATTACAGTTACCTCAATTGTCTGTCGCGTATTACTTACTGACCTTGATGCAAACTAAAATCTAGCGAACACGTATTTTTAATGTGGTTGAGAATTGCAGTTGAAGTTGAACTACAAATTAAATAGCAAATTTTGATCATTGACTATTAGTTAAAATATTATTAGCGGTAAACTACACGACAAAAATAATAATCTAATGTGAACGCTCTCTCCCAACTCTCTCAAAGAGAAAACCGATCGATACTAACCTAAAGTAGTAAAAAAAATTATTTCAAAAGTTGTTAAGTGCCTTTTCAGCCAATCAATCAATTAAAATCAATTGAAAAACGTCACACTGCGTACGAGAGGTTACAGTGCGAATGGGACTTTAATCACATAAAACATTTGTATGGCAAATCAAATAAATAAATTAACGCTTATATGAGAACCATTTCCGCATATCAGATAAAGACAGTGAAACCACACGGTGAACATATGCTTTATCATCGGTTTGCTCGCATATTAAAAATCGCCATGGAATTATGCATGTTTACATGAAATGTTGGCCGCAAAGTGATGAGCAAATATTGCATTACAATGGCCTTTCACGAGTCGCATAAAACTTTGCAAAATGTGGTTTCGTCCACGATGTGGTAAAGTCCACGATTTAACAGCTGCGAATGCGTTACGCGTGACTCTTCTGGTTATGACAACTGTTTTCTACAGTTGAAGCTTATGGCGCTTTTAACGAGCTGCAGCCAACTTCAAGTGGTTAATATAAATTATATTGTTATTGTCCATGATAAAAGTAATGGGCATGGTGTTGAGAGGAAAATATGTTGTGGAAAGGAGGTATAAGAAATAAATAAATAAATATTGAAAAAATATCGAAAATACATAAAAAAATAAGTTTTTTTTTAAATTAATAAAAAAAAAATTTAAAAATTAAATACGATATAAATTTATTAAATGATATATATTTTTTGAAAAACTTAGTTTAAATACAAATTTTTATTTATTTTTTTAATAAAAATATTTTTTTTTAAATATTTTTAATAAAAATTAAATGGTAAAATAACTTATTTTTATTTTTTTATTGTTTCTTTTTTATTTACAACGGATTGTTTTTTTAAATATTAAAATATATATGAAAAAATAAAAAATCAACAAAACAAACTTAAACAATACCGAAAATAAAATAAAGTATTTTAAAATACTTTACGAAGTTATAAACAAAAAATTTTTGTGTAAATTATTTTTTCGTTTAAAAAAAATAATAAAAATAAAACATTAAAAAAAAGATATACGATTTTTTTGTATAAAAAAAAATAATAATAAATAATAATTTAATTTAAAATTATATTACACAAATATATAAAAAATTATAAAAATATAAATTTATAAAAAAAAACATTAATATAAATTTGTAAATACAAAAATATACATATAACCTTTAAATATTACATTATTTATAAAAATATACATATGGAATCAGAAGCAGATATTTCATAAATAAAGTGGGGTTATGTGATATTTACTTTGCTTTTTTGTATACATAAATAATATATAGCAAAAATACAAAAAAAAATAAAAGAAAATTATTTATACTAAAAAACTTAAATAACATATAAAAATATATTTTTTATTAAATGTGGATTTTTCGAAAAAATAAAAAAAAATAAAAAATATAAAAATCAAAAAAAAATAAATTTAATAAAATAAAGTAAAAAAAATGATAAAATATAAAATGTAAGTTATTTTAAAGCAATGACAATAAAAACTGAGTTGTGTCATTTCTTTGATCTTTTTTTTCTATTTAAGGAAATAAAATATCAACAATACATAAAAAAGCAAAACTTATTATTGACATGAAAATTAATTATAAAAATGTATATAATAAAACAAAACAAACTTATATGACAATTTAGCATTTTGAATTTTATTTTGAAAAAAAAAAGACTTTAATTGTAAATTATTTTTCATATGTAAAAATTTAATTATTTTTAATTGTGTAATTTCTAAAAATATTCATATGGCATAAGAGGTAAATAATTCATAATAATTTTGAGGTTATGGGATTTCTTTACTCTTGCGTTTTTATGTACATATTTATTATAAAAGATACATATGTATTTGTGTATATCAAATTGCTGAGCACTTTATAACAACGGTAAATTATTGTATTTGCTACAAAGCTCTTATTGCTTTTGATAAATGGTCGTAAATACATAAGAGCAACAAGTCCAATTTAACGAGCATTGCGCTTGTAACCGCAGCCGAGCAAGCGACTTTCACTTTTTGAAACCAGAGTAATGTAAAAAGAAGACAATAAATCTAAAGTATTAATTTTTTTTGTTTCACATAAAGAGTGGAAGTTGAAGTTGCACATCATATAGTAGAGGCATATGCAACAGTAAAAGTACATATGTATGTATTTATATAAACTATTTTAAGTATGTACAAATATACAAAAAATGGAAAAAAATGTTGTTTAAAAAATAATAAAAAAAAATATTAAAAAAAATAAAAATTAGGAAAAATAAAATATAAAAATTAAAAAAAATAATGGAAATCGCTTTCTATATCTATCAGTAAAAAATATAGTTTTTAAAATATTTATAAATCTTTACGAGTAGGTAGAAAATAATTTTCAGGAATTTCGCCAAATAAATCATTTTTTAAACGATTGCTGTAGCTTCTGTTGAAATTAACTGACAAACAGAAGGCAAAGTTAACAGATAAAACTAATAAGTATTTTTTTAGTTATTTGTGTTCAATTTTAAAATTTTTTTTGTAATTGTTTTGGTAATTTTTTTTTTTAATTTTATTTATGGATCTTTTTTTCAATTAATTTTTTTATTTAATGTTTAAATTTTTCAATTTTTCTGTAATTTATTTATTTTTTGTATTTTTAATTTTATTTTTTTAAATTCTGTTTCTATAATTTTTTTTCTTACAGTTTTTATTACACTTTTGTTTAACTCTTTTCTTTTCATTTTTTTAACTATTTTTCCTTTTCAATTTTATAATTTTTTCTTTTTAATTTTTTTCTTTTGACCCGCCAACAACTCAATTTTCTACCACAAAAAAAAAGTTGTCATAACCTAACGGTTTTGTTTCTGCCACTTCTGCTCAGCTAGCTGATCACTTTGAATCGTGATTCAAGCATATTGCACAACTCAGTTTCACCATTTAGCTGTTACTGATACTTCCTGATGTTTTTTTCGATTTAATGCATACACACACACACATACATATATACAAACCGACAAATACATATATGTATTTGCTGACAAAGTTTCCCATTAAATATTGCAGCGAAAACATGCTTTTGGCACCCACATTCACTTCGCAGAAACATAAACAAAAATTGACTGACTCACACCCACACAAAATCGCAGCAAAAGAAAATATCAACCGGACAACAACAATGCAACAAAGTTGCACGAGAGCTTTGGCAGAAAAGTGCAACAGTCTGCAGGAAACTAGAGATTCGCGCAGATTCCCTTTTGTCGTGTCATCTAAACCGCTTCACAGCTCTTCTGTATTATTTATAGGTATGTATGTATGTATGTGTCATGTTTTCATTTGTGTGTCGCATTCTCACACGTGACACCCATACAGTTGCTGACTTAAAAATTCAAGACGCGTTTGGCACTTAAAAAATTGGCTGAAAATAGGCGATGCCTTAAAAATGCTTGCTCACATATCAATATATTTGTGGGGTTATTTCTATACGTATGTATGTACATATGTAGATATACAATAGTTTGTGCGATTCGTGCGTTGTGTGCGCGGAATCAATGAGTGATTTGCGGCAGTTGCATCATTTAAATTTCAAGTGTTTTATGGTTTTGCGTGTATTACGGCATAACATTTACAATACATACACATGTACATACAGTACATTTTTGTGAATAAAAATTCCCCACACGTCTTAATCACATACCGAAATGGAAGAAAAACGGCTTGCTTACTTCTATGCAGTATTTAGAATAAAAAATGTTAATCAAAATTGGTGGGAAACTATGCGATAAAGCTAGTACTGGACAACGCAATATTTTTGGACGCCAATTTGGATTTCCTACAGGGTACTTATTTCATAACATTAAACAAGAACAAGAAAATAGCTTAACTTCGGCTGCAGGGAAGCTATAATACGCTTTACAAACAGAAAGGCTCCTTAAACGAACCCATCTTAAGACCCACTATTCATTATTGGATAATATTCGACCGAATAGACCACGTCCAGCAGGCAGTAAAGAAAATGTAGCAGCCGTAGCAGAGAGTGTACAAGAAGACCGTGAAGAGTCGATTCGGCGCCTTTCGCAGCAACTCGGACTTCCATTTGGAACAACTTGGCGCATTTTACACTGAGATCTTAAATTTAAAGCAAACAAAATAGTTTGTGCAAGAACCGAAGCCGGGCGACCTACCCAAGCGACATTGCTTTGCTCCATAGGCTCTTGAAAAGTTTCGAGATGACGTTGATGGGTATGTAATAAAACAAAATTGCCGCATTTGGGACTACGAGCAACCTGAAGAGATTCAAGAGCTTTCATTGCACACAGAAAAAGCAACAATTAAGTGTGGTGTGTGGAATTATTAGTTCAAAATCCTTCATAAATAATGCCATTTTGACAAAACACAAAAATCTGGTTATTGGTTCGAGCACTCGCTGAGTTTAAATATTGTTATAATTATTTTGAATTTCTGGATTTGAGTTAACTTTAAGCAGATAAATCTTCCACAGACCCTGTCATCTTTTTTCGAAGGTCTTTTGTAGACTGGCGGGATGAAGGGAAATTTTTCAAATTTTTTTCAAAATGAATCGCCGATTTGTCAAGTATGTGTTTTTCTATAAATGTCTATACTTTTTGTTAATGAACATAGAACTTGTTTTGATTGTGCATACGTGTTTAGCCATGTATTTAGCTTTAGAATGCAAACGAAACCAAAATCTTGACTTAATATAGTTCTTCTGTCTAGTACTTGAAATAATATAATTCAAAATCAGGTTACCTTTCTTAATAATGCTTCAGAGGTAATCGATAGAGTAGCAAAACCTTTGCATTCAGTTCACTTACCTAAAAAAGAAGAGAAAAATAGTAATCAGCAAAGCAATTCGTTATAAAATCAGTTAAAATTTCAATGCAATCTTAAAAGAAGGCATATACTAAAATACAAACATACATTAATATACTACTGTGCCCAAAAAATAAGGTGACATTTGAATTTAAACTGCGCGCGTCGAAGGATTTGGAGAATTATTTTTTTTTTTTTTTAGGTTGGTAGTACTGTCAGTCACATTTATGTCAAATTTCATGTAAAAATATTCATTGGTGTTTGAGATACGTGTCGTTTTGTGAGCTGCTAAAAGTGAGTTTTTCGTTTTCTGCGATGTCGAAATTTGTTGAGCAAAGAATTTGCATTCAAATTTTGTTTACGGAATCAATTTTCTGCTGCGGATACATTGAGGATGGTGCAGAAAGCCTTTGGTGATGAGGCTATGTCTACAAAAAAAGTTTACATGTGGTATAGTGAGTTCCAAGCCGGCCGTGAACGTGTCGAAGACGAAGAGCGTCCAGGGCGACCATCAACCTCAACCGACAAAGCTCACGTTCAACAAATCAAAGAATTGGTGTTGAAAACCGTGGATTAACAATTGGAGACCTTGCTGATGAAGTTGGCATATCGAAAGGCTCAGCCAATACCATTTTGAAGGATGTTTTGGGCTTCAAGCGCGTCAAATCTCGACTGGCACCGAAAACATTAAATTTTTTGGAAAAAAGGCGTCGCGTTGAAATGTGTGAAACGATGCTTTCCGACTACCAGGGTGTCATGAAATGCATTATAACTGGCGAAGAGACTTGGATCTATGCTTACGACCCCGAATGAACCGATCAATCGTGTGAATATCGTGCCAAAAGAGAGCCGAGGCCAAAAAAATCGCGCCAAAGTCGCTCAAAAATCAAGGTCACGTTGACTGTTTTCTTCGATTATCGTGGGGTTGTGCATTATGCATTCCTTCCAACCGGTCAAACAGTCAACAAGGAATATTATTTGAACGTTATGCGTCCTTTGCGAAACGCTATCCGCCTAAAAAGGCCGGAATTGTGGAAAGACAATTCTTGGTTTTTACACCACGATAATGCACCATCATATACTGCCCTCGTAATTTAGATCATTTCGCCAAAAACTCAACCCATATCGTTCCGCAACCACCGTATTCACCTGATCTGCGCCGTGCGACTTCTGGCTGTTCACCAATCTCGAAAGACCGCTCCGGGGACACCGTTTTCATACGATAGAGGAGATTCAAACCGCAGCGTTGACGGAACTGAAGGCCATCCCGGAAAATGACTACAACCAGTGTTTCGAAGATTGGAAAATCCGTTGGCATAAGTGCATTGCATCGGGAGGGGATTACTTTGAATAAATAAAGAATTTTCAAAATAAACACAATGTCACCTTATTTTTTGGGCACAGTAGTATATCAGTAGGAATGCGGAATGCACCACACTTCGGTAATCGAAGAAAACTATAAATATAACCTGGATTTTTGACCTGTTTTGACCGTGTTTTTCGGATTCGGCTCACCTTTGCTACGATATTCGACCGATTGATCGTTTCTTTCCGGGTCGTAAGCATAGATCCAAGACTCACCGCCCGTAATAATACGTTTCATGGCATCCTAATAGTCGGAAAAGATTGTTTCACAGACGTTAACGCGACCTAGTTTTTCGAAAAAAGTTAGTGATTTTGGAACCAATCGTGTTTCACTCTTTTAACGCTTATATGACCTTTCAAAATGGTTTTCACTGATCTTTGCGATATGGATACCAATAAGATCTCTGACTGTTAATGGTCGATTCTCAAGCACAAATGCCTCTATTTGATTGACACGTTGACAATCAGTTGATGTTGATGGTCGTCCTGAACGTGGTTTGTCGTCAGCGGGTTTTCGCGCGAAATTTAAATTAAAAAGTCTTACTATTTTTGACTCACAGTGAAATCACGCATTTAATGGGAAAACATTTTTTGTTCACATTTAACAAATTGCTTTTGTGTTAGGGGCTCGACAAAGCAATTTCGTTAAACCAGAACCGGATGTAGAACTGAATGCATATGCAGATAAGCAACTACAACTGGCCCGTTAGAATCAGCGTTATCGAAATTAAACTGAATAATTTCAAAAATTTGTCGATAAAAAATTTAAGTAGTCACTTTTTAAAAATACTACGGCAGACTAAAAGATCGAAGCTGAAACTAAGTGCTCAAAAAAATACTAAATTTCCTGCTTGTTCAGCCAACCATATTTGATTTGACATATTATATTTTAAAAGGCTGATCTAAGAAGTAAATTGATGCAAGGAAATCAGCTGCTTGAATTATAACTGCGGAATTTCCCCAAAAATTGCTCAGCTGCTATGCCAACAATTCAATTAGTTAAGCTAACAAGTTAAATTGAGTATACAAACAGCATGAATCACAAAAATTTCATGCGAAAAATTGATGATGGCAACCACAGAGAAGGAAAGTTGACTCAAAACAAAATAAAAAATTTATTTTGGTGAAAGTAATTAAGTAAAAAATGCAAAATTGAGAATATTTAGAATGACGGGGGAAAAAATATTAGAAGAAAATATACCAAAGAAACCAAAAAGCATTGTTTTTTTTCAAACATTTAAAAATAGGAAAACGTATAACAGGGTGCTTCTGAAGAAATGCAAACAAAAGCAAATTCATCAAGCTAAATGTGGCCACACAAAACTACAAGATAGACACACATATTGGCGCTGACTAACACAAACAAAGTCACACAACACAAAGGTGATGCATTTTTCTCAAAATTAGTCCATTGACCTGATTTTCTTGGCAAAATTGGCACTAAAGAAAACCGCAGAGGAAAACTTAGAAAAGCACTAGAGACTGTCTAAAAATACAAGTCATCAACGGACACTTTTACTCTTTGCGTCATATGACATTTTTCGCTACATGACTCTATATATGTATGTGTGTATGTATGTAAATAAGCATGTTTGTGAGCAGTGGATGCCGGCACTGTGGCGCAACAGGTTCCCATTCACCGCCGCTGCATGCGAAATAAATTTTGAACGATGCGACTCATTGGGAAAGGCAGCCAACCAACCACATGCGATAAGCTACAGGGCGCCGGTGGTGGCGTGCGAACTGAGGATGATAAAAGTGCAGAAAAGAGCAGCAAAAAGGCAGAGAGAAAGCGAGTGCGGCGTGGTGGTAGGCGTAGGCGTGGTGCTCAAAATAAAAGCGATCGGCGACTACTGTGTCTGGCTGCCTGCACACTTACCTATGTACCTGCCAGACAGCCAGACTGTCGACTGCCTCTCGAAATATGCAGACAATTTACAGTTTTCCGATTTAATTGTGTTGCAGCATCGACCGAGATGCGCCGAAAGCTTTTATTGTAGAACAAAAATTACAAAAATAGGCAGAAATTATGAAAGCGTACGGTTACACATATTGTGTTTTTTTTTTTGTTTTTGCTTTTAATGTCGCAGGGTTGCTGTTATTATGCAATATGGAAATTCCTAATGGGTGCATACCGCAAACGAGTGATGTCTGTTTTTAGGCGAAAAATGGAAACTTAATAGCCATGTGTGCAGCATTCTTGCGCTCGGAAACAGAAATAACATTAAATTATTAGCTTTTTCTTATTTGATAACACTACACAAAAAATCGGAAGGAAAAATCTGCGAATGCTCTGCTAAGCGGTCTGTGGAGTATTTGACATGTTGTGATTACGAGTTACAATTTAAAATATTTTCATCATATCGTACAGATATTTTTGTCATTTTATACACCCCTTGACTATAACACAAAAAATCCTACGTGTTGCGTCATTTACGATTTTAGAAACCAAAGCAAGAAACAGCCTCTAACAGCACAGTCGCAAAATGACTGATTGGTTGTTTTAACAGCGAGTGCTGCCACAAGTGGATGAGAATACATGGAATAAATAATAATGGAATTATAATTATATGAATATTTTAATTTTTCATTTTTTATTGATAAAATCATTTTTATATATTTTTTGTTAATTCATTTTAAATTATTATTTTATGTATTGTTTTTTATTACTTTTTATATACATTTTTTTATATTTTGTGTATTATATATATAAACTTTTAGTTTCTAATTTTTTTAATAAGTTTTTTAATTTAATTTTTTATCTTTTTTATATTATCTAAAATAATAATTAAATTTTTTTTTATTAATTTTCTTAATTTTTTAAATTTTTTTTTTAGTTTAGTAATATAAAATTTTGTATTATTTACATATTTTTTTTATTTTCTTTCTATTTTTAATATTTATTTATTTCTATATAATTTATTTTCATTTTTTTTATAATTTTTTCAATTTGTTTGTATTTTACGTACAGTTGCGAGCATTGAAATAGTAGTGCCTATTGGCCAAGAGAGTTTTGCTTTAAATTTTGTTTCTTTTATGATATTACCGTCGATCATTACTTTAGTTATATTTTCTGAAGTATAACGGTCCTGTTATATACAACAAGTGTGGAACACTTACCGTTACTTTTTTAGAGCCAATTTTATTGGGATATCTGTTTTTATGAGCGAGCAATAGAATAGTAGTGAACGGTGCGCTGATTGCAAACAGATAATTTTTACTAAAAAAAATTCAATTTTGTCAAACAAAAAGTAAGTTTCCTGATCTTTTATTTATTATTCAATGCAAAAAGCAAAAAAAATATGAGTTTTCGCCTTTTATTGGACCGCGGGAAGCACTGTAGTGAAGAAAAACGAGAATGAATTGAATCTGTCATAAACAACGGTAAACCCTACAAGGGAGCGGAACGACTTGTAGGGTGTTAAACCAAAATGATTCGCAATGCATTATTTATAAAAAAAAACCGAAAAAAAGGGGCGCAAGACGGATTATTTCTGAGAATTTTTCACGAATAGTTGTAAGATGTGCCAAGACTCGACCTAGAATGTCAGCTATGGAGATTCGGAATGAACTGAACCTGGCTGCGGTGTTCATACAGTGAGAAGACTTCTACATAAACATAATTTATATGTCCGCAGTCCTCGAAATGTACCGTTATTTAAAAAAAATCATGTAGCAAGTCTTCTTAATTCGGCCAATTGAGAAATGGCGCCAACATTTTGTGGACAGACGTGTCGCAAGTTATTCTAAGAGGCGGTAGAAGGTCTTGTCAGTATCTAAGACGCTCCCCTAATACAGATTACAACCCAAGATTCCGCACAAAAACTTTGAAGCATGGCGGTTTGCACCTCATGGTTTGGGCTGTTTTTCTTACAGGCCCATTATTTTTGTGTAGTCCCAATTCACAAGATAACTGGCATAATGAACCGATACACATACGGGGATATAATACAGTATATTATAATACCATTTGCTGAAGAGGACATGCCGCTGAAAAGGATATTTCAGCAGGATAATGACCCGAAGCGCACCAGTATGGTGGCAAAGGAGTGGTTTAGGGTCAATGGAATTGAGGTCATGGATAGGCCAGCTCAATCCCCTGGCCTCAATCCTATTGAAAACCATTGGGAAGACGTCAAGAAAGCCGTGTGGAAGGATAAACCCAAAAACAACAACGTGTTGTGCAGCAATCATGGCAGAGCATACCACTGAAAATATGCCACAATCTCGCTGTTATCAAAAATCATGGCCGTGCTACCAAGTACTAAGATCTCCTATATATGAAACTTGCAAAAATCCTTCAGTATTTAAAAAAAAAAAAATTTAGTACTTTACTACTATTTTATTACTCCCAACAATTTTCATTCATAAACACATCTTTGTAAATAAACATATCTTGTACATATTCAAATCTAAATATTTTTAGTAATAAACATAGCCTGGAAAATATGATCCACTTTTTCATGTCATACATATGTATGTATGTACATTTATGCACATATATTTTTTAATGAAATTTTTATTTTAATTTTATGTATTATTTATAATAATATTCTTTTCTTTTTTTTTATCAGATATTTATTCCTTTACATTTTTTAGCTGAAATTTAATTGTTTAAATATATTGTACGTAATAATATTTTATTTTTATTATTTTTTGTTTAATTAATTTTCTTAATTTTTTTAAATTCATTTTCCTAAATTGTAATTTTTTATATTTACTTTTTAATTTTTTCTTATTATACTATTTAATAATTTTCTTTAAAATTTACGTACATACATATTGTTCATAATAATATTTAATTCATAATTTTTTAATTATATATTTTTTATTTGATACATTCTTTATAATTATTATTTTAAATATTATGAAGGTAACAATATTTTATTATTATTTTTTTTAAACAATTTTCTTAACTTTTATTTTAAAAAAATATAAAAAGTAATGAAAATAAATTATAAGGGAAATAATTATAGCATTTTTTTAGATTTTATATAATATGAATTATATTAATATTAATTTAATTAGATTAATTTATGTTATCTATACAAAAATAAAAAGAATAAAAATATTATTATCATTTTCTTTATAATTCATTTTCATGTTTATCTTTTTTTTATTTTTTGTAACTTATATGCATAAATATTAAATAATAATATTTCTTTATTTTTTTGTCCAATTTTTGCTTAGTTTGTTTTATATTTTTTATTGTTTTTGTTTGAAATTACTTTTGGTTACAGTATTTATAATATCTGTTTATTTTTTATTTTTCTATTTTTATTACTTTCTTATGTACATATTGACATACTAACTATATTTTTTTATTTAAATATTTTATTTTAATTTATATATTACTTATAATAGCGCAATATTTAATTTAATTTTTTTTTTTTTGATTATTTAAATTTTTTTATATTAATTAGTTTTCCTAATTCTCTTAATTTTTTTGAATTTATTTTTTTTTATTTTTTACTTGAATTTTTTTTTTTTTATTCACTATATTAATTTTCGTTTCCAATTTTTAATTTTTTCAATAAAAATCGAAACCATTGCATTTCGTGCGGCTAACATACATAAACTTCTTACTGTGCGTTTTTATTGTAAAATAAACTGTTTCTCTTATAAACTACATGAGCAGAAGCAGCTCTAACTTAACTCATTAAATAATTGGAAAACATATTTTAAATCTTTCTTAGCATTCAAACAGCGCTAGTTACAAGTATTTAATAAGTAATAAGTTTTTAAGTTTGCTTGTAAGCAGTGCGTACTAAGTCAATTGTAGAAAGCGTGAAAGATTTACGGCAGCGCACAACGAAACAGAAGTTCTTTACGCGAAAGAGTCCACAGCGTATGGCTTTACGGCTTCCATGCTGCCACATTTTCTATATTTTATGCACATACATACATACATACACATGTATATAGTATTTAATATTTTATGCTTGTTTTTATTTCGTTTTTCATTTCAATTTAATTTGTGTCAGTGCTTTTCGTAATTACGAGCCAGCACGTGGCGGCCCAAAGGCAGCAAAAACACACTTCCACTTCTACATATTATATTATATTTAAAGAAATGTCTATATATACGGCATTACGAGCATTTGTGTGACCAGAAAAGAAATTCCCTCAAGCGTAGAGGTGAATGCAAGAAAACCGCTATGGCGACAAGCGCACCCAAAGCAAAATTCATCAAGTCACCGTCGCCGTCGCCGTCACCGCGCCGTTGCCGCTGCCGCTTACCAGTCGCATTCAAAGTGAAATTCAAGCAAACGGCACACAAACACAACCAATGAAAAGCGAGAATGCCGCTCACCGCTGCCGCAGCGTCGAAAAAAGTGAATATGCAAACATAAAAATTTTTTAAATGTAATGAACTAAAATCCAATAGAGCATCGTAAAAAGCAGCTTACGCTTGGCAAAGCAGTTTAAATGCAGTAATTTGTTGGCAGAAAATGATTCGTAAGTCGAGGTCATTAAACATTTAGTATTGGTGTTAACTGTTGTGGAAAGTGAAAGGATTTTTTTGCTGATGAGGAAGTTTTCTAACGGAAGTTTTATATATATATTTTTAATTTATAATTTTATAAATCAGTTTCTAATTTATTTTGAATTTACTTTTTTTATTATATTGTGAATACCACTTGCTTTATCTGTTCCGAAGCAGTCACTGCCGCCTCTCGTGCTTATTTATAGCATCAATTTAACGATATGAAACGTTTTGTAAATTTGATTTTTAAGAATTTTTCAGTCTCAAAACATGAAAAACGTGATAAAAATCACAATTTTCGCGCATACATACACACAAAAATCATTCGACTTGGTATATGTGTATGTTTAGAGCAGCATGTATTTCAAAATAGAAAGAGCACAGAGCGGTTTAGATAGTTTGTGAATGTGACAGAGCGCCATAACAGCTGAATTCAATGTCAATATGGACGTTGAAAAAAATAAACAACAAAAATATGTGATCATAAATACCCGGTAGAAGGAAAAACACAATATATAAATTGAAAAAAATTGGAAATATTGAAAAAATAGTAAAAAAATATTTAAAAAAAAAATATTAAGAAAAAATTTAAAAAAAATTTAAAATTTAAAAAAATTAAAAAAAAATTTAAAAATTTAAAAAAAATAAAAAAAGATATTAAAAAAAAAATAAAAAAAGATATTAAAAAAACTTAAAAAAAATAATAACAATAAATAAATATTGAAAAACAACCCTAAAATTTTTGGAAATTAAAAAAAAAATAATAATAATAAATATTGAAAAAAACCCTAAAATTGTTGGAAATTAAAAAAAAAATATGGAAAAAAAATTTGCAAAAGTGTAACTTTTCAAAAAGAAAAGCACTAAAAAATACTGAAAATAAAAATAATTAAATGAAATAAGAAAAAATTAAATATTGAAAATAAAAAAAATTTAGATATTGAAAATAAAATACCTAAAAATATTGAAAAGAAAAAATAAAATTAAATATTTAAAAACAGTAAATATTGAATTAAAAAAATTAAATATTGTAAATGTTAAAAAATTAAATGTAAATAAATTAGAATATTGAAAATTAAATACCTAAAAACATTGAAAAGAAAAAAGTATTCAAAAAAAAAAAATAAATCATTTAAAAAATTAAATAAAAAACTAAAATAATTTTAAAAATTATTAATTATTTATTGAAAATAAGAAGACGGAAGAATATAAAAAAATATGAAAACATAGTAAAAAAAGCTAACAAAAGCTAACAAAAAATTATTTTCTACAAAATTAAAAAAAACTGTCAAGTCTCCTCAATTACATACTAAAATTTTCCTACAGAGCATTACTTAGCATATATTTTAGTTTATATTTATTTATTCATAGTTTTGATATTAAATATATTTCTAAATATCGTAGCTTAAATAAATAATAAAAAATATTAAAACAAATATTAAGAAGAGAAAAAACAGGAAGGTTATGAAAAAAGTAAATCAACAGAAACAACATTGTAAGATCACTTGTAGAAAAGTTTCTAGAAATGCATTAGTGTGTGTGTGTAGTATATATAATATATATGTATATATATTTATATTAAGGAGATATTATAGAAATATGGGTATTTATAGAAAAATATAACGTAATTTGATTAAAAAAATTTTAATTATTAGAGTTTTAAAAAATAATAAAATATTATATATAGTATAGTACATAAATATTTGGAAAAATTTGCATTTCCGTACACTGTAAAAATCAACAAGCAACTTATTAGCAATGTGAGCGCCGTTGGCGACATATGCAAGTAGTCGGCGATGACGCTGCCGACAATGACGGCGTTGACAACTACGGCCGATGACGACAGTACAACAACAGCAAATCGCGCAATCGCATCGCTTCGCTTGCCCTCAATAAACGTGTCTCATATTGCAAATTCAATATACTATAGACAAAAAGCAACAACACAAAAGTGTAATGCAAACTGCGTCGAAATGAAAAATAAAAGGAAATTACACACATGAAATGCAGGGATGTATGTGTGTGTGTGTAATGAAATAAATTAGAAACAAAAGTACATGAACTAATTATAGATTAATCAGAAATATATTTAGATGGATTGGAAATATGTTAGATAAGCTTATTCTTGTATATATGTACAAATTAAAAAAAAATTTAACAAAAAAAATATTGTCTTGACACAGCAATTTTTCTTATTAAGCAGAATGTAGAGTTAATTCTATAAATTTTTGAACCAATAAGCCATGCAAATCTGTCTTTTATCTAAACATTTTCTCAAAAATGTATCTAAATATTAAATTTGTCAAACATTTTAGTTTTTTCAACTCAGTTGAAAGTCTAGTATATTTACATCGATTTAAAAAAAAAAAAAATGTACATTTTTATAACAGCAAAAATTGTTAATTTTGGTTGCAACGACGCTAGAATGCCCTTCACAAAAAATTTAATTAAGAATTTTTCCCTACTGAATTATTTGTAACAAAAATACTATTTTCAAGAAGAAAAATTCTTTGAAGAACGTAATTTACAGTTTAAATATAATTTAATCCTAAAAACAGAAACTTTGAGTATATGGGTCACCCTCTGTGCGTGCAGTCTGGCTAAACGTGTCACCTTTGCGTATGCAGCCGATTATTTATAGGTCATATTATGGACTTACATTGTAAGCAATGATTGGTGCCATCGAATTGCCTTCGCCGCCGCGAGTAAATTTAAATATAAAAGTTTATTTTCAACACACCACTCCCTCGAGAGCAATTTTCAAATCTTCACATTGTCTACGTCATCGTCGGTGCGAGCCGCCACACCAAATACATTTTAAAGATATTTTTAGCACCAAATCGAAGAGCCGACAAAACATTTGGACTTGTGCGCCAAGTAAAGAAATATAAAAATTTAATAAAATAAAAACAACAACCACAGAAATAATACGTGGCTATCTGAACTTACACGGTTTAAAAATAGAACACAACACAACGACAAGCTAAGAACAGCGGCTTAACAGAGGCGTAAAATGATTTGAGACTCGATAAAGTACAATAATAATTGAATTGTTTCTGACACTTTGGGGGAACAGCTGTCTACAGTGGTGTGGGCGTAGGAAAAAAACCCCAAGTGTGAAAATTAAAGAGTTGGAGAAAAAACAATGTGATTTATAAACACAGATACCGATGTACAAACATATAAAAGCGTGTGTGTGGATGAATATAAACAAGTTCCGGCAATGGAACGTTAAGTACGCAGCCATTCGTCGGGGCAGCGCAGAATCCATCAGCACCCATGATTTCGACAATTTCGTAGAAACCCAAAACTTTTTGCAGCTTTTATTTCACACATTCATGTTTATTTATGTATTTCATTCATGTTTCGCGGCAGTTTTTCCTTTCACCGGCATTAAATAATTACATTTGTATGTGCAGTGATTAATTTTTGCCGCATATTACCTGTGCATTGTTTGTTTGTATGTATGTACGTTTCATTTTTGCCAAATTTGAAAGCAGCTGTGGCAGACGGCGTGGGATTGCATTGCCACCAGTTTGCGAGTATTTTCCCCAAAAAGAGTGAAAATCAAGCATAGCGGCGAGCGTGTAAGAAAAAGTTGGCAATCAAATAGTGTCAATTGATTTCGAAAGACTTTCTTTAACACACAAACGTAAATATATTACATATAGTTATGAGGTTTGTGCATTCATAGCGATTTCGTACTTTTACTTTCGCACATTTCACTTAAGAAAAACTCAAATATAACTAAAATGAAAAATGTTAACTACCGTTGCTTCGAAGCTGCAATACCCTTCACAAATAAGGAAATTTCCATACAAAAATTTGGTTATGAACGATCAGTTTGAACTGCAGCTTTCGGAAAGAATTTAGTATACCATCCATTAGAAAAGCACTTGATTTTGAACGATCAGTTTGTAATTTCTTCGGGGATCACATTATTGCTTTAGACAATAACCAATGCCCAACTCTCAGTTTTTATGGCAACTATACGCTGCAGTAATCCGATGTCGGCGTTGTGCCCTATGAACAGTTTTCTAGGAAGAAAACAGAAGAACATAGGTAAATCGACACAGCTCCGCATACTTCTTGAATTAAAAATATCAAGAACTATAAATATTTTGTATATATTAATATCATATTTTAAATTAAAACAAAATTAAATAGTCTCTTTTAAAAAATTATACAGTGCTCAGAAAAATTAAACACTAACGAAATAATCTCGTGTTGTCCTAAAAATAAACAACCTCCAGCCAACTTTCCATTCGAATTTACATCATATCTGCTGAAAGTTGGCCAAATAATGCCGACCAAGCGCACGCAACAAACCAGAAAAAAGAAGTAAACAACACCACATACCGACAAATTTATATTTGCAGTGCACAGCCAGTTAGCAGCTACGAGCAAATTCTTCATATCCGGCTTTGAATGAGGCCCAGTTAGTGTGTGCTAAATTGTTGCATGCGATCGGCCAATGTTGGAGCATTGAAGGCTTCTTGCAATCAAGTGAAGAGCAACACAGCCAAACACAAAAAAATAAACAAAATTCAAAATATATGTACATACAGATATACCAGTTGAAAGCAATGTGATTAAATACATACATATATATTTATGTACATTCGTATACATATTAGTAAGTTTGCATGTAGGTAGCCACATTGGAAGCAGATAAATGATGAAAAGCCATTATACGGAATTAGCTGGTGAGGAAGAGGCAAAAGTAAAACCAGAAGTAATAAGCGTGACAGAAGCAGCAGAAAAACTGAAGAGATCTGCCTCTACAACAACAACAACAAAAACTGAAGACATCAGCAAAAGATGTTGCTAATGAGTTGTGCCTGCAACAGTTACTGTGACGTTGCCGATTGCTTGCAGTGAATTGTTGTTAATGTTCAGACCGCATGGTATGCGCAGCAACCAAGCGGAATCACAGAATGGAATGAGGAAGAAACTCTCTCTTCCTAAATAAGTAGATATTAATAAAAAAAAGTGTCATCAGTTTCTTTAAAGTAGCATACCATTGTTCTTTAAAGTGAACTTCATATTCGAAAATTTTCTTAAATTCGGAAAAACAATTGAAATAATAGATTTTATAAAAATTTTAAAATCTTTTTTAATTTTGAATTTAGCAGGCTTTAAATTTAGGAAGTACACACACTATATAATTATTCAACTTCGTATATTTTATTTACTGTGGAAATTCGTTTTCTTTTGATTAATTAAGAGTTAATGACATTTTAGGTAACATAAGCAGAGCAACACATTAGAGCTACAAATTAAGAAACCTGAATTCACACAACTCTGCTATGTTTAACAAAACGAAAACCAAAGTATAAATTGTGTTGTTTTGTTACAACCATTTTGCAATAAATACTTTATCTTTATTTCTGCCTACCTTTGGTTTATTCAGCCACTTTCGAAATGTGTCCATTTTATGCCTTTACTGCGATCTTCGTTGATGGCTTGCTGGCGGCTATTATGGTTATATTTATTCTTTGATTTTGTTTTTGCTTCGACCACTTACTGGCACCATACACTGTTTACTTATTTTTTTTCCTCGCGTTATGCCTTATCTTGGCGAAATTTGTTAAAGACTTTTTATTGTTGAAAAAGGCGTCGTCCTTCGGCCAGGCGTACTGACGTACGTTTTGCACTTGCACAGATGGCCAAATTGCAGCAACAAATTTTCTCGAGGCTACGTTGTCAGCCAACAAAAAAATTAAAAGGAAATGTTAAATAGCGCCCGGAGGGAAATACACAATGAAATACGAGAAATGCACATGTACACTATGAACTAGATATAGGCATGCATCCACAAGGCATAGACGCACCCGCGTATGGAACGAAAGCAAAACAAAGAAACACTGCCAGACAGGAATGACGCAATGAAGCGTAGAATGTAAAATACACTGATTTTCACTATTCCCGCTATATATGTTGAATTATTAAATATTTATATGTACGTATACGCTACCGTATAGGCGATAGGAATGGTTCCACTATTGCTTTTCTGTGGCCTTCTTTTGTTATTCGTTGCAATTCATTCGACATAACAAAAACATCCGCTACCACATAATTTTTTACGATATATTCACACTTCAACCGCCCTAAACACACATATTATTATACAAATTGCCAAATTTGCATCTGCACTTTTAGGCAAAACAACTTTTTTTGTAGGAATACTTTATTTGCACTGAAACTTTTTCCAATATGCTTACATGGAAATTTTCACGTCACTTTCCACCAGCTAATTTACAAATTATGCACTTTTGTTTGCTTAGATTACATTTAAAAATGTAAATCCGCACATGTTTGGAGTAATACCCGCCGTGGTTTTTCCATTAGAATAGCCAAACGCGCTTATATTTTTAAACTTAAATTGCTCGATCGAATTAAATGAAAATAAAAAAGAAAATTCCACAATTTACTTGTAAAAAAAACGAATTGCACTCTGACTTATTCGTGGAACCACACTTGGCCACAACAAATTTACGATTGACGAGTAGTCAACGATGTCGCCATCAACAGGGTTGTATACAAACGATAGGGGTTATCGAGTAACTACAATTCTTCACAATCGAGTTATTTTGTTTGCTAATTATGGATTCATTCATATTTTTTTACTTACTATATTAATTATAACCTGTATACAGTTTTCCTGCCTAATTTAAATTTAAAAAAATTACCAAGAAGAAAACTAAATATATATTAACAAGTAGTTGCAACTCTGCTTCCCATGCTTGAGAATTTGATTGAGGAAAGCAGGTTAATTTATTTCAACGCAGTTAACAAAAAATGTACGGCGCTCAATTTCAACAAAAATTTGTCCAAAAGCTTAAAACAAAAAGGGCACAAAGTGATTTAAGTGGTTCTTACCAAAATATTATATATGAAATGCTACAGGTAAATTATAAGTTTGCAGCAATTTGTTTATGTATAGAAATGTTTAAAGGCTATTGCCAAATAAAATATTTCCAGAGAGAAGGATTTTGTTTTAAACCAATTTATTAAAACAAAACTTGTATTCAGTATTGAGTTTTTACATTTATAAGTTTTTATTTGCAAATTACAACTTTTCGTTTAAATTGCTGTTCTCAATGCTTTTCTGCTTAGAACTATTCATAACAACTTTTAATGTTCAGCGTGTGCTCTATCTTTGTTGTCGCGTTGTTCCTCAGCGTCATGAGGCCAGAATGTTGGGCGGTTAATAGGATCCAAAGCTTGATCAGGGAATGAATCACGGTAGTCTTCCATTGTCATTTGGTCGTATGGCAACATTTGTTTCAAGTGATCAATGCTTTGCTGGTACTGGGCAATGCGTGCTTGGGAACCCTTCTTGAAGCTTTCGATTTCGCTCTTGGTTTCTTTGATTTCAGCTTCCACTTGTGGGGTTACATTATCAACTGGGTATGGCACTTTCAGTGCTTCATATTGTTTCTGGAACGTGTCAACCATACCAGCGACTGGGATCAACTGCTTGTAGTGAGCCCAATTGATTTGTGGTGGATTTTCGGGATTGGCCAAAACACTACGCAAGTAAGCGTCTGACTTGGTTTTGAAAGCACCGAAGTTGGCCTTTTGGTTAGCAGGCACACGCTCAGCCAGAGCGGCCCAGTTGACAGAGGTCTGTGCAATACGACGTGAAGCCATTTCAATAGTATAGGATTTCTGCGAAAAGAAGAATGGGTTTCGTCAATAATAATACGATTCACTTTTAATAAATTAATATTAAAGCTAGCGTTTCATGTCGATTTATTTAGAACGTGGTGTTAGATTGTATGAAAATACTGCATTATTTAACGTCACAACTTAGCACTAATAATTATGTAATTTCTTCGAGTAAAACCGTTGACTTTATTTTGTAAAAATAAAAGCTTATACAAATTTCCACTAGTTATTAATGTGTGAGAAGAGCAATAATTTTGATTTTAAGAAAGTATATTTAATATTTTACCACTTAAAAAATCCAGAAAATTAAAGTATTGTGTAAAATAACTAACCAATTTTCCGCACTCACCAATTTGACAGCTCAATAGGGCGACAACGAACGTCAAATTTCAACATTTCTTGCCGAGCAACGAGTTTAATGGAGCGAGTTCGAATATACATACATGGTTGCTCAAGAAACACTATTTTGCAATATTTATTGTTCCTTGTGAAGCATCTTTTTAAATCCTTCATGATTATATTTTTTATTACGTTTTTTCCAATATTACAAACTTTTCTTTACATTCAGTACGAATTTGATTGTGTACAATCGCCCATCTCTAATTCGTTACTTTTTATTATCATTGGCGAGTGAACAATCAGCTGTTTGCAAGTGGAGAAGAGTTCTTACTATATATTTATTTTGTCAGGCATTTTTGTATAAAAATCGGATTAGATAATAACAAAAATGCTTCTAAAACATTTAATAACTAAAGGTCAGCAGCAGATACGTTGTATTTCTTCAGCGTCAGCGGCTGTAACGCGACTACATCGCTCTATATATTGCCGCATGTATCCTACGGTCATTGTGCAGCCTGATGGTTCCACAATTAACATACGCTATCACGAGCCAAGGAAAATAATCAAGGTGAGAGTTAACTTATTTAATACAAAGCGAATTCATCATTTGTAATATTTATTCATTTTTCAATAACAGTTGCCATTGGACCTTAGTACTTTAAGTGAAGCTGAGCGGAAAGCACGGTTAGAAGCACGTAAACCACGAAAGAAAGTCAAGATTATGGAGGAAGTGGAGGATACATTCAATGCAAAGAAATATATGAAATATATTAAGAAAAAACAATAGTTGAATATATATTGATACCAAACTACAACCAAAGTGAAATTTAATTTCATAAAAAAGTTAAATAATATCGGTTATAATATCATATGCTAACTTTTACGAGTCTTGTGTTAATTGAATATAAGTTTATTGATGAATTAAGCAAACTTTTTGTGCAAGTTTAAAAAACAATTGCGAATAAGGTATTGGCCAATGTTGAACAAAAAACAAAATTGTCATTACCCTGCAATTTCGCAACAATTTTATTGATTCTTCTTAACATAGGTTGTCTATATATCGATTATATATTTTTAAAAATAATCATTTATGATTTAAAATAATGAATATTATTGGAAACCCGCATATTTTCCAACCCAAAATATGTACAGTATGAAGGCGAATCATTATAAAATTTACGATAAAAGTACAGTACGAAAAGCTCACTAACATGAATTCAGAAAAGACCGTTGTTTAGCAATTTTTAATTTGGTAAACAAATTTTAAGAAAAATTAGATTAACATTATTATAAAGTTAAATAAAATAATACTTACGCGTTTACAATTCTTCAGCTGTAGCAGAGAACGTACATATAATATAGAGAAGGTTCACCGCGTTGCCAAATTTACGATATTTCATTTTTGGAGGGGTACACTCTTTTCTAATAGCGGATTTCACCAGTATTTAACAGGAGTGTCGAAAATAGCAGAATTGAGCCTTTTCAGTGTTAAATGAGAAAAGTAATGCTTATATAATAATCATTAAGAGACAGCGAATGAAGTAGAAGCTATGAAAATGTATTTACAATATATTGTGGCTGAGTATTTGCATATCAGATTTTTTTTATTTATATTTTCATGGAGGAATTGCCAAATTATACGTTCTCTGTTATTAAAGTACATGATGTCTTCATTTCAATAAATTTCTTGTATGAGCTGGCAGCACTAGTGCAGCAGCGGCGTTGCCAACTGTGTGACTTATCCAATTGGCAAAAGTTTTCTATTCCGCTTCTTCTTGGAATCTTGTAATTTTCTGCTTTCAGTCCGTTTTTTTCGTCCGTACGTGATGTTGCATTGGTGGGATTCGCAATTTTTTCGGTTTCGGCAATTATTCGGTGAAATGTACAGACAAGTTGGCTGGGCATTGGCCAAAAATAACAACAGAGCAAATATAAACAAGTGCGATGTATAAATATGCATAGTGAATTTGATAAAGTGCAATAAATTTATAAGCAAAGTACATACTTAACATACAATAGTCACGAAAATAGTAAAAGATTGCACAAAAAAATGCAAGTAACCAATACAAGTAAAGTTATAAGTGCTGTGAAGAAAAGCTATAAAGAAAATTACGAATAAAAATTAAAGAAAAGCAAAAATTTTCTAGACGATTGCTGCAAATTGGAGTGCAAAGTAATGGATTAAGCAACAAAACGTAATTGTTTTTATTTCTTACCACATATATCGTAATCTAAACAAATAATTTACAAAATTGTTTGTTGATCCATTCCATAGTTTCATTTCCCGTTCTATTTGTCTACTTTGCCGTCGATGCCGTTGTTTCTTCGTAAATTGTGGAAGTGGCGGCGGCGTCTACGGCGCTGCAGCTACTTTACTCCAGCAGTTTCTTTTTCTGCTGCTTTCCTTTGCATTTTCTTATCGTTTATTCGCAGGGGTTTTACAACAATTTTCTTCGACACCATTTATTATTGTAAATGCCAAAGATTGCTGCGAAATTCACAGAGAATGAGAGCATTTAATTACTAGTTACTTTGAGCATGATTTTGGAATTGTTGCATCGACATTGTTAATTTAAATGCAATTTATTATTTCAAGGCGGTGTTGTTTTGTATTGTTTATGTGTACAAAATGCTGATAACAAAACTGTTTCGGAAAGTGCATCCCAACAGATATTTGGCAACGCATCAGCTTTTTGGTCGAGCCTGGTTGGCTGGGCCACCGCAGCAGCTGCATTTTTTCCTCTTTGCTTTGATGCACAGGCTTTTGCTTCTATTCCCTCATCTTCCACCTTTTACGTTGCTAAATTCATACATACATGTATAAAGGGAATATACAAGTGCGTTAAAAAATTTGCCATGTATTTTTATGGTTTATTGCACATAATTTTCTATGTGGACTAAGATGTTTTTGTTAACGCAAATATTTCATAAACATCCATACATTTTGTGCCCACCTATACGATCTCGAACAGATTCACATATACCCAAGTAAAGGAAGTCATGAAAAGCGACAAGCGGTGCAGTGAAGTACTACATTGGGCTACTCTCGTTTTGCTAGCAACTTCTCCTGTGCATGTGGAAACCGCATTTTACTTGCTATTTACTTTGAATCATTTGGGTTTCCTCAAATATTTGTATATTTGATTAATATCTCTTGTCAAAAATATGCGCTTACAGGGTATACTGCTAAAACCAGTGATATTTGACATATAAATTCATAAGTTGAAATTTGGAAGGAGGAAAAAATTTAAAATGCTTGCTTTATACGTAAGAAGTAAAAGAGGTATACGAGTATACATCATATTGGCTGACCATAAATATTACTTAACGATCCAAACAACGTCCGTTCAGCGTAATTATAGCCGTGGTCGCATAAAATTCGGCCCATTCCGGTGGTGTTGGGTAATAATATTCGTTTGCACGACAGACGCGGCTTTGTTAACTAAATGGATCTGGATTTTGATCCATGCAAGGATTCCAAAAAAATTATTCCAGAATTTTTTTGCGGCCGGTACAACAACATAATATTAATAAAAATAATAATATTCGTTCGCGGTTTAAATAGTCTCCAATTTTTCAATATTCAATATATAATATACAAACTGAAAATCACTTTTACTTTTGTTTATAAACGCCGGCGTTCTTTATGACAATATACATATGTATGTATGTACATATTTCCTTCACCATCATCTCCATAAGAATGCCGAAAGTGTGCATTCACACAGACTGCAAGATATTTTTGCGAAATTCTTTGTCCTCCAGTTGGCGTTGGCGATTCATTGGTCATTAGTGCTGGCACAGCGCGACATTCTTTCCAATATTGACTATTTCACGTACTTGTATGTGAGTATCAGCAAATGTTCAGTTGTTTTTTAAGTAATTGAATTGAATTCAATTGAAAAAAAAACAATGAAGTGCGATCGGAAACCAGCTGTCACAAAAACTGTAATGACGGGACAGGAGCTCGTCAAAAGCACTGAGTAATCATCTATACAGTTCCGATGCTTTCTTTTAAAAGAAAAAAAAATATAGATTTTCCGTTTTTTCATAATTTGGAATTTCGGTACAGCTTGTTTGTTTTTGACAGCATATTGGTTTGACTGTCACAGATTGTCGCTTTCAAAGTTTTTTCATCAAATTAAAAGAAAATAAAGAATTTTTACAAAAAAAAAAAAAAAAAAACAGAAATCGTTGGCAAATGATTTGGTCAACAATCATGATGTTTTGTTTTTATAACAATCTATCGAATTACTACTTGAATGTTCGTCCATTAAATTAAAAAATTTCGCCTCTGCTTTTCTCCAAAATATTTGGAATTTCGCTAACTTCACCGTTCCGGTCTGAAATAACTGGATGAAAAAACGAACCAAACACTTTCGCTATTTTCATTATCAATGGCTGTATGTTTACAGACACGTACATATGTATGTACATATGTACATATGTGCGAATGTATGTGGGTAGATACGCACTCAGCATCTTGTGCATTTCTAATTTTTGTACAAAAAAGCGTGAGCTGTGAAAAAATCGCTACATAAACATTAATTCATACTCATACTCAGAAAAAAAAAGAAAATACAATAAAAATCACTTAAAAACAACAACAGTTAGCGGTGGCGGCAGCAAGCTAGCTGGCTGAACATTTGTGGGGGCACTAATGCCGGCCAGGCGCGTCGAGAAAATGTGGGGCAACTTTGAATTTTTGTTGCAACCGAATTTGCTACGCTCATAAATTGCCAATAATGTTTGTGTGTGTGCGTTGGCCGGTAATGGCTGTGTGACTAGAGACGCACATCGTTTGCAACTTTATTATTGAAAAAGATATTGTGGAGAAGACATACACGCGTTTATGCTTTGGTGCGTAGAAATAAAAATTTGAGCATGTAAATTCCATTTTTATCGTTTTTCTTTCGTTTTCTTGGTGGGCTAGTCGAATAGTTAGCCACCAGTTTGCGTTGTTGTACAAAACGCTTATCATGCCCCACTTTTCACATAAATTGTTGTTTTAATTTCTTGGCGCTTATGCATATTATTGAATAAAAATATATTTTTATTTGCCAAAGTATGCGTGCTTGAGATGTTTTTTCTGCAGATTGATGATGAAATAATATTTTGTCTAATTAATAATTATATTTTGTTGAAATGGAGCGGGGTTATGAATATTTATTATTTTGCTTCTAATTTTTTTTTTTTTACTATTTGTTTTTACTATTTAGTTAAAACAACTGATTTTTTTGATTTTTTTTCTCTTATTTTTCTTATTATATTATTTTTATTTGTATTCATTTATTTATTTTTGTCCTTTTTTAAATAATAAAAAAAAATATTTGTTTTTGTTTATACTTGATTAAATTTTTATATATATTTTTTATTGTTAGTTTTTTTTTTATAAATTTGTTTGAACTTTTTAAAAATTATTTTTATTTAAAAAGAAAAATTATATTTTTATTTAAATAATATTTTATCTTTCTCAAACTTTTGTTTTATTATTTTTTTATATGTATATATATTTTTTTTAATTTTTAATAAAATATATTCATTAATTTTGGCTCAAGGTTAAATAGAGAACATTCTTGAAGAAATTTCGAGAAATGGCAGATTTAGACCGGTTAAAACCCGCATCCGTTCTGGTTACTTAGACCTGACTGTCGTACATAAGAATATATGTATGTAAAGTTTCGTTATTAAAAATTTTGGGCAGGTTAAGAATTAAGAGCAGACTGAGCCTCGGAGTACATTTTTCATTATTCTTGTATATGTACATATGTGTGTACATATATGGTAGTATGCTAAGATCCTATTATAAATGTTTGTGCTTTTAAGATTTTTGCACAAAGAAGATTTTTGAACTTTTTTTGAATGATTGCTCTGTCCCTTGCTCCATTCCTGCTTTTTATAAACTCCTATTTGCTTAGATACAATAATGCGTGCATCTAAACTTTCTATATACAAATCTGCAAATACATATGCTTAATATATGTACATGTATGTATATATGTACATATGTATATACTTATAACTGTGTGTGCCTGTGTCTAGTGTCTAGTGTATGCACATGCTGAGTCTCAGCAATCTTGCTTTGGCTTTTCATTTCGCTTTTCTACGCAGATTCATTCACTTCAAGTGCATCTTAGTTAATTTTAGCTACAACAACAATTATTTCAAAAGCAGTTTATTGCATACGGGTAATAAAATGCTATAGAAAGTATAAAAATAATGTACCCATACATACATATGTACATATATAAATCGGTATTTGCAACTATATGTATACATGTACATACATACATATATGGATGTGTGTATCCTAGTGTCATTATCTATCAGCGGCTTAGCTTATCACATGTCTTGGCACGAATCGGCATTTGCATACATGTACATATGTACATACATGCATAGGTTTCTTTATATGGTGACAGTGCAATGTACCTCCATGCAAACAAACACACATACACATATATTATTTTATATGCTTTTGCACTTTTCATTATCATTGCATGACTGTGTGAGTTGCAATAAAAATAAATACAATTTTACACAACAAAAACAACTGGCAACGTGGCGTCGGCATGCTTCGTTGCAAAAATAGATTTTGTCACTGCATCGGAAGTGCCGACAAGCGGCTTAATGAAGTTCTTAAAATAATAATAATTGCAATTAAAATTCATTTATTTTAATTTTAAATGAGCCAGACATACATGACTACATTCATTATTGTATGTATTTATTTTCTTGTTTTCTGATTATTTAATTAATTATTTATTATTTTTTTTCTATAATACTCAAATCATACTCAAATACCATTTTTAAGTAAATTTTTTCCAAAAGATATTTTTAAAATTCATGTTTTTTTTTTTAGAAAATTTATTAAACGTTTTATTTTATGTTTTGTGTGTTTTCTGCATAAACGTAAACTAGTCGCTCAGTTTTGGTGATATCGATTTGGAATTTTGCGCACGTCCGTTTCTTCGCAAGAAGCTGCTATTGGCCTAGTCTTCGAACATATTGTTCAGATCGAAACACTATAGCATATAGTTGCCATACAAACTGACCTTTCGAAATTAAGTTTTTATATGAAGACTTTTTTATTAAAAAAAAAATCTGTATGAAAGTTAGCCGAGTGTTTTCTAAAGTAAGGCAGCAATATTTGGATGTATTACTCCGATCAGTCTACTATTAGATGTAGCTGCCATGCAATCCGACCGATGAAAATCAATTTTTTATATGGAAACTTTTTTTATTTGGGAAGAGTATTATAACTTCGTTGAAAAGTTAATGTTTTTTCTTGTTAGTGTATTTGTTTCTGCACCATTTTACTTAATATTAATCTTTTATTTGTTTAATCTTTTGAAATACACATACACATATGTATATATCTTTCTATTTCAACTCCTATAAGTTGACTACATTTAATTTTGCCAACAACACTGCGCCAGCTTGACTTTGGCAATCATTTTTCGCCATTTTCTTTCGGCACTATTTCTGTCTGTTGTTTACTCTATGAGAAATTCCTGAAATTCCCGGGAGCAAATCGGCCTCTACGGTGTTGGCAGCCATGCATTGCTGCCTGCTGCTTCAGCGACTGTCTCAGAGTGCAGAGCTGCGCAAGTGAAACACGTTATTCTATTGCCTTATCTAAAAGTTTGTTTTCAGCCACGCGCTTTGCCGCTCGCACCGACTCGCGCCGTCCATCGCTTGGTGACCTTTAATTGAACTGATTTAGTCTGTTGCTGCAATTTCAATTTGATTTCGTTGATTTTCGCCTAAGGTGCCACTTGAAAGCTGTTTCCTGCTATTGTTGCCGGTTGTTGTTGCTTCGCTGTTGCTTTTTTCCCCAATTGAGTTGCTTGTGATTGCGCTTACAAAGTCATTTACTCGCCGCTATATTTGCTTGTGTGTGTGTGTGCACTTCTTGCCGAATTCTTTCGTTATTTCAGTTTGTGCTTATTTTTTTGTCGCTTTTTTTTTTTTTGTTTTTTTTTTTTTTTGTTTTTTTTTGGTTTTTTTTTTGGTTTTGTTGGCTTTTGAGACAAAAATTTCATAATAGAGATTTATGAGCTTTAAATGGTTGGCGTTGCGCGTCACATTCACTTTCGTAGGCAGTCGGCGTAGGTACGCGCATAATTTACTCGTCAGCGCAAACTTTTGTTTCACTTTTCTTGCATACCCACGAATGTGCGTATGCATGTGTGTGTGTGTGTGTTTATGCGTTGCAGAAAAGCTCAAGTGATAAATTGCTATAAACGCATACACTTTTTTTTGCCACTATTGTAATTTTGCGGCTTACCAACGCCAACTCGCCGCTCATATGCGAGCATTTGTATACCCACACACACATACATGCGCATACTTATGGTGTGTAACGCATCTTACGCGCCAACAGCAATCCGACAATCAACGGTGGCAATCTGCGGTTTCTGCCACCAATGGTGTTGCCATTGCCGCCGCGGCTGCTGCTGCTTCCGTGTTTCGCTTTCTTTCGCTTTTCTTTTCGTACATTTTCAATTTACAAATTGGTCAGCTACATGTGGGTAATAAGCACCTGAACTTTATGATGGCATTGATTGCTGCACTGGCGTCGTGATTTACTATTTTAGTGGGTGCAAGCGTTGCCAGCGAAGTTTTACTTTTCTTTCGCGGAAATTTCGATAACGAACGTTATTGTATACTTAAAAGCATTTAATAAAGCTTTTTATGTGCAATGGCATTAGCTTTTGGAAGTAATTGTCTACTGTTTTCGGCGCAAATAAAGAAGTTTGGACACCAATGGGTCAATTAGAAAGTAGTCACAGAGTTGCAAAGTTTTTTAAGAGATCATCTTCATGTACGGCGGATGACCCATCAATTCGACGTTTTGGCTGGTCAAAAAGGCGCTGGTTTGAGCCGATGTGTGAGAGCTCCCATTGTCATGGTGCACAATGATTCGTCTTCTCTTGTTCGTTTTTCGAATTTCTCCGAAGATTTCAGGCAAACAAATGGTGGTGTACCACTCAGAATTGACCGTCCTACGTTGCTCAAACGGAACAGTCGCCACATGACCAGTTTTGCCGAGAAACAGGCGACCATTTGCTTTGAAGTGCTTCTTCCAAGAACAACTTTCGTTGGATTTGGCTCGTCTTGGAAGACCCACACGGTCGATTGCTGTTTTATTTTGGGCTCATATGCATAGATCCATGATTCGTCATCTGTGACGATATTATAAACGTCTTTTGAAGCACCGCGATCGTATTTTTTCAGCATTTCTTTACACCAATCCACACGAGCTTTTTTTTGAGCGATTGTCAAATTGTGCGGGATCCAACGAAAACAAACCTTTTTTACGGCCAGGTGTTCATGCAATATCGAATGTATGCTGGTGGGAGAAATGCATAGGCATGCCTCTATATGAAGGTATGTACGGCATCGATGTTTTCTGGCACAACGGCTGTTTTTGGACCTTCACGGAATTTGTCTTTGAGCGAACGTCGGCCACGATTGAATTCGTTGTACCAGTTTTTCACAGTGCTATAGGATGGTGCTTCATAGCCATACAAAGATTTTAGTTCATCGATGCACTCTTGTCGTGATAATCCACGTCGAAAGTTGTGAAAAATGATCGCAAGAAAATGTTCATGAGTTAATTCCATTTTTTGGTCGAGATGATTTTTTTAATTCCCTGTAAATAAAACAATTCACGATTAAATGACAAAACGTTCTGAGTGATGTTATGCTAAAAAATGTCAAACTTTCCAATGGAAATGTCAGATTGCACCTAGCAACACTTAGTGTTGCCTAGGCCAGAAATATATATAGCAGCCTACGTAACTTTTATCTGATTTTTGTGCAAATCCAAAATTGGAAGGAAACAAAAATAGCTTTTACTCAGACGGCAGAGCTGCTCCTAACCAATTTCAAAGTTTTACCAGAGGCAAAATTTCCCAACCTCCATTTTTCAAATAGTTTTTAACTGGTCTTGTAACATGGGACCGAATGTTGTCATGTTTGAAAATTACAATCTCGAGTCTCGAGTTGTCGGTAAATTTTCCCATTAATGCCTTCAATCGGTTTTAGAAGTTCATAATCTAGCACGCCCTGCTGTTACCAACAAAGACTGATTACTAGGCATCCTGGGCATCCAGCTTTGCCCATTATTTTGCGGAACGACTAAGTTTTACATTCTTTGCATTTAGGGTTGTGGTAATGGATCAATTTTTCTAAAAAAAAGAATGGCGTACTTGAAGTCAAGCCACAACTTAGTGCAGATGAGGAGCTCGCGTTGCCCCGGGAATCTACAGTGACCCTTGCGCAAACTACTATTTATTCAACTCCTAAACTCCTACTTATTCAACATCAACGCCAACATTCAAAATATGTATGTATATGTCTAGCGTGGAACGAATCCCCGCATGACTCTTTTCACGCCCAGCGAACCCCATTCGTCTAACACATCTTTCTTTATGGTTCGACCAAGTCAAAACAGCTTGTTTCCTGGACTTACCGTTAGATGACTTCGTTGATAACCAACTCTTACCACCCAAACGGGAACTAGATAACCTCTACAACAACAACAATATTGAGATACTGAAATAATAATCAAGTTACGCCATTTCTTGGCAAACCGCACAAAGCTAGTTATAGACCCAATAGTATTTTTCATATTCATTTCGTCTGATACTAAAAAAACCCAACTCAAAAGACAAAATCGCAAAGTTATCTCTCCCCACACTTCAGTGGCGTTAAAAACTTCAAAAGCAACACGAAAACTAGAAATAAATAATGAAAAAAAAATATTGTATAAATAAAGTCTACTTATTGACTGTGCCGCCAGGGCTGCCTAGCGGTTAATTTGGCACTGAAATATCACGTGGAACCGACCTCTTTTGCGGATGTACGCTTCTACGCTCAACAAAGCGCACTTGAAGCTGTCGAAGATTACGGACGACGACGACTTCATTAGCAACAACCGTGGAAAAATGGCGTGTCCGAAGTCATTAAAAAATAACTAAATTTTTATTGACTGCATTGAAACCCGTGTCTGTATGTATGTGTGTATGCAAACGGTTGGGCAATTGATATCCTCAAACTGCAGGGCGCCATGAGATAACCAACAAAACGGCGTTGCTGAAATTTATCTTAATGTTGTTGTTGTTGTTGTTGTTGTTGTTGTTGTTGCATTATTGTAGGGCTTGTTGTGCAACGGCGAACAGTTACAGCAGCATCGCATCTTGAATTTTTCTCTACTCTTTGCCGTAACTTTGCTGCATCGTCTAACTACTAAAGTGAGCTAACGGTCGTTTGCTTGTTGTTGATTGACTTCCTGTGTCGAAATTTGTATTAAACCGTTGCATTCATCTTTTTAAGTAATCGTGTTTTTTTTTAATTTTTTTTGTTATTTTTTTTTAATTTTTTTTTTAAATTTTTTTTTTAATTTTTTTTTTTAATTTTTTTTGTTATTTTTGTATTTTTTTTTTATATTTTTGGTTATTTTTGTTTTTGTATTTTTGGTTATTTTTTCCTATGTTGTTTTTAAATAAATTTTTTTCTTGGCTGTTTGCGCTTACGGCAGTGTTTATGCCTTTTTTCGGCAACTTATTTACGCCAGTCATCGATCATGCACCGTTCGTCTCATTTGTTCATTCATGCATTTAAATGGCCGCCTTGAATCACATTGATATGCTAACTTATTACCGCTATGAATTGCTCTTTGAGTTCCATATAAACATATATTTATGCATCTCTTTCCATTTGCTGCCGTACATTTTCGCGTTTCGGTTTATATTTTTAGTTTTGAAATTTGTTTTAATTTTTTTCCTCACATTATTGTTATTACACTCATTTTCTCCTAAACGTTCGTACGCCATTCATTTAAAGACGTCTTAAAATGATTTGCTGTTCGTGCAGTAGTCGTCGTCGTCGTTTACAGTTGTGCCAACATTTGTCATTTTAGCCGCATTTGACCCTAATTAACCAATCACCATGATCCGCTAAGAGCCAGCAGTCATCGTTGTCAGTCCGCCATCAATGATGTGGCGCGCTGAGTTTGGGGTTTTCTTTTGCATATCAGTTGCCGTTGCTCCGCATCAATTTCGACACCGAAAAAGCAAAATATTTAAGCTTTTTGTGTTGTTTTAAATAAATTTGTTGGTGTTGCAATGCGAAAGTAAAAGTTCATAGCCACCATTAAGTCAAATTAAAGCTAAATATTTTTTTAAAATTGGCGAGTTGAAGTTTTTTTCATTGAAAAGTGAAAACTTTTGTATTTTAAATACAGTTTTTAACATTTTGTTTTGAATTTAATATTATTAAAAAAATATTTATAATGTGTTTTATGCATAGAAATCCTATTAATGGTTATTATATGAATTTATTATAAAGAGTTATTCATTTCCAGATTCCCTACTTTTTTAAAAGAAAAAAATATAGAAACTTTTAATTTAATTTTTAATTTAATGGAAAATGTTAATATCATTCGAAAGTGCATTATTTGGCATTTATTTGTTGAAGATTATCTCTTTCAAATGTCGGCCGTGGCTAGGTCCATCCGTTGAGTAAAATTTTCAATGACTCGGTCGCGCATTTCGACTGTTTGACTGTAGATAAGCGAATTAATCTCTCAATTCTCCCCAAGAAGCTAATCATTTGTTGGAACCGCCAATATCGGACCACTATAGCATATAGCTTTCATACAAACTATGATCGAAATCAAGTGCTTGTATGAGAAACTTTTTTAATTGACGAGATATCTTCTCGAAATTTCGCATGGCTAATTGTCCAAAGCAACGCTACAATCTCGAAAGAAATTCTTCGGATCGGACCACTATAGCATAAAGCTGCCATACAAACTAACCGTTCATAATAAAGTTCTTGTAAGGAAAAAATTTTTTTTTGACAAGGGTCGCTCATTTTTTTTTTGTTGCTGTTGTCATCAAACGAAATTACTTGATGAACGACCCAAAAATCGTTCCAAATTATTGTCCATGGCAATGGAATAATCACCGCATAAATTATTAAAATGGATTCCATTGCTTATTGCTGCCATACAAAGTGGTGTTATGGTGTTATAGCTTCACTGCAGCCGAACTTAACGTTTTTATGTTTTAACTGTTTTAGAAACTTTATAGCAAAACTTAAAAGCATTATTTTGCAAAAAAAAAAATGACTTTCAAATTTTTAATTAAACTCGAAAACCAATTCTTGCTTTTTTCCTCTTTTCTAGTAGTAATTTTGAACTACATCCGCTTGTTCTAAGTAGTTTGGTAGACATTTTCGCATATATAATATGTAACTCTTGTTCTTATTTCACTTTCCTGCTTTATTCGCCTGAAAATAATTTATTTATCTTATCATAAATTAACTTGGAGAACTGACTTATCAGGAATATTTGGTTTTCCTTTCACCACCGCGGCAATAAAATAATATGCATATTGATGAACTTGTATAATATTTTATATCAGTGCCACGTTAGGGTGGGTGCGATTTTCATTATTATGATTGTTTTAAATTTTAAAAACTACTTCTTAACGCAAAGTAGGTTGTAAAATTGAATAAAAATATAAAATTAATCTAAAAAAAAATAATAAAAAAAATAAATAAATAAAATTAGTAATAAAAATAAAATTGATAATAAAAAAATAATTATTAAATTAAAATTAAAAACAAAATTAAAATTAATAAAAAATTAAAAAAAAAATTAAAATTAATAATAAAAATAAAAATAGTAATAAAAATAAAATTAATAATAAAAATAAAATTAGTAATAAAAATAAATTTAATAATAAAAAAATAATTATTAAATTAAAATTAAAAACAAAATTAAATTTAATAAAAAAATATTAAAAAAATTAAAATTAATAATAAAATTAAAATTAGTAATAAAAATTAAATTAGTAATAAAATTAATAATAAAAAATAAAATTAGTATTAATAAAAAAATAAAATTTAATGCGTCACTAATAAGAATATAGCCTCTTATTTTTAATTTAATTTACGTTCTAGACTTAAATAACTGCTCTCATTTTGAATATGCAAATATTTGTCTATTTCACTAAATTTCTCTCCTTCACTCTTCCGCATATTTGATATGCTGCTATAAATCCGCTAGACTCGGAAATAATACAGCTGTTACTAACTATTTCCCCACACTCATTCTCACCTCACCTGTCAATTGCTTTATTATATAATTGCACGCGAAAAATTTTACGTTCTTATCACACACACATACACTGAGCGTATGTGTTCACAAATAACGGTACACTATATATACAAACCACGTATCCGCCGATTTACAATCATGTAGATAATTTTTACATAAACTCATCAACGCTTTTGGAATTTTGTGATAGTCATAAACATACAATAACAATTTACCATCCTCCTACCCGAACACCTTGCCGCTGGTGCACCATCTTATCGCCTTACATCAGCCGTTTATTGTTTTCATTGTTGTTGTTGCTTGAAGTGCTGATATGACTATAAATTAATTTTGTACCTTTGTATGTGTGTGTGTGCTTATCAGGTGGGTAGGCCACACCACTTGTCGCTCATTTTGCTCGTCGACACTTGCCTTTAGGGTTTTACTTTTTGCAATCAACCGCTTCTTTATCAAAAACTAGCTTATGTAAAACAAAAACAATTTGTTATTGAGTTTTTTGCTGTTAGCGGCATTACCTTGAGAGCCGGAAAATATGCGCGAAGCGCATTCTTGTGGTTTCTTTAACAAACAAAAAACAATAATAAACCCAAACATTTGCTGAAAGTCCAATTGATAACGGCAAGTCTGAAGTCATATTATATATTTATGTATGAGAAAAAAATATTCGTCAAATTTTAATTTTTTTTTACTAAACCACAAGTAAATTTTAGAAATCTTAAAAAAATATATAAGAAAAATTAATAAACATTTTTGTGGAATTAAAAATGTTTTGAAGCATATTCCAGCTCCGATTTCGATATTGGCTGGTTAACAAAGTAAGATTTAGATAAAAATAAATATTAAATACTTAAGCCAAACCCTTTCAGAAGTTTACGTTCCTTATAACCTCGCGACAAAGTCATGAAGTAACATTCTAGGTTAGCTGAATGCGCCTTTGTGGTGCCATGATCTCATAAATATAGACCAAAAATCATTTTGGGAACTGTTTTTCGCCAATTAAAACTAATTCAAAGATTTTCTAAAAAAAAAAATAGTATTTTTCCTATCTCTCTTCCCGATGCAAAATAAAACTCCAAACTATTCTTATGGTAGATCTCCGTAACTTTGAACAATGTAATTTGGCTGGAATACGAGTATATACAAGGTCTGTCGCAAAAGAAACTGAACTTTTTAATTATAACTGTTTCTGGTGGCGCCACCGATTGGTCGGTATATGAAATAAAAAGTTTGATCTCTTGTTGACATTTCGTAAAAATTTAAGGACAATTGGATAACTACAATCGATGTTGTCGATCAAAAAGTGACGGTAGATTTTAGTCATCGGTTGTAAAATGTATTTTGAACAAAGAGCAAATATTAAATTTTGTTTTAAACTTAGGAAAACGTTTACTGAAACATTTCAAATGATGAAAAAAGTTTATAATGATCAGTGCCTACCCCGTAGTAATGTGCATGAGTGGTTTAAGCGATTCCAAGAAGGTCGTGAGGACCTCTGGACGATCAGAAATCGGTCCAAAAAAAGTCGTCTTCAGAAGTCAAAAATAAAGACAATGCTGATTTGTTTTTACGATTCCGAGGGTATTGTACACCGAAAGTTCATCCCACCTGGCCAAAAGATTAATACTGTGACTTACCTTGGTGTTATGAAGCGTCTTTTGTCACGCATTCGTCGTGCTCGACCACAATACCGCGAGGCAGGGTCCTGGCGCCTGTTGCACGATAATGCGCCGTGTCATCGGTCGACGCTTGTCACTGATTTTTTGACAAAAACCTCCATATTAACCATTAATCACTCACCTGATCTGGCACTCTGTGATTTTTACTTGTTTGGAAAACTGCACGACTGATATTCTCAAGATCATTCCGAAAAATGACCTTAAACACTCATTTGAAATGCTAATTGACCGGGCTAAACGTTGGATGGAAGCACAAGGAAACTACTTTGAACAAAAAAATATAACTTTTGAAAAATATTAATTTTTTGTTGTTTTTTAACAGTCCTGTTTCTTTTCCGACAGACCTTGTAAAAGGTTTTCTAGCAGTTTTGAAAAAGTAATTTGAAATTACGCTAAAATGTCTGAAAAGTCAGTAATCGTAATAAAACCGATTTTTTCGGTTCCCCAGTCGTTTTATTCTCCTTTCTTGTTTTGTCGTTTTATTCTTGTTGAAATATCTAACTGCATTAGCTCCTAACTCTATCCGTGTGGAGAAATTTTGTGTCCTTGCAATGTCTCCGTAAGATTTCCCATTCTTGCAATTATACGATAACAGCCCTAGCAGGAATAAAGGGATGTTCAACTTATTCCAGTGTGAGAGCGCTTCAAAATTTGCGTTTTTTATAACATTTTCCATTATGGCCAGATTGGACAAAATAATAATTTTTGGGCATTTATCAACCCAACACCCAACATTTAACACGAATAAAAATTATTATATAGTGGTTATTTATTATATGGAGAAACTATTGAAATCCTTTTAAAGATATTAGAACAACTGACTTTTGACCTTTCAATACCCAATAAAAGGATTTAAGCTTGTTAGCTCTCAATTATTAAATGTTTTTTAATCATATTCCATTGAAAATAATACTATGATGCGTCAAATTACATAACGTTTTATCAAATATCTTTAAATTTCACAAATTTATTTAATTTTCATTGTTTAACATTTTTTATAAGTGGTCCTGAACGATGCAACAAATCTCTCCGTTTTCATATTTTTTTGGTAAGATTTCAATCTGGCCATCGATCGTTTCCAATTGCTAAACGTCAAAACCTTCTGAACTCGATCAACTGACAATGTTCAGGAGGTTTTGACGTTTAGCAATTGTTCTCTCACTTCCAGTGAGAGAGGAGTTGGACATCTCTTTATCTTTGGCCCTAGTGTCTTCATTACAAGGTTTGTGCTTACCCATTTTTTATTCACTTCAATTATTTAATTCCTTAATAGTAACCTATTTCAATAAAAATATAAATATTTACTTACCTAAACACAACTAATTTATAGGAAATCTTAAGAATTCAACACTCGTAGGTAACCATATGCACGACAGTTTTACTCACTATTGCATAAAAGGCCTCACCTAGCTCAGAATTACGGGATTTTTGCAAAAAAAAATTCGACAGCTAAGTCTGGCCATATTTTCATAGAAAAGATTTTAAAATAAAATTCTATTTTTACACTTAAAAATCTTACAGAAATGGTCATATAATTTTTAGCGACAAGTCGTTGTTAATTAGTTGCATGCATCAGGACATACGTACATATTTTTATGTTTTTGTTTTCATTGATTTTTGTTTGGAACTATAATGTGACATTCATTATGTCTTTGGCTTTGCAGTGGCAGATTGGCATTTCCTTAAGTCAATAATAAACTGCGCTCATATTTTTTGTCATATTTAGATTTTATAAAATTTGTATAAATTTGTGTAGATATGTATGTAAGCTTTCCCAACCAGCAATTTCGCTTCGATAATCGCCAAATACGCACAATTTCGTATCAAATAAATTTTGACAACTCGTGATAGTCACCTGTTACGTACACGTTATTCCACTATTTCGGCTGTGTTACGTCAAACACGTTGAAACAAAACTCAATCGCTCAATCGGGTATGCCGCTTGTTGGTTTACACTTTCCATTTAGCTGATAAGCAAATCACTACCAAATTGAGATTATGTGGACGATTCGCAAGTGTTTACTTTGTCATTTTGATTAAAGCACTTATGCGCTAACGATATCAATAAATTGCCATTTTATATACATATTTATCACATATATATACATATATATAGTACACTCCAAATCATGCAACAACAAATTAAATATTAACAAACTTGTCATTATCAGCATGAAAAGGCAATTTGAGGCGTCGTCAAGACATCAGAAAAACTATGCCCCTAACCTTCAATATTTTTTTCAAGCGCAGCTCGCAGTGAAAAACAAACGCTTGCTTCTGCGCTCTGCGTTCTCTCGTGATCACTTAATTGATTTGCATTTACTTTTTAATGGCCCAAAAAAGTCACTAACTTCTCACACACTTTTACATTGTTGTTAAGGTGCTTCGTTTGATCACGTGGTGTTGAACTTTTTGCTGTTCGTTCGCAAAGCAGTTTATTTTCAATTTTCCCGTTCATTTCGACTATTTGCTGGAAATGTTTGCGTATTCATTAAGCGCTATCACTAGCGTTTAATTAGCACATTTAGTTGTTAATTAATGTGTAAATATTTATTTTCATAGTCAATGTTATAATCGTTGTTGTTATTGTGTTATAATGGCAATGAAAATTTAAGAATTGTTTGTGTTCATTTTTGAGTTTGTGGAAACATTCCGACCCATTACTTCGCCACTCCAATTGTAATTAGATAATTAATTTATTGTTATTATTGTTCTTATGTTTTTCATGTTTTTCATTGTCTTATGTGCAAAGGTGTTATTGTTTTAATTTGTTTGAACAGCGATAACGAGCCTGACCATACAATGTGTACATTGTACTACAATTGTTTCTGTGTTAACAGCTAATTTTCCAGTTGTTTGCTTATCCAATTATACAACTTAATTGTCTAGCATAAAAAGGCTATGCCTATCCATTTAATTATTGTATTAGAGTGTTTCTCGACTATATTTGTTTGTGGAGACTGAGAAAAATAGTGTAAGCTAATTATTCTCGATGTGTCCTTAGCCTAAAGTTTTGATCTAGGCTATGTACGCGAGAGTTGTCACAAGTCCTCATAAGTTCAAGTGTTTAAACACTCATAAATATATCTCAGTGCCATTTCGAAGTGTATCCTTAGATTTCGCAAGCCTTCAAAGAAAGTTTATAGAACAAATAAAGATAGCATTACAGGATTTCTCACTTTAGAGTTTCAATTTCAGAAATTGTAAATAAAACGCAAAATATTTAATTATTCAGCAATATTTACTGTGTCACCTTTAAAGTAAACACCACCAGATATAATACACTTATGCCAACGATTTTTCCAGTCCTCGAAACATAAAAAAGTTTTGGGAATACCTTCAGCTTCTTCCACGAATTTTGTTTTATCTTTTCGATAGACTGAAAACGAGTTCCACGAGTTCTTAAGCAAACGCTTTTATTCGGCCAAATAGAACTAATTATTGACCGTATGTCCCTCCGGAACAAACCCTATGCCACATCGTCAGTTATAATGCTCTCCAAGAATGTGGTATCGGAATTCGCACGATCAAGCGTGTCTGTTAACGGTACTCTTTTTGAACAAATTCAGCTTTATCGGAACGAGTCGAGCACTAACGCATTTCATACCCAAAACTTCCACCAAAATCATTCGAACGGACTTTCTTGCCCTCTCTCTAACACTTTTAATATTTTCCGCAGTTGAAGAGGTCGTCCAGAACGAGGCATCTCT
Source organism: Bactrocera zonata (assembly GCA_037783105.1). NCBI lineage: Eukaryota > Metazoa > Arthropoda > Insecta > Diptera > Tephritidae > Bactrocera > Bactrocera zonata. The sequence continues at coordinate 406,818 of JBAWJQ010005982.1, read as the reverse complement.
TCAACGATCTATCGATCATCTTTGAAGGCTTTGTACCACTCGTAGGCTTGTGTTTTTGATAAAACTAAATCACCGTAAGCCTTTTCCAACCGAGGTCTACCGACTTAAGCAGCTGCTGTAAACAAACGGGATGATAGATTGCGCTCATATTTGACATAGTAAATAAAGGCAGTGCTACCAACTTTTATTTTTTTGAAATATCGTTTTCCTGGGAGATTTAAATTACATACAGCGGTGTTCATGAAAATAGTAGTGTTGGTGGGTTCTAACTATAAAACAAAAAACGAGTTGAAAATAGAAACTATGAATTCAATAACATTTAAAAGTGATATTAGTATTTTTTGCCTACTCCGTTGAAGGGAAAACTAAAAAAAATCCAGTTAAGTCTTTGTTTTAGTACGTCCATACACCGACGTTCCATAGAGTCTATTACAACCTGACAACCCTTCATGGGTACTTGGCTCATTCAAAACTAACAAAACTAGTATTCTTCTAGGATTACTGTTTTTACAATTAATTTAACATCTCCAAAGATAGTGGTTGACTCAATTTTAGGACCTCGGAGCGTACGCACGTCTAAAACACTGGAGATGTGTCTTACGTCTGTCACGACATGATCAATGTGTTTGGTGGCTTTTCTATCAAGAGATAACCAGATAGCTTGATGAATTTTTCTATGCTGGAATCAAGTACTACAGATAACTATATTTCGGGGCCCGACGAAGTCTATCAGACTCAACTCATTTGGGGATGACCTTCTTTGCTCACACTGGCGTTAAAGTCGCCAAGCACGATTTTGACATTGTGGCGGGGGCTGTCCACCACGAAGCCCACACCAAATGTGCGCTGTAGTAAGTGCCACAAGAATCTACTCGTCTCAGTCCTTGTCCCGTCCATCGCATTTCTTGGATGGCGGTGATGTCAGCCATTGGTTTTTTGCGTGGCGCACAACCCTGGAGAGTGATGTTTCGCCTTCTTACTTTAACTCGCTTTAAAACGGATGTTTTTGATTACACAGAGGATACTTTGTCTAAGATTGGAAGTTGTAAGCCGCTTGAGCCATATACATATATGTATATATAATCGTTTCTGGTCACTCCCAAGTGATGACACAAAAAAAACCTTTCCCCATTTACGTCACTTGGATCCATCCTCCTGCTGACACTTCAAGCTTAATAAAATTGGAGTGTTACACGATAGAACAGCGTATCTTCATAACTTAACAGTAAGAAATTACAAAATTGCGAGGCGGCACGTCCTAACTGAAAGCATAAGAAAGTAAAACTACAAACTTGAATAGTGACGTTATCAATTTTTGTACTTTTCTGTCAAATGTTTTTCAAAAAGTAAACTTCATTTCTATCATTATATATTATATAGAATGATTTACCAAATTTATCATTCCTTATTTCATAAAGTCGGCAAAAATTTTATTTAATATCATGACTTTTATTATAATAATTTTTTTTTCATTTTCATTGCAGATTTCTCATTCAACTCCAACTTAATTGTGTGCTTCCAATAATATTTCCAAACAATAAACTGGTTTTCCATGCGAGTTGAATGACAAAAAAGTAATAAACAACAAAAAGATAACCAAAAAATAATTTTAAACAAAAAAGCCTGCAGGCAAAAATAATCGATAATTTCACAAAACGTCAAATGTGCAAATGATAAATATTTACAGTTAAACCGCGCGACTGTGAGAGAAAATAATTACACAAAATATGGTGTTGACACAAAAATATTTATTTACCTAATAAAAGCGACCACAACAACCACAGATGTAATGCTCCATTAAAACGGCAAGACCTTATAATAAATGATTACCCTGTATTTCTATTCGAAAATCGACGTTTTTTCAAAAATCAATCGATTTGCCTGCGTTTGTGTGTGCCTATAAATCAATTTCGTTCATTTTTGTTTCAAATTTCCGTTGAAGTAAATCAAAATTTTTTCCTGTTTATAAATTAGTGCGTGTCTAGGCAGCGATTCACAATTGACGTTAACGCGCGTTACGTCGCCTAAACGCTACGCGTCGCGTCGTCTTGTGCACACACGATCAGTACGTGCGTGCGTGCGTACGAAATACCGTTACCGCTTGAGGCAACTTGCAAGCGTGTTTACGCAGCTCCCACATTTGTGCGCTGCACCTGAGTTCGTCGCCTCGTCGATTCCTCGTTTCGTCATCGATCGCGTACGCAGCTGCACAGTGTTTGCCGACGGTGATGAGTTTTAGTTCCTACGCGCTGTCAAATATTCATCACAGCTGATAGTGATGAATCCGAATCAACACAGTGGGCCCGGTCCACCGTCAGCGTTAGTCACAACAAAACCAACAACAGCAACAACAACTGCAATGAATACAACAGCAACAGTGGCACAGCATAATTCCACGTTTATGGGCGTCGGTGGCGTGGGTGCTGGTGCAGGTCCGGGTGCTTGCGGCATGGTTGGCATCGATCAAGTTGACGCCTCCATTATGGCATCAAAGACATATGCAACAAAATGTGCGGCAATGCCATCACCAACAACAACAGCAACAGCAACAGCAACAACGGCAACTTCATATGGCGGTATGAAGTGTGCTTACGCGGTTGCAACAAATGGCGGTGGTGGTGGTGGTTACGTTGCCAACGCGCCCGCTGCAATGACCAACGGTCAGCACATCAACAACAGCAACAGCAGCAGCAGCAATAACAATAGCAACAGTAGTAGTAGTAATTGTAATGGTAGTAGTGCTAATGTTGGCAACGTTAGTGTGCATAATCATACGACGGCGCCGCCGGTTGCACGTACCATCTCGTCCGATCGTTTGGTGACAGGGCCATCGTGTAAAGCTCTAAGAACTGCGGTGTCAGCGCTCTACTCTGTGGATGATTTTGTCAAGGAGAAAATTGGCTCTGGATTCTTCTCCGAAGTGTTTAAGGTGAGTGTGCAAAAACAAATGTATTTCTTTTATAAGAAAAACATCAGCAAAAAAATATAAAAAGGACAGAAAAAAGAAACAAAATGGAAAAAAATGAGAGATAAAAAATCTAAATAAAAATTGAATAACTAATTTTAAAATATTTAATAAAATAATAATAAAACGAAAGAAATAAGTAGAAATGAGAAGTAACAAAATAAAAATATATAAAAATTAATTGTATACAAAATTATAAATCAAAAAATACTAAGATAGGTATGTAATAAAATAAAGTAAACAAAAAACAGAGGAAATACAAATATAATAAAATATTTAACTAATAGAAAAATAAGTAACAAAATAATGAAGAAATAAAAGTAAAAAAAAAAATGCAAAAATATATGTAAGTCAATAAATTAACAAAAAACTAAAATTAAAATAAATAAAAATAAAATGCCTATCAACCGAAAAAAATTGGAAAAAATAGAAATAATAAAATAAAAATAAACTAAAAAAAAAAACAAATTAGTTAATTAAATTTGTACAAATTTTGAAAATAAAATTAAAAAAGAACTATTAAACAAAAAGAAAAATAAGAATCAAGGAAAAATATATGTGAAAATATATATAAATACCCTAATAGCAAAATAATATATTTTTTTTTCATAATTACATTCACATACTTGTGTGTGTATTAGAAAAAAGGATTAAGCCGAAATAAAAACAATTAAATTGAAAGTGGGAAATAAAAAAATAATAAAATATAATAAATGTACATAAAATTCCTAACAGTAAGAGTAATAAATTTACTTTGTCTTATTAATTACGTAATTTGAAAAAAAATAAATAAATAAATAAAATGAAATATATTTCGAAGTAGAAATTATAATATAAATAAACATTTTTTAAAATAGAAACAAAGGGAGTATTAAACAAAAAAAAAAAAAAAAAAGAACTGGAAAAATAAAAAAAAAAAACAAAATATATGACTGAATAAATCAACTAATAAAAACTAATAAAAAATATTTTTTCCAGAATTTTATATTACAAATTTATTAAAAATCGTAATAACAGTGGATTAAACAAAAAAAACGAAAATTGAAGAAAGAAAAAAATATGTGCCTGAATAATTCAACTTAAAAATAATTTTTTTAAAACATTCTGTTCTAAAAACAAAATAAATATTTTTTTTTTCAGAAATTTATATCATGGAACTAAAAATTAGCAAATAAAAAAAAAATATAAAAATAAAAAGATATAAAAATAAAAAATAAAAAAAAAAATATAAAAAATATAAAAATAAAAAAATAAAAAAATATAAAAATAAAAAAATGGAAAAATTTAATATGTTAATATTTTAATATTTTAAATTGGGGAAATATAAAATTTAAATAAAATGTAAACGTATCTGAATAAATAAACTAACAGACAAAAATTAATTTTTTTACGAATTTTTTATGCATATAAAATATATACATAAATATAAAATCAAAAAAATAATAAAATAAATGAAAAATGTAATTATAGCATAATGGATTAAACAAAAATTAAACAAAAAATTTAAAAATATGTAATTACTTAAAAATAATCCAACAATAATCTTCGAATTTTTTTATAATTATGCATTATTATTGCGCTCATTGTGCAATTAAACGCCTGCAGCGTACAATTACCTTACGCATCTGTTGAAGTAATAATTAATTGGTTATAAACAATAAGAAACTTATGTATTTTCATTAATTAATTAGTTGTAGGAAAAATGCAAAAGGCATAACAAACAATAAGATTACAACAGTTATTAATGGCCTTCGGTCGGTAGAAATTCATAGAAATACCAATTCAGCGCCAACACTTTCGTTTCGGCAAATCGGCAAACAAAAACAACCACATGCATGTTTACATATGATTTTTATAGGCGAAAAATGCAACGCTGTTCGTAAAATAAAAATGCAATATTTGCTTTCTGCAAAAGATGTCTGTGTTGTCTGTTATTTATTGCTGATGCATTTCTCAACAAATCCGTCACATCAAATTAACAACACAATGGCGGCGGTGTTGCAACATCCATCCATCTTCATTGTTGCACCGATTAGTGTTGCGATCCCTGCCCAATGCCGCACAGATATACTTCTCTATATATGCATGTATGTATGTATGTAGATGTGGATGTACTTGTGTCTTGTCTGCAACTTAAATATTAATATATATTTATATACATGCATACATGTATACATTTGTACAACTTGTTGCGCTTGAATTAATTCCCAACCGCGCCACATTCAACAATCGCACAACAATGCACCCATTCCATTGCAGTTGCCGTTGCATTTGCCATTGTTATTACTGTTGTAGGCTGTTGGTTGGTAAAAGTGAAAATTATCCAATCGAATAGCAATGAATTGTGGAAAAGAAAGAAATAAAGAAAGTTGCTTCACAATTTACACTTTATGCTTTAAGTGCATACATATCTACACACTTGCCTCTTACACATACGCCATTGCATACCTAACATGCATACATATTTATATATATTTTTAATTACCTTAAGCTTGTTAACTAGGCATGTGCAGCCAGCCAAGAGCAAATGCCAGGGTTTTTGTTTCATAAAAACCTCATTGAATTAGTGCAACCGTGGCGGGGGCATAAATCTTCAAATATTTTCTTGCAATCGCATAAATTATGCGTGAATTTCGAAAAGAGAAAACATGCGTCTGTAAAAGCTGCAATTTTAATTCCATTCGATTGGAACTAAAAATTCCAAAATACAGTTAATTGAACCCTACATATATTTGTTATTGTATAAGTACCTAGTTTTGCTGTTGTAATTCTTAATTGGGGTATTTCCAGTACTCAACAGTTGTACGAAACGCCGTTTTAGACGGTGTAGGTTTGCTTTGCCAAAATTAAAAAAAAAAAAAAAATGTTAACTTCGGCTACACCGAAACTCTACCAAAATGCCCTTCACAAGTGCATTTTTTATAGCTAAAAAAATTTGCTTGATTTTCATCGCTCAGTTTGTATGGCAGCAAAAAATAAGGTGACATTGTATTTATTTTGAAAATTCTTTATTTATTCTTCCTAATCAATTTCATCCCCTTCAAAGTAATCCCCTCCCGATGCAATGCACTTCTGCCAACGGATTTTCTAATCTGCGAAACACTGGTTGTAGTCACTTTCCGGGATGGCCTTCAGTTGCGTCTTCGCTGCGGCTTGAATCTCCTCCATCGTATAAAAACGGTGTCCCCGGAGCGGTCTTTTAAGCTTGGTAAACAGCCAGAAGTCGCACGGCGCCAGATCAGGTGAATACGGTGGTTCCGGAACGATATGGGTTGAATTTTTGGCGAAATGATCACGAATTACGAGGGCAGTATGGGATGGTGCACTATCGTGGTATAAAAACCGATATTTGCTCGATTGATCGGTTGTTTCGGGGTCGTAAGCATAGATCCAAGTTTCATCGCCAGCTATAATGCATTTCATGACACCCTGGTAGTCGGAAAGCATCGTTTCACACACTTCAACGCGACGCCTTTTTTTCAAAAAATTCAATGTTTTCGGTATCAGTCGAAATTTGACGCGCTTGAGACCCAAAACCTCCTTAAAATGGTATTGGCTGGGCCTTTCGATATGCCAACTTCATCAGCAAGATCTCTAATTGTTAATCGACGGTTTTTCAACACCAAATCTTTGATTTGTTGAACGTGAGCTTCGTCGGTTGAGGTTGACGGTCGACCTCGACGCTCTTCGCCTTCGACACGTTCACGGCCGGCTTGGAACTCACTATACCACTTGTAAACATGTTTTTAGACATAGCCTCATTACAAGACTTTCTGCACTATCCTCAACGTGTCCGCAGCAGAAAATTGATTCCGTAAACAAGATTTAATGCAAATTCTTTGCTCAACAAATTTCGACATCGCAAAAAACGAAAAACTCACTTTTAGCGACACGTATTTCAAACACTAATGAATATTTTGACATGAAATTTGACATAAATGTGACTGTCAGTACTACCAACCTAAAAAAAAAAATAATTCTCCGAATCCTTCGACGCGCGCAGTTTAAATTCAAATGTCACCTTATTTTTTGGCCACAGTATAATAATATATGCCAAATTTAGGGAAGATATCTCCGCAAATAAAAAAGTTTTCCATACCAGGACTTGGGTTTTATCTGGTCCACTTCTTCGGTGATTGTAGGGTTATCTTGGACATAAACCCATGCTAGATTTCGGAAAGATATCTCGGCAAATAAAAAAATTTTTCGTACAAGAACTCGATTTGGATCTATGGGGTCGTAATGTAACTATATCTTATAGAGGTATGATATCAGCCTTTCTGACAAAGGATTTGATTCTTGTGCAGAAAATAGTATATTCAAAATTTCAGATCGACATCTCAAAAACCGGGAGAGTAGTTCTCGTATATGCAGAGGGACAAACAGACATGGGTTAAACGATACAGTTTGTAGTTAAATTTACATTTTATAAGGTACATATTTTTCCTGGCTGTTACAAATTTTGGGATATAAGAACATAACTTAAAAGTAGGATACTGAAGAAGCTGCCAGCCTGAAAATTTTTAGTCTTATTTCAACAATGTCATTGAACAAAGACCGCACAGAACTAAAAAGAGACCTCTGTAGGTAAAAAGCGACCAACCATACTGAGCGGAATGAGCTCCCTAGACCTCTAGGCCAAAGGATCTGACGACAGAGAAAATATTGGCAACTAACTAGCGCTTACATAAATCACATAAGCTCCAGCTGCGAAATAGCAATCAACACTTAGATAACAAGACTCCCGCTCCACTCCAGTCCTATGATAATGAGACGAGCTAGCTTTTTTATGCAAAATTTATTAGGTTTCTACTGTCCCGTCACTAATATCTCATCTAATTTATAATAAAAGTGGTAATTTTCCTAGTCTTAAGCAGATAAATAGTTTTCCTATAATTCACTAAACCCGATTTTATGTTAATTTCGAACCCCTTAAATGCCTCATTAAACCACACACAACTTTTCCTGCAGCCTCAACGACGCGAGCAATTATCATTTGACAACTTTCGCTATTGTGACGTCAGCAAATATCAGCTGATTGCGGCCCAATCACCGAGTTTCGATTGACACAATCGCTGTTTGCCTTGATTTGCATACACACAGAAGAAACAACTTAAAATGCATTCCCGCTCTAACTTAACGGTCGGTCAAGCCAATTATTGAAATTAATTTGCGCAAAATAAAGCATTTCCATGCAACATTTGTGGAATTTTCTAAAAATTATAGCAAACACTCGGTCAACTGAACGGTAAATGAATGGCAGCCACTTAATCACGGCAACTGCATCACGATCTGCGGCTGAATGTGGCAAGAGTCTGCGTTGAGTTGGCGTGCTGCGACACGAATAATATAGCTTATCTATATCTATGGATAGAGCTGTGGAAACTCTCACCGTCGTCGTCGTATGCAAATCATGAAAGCCTGCAATAAAATTATAAACGAGTAGCTATTTCGATTGTTTGCTCCACTGATTCGCTTCTAGGCCGCTTTGTCCGGCTTAACCTGTGAGTGCATGCTGAGGGGCATTGGTGGAATGTTTGGTTACTGTGAGATTTATTTAAAATTTTTTGATTATTTTTTTTTGCATCTAGTTTAGTTACACGTTGGTCCATTAAAAGGACGCAGTTTGTTAATTTAATTTTCAAAAATTTCAACCTAACCTAATTTTTTTCGAAAATAAAAAATGTGACCAATAAGCTTTTTGTGTGGAAAATAAAGCGAATATAATAATATTAACGCAAAATATTAATTTTTAAAAATTTAAAATCGTATTTGTTGCAACAAGTATCAATTTTATTGGAACATTTCTGTAATCAACGGGTTAAGGTCCATTGTTTCCAAAGTAAAGTTCTTTGCACACTTTTACAACGCAGACATTTGCTGTCTGCTATTTTCTTCCGCTTAACAATAAAACCAAAAATAGCAACAACAACAAAATTTGTAATATCCAACAATACGTCTACTTGCAACATGGTTCAGTTGCACGATGCAATAGCCGCCGTCATTGTTCTACTACACCGAAGATAGCGAACCGAAACGTAATAAAGCCAATATTCATTCATATGCCACAGCGTCGGGCGGCGGCGAGCAAAAAGGCGGTCAAAAGTGTGAAGCTGAAAGTCGCCACAACCATGGCGGCCAGGCGGCCGACATTAAAGCTTTGTCTAGCAATAAAAACGCGCTGTGAGCTTACAAACAGCTTGCACTTAATTTGAGACGATCGAACGACCGACCGAGCGACCACCTTGACGTTGCCGCATTAAGAAGTTCGATTGCGGCCAAGCTGCGCTCAGCACTTACTTGTTGTGGAGTGGCTATTGGTTTCCGCCGGATAGGCAACCCCGCCGTTTTCCACATTTCCTCAGCGCCCGCTGTGCTTAACAGCGCTTTCCTCTCTGCCTTCCTACTTGCCCTACCGCATGCCTGTTGGAGCGTTGCAGCTTCTCACTTCAGCACATCAACAATAAATCGTAAACGTGCAACGCGCCGAAAAACGCTTAAACGAGTCCAATGCAATGCTGAATGCCGGACTAGCTGACTGGCTGGCTGGCTGGCTGGCTTGACATGGAAATTGTAAACCGCCATCTGTGTGTTCTCCAGCTGTGTCTGCATGGCCATAAAAGCCTTGTAGAATTTGCCATAGAATGGTAAAATGAGCGTTGTCTGCCGCCGCGTTAGGTTTCTGTTTAGGTTTTTCTTCGTTTTTGTTATCTATTTTGAAGCTGTGAATTATACAACGCCCGCCGTCCTGATGTGGGCGGCTGTTTGTGCAACACCAGCCGAATACTCTGTGCTACATTGCACTGTAGGCCAAAGCATTCTTTTGTTTGTTGTTATTTTTGTTGGATTTTGTTGCATACTTTCTTCGATAGCGCGCGTTTAAATTTTTGGTGCAAACTCAATTTTCAACCGCTTGCAAGTTGCTGCATAGTTGGAAAAGTGGCGTCCAACTGCAACCCGAGTTAATTGTGGGAGGTGAAAACTCCAGTTTAATGGCCCATTACGATATTTACGGTGCTTTGCTTGACCGCTTTTCGCAATTCTCGCACTGTTGTTGTTATTGTTAAGCTAGTTACAACGTTAATGGATTAATAGAAGTTTTCCAAAATACTTCTTACCGAAAGCATCTGTAAGAGTTGTGTGAAAAACCTTTTCGTCACGCAGTTGTGCTTTTGAGCGTGTGCCCAGTCACACTTCCATTCACCGGTTTCAATTAATATTTTTAAGATACCGTTAAGCAAACTCATGTGCAGCTTGTGCTTTTTTTAGATGATCGATACAGTTTGTACTTGCAATAATCCGAGTGAGGATTAGCCGTTGCAATTTTTGAAAAAAAAATCTTTCTATACCGTTTAAGCTATTATTACTGGGAACGTCCCTTTCCGAAATTTCAAATCCCTTAACTTATTAATCCTTCTTGCTAAGAACGTCGACTGAAAATTTCATAATTTACTACTGTGTTTTGTGGTTGATGTGTTTTGTGTTTGTTGTATTTATCCGTAGTTATCAGTATAAGATACGAGAAAGAGTAGATCCATAGATATTTATAGACTGTAGCTCTCCACAACTTATTATATGTATATTATGTAAATGTTTTCTCTCACACTTGAGACACTTTTTTGAAAATATATATTCCTGTGCGAAAATTTTGAACGATGTTTGAACTTTCCATCCATAGGCGGTTAGGTCAGATTAAGGAACTGATTTTACTCCACAAGTCGCGTTGGTCCTTTGCTGTGGTCAAAACTCATAAGTATGGATCAAAACATCCTCAAAAATCGACGAAGTGCTTTCAGCCTAACACGAATATATTATGACTGTGATATTCGTTGCGAGAATAGAAGTGTCCAGTCAGAATTCCGCGGCGAATCGCGGCGCGATAAACCTGGCTAAGAGTATGTAATTTAAAGAACCACTTTCGTTCCACTATTAACCAGAAAGCTCTCGCAGCCACGCAAGTGTTGCTTCTTGACCAGCGTTTACCGCGCGTCCGCAAGAATCGTGACAATCAGTCTCAAAACGCATGAAGAAATCCGACTCGCAACCGAGCCCTCCAAACAAGTTGGAGAGTGAAGTAGCTCGATGCTAGTAATAACAAGGTCATAGACTCCTCGACTAGCCTAGAATGCACAGCCAGCGAGTCATCTTAAAATCTTAGAAAATACTGACTGATTTAGAACACCACCAATCACGGGAAGTTGGGTCTTAAGGTAGAGTGAAGATAGTAACGTTTTACGACAGTCTGAGTTTCAAGGTCTGTTATACATATAATAAAATCTGATCAAATTCGGCTCGGATTGCCTAAACAAAAAGTTGAGTATTACATATTTTAATACAAATCTTTATTACCACCTTTAAAATAGACTCCTCAGCCTTCAGAGAAATTTGTATTATATTTTTTCGATTTTGGTTCACTTGTAGAGCGAAAATCTCTTGATTTTTGGACAGTTTCAACTTCGTATTCATTAATCCACGTCTCGTCACCAGTAAAGATACGTTTGAGGAATATATGTAGCTATTTCAGCAAAAGACCCTGAACCTATATTTTTTTTAATAAACGTATCAAAAGATTCAGGATCTTTTGTTGAAGCCCCTGTATTTCACTTTTGGTACGTGTATGGCTTTGAGACGCTTCATACCTGAAAAATCAACCAAAATGTGTTAAGTCGGTCCAGAAGAGATGTTGAGATCCACGCCTGTCTTTCTAATGCCAACGCCACAATTTTTAAGGCCTGTTTCTTTATCGGCATTAACATAGGTGGATGGAGGACGCGCATGAGGCAAGTTTTCGATCACTACACAACGTTCATTGAATGCATTGTGCCACTCAAATCTTCGTGATAAAATGGAGTTCCCAAAACACTTCAGCAACATATGCAACGATTCCGTAGTGTTTCCGTTAAAAACTCAAGTTAACGATAATTTTCAAGGACGATTCAGTTTTCTTGCTCAGTTTAAAAGGTCCAGTCCTGGTCAAATTTGATCAGACATCACATATAGTGCTTTTCTTTTAGTTAAACATTTTTCTTAAATTAAAATAAAAATATTTATTTTTAAATTTGAACTTTTTTATATTTTTTATTTCAATATATACATATGTATATCTTAATGTTATGTTATATATTTTTCCAACATTTAAAAAAAAAAATTTATGTATGTATAAAAGAGTTTGCTGTTTTTGCTGATTTAACTTGTATCTACTTGGCTTGACAACCCTGCAATTTGTTAATTTATTTATAATGCCGAAGAATACCTCACAGATTTTATGGCCATGGCTACCATTTAAATTGTATATTTTGTGTTTGCCACCCGACATGTGCCTCCTGCAAGACGTCTTCTGCAATATATCATGAAGCTTCTTTAGTAGCAATATTTGACAAAATCACAATTATAAGCAAAATTTATATTTATTTTCCGATAAATAACTGCAGACTGCACACTGCCAGCCAAGGTGGACCAGTTACAATCAACGCAATTGCCAGCTGTCATCACAAACTCGGAATCTTATTTGACAGCTAAACATTGCTAATGACTTGATTACTGCGCCGCTGTGAGAATGCAAACCGAAGCAATCAGATATTTCAATATTTTTAACGGTATACAATTACATACAATGTATTCACGCAAAGCGCAGTGTTGCATATGCATATCAACTGTTCGTATATATGTGCGTGCGTGTGTGTGTATGTGCATGATTGTGCCGTAAATTTGTGCTTTTCATTGATGCATAAACATTACACTTCATTTTTGTCTTATTAAATTAAATTTATTTTTCTTATTTGGTTTTCTGTAAAACAACAACAACATTTTAAATTAAATCAAGAATATATCGGCAATTCATGTGCAAATATGTTGCACTCAAATTGTGCGCTGATTGTAATTGATTGCATTTGATTTGCAGTTATATTGTTGTTGCTATCGTATTGTGTTTGTGCTTTTCAATTTCATTGTCGTCACTTTGTGAGCATTTTCTTTGATACTTACAATCATCTCGCTTTGTGTATGCATATGTATGTGTGTGTGTGTAGAAACCTTTTCCGTGTGGCAGCAATCTGCAACGTGCGCCAGCATGCAACAATAAAGTGTGGATATGCATTTGCTGACAACGCCAACATTATCAGGCTCATCAACGTCAAAACATTAGCACCGCCGTTGGCGTAATATCAGCAACACCATCGCTGTGCAATGAACGAACGCCTCGCGGTGTTGTTGTTGTTGTTGCGCGATGCATTCGATTTTCATGTTGTTGCTGTGCAATGAACGAGCGCCTCACAGTGTTGTTGTTGTTGTGCGATGCATTCGATTTTCATTTTGCTGGTGTTGTTGTTGTTGCAGGCTTCGATGTCGGTTTTACTTGTTTTTGTTGTTGCTGCTTTGTACTTGTTCTTTTCTTTACTGATTTGTATTTGTTGTTTTTTATTGTTTCCTTCGTATTTGTTGTTGGTTTTGTAGTAGTTGTTGGTTTTGTAGTTGTTGTTGTAATTGTACTTGTTATTTTGTAGTTGCTGTTGTTTTTTTATACTTGTTGTGTTTGTAGTAGTTGTTGTTGTTGTTTTTGTTATAGTTGTTTTGTTGTCATTTTTGGTTTTGTTTTTGTTATTGTTGATGTTGTTGTACTCATCGTCATTGCTGTTGTACTCATCATCATTTTTGTTGTTCTTGTTTTAGTTCTGATTGTTGTTGTCATTACTACTTTGTAGTTGTTGTAATTGTTGTAGTTGTTGATGTTGAATTGCTGCTGTTCTCTTGCTTCGTGCAACATGTACCCATACAATCATACGCGCATACATATGCACATGCCTGCGCCCAGTTAAGGTATATTGTTTGCATATAAACATTGTTGACGTGTTGCTGTGCCTCAGCAACACAGTGCCTGTGTCACTACCACGTTGCAGTTGCACTACTCGCATTTTCTATACTCCTACTTGCATTAGTTGCATTTATTGTTGTCGTTTTATTTATGTATGTATTTTTTTTTTTGTTGTTGCCCTTCCTTTTTTTCCTCTTTGTTTTGCCATTATGCCTTTCTTTCGCTATTTGTTCTTGTGCTGCAAATTGTTTTTGTTGATGCTGTTCGATTGTTGCTCTTGCATAGTTCAATGCGCCACATACAGTCGTCATCGTGTTGTGGCTGCCTTTTTTGTTTCGCAAATATGTTTTAAGAATTACGCCTGTGTTTACACATACATACATATGTGTATTCGTATGTGTGCTTATGTGGAGCAATGCGAAATGCATTGTATACATATTTTCCTATTTAGTTCATTGTTGATTGCTGGCGTTTTCTCTGATATACCAACATACATATGTACATAAATGATTTATTGTGGTGGCAGTGGTTGCAATTGGTTCATTGCTCCCTCACAACACTGTCGTACGCATACATACATATATGTAGTTGTGTATTCATTCAATCACTCTTCCATTCATAATTGTCGTTTGCTTACTACTTTTTTCAAGTTGGATCAAAGGGCTATACATTTATAAGTATACATATACCTATGTATATACTTGTATATAGATGTAAGTGCCTTTTAACTTTGTTGTAACAGAAGTGGAATTTACATTGAAAGACCTCACACTTTAATGCCTTCACCAAAGCATTGTTAGTTGTTTTATGGAAATTTTTTAAACCTGAAAGCTTCTACATAGGTAATTCTCAATTTTTTTGTTCAAAATACAATATCACTTCTGATATTATCTAAATAAAAAGTTATCGTTATACCCTCCGTTCAAATTTGACCCATACTGAGAAGAAAAAACTTTATTATTACCTTCAAATATGCTCCAGAGCATGCCAACGCCTAATTCAATTTTCCATACCATTAATTTGTATACCTCTTCACCGCTTTCGGCAGTTTTTTTCGGTTTTGGCTCATTTTCGGAACGCCATTCGTTAGATTGTTGGACAATTTTGATGTCATATTCATAAGCCCCCGTCTCGTCGACAGTGATGTTACGTCGTTTTTGCAAAAGATTCAGGTATTTTGGTATGAGTCTAGCATTGAGACACTTCATAGCCAAAAAATTAATCAAAGTAAGCTAAGTCGTTCTAGAAGAGTCAACTCGATGATTTTTAACAACTGTTGTAGGGTGGGTCATCTAACGTTTTAAATTTGAATTATCTCTATTTCGACATTGGAAACGTCAAATACCATTCGGAAAGTAGCAGATATTCAGTAAAAAGTCTAAAATTTACGAAATGGGTTGCTATTCACTAGAAGAAAACGGGAAATATTGAAAATTTTTTTCCAAAGTTCGTTTGACCGAGGATGGTCAATTCTACCGAAAAATCATCTTTTCGGACGAGGCTCATTTGGGGCACAGAAAACCCCCACATTATCGTCGAGAAGCCAGTGCACCCAGCACGAATCACTGTATGGTGCGGATTTTGGTCTGGTGGAATCATCGGCCCATTTTTTCTCGAAAATGAAGAAGGAACCGACGTAACCATCAATGAGCGATATCGCGCAATGTTAACTGAATTTTTCTTCAAGCAAATTGAAGAGGAAGACTTCGACAACATTTGGTTCCAGCAGGATAGCGCTACGTGCCATACAGCAAACGCTACACTCAATCTTTTACGCCCTATCTTCGAATTTAAAATTTTATATGGCCCACCCTATACAACGCGCTTGAGGCAAGTTTTCGATTACTACACGACGTTCACTGAATGCTTTGCGGCACTGAAATGCTTCGTTTTCGTGATAGAGTAGACTTCCCAAAGCACTTCTGCAATATTTCCAACGATTCCGTAGTCGTGTTTTGATTGAAAACTCAAGCTAACTCAAATCATCATCTGCATATTAATATAATTTGTAGCGGTTTGGAAGTGAGACTTCCACCGAATTTAAATAACTTTATTAGCCAGCCGAAGTCACTATTTGATATTGGATTTAATCATTCTGAACTGTGCTTTTTTTTTTAGGACTTTTCATATGTAAGTACAATGCTTCTGAGAAATTTTTGTTGCTGAAAGTATAAGTTTAAAAATGTCGACGTTTTGTCTGCGTTAACATAACCTAAGCTCCTCGGATTTTATTTCAAAATACAGTAAGTTTACCTCTCTGATAAGTTTTGTATAATGTGTTGCTGAATTCTGCATCGATATAAGTTACCTTCCTTCGTTTTTTTTATTCACTTAAGTATACATAAAGTGTCGCTTAAGTATTTTTAATGAATGATATCGCAATCTTTGTCAATATTTCCTTCTTATTATTCAATTTACACTGAATATAAGCGCGCGCGTTTTTTTTTAGAATAAATGAAGATCATAAAACGAACTCCACATCCCATCAACGTTTATAAATTTTTAATTATATAATTAAATTCATTAATATATCGAATGCACACCTGTTCGATCAGCAGCGTTCATAAATTTAAATGAGGGGAGTATTCACGGCGTTAATGCTCCCCAAAGTCGTGAAAGTGTACGAAATAAAATATATTATTTATTAATGAAAGGAAGTATGGAATATGGTGTCCATATTAAGTGAAATTTAGCATGCAGTGGAAAATATAATTTATATATTAAATAAATTTAAAAAATTTAATAATAATAAGTTTAGACATTCATGCTAAAGTAATTGACGAAGTGCAAAACAGAGCTGAGTAATGTATAGCTGACATGATAAACATCGCCAAGAACCATTAATCTTCCGCAGAACCTTTGCTCCGAAAACTTGTAACATATGTATGTATGTATGTAAATAATCAGCGAGATGAGCTTTAGCCAGGTCCGGCTGTCCGCAAATTAGTAGGACGGTTATGGAGATATTAAGCTGAAATAACGCACACGTTCTTTACTCACTTAGAAGCTGCTCATTTGTCTAAAACACCGATATCAGACAACGATAAGATATATTCATAAAAACCTGATCGATCAAACTCAAGTTCTTGTGAAATTTTTGTTGTAAAGTGCTGTAACCGAAGTTAATACCCTGAACAGGTTATAATAAGTTTGCCACGAAGTTTGTAACACCCAGAAGGAAGCGTCGGAAACACTAAAAGGAATATATATAAATGAACTGTACGTTGAGCTGAGTCGACTTAGTCATGCCCGTCTATCTGTATATATACGAACTAGTCCCTAAGTCTATAAGATATCGTTTTGAAATTTTGCAAACGTCATTTTCTCTTCAAAAAGCTGCTCATTTGTCGGAACGGCCGATATCAGACCACTATAACATATAGCTGCCATACAAACTGAACGATCGGAATCAAGTTCTTGTATGGAAAACTTTCACATTTGACAATATATCTTCACCAAAGTTGTCACAGGTTATTTTCTAAGTAAACAATGTAATCTTCGATAAAATTTGTACAGATCGGTTAACTATAGCATATAGCTGCCATACAAACTGAACGATCGGAAAAAAGTTTTTGTATGAAAAACTTTTGCATTTGACAAGATATATTCACGAAATTTGGTATGGATTATTTTCTACGTAAACAATGTAATCTCCGATAAAACTTGTACAGATCGGTTAACTATAGCATATAGCTGCCATACAAACTGAACGATCGGAAAAAAGTTTTTGTATGAAAAACTTTTGCATTTGACAAGATATATTCACGAAATTTGGTATGGATTATTTTCTAAGTAAACAATGTAATCTCCGAAGAAATTGTTCAGATCGGCTCACTATAGCATATAGCTGCCTACAAACCGAACGATCCGAATCAAGTTCTTGTATGGAAAACTTTCACATTTGACAATGTATCTTCACAAAAGTTGTCACAGGTTATTTTCTAAGACAAGAATGTAATCTCCGATAAAATTTGTTCAGATTGGTTAACTATAGCATATAGCTGCCGTACAAACTGAACGATCGGAAAAAAGTTCTTGTTCGAAAACTTTTACATTTGACAAGATATATTCACGAAATTTGGTATAGATTATTTTCTAAGGCACCAATGTAATCTACCAAGAAATTGTTCAGATCGGTTAACTATAGCATATAGCTGCCATACAAACCGAACGATTGGAATCAAGGACTTGTATGGAAAACTTTTGCATTTGTCGTAGTATCTTCACGAAATTTGACATAGATTATTGCTTAATCTCCAAAGCAAAAGTTCAGATCGGTTAACTATAGCATATAGCTGCTATACAAACAGAACACATAGTTACTAAAAGAAATGCACCTGTGAAAGGTATATTAGCTTTGGTGCAGCCGAAGTTGACGTTTTTTTTTTATTTTTAATTTTTTCGTTTCTAACAAAAGTTGTGCTTTTTCTTTGATAAAATTACTTAAAACATAAAATATCGATGTATTTTTTATTTTATATTTTCCTCCATAAAATGGGGTCAATATAGACTTTATCATCTAGTTTGATACCACACTGACGTAACAGCGCATGCAGTCAATTCGTCACTGCTTGAGCCAATTCAACGAAAAGATGATACGTAACACAGCGTGAATCCGTGTTTGTGCAGACACTTGTCGCCCAACTATTTTATTAAAGACTCGCGTCCACTGCAAAGACGTCAGCTTTTGAATACTGAGTTTTTGGCGTAAAAAAATGATGGAAAAATAAAAGATTACTACCTATTTCGATGTGGATTGAGTGCTCCAAATGCATATGTATGTATATGTACATATGTATGTAGGTAAACAAACTTAATTTAAATATAAGTGAAGTGTATGCGTGGTATTAGTGTGTGTTTGTATTTGTTTTTGCATGCAATTGCCAATCACCACTGAAAGGCTTAAACGAACTTGCCTCAATGGAATGCTCTGCGGCGCTGCATTACTCGCTGTGTGTATATACATATTTATATATTTATTTGTTTATGTTTGTGTAGCTCTTTGATTTGTCATTCGCTGCACAGTTGAATGGAGAAAAATTTAAAACTATTAAAACTGTAGCTGCTTCAGCGGCGACCGGCGTTCGTAATAAAATGGCTTAAAGCCACTCACACACATACATACATAAGTACATATATTTATATGTATATATATAAATAAATGCAGTTATGCCATTATAACGTGAGCATGCGGTTATTTGTGACTTTTTGTGCTAACTGTTTCGCACATTCTCCTCTTTCACTCGATCACAATGCGCTGACAGTTAACAATCAACAAGCGCGCCAAGAAATGCCAAAATAAAATAAAATTAATGAAGAGATCATAGTACAATAACAATAACAAATAATAAGTCAAACAAGGCGTGCTTTCGTCGCGAACAACAGTTGCTTTGCATAATTTATTGGCAATCGAAGCAACGGCGCTGAGCTGATTATTGGTATCACACACACGCACATACATAGAGTTACACCTACAATCGCTTAGTCGCACAATTGCTGAGTCAGCTGCGGTGCACAAAGCAGCTGAAGCGACTTAAGTCTCATAATTGAAAAGCAAATACTTATTTAAAGTTCCAAAAATTGGTTGCGTCAACGAGTTCGCTGCTTAAGTCTTTTGCGACGCGGCGCGAGACAAGCACTGCCTGCGCAGCGCGGTGACATTCGCTTTTTTTTCTTATTTTTATTTTGTCAATTTGGCAGAGGTCAATGGAATGTTTGCCAGCTGGGCCGGGATTTGACGAGCACCCAATACACAAACAAAAAAAATCCACACATACACTCGCAGCATAGAATACACACACAGAGAAAGAAATAAATCAGCGCACATACAACGAAATGAAACCCATCTCTCGGTGGTTCGCTGCTATTCCCCCTTTCTAAAATTTTTTCACGCCTTATGCGTGTCTGCTTGTGCGCATGTGTGCGTTCAATTAAGTATGCGGGTGTTGCACGCCGTCGTGTCCATCCCCCTTTCGCTGTAAATTGCTGCTTGATTACTTGTTGTGTGGCTGCATTTGTTAACCTCAAAGTGCCAGAGTTCAAACTTATGCATGCAACGACAACAACAAACCCGCAACAACAACAACAGCACCGTTAGTAGGCACGCAAGCCAGCAAGTGGCGGCATTGACAAGTGACAGGGGTGGTTGCTCCTGCCGTTCATATCCAACGTGCAGCGTGTGGCATGCGTGATGTGGCATGTGTGCAGCGGCAGCAACTATTAAAATTGAAAAATCAAAAACACAAAGCGAAAAAGTGAAAAATGTATGTGAAAACACAAAGCGTCTGCTCAAGCGTTGGTTAATGTATTAATAAATTGGCGTCGCAGCAGCTGTGATTGTTGTTGTTGGCTACAATAACAGCTGTCGTTGTTGTTGTTGTCGTTTTTATAGTGTTTATTGTTTTATTTTCCATTAATTTCTGTTTGTTTAGCACGGCACTGCCTCTTGTTACGGCCGTTGTTTTTGTTGTTGCTGTTGCTGAAATTTTTGCTTACAATACAATGACTTTTTAATTAAATTGTGTGCATCGCATATTCATATTTTATGGTAGTCCATTAATTGTTGGCCGCTTCATTGCTTTCTTTCGCTTCGCGTTAAATGCATTTCATACGAAAATAGTGCGGATGTGCAAACAACTTGCCAACAAACAAACAGACAGAGAGGCGGATAGGCGGACAGACGACCAAAAGTCAATGTACAGCAAACACATTTGATTTGAACGCTTGCTTTGCAATATTTGTCATCTTTTGAAGTTGTTATTATTTAACTTGATTTTGAATGGCCAGTTGATTTGACAGCTTTATGATATAATGGTCCGATCATAAAAATTCCTTCTGATATTGTATTGTTGCCTTCGAGAGCTCCATACAAGGGCATGATCTTGATCGGATGGTAGCTGTATGATAGAGTTGATTGTATACCACTCTGAATTTATTCTGAGTTGTTCCAGTGGTATGGTTGCGACATGCCCAGTTTTTCCGAAAAAAACAGGCAACGTTTTGCTTGGAAACGCTTCGTGCGCGAATAACTTTTGTTGGCTTCAGCTCATCTTGAAACACCCATACAGTTGACTGCTCTTTACTTTCACATACATGGAACAAACCACCGCTATCGCATTTTTTTAACACTTCTCTCGACCAATCAACACTAGTATTTTTTGACTGCTTAAGGGGGTATTCTAGTCTAGAAGCATGAATTTCAAGTAATTTTTAAAGTGTCGTAAAATAAAGGCAATTAATATTTTTACCATCCATTTTTTTTATTAGTTATTTGTTAATTTTAGAGGAATAGAGAAAAAATTAAAAACTAAAAAAGTAAAAAAATTCAAAAAAATATGAGCTGACGAAGTGGGGGGTCTTTAAAAATTTCCACGTAACCATGATTTCAACCCTCCTAGTTATCCGAAACCAAAAAGAAAAAAAGATTATTAATCTAGAATAATGTCGCAATGGTCGGAACTACGGAAAAGTGGGAAACATTTTTTGGGATCACTTTGTCTGACTATTTAGAACTTTTTAAAAATAATAAAAATAAAAATTTGGGGTTGGGGCTAGTTCCAACCATAGACAAGCCTATGAAGAAGACTCTATATAAATTTCAATTAAATCGGTCCAATAGAACCTGAGGAATCGTTCCTAAAAAGTCAGTTTTGAGAAAAACGCGTTTAAAGTTTCCCTAATGTATTTTGTTCGATTAGTTCCGGCCGAACCAGTTTGGATGCCGGGTCAGAAAAATGCCTATATCTCTGAAAATAATTTGAATTTTGAAAAATCTTCTTATACACATATTCTTGAATAGTTAAACTTTGAAAATATAAAAAAAAAATTTCGTATTTTTTAAATTCCTAGACTAGAAGGGGGTAAGGGGAGAAATTGCGTCGAATCCAACATGAAAAAATATTTTAATCTATGCTAGTCCCACAAATGCTCATAGTTCTCTTAATCTCACGATAGATCACATGACGATCTTGCGATATTAGTTGGCGCACAGCATTAATAATTTCTGAAGCGACAACTGATTTTAGATGACCCTCTCGAAGTTCATCTTGGACTGATTTATAATATCGATTGAATTCACCATGCCACCGATAAACACTGGTCTTTTTCATACAAAATGACCGACCAAATCGAGTTCCTATAAGGAATTTTTTGTATTTGTGAAAGGTATTATAGTAAAATTTTTTCTAGAAAATGTCTAAATAAGAGTGTGTGATTTTTTTTTAATATTTTTTTGCATACATGTTTTTTAAATAATTCTTTTTTTTTAATAAAAAAAGTAAAAGTGTTAAAAAAATGGCGCATCCTGTCGACATTGATCCTGACTCTCATGGTGGTCTGAAAAAAAAAATCAAAAGAAATTCTTAATCAGTAAGGATGCTGTTATAGTCCGGGAACACGAAAATTTTTTTTTTTTTAAATGGGCGACTGCTTGAAAATAAAAATAATTTTTCACGCTTTTTTTGAAATTCCTGAATTTTTTTTTTAAATATTAAAGACAAAAATTTTGACACGATGCTGGTAGGAACGATAAAGGATAAAATAAAAAAGAAGGTTCACACAAAATTTCAAGTAAATCGGTTGTATAGAACTTGAGATAAGGCCGGTACCGTGTGGAGAAAAGTAGTTTTGAGAAAAACGCGTTTAAAGTTTAGGAGACAATTCTAGTGAACACGGACGCCACCTCACAAAATCGGCTGTATTTCCGAAAATAAGTCGAATTTTGAAAAATCCTTCCAAGGTCATATTTTTGAAAGTCTAAACTTCAAATATATGAAAAAAAATCGAATTTTTCAAAATTCCCCTTAAAGAGGAAAAATGGAAAAATCTTATATGGGATAGTTTATAATTCTCTTAACATATCAATTATATATGTATAGAAGCCTTTTGACACC
Organism: Bactrocera zonata; assembly: GCA_037783105.1. NCBI lineage: Eukaryota > Metazoa > Arthropoda > Insecta > Diptera > Tephritidae > Bactrocera > Bactrocera zonata. The sequence continues at coordinate 384,152 of JBAWJQ010005982.1, read as the reverse complement.
TTATATTTGTCACATAAATTTGAATCGTTAACATAATCCCACACTGTTAATTTGCACTGTTACTTGCTTTAGCAGCTGTAAAACAAAACCCGTCAGCACAGCGCTAAAAGTGTGATTTACAACGCCATCAAATAAGCAGTAACACGTAATTTTGGCGTCTAAAAGTGTCAAAAAAATATTCAAGCTTAAAATAAAAAAAAATTAATAAAAGAAAATTATTGCTTCCAATTCATTCCTCTGTATTAATTATGAAAAATAAAAATCAATAAATCACATTTAGCATCCACTTCTTCCATTATGAATTGGCGCAAAATCGTATTTCAGCTGCAACAGCAGAAACACCTACAGACAAAAAGATAGCACTCTAAGTAGTTCCAGACAAATAGACTGTGGCTATAAATAGTTCGAACACAATTGGCCGGTCGCCCGATTGAAGCGCGTTTCGCACGAATATCGGTACGCTGTATGAATATTCTCACATTTTTCTTCCTGCCTATTCTGGTATTATTTTGTTATTTTTTTCTTTTTCTCTTTCGCAAAAATATGCCAGTTATTTATGACCAAGTTAGCAAATATTTGCCGTTCGCTACTCGTCGCCGCACCGTTACCCACAACAAGAGCGAGGCGCTTACATACCAACCCACATAACTGGTATTTTACCTCGTGCTGTTTTTGTTGGCTTTTGTTGTTTTATTTATATCTTATTCTGCTGTTGCTGCTGCTGATTGCTGGCAGCTACCATTCTATTGCCTCTTGCTGTTTCTGTTGACTTGTGGGAGACAGCGGTGAGTGTGCAGCTGATGTCGGTATTCGTTTTAGCGGTTTCCAGCCGATTTCTAACCACTCAATTTGCATAGATGCTCGCGAAAATGGAGCCAAATACTTGGAATATTCACGGGTAATCATGTGTACCTGTTTATACTATATTTCTATATTCATACGTACAAGTATGCTTGTAGTTATGTGCTTTAGAAATATTAATCCATTAAGCTGTTTGTAATATTTCTGTTTATGTTTGAGCTGGTTTTTACGCAATAGATAAAATCGGGCATATTATATTTTCCAAAAGAATAGATATTAAATATTTTGTTGTTCCTTGCGTAGCCAATAAAATAGACCAACTTCGAATTTGCCTTTATCGCAATAGTTAGTATCAGTCTAGCTGAAAATGCCTTTCTGTGTGAGGAAGCCATTTTATTCGGATCCATATATTTTATAGTTAGTGCTATCATCTCACAACTGTCGGCCAATTGGTTCATCCGATATGCGAAATCCGATTTCAAAGAGCTGTGTTCAACATATTTTTCCTGTATATTTGTGCATATGACATTTCTGGCAAAGTGGGCGCCGTACGAGCTCTCAAGTGCACTACTTACCGCGTCACAAGTAAAGGGTTTTTCAATAAGAAGGTTTGCGATTTGAAATTCTTTATTCCTTTGAAAGTACATTCGATGCCATTATGTAGAGAATGTAAGTTTCACAAAACTTGGTTTTCAATAAATGTTGCGCCGTCCTGTTGGAACCACATATTGTCCATATATATTACCCGATTCAGACCAAAAATATTTGGTTATCATTGAGCGGTAGCAATTCCGATTCACAGTTATGTACCATTCTTGATTATCACGGAAGAAGTACGGGCCAATGTTGCCGCCGGCTCCTAAACCGCACCAAACCGTAATTTTTTCGGGATGCAATTGTGACTGATGGAGTACGTGTGGATTGCTGCGTGACCAATAACGCATATTTTGCTTGTTGACGAAGCCATTCAGCCAGAAATGAGCTTCATCGCTGAAGATGATTTATCGATGAAAATCCAGATCATTTTCAAGTTGTCAATTGATGCAAAGTTTAAGGTAATGAAAAGTTATAAAATTTTTGTATATACTACATTTTTATATAACCTCAATTAAACTAAAAAAGTTTTGTATTTTTTTTCTTTTTAATTTTTAAATTTTTTTACGTCCCAAATACAGTGTATTTTTGTTTTATTTGAAATATTTCACTTAATATCCAAAAATCAGCATAATTTTCAATTAAAAATTCTCACGTTGAAAAAGCAGCTCTAATCTTTTATTTGTTGGGTTATTTGAGATGTCTATTTCGATGATGAAAAAAAAAATGTACATTGCTGTGGTACATTTCCTCAAAATTCTCAAAAAAAAAAAAATAAGTCACTAATTTTCATGAAATCGTGAAGTAAACCGTTAGGTACTTCACTGTGTGTTCAGTTTAAATAAATCAAAAATTTCAAAAGTTAACTCTTTTTCAAACATGTTAATCGTGCTTTGAGTTCGGACTTATCTCGAAAATCGGTGCAACTAATCTCAGCGCAAATATTTTTCGACAAGTAATTGAATATCGTTAATATTATGTACTCTATTTATACTCTTTGCACTTATTCTTTGTGAATACTCATGATTTTTGCACAACGGCAACTGCAATTTTTCGCCATTATAGCGTTTTCACATGCAAATCGTGTGCACAAATTTTCCACTGCTCATTTCGTTCATACATGTCTTCATACATATGTATACCTATAAAATATATATGTTTGTCCGTCTGTGTATTATATGCGTGTGTCTGTCGATCTTTCTAGCTGTCTTACGACATTTATTTTGATTTGCTTGCAACACTTAGTAAAGCAACAATTGAAATTTTCATTATTTTGATTTTTTTTATTTATTTTTTCGTGCACAACAATAACAACAACCGACAATTCCACCAGCAAGTGGTGCTTGCGTTTTTATTGCCAATTTGGCGAACAATGTATCTCATTTTAACGCCATAAAAATTATTATGATTTAGTTGGGTGTTGTTAAACTTTTATTAAGCGCTTGTTTAGGCAAATGAATTTGCCATTTACATATGGTAGGTATATTCATATATATACATATTTGTATATGTAGTATCTGATTTGTTTTTTGCAAGGTGTGAGTCAAAGTAAATTTTGCTAGGTGTAGCCAAATTTTTATAAAAAAAAAATTTGCCGAATTTAATTAATTTCGAATTGGGTTATTTTTTTAAACACCCGATTGAGTTTTTTGGTGTGGTTATTTAGGTTTTAAGCCCACAGCGTACAGCAAAAAAACAAATAAAATTTAAATTAAAAATATTCAAACCAAATAAAATTCGAAGGTGTTTATTTAAGCGAATTTTCCTGAATCTGGGTTTAATCGGTTTTGGCAGTTTTTTTTTGTCTTTAAAGAATCTTCAGGTATTCTATAAAGTACCATATATAGAAATGATTAAAGTGGCGAGCTGTATTGATTTAGCCATATTCGTCTAGCTTTTCGATATCGAACTGAAATTTTGCACACTTCCTTTTCACCCTATGAAGCTGGTCACTTGCCGGAATCGCAGATATCGTTTTGTGTGAAAACCTTATTTATTTGTCGAGATATCCAGACGAAATTTGGTATGGATTATTGTACAAGGCAATGCATATCTCCGAAAAAATAAAATGTTCTGAGCGGCCAATAAAATTCCAGGCCTTGTGGGGAACACTTTTTTATTTGGTTGAGTTTTCCACTGAGTACAGAGCTTGCTGCGGTGTTTAGGATCGTTGTCCTCCTGCAGAATCCAAACTTAAGTTTTTCTGATGAACCATAGTTTGGCAGATAGCAGTAAAGCCTGAGAAACAGAACGTGCCCTCATAGAACATTCATCAGTAAAATGACACTTTCAAAATCTCTATCAATATTCTCATGTGCCCAAGCGAGTCGCTTTGTCACAAGTTTTTTAGTCAACAGAGGCTTCTTCATTGTGTTGCGCAATTTCAGATCATGAGTATGAAGAAGGGTTCGGATAGTTTCGTAGGATATATCTAAACCTTTTGCCATTAGTTTTGCTTATCCTTGCCGCAGTGTTAAAGCAGGATTCCGCGAAAACAGATTCACTGTTGTTTTTTCATCTTTTTTGTTCACTTTTTCTATCGAACCACGTTCTGGTAAATCATCGACATTTTTAGCCACTATATACGTTTGACAATTAAGTAATGAGACTGATTTTATTGCCGCGCTTGTGGTAAACTTGTGACATTGAAATTCCCTTTCTCTTTTTCCGGCATCCCTCCCCTCTCCCCTCTCTCTCTCAGGCTTTTAACGTTATTCTCTTTCAAAAGATCAGCGACAACTGAACCTTTGTTGACAATGCATCAAGGACAAAGCTTCCCTCTATCGACTCGCGAAGGAATTAGAGCGAAATCTTTCATTAACTGTCCGTAAAGTCGGCCATGTTCTTACGAGTACTTGACAGACTGTATTTCCCTTAATGCTACTTTGACCATTAGTTTATCTATACTATTAAAAAAATAGTTTTGACTGTTGCGAATTTATTCAAAAACTAGTATAATTGCTTCAAGATTTCAACCTATTTAGGGGTTTCATGTAGTCTCATACAGTTAGAAGTTAGAAGATATTGTGGAAACTTGATTTTTGTATGCAATCCAACAACATTTTTTACAACAAGCGTAAACATTTATGATTTAGTGATTTTATGATGCGTTATGGCAACTTGAGGGTTCCCTTATTGTAGTAAGTGAATATATAAAGCTGCTTTAGAGGCTTCTAAAGAGATCTTTATTGAAGAAAAGTCGTTGCGTATTCACAGTAATCGGCTTACTTCGATCCTTTCGTGTTCCCGAGCCTTAAAAATCCGCTCCGGGGTTTGGAACAAAAGGCTGAAGTAACTAAGATCATTTAGACCATATCGTAGAACTTTGCTTGCACGCAAAAAAAAAAACTTTGAAATCGATAATAAGTTTTTGAAAAACAAAAAAGTATGGATAATGTTGTTTTTGTAAGAATTCAAAGGAAGTAAAAATGATTGGTTAATATTTCATTAGAGTGTATTATCCGTGTATCAAGTCCATATTATGAATTCATCTATTGTACCGAGTATGTACTTTATTTGCTATAGATTAGTCAAAAGTATGGCTTTTGTACTTGAATTTTCATAAAAGAAATCTTTATCGATTCAATAAAATTATCGATTATTTACTTGCAAGTTTTATCGACTCATTAAAATTGTCGCTTATTTGTCAAAATTATCGATGATGTACTTTGATTTTGTATTGATTCAGCAAAGTTATCGGTTATGTATTTTGGATTTTCATCGTTCCATGAAAAAGCACTGCCAAATTTTTGTTATCGTTTAATTAAAATTTTTATTATTTCAATGTGTTATCGATTCATCAAGTCCATATTAGATGTGTTAACAATTCATCGATAGTAATGAGTATGTATTTTATTTGTTATCGAGCATTCAAAAGTACTGCGTTTGCTCTTGAATTTTCATAAAAAATGTGCAGTTTGTGCTCGACTGCGTTATCGATTATTTACTTGCAAGTTTTATCGACTCATGAAAATTGTCGAATATGTATCACAGGTATCGGTTATGTATTTTTACGTTTTATCTTGAAATTGAAAACTTTTAAGCTTTGAAACATAAATATTTGTCAATTTATCGAATGCCTTTCTGAAAGTAATTTTTTGTAGGCATATTATGAAATATTAAAATCAAAAGTAAACTAGTGGAAAGTGCCATTCTATGCGTTACGAAATGGCTGTGTTCGTCCTAGAGTTCACACCCACTAAATTTTTATTTCGGTTATTTTTCATTTGACTTTATTAATTCTTTCACTTAGACACCATAGTAAAATATATAACATCAATTCTTTAGTTTTTGTTTCTTTAGTTTTTATGTTCTGTTGTCTTCGCTTAATCGTAAACAGAACGTCTTGGTTTCAGAAATTATTAGTCAGCGTTTCTTTCGTGCTAAGTATACCATGCACTATCTATCGTATATCTCAGGCTATCCCCAGTGGCCGACTGCGACGGCCTTGGCGTGACGCCAAAAGTGTGACCGCACTGACTCAGCCACCGTGTTGCATATGTAATTAGCAGTTTGTCCCACTGTGTGTGCGCCGCGCTGAGACGATTTTGAGCAACCACACGCCTACGCTAGAAAAGATTTAATATAAATATGCATATGTCTTTTAAAGCATATTATTTATAAAAGAAATAAACAGATTTCGTCACACTCAATGCCGCTGCCAGAATATTCCGTGGTAGAATTGAAAAAAAGGAAACATTTTGACCGATTTTAACGTGTGATTTACGCTTGTAATTTCATACTAATGAATCTGTCAGCGCTAACCAACGCCGCGAGTTGCATATTAACAGTTATTTCATGCGCTTCCGTGTGTGTGTGTGTGTGGTGCGCACAGTAGCACGCATTCTTGTTGACAATAAAGTCAAGTGCTTTAGCGGCAATTAACGCCTCAGCTTTTCGCGTGGGCAAATATTCTGCAAATTTATTTTATTGACAAGTCGCCGCAAAGCTATTTCTCGCACGCAAATATCAAAACCTGTTTATTGTTACTGTTTTTTTATTTTGTTTATTTTTAACATTTGCGAATATGGAAATGACATTTCGTCTATACCGTTAGTTTGCTGCGCTGCGCCGCTGGTTAATTGGTAATTAGTTGCTAATAGGCCATGAATATTAAGCAGCCCTTTTGCACGCTTACAGCAACAACAAAACAACCAATAGCATAACATATTTTTACGTTGTTTTAAGGTTTCTTTGCCTATTTTTTAAGCTTCTGCTTTGCCTCGTTTCATCTTTTTCAGCTATTGTTTGCGCACTTTTTGTTGTGCTTTTGCCAAATTGTAAATGATTTTTCACTTTTTTATGTCTGCTCTTGGCTGTCAGTCACAATAATATTGACATACATTTGTCAGGTAGAAAACTGTAAACTGCAAAACATTTCCACAATTCATCATAGGCTGCTCGGAAATGTCACAAAAGCACATGAAAATGTTTTCGTTGTTGGTTTTTCAGCATTTGCAGCCTTTAGAAAAATTGCAAATATTGATTGATGTCGTCAAATTTGTGGAATCACAGCATGCATGTTTGTCGGTACTCGGCAAGGTATTTCGAGGGCGCTAAAAAGTAGTGCACAAAATAACGGCATTTTTTTATGTTAGCCATGTCATTTTATGCACACAACATACTGTTTATGTTCTAGTGAGCAAAATCAGTGATCATTGCTGACTAAATTTTGTTGTACCGAAATGCGGTACTATTTTGAAATCAAGGCTGAAAAGGCTTTAGTGTGGTATTTAAAAGGGCTTGAAAATTGTGAGCAAAATAGATAATCATTGCTGACTAAATTTTGTTGTACCGAAATGCGGTACTATTTTCATATCAAAGGTGAACCGCTTTAAGTGAGCTCTTTCAAATTGTGAGCGAAATAAATAATCATAGCTGATTAAATTTTGTTGTACCGAAATGCGGTACTATTTTCATACCAAGGCTGAACAGGCTTCAGCGTGGTCTTTTAAAAGGTTTGAAAATTGTTATTAGCCAGCAAGGCCGAAAATCGCAGAAATCGCCTATTGGACCACATTTATTTTAGGTTATCCGAGTACAAATTTTAAACACAATTTTTCTGGTTACCTAACAGTTTATAGAAGAATTATCACCATACAATTTATAATTTTTTCATATCAAATGCAATTTTTTTTTAAACGCCGTCATTAGAAAATTTTTTATGTTTTTTTTTTTTGCTGATGGGCCATTATATGGATACCATCTTCTAGTTCAGAAGTTTTTTACGGCAAAAACTTAGCAAAATGTTTGGAGTACTTTTAATCGATATTTGCCTGGATTGCTATAACAAGTACCGATTGTTTTGTGGTATCGATTAATTAAAATAATATCAATGTGTTATCGGATCATCAAGTCCATATTGTTAGTCCATCTTTAGTATCGAGTATTTTCATAAAAAATATCCAGTTTGTACTTAACATTGTCGTTTATGTATCAACAGTAGCAATGATGTAATTTGAATTTGTATCTGTTCATCAAAGTTATCAGTTATGTTTTTTCAAGTTTTTTTGACTCCTGAAAAAATATGGAGTATTTTGTGTCATCGATTAAATAAAATGAATGAAAAAAATTCGATGATGTACTTTGAATTTGGACCGGTTATCGATTATGTTTTTTTCGAGTTTTATCGACTCATGAAAAATTATCGAGTATTTTGTGTCGATTAATTAAAATTATTCATTATTATTTTAATGTGTTATCTGTTAGAAGGCGATATTAATTGTGTTATCGATTCATCAATAGTATCGACTGTGTACTTTTTTTGTAGTAAAAATTATTGCTTTTGTGCTTCTAGTTACAAAAAATTGTCCAGTTTGTACTTGACTACAGTATAGATGCATTGAAATTATCGATTATTTACTTGCAAGTTTTATCGAATCATGTAAATTGTCGAACATTTACTAAAAGTAGCGATTATGTATTTGCAAGTTGTATGATTTCATCAAGAGCATCGATTATGCACTTGCATGTTTTATCGATACAATAAAATTATCGATTATTTACGTATATGTTTTATCGGTTCATGAAAATTATCGAATTTGTACTTTACTATGTTATCGATTATCCGAAATGCACTTAAATATGTCATCGATAAATACAAATTATCGATTACTTAATCTAATTTGTTTGCGATAAGTTAAAATGTGCAACAAAACCTACTATTTCATGTCAAGAAGTAGATTATATTTTGCTGCATATGTGCAAACCTTGTAGCCGGACATTAATTATTTTGCATGCAGTGAAATTGCATAAAAACTTACGAAAATATATAAATTATAAAGTGCAGCATTATCTTCCCTGTTCTTTATTTATTTTCCTTTATGCCGTATATTCCGAAGCGCATGATGCCAACAAGTGTCTTTTGTGCAATTATCCCTGCATTTGTCATTTGACAAATATTTGCACCAGACTTTTAAGAAAGCTGTAAGCGAAATTTATTAGACACACACTCGCGCAAACACGCATACATACACATATTCATTTAAATAACATTCATATTTTCTCTTATATTTCACACTTTCATCTCACTTGAGTGACTCGCTGCAATTTATATTTCTTAATTAATGTAACTTTTGTTTTCTTTTTCTGCCATAAAAATTATAACCGTCACAAGAATGATTAGTGTAATTAAACGTTTGTTGTTTGCGCCAGGCGAAATTACAAAAAAAAAAAACTTTAGAAAATATAAAGATGACTGGGATGACTCGCACATGGCGGATATTTGTTGTGTGTTTTGTAGTTAGATAGTTGGAGCACCGTTTAGCGGATTTTCAGGGTCAACATGTCTAATGTGTGTTCCCGTTATTTAAGCATTGATTAAGCACCAGACGTTGTTGAAAGTGAATTTGAATATTATTTTTGTAGAGAAAAAACTTGATTGTTATTTTTTTATTTTATTAAAATATCATAGACATCCTTACTAACCTGGCAGTGATAACTTCGAGTCATATCGACTTGACGACAAGTGATTGATATGATTTTAGCGTAGTTTGTGTGTTTGGTGATTATATCCAGTTGAAAATTTCAAAAAAACAACTGCATATGTAATGAAGGCACATATATTTGAGAATATTCTCCGAAATTTTGAGGTTGATCCTCATAGCTTAGGATATGTGAATATATTTTTACTTAGTGCCTCCAAACTTTACACACTTTTTTCTCGAAACATTGTTTTCATAGTCGTTGAGTATAATTGTCCCGAAACGACTGTCCCGATCTTCAACCACACGACCTTCTAAGATATATTTTACATTTTTCGGCTATGATCGAAGGAATAAGATTTCGAGTTTCTAAGCCACTATGAAGTGTAAATATTTTCATAAAGAACGACTGTTTTTTTAGTACAGTTTTGACTAGAACTTCAATCATTAACTGTATTCATTTATAGCAAAAAGTTTTTTGCATAGATTTGAAATAATTAATAATAATTTAATTTAATAAAATAATTTAATAATTTTTAGCAGAAAAATCCTCCTCACTCCCAGACTTTTTTTCACAAGTTTCCTTTATAACGGCTATTGGATCGGGGGAATCTTACTTTCTTAAAAATTAGTCGCCGATTATTAAAGTACATAAAATTATTTGAATTTTTTTTATTTATTTATTTTTATTTATTTTTTTTATTTATTTTTTTATTTATTTATTTTTTTTTATTTATTTTTTTTATTTTGTTTATTTATTTTCTTTTTTTTTTATTTTCTAGTTTTTTTTATTATTTATTTTTTTCTTTTATTTTTTTTTATATGTTTTATTTTTTTTTATAAATTTAATTTTTTATTTATTTATTTATTTTTATTTATTTATTTAATTTTTTTTATTTGTTCAATAAAATGCCTCTTCAAAAAATAATTCCCAAGCAGTCCGTTTTTTCTGACTTTCAAGTGTATATAAGCCGTTAACCCAGCGTTAGTCATGTGAGGTCATATTGACCGGCTGGTTCTATAGGGTGATTTTTTTGAGGTTAGGATTTTCATGCAGTAGTATTTGACAGATCACGTGGGATGTCAGACATGGTGTCAAAGAGAAAGATGCTCAGTATGCTTTGACATTTCATCATGAATAGACTTACTAACGAGCAACGCTTGCAAATCATTGAATTTTATTACCAAAATCAGTGTTCGGTTCGAAATGTGTTTCGCGTCCGTGTCCGATGAGCGATGAGGCTCATTTCTGGTTGAATGGCTACGTAAATAAGCAAAATTGCCGCATTTGGGGTGAAGAGCAACCAGAAGCCGTTCAAGAACTGCCCATGCATCCCGAAAAATGCACTGTTTGGTGTGGTTTGTACGCTGGTGGAATCATTGGACCGTATTTTTTCAAAGATGCTGTTGGACGCAACGTTACGGTGAATGGCGATCGCTATCGTTCGATGCTAACAAACTTTTTGTTGCCAAAAATGGAAGAACTGAACTTGGTTGACATGTGGTTTCAACAAGATGGCGCTACATGCCACACAGCTCGCGATTCTATGGCCATTTTGAGGGAAAACTTCGGACAACAATTCATCTCAAGAAATGGACCCGTAAGTTGGCCACCAAGATCATGCGATTTAACGCCTTTAGACTATTTTTTGTGGGGCTACGTCAAGTCTAAAGTCTACAGAAATAAGCCAGCAACTATTCCAGCTTTGGAAGACAACATTTCCGAAGAAATTCGGGCTATTCCGGCCGAAATGCTCGAAAAAGTTGCCCAAAATTGGACTTTCCGAATGGACCACCTAAGACGCAGCCGCGGTCAACATTTAAATGAAATTATCTTCAAAAAGTAAATGTCATGAACCAATCTAACGTTTCAAATAAAGAACCGATGAGATTTTGCAAATTTTATGCGTTTTTTTTTTTTTAAAAGTTATCAAGCTCTTAAAAAATCACCCTATATAATTTTAATTTAATTTATAATTAAATTTTTGTATTTAGTGTGGTATGAATGTATCAAGTGAATACTGGTCTAATTATAGTTTTATGTATGTATATCCTCACATATATTTTTGGCCATAAAAGTGAAAAAAACGCTAAAATTAAACATATCGTCGCCCAAAAGGCGAAATAAGGTAACATCACTTTCCATAAGTTACAGGCAAAGGAAAAATGTTGTAATAGAAACCACTCGCATTGAAACAAAATTTGAGTTTTGGTTATAAAATGGTTATATGTTGGTTTTATATTGGTTATATCTGACAGCAGAAGCTGGAAATTGTATGCTACATATGCATATAATATAATGTAGTAAATCGTAAGCAATAAAAAAGTCATTTTCGATTTTTTTTAATGATACGCTGTGTTGCATTTTAGGTGACGATATGTGTGTATATTTATTTTTCAACAGTTAAATGTTTATAAAACTATAAATAAAACTCTAAAAATTCAGCTTCGGTCTTCTGACAGATCTGACAGTTTTTTATTCTAAAATAGTAAAAAAAAAATCCAAAAATTTTGAAATCTTATACATATATAAAAATGAATCGCAAAATGTGTTGGTAAGCGCATAACTCAAAAACGCCTGGACCAATTTCGCCAATTCTTTTTTTAAAATGTTCGGTGAGTCTCAAGGATGGTTTTTACGGCAAGAAAAGTTCGAATATTTGCCGGGAACCCCTAAAAACAGCCCTTTTCTTTTTTCCATACAAACGAATGAATGTTTGTTTGTTAGTAGCGCTAAGGGAACGACTGAACCAATCTTGATGAAATTTTCAGAGAATATTCTGTGTGGATCGGGGAAGGTTTGGAAATAAAAAAACCGTATGCTTTTCGTGAGGAGAAGTCGGAAAATTGGACAGTTCCAAAAAGTTATTTTTTTCCAGACAAAACTTTTTTTTTAATTTTTTTGTTTTGTTTTTCAATTATTTGAATCGTTCAAATTTGTCGTTTGCTTCAAAAATTTTTGAAAATTATTCAGTGAAAGCGTTATGTATGTCGCACACAAAGTGATCAATTTCAGATTGAAATTTGTTACGATGCCACGAAGTGGTCGCGCTAATATCGGTCGGCGTCACACCAAGGCACATGAACGAGTATTCCCAGGATGCGGTGACATAGTACGTGCAGTATTATAGATCGCGGTCAATCAGCAAGCGATCGTCACGATGTCACAGCACGACTTGTCAAACAACAGTTACGATGTTCTTCTTTGGATGGTGGATAGTGGTTCCACCAGATCAAATTGATGAAATCATTTCTGCGGAAATTCCTGATGCAGAGAAAGATCCATTATTATACGAAGTGATGAAAACGAATATGGTTCATGGACCTTGCAGACACCAAAATCCCACTTCGGTTTGTATGTCTGACAATAAATGCACAAAACGGTATCCACGTGCTTTTCTTTCGGAAACACAAACTAGAAATGATGGATATCCACTCTATCGGCGTCCAGACGACAGTGGCAGAACATTCAGCATTCAATTTAGAAGAGTGAATATCGAAGTTGACAACACATGGATCGTACTATATTCACCATTATTGTCTAATTCACATTCAAAAATTATATCAATGTTGAGTATTGCAGTTTGGTGTAATCGATAAAATACGTTTGTAAGTAGATCACCAAAGGAAGCCACATGGCGGTTATTGGTCTTGAACGATACGGTCGATACGTGAACTTCACTACAGCGCTTTGTAGGATATTTACTTTTGCAATTCATGAATGATTTCCGACTGTTGTGCGTCTCGCAGTTAATTTGGAGAACAGCCAAAGAGTGTATTTCAACCCAAGGGATACTGTACAAAAAATTGGAAATGGGTTAATTCCGGTTGATACTTCCGGTGGTTTGATATCAATTCCATTCGCCGGTTATCAATTCACGAAATATGAACTCATCACGAATGTTCGGGCATTGGCCAAATTATCGTAACTACGATTCCTGAAGTGCTCGCGCAATATTAGTTACCAAAAATGCCAATGTTGTTGACTTAAACTGGAAGATTCAAAGTCAAATTCCGGGAGACTTGCGCTCAGACAAATCGATCGATCGTCTTGACAATGAAGGCGACGCCGTGAATTATCCAGTGGAATTTCTAAATTCTTTGGAGAGGCTTGATATGGCCCCGCATTATTTACGTCTCAAAGTTGGATCTGTCGTTATTATGTTTCGCTATCTGTAAGCGCCGAAACTGTGTAATGAAAACCGACTGATTGTGATGAAGCAGCCATCAAATACAAAGGGCAGAATGCTTGATTCAACGAATTTCTTTGAATTCCAACAATTTGCCATTTCAGTTCAAACATATTCAGTTTCTAGGGAAAATTGCATTTGCGATTACAATCAACAGGACACAAGGATAGTCGCTAGAGGTGTATGGCATAAATCTGGAAATGCTATGTTTTTCACACGGTCAAAATTACGTGGCGTGCTCACGAGTTCGAAAACTATCTTCTCTGTAGATTTACGCACCGGAACAGAAACCAAAAAATGCTGTTTACAAGCTGCGTTACATTGAAAAAAAAAAGAAATGATAAATTTAACCTTCTTTTCATTTCAAAACACAGAATTTCACGCAGGAAAACAGCTGCGGGGTCAGCTAGTTGTTTATATTTTTTTAAACTATTTTTGATGCCATTCATTTTTACATAGCAAAAACTTGAAAATATTTATAATATTTCTCTCTACAACTTCTAAAATATGCCTTCAAATTTATTTTATGTCACGCGTTTTTCCATTCGCCATACAAAATGTCTGCTACAAATTTCCATTATGCCAAAAAGTATGTCCACATCAAAGTAGGTGCTGCCAACAGAATTGTGCAATGCAATGCCTATAGCTAACGCGCGCAATACTCCTGCACACTTCCATTCCAAATAAATTATCTTATGAATTTTTACACACATATTTCCATGTTATTTTTTTGTTTTTGTAATTTTGTTGCTGTCACCGATTTGTAAGCCTACACGCAGAAATTCTTTGCGCGCGCCATCCATAGGCGCTCGAAGGCGGCCATCTATAATCCTATGTGGGTTGAGTGCTGCTGCTGCTGCAGCTACGACAACAACAACAGCAACACCGGCGAAGGTATGCATAATTAAAATATGCGCAGATACGCACACACATACATATATGTATGTATAAACATATGTATGTATCTATGTACATACACGTGCGTATATACATACATACATACTCACATATAAAGAAACGCAGACATGTATTTAACTGCAATAACAGCAACGCAAACTGGAAACTGAAAGCATAAAATACATAGTTGAGTGTGAAGCAACAACAGCAACAACAACATGGCACATAAAAAATAGTAGCAAAGAAAAGCAAAATGCTGAAATACTTGGCGCTTTCTCAATTCATTCACCCCACTTGTGAATAATTCAATGTGCTTATTGTTTGTTTTTGTTGTTGCTGTTCATTTCGTTTTTGTTGCTGTTGCAACAGCGAGAGTGACATATTTGTGGGCATGGAAGGGCTTCATCGGCGAATGCGGCGACGCATCTCCACTACGACGCACGCACGCACCAACAACAACAACTCGTTCGATGATCGTTCATTCACCACAAACTCGCTCACACGCCGCTTGCTTGAGCTTTTTTGCCCATTCCCCCTTTTTTATACATTTTTCATTTTATTTAACGGTTGTGCTTTGATTTGTTTGCTGCTGGCTTGTTGCAACTGCATTGCTGCCTGTTTTTGTTGTTGCTTATGTTTTTGAGATTGCACAAAAATTTTTCTTTTGCAAGTGCGAATATTAATAATATGGAAAAGACCGGCATTAGTTTTTAGACGAATTGCGGCGGCAGCGACGCCACATCATTTGCTCAATCGAGCATCGCATTGCGAGCGGCGCGCCACCTACCCCGTCTCCCATAGGCCAGTGAGCGAGCCCTGTTCCTCCTTTCGACAACGCTTTCAGCGTGTTGCTCATAAATATATCAAAATATTTGCTTGTATGTGTGTGTGTGTGTGTATGTGTCGCTCCGTTGCTGTCACTTGCCGTCACTGCATTGAATTTTTGCTGGCGACGTGCGCTGTTGTCAACTTTTAATATTTCGCCTCTCGCTGCTGCTCTTGCTTCTTCATTGCATTCCTTTGACATGCTTTCTCTGGTGGTTTGAATGCTGCTGGTGCTGCTTTTCTGAAATAAATATTTTCTTGTTGTTGTTGTTTTTTTTTCGGGCGGATCATTGCCAAATATTTTTGTGCAATCCTGAGTATTTATAGTATACATGTGTCTGTGTGTGTATGTGCTCACAGGTATTTATTTATATTTTATTTTGTTGTCGCCAAGCTGTCAGCAACTCAAATATTTTATGTAATTATTGTACAATAATAATAAATACATACATTGTGGCACCGTTGTCAACCAACGCGTGGCATTTAAACCCTTAAGCGACGGCGTGCATGTAGAAATTCACTTCGCTCTAGCTCATATCGTCAGCTAAAATGCAAAACAACGTATCATCAAAAAAATCGAAATTGAGTTTTTTATTGCTTGGGGTTCACTACATCATATTACATACATAAGTATTTATATGTAGCACAAAATTGTCAGCTTCCGCTGTCAGATATAACCAATATGCAACCATTTTACAACCAAAACTCGAATTTTGTTTCAATATGAGTGGTTTCTAATTTAACGTTTTAAACCCTCTAAACTTATGAAAATTGATGTTATGTTATTTTGCATTTTAGGTGAAGATATGCTTGTTTATTGCATGTATGTATGTATGTATGTACGTTAAATTTTTTGCTAAGTGTATGTGTATTGTGTAATGTTCAGCGGTGTGATTAATTGTTTTGGCAGCGCAAATACCGGGTTTCGCAAAAGAATATACATATATTTTTGCTATCTAAAATATTTCCTTGAAAAAATAAACAAAAAAAGAAAAAAAAAATTGCGAAGAATTTTATTGCTTCCTTTATGTTTATAATGCAAGTACAATATTGCTATATAATAATGACAATAGTAAATTTCACAAAATATTTTCACTTACCCATTCCTAAATTTATTGCCAGTCCTCAACTCAAAATATTTGAAAGCAACAAAGTGTATAATAATACCACATTGCAACATCTAAACAATTTGTATCTACTACTTCTTATATTTAATTTCAATTCTTCTAAATACTTTCTATTTATAGTTTCTGAAAAAGAAAAATATTTTTTTCTTGTCTACTAAATTCTTGACCTTCCTTAATTTTTTAGCTAAGCGTTCATTTAGCTTTAAATTTTTAAATTTTTCTAATACAAAACTCGTTTTATTCAGACATATGTTTTCAAGAGGCAATAAAACGCTTGTAAAAGCATGTTATGGCTAAGAATTTAGCTTAAGGGGATATTCAACTCTAGAAATAAAATTTTGGGCAGTTTTTGAATTTTATTTAAAAAAAAACCAAAAATATTTTTATCATTCATTTTTTATGGTGTTTTTATTTATATCTTAAGAATGCAGAAAAAAAATTAAAAAAAAAAATATTAAAAATTAAAATAATTAAAAGGGGGGAGAGACAGGTGTAAAAGAAAATGGCGCATCCTGGTGGCATTGATCCACCTTGATTGAAATAAAAATAATTTTTTACGCTTTTTTTTTTGAAATTCCTGAGTTTTCTTAAAATATTAAAAACAAAAATTTTGAAACAATGCTGGTAGGAACGATAAAGGATTATATAAAGAAGGTTCACACAAAATTTCAAGTAAATCGGTTGTATAGAACTTGAGATGAACACGGACGCCACCTCACAAAATCGGCTGTATCTCCGAAAATAAGTCGAATTTTGAAAAATCCTTCCAAGGTCATATTTTTGAAAGTCTAAACTTTAAATATATGAAAAAAAATCGAATTTTTCGAAATTCTAGTTTGGAATACCCCCTTAATTAATAGATAAAGTTGGCCATTATGTTTTAAAAATGATCTCGTATAACTTCCAGACGAGAGATTCAACACTCGACCATTTTTTGCCGCAATTGAAGTTGCATGTAGAGAAGCGATTTCACATAACTCCACAAAAGTGGTCCAGCGATGTTGAATCTCACGATCTTGGAAGCTAAAGCTCGCCACAGCTTTCATGCGTTCACCAAAGATTGCTTTTTGTTTTAAATTGTTTGTCGTCTGTAGCTACAAGAACCAGCCATTAAAATAAAAAAAAAATTAACAACTTTAGAGGTTTATGTTCAAGTTAATCTTAAAAAATATATGAAATTCATGCGCGGTACGTTGAGAAGCTCCCGCATAAGTCAGGTAGCCTTGTATGAATAATGTACTCGTGATTACCTTTGTTGTAGACTTGCAGAAATCTGAGTGAATCCATATTGGAATTCCAATTGCATAATTTGGTAAACCATAGCTTGTTGGAGAAATCAACCGCAATAAACCGAAAAAAAAATGTATGCTTCGAATTTTCAATATAAAAGATGATCCATTTCGAGGTTCCCTATTTTTTTAAAGAAAAAGCACGGAAAATTTCTTGGCAATAATTTTTTGTAAATTAACTTTTTCAAATGTTTGCCGCGGCTATGGCTCAGATGGTTCATCCGTTGAGTCCAATTTTCGATGATTTGTTCGCGCACTTCGACTGGTAACTGGCGAATGACACGCGTGATGTTTTGCTCCGAGGCCTGAATCGAAGCGGGATTGATCGCATAGACCATAGACCTTACATACCACAGCAGGAAAAAGATCTAATAGTGTGATATATGATCTTGATGGCCAATCGACCACCCCGAAACGTGAAATTATCTGTTCACTGAAATGTTCGCTCAATAAATCCACAGATGTGTGAGAAGTGGCGCCGTCTTGTTGAAACCAAATATTGCCGAGATCACGAGCTTCAATATTAGGTATCAAATAGTCGGTTATAATGACGTTCTCAACGAAATCATTTTTGAAGAAATATGGACTGATGATTCTACCCACAAACTACACCAAATCGTTGCTTTTTCTGGATGAAGTAGCTAATGAATGTCTTCAAGTTGTTTTTCGTCCCAAGTGCGGCAATTTTGCTTGGTTACACACCCATTCACCCAGAATGGGCTTCATCGCTGAACAAAATTTGACTCGAAAACGTCGAATCTTCTTAGGACTTTTCAAGAGCCCATAGAGCGAAGTGATATCGCTTTCAATTTAATATCTCGATGTAAAATGCGCCAAAAGTCGTTCCATACGTCAGACCGAGTTCCAGCAAATGGTGCCGAATCGACTCTTCACAATCTTCGTGTACACTCTCAGCTACGGCTGCTACATTTTCTTCACTGCGTGCTGAACATGGTCTCTTCGGTCGAATATTACCCAATATTGAATGCTGGCTCTCAAGATGGGCAATGGCGTTGCGAATTGTACGCTCAGTATGCCGATTATTTTGAAAATAAGTGGGGCGAAGCGTGCGAAATACATTCTTTACAGAACGTGAATTTTTGTAATAAAGTTGAACGATTTGTAAATGTTGTTCCAGTGCTCTTCATGACATTTATAGGTTCTTTCCTAAATTTATAAGTTGATCCATAATCCTCTTGATCTTAAAATCATTTGCCATCCTATAAAACATTAAACCAATTCTAAGAAACATAATTAACTTTACAAATGCTCGCACTAAAACCAAGCGCAAACTAATAAACTTTATCCAGTCGGCCAGCCGTTGCTTTAACTGCCTTTGCGGCCACTTGTGCGCCCATCAACTCTAACCAGAGTAGAGTTTACTCCTCCCTAGTGCTTACTACATGTAATTGCCATTACTAGGATTTTGATGGATTCATTCACTTAAGTGGAGTGACGTCGCTAAAGGCACGACTGATTTATGACAACCAACAGCTTGACGGCTATTAAAAAAGTCCGAGTGAATATTAAATGCATTAATGCGATTGATAGCGCAAAAAACTATGCAAGGATGAGTCGGCACGGCACTGCGTCGTACGTTCAATGTCTCTGTATGCCGCTGTGGCAATGGTGGAGCGAGTAAGTTTTTGCCGCGCAAAAGCATTCAGTCGACCATAAAAATAATATTGCAAAAAGTTGATAGATTCCCAAGACAATATTTCTTGCAAACGTATACATTATGGAGGCTACATATGTATATGTATATGTGGGTATGGCGGCTGCTGTAAACGTACTTGTAATGGAATTTAAAGTATTTTAATTACCACTCAATGTGCGCGCTTTTTTCCTTCCTCGTGCTGTTGTTGCTGTGGTTGTAGTGTACGACGGCGGTCTGCGGAGGTCGTAAAATTGCCAGCACGACAATGAGTGCGCCACTTATGCAATTTTTTTCTTTTGTGTGTGTACCGTATGTGGTTACGTTTTTTAAGCCTAAATGGACATGTCACTAAATGTCGCTCGGTTGACCTTGTCACAGTGCGTGAGATTTCTATACGCACTTGAAAGTATTTATGCGCACAAATAACCCTTTAGCCGGCAGATAATGAAAACAAAAATATTTTTTACAAACATATGTACATGTATGTAGTTGATATTCATCACTCAAGCACGTTTTGTTTCGCAAACTGTTGAATTGTCTGGCGGCATATTCGAAGCGAGTGAAACTCCCACGCCTACGCTCAAAACAAAGCGCTTGTAAAACTAAATCAATTGCCTCGCTCAGCGACTTGTTTTCACGCTCATTTGCAAAATATGCTGGTATGGCAATTCGAGCAAAAAAAAAAAACAACTTGTTAATTCTATTGTTTTCATTTTTTAATTTTTGTTTATTTTTGTTTTTATTTTTAATTTTTTTTTGTATTGTTTTCATTTTTTTTTATTATTTCTTACGTACATTTTTTCCCACTCATCTTTCTTTATTTTATGTGCTTTTTTTCTCTTTTGGATTTTTTTGTTCTTGTATGATTATTCTTTGTATCTTTCTCTTTCAGTTTAATTCATGTGATTTCGCCAAAAATATTTTTATTTAGTCTGGTCTGGCAAAAAACATCACAGAAGCACGCAATCAAAACAAAACACGAAATTAGCCACTTCACACATTCCAAAAATGGTTAATACTCGAATCAGCATTGGCTTTATTAATTTGTTAATGGTTTTGTGTGGGCGTCAAATGATTTCACGTGATTTACCGATTGCTTGTTTATTTGATTTTTTTTTATGTTTGTTAGTTTGGTTAATGATGTCTTTATTGCATATTTATTAACATTTGCTTGTTGGGCGCCTCTTTTGATACATTTTTTTCTCAGGGTTTTTTATAGTTGAACTTTATGGTGATTGCCTTATGATATATGACGGGTGATTCCTTCTATTTGTTTTCCAGTTCTAGAGTAAAATGTGTTTGGGCATTCACTGATCCACTATTTTATATTTATGTTCTTTTCCTCTTTGTTGTTGTTGCCTTCTGTGCTCTGAAAAAGTCTTTTGAAAGTTATTCTTTTCTTTTCGGAAGAATTATTGAATTCAGAACTTGATTACAATACATACGGATTTAGTTTTTGCGGGTGAGGGGGTGAAAAAGCCTTCCACATCATCAGCGCTGTTGTCACAGCAGAGGTATGTGCCACTTGCAGGTCACTAAAACCCCCTCTCCGTCTAAGGAACCGTCGCCCACCCTGGAACCACATTTGCAATATTACTTCAGCTAATTCCCTAGTTTGTTTCACTCTTCAACATGACGCTGATTAAATTGCCCGCTTTTACTAGGCCAACTAATGCACATTCAAAAAATGTGTGTTCAGCTTCATCTGTCGCGTCGTTATATAGGCATGACGTCCTTCATCTTTTCTCTTTCTGCGGAGGTACTTTATGAAGTATCCGTGACTGCGTAAGAACTGGTTCATGTAGAAGTCGACTACTCCAAATTTACGTCTTGTCTATAAGTTTAGGTCTCTTATTAGTCTAACCGTCCAACTGCCGCGCCTCTCATTCTCCCACCTTCGTTGCAGTGTTGTTATTCTGTCCTTCTTTATTTGTTGTGTTGCACTCTTGTTATTATCGGATGCTTTCCTTAGCTCCCATAGCTTCTTTCCATTTTTTCCATGTCAGAATGTCAATTGGGTCATTACCGTTCATAACTAATATTAGGCTGGTGCAACTCTGAGGGCTACGTGCGGTGTACTCTGGCCACTACTCCAGCTCCGTATAATAGGACGCTGATTGCTTCGACATTAGGAGCTTTCTCTGTTCTTGGCAGGGGCCCCCTATGTTGGCTAATAGTCTGCTAAGTTGGTAGGGAATTTTCGCAGCCTTTCCTGCGTCGTGCTGGATTTGTACCCAGAAGATTAGTCTGGTGTCCAATCTTACGCCTAAGTAGTTTACTGCTTTTTTGCTTTTTATCCTAAGAATATCCGTAGTCGTTTGCAAACTTATTTCGAGGGGTATGTGCTTATTTGTTAGCAGTAGTAGCTCTGTTTTTTTCCGTAGCGAGCTGTAGGTTGTGTGAGTCGAGTCATACTTGCGTCCGCATCATGAGGGATCACATTGATCGATTGTAATCCCATCAAAAAACTCTCACTACTACTAAACCGAATACAGTCCCACTTTGCAGGATCGCTGAGGCAACAGGCAGGTTTTTGCACAAACGGATTGTGTTCCGATCATATTGTCACACTAGGCATTATGCAGAAGCGAATCCAAGAGTAGGAAGCGAAACTCTATCTAACGCCGCTGTTCTTTCAGCTTGTTTTGGATGGTGTACTGAACAAAGGGTTATCGTAATCTGAACGATTGACTTCGTACGACAAACAAATATCATGCAAAACAGAATTCTTCTATCTTGGGAGCAAAACTACAACAACTGTAGCTTCTGCTAAAGACATTGTCAACTGTATAAATAAAGCGAGTGGTGTGTTTGCAGTGTTGAACGTCCTCTAAATCTAATTCAGTCAGCACTAAATTTCGTATTTTTAATTGCAGTGTGAAATCCTGCTCCTTAACCAAATCGTTGTTATGGAAACTGCAGTCGTTTGCAAGTCATTCGAGTTTACGAAAAATCTTTGGGATCTGGGGGCCTCGTATCATCTCCAGTCGAGATCTACTGTGAAAAACGCAACAAACTATAGAGGATTTGGCTGGTTAGGATATACAATTGCAAAAATGCTAATAAGGGTTCAGAACTTATGGAATTTCGAAAACTTTATGTCGACGCATGATAGCTGCCGACTTGAAAAACTCTCGTACTACTCTGGAATAGTCTATCACAACTCGCAAAAAATCGGAAGGACTTTAACGCTTTTATTTTGGTGTTGCAGATATCTTAAAACTTTTCTATAATCTCAGTAAGGCAGGTCACTAAACCCAACAGTTTTCAATGTTGGAAGCCTTCTAGAACACGTTATTTTAGTGTTCGTTGAATCAGTCTTCGATGTTTGTGGAAGAAAATCGTTGCTATCCTTTGTCGTTGTCATTTGACAATGCTCCTCTCTGCTTTTAGCTAAAAATTCATAATTTCTGAGCTCACCGAAAGTACTATTTTAGTGTAGGAAAACGTTTTTTTTTTGATGACTTCTTTATTTTATTTTTTTCCATTTCGTCCCCAGACTTTCGCTTCAAAGGACTTGACCTTCAAGTACAGATCCGGCTCTTCCACGACTCCCACCCGAGTTAATTGCCATTTTCTGTATATAGTTTTATTTACTAACTTCCTTCAAAGTTCAGTGCCGAAGTGCAATGCTGTAGGAGTGGTGTGCATTTCGCCACACAGTGAAGATGCTTATTACATTTGCGAAAATTGTAGCTCCTTAGCTAAAGCTCCATTCGCCAACTGTCTGTTTTGCTTGTTGCCAATTTCCAATTGCCCATCGTCCATTATTTTCAACCATTTGGTTGCTGTCAACTTCGTCGTCCATTTGTGCCGCTAATGGTGATTGTGATGGTCTCTGGTGTTGATGGTGCTGATGTTGTTGATGTTTGCTGCGAAGTTCATCTAGTCGCTGCTGCTGCTGCTGCTTGTTGGCTGTTTTTGTTGCTATTGCTGCTGGTGGTTAAATTAACTTTTGCAATTCGCGTGTCATTGCTGACAACAGGCCATAAACAACCACGCCAAATGGCAAAGTACGACAATTGGGAGCGTTCAGCCGGCGACGGCGGACATCCAGTCAAGCGAAGGACAGACGAACGAACTAAGTTGGCGCTGAGTTGCTGAGTAAAAACTACAAAATAGTAAAAGAGACGAGCAGACAAATCAACCAACTGCTTCAGCAGACAGCAGCAGACAGTTCAATGCAGTGGATAGCAGAAGGGCCCACCCGTCCGTCCATCCGTTGGTCCGTCAGCCGTGCAACAAGGTACTTATGTGCTGTATGTATATAGTGGAGTGTGCGCGTATAAGTAGGGGTGCTTGTAGCGTGCCACAGTCGATAAGATATATACATTTTTCAATGCCAAGCGCAAGGAGGTAATACTAAACCAAAGCTTATTTGCTATACTTTCATGCCCTTCAATTCACGAACCGGCGTGCATATGGTTGCATGCATATTTATGTATATACAGCTTTATATATTTGTTGCACTCACCCAGTTCTCAGTGCAAAAGCATGGACTTTGCGTTGGGTAGTTTAGCGCGCGCGTCCATCGTCATCACCAGCCCAGTCTCCTTGGTTCGCCATCTCCCTGCTATTCGTGGCTTGGCGTAAAGGTTCTATAGACCAACTTAAATTGCACTTTGTAGTTCAGATTTTTCCTCACCGCTCTTCACTGTTTACACCCGTTTCGTTGTGGCATGCAAAAACAAGAGAAAATATATTTTTCACTTTCCACTTTTTCCTACTCCCCTGACATAGTGTGTGTTTGGCTTCGCGTGGCACCACAGTATGGCGTAGTAATTACCGGCCAGCGCTCCCCACACAACCAAACGAAAGTGCACTCATTTGCAGTGCTTTTTATTGCCGTAGTATCGGTTGGCTCTTCATTTCTACGAGCTCGCAAATTTTCTCCTTCCACTCCTTAGTCCTTTATACTCTACTCAACTACTACTCATTTTCGCCCCATTTTTGCCTGTCAGTAGTGCTCATTTTCCACAGTTCCTATTGCAATTAAAAGTCGTTGACTCCTGCTTTACATCCATTTCGCAATCGCTGCAATATTCCCACAATTAGAACTCGAGAATAGATTGAAATTAAAACAACTGACAAAGGATGAGCTCAACGAGTAGTGGCAGACAAAGTTTTCTTTTTTTTTTTTTTTTAGGGAGTGGGGGGTGTGGTAAGGTTCGATTTTTCAATTAAAAGCGAAAATTTCGTGCCAAAGATTTGTGCGATAGTTGCACGAAATATGTGTGAAGTTTTCCTTTCCATGTGCTGTGGACGAAAGTGAAAATGATGGAGGGGCGGCAACCACTTCGGCGTGATTTGTATTGCCATATTTGTTCACCACTTCTACAGTTCGTTTGGACGACGCTTGTGTGAGCAAACTTTAGTCTACTTTGAGCAAAGGATTTTTCAATTAATTTCCATTACAGATAATGTAATTATTGCAGCTGTGTTCTTGTTCCAGAAAGTTAGACTTGGAGATGTGGAGATAATGAAATGTCTTTTATGAAAAAATAAGTCTAATTCTTTATTTAATGAAAATAAATGAGCCTCTAACGCTGAAATGTTAGATGTAAGCTTTAATTAAGTTGAGCGTTCAGTTGTGAAAGAGCTCCAATTACCCTCGAACTCATAGATTTAGATGCACGCAGACGCTTACTGTCGAAACTTCAGCCAATCGATCTCGTGGTTTCCACAGAATTTGTAAACAATAAAAAAAGCAATATTGTTCGGTCATCTGATGCTACCCTTGGAGCCACTGTGGCCACTACGAGTTCGATTGGTCGAAATTTCGATAACAGTCGTCTTCGAGCGTCTAGATCTACATTTGAGTAAGAGGGTAGGAAAATGAAGCAGCGTTCGGTTGGTCTTCTCCTTCGATGACGACTGCAAAAAATTGGTTAAACGAATTTCAATGTGTTCGCAAGTCTTTTATAATACACATCCAGGTGCTTGATAACCCCTACCAGTCGAGATCTACTGTGAAAAACGCAACAAACTATAGAGGATTTGGCTGGTTAGGATATACAATTGCAAAAATGCTAATAAGGGTTCAGAACTTATGGAATTTCGAAAACTTTATGTCGACGCATGATAGCTGCCGACTTGAAAAACTCTCGTACTACTCTGGAATAGTCTATCACAACTCGCAAAAAATCGGAAGGACTTTAACGCTTTTATTTTGGTGTTGCAGATATCTTAAAACTTTTCTATAATCTCAGTAAGGCAGGTCACTAAACCCAACAGTTTTCAATGTTGGAAGCCTTCTAGAACACGTTATTTTAGTGTTCGTTGAATCAGTCTTCGATGTTTGTGGAAGAAAATCGTTGCTATCCTTTGTCGTTGTCATTTGACAATGCTCCTCTCTGCTTTTAGCTAAAAATTCATAATTTCTGAGCTCACCGAAAGTACTATTTTAGTGTAGGAAAACGTTTTTTTTTTGATGACTTCTTTATTTTATTTTTTTCCATTTCGTCCCCAGACTTTCGCTTCAAAGGACTTGACCTTCAAGTACAGATCCGGCTCTTCCACGACTCCCACCCGAGTTAATTGCCATTTTCTGTATATAGTTTTATTTACTAACTTCCTTCAAAGTTCAGTGCCGAAGTGCAATGCTGTAGGAGTGGTGTGCATTTCGCCACACAGTGAAGATGCTTATTACATTTGCGAAAATTGTAGCTCCTTAGCTAAAGCTCCATTCGCCAACTGTCTGTTTTGCTTGTTGCCAATTTCCAATTGCCCATCGTCCATTATTTTCAACCATTTGGTTGCTGTCAACTTCGTCGTCCATTTGTGCCGCTAATGGTGATTGTGATGGTCTCTGGTGTTGATGGTGCTGATGTTGTTGATGTTTGCTGCGAAGTTCATCTAGTCGCTGCTGCTGCTGCTGCTTGTTGGCTGTTTTTGTTGCTATTGCTGCTGGTGGTTAAATTAACTTTTGCAATTCGCGTGTCATTGCTGACAACAGGCCATAAACAACCACGCCAAATGGCAAAGTACGACAATTGGGAGCGTTCAGCCGGCGACGGCGGACATCCAGTCAAGCGAAGGACAGACGAACGAACTAAGTTGGCGCTGAGTTGCTGAGTAAAAACTACAAAATAGTAAAAGAGACGAGCAGACAAATCAACCAACTGCTTCAGCAGACAGCAGCAGACAGTTCAATGCAGTGGATAGCAGAAGGGCCCACCCGTCCGTCCATCCGTTGGTCCGTCAGCCGTGCAACAAGGTACTTATGTGCTGTATGTATATAGTGGAGTGTGCGCGTATAAGTAGGGGTGCTTGTAGCGTGCCACAGTCGATAAGATATATACATTTTTCAATGCCAAGCGCAAGGAGGTAATACTAAACCAAAGCTTATTTGCTATACTTTCATGCCCTTCAATTCACGAACCGGCGTGCATATGGTTGCATGCATATTTATGTATATACAGCTTTATATATTTGTTGCACTCACCCAGTTCTCAGTGCAAAAGCATGGACTTTGCGTTGGGTAGTTTAGCGCGCGCGTCCATCGTCATCACCAGCCCAGTCTCCTTGGTTCGCCATCTCCCTGCTATTCGTGGCTTGGCGTAAAGGTTCTATAGACCAACTTAAATTGCACTTTGTAGTTCAGATTTTTCCTCACCGCTCTTCACTGTTTACACCCGTTTCGTTGTGGCATGCAAAAACAAGAGAAAATATATTTTTCACTTTCCACTTTTTCCTACTCCCCTGACATAGTGTGTGTTTGGCTTCGCGTGGCACCACAGTATGGCGTAGTAATTACCGGCCAGCGCTCCCCACACAACCAAACGAAAGTGCACTCATTTGCAGTGCTTTTTATTGCCGTAGTATCGGTTGGCTCTTCATTTCTACGAGCTCGCAAATTTTCTCCTTCCACTCCTTAGTCCTTTATACTCTACTCAACTACTACTCATTTTCGCCCCATTTTTGCCTGTCAGTAGTGCTCATTTTCCACAGTTCCTATTGCAATTAAAAGTCGTTGACTCCTGCTTTACATCCATTTCGCAATCGCTGCAATATTCCCACAATTAGAACTCGAGAATAGATTGAAATTAAAACAACTGACAAAGGATGAGCTCAACGAGTAGTGGCAGACAAAGTTTTCTTTTTTTTTTTTTTTAGGGAGTGGGGGTGTGGTAAGGTTCGATTTTTCAATTAAAAGCGAAAATTTCGTGCCAAAGATTTGTGCGATAGTTGCACGAAATATGTGTGAAGTTTTCCTTTCCATGTGCTGTGGACGAAAGTGAAAATGATGGAGGGGCGGCAACCACTTCGGCGTGATTTGTATTGCCATATTTGTTCACCACTTCTACAGTTCGTTTGGACGACGCTTGTGTGAGCAAACTTTAGTCTACTTTGAGCAAAGGATTTTTCAATTAATTTCCATTACAGATAATGTAATTATTGCAGCTGTGTTCTTGTTCCAGAAAGTTAGACTTGGAGATGTGGAGATAATGAAATGTCTTTTATGAAAAAATAAGTCTAATTCTTTATTTAATGAAAATAAATGAGCCTCTAACGCTGAAATGTTAGATGTAAGCTTTAATTAAGTTGAGCGTTCAGTTGTGAAAGAGCTCCAATTACCCTCGAACTCATAGATTTAGATGCACGCAGACGCTTACTGTCGAAACTTCAGCCAATCGATCTCGTGGTTTCCACAGAATTTGTAAACAATAAAAAAAGCAATATTGTTCGGTCATCTGATGCTACCCTTGGAGCCACTGTGGCCACTACGAGTTCGATTGGTCGAAATTTCGATAACAGTCGTCTTCGAGCGTCTAGATCTACATTTGAGTAAGAGGGTAGGAAAATGAAGCAGCGTTCGGTTGGTCTTCTCCTTCGATGACGACTGCAAAAAATTGGTTAAACGAATTTCAATGTGTTCGCAAGTCTTTTATAATACACATCCAGGTGCTTGATAACCCCTACCATGGAGAATAAGGTGAGAAAAGTACACTATCTCTTATTAGCAGACTATCGATTGAAAGTGCACGAAATAGCTGAGATAATAGTCATCTCATAACCAGACTTGCCTCATATCCTGCATGAAATATTGGGTATGGGAAAGCTATCTATGATATGGCTGTCCTGTTTACTCACATCTGACAAAAAATTTAACGGTTTTAGCGCAATCTGAGGAAGTTTCGGCCATCACAGGCCGTTGAACAATCGATACAATAGTATTCACTAGGTTCCTGTTCCAAAATGCGATGACTGTCCTATTGTCCGAAAAGGTTATGAACACCATTTTCTGCAATTATGGAAACGTTATTCAGAACGAATACTTGGAGAAGTAAAAACCGGTCACTGGACTCTACTTTGCATAATTATTGGCGCGCCGAACGTAACATATAGTAGTTCTACGAAGTACGAAGGATCTGCTACCTCCTCCGCCGTATATTCAAGATTTGTTATGACGCGACTTTTTTTTGCTTGAAAAGTCCACTCGCAGGACAGTAGGTTGCTTTTAAGTTCCTCATATGGAAGCTAACTTCTATAAAATTTCATTATTTTTAATAGTTTAAGGGGGTATTCTACTCTAGAAATAAAATTTTGGGCAGTTTTTTTGAATTTTATTTAAAAAAAAAACAAAAAAAAATTTTTACTATCCATTTTTTTATGGTGTTTTTATTGATATCTTAAGAATACAGAAAAAATATTTTCCAAAAAAATATTAAAAATTAAAATAATTAGAAGGGGGAGAGACAGGTGTAAAAAAAAATGGCCGCATCCTGGTGACATTGATCCTGACTCTCCTGGTGGTCTGAAAAAAAAATCAAAAGAAATTCTTAATCAGTAAGGATGCTGTTATAGTTCGGTAGAACGGAAAAATTTTTTTTTGAAAAATGGCGACTGCCTGAAAATAAAAATAATTTTTGCGCTTTTTTTTTTGAAATTCCTGAATTTTTTCTTAAATATTAAAAACAAAAATTTTTACACGATGCTGGTAGGAACGATAAAGGATTATATAAAGAAGGTTCACACATTTCAAGTAAATCGGTTGTATAGAACTTGAGATAATGCCGGTACCGTGTGGAAAAAAGTAGTTTCAAGAAAAACGCGTTTAAAGTTTAGGAGACAATTCTAGTGAACACGAACGCCACCTCACAAAATCAGCTGTATCTCCGAAAATAAGTCGAAAAAAAAATCGAATTTTTCAAAATTCTAGAGTAGAATACCCCCTTAAGATCGCTGTGCACTGTGTAACACCAAATTTCCACTCCAATCAACTCCGCTAAATGTGCACCTGGCCGCTGCGATTCCTAGTTTTTTCACTCGTGTTTTCCAATCATCAAACTCGCAACGTTCCAGAAAAGGCGAATCGGCGTACAAGCACACACATATATTGCCGAAAATAACTTTCAATTAAAATTAGCCATATAGACACACTTGGGGCTGTATTCGTTAGTCAAACAATGATCCACTTGTGTATGCGGCAATCAGCTAACTAGCGACAAAGCAATTAAAATCATCGCTGTTTAATCATGTCAAACATTTGAACAACTGCACTCTGAATTTCGCCAATTTAAGCAATCTATCAGTATGTATGTCTGTATGTATGTAAATATTTGTTGTTGCCACTCAAAAGTGTGCGCATTCCTGATAGCAAATAGTCATAGTGGACAACAAACAAGGTCCCCTTGGAGTACGCTTCAACTGAGGCTGTTGACCCAGACTGATGTATGTGTGTGCGTGTGTGTGTATGCAACATGGGAAAATAATCTGAAAAAAGGATTATTTAATTGAAAATTCGTTTGTCTCAATTTAGTTCAAGGCGACTTTGTTCGCATTTGCCTTTTGATAACAGCCGAGCTACGTGCATAAATGTACGCATAGAACTATTTGTTGTGGTTGAGAAATACAGTCGTATACTATATGATTAAAAGTTATCAAACCTAATGCATATGATTCAGCTGGGAAAACAGCAAAGTTTCGAAGCTTCACATGTGCTCGTCGACATATTGATAATTTTATTATATTTAAGTACTAATATTTAATACATTTAGGAATTCCGGATTCCGAATCATATTGTTAAATTATTAGTTATTGTTATATAAGCCATCCTTGCTTTGATAATTGCTATGTTTGAAGTCTGCTTTAATGTTAAAAAGTTGCTTATGCTATATGTGTAATATTCAAACCATTTCTTGGTGTTTATGCCAGCTGATTGTTCGATTCGTCATCCTACACTAAAGTTGGCAATAAGTGGTTAGTGAATTTGGTAGGCTTATGAGCCACGCATAGACCCGCTTTTGTCCTTTGCGATACGAAGACGAGTTCAGTTGTGAAGTACATAAGAACGAGTCATCCTAGTGACTATGGTACCGAGCGATGTTCCAATGTTTCCTTGCTCTTGAGATTTTCCGCAGTCTTCTCAATCAGACCCTTCTATCTAGTGCTGATAGACATTTTGTATGTATTCGTCAAAGATTTACACATGACTCCCAGGTAGATAGATCCAACGCGTTGTGCTGTACTTTACGTTACTGGATATCAGCCGTATAGCTTCCATTATTTTTTGTTTCTTCAATTTATTTTCTATTTCTTCAGTTTATATTTTAATATATTTTTAATCATTTTTTTAATATAGTTTTATTTGTTTGTTTTTCTATTTATTTTTATGTTTTATTTTAATATATTTTTATTAATTTTTTTAAATTTAGTTTTATTTGTTAGTTTTTCTATTTATTCTTATTTTTATGTTTTATTTTTTATTTAAATTTTTTTTTTTAATGAGATTTTTTTATGAATTTATTTTTTACTACCTTTGTTTATTTTAATATATTTTTATTAATTTTTTTAATTTAGTTTTATTTGTTTGTTTTTCTATTTATTTTTATTTTTAGGTTTTATTTTTCTGTTTTATTTTTTATTTAAAATTTTTTTTAATGAGATTTTTTTTTATGAATTTATTTTTTACTACCTTTGTTTATTTTAATATATTTTTATTAATTTTTTTAATTCAGTTTTATTTGTTTGTTTTTCAATTTATTTTTATGTTTTATTTTAATATATTTTTATTAATATTTTTAAATTTAGTTTTATTTGTTAGTTTTTCTATTTATTTTTATGTTTTATTTATTTATTTATTTATTTTTCTTTTTAAATTGTTTTTTTTAATGAGATTTTTTTATGAATTTATTTTTTACTATCTTTGTTGTGTTTTCTATACATACTTGTAAATATTATTGGTTATACATATGTTCCAGTTTATACTTTAATAATTTTTGTATTTTCTTTATCTTTATCTTTATCTTTTTGTTATTTTTATTTTTATTGTATTATCGGTATCACGTGTGCCTTTATGGTAGCAAATACTGTTTATCTAGACATTTACGCCTTAATGGGTTAATTGTGCAATTACACAAAAATATACCCAAATTTACTTAAGTGCATGCGCTTGAATACCCTGTAGGAAAAAATACTGCCTGAAATAATAATTGTGTGTTACGACTTTAAGTTTTGTTTTTCAAAAAAACATTTTTTTTAATATATTTGTATATTATTGTAATCAAAAAATATTCAAATATTGTCAATAAAAATTTCAAAATATAGTATAGCGAATTTCTTCATTATTTTCA
Source organism: Bactrocera zonata (assembly GCA_037783105.1). Lineage (NCBI taxonomy): Eukaryota > Metazoa > Arthropoda > Insecta > Diptera > Tephritidae > Bactrocera > Bactrocera zonata. Next base: position 352,275 of record JBAWJQ010005982.1, on the reverse strand, counting down.
CTCATTTTTGAACAGCTGTAACTATTTTCAACTTCCCGCATTTAATTTTTTTGCTTAAATTAAGCTTAAAATCTCACCTTTCCAGCACTATATGGTATGACACAATGTGGTGTTAGTAGCACTGGAGATTTACGACTGCGACGACATCTATTGGCAAAATACGAAAAGACTTTTTCGACCAGCCAATATAATATTTAATATTTTTTTTTTTTAAGTTAAAGCATGGAAAAAGATGGAAAACGGAAAACTTAGATTCATTTGACATTGTATTTTAAAATACAGTATTTTTGAGTGTCAATATTCAAAAAAAATATAAAAGAATCTCTGAAAATTTAAAATAGTTTGAGTTTATTCTATTGTATTTATTTATTTCTTTTTTTTTTTTTTGGTTTTTATAGTCGAAGGCCTTTTCTCTATTTATTTGCCTGTATATATAAGAACTAGTGCCTTAGTTTTTGAGATATTCGTTTGAAATTTTGCACCGTGTTTTTTCTGCGTAAAAAGTTGCTCATTTGTCGCAACCGCCTATATAGACCTACCAAAGCGTATAGCTGGCATACAACTGAAAGTTCAAAATAAAGTTCTTGTATGAAAAATGTTTTATTTGTGAAGTGTTTTATAGCTTGGCGCAGACGACGTTAAGGGGGTAATCTAGTCTAGAAGCATGAGTTTCAGGTAATTTTTAGTGTCGTAAAAAAAGGCAATTAATATTTTTACTATACATTTTTTTTATTAGTTATTTGTTAATTTTAGAAGAATAGAAAAAAAAAATTAAAAACTAAAAAAAATTTCAAAAATTATGAGCTGACGAAGTGGGGGGTCTCTAAAAATTTCCACGTGACCATACCCATGATTTCAACCCTCCTAGTTATCTGAAATCAAAAAGAAATAAAGATTATTAATCTAGAATAATGGCGTAATGGCCGGAACTACGGAAAAGTGGGAAAAAAATGTTTCACGAATTGCGACTGCCTAAAAAAAAGTGTTTTTGGATCACTTTCTGACTATTTCGAATTTTTTAAAAATAATAAAAATTTGGGGATTGGGCTAGTTCCAACCATAGACAAGCCTATAAAGAAGACTCTATAAAAATTTCAAGTAAATCGGTCCAGTAGAACCTGAGAAATCGTGGGTATCGTTCCGAAAATGTCAGTTTTGAGAAAAACGCGTTTAAAGTTTCGCGTTCCAGCCGAACCAGTTTGGATGCCGGGTCAGAAAAATGCCTATATCTTCAAAAATAATTTGAATTTTGAAAAATCCTCTTGTACACAGATTCCTGAATAGTTAAACTTTGAAAATACAAAAAAATTTCGATTTTTTTTTTAATTTCTAGACTAGAATACCCCCATTAACGTTTTTTCTCGCTTTCAGAATATTTACGCAAAGTTTTTCCTACAGGGTACTTTCATGCGCCTACCTATATAAGGTATGCTTTTCGCGTTTCATTAATGAATTGTTTGCAAACTGAGGTAAAGTCGTTTTTGTTGTTCATTTCTTTTTGTTTTTTAACTTTTTCCATACTTTTACCTGCGCACAGGTATTTACGTCTTATTGTATTCCTCCGCTGATAAATAGAATAAATATACTTTTATATTTTTGCTAATGCAACCCTGATAAGGTTGAATTTTTTGCGCAAACAAACAGCGACGGAGCACTTTTATAGCTGAGTGCCAAGCTATAGGTATATACATATAATTACTATACATATATAAGTCGCATATTTGCAACATTTTCGCCGCGCCCAAGGCATCACCTTATTTACCGCTTGTCTTCGTTATTTTCGTCGTGTTTGCGCACAATTTTCGCAATAATTTTCTTTTATCATTTTAATTGTTTCTCAATTTTCTGCACCCACTAACACACATAGTACACACATGCACATACATATGCACCTATATGAAATCATAAATATATTTGCAAGTGCACTGACGCATGTGTGAATGTGTGTGTGTGTGTGGGTGTGTAACTGGGCGCGTACGTGTGCTCTAGTTCCGTGCGCAATATTTAACGCCGGTCTTGCCCATTCTCCCTGCTCCAGTGTGGGTGTGTTGCTCTAAATTTACAATCAACGCAATATTTTACGTTCTTCCACATAATTTCCCTCACTTTGCACAACTTTTGCGCAAAACTCTGACAGCATGACTTGATTATTATTGCTACTGTTGTTTTTGTTGCTGTTGACTTTGTTTTTGTTTTTGCTGCAACTATTTATTGCTGCTGAAATACGGAAATTAAAATGGAATTAATATCGAACACTTTCCGCATAACTTACTTGGAGTGGTGTTTAGTAGGGACTTGGTGAGGTCGTCAGTTTTGTGAGGTGATGTAATAGTTGAGCACTTATGTTAATGTGTGTGTGTGCATTACTGGTGAATTAAATACTAATTGCAGAGTTTGGGTGTGAAGTTCTTAAACTGGGGCATGTGCAAGCAGTTTTTGTTGTTTTTTTTTTAGTTGTAGGCGGGCGAAAAGAGGGTTATATTTTTTGGTAGTTGTGTTTGATTCAATATAGAATTTTTCCTAACATAACCGCACATTTGTTACCTTGCACTATTTATTATTGGTACAATTTATGGTACCACCTTTCTAAACCCAGAAATCTACATATCATCTGATCAAATTTGATCCGGATTGGGGTAAGTAAACTGCAATCCAAATCAGTATTTACAGTATTTATAAGAGAAAGCGACAAAATCAGTTACTTACGATCCACAACATTCATAGTACCAACCTCTCTAAACTTAGAACTCTACTTACCATCTCAACAAATTTGACCCGGATTGGTCTAAACAAATCGCATAAACCAAATCGGTAAAATTTTTTTTCCTAAATTTTTTCAACCCTTTTTAAGTGTTTCGTGTCATTGCTAGACTCGAACCAAAAGATCTGGAACTTTTGATTACGACGATAACGAGTAAAGGTCGGAGAAGAGATGTTTGGCAGCGCTGCAGAGATCTTACATTCATCAAACGCATTATTGCCGTTGACAAGAGGTGGATTTTTGTATATGACGTCGAAACTGTTCAAAACCCGAGCGAATGGAAAAATTAAAAATTAGCCGAAACCGACATAAAATCACTGATGGTTTTAAAAGCTGTCCCAGCCTAGACTTATAATTAATGGATAATTGGATTAAGCCAAAAAAAAGAATATTTGCTTTACTTAATAGGTACTTTTGATAAACCTAAGATCAAGTTTGATTAGGCATCTGTTGGAGAGCGCAGTCAAAGAGAATGCATGTTCATGGTCGGGCCCCATAGAAAGATTCTTTTGCTCTCAAAACACATATTTATTGCAATGAAAAGACCGAAGTAATAGAGAAAATATGTTTCACGTCTTCACTAAGTCACCCAGTGGTGTATCTTAGACTAATACTTAACCTTTAACCCCACAATGACTTTTTACCGAAACCATAACTTCGCTACGCTACTTCTCCGCGCTCATTAACTTCAAACAATTGTTTTCTTCAAAAAAAAAAAAAAAAAAAAAAAAAAAATTTACATCGCTTTCTTTATTTGCACTTGACAAATAAAATATACCTAATTGATTGCCGACTTAATGCCGCAAATACATTTGGCTCATTAAAAAGGTAAACAACACGTGTAAACACAATTGCAGCTGTATGTCGTAGTGTGCGGCCCTGAGACACTTTACTAACATATCTATCCATTAGTATAAGGCTTGTTTTTAACAACGCACTCATAGTGAGGCGTGAAGATCACCGGTAAAACCGAAAGCACAAAAGCACACAAAAACAATAATCGCCATTTAACTAATTACAGCGAATTCCAAAAGCATCTTCTCGCTGGCGTCTTAAATCGCCGTGTAAATATTTTTAAAGAATCCGTAAATATTTGAGCAATCTCGCTGATTTTGAAATATTTAAAATATTTTCTTAATAAAGTGCCGTGAAGGTGCAGTGACGCGGAGTGGAGAAATTTAGAGAAAGTGGTAGATAAGCTTTTAGCTGTTCTGTCGTTGTTCGTTGGACATCTCATTGCTGATGTTGATGATCAAAATTTATTGCTTTATAGCAAGTGTATTATTTTTTTTTAATATTTAATTTTTTTTTTATTATTTAATATTTACTAGTACTTTTTTATACACTATTGTTTTTAAAATTAGGTCTCTCAGTTTTTTTTAAATTTTTTTAATGGTTGTTTTAAATAATCTTCGCGTATACATAAATAAAAAAAAATCGAACATTTACATTTAGAAAAAAATATTAAATTTTTTTTTTACGTTTTTACTAGTTTTTTTTATTTTTTTTTATTTTTTTTATTTGTTTTTTTTTTTATTTTTTTTTATTTTTTTATATATATATATTTTTTTAAATTTATTTTTTTATTTAACTTTTTTTAATTTTTTTAAAAAAATTTTTAATTCTTTTTTTAAGTACTTTTTTAAATTCTTTTTATTTATTTTTATTCACTTTCTTTTAATGATAATATTTGTATGTGTTTTTAATATTAGATTTCTCAGTTTTTTTCTAATTTTTTAGTGGTTGGTTTAGATAATTTTCGCCTATACATAAATAAAAAAATCAAAAAAAAAAGATCAAAAAAAAAATTAAAAAGAAAAAAATAAAAACTTACAAATGTAAAAAAAAAAATTTTAAATTTAAAAATTAATTTTTTTTTACGTTTTTACTGTTTTTTTTTTTTTTAATTTTTTTTTTTAATTTATTTCTTTATTTTTTCTTTAATATTTTTTATTTTTTTGAACACTTTTAATAGTTTCTTATTTTTTTATTATATTTTTTTTATATTATTTTAATAAATTTTTGTTATTTTATTATTTGTAATGTTTTTTTTTTTTAATTTTTTTCACTTTTCACTTTATTCTATTCTTTTTAGTTATTTATTGTGCCTTTTCTCATATATCTGCAGTTCAAACATTTTTGACTTCAAATATTTTAATATAACAATTAATTTTCCTGTTTAGTCAACCATCATTAATAATAGTATCAAAAAATTCTACACAGTAATATGCTTCAGCAAACAGAAAAAGCAAAAAATAAAATGCGCAGAGAAACAAAGACCCCAAGAATCACATGTGTGACGCGTTCATTAAAAACTCATTAATTGTGCTTTGAATTTGCTATGCTTCTTCAATTCGCTGCTTCGCACTCGCATATTTTAAGAAAGGGCTTAAAATTCAATCAAATTAAATAAGAAAACTATAGCCTTTGCGTGATCAGGCGCTGTTGGTTTGGTTTTTGTGCTCGATCACTTGGTGGCATTCATCAAAGTCTTCAACGCCTGTCGCCTCTCATATTCATTTACTAGCATTCATGGTCAATTTGATTGTGTGCGGCACATGTATAGTACATATGTAGGTATGTATATTGCCTCTGCTTCTCCATAAGCACTCTTCAAAGTTTGCTTTATTAGAACCAAATGTCGCGTGCCGCCAGCGAAGTCCACCACATATTTATGCATTTATCCCAAGATGTTTCTTATGAGTACTTTGACACGCTTCATTGGCTCGAAAAAAATCGTCGTTTACGGTTGCTTACTTGGTATTAAGAATTTATTTGACGTTTGCCATGCAATTCTATTCTATTTATGAATACTCGTATGTACTGTACATGCATTTGCGGGCATATACTATATATAAATAATTACTATACGCATTTATGATTTGCTTACTAATTAATGGTTTTTATTTTTTCTATTTTCAGGTAATCGAATTCGTTTTGGTTTATTATGGACTACGAAAATTGAAAGAAGTAACTGCAAATAATAAACTGTTAGAGATGCGGTAATTATATTTTCGAAAATTATATGCCAGTTGTGTTTAGTTAAGTTTTATGGCTTTGGATCATACTTGATCGGAATAAAACTATAAAATACAAAATACCGAAATAATAATGAATACTAGACTTCTTCAGGCTTTAACGAACATAAAAAGGAAGTATAAGGATAGTAAAAAAATAATTATTATTTTGAGTTTTTTAGTACTAAAAATTTTTAGGATAATAGTTTTTGTTTCAGAAAATTAAAAATTCACTTCAAAAGTGAAGATTTTTCTTCGTTTTTCTATAGGAACATATCTTCTGTTTTCGACTTCGAAAGAATCAGTTTGCAATGTCTTGTAATCCTTATATACAAATAGGCATTTAAGAAATATAATCAAGATTTAAGAAGCTATGTACTGAAAATTGACTAAACATAATTTCTGTAATGAAGTTGAACGATTTGATAAACGTTGTTCAGGCGTAAGTCTTTTCATAATGAACTGCCAAACAATACGGAACAAAAAGAACATAACAGCTTGACACGACTCACGTGTGATCTGTTGAAAAAAGGCTATTGAAAAAAGTACCTCTTTTTGGATCACCCATTATTTATTATTATTTTTTCTTATTAATATAAATTTTCATTGATATCTTAATTTTTTATTAATTAATTTTGTTAATAAATATTTTTTTGCTACTTCTAGTTTAAGATACAATTTTATTAATTATTATATTGTTTATTAGTTTATTGTGTATATTTATTATATTTGTCGTTTATTTGTTTTTTTTTTAATTTTTTATTACTGATTTAATATATCATTTTATTTATCATATTTATTATATTTTTACATTTTTATTATTTTTGATTTTTTAAAATTATAATTTATTCATTTACATTACTTTTTTTTGGTTTTGTTTATATTTTATTACTAATTTAATTTCTTTTATTTTTAGTGTTTATTTTAATTTTTTTTAATTTTTTTTTATTTTAATATTTTTTTTTTGTTTTTGTTTTCTTTTTTTTTTTAATTTTTTATCGTTTATTTATTCATTAATGTTTTTTATTACTAATTTAATTTTATTATACATTTTTTTTAATGATTTTTTAATTATTTAGTATTTTTTATTTAAATACCTTGATATGAATGGCTGTTACGGATGGCAGCTAGCCCGCCCTTTTGAAATGCGAGTACCGCTATACAAGTCGATCTCGTATGTAAAGGAAGTGCGCTTGCATTGTTTCTAAAAAGCTGCTGCCAGTTTTCTTTTTAATATTTATTAGAGGAAGAATAGATATTGCATCATACACAGTCACATGATATCTAGATGAGTTGTATATAGCTTATATTGTCTACATTTAATTGTTGCAAGGTACGTCGCTGCCTAATCTTGTGTGTTGCCGTTGCGTTTGTTGCACATACATGCATATACAAAAAGTGTTCGTTCTAGGCACACTTTTGAGGGCAAAGAAAAAAGGCATGTGGGCGTACATATGTATATGTATGAGTATATATAAATATGAATAACAATTGACGGCGCGACCAATTTTTCAACCGCTTTTGCGATTACAAGTGAGATTGCGTCCACTGACGACGGCAGTATATGTATGCATATATATAAATATGTATATGTATATGTGTGAGCGCCAGTCTATAAATATATCATTCGGCGCACACCTTTTCATTCCAATTGTTTTTACTGTTCCACTGCTGGTTTTCGGGTTTCTTATTTCGGTTTGCATTCTTTTATCTCTAACTGTAATATGTTGCATGCAACATGATTTGCAATTTAAAACAAAACGAAACATTTGACGCTTTATTTCTCTACTTTTCTTATATGCCTTTGTATGTCGTCCACTTTTGTTCTTCCACACATACACACACACACGTGTATGTTTGTTTGTGGCACAAAAGGAAGCCATATCGGGCGTAAGCTCTGCCAGCGCATTGGCTTTCTGTCACTTCCTTTGGCGTTTGCTTTGTTCTGCTTTTGTTTTTATGTTTCTTTTTTTTTGTTTATATTTATTTTTGCTATTTTATTTGTGCAATTGCATGCGGCACATACACACACACTCGCACAAAGGCGCTAAACTGGCATGAGCGGAAAAGCCGTAGCATAAAATAACACACGCGTGGAATAGAATGAAATGCAATATAATATGTGTAGAGATGGCTGACTGTCTGTCGACTTGTATGTATGTTGGTCGGCTGGTCGATCTCCATGTATGGCTTTGTGTGCGTGTGTGCGCGCTGCTGCATAATATATGGGGCAGAATGGGTCACAGCAATATGTTGTTGGCGCATATGTTTGCGCTCATATGCTGATATTCACGCCTTTCATGCGATTATACGCCGTAGTTGTCGTTGTTGTTGTTGTTGTTGCTGCTGCTGCTGCTGCTGCCCCGATTCTAAGCTGCCAAATACATTAGTTGCGCCATTGTTTGTTATCGCTCGTTGCAGTTGTGCGGCCGTCAGCCACTGCACAGTGTAGCTTGCAACATATTGACCCTCCAACCACCGACAACAACAACAACAAAAACACCAACGACGTCACTACCCCCTCCAAACAAAGTGCAATTTGGCGCAATATCGCTTACACTGCCGCCCGCCTTGGCTGTCTGCGCAAATTAGCGAAAATTGATAGTGCAACACGGCGCGTGTACGTACCGCCGGCCAAGGGTACACGAAATTTCGCACTCGTTTTAGGTAATTTGAATATTTTTCGAGAATTCGTGGCTGTGCCACAACTGTTTTTGCCAGCTTTTACAAACAATTTCTGGCCGCCTTAAGTTTCTTTGTAAGCTTTCTTCTATTTTATAGACCAACAAGGGTGCTTTCTCCGTCACAACTTGCCACAAATATGCCCATTGCATAGAATTTCGTTGCAAAAGCTGTTGGGGAAAAAAATGCCAACACACATTTTATGAAAATTAGCATGAAATGCCAAGCTTAAAGTGCTCACGAAACTGGGGTAAACTGTCATAGAATCGGGCGCGCACTCACACATACTCACACACACACATAGTATGTACATATATCGGCGCAAGCCAGCACATAAGCGCATAGGCGCACTCAGGCCCATGCACACCCCGTGCAGAAGTGTATCAAGGGCAGCAGACAACATGTCGACGGCGCGGCAAATGGAATAAAATAACAAAAATATTTTACAACAACAACAATAAAACACACAACTTGCAACCTAAGTGGATTTGTTGCAAGTAATTGTTGTTGTGATTGGGCATAAGCGCGCGTTGCAAGGCATGACTGACTGAGCGCTCCCCGGCCACCCTTTCAGTTGAGCGCTTACGATTTTCGGTGCTCGATTATGCTTCGTAGGGTTTTACAATGCGCGACGATCGATATTTTCGTTTTCTACGCCACATTTTTTGGCGTAAAGTGCGCACTCAGGGCGTCTTTTGTTGGCGAGTGAATGCCGTGCGTGGGAAGTGCTGATAACATTTAGATATCTACAAGCCATTGCTCGGTTTTAATGGCCAAAATTTTACGCGTGCCATTTACTGACTGCTTTGTGCTTCAATTTTCGCGCCAAATACAATCGCTTCGCATAATTGCACTACACTGCGAATGTAGTTGCGGTTTTACGAAGTTTCTACACTTTTTGCAGAAACAATTTTCACCAACAAAGTGAGGCGTCGAAAAGTTTTCACTATTAAACGCAATGGCTTATTATAGGTTATTGATATTACACAAAAATAGTTTTTTAGTTCATCAAGGAATGCGTCAGACCTATCACCCTCAACCCACCCCCAATTGGGAGGGTGAATTTACCGACCGTTGGGTCAAAGATTCCTTCTTTGCCCACGCTGGCGTTAAAGTCACCAAACACGATTATGACTTCGTGGCGGGGGCAGCTCTCATAGGTGCGCTCTAAGTGCTCATAGTAGGCATCTTTGGTCACATCGTCCTGCTATTTCGTCGGGGCGTTGGCGCAAATCAGCGATATGTTGAAGAACTTCACTTTGATGCGGACTGTGGCTAAACGTTCATCCAACGGGCTGAATGCCAGAGCTCGGTGTTCCTTTATTAGACGACTGTAAATGCCATAATGGCCTACTCATATCCGTGCTTGTCCCGACCAACGCACTTCTTGGACGGCTGTGATGTGCGCTTTTACTATTATGAGGACATGAAATAGCTGGGCAGCGGCGCCTTCCCAATTAAGGGACCGGACATTCCAGATTCATGCCCTTAAATCGTAATCCTTAACACGTTTGCAGAGTTCCTCATCAAAAAAGCGGTCTCTCATCTGAGGCTGTTTTATTCTTTTTATTGGTAGAGTTTTTTACGTGGTAGGTCCCAATTCCAGCGCACAACCCTGTGGGGGGACGCATCAACCGCCTCTTCAGGTGTCGAAAAACTTTGACCTCTTAGTTAATTTTTTTCGTACGCCAAAAAAAAGGGGGTATTTCGGTGCCAAGTCCGGTCTATACGGTGGATAACCCATCAAATCAATGCTTTTAGTGCGCAAAAATGCGATTGTTTTAGTCGATGTGTGAGAGCTCGCATTGTCGCCGTGAATATCTTTATTTGGCGGTTGGCTTTCCTGATTTCTTGAAACACAAATGGCTATGTCCGAGTGTTGTGCGTTGTTGTTGTTGTAGCGGCTGAATTCTGCAGAGTTAATAGACCTTGGCCGGATAAAAATCCGAACCGTCTGTCGTGTACTAGTGGTCTGGTTGCCACATGTCCAGTTGTTCCAAAAATAGTTAATCATTTCCTGCCTTTCTTGCATTCGGCTCATCTGCAAGCACCCATACAATCAAATGTTTTTTACTTTTGGGCTCATACCGACCCCGCTAAAGCCTATACTTGTCTCATTCTCACGATAGGTCACATGACAATGTAATTGCAATATCAGTTTAGGCACATCATCAATATTTTCCGGCATAACAATTGATTTTGGACGATCTTCACGAAATGCCTCTTGGAGTGATCTACGACCTCGATTGAACTCACCATATTATCGGTAAAACTAGTGCTTGATCGCCAAAAATCGAACTAGGTTAATCTATGCATTGTTGCTGAGTTAATCCACGTCGAAAGTTCTAAACAAAAAGTCAACTTAAAATGTTCGCAATTTGACCCAATTTTGTGGTCGTGAAGAATATTTTGAGTTACTGTGAACAACACATATACGCTTAGCGCTCGTATGCTTAAATGTTCTAAGTATGTCAAGATAGTCTTTATAGTATACAAATATATAGTCTTCCGCTGATTAATGTCTTTCAGAACCCCAGATATTTCAAGCAGTCGCTTTGACAGGTCTGTAAACAGCTTTAACGCTCTCTCCCCATACATATATTTGCTTACAAATTAAACTTTCTTTCATTTGTTTTAATGTCCCCCAGACAGTTTTATTGCCACAGTATGCCAAGCACTTTTTACTTTCATTTTCGATTTTCTTTCGATAGTTTTCATACACTCACGCTCACGCTCTTTCGCCCCAACACACCAATTGCCGATTGGAAATGATGTGACAAAATGGAAAATATTTACACGTAGCCATTAAATAAATAAATTACAACTAATAAACATGCACTTAACATGCACGCATACACAAGCGCAGCTTTATTCACATGCCTGCTCATTGCCGAGCATAAATGTAAATAAAATTATTTGAATCCATATACCCATATACATATGTGTGTATGTGTGTGTGTTTGTATGCGCGCGCTTATGAATGGCTCGGTCACCGCAATGCTGGCGGCAATTTTTCATCCATCGGCGGGTTGTGGGTGCCTGAGCAGTGTGTCTCTGGTGTTGCATATGACAGTTCGAGCAGACAACGGAGGGACATCTCATGCGCGCAATTCATATGCGTGGGAATTTAATAAGTTCGTGCATTTTTGCATTGTTTCGCATTGTTTAGTTGTTCGTGCGGCGTTCAACCGCCCTAACGCCCTCGCCACCATCACCCCCTGCTCTTTCTCTCCCCACTCACTCTTCACTTGTTGTCGCTTACACTCGCCGCAACGCGGGTCTATTGACACTACGGCCACTAGACGCTGTTTATGACACTCGTAATTTTTGGCTTTGTTTTTGTTATTATTCTCGCTTTTGTTGCACTTTACTTCACGCCTAAACTAAAATAACAATATTGCATATTTGTCACATGAGTAGCGGTCGGCTACCCAGGCCGCTCACGTGTGCGGCGTCCATTGTCATAGCGGCTGCTGAGTCGGTTGCACGCTGGCATAGCGTTGCGAAAACAACAACAAGCAAAAAACTATTTCTTTACGCTCACAATGCTTATTTATTTGAAAATTTTCCAGCCGCTGCTACTTTTTATTGCCACAATTTTTATTTATTTCGCGAATTTTTCGCGCGCTTGTGGGTGTCTGCGCATGTGTGCGCTCCCACGTTGCGCTTTCTTCAGTATGGCATAATTTTTACAACTAACAATGTACGATTTTTCATACTTACAACAACAAGAGAAAAAAAAAGAAAGAAAAAGATGTGTCGCTGTAAAGCACATCAACCGTTAGAAAGTGAACGCCACTTAGCTGAGCACCTGCATAACTGTCATTTTGACATTTTGTCGCCATGCTCGGGTGTTTGTCGCTATGTTGTTGCTGTCATGCATTGTTTGTCAGCCCCGCATGTTATTGTCTACCTGTCTGCACATACTCACACTCACGTGTCGCTAATTTATTTACTTTTCTTTTCTCTCTGGCTCGAACGCGAGGCGTCAGCATATAATGACAGCTTTATTGCACCTGTCACTTTGTGTAGTATTGTTATTGTGTTGCGCGCTGAACTTATTTTCGATTAATTAATTGTTTTGTGAGATCGCAAGTTTATGGGTCTCTCTCGCCTTCTCCACTTCGGTGTTTCTATTTTTAATTTTTTGCTTTTGTGATTTTTTCTTTTTTTATGACTTTTTCTTTTTTGTGACTTTTTCTTTTTTTTTTTTGTGACTTTTTCTTTTTTTTTTGTGACTTTTTTTTTTTCTTTTTTTTTTTTGTGATTTTCTTAGCTAGTTTATGTTGACAATTAATTGTTGCCATTGTTAGCAGCTATTTGTTGCGCCAATTAAATGCTATTTTTGTCTGGTTTGATTGTTGCTTAATTAAGCATTGACTTTTCGGCTGAACGAAAGTAAAAGTATTTCGAAATGTTTGCTTTTAATTGTCTACTTATATTTGTATTTTTTCTACTTCTTCATTTGCTATTTTAGCCGCATTGAAATGTTTCGGTTGCAACCAAAATTAGCTTCGAAAGGTGAAGGTTATTAAATGGCGTCCAAATCACTTGATTTGCTGTTGTTGCGCTTCAATGCAGTTAGTAAACAACATATAGTTTATAATACCTGATATTTCATTATATATAGTATGTATAGTTATATATACATTATCTTCCATATCATAAGTGATTACTAGAGCTTGTATAGTTCATATACTGCTCAGTCATGCCATAAGTTCTGTTACAAGTTCAGGCCGTTATAAAAATGAAACTGAAATATATTTTTAAGAGAAATTAATTGAATTTAATAATTCATATGTCAAATGAGCGTTGTAAAAACATGTATTTGAAATGGTCACCTTAAGCTTTCTCACAAGCCCTAAAACGATACGGCTTTTGATCAATAGCAGCAGCAAAAGATTTTTTAAGACCCACCAATTTTTCGTGGAGTATTCGACAGGTCAAGCTCTTCAACACTGATTTCAAGCTATAATCCAATAGAGTCAGACCTGATTTTCCAGACGCACAATGGGTGACTTTTGCCTTGAGAGCCGCAGCAGCCACTTTCTAAAAGATCCAATGCTCACCAAAGACGAGAGAGTTTTATCAACTGCTTTATCACGTCTTCTAAAACAGGCTGCTGGTACACTTTTGCCCCAGTTTAAGGGGTATTCTACTCTATAAATCAAATTTTAGGCAGTTTTTTGAATTTTATTTAAAAAAAAAAAAACCAAAAATATTTTTACTATCCATTTTTTTATGGTGTTTTTATTGATATCTTAAGAATACAGAAAAAAAAATTTACAAAAAAATATTAAAAATTAAAATAATTACAAGGGGGGAGAGACAGGTGTAAAAACAAATGGCGCATCCTGGTGACATTGATCCTGACTCTCTTGGTGGTCTGAAAAAAAAAATCAAAAGAAATTCTTAATCTGTAAGGATGCTGTTATAGTCCCTACCTCAGGGAACACGAAATTTTTTTTTTTTTTTTGAAAAATGGCGACTGCCTGAAAATAAAAATCATTTGTTACGCTTTTTTTTAAATTTCTAAATTTTTTTAAAATATTAAAAACAAAAATTTTGACACGATGCTGGTAGGAACGATAAAGGATTACATAAAGAAGGTTCACACAAAATTTCAAGTAAATCGGTTGTATATAGAACTTGAGATAATGCCGGTATCGTGTGAAAAAAAGTAGTTTCGAGAAAACCCGTTTAAAGTTTGGGAGACAATTCTAGTGAACACGGACGCCACCTCACAAAATCGGCTGTATCTCCGAAAATAAGTCGAATTTTGGAAAATCCTTCCAAGGTCATATTTTTGAAAGTCCAAACTTTAAATATATAAAAAAAATCGAATTTTTCAAAATTCTAGAGTAGAATACCCCCTTAATCACCTTTTAACAAAATTCAGTGAGTGTAACGCCTTTAGAGGAGATTTTCCCATGTTTTGGGGGAGCTGGTTGGTTGAATCCTTGCAATAACATTTTTGTCGTTTTTTACTTGTTGTCGAAGACCTCTTCTCTTTATGCCATCAACTGTTTGGTTTCGCTTGATTCTGAAACTAAACTTCACAACAAAATATATTTTTCATCTGTTCTAACGATTTTTGGTTGCAAGGCATTATTAGTATTCGAGCTTAGGGACATTATCTTGTTCCATTTCGTTAGTTGATATTCAAAAATTATGTCGCAAGACTATGTTTCAACAAAAAAAAAATTATAATCCAATGTTCTATATGTTCTGCATATTTTAACCCTTAAAGAGCCTATTGGGGCACAGTAGATCGTGAAAGATCAGGTGTAAAGATAATGTATTTTTCTGGGCAATATGGTTTTATTTTCATGATTGTTTAAGAAAATGTGTAGTTTTTACATATTCCCCATATGGATCAAGTCCCGACCTTTCAGAATTATGCAAATAATGCAGTAATATGTAAAAGATATATATAATATTATATGTTTTGTTGTAGTGGCTCGTGGACTGCACTTTCGAAAGTATTTTCGAATGTTTTGTTCAATTTTAGAGACAGGCATGTTGAATAATGTTTTTTTTTTATCAAAACGGAAAACACAATTTACCTTCCTTCTTATTCCACGTATATTTTTGTGTCTTATATATTTAAAAATATTATATTCCAGGTTAGTTGAGGACGCACATTTTAGGTTGAATTAGGTTTTCGAGGCTGTTTTGCGCTACATAGACAACCGTATCTCACTTGAACAGTAAGAAATACAGGTCCTTGGCGAGATCTTACAAGCGTTTTGCAGTTTGCAGTCCCTTAAAATGTTTAGACTCGTGGAAAAGCACGCTTATAAAGTTCTACAACTGGACCTCCGGCATTCAAGTCTGATTCAGAGGTATTTCGGAACCTGATTGTTGAATAGCGTTCGCGTCAAACTAGGGCTTCAAGTGCTAAGCCAAGGGAACAGTGGAAATTCCACACGTTCTCAATCAACTTATGATGTGCCCTTCTTTGCAATTCTTACGATATCCAGTGATTCCACAATTGCCTGGCGCAAATTTTACTTCTGAAACAATGTTTCTTGGGGATAATGTATGTCAGTGGTCCCAATTAAAGTTCAAATACCTGTTTATAAAGATTTTTTTTACCTAAATATTGTAACTTAGCTAGAAGCTCTTGTTCGAATAGTTATTTATCACACAATTTTTCATATTTTCGAAACCATATCAGATGTCTTCTCTCAAAAAAATAAAAATTTTTAACCATTCAACATTCCATCACGCATATGTATCGAATTTTGCTCCGGTTATGTCATTCTGATAGTTATGGAAATATTTGGTTGTTGTTGTTGAAACACAATAAAACGTTCCTGAAACAAGTCGGAGGAATACTGCCGATTTGACAGTCCTTGGTGCCGATTTTTATCCGTGTCCATTTTGGTCACGTAGACCCGGCTGTCGCGGGAATGGCATATTGCTAAGTTTCTTCTTAATTCATAACTGAACAATGCTTTCTAATTAAAAAAAAAATCTTTAAATTTGCGTTTACGTACATTTTTATTGCTGATGTGATAATATCGGGGCTATAGATGTGCCTTTTACCATAGAAAGTTTCATATACATTTTTAAAACTCTATTACATCACTTGCAACATAAGCATAATTTACATATGTGTGCGAATGGATTTGTGCTACTTTTTACATATGTAATTGTTTGTCTTCAATTCATATAGTCTACGGCACCAAAAATTCATGAAGAGATTACTGCCTGCCTTTGCCCAATCTCATCACGCTGCCAAAAAACCACAAATCTGCTAAAGAAAACCCGAAACTATTGCGAAATCATCTCATTAAGGTGGTTCATTTCCAGCTCACGTAGTAAAAAGACACAGCATTCAGCTCATTAGTGGAAGTATATACATACATACACACATATCTAGAAATATACATACATATGTTTTTTGGTGTTTTTAAAAATGTAAACATTTTATAATCACTTTCTCATATGAGTGATGATGAAACGATGCTTTCGATTATGTAACCAAGCCACAACAACTGAGTTAGACATATTGCACACCAACAAAGCGGCGCTTAACATGGCTAATTGCCAACTGTTTTAATGAAAATAACTGTAACGACGCTTCATAAGCCAATAAACAATTAGAAACCGTTAATTATGCCATCGTATTTAGCAATGTTTGTGGAGATCCACAAGGTGAGATAATGCCCAAATCGCCACAGATGCGTTTGTCTGTTTATATATTATATGTATGTGCAACATGCGGCAGGCATTCCATTTACTTCACACTTCAAATGAATTCATCATTTTGTTTATTAACTGAATTTTTTATTATTATTAACAAAAGCGTTTATTGACAAAGGATTGCTATACACATACACGCGTGTGTGCATATGAAATCATTAAGTGCTTGTGAAAACATTAACAGCAACGTCCAGTAGCCGCGAACAAAGGCACCAAAGCTGTCAGTGTTTAAGTAAAATATTTTGAAATTTTCATTTAAAAAACTTAACACACACGTTGTTTGGCTGATTAGTGAATGCCTTTATGGCAGTACATACATATGTTTGTTTATGCATGTGTGGCATGCGTATTCGCCATTGAACGAAATGAAAATAAATGATAATTTCAATGTAATTGTTCAACTTGGCATTATGATGTTAAGATTTATGTTTCTTTTTTATTTTTTTGCTAGCAAAATACATTTTTAAAATGAAGAGCAAGAAGAAATTTTATCGAAACAGCGTTAGATATTTTAATAAATTGCAAAAGCAGAAGGAAATCGATATCCATGGAAATAGGCGTATTTTTGGTGGCTTGTGAACCACTCCAGCAGGAAACATGGTATGATCGACATGCTGAGCATAATCGATTAACCAAATCCAACTCTCTGTAAATACCGGTACGGTCCCTCACTTTTTAAGATATGGATGCGAAATTTTGCACACGCTGTTTTCTTTCCAAGAAGCACCTCATGTGCCGATACCGCCAATATCGGATAATTATAGCATATAGCTGTCATACAAACAGGCCGATCAAAATCAAATTGTTGTATGAAAAATTTGTTTATTTTTCCAGTTATCTCCACGAAACTTCGCATAGATTGTTCTCCAAGGTAACGTAACAATACCCGAATATACTGCTTAGATCGGTCTATTATAAGACATACCTGCCATACAAACTGACCGTTCAAAAACAAGTTCTTGTAAGGAAAACTTTTTTATACTCTCGGAACAAAGTTGCTAAGGAGATTATTATAGTTTTGTTCACATAACGGTTGTTTGTAAGTCCTAAAACTAAAAGAGTCAGATATAGGGTTATATATACCAAAGTGATCAGGGTGACGAGTGGAGTTGAAATCCGGATGTCTGTCTGTCCGTCCGTCTGTCCGTCCGTGCAAGCTGTAACTTGAGTAAAAATTGAGATATCATGATGAAACTTGGTACACGTATTTCTTGGCTCCATAAGAAGGTTAAGTTCGAAGATGGACAAGATCGGCCCACTGCCACGCCCACAAAATGGCGAAAACCGAAAACCTATAGTGTCATAACTAAGCCATGAATAAAGATATTAAAGTGAAATTTGGCACAAAGGATCGCATTAGGGAGGGGCATATTTGGACGTAATTTTTTTTTGGAAAAGTGGGCGTGGCCCCGCCCCCTACTAAGTTTTTTGTACATATCTCGGAAACTACTATAGCTATGTCAACCATGTCACTATGTCACTAAAAGTGCGTTAACCGACTAACAAAAAACGTCAGAAACACTAAATTTTACAAAAGAAATGGCAGAAGGAAGCTGCACCCAGGCTTTTTTTAAAAATTGAAAATGGGCGTGGCGTCGCCCACTTATGAACCAAAAACCATATCTCAGGAACTACTAATCTAATTAATTTTACAGCAAAATAAAAAAATATGTAAATGACGGATAATGAAACCTCGATTATCACTTTCTCATGCGAGAATATAAAATGTTCGGTGACACCCGAACTTAGCCCTTCCTTACTTATTATTTTACATGTTATCTTCAGGGAATTTGGAATGAATTGTTGTCCAAGACAGTGCTAAAGTCTCCGAACATATTGTTCAGATCGGACCACTAATGCATATATGTAGCTGCCATACAAACTCAGCGATCAAAATCACGTCTTTGTATGAAAGTAAAGAATTTTTTATACTATTTTATGCAATAAAAATGCACCTGTGAAGAGAATTGCAGCTTCCAACCTTCGAGCAAACTTGAAAACTGAGTACTTCAAATGTTACGTATGCGCCGTGTCGTACGCACAGCCGTTTTCTTGCACCTGCGCTAAATAAATATGCATGTGTGAGTTACAATTTTTTCCGTAATTCACATGGTAATCAAGAAGCAAAATGAAACCATAACGCAACTAAACGTTATAAAATTTGGTGTTGTTGTTGCCAACACTTCGAGAATTTTTGCCATTGTGGAAGAAAAAAGAAACCGAAAAAAAGACCAAAGCCAAATAATTGGCGTGCATATCCTCCCTTAATCAACGTAAGAGGCTAAGACAGACGCGGGTTATGCTGTTTTGGGGCTACATACATACATAGTTTTGTATATATGTATGTATGTGTGTTTGCGTGTGCAATAGAAAGTGAGTGAGTGTGTGCATTGTTATTCGGTCATTTTTCATTTTTGGTGGGTTTTAAGTTATTGTTGCCGAAACATGTAAGCGCATAAAGCAATTTGCTTTCAAACAAACACACACACACACTTGAACACACTCGAGGGCTTCCACAAAAGCAAAACAATAGACAATACTAACATCTAACTGTATAAATATTATGAATATGCTGTTGAAGATTGTTTTGTTTTTGTTTTGGTCGGCTGTAAAAGTCATCCGCATGTTGCAAAGGTCAACGCGTTGATAAATAATCACCCAAAAGCTGGTGTGTGCGTGTGAAAGATTGGTTTGGTCGAGTAAGCGCCAAGCGTTCATTCACACTCGCCGCAGTTCCGCTTAACGCCGTCAAAAGTGTCATAAAATCACGGAAGTTGTTTAAGCTGCGAAGAATCGCACAAAGTAAAAGCAATTTGTTCGTAATCAAAAAATAGAAAGACTTACCGTTTACATTTAGCATATTGTTTTGCAAGAAAAGAAGCGCTTAGCAAGCGAATTTTGAAAGTTCATTTGCGTTTGCAAAGAAAATTCGAAATTTGCATTTGAAAAGAATGAATAATATAAGTGTAACAGCTTGAAAGCAGACCTAGATAATGTTTGTATTGTTGCGCAGACCTTTCAGCTGGAATTACATAGTAACCATATAAAGCTATTACATATGTATGTAGCTTAGCGTTACATCGAGATGTGGAGACAAAGTGTTTATGCAACTTGAGTTTTTTAAATGTTTTTTTTTTTTTTTTTGTTTTTATTTTTTTTTTAATTTTTTGTTATTTCGTATTTACATATGAATCTGAAAAATTGTCGCTGAAACGATTGAATTATATTAGTTCAATGATTTGTTTTCGTATCTTGCATTATAATAGCTAAACTAAAAAGAAAATGACCACCATTCGAATTGAAATCTCATCACATTACTTAGGTATTTTTTTTATCTAATAACCTAAACTAAAAATTATATAAATACAGATTATGACAGTTTTTGCCCCTTTACTTTTTTTTTTCTTTGATCAGGGCTTGACGCTAAAATACGCTACGCCTAATGGATTTCTTTGCAACACTAAAAACTAAAACCGTTGAATGAGCTGGGATCATAAGAGGTTACCGACTGCAAGTCCAGTTCGGTCTATGCTGGCCCGTTATTGCATATGAGGTCCACTCCACTCTTTTTTGTAAATATTGTGTTCTCCTACAGTACGTTTTGACGATGAAGACAATAGATCTCACATGTAGTGTGACCCGAAGGCATTCGAACAGACCAAATATTCGGCGCAGCTTTCTCTCTTTGACTAGAAAAAAGTCGATTAATTATTAATATTAATTCTTGTCCAATGCATATAGATATTTTCATTGTCAAGAGAAGTTTGCTTCGATTTTGAGGTTACCTTTCTCTCTTACCTTTCGGTAGATTGCACATGTACATACAGTCCCAAGTTATTTTTAGCGCATACTAAAAACTTCGGAAGGAGGCATAAGTCGTCATAGATTAAAGAACGATTTACCATATGATCAAATTTGACCCGGACTGAAAAATTACTGAAAATAGGCACTTGGGCCAATACAAATATGTTTATTTTCCATATACTTTTTATAATGGTTGGCTGTTATGCCTTTCAACAAAAAGGTCTGGAATTAATCAAAGAACGATTTACCATCTGATCAAATTTGACCTAGATTAAAATAACTGTCAATAGGCGTTTGGGCCAATACAAGTATGTATATTTTCCATATACTTTTTATAATCGGGTGTTATGCCTTTCGACATAAAGTTCTTGAATCCACCAAAGAACAATTTATTATATGATCAAATTTGACCTGGACTGAAAAATTACTAAAAATAGGCGTCTGGGCCAATACAAGTATGTCTATTTTTCATATACTTTTTATAATCGGCTGTTATGCCTTGCGAAAAAAAGGTCTGGAATCTATCAAAGAACGATTTACCATCTGATCAAATTTGACTGAAAATAGGTGCCTGGGCCAATATTAGTAGCTGTAATGGTCTCTGGTGCCTTCGCCAGATTTTGTTTTTATCGTTTTCGGCAGATCGCTCGTGATGCCAGCTAGATGATTTCTGTTTCTTAAACTTTTCCGATGTTATCGGCATTCACAGAAGTGGGAGAATGCTTCACGACCTTCGCTGGATGCTTTGTGCCACTCAAATACTTGTGCTTTTGATAATGTAGACTCCCTAGCACACTATTGCAACATTTTCAAGAATTTTTTTTTACCCGGGATTCCACTGGAAACACAAAATTTCAAACAAACGGTGTCATCTTAAAAATCGCCAGACAAAAGTTTCAAGGGTTTTTAAACGCTGATAAAATCTGCTATTTCGAAAAAAAAGTTCTTGATATCTAAAGGGTTGGAGACTTTTGAGTAGCCATACGGCATATTCTAGGTATTTTCCCAGCCAATTATTTTTCCTGAATTAATGCTGTTCAAAGTCTATTAACTTGTTCTTTGCCCTAATTCTCAGAACGTTGAGATAGATAGACTAAGAAAAATTGCCTCTCATTGCCAGCGGTTCTCTTCACTAAGGCTGTAAGAGCAGTGTGGCTGAGAATTTCAATTTTTTTTATTATTTAATTAAAAAAAAAATTTTTTTTGCTGCAAGCCACCAACTACCCTGGCAACTTTCCCATCAATTGAAATGTCGGAATGAAAACTTAAAATCCTTAAGCTTTATAGACAGTCGAAAGCATGCGCTGACCAATTTCATGTCCATTGCACTATATCTGCATGTACAACGCATTAAAAATTTAATATTCACTGTGCAATCGTGAGCTATAAAGAGGACAATGCTATGAACGCGGAGCGCAGCCAAACTGATTTTCACTGAAAATAGAGCGAAAGTCGCCACTCACAGAATATGTAGTATATTACGATATCATACTTATGCATATTTACTTACGCTTATTATTATTGTTGTTTGCGAGTCGTGCGGCAGTATATTGACGGCCCATCATCCATAGTTGGCGGCAATATCGTTCGATGTGGAGTCACGTCACACAATTCAAGGCTGACAAAATTGATAAAGATGCGCCAAAGTGGTTGTGCTGCTGCTGGTTGACAGCGACGATGGCGAACAGCCAGTCGTGGTGCCGCTACGTGGCCGCTCCCTCAATCGCGGATGCGCGGATGCCAGTGGCGGCTGTCATTGGCTTTAGGCGGCTGCTGCAACAAGTTCAATGACATTGTCTTGTATTTTTTTTTGTCATGCGACATTGCAGCGGTTGCAATTGTACTGTTGTTGTCTTGTTCTTATTGTCGAAAATATTTTATGCACAGATGATATTAACCCAGCCGTGAAGATGCAGTCACCAACAGGCAATGATGAAATTTCGGTGGTTTGTTATTGTCTGTGTGTGATATTAATATATCATGATAAAGATGTTTTTTTACCCTTTCATGGTATGAGAAAACCAACTATGGGGGACTTCATAGAGACGAAGTAAACGTTTTTTCTTGTTTTTAGCAATTTTCATACCAAAAATGTGGTTATTTTAATTCTACATTTTTGTAATGTGACAATTAATTGAAATAATGTTGCGCAACATGTTGCTTGTAAAAGCCTCAGAAATTATAGTATACCAGTATGCGGTATATGTACAAGCAAACTCCAGCCAATGTTTGTTCATTTTGTACATATGTTGCTGCAATTTGTAGCTCTGCAACAATGTTGCACATGCTGGAATTTAGAATTTTTAAAATCAAATTGCTTATGTTGATGTTAAAGAAATTATTTTTTCTTCGTAAAAAAAAATGCAAAATACTGCTACCTCTTTTTTTTTGTTGAAATAAGTAAAGACTTAAAGGCAGAATGATTTATGTGACATGTTACACAACATGTTACTAAAGCATACAAAAAATTTAATAAATGCTGCACAACATGTTGCTAAAGCTTACACAAATCTAACAAATGTTGCGCAACATGCTGCTAAAACATACAAAAATTTAATTAATGTTGCTAAAGCATACAAAATCTAACAAATGTTGCGCAATATGTTGCTAAAACATACAAAAATTCAATTAATGCTGCTAAATCATACAAAAATCTAACAAATGTTGCGCAACATGTTGATAAAGTATAAAAAATCTAATAAATGTTGCGCAACATGTTGATAAAGTATAAAAAATCTAATAAATGTTGCGCAACATGTTGATAAAGTATAAAAAATCTAATAAATGTTGTGCAACATGTTGCTAAGGCATACAAAACATGTTGCACTACACA
Source organism: Bactrocera zonata (assembly GCA_037783105.1). NCBI lineage: Eukaryota > Metazoa > Arthropoda > Insecta > Diptera > Tephritidae > Bactrocera > Bactrocera zonata. The sequence goes on along the minus strand of JBAWJQ010005982.1, from coordinate 328,967 downwards.
TACTGTATACAATGTGTTTCAAAACCTTTGCAAAGCGCAATAAATTCAGTATTTCGTTATAAAGTGATTCCCAAAGTTTCTCTAGTTGCCTTTTTATTGCAATATTTTATTGTTTACTTCATTTTTAGCCTAGACAACAAAGTGCTTTTATATAATGCGGTCATAAAGCCGATTTGGAAGTATGGCATTCAACTGTGGGGTACGACCTGTGCAACTAATATAGACATAATACAAAGGTTCCAATCAAAAATGCTTAGATCAATCACGTGTTCACCATGGTACATGCGTAATGAAAATATCCATAAAGACCTTGGTATCCCTATGGTAAAGAAAGAAGTAGAAGACAGCAGAATTAAATATATATCTAAACTCCGTGATCACCCAAACCCTTTGGCTAATGCTTTGGTACATTCCTGCGATCAAACACGCCTTAAAAGAAGAGATATGCCCGCGTACTGAGGAGCAATGTATCACCAAAACAGCTCAATCACTTGCTTGAGCCTGTCTAGTTTTTAAATAGGTTTAAGATTTTATTACTTATTGTTAGGCTTTCAAAACAAAAAGCAGATTCAATAAATAAAAAAAGATATTGAAAAAAAAAAAAAAAAAAAGTCTCTCTAGTTGCCCTTTTATTGCAATATTTTATTGTTTACTTCATTTTTTATTTATTTTGAACCGATTTCAAAACATTTGCATGAACACATAGACGACGCGCCCTGCTTTGAGGTTATGTTTTTTCCACAAAAATCAGTATTACCAGCCAGCAGGGCAGACCTAACTATGCCAAACAAATGAAACGTACCAAAATGCAATGAGAAATTTTGCTGAAAATAATATAATATTGTTGTTGTTGCTAGCATTTTGGGAGCAGCCACAAAAAATGTGTGCTTTTTGTTTGTAAGTTGCCGCAATCATTACTAATGCAGTTGTAGTTGTTGTTGTTGCTGCTGCTGCTGGTGTTTTCATAGTTGTTGGCGTTCTTGCTAGTGCTATTATTGTAATTGTTGTTGTTGTTGCTAGCGTTATTTTTGTTATTGTTGTTGTTGTCATCATTGATGTCGATGTTGACAGCATTCGTCCTAGATGGCGCCGTCGCCGCATAGCGACACGTACGCGCCGCAGCGACCCATTACAATTGCACGTTACACCAACACCAACACCAACAACAACAGCAACGGCAACAACAAATATGTGCAACAGGCGGGCAATAACTGCTGCATGCACTAACAAAAATAAAAACACAAGCAAAAAGAATGATAAAAATAAATGCTCGTAAAATGAAGCACAGAGTTGGAGAAGTCGCAGAAAAAACACACAAAACAACAACAACAAGCACACGAATTGAATATACGCAACAAACGTCGCAGTGACACATTTCAAATGTGTACTAGAATGGGTGCAGCCGCACGGCCTGCGAAAACTACAACAACAAATTGAAGATAATAAAAACAAACCACAGCAACAACAACAAATTACAATAAAAAGCTTACAAAACGCTTTGACAAAATCCAGCAAACGCTTACAAATCGCGACAATAAAATGTAGCATTTTTGTGCTTGGAGCATGACACACTCGGCGACAGAGCAGATACAAATAATAATAGAAAAAAACATTAAAACAATAAAGCAAAGTGCTTTTTTGCTATACTCGTATTTGTTTTTGTTGTTTCTACAACTGTGCACTTAGGCATGTTGCTGCAATCGCACAACTCTTTAGCCTCTGCCCTTTTTAATATCACTAAATTAAGTTTAACTTTGTAGCGTGATTGCCGCCATTTGTTGTTGTTATTATTGTTGTTGTTGCACTGCAGCCGCCTTTGTCGCTGTCTGTTTTTTCTCAGCGTGTCAGAATTTTTATGAATGAATTTGTAATTGGATACGCAACGCAAACAAATGTTCTACAATAACAATTGTAATGGCAACACATTAACTACAACAACAATAACCAGGCAAGCTGGTTTGCATGCCGAGCATGTGTGCGCTATGCATTTGTGTATGGCGTGTACATATGTATGTATATGATATCACCTACATAAAAATTTATGTTGCATATGCATTTAGTCTACTGGTGATGTGACGCAGAGTGTCTGAAGGCTGGCAAGTGACGAGTTTCTGGTGATATTGTTACTAGTAAGCGAGTGCTTCCTTCGAAGCGGAAATTTGTAATTTTTCTTTAAATATTTTTCTCTTCCAATGATTTTGTTGTTGGATTTACATCAAAATACTACTGTGGGCAAAAAATAGTGAGACTTTTTAATTTAAATTTCGCGCGAAAACTCATTCGTCGAAATATTATTTTTTTTTGGTTGGTCAAATGTCACATCACAATAATCATTAGTGTTTAGTTAACGCTTGTCTGATCTGATTCTGCACTTTATGTAGTATTCGGCGATTTTTGAGATGAGTGAGATATTCAAGCAAATTTCTTTCAGATTTTGGAAAAGGCCTTCAGTGATAATTGTTTGCGCAAGTGTTTTTGATTGGTACAAAGTATTCAAAGAGGGTCGAGAACGCGCTGACGACGAACCACGTCCAAAACGGCCATCAACATCAACTGATCATCAACACCTTATTAAAATAAAGGAATTGGTGCTTGAGAATCGACGATTAACAGTCAGAGATCTTACTGGCATCGTTGGAATATCGGAAGGATGGGTAAAAACCATTATGAAAGATCAATAATTAGAGCCTAAGAAAATTGAAGGCACAATTAGTTCCAAAATCACAAAATTTTTCGAAAAACAGCCTTGCATTGACGTTTGTGAAGCAGTACTTTTCGACTAACGGGATTTCATGAAACGTATTATTACTGGCGATAAGTCTATGATCTATGTTTACGACTCGGAAACAGACTATCTAACGGGCGAATATCGTGACAAAGGTGGGTCGAAGTCGAAAAAAACACGATAGGTCAAAAATCAAGGTTGTGTTGACAGTTTTCTTCGTTTATGGAGGTGTTGTGCATTTTGACTTATTTCTGACTGGCCAAACTGTCAACAAGGAATACTGTTTTATTGTTAGACGTCGTTTCTGTGATAGCGTCGTAAAAAGAGGCCGAAATTTGGGGTACGACAACTCTTAGCTTTTGCACTGCGATAATGCACCGTTGCATGCTGCATTGATTCTTCGTGAGTTTTTCACCAAATTCACAACCAATATCGTGCCGCAAATATCGTTTTCGCCTGATTTAGTTCCATATGACTTCTGGCTATTCAGCAAACTCAAACGTCTGCTTCGAGGAAACCGTTTTGAGTCAATTGAAGACATTAAACGGGAATCGCGCATTGAAGCCTACTCCCGAAATTGACTTTGCTGTTTCGAGGACTGGGAAAATCATTAGAGTATTCGGGCCAAGGAGAATAAATTAAGAACTCTAAAATTATGAGCAAAGTCTTACTATTTTTTGCTCATACTAGTCTTTCGGCAATAAAGCGGAGTTGAAGTACAAGTCGTTATCGATTTAGCACTTTTCTGCTCGCTGTCTTTGAGCGGCTAACAAGATCATTCAAAATAATTAAGCGCTATCTTCAAAACACAGACATTTTACACAATGCCTTAAAATTCTCTCTACCGGGTAGTGAATGAAATTTCCACTGTTGTGTGGAATGTCTCCTTTTCCGCCTCGTTTAATGTACATACATATGCCTGCATCTTGCATTTCTTGTTGTTGGTTTTGGCTTTTTAACGGCTGTTGCTTGCTGTCGCTCACTGTCCATTACCGCTATGTTGCTGATGAATCTGTTGCATTCATCAAAACAAAATTTATTCTCATTTACTTTAAACAGGAAATGACTAAAAATTCAAATAGAAGTAATCGAGAGTGTTGGAAAAGAAAATTATTTCATGCCAATGTGGTACTCAGTGACTAGTGTGAATGACTAAATGTGAACAGGTATATCTAAATGTGCTTTCTTTTATATGTATTTTTTATATAAACTATTATGCCGCTAAAATTAATAGAATTCTTTTTTTCTAATTTCCTAGTAGTTGTCTCTGAAAAGCCTTTTAAAAAAAGGTAGACGCGTTTCACAAGTTCATATTTCGTATAGATGCGGTATCTCCCGCAGATATTTTTTTATTTAAACCATATATAAAATTCTTAAAAAGGGGGAGCGTCTCTCATTCGAGGCTGTTGTTGTTTTTTCATTGGGGGTGTTTTTTTTACGTGGCGGGTCCCAAACCCAGCGCAAAACCTATGCAGGGGATGTTTCGCCTTCTCACTTTAGCTCGCCTTCAAACGGATGTTCTTAGGCTACCCAGAGGATACTTGGTCAAAGACCGGAAGTCGTGAGCTGCTTGAGTCATATGTAAAAGAATCGTTTCTGGCCACTCCCAAGTGAATGGCGATCAGAGAACTTTCCTCGCTTGCGTGAACTTCTACACATGTCTCCATCCTCCCCGAGGAAACATCCCCAAATATAAATTTACGATTATTTTTATGGTAGTTGTCTTTACTAAGTTCTTTCAAAATGGTGGTACTGTTTCACAAGTTCATATTTTGTATTGATACGATATTGTAGTGGTCTTTCGTAGATATTTTTATTTAAATAATGACATAGCTGAGTTTTATAGAATTGCATATATTTTTCTGGTAGTTGTGTTAGCAAAGCTTTCGAAATAGTAGTCGCGTTTCACAAGTTCATATTTTGCTTTGATATATTGAAGTGATCTTTTCTCGGTTTTCTTTTTTAATTTAAATCATTTCACTGCTGTTTCACTGTTATAATGTCTTCTTCAGAAAATTTTATACAATTTTTTTCCGCGAAATGATGACTCCCTGAAAAAAAATAATAATTTTGGTATAATTTTATTGACTGTTCCGAATTTAAAAAAATTAGCAAAAATGGATATTTGTTGATCTATATAGTAAGACATGACAAGTCTATAAATAAGACTCTCTAACAATTTCAAATAAATCTATTCTGTAGAATCGGAGAAATCGTTTTGTTTTGAAAAAGACAGTTTCGAGAAAAACGCGATTAATGTATCAATTTCGATCGATGTTTTTTATTCCTAGACTAGAATGCCTATTAAAGGGGTTAGGGGTAGTCAAAGGCACGAAAAAATGAGAGTTTTCAGTATTTTTTTTTTGTGCTACTAAACTAATTTATTGAACAAAAGCAGTAATATGGAATTATTATGGGATGTGTTGACTTGAAGTCACGAAAATTTCAAAAAAAAAAATTACTTTCCGAAGTTATGCTGTTTGTGTTGACCCTGTTCCAAAAAAAGGTATTTGCGGTGACAAGCATAAGTCCTTGGAGATTCATCTAAAAACAATCGGACAAAAACAATAGTTTTATAAATAGATAATCCCGGGCCTGATCGAAGGATTTTATTGTTTTCAAAATTAACAAAATGGCGACCTCAGGAAATTTTTTTTCTAAATGTTTGCGAAAAAATCAACAGTTAATTGGTCTTAAAAAATCGAAATTTTCGAAAAAATAAAAATCCTTCGATCAGGCCCGAGTTTATTATGTATTCTAAAAGCTGTATAAATTCCATTAAAATCTACTGAACGGTTTTCGAGTTACAGTTGTCATCGTTTCAAAAAACATAGTTTTGAGAAAAACGCGTTTAAAGTTTCACACTAGCGCTTTGAAGTGCCCGAGCTCTCTTTCTTATCTCTCGAATAACTTGTCGGATTGACGTAAAATTTTTAGGGAATATTTTTAAGATATTACACTTAACGAAAATTTTTGAAAATTCTAACTACCCCTAACCCCTTAATAGAAATTGTGTCTACATTTCGTGGTGGTTTTCTTTGCTAAGCCTTCATTTTAGTGTTTCACAAGTTCATATTTCGTATTAATCTTGCTGTAACTTCTTCGTAGAAAGTATTTTTTACTTTGCACAAGGCTATCCGAGTTTTTTTTTTGCTTTTATCTACCGAAAAACATCCTCTCTTTACAAAACGGCCAAATAAAAGCGTGGAAATAAAAGTTGTTTCCCTAACAGCCAATTTTTTCCAGCAGCCAACTTGTGATGATAATCAATTGCCATTTTGGCTTTGACAGACAGAAACGTTAACATTGCTGTTGACAAAAATGTTGGCGATGTCGATGACGCCTGACCGGGCCAATTGACGGGGAACACACGCTGGCACGCTGGCTGGCTGGTTGAGAGCTCGGTTGCTTGGCGCATAGCCGACAACTTGCTACTTGCTTTGTTGCTTTTTTAGATACGTACATATGTATGTAGTTGTGTGCGTCTGTTGCTACTTGTTGCAGACGGCGAAAAGAAAAAGTTGCACCGCTATGTGGCAAGGTAGCGTGCAGCAGCAGCAACACGCGGACGTTCAACAGACAAACGCGTTTTTTGCTATGTTGTTTTTGTTGGTGTTATTTTAGTTGTATTATAGTATGCGATGTTGTTGGTACTATTATGTTTGTTGTTGTTGTAATTGTTGTTGTTGTTGTTGCTGTTTTGTAATTGTTTTTTTTTTTAAATTTGTTGTTGTTTATATTATATTTATTTGTTGTAGTTTTCCTTGTGTATATTATTGTTGTTGTTCTTTTCATTTGTTGTTGTTGTTATTGCATTTTGTCGCAACAGTTGCCTGTTGTAGTTGTGGCTGTGGCAGCTGTGCGCACCTCCAGTTACGCGTCGGTATGGCTAAACGTTTTAGTTGTTTTTGCCTTTGTGGGTTTGATGCTGCAACAACAAATACAGTCGCATTAGTGGCATTGGCGGCTCAAATCAAAAAGACGCATCCAGATATGCTAGTAATCCAACAAAAAAAGACGAAAAGGTGCGCTGAGAATGCGCCAAACGATAAAAACAGCAGCAACAACAACAAAAAATGTACGCGACGTGCAGCGACCACTAACAAAATGACTTGCAAAGCGTGGAATACCAAGTTGAAGCGGTGGCTACCGCTGCTCTCGACCAAGCATGACGCTTGAAGCGACAGAGGAGTATATATGTATGTACATATATGTATATATGTATGTGGGTAGAGTGGTCTTCAGGCATGACATGCGATGATGCAGACGCAGTGATAAATCAATTCTGCAGACACAAAGAAAAGAGTTTTTCGAAAATTCGCCAAATTTAACTCTTCTTTAATAAGTCTCGTATCAGTTGCTCCTCTGCATTAACCTCATTTATCTAATGTATGGACTATAATGTAGATACCCATTCATATACCATATGAGTGTGGATGTATGTATTATGCTATTTCCACACGCTGCTGAAGATCGCTACTGCTTGGACGCTTATTATTTGCAACACTTATGACCTTTTTCATTTCCTCCAAAGCAAATGATTTAATATTCCAAATATACATATACTATATGTATCTACATACACACATACACACCTGCCTGCCTGCATGGCAGCAGCAAAAGTCCGCCGATCAAGCGCACGAGACTTCTAAACCGGATGGTGAAATGCATAAATGGGTACAGGCAACTGTAAACAGCGGCCAGTTGGCGGCAAAAGGCAATGGGGCAATGGCACCTGTCGAGCGCTGTGCGCTAAGCGTTGAGCGTGAAATGTTGTATGGCCTAGCCGTGATTGCAGAAAGATTTCGAGTTAGAAAAATGCCGCTTAGCTCATAAAAAATTTCAATTTTTGTAATAGATACCAGCTATGGCATGAGCAATTATAACGGTTATCAGCGTAACCTATTCAAATGTTGTTGCTTTTTAGGTATGTATATATTTCTTGTGTGTGTGTGTGTGTGTGTTTATTTGCGTTTTGCGCCCTGCAGACATCTTGACCGCTTTGTTTCGGTTGTCTTTTCGCACCAATTAACACACCGTCATCAGCGCGCGCAGCGCGTGCGCGCTTGCGCCGTGTTGGCAAACTCGTTTTAAATTGTAACTCATTGGTTCTGCTTTAGGTCAGCTTTTGTTTGATATTTTTGTTTTTGTTTTATTTATTTTTTATTTCATTATATATTTTTTTATATTCTTTGTTTTTTTTTTAATAATGTATAAATATATCTTTATGAAGATTTACACATTTAATTGCCAGGGGATTCATTTATGCTCCTTATTGTTTAGAAAAATATATTAATCATTGTTATTGTTTCTAGTATGGTACTAAAAATATCATAGAAACAAGATTTTTATCATATGAATTGCTTCTCTTATTCAAACTCTCTTTTGTAGTTTCGACAATTTTCAACAACAATGAAATATCATTTGAAGTAAGTTTGAAATTCTCAGTTCAGTGACTGCTTTAGCATGAAAAATCTTCAAATTTCGCTCTAGATCTTAATATTCTGCGCAAATATTTGAAGGTCTTATTTTAGAGCCAATTTCCTATCGACGATTTCCTTCCCTGACTGATATGGTATGAGCATTGTTTAAAATGTTGCATTAACTTTTCGTTTTCTTTGTGGAGAAATTTTGTGTTCTATTTCACATTATGAAATTTTGTTTAAAAAATACATATGAATATCGTCGAGCAAGAATGCTTTTCCTACGAAACATCAACAAAAATCATTTGAACGAACTCGCTAGAGATGTCGAGCTCTCTTGCCATCTCTCTAATACTTGCCTGACAATTTCAAGCACCACATCCTTCACTTTTTTAATATTTTTATCAGTTGAAGAGAGAGTTGTAGGCCGTCCAGAACGAGGCCTGTCTTCAACGATCTCTCTACCGTCTTTGAAGGCTTTGTACCACTTGTAGGTTTGTGCTTGTGATAAAACTGAATCGTCGTAAGCCTTTTCTACGATTTGCAACGATTTTGCACACGAAATTTGGTTCGAAATACAAAATTTGAGACAAGTTCTTTGTCCGTTATTATTATCCATTGTAAAAATAGCAACGCACTACTGAGGTGCACCGACTTAAGCAGCCGCTGTAATCATATAATCTGACAGATCGCGCTCATAATTGTCATACTAACTAAGGACAGTTCTACCAACTTTGCGAAATATATTTTTTTGAAACATTATTTATCCGGATGCTTTTTTGTCCACAATATATTTAAAATTGCTGTAAAAGTAGAAATATAAAATATTTATACACCAGTATTTATTGCCGGACAATTTTATTCCAACGAAAAGTCTCATGAGATCTGAGAACAGGAACAAGTCCGCAGAACATAATGGATTTGGAAGCAAATTGATGCTTAAAACGAAACAATTTTCCCTGATTTGTGGTGCGGTTTTGAAGCAGCACTTTCTTCCTCCTCAAATGGGGTAAAACGAATTTCCAATATCTCTATTATTATTATATTATATTCCAATATCTCTATTTAATTCCTTCTCACCACGTGCATTCCAAAATCTAGACTGCTTAATTATCGCAGTTCATTGCTCCGTTTTTACTTACTTCGGATCCAGTTCATCGAGTCTTGTAACTCTCGCATGAGTTTCAATTTTATATCGGCTACTGCTTCCATTCATCGGTCTTGGTAGATTGTGAGTTCGCGAAACATCAACTTTGCAAAGATTATTCTCATACCCAAGACAATCAATCATTCCGTTTTCAAGATAACGATTTGCGCATATTCTTTTTTCCCCACAAAGCTGCTCGTTAGGGACTGTCGATATCGGACCATTATAGCATACATACAAGGTGCGTTCCAAAGTAAACAGTCCTTCAAAAAAAAAATATCATTTTATTTTATTCAAAATAGTCTCCTTCTCCGGACTTTTTGCACGGTCCGAAAGCATGTCTAACGAGTGTTTTAGCTCATTGGCCGGTATGGCCGCCAGCATGCCAGTCCAAGCCTTTTGAATGGCATCTACGTCCGCATAACGCTTTCCTTTCTTGGGCAAATGCATTTTTCCGAAAGAAAAGAAGTAAGAAAGAAGTCGCACGGTGCCATATCAGGTGAATACGGAGAGTGGTTATTGGTTAAAATGTGATTTTTGGTTAAATAATCGGTCTCCAAATGTTGGATTCTGAGCAATTTTTGGTCGTCACCCTTTCTTAAGCCGAAATCTTCGGTCAAAATGCCATAAATCGATGTCTTAGAGATGTTCAATTTCCATGAATTTCAATGATGATTTCGGTTTATTTTTGATGAATTCACGCACAGTTTCGATGGAATTTCCGGTGATCACAGATTTTGATTTTCTCACATATTGATCGTCATTCCTGTCCTCACGACCACTTTGAAAACGTTGAAACCACTCGTGCACTCTGCTACGAGATAGACAATCATCGCCATAAACTTGTTTAATCAATTGTAACGTTTCGGCAAAAGTTTTACCAATTTTAAAACAAAATTTAAAATTGGCTCTTTGTTCGAAGCTCATTTTCGCACCGACAACACAAACATACTGACACTTAAAACGCAATAACTTCACTTCCAATCAATGAAATGTCATGAAATTCTCACTGGACAATTGATAAAGGTAGCAGATTATAACGCAGCAGTCGACATATACATAGATGACGCCACCAAGGGGCGCTAGTTTCAAAAAGTCCTGTTTACTTTGGAACGCACCTGGTAGGTACATATGTATGTATATAAGAATATTTAAATATATTTCTAGTAAAATCAAATATATGGGTCACTGTTATTCTATAATTCTTTCTCTCTGCAAGCTAATAACATTATATTTTAAATATTCAACGCAAATGACTCTGTCTTCTCAGAATCTTTTAGCAAATCGTTTGCGCTCGCTTTCGACTGCGCTTTTATCAATATCACATCGCATTCACTTCAACGTTCACTGGTCAATTCCAGTCAGCCGAAGCGCGTGCATAACAATTTTCCACTCATTTTGCCTATTATTAATGTTGCCTGCGGATAATTTGTCAAGATGATTTATATCATTAAGCCATTTGCCTATTTAAACTTTCGAGCACGCTTGTTAGCCAGCCAACGGCCGAAAGACGAAAGAGTCGCAAAGAGAGAAAGAGAAATGACAGAAAAATGCAGTGATTTGCCGTTAAATTTACCGTCACGTGATAAGCGACTGAGTGCCTCCTGACTAAGTAGACAATCAAATGCCAGGCAGCACACGCAGCACGGCTTGCTGGCTGTAAAGATTTCGAAGTTTTTTCGCAAAAAAAAAAAAAATGCTTTTGCTTTTGTTGCATGCGCTCCACATGCGAGGAGCTTTAAATAAAAGCAATAATAATGCATATTTATTTAATAAATCTTATTGAAAGCAGCAAAGAAATGCGTTCGAGTATTAAATGAAGAAAAAATACAACAATAACAACATTGACTTTGGCTATTGGCGATTGGCGCTTGGCATTGTATTTAGCATTTGTGGTTGGCATTGTTTGGTTCGACTTGCCGCCAAGCCACCAAAGTGGCACGCAATTGTGTTAACCAACAGCAAATCGGCACGCAACATTCAACTTGCAATTCATACTTGCAACACAAACACATTTGAGGCGTTTACGTTGCCTTTGTTGCTGGAGCATAGTTATTTTGATATTTTTATAAACGCATTTAAAAGTGGCAACATAATTTGTGTGGCAACTTAAACTACACGCACCTTGCAACAATAGCAACGTCAGCGTCTCGTTAGGTCTTTTTATCTCCAGATTTTATTATCCTGCTTCATCAGCTGCACAGCTACTTGCCACATTCATTACACTACTCTGCTCCATTTAATGGCACTGCAAGTAAATGAACCAGAAACGGGAAAAATGTTTCCCCAGCGACTTGGCATCAATGCGTCTTTTTCTTCAACCATTTTCCACATTTTTCTTTGCTCTATGCTTTGTTGGCACTTTTCAAGGTTTTTTCTAGGCTTTTTACTTATTAGACATGAAAATGTTGCCGAGTTTTTAATTGTCTGCAATTTTAAAGTCGCTTTATGGCAAATAAAGTAGCGCCTTCTAATAAATAGTCACATCAGCAAATGAATCGACCCAATTTTCCGGCCTTAAATGGCAAACGCTGTGCTCTCAATAGACTGCGCTGATCTGATCTCGGCTCATCGGCGGCGTTCGCCGTCAGCCTCGACGCACACATAGCGATCACTATCGAGATCGGTTAGCGAGTGATCTGCGGCGATCAGCGTTCCACGATCAGTGAGTGATCAGTGTTGAATGTTCGACACGTTGTTCGCTGGCCCCAGGCGAGCGAGCCATGTGTGTGTGTTTGTTGGTACGTGTGCTCGTTAAACTGCGACATTTTTGCTGTTCATTAGAGTAAATCAATCAAAGTGGTGTTGTTGTGTGGCGTCAAATAAGTAGCGAGGAAATATAAATAAAAATGGCATAAAAAATGAGCGCAAATGTGTTGTTGTGGTCACTCGGTGTTTGCACATTGTGCGCTAATTATGACTTGTTATATTTAATTTTTTCCTCAATTCGACTTTTTCACAATCAATTATCGTTTAATATGATCAATATCAAACAAATATGGTTTGCCATATTGTTTTTTCATTGGCGCGCACATGTAAGGTCACTTTCTAGATGGTAAAAATTGTTGAGGCCATTTTCAACAATCACAAATACCGAGTAGCTTACGTGCAATCGGTTTGGTTGTCTACCAAATTTTTTCGCACTTTTCGTCACTGCTACTGACACCAAATGGCTGTGTGTGTTTAAGCGCAAGGTGGTTTGTGAATGATTTCAAATTCCATTTGAAATATGTATGAGAGCAATTTTTTTACTTTTGTAAGATTTTCCTCAGCTATACCTGGGAGTTAACAAGCCTTGCCTCTATGTGTGTTCATAATCTATTATACAGGGTGGGCCATATATAAATTTATAATTTAAAAAGTCAATAAAAAAAAATTTATTTAAAAGGTTGTTTTATGAAATTTATTTGTGGAAAACCATTTCGGACAAATGACCACCACCGCTGAGTTTGCAGTAGCTTATCCGATCCACCCAATTTTGGAGTACTTTCTCGATGGTTTCAGGCCTTATGGCAGCTACAGCAGCTTGAATCTCGTACTTAAGATCTTGAATTGTTTCTGGATGGTTCGCGTAACATTTACCTTTAACAGCTCCCCACAGAAAATAGTCCAACGGAGTTAAATTGCAGCTTCTGGGAGGCCAATTCACATCACCTCCTTTGCTGATTACGCGATTTTGGAAGATAGGGCGTAAAGGATTGAGTGTAGCGTTTGCTGTATGGCACGTAGCGCCGTCTTGCTGGAACCAAGTTGTCCAAGTATTCCTCTTCAATTTGCTTCGGTTAACATTGTGCGATATCGTGCACCATTACGGCGGTTCCTTCTTCATTTTCGAAGAAAAATGGGCCGATGATTCCACCAGACCAAAATACGCACCATACAGTGATTCGTGCTGGGTGCATTGGCTTCTCGACGATATGTTGCACAAATTGAACTGATGGCACTTTTTGTCTGTCCATTTTTTGTGCCAAATTTCTCACAGTTTGGGTTGAAGACTCACCACTTTGGAAACAGTTTTCAATATTTCCCAGTTTTCTTCTATTGAATAGCGACCCATTTGGTAAATTTCAGACTTTTTACTGAATATCTGTCAATTTCCTAATGGTATTTGACGTTTCCAATGTCGAAATATAGATAATTCAAATTTAAACGTTAGATGGCCCACCCGTTATTTCATGACAGTATGCAAGTGTTTGCTTTTGAAAATCAATTGTATTAATATTCAGTTGATTTTATTTTCTAATTCACATCTTAAATCTCTGAAACATTTTTTCACAATATAAAGTGTAATTCATATGTCATGTATGTATCTAGCCTTATACTCTTTGTGGCTAGAGATCAAAGTTGAGTAAAAAAGAAATTGACAAACAATTTAGTTTACATTCAAGCGCTTTTTCTAAACATAATACGTATTTAGCAAAGTCGCACACCTACAAATAATTATATGTTGCCTACATTCAGGTGCTTTTTCTAATACAAAGTCGCGCACCTCAAGTGATCATAAGAAATGAATCTACCTTTTTTCAATTGATAAATATTTCAAGATGATCAAATGTTGTGCTCTATCGAGGTCTTTACACACTTCTTTAACCACCAGCTGGAGTTGAAGTAAAACTCATTAGCTGTGATAGACCGGTTGTTACTGGAAACACCTCAATTTCAATCACCAGGCCGTAATATATCTCTTTAAATTTTATGAAAAAGTATGACACACAAGCCCAAAGCAACGACTATTACGTACATATAATGTAAATAACTAATATCTAGTACTCGATTTCACCGTTATACTTTTTTTTGAAACCTAGATTTTTTTTAGGAGGTTATAACCACTTGGAAGTCAGAAAATTTTTTTTTTTTCGTAAATTTTTGTTCGAAAAGGCTATTTATTTAATAATAATATAATACAGAATTTCATCTACTTCAATAATCCCAAATTCACTTTCAAAAATTTGGGATATCGTTGATCCCATAGCCGATCTCCAGAACGGCCTTCACAAAACAAAAAAAAAGATTTCTGACACTGAGTAACACATTTCTGCTTAAAAATATATCAAATACCATAAACTAAAACCATATAATAACAATAGATGAATAAAGGTAAGGACGGGAGGACTAGTCAAAATTTTGATTTGTGGCAAAATGGTGACTACCCAAAAAAATTTGGTTTTTTGCGTAATAGGTAAGACTTTAGACTGTCTTGAAAAATCGAAATTATTATCACAAATTTTTGAGGAAAACTTGGAATAATTATTTTTCAAATATATCTAGGAAGCTCGTATAAAAACTTCAAGTCGATCGGTCCAACCGTTTTGGAGAAATTTTTTTCGACGACTCTGAAAACAGAAAAATTCAAAATCTTCGCTAAACTCAACATTTTGTTGAACGATCTTTAGTTGGATCGCAATAGAGATCACAATCAGCATTTTGATGTTGATCACTTGTCGTTAAGCAACTTTCAGACCTCTCTTTTCTATCAACTAATCAACTGCATGTGAGCTGTCATGTTTGAAAACTGGGAGATGGAGACAAAATTTGTGTGTAAATTTGTTTCTAAACCGAACTGAACTCTCTAATAATAATATAAGTCGTTCACAATTAAGAAAAAAAGTATAGAAATATGCTCATATATCTTTTTATGTAACCACATTTGGTCATTGCTCTAAATAACATTAAATATTTTCCGCTTTTTTATATTTCATTTCCTTTTCAGCCATAATTTCAATTATTCCCACCAATTGTCCGTACACTCGTATCAATTAATATCTAATTGATTGCCGATTGTTTAAAGGTTGCCTGTGTAGTCATAAATATGCATGTGTGTGTCGTAAGCGCTTCTCCATTTATGACTTCTCGGAAGCGCTCATCTAAACTGGCGTGAGAACGTCTAGACACCGGCTCACAAGCTTACGCGCCCGATTCTCCAATTCATGGCGCACATTTGGCTGCCACATTTCCGTGGAATATATTTGAAGCGCTCAGAAATTCTGCGAATAAGAAAACTTTTCGTAAAGGAAGTCGAATAGAAATAATATTATATAAATAATATACATACATATTTATGTATATTTATATGTGTTTATACATTTTCATTACTACTACAACAACACAATCATATTAACACCACTGTGCGATTTGTTTAACCGAAAAGTGTCAATTCGCATGCTTCGCACGTCGCTTCGTTCAAAATATAACTTTTAATTACTTTTATCACATTAAAAGCCCATCAATTGTGATATTTGATATCAACGTTTAGCGCCTGTTTGACTTATGCAACGCGCAGCGCATTGAAATAACACACCCTTTTCGTCGACGACGTTTCAAGCTGCTGGCGGCCAGCGACTGTTCGTCGGTGGGCGCTAATTTTTTATTTCTCACTGATGTGGCCGAAGCAATTGGCGACGATAAATCAAAGCACGTTCGACGCGGCGCATATGCGCTTGACACGTTCTAATAAATTTACCAACGGGCGGACGGAGGAACGGCGGTGATATCTTAAAATTTATGAAATCAATCAATATTAAAAACCTTACTCTTTTCGTATGCGCTTATGTTTGTTGAATGTTTTGTTCGCATTCAAAGGTGTCTGGATCGTTAAAGGCTTTTGCCTGATTTTGTGAGGTGTGGTGTTATTCCCGCGACACAGCTTTTGTCTATGTATCTAAAGTGACATGTGTGGGCGTGAGAAATCCTGGTTTCAGATTTTTTCCTACTGGAATATATGTATTTTTTAATTTTTAATACAATTTATTATGAAAAGATTGGTTACTTCATTTTTTTTACGTATTTTTTGTCTATTTTACCTTTGCCTTTATCTACCACTGAGCCATAAACAATTTCCAATTAAGATAACAAAAACGTGACAGAAATTATTGCTAAAAATTCGCAAGAAATATAAATCAAAACTTAAACTCTACATCTAAATGATCATGAGTCATACATACATATGTGCAAGTTGAATCACTAAAATAAGATATATTGGTCAGTAAATAAGCGCAGGAATAGCAATATCTTGAGAAATAAATGAACAACAAAAAATATTGTCAAAATTGTTTTTTTCACAAATAAATGTAAAAAGTTGTTTAATATTTGAAAATCGAGCCAGTATGACACACGGCCTAATCTTTTGGAGTCAGAGCAGTTTTCAAGCGAATAAAACTTATTTGCTATCACCCAAAGACCCTCCGCAAATCGTAAGAGACTAAGAACGCTTTAATTTTCTAGCAAAAACGACGTAAAATTCGTGGTGGCTGTGGTTTAAATTTAAGGGGGTGTTCTAGTCTAGAAATCAAATTTTGGGCACTTATTTGAATTTTATTTAAAAAAAAAAAACCAAAAATATTTTTACTATACATTTTTTTATGGTGTTTTTTTTTTACAGAAAAAAAAATTTACAAAAAAATATAAAAAATTAAAATAATTAGAGGGGGGAGGGGAGAGACAGGTGTAAAAAAAATGGCGCATCCTAGTGACATTGATCTCTCCTGGTGGTCTGAAAAAAAAAAAAATCAGAAGAAATTCTTAATCAGCAAGGATGCTGTTATAGTCCCTACCGCAGGGAATTTTTTTTTTGAAAAATGGCGACTGCCTGAAAGTAAAAATCATTTTTTACGCTTTTTTTTTTTTTTTGGAAATTCCTGAATTTTTTTAAATATTAAAAACAAAAGTTTTGACACGATGCTGGTAGGAACGATAAAGGATTTAATAAAAAATTTTCACACAAATTTTCAAATAAATCGGTTGTATAGAACTTGAGATAATGCTGGTACCGTGTGGAAAAAAGTAGTTTCGAGAAAAACGCGTTTAAAGTTTTACGTTATACGATATTCGCTCAACTGGTCTAGTTGCCACGTAAAAAAACTGGCTATAACTTTGAAAATAATTTGAGTTTTGAAAAATCCTTTTAGGGAGATATTTTTGAATATGCAAACTATCGAATTATAAAAAACTATGCATATTTCAAATTTCTAGAGTAGAATACCCCCTTAAAGGCAGATAGAAAGGAAAATTTAGTTCAGTGTGGAGTCGCTCTGCGGCTGGGTGCCACAACACAGATTTTAGGTCGGCCTCATACCCAACCAAGGTGGAAAAGGTGTCCATTCCTCCTGACCATTTGGAACCAAATAATAATTGCAAAAAGCAGTAAAACAAGGTTATAAAGAAAGATTATGCCTTCACCAGACAATCGACTTTGGAACGTAGGCAGTGGTCCACGGTCGATACTTTTTTCGCACCGCCAAGGGAAACCAAGTCCTTCTGTAATGCAAGGTGCACCAGCCTCTTGATTTTATCGCAATGAGCACTTTAGTGGCGAAATAGTTACCTTATGTCCTGTACCATTCGCAGGGCGTGCTCTAGCTGATGCAATCATGCGGTCATTCGTTTTTGTTTCAACGCTTCTTTTAAACAAATTTAGCTGTTCGTTCTATAATAGTTGAAATTCACTGCCATAATTGTTGTAGTAATAGACGTTGTTAAAAAAAAGTCTAACGTGTGATATCACACGATCTTGGTGGCCAACCGACCGACCTAAAACGTAAAATTACCTGCTCACCGAAGTGTTCTCTCAATAAATACATTGATTGATGTGATATGTGGGAAGTGACGACGCGCTTCAATTTCAAGCAACAAATAGTCAGTTATCATGGCGCGATAACGGCCGCCATTGACGGTAACGTTCTCACCTGCATCATTTGTGAAGAGAAAGGGACCGAGAGGCCTCATCGGTGAAGAAAATTTTGCTCGAAAACGTCAAATTTTTAAAAAAATTTCAAGAGCTCATAAAGCGAAACAATGTTGCTTAAGAAGGTCGAGTAGCTTCAGTTCGTGCACAAGCTGCATTTTGTGTGCCTTCATTAAGGTCTATTCGTAAAATGGGCCAAGTCGATCCATTTCGTCAGTTCGAGTTCCTACGAGCGACGCCCAACCGACTCTCCACGGTCTTAGTGAACACTCTCAGCTACAGCTGTTACATTTTCTTCAATGCGTGCTGGACGTGGTTTATTTGGTCGAATATTATCCAATAATTAATGCTGGGTCTCAAGATAGGTGATGGTGCTTCGAATAGGTGATCGGCTTCCAAAACTTCAAATTCATATTTCCTGAAACATCGTTTTCATTGTCGGTAAGAAAAATCTCTCCAATCGCTGAACCGTTCGACTTGAAACTTTTACACGAACTTCTCAGATATTTCCGTTAGTTAATGAGCGAAGGAAATTTTTGACCATATATTCGTTTTTTTCAAGCCCCTTAGAACTGTAATATTTATCAAAAAAAAAATTTTGACAATAATCAAAAATTTTACCAGCGTCTTCTCGACCATTAACTCTATTCATCGGTAATAATAACATATTCTATTGGCATTTGAGGTAATTTCAACCAGAAAAATCTTGCTCACCGCCAAACACATTTTTTCGGAGTTACTCCTAGAGATCCAATAAGGGCTCAAAAGTATCCATAATTTTTCAAAAAGAAACACGGATTTTTAAAACCCATTAAATTCTAAAAATATTTTTATGGTATTTACTTACATATGCCTAAAATCCTTCATAAAAAATAAAAAGTAAAAATAAGCAAACATTTTTTCTCTTAAGCTATATACATATGTATGTACATATATATTTTAAGTATAATTTTTCTAAGCATTTTTCATTGATCTAAACAACAACACGTCCATTTATTGTGTGTGCCCCTGCAGCTTTGGAAGCAATTTAAAATAAGTGTCACGACGCGCCTGAAAATGCAATAACCGTCACAATGAAGACGCCACCGCCACCGCCGTCGGCGCAAATATGCATAGTCATTTCGAAAGCGCGCAGCGTCGAGAACGCCGTTGGCTGACCAGCTTAAAATTGAATAAAGCATTGAACGTCCCGCTGCAACGCAACTTCGTGCAGACATTTCCTACTGATATTTTCTTTACACACTCCTCGTACGCACATGCACACACACATACGCATATACACTTGGGCATAAATTGTATTGTCATTGCCTGTTGAAAGGCAATAAATGTTGGCTTAATGCAATTCCAATTAATTGAATGCGTTCTAACACTAACGGAATTATAAATGCTTACATGTTTATATACTCTTTGGTCTGTCGCTTGGTATTCGAACAGTCATAAAGGTTTCGTTAATCGCCGCTCTTGTACTGGCGCGTCGATAAAGCTGTTTATTTGCGCGTGCTGTCGCTCGGCCCTTCGTACGTGGCGATCTGTGTGCAGAGTGAATGCATTTTTTTTTTGTTTTTATTTTTTTATATTTTTGGTTTTAGTGAAGTCAGTAGTCAACTTTGTTGCACTCAAATCGGTTATTCAATCATGTGCTCGCTGTCCGTCCGAACGTTTAAGACTGCATTCACATGCGCATGCGTAAAATCATGTGCTGGTAATCGAATCATCACCTTCAATACGTTTTATGTAATTTTTATGTCTGTCACGTGAGCGTGAGTACCGGCGTAGACATGTTTCTGTTCTTACAGCACACCGTCCACTTTGTTGTTTTTGCGCTTTTAATGGTTTGTTTTAGATTCTGATCTAATTGCATGAATTTCGTTCGGATTTTTTTTTTTTACTTTTTATTTTTTTTTTTTTGATTATTATTTTGCATATTCAAACTCAGATGGTTACGTATATGGTGTAATTCCTATTACGGACAGTCCTCATAGCCGGGCATCTCCCATAACTGGACAAATTTCATGATTCCAATAACTGGACATGAGAACGTTCCAATGACCAATCACCATTTAGGTGACTTTTCGTCCAAATCGTGTCTGATAAACGGACAAATGGTCACAGATTCACAAATTGACTTGCGATGATGCCATCTGGTTCGCGGTGGCTGAACGGCAGCTAATGAAATAAGAATACATTTTAAACACACCTTTTTACAACGCCCCCATTTATGGACAGCTCCTTTAGCCGAAGTGTGTTATGAGGAATTTCACTGTATATTTATTTATTTTAGAGCAGAAATGAGCATATTCCAACAATGGAAATCTAAAACTCGGAAACTCAAACATTAGATAACTGCGAGCCTGGGCACTTCGGAATCCTGGCTATCGCTTCTGTGCTCACTTAATTTCGTGGAAGGCATGGGACGGCAGGACTGGCCGGAGGAAAGGGGCGATGACATTTTTTAGGATGAATCAACCATTCCGGGTGGATGGAGGAATACACTATCGTGAACTTTCCATCCAAAGCTGCAGTTTTAGACTTCATGACCACTACAGCGTCCTCCAAGCGAAGATGGCTGACCATAAGGGTAGCAGTAGACATACTGCTCCATAGCGCAGCTTCCTGTTGGGACGATCCACTCTGATAATAGGGCAACGATATTAGGCTTGAGAGACCTAGACGATGTTGTCTTGATAGCACAGACTAATGAAGAGATTACTAGACTGGTTTGGTGTGCCTGGCCACAACGGTATTGCAGGAAACTGTAAGACTGATGAGCTTGCTAGAATATATACCTCAGTTACAGTGACTGAGGAATGAGAACGAGTAGGAAATCCGTTTGGTTTTTGGGGTTTACTACAGGACTGTTGAGTCTCAGGCCAGCTAAGCAAGCGTTGATCAACTATCAGCTGCTGTCCAGTCACAAGGTTTTTCTGGCTCAGGCCAAGTCTGGGAACTCTTCACTCTCAGCAAGGTCTACCTTTCAATAGTTGTAGGAGCTCTAATTGAACAAGTGTCCTGATCGGACTGTATTCATGCAATAAAATTCAACATCTTACCGGATACCAGCTGCATTAGATGTTCAGAAAGAGTTGATATATAATCATCATCAAATCAAGGCAAAACACCTTGCATCTCATATTTTTAGACACTCTGGTGAAGTAGATAAAGAAATAAAATACCTAGCAAATTTTTTATAGGTTCTCCAGGATTTTTTCGTATGGCTTCTCAAAGGAATGCCCTTCCTAGTCTAAGTGATCCCACGCCGGGGGATTAGCCACCTAATCTAAGTCATTAGAAACAAATTTTTCGACCATCAATTTTACTTTGATTAACTTGGATTTACTGAGCTTCTGTGGATCCTTGGATTTCTCATACATTTCGAAAAACATGGACCACTATGAGTCCTATATTCAAATATTGTTTTAAAACTGTATCTTCTAATAAGGTTTAACTCTCATTTTTCGATTCGAAACATTTCAGGTTCTCTTAAAAGGTTTTAAGGCTAAGTATTCATTAAAGATTTAGTTCTACCACCACATGTGAACCTGTTTTTTCGATTCCAAAAAGTATTTTTGTTGAGTTCTAAGCTTTATTCTTTTCCTATCTTGAGTTTTCACCAGCAAGTTCTAAACTCCTCGATCGATTTTCATTTGGAAACTTAAGCAAATTTTCTAAAGTTGATAAAATTTCCACGTAACCTCATTCTCAGCTCAATCGGCTCAGAACGAGCTACCTTGCAATACAAAGTTCTTTATTTTTAAAAGAATTTCTTACCAAACTGGCAAATATATATGTATTTGGTACCATTGATATCAATATAATTCGATGTGTTTTTAGCCTAAGCTACAAACAACAAAAAGTGTTTCTCTACATTTTCAATATTGCTTCAATAAATCGCAAAGAGCGCACAATTTTCGCAAATATTTATTTTACCTTAATAAATTCCTTGTCGCTACGTGTAGCACATTCAATGCCAAGGCTCAAAAATTCGTGATTACAGTGAGCTGGTTTGAGCTATGTCAATATACGCACTTGAAAAATCAAGTACAAAGCAGACTAAACAAAATATTTATTTATTTCTCAGATAATTTTTGTATATATTTTTCCATTTTTTTTTATTTTCATTTGCAAATTTTTTTTTTTATTTAAAAAATTTAATTTTTTTTTTAAATTTTTTTTTTTTTAATTTTTTTTTTTTTAATTTTCTTTTAACATGATGACTTTATTTTCTTATTAGTTTTTTGTGGTTTTTATTTTATTTTATTCAATGATTTGTGTATCATTCATTTTTGTTATTTTTGCTTTTGCAATTTTTGCTCATTTTGCCAAACTCAGAATTCTAAATAATTAATATATTTTTGTTTTGTTTTCATCACGCATTCAAAGCATTGCGACCACTTATTTGCTGGCGTCTAACCCAAAGTGAAGGTCACATTTGTTTACAAAATTCAAAATTCATACGAAAAGTTATTATTTAATTCAGTACTTTGTGCTCGGCGTGTCGAAAACGTATTCATCAATGAGCAACTGGGCATTTGGATAAACAACGCTTTGCAAAAACAGCCGCAAAGTACACACATTCATATTTAAGTACTTCTACAAACACACCCACAATATCTAGTGCTACGTGAGTGATCGTGAATTAGTGATCACATGTGTTCTCTCGCAGCAACAATGCGCGCACAGATCTTCCCATGCGTTGCCATGATTCATCATTGCGAATTCTATTTCATTTATGTACGTTTATTTTCACTTATTTTATGCCATATTTGTTGATGATCAGTTTTCATTGTTGTAGCTCTTGACACATATTTTTGCAATTACGTCTATTGTACACTTTTTTATTTACATTCTTTTTTGCATTGTTCATTTGTTGGTTTTGGCGCTCATTCATCAATTTCAGCAACGAGTTGTGTCCGGTGTGTATTTGTTGTAGCTGATTTTTTGTAAAAAATGTTAAGCGGCTTGTTTTGGGTATTAATTCCCCATAAGTATGTGGTTTTGCTGTTCTCCAAACGGAAAATCGTAACACTTTCGGAGCAAAGTAAGAATGAAGAAATAATCTCAACCAAAAAAGAATGTATGTATAACGGTCTAATTCATTATATAAAAAGAGATTATGTGGGTTTTTCTACTAAAATTATGGTAAAAATATTATTTATATAAAAAATTAATATTCATACGATTTTTATTCAGTATAGATGCCTATAATTTTCAGTTGAGCCAAACATTTTTCAATTGTAATTAGAAAAAATAGTTAATAAAATATGGCATCAATGCTTTGTAGTTTGATTTTACGCCTTGTTGGGTGGGTCTTGTTTCTTAGTTACTTTTTTTGTTCAATTTCGTCAACTTTTGTTGCCATCGAAATTTACATTGGTACTTTTTGTCTTCTTTCTTCTGCATTTTGTGCGTATTTATGGTTTTTACTATTAAATACAAAAAAACATTTTTTTCGTTATTGTTTCTGCGATATTTTTAACTATCACGCAATGATTGGGTACGTTCTCACATGTCACATGTACATACATATATTCTCACATTTCCTCGCTTACCTACTTCAATTGCGTAATTTGTTGCTTAGAATTTCATTTTGACTCATTTTCAATTAAAGCTTCGGCGACAGTGTCTCTAAATTTCAAAATTTAATTTCTCTGATACATATGATTAAATTTAATATTATTATGATCGCGCGTCCGTATCAAAACTGATGGCAAAATTTTCAAAAGTTGATTGGTTTACTTGAAATATATTTGGCGTTGATGTGTAAGCTTTGAATTTTATATGCTAGAATTTCTTTAGGTCTTTTGACCTACACTCCATATAACGGGTGGACCATCTAACGTTTTAAATTTGAATTATCTATATTTCGACATTGGAAACGTCAAATACCATACGGAAAGTGACAGACATTCAGTAAAAAGTCTAAAATTTACGGAATGGGTCGCTATTCACTAGAAGAAAATTGGGAAATATTGAAAAAAAACCGAGGATGGTCAATTTTACCGAAAAATCATCTTTTCGGACGAGGCTCATTTCCACCTCGATGGTTACGTTAACAAGCAGAATTGTCGCATTTTTGGCACAGGACGGCGCTACGTGCCATACAGCAAACGCCACACTCAATCTTTTACGCCCTATCTTCGAAAATCGCATAATCAACAAAAGAGGTGATGTGAATTGGCCTCCCAGAAGCTGCGATTTAACTCCGTTGGACTATTTTCTGTGGGGAGCTGTTAAAGATAAATGTTACGCCAACCATCCAGAAACAATTCAAGATCTAAAGTACGAGATTCAAGCT
Organism: Bactrocera zonata; assembly: GCA_037783105.1. Classification (NCBI taxonomy): domain Eukaryota; kingdom Metazoa; phylum Arthropoda; class Insecta; order Diptera; family Tephritidae; genus Bactrocera; species Bactrocera zonata. Next base: position 304,697 of record JBAWJQ010005982.1, on the reverse strand, counting down.
GCTGTAGCCTGCCACTAGGCCTGAAACCATCGACAAACTACTCCAAAATTGGGTGGAGCGGATAAGCTACTGTAAACTCAGCCGTGGTGTTCATTTGTCCGAAGTTGTTTTCCACAAATAAATTTCATAAAACAACCTTTTAAATAAATGTTAGACCTTTGAAAAATATCAAGCCGTTTTTTTTTATTGACTTTTTAAATTTAAAATTTTTATGGCCCACCCTTCGGTATATTTTCAGTTTCCGCTGTCAGATATAACCAATACAAATTCATTTTATAACCAAAACTCAAATTTTGTGTCAATGTGAGTGGTTTCTATTATATTGCTTTTCCTTGTAAATTTATGAAAAGTGATGTTACGTTGTTTTGCATTTTAGGTGACGATATATACATATATAAAAGATCAGCTTGATCTTGATTATGATTTCCGAAATCCGTTCGAACTTGTTAACACGCCTCGCTTTTCACATTGTTCATTTTTACACTACATACTGACTTGGAGCCAGTTTCGCTAAAAAATGTATAAATACTGGCTTTTGGAGTTTAGCCTTTTGCTCAATGATCAGCTTGCGTTTAAAGATAATATAGATTTTTATCTAAATATTAACTTTATTTTGATAAGGAGTTGGAAAATAGTTTGCATATCAAAAGCTTAAACAATGAAGTATTCATTAGTAAATACAAAAAAAGCGGTTTCTTGCGCATATAAGCTGCGATAAAGAGAGTTGTTTTTGCTTTCCACAAATTCCTAAGAGCATATTTCCTTGGTATTTCTTAATTATTTTACTATCGATCATAATGTGCAATTTGTGCAGCGAACAACGCTTCCGTTTCCAACAATGTTACCTGTGTAGCTGTGAGTTCATAAATATATATTTGCGCGTGTATGTATGTATATACACAGTTTAAACTTCGATCACGAATTCGCCAATGCAGCTACCAAACAACAATCGAATAGCTGACAACAACAACAGCAGCAACAATAATAACAACGTTACTGGCTATTAGTGACTTGCAACCACAAACTCTGCCGTCTGCCGTCAACTGGTAAATTAACGCGGCGAAAAAAAGTCTAGCCGCAAATTTGAGATGTGTGTCTGTCTGTCTGTATGTTTGTGTGTATGTATGTGTAGGGTATATGCGCATACTTATTAATAATTGCTTTGGTTTGGGTGGTGGAAGGTGGCGAGAAGTTTAAGTGGCAGCACGCAATTACAGCTGCAGTCAAAAGAAACAATGAGAACAACAACAACAACCACACGAACTAGCTTACCTAAACTAACATACCTATAAATAAAAGCCACAAAGAAGGCAAAAGTCAATTTGCCATGCCAACAGACGCTCACACACACACAAGCAACTGGCATGCATACAAATACGTTAAAGGCTGTGTTTGTGTGTGTGTGACTTTGGCTCTGTGCGCTTGCAGCAAATGCTTTGCGTCTCGATTGCCAATTTTTCAAGTGCAAGTTCAATACAAAAGCCGGCGAGTGAGTTGATTCGCTGCGCTTGTGTGCATGCACATGTATGTATCTGTGTATAGTTTGTTTTTGTTGTTGACTTGTTTATTTGTATACGTGTTTGCAAGAGGCCAGGCCACAGATGAAATGCTGTCGAAATGCAGTTTAATTTCCTGTTTGTCTAGTGCAAATTTACGTTCGTTTGGGCAACGCTCTGTTTCGCATCAGCTTCGTGGCGAACTTCGGTTGACGTGGACAGTGTGTGTGCGTTATAAATAGATAAGCCGTTTAACAATGAGTATGCCGGTTGTATGCTCGACTACAGAACTTTGCACTTCTGGTTTAATTGACCAAATGTTTTGACATTTTGTCGGGCTGTAAAAAAGGCGATAAGTTACAGCAAAGGCGGGTATAATAAACAATAGATATTAGCATAAATTATTGCCATTATATCAATTAATAGTTTCTGATTATTGCTCGCTTTTTTTATTAACAATTCATGTGACATATCAAGCAATATTTCAAAGCTATACATATTAAGCACGTGATTGAGCGCAATATATCAATTTTTATTAGCCAACTTATTGTATATATTTTTCTCTGAAATCAGATTTCATTCGTTTTGGTAAAGCTAATATTGAGACACACTTTTAATGCAAGTTTTTACTGATATTTTCTCTCTTTTTTATGCGCTTTTGAGCAAATTTTTGAGTCAAGTGAAAAATACTACTTAGAATATTGAAAGAAATTCCTAATAAAGGGTGGTCGAGGTTCCCTGCACAGAACACAGAAAACTCAAATTTAATGAGGAATGTTTATTATCATTCGAAAGAATATTTATTGGCATATATTTTTTGAAGATTATATCTTTCAAATATTGGCCGCGGCTCGTCTCAGATGGCCCATCCGTCGAGTCGAGTCCGCGATAACGGTTGCCATTGACGTTTACGTTCTCATCGGCATCATTTTTGAAGAAATATGGACAGCTGATTCCACCGGACCACAAACCACACCGAGTCGTTATTTTTTCTGGATATGATAGCAGCTCTTGAATCTCTTCAGGTTGCTCTTCATCCCAAATACAACAATTTTGCTTGTTTACATACCCATTGGGCCTCATCGCTGAACGAAATTTGGTTTCAAACTTTTCAAGAGTTAAGCGATGTTACTTTAATAGTCGAACGGCTTCTGTTCTTGGACAAGCTGTATTTTGTACGCTTTCAATTTAAGATCTCGACATAAAATGCGCCAAGTCGTTCCATACGTAAGCCCGAGTTACTGCGAACGCCGCCGAATCGATTATCCACGGTCTTCGTGACTCACTCTCAGCTACGGCTGCTATAATTTCTTCTCATGTTATTTTTTCAATTAGATTTAATTTTCACCAAGAATCTGGCAAAAATATAGTTTCCATTTCGTCTAATAGTTAATTTATTGTTCTAATTAAAACATAGATTTTTTCTTTTTATTTCATACGATCCTGCAGGAAGTGATGCTTCAACTTTTTGCCTTTGAAAATTTCAATAATAAATTCTTTGTAATAAAGGCATCTTTGGAAAAATAAAAAAAAATTTGAATTTTTTTATATAAAAAAATATTAAAAAAGTACGGAAGAAATAAATATTTATAATAAAAATACAGTGCGTGGCGACATAAAAAGTTATATTTACACCATATTTCTAAAAAAAAAACTGTTTGCAAAAGATAAAGATATGAAACCAAACACTTATTTATAAGAATTTTCCACATAAATTTTGAGGTTATGTGAGAAAGGTGTGAATACCATAGTTGTGGATCTTTTTATGAACTTTCTCGCATAGGCTTTGTACTTTGGATACTTTGTAGAGCCTAAAGAAAAGTCCTTTGTAGAAATTCAATTGAACACTTCGGGATTAATTCCTGATTCTTGTTTTAAGTCTTAAAGCATTTTTAACCTTTAAAATTCAACCACCACCACTCTTTTTGCTCACAGATCGTCCGTAAATTATTATTCCTTTCATTTATCTTCCTCTTACATTGGTTTTCATCTTTCATAAATTTTTCCTTTGAAAAATTATCGTCATTGTTCCAGAGGGTTTCATGTTGTAATGAAGTTTAAATTGATTTTTTTTTGTATAGTGTTTGTTGTTCCTACAAATGAATAATCAATGTTGGAATATGCAAAAATGAGTCCGTAATTATTTTTAAAAGAAATAAATAATATAAAGTCAGCACTTGCAATTATTAAATATTTTTTAAATTTATTCATAAAAAATATTTGAGTCTATAGCTTATTTCATCTCACGTTGTGACGCACTCATGTGACCTTAAAGTGCGTACTAATGAAATGCAAATAAAAAGTGCAAAATTAATTAAAATTCATACATACATTAAAACAAAGTTTAATTTATGCCAAAATAACTAATTTATTGCGATGACTAATGCTCTCCTGTCAAGCTTGCATATATGTATGTATGTTCAGTATCAACATGTTGGTTATTTTTTCCACTGGCACCTTTCGACTTGTGTTACTGAAAACTCTCGCCCAGTTATAATTATAATATCATTCTTGCTAAATTGGCAGTTAATTTTTAATGCCAAGGTCACGTGTGTTTTATTACGCCACTTGTTGCGAGCTCATCTCTTAAAAGTATTTGGAGTTCAAGTTTGCTTTCGGTTTTGTTTTTGGTTCATTTTGGTTAGGCATTTTTACTTCTTCGCTGTTCCAGGAATGTGAAAGTAAATTGAGGCAATTATGAGATAATTAAGTTGTATCTTCTGAAGATCATGTGTATGTTAAAGACAGAAAAAATATATTTGATGACAAAAATTAAGCAAAGTGTGCTCTTGATAACAAAAATTATGCTTTAATGTCATAATGGGTAGAATAATTGAAATAGCCGTAAACATCCTAATGATCAGATAAAGAATGTAATATTGTCTCCACGAAAGACACTGTTTTCAAATCTTTGCTTCACTCAGAACCTCAGAAAAGTATTGACCATTGGATTTTGACCATCTTTCTGGCAATTTGTGGATACCATGCCAATATAAATGTTCGTCTTAATAAACAAGTCTATCAGACACCCAATTGTCAACTGGATGCCTCAACGATGAAAAAAATTTTAATCGGAAGGGAAGTCTGGTGAATACGATGTATTTTATCCTGAAACGATTTTACTTTGTGTGCCTTGTCGTGTAACAAAATTACTTTGCCGTGTCTTCTGACCCATTCTAGTCGTTTTCAATCAATGCATGCTTCAAATTGACCATTCGTTGTCTGTAGTTCAAACAGGCTTTTGAAGCTCATGATACACTACACCTTTTCAGTCGATGTTGATGATTGTCCCGGATTAAGCTATGATTTTCTCCGTTAAGGACTTTTAAGATAAATCAATTTGTCATCGCCAGTGAAAATTCTTTGCAAAACTTATTTTCTTTTGTGTCTTTTAAGCAAAACCTTATAGGAGTTTTGATAAATTAACCGGTCTTTACTCGATTAAAGCGCTAATTGAGATCGATTTATCATAAAAAAATCTTATTTTAGTACATTAATTCTTAATCAGATTCAAATCGAATTGAAAGGGGAATGCAACTCTGCGGGTTGCTGTCCACGGTGTAAATTTGGCTATGTTCAACTCTTCAGGTTGTTGTCCAGGCTGTAAGTCTGGTTGTTTGCGTGGATAAAATAGCAATCAGCTGATGAATTTTATTCAAGAATAAATACAAAACGGAAAACACAAGCAAGTATATCAGCTGATCGTTAATTGAGCCTTTCGTTAATCGGGTAGCCGGCTCTGCGAAAGACAACAACTGGTTTCTCAATTATAATTTTAATGTACCAAATTAATTTGGCTGTCCAAAAAGGCTATTACTCATTCAATACTAATTACATCTTACGAATGTAATATTTGAGGCACAAAACTATATAACAATCGGTAAACTAATGATGTGACATAATGGTATGATAATCATAGCTGTAAATATTTGTAATTAGGAAGAAGAAGCGTCTGTTGATAATCAGCTGTTTATTACCTTCGTCTGTTGATAATCAGCTGTTGCATCAGCAGGTTTATTACCTTCGTCTGCTGATAATCAGCGGTTGCATCAGCTATCTTATTACCATCGCGAAAAACTTTGCTTGCCTGTTAAGTTGGCTGCGATTTCGCCAGTATTTCAAAAGGCTAATATTCATAATAACGCGACTAATTTGGGACTGATTTGCAGCAAATTTCGTTAGTTGAATTTTGACTTATGCAGTTATTACTTTTACGTATCATAAAAGTACTTTCGGCACCCGAACAGCGACGTGTTGATACCCACAAAAATTATATTCGCATAATCTGCTGTTCATAATGACTTCCGAAAAAAAATCTTGGTCAAATTTTGCAGTACTCGTATTAACAAAAATATTGTTGTTTTGGTGAAGCCACCGCTAGGCCGCACGCGCAGGATGATCGGTAGGTGGTGAATACAGTGAACACCAGTGTTTTCCTTCACGCAACACTTCCGCGAATATGCGAAAACATGCTTGTTCGTTTCCTACTTTGTTCCAACCTCAGCTGAAATTTACAATAACAACAATAAGAAATAATACGCAACAAATAATGTTTACTGCTTGTAAATTGCTGCTGTTTTTATTGCCGCTGCGCCTGCGCGCGCAACTATTGCTGCCTGCGCTTGCACATTAACTTTTGTTGCCGACATTTCTTTTTTGTTATTTTAAATTTTTATTTCTATTCATTTTTTTTGGTTTTCGATACAAGTTTGACCATTTTTTATTGGCTTACCATTGCTTTTTTGGGCTTTCTTCTTCGTCTGCGGCTTCCTCTCCGTTAATTTGTAGCATTAAAATTCATTGGCGGTGCAGCTGCGTCTACGCTTGAGGTGATAGTGTAATTGATGGCGCAAAGCAATGGTGGTCAGTGGTGGTTGCAGCGCCGCAAAACGCTGTAAATCGTTGCGAATTTATTTGGCTTGGCGCATGCTGTTAACTTTACATAGTTTCTTTGTGTGGCGTGTTTAATCGCTGTTAATTTTGCAGTAGGCAAACATGAAAATGCTTTCAATACAATTGCACATGTTTGTGGGTATTACAATTGTATTTATTTGCTATTGATTTGGATTCCGGGTAATGAAAATTCCTGCCGCACAGACAGTTGTAAGTATGTGAACACAAAAACAATAAATACATATGTGAAATAGTAAAATTTTAATTGAATCCAATTGCATTCTGGTGGAAGGCGCGCATTAGGCCGCTAATTGCTTTATTCACAAATGAGTTGAACGAAAAAAAGTCTATCAACTGGTAATATTCCGTTAGAACCTATAAAGAACCAGTGAAAGAAATGAGTTATGCTTTTAGAGGTCATCGGGGTTATTTTGCACTATTTTTTCGTATAACGTTAAAAAATAATTAAAATATTGTTTGAATTATAAATTAATATTTATATCTATAAAAATATCACCAAACAAGAATCTGAATATTTTACTTAACTGGAAATGTCAAAATAATAATCACTGTCTTCAAAACGCTATGAAATAATTTTGAAACTTTTTTAATGTATTATATTTTCATAATATTTTTATATTATTTGTTTTTTCTTATATTTATAAAATTTTCTGATTGTCTTCAGACATATTGCAAATAAAATTTGTATATAGTTAACAAAGAAACAAAAAAAAATATTGTTTTCTAAAATATATATAAATTTTTTTCACCGTTGAGAATTAGGAAACGATATTTGGAACTGATTGAGCATAGTTTTCAAATTTTTTTTTTTTAATGTGAACCAACTCAATTCGGAGTCGGTTTTCTTATATACATATGTCATAGCTTAAACGAAAGCCGAAATTTTTAATTTTTTTGGTTAACTATTATTAAGGTCTTCAAGATAGGAATTTTAGTTAGATTTGATTTTAGATAGAAATTACAAAATGGTTTTGGAATTGACTTGAAATAGTTTTGTAAATTTTCTTTTTCAAGATCTAAACCAGATTATGGCGGAAATGAATTTCTTCCATCATATCTAGACTTTATTCCTTTTTTCTAAAAATTTTTGGAAAACAATCCTACTTACATTTCTATAATGCAGATAATAAAAAATGTAATAATATATTTTTCATTTCTAATAAAACATATTATATAATAAACCACAAAAAATGCGAGTTTCATAAAAATTTTTTCGTTTTTGTTTTGTTTTTTAATCATATGCCTTTTAATTTAAATTTTATTGTAGTGTAAAATGTATTTTTTAAATATTTATCAAATTTTTTTAGTGAAATTGTTTGTCTACTTAAAAAAAAAAACTAAATTAATTTATTTTATTATAATTTTTAATTTTTTTATTATTTTTAATTTTATTTTATTATTTTTAATTTTATTTTATTATTTTTAATTTTTTTTATTATAATTTTTAATTTTTTGGTTAAATTATTTTGTTTGCTTGTGATATTTATGTTGTTATTATTTTTATGTAAAATTTTTTTTTATTAATTTTTTATTTAATTTTTATTTAATTTTTATTTATTTTCGTTATAGCTTTATTCTGGAAATATTAATATATTTTTGAAATACTATTTTGTTTCGGAAGTATTAATTAGTGTAAAATATTTTGTTATGTTAATGATAAACAGTTAATTTATAGTCTTATTTTGTAATAATTTTAAATTTATTTATAATTTTTTAATCAAACTATTTTATTTGTTTGCAATATATATGTACATACATATGTATGTACATTGTTAATTTTAATTTAAATTAATTTTTTTTAACTATAGTTATTTATTTTGTTTATTATTTTATTAAAAATTTGCCTTTTATTATGTTGATTAAAAAGCCCTAAATGAATTTTTTACTTTATAAATTAATTTTAATTAATTTTTTTATTTTATAAAGTTAATTTAGAAATAATTTTTAAATTTTTAATCAAATATATTTATTTTTTGTGAGATTTACTTTAATATTCTCTTTATTTAAAAAAAAAAAAAAAAATTTCTTTCTTAGTTTTTTCTTTGTTTTCTCTTATTTTATTTTATATATTTTTATTATGTTCCTGAAAAGCGCTTAAATATTTTCTTTATTTTATGAAAAAAATTTAATTTAAGTATAATAGTTGAGTTATATTATTTTATTTGTTTGTATTAATATTTATTTCACTTGATTTTTTATCTTCTAATATTAATATTAATTTTTTTTTTTTTTTGCAATCTGTAATTATATTTATTTTTATATTTAAAAAAGAATTAACTAATAAATAAATTTAATAATAAATATTTTCAGTATTTTTCTAGTTTATATTACTTTTTTAATTATTATATATTTTATTTGTATTTTATGAATGGTACTTTTTTAATTTTTTTTTTAATTATATTTTATAATAGTATTTTATGAATGGTATTTTTAATGTATTCGAGTTTTACCTAAAAGCTTTCCGGAAATATATATTTGTTAATTTATAATTTTTTTTTGTTATATAATAATATTTTTGTTTGTGTTTTTTATAATCTTTTTATTTTACTTTTTTTTTTAATAAATATTAATAATATTAAATATTATTTTATTTCTTTGTATTAATCTTTATTTTGGCTTATTTTTTATTTACTAATATTATTATTAATTTTATTTAGTTATGGGACCGTTTTTTAATAAAAAATAATTAGTTAAAAAATTATTATATAAAGAATAAATTTAATTTTTAATTAAACTATAATTATTAGTTTATACTACTTATTAAATTATATTTTTTATTTATATTTTGTTAATGGTATGTTTGATTTTTTCTTATTTTTTATTAAACAATTTCAGAAATAGTATTTTGTTTTAATTTATTAACAGTTTTTAATTCAATATTGTATACATTTTTTTGACATAAATATTAATAATATTAATAATAAATAGATAAGTATGTGAAAATACCCTAGAAATGCAACAAATATCGTCATTACCATGCTTGTCAAGTGCGACTGTTTTTGCGGACATTTAACAACTCAGCACCACTACGTGCAAACAAACAACTTGCGCATTTGCATATGTATGACTTGTTAAATATTGATTATGAAAAATGTGCAGCCTTTTCACTTTCGAATTATTACTGTAAAGTTTTATGCGCTTGCTATCAACCGCCGGAGATATGTCACACAAATACAAGTGTTTGTGTATGTGTGCGTGCTTTCGTTAGTTTGTTAACATAAAAGTTTTCCTTCGGCATTTGTTGCAGTTGTTGCAGTTGTTGCTATTTTTGTTTTCTTTTCATTTTGCTGAAATGAATCAACAGCTGGCTTTACAATCCTGTTCACCTTTATTGAAGGTCATTTGTTTTGTAAGGTCATAACTGTGACGCCATTACTTGCTTGAATCATATTAGGTGCGTCATAATATTTTTTGATATTCAGTGGCTCAGTTTTTGTGTTTAATTGATAGGCAACATAGTTTTAAAGGCTCTTAGAGCAAGCTGGGTCAACATACTCACCTATATAATATGTACATATGTGTATGATCAATACAATTATTTTAGGCTCAAAAAGTATTAACTTTTTGTCTAATTGGCAAACCGACCTGTACACGAACGCTTGGGTGTTTTAAGAATCTTTACTTTGATTTTTTATTAGTTCCACTGGAAGTCTGCGAAGCTAACTTATAGATTTGTCGAGTCGGTTTTATTGATACACGCTGTTTATTTCTCCTTTAATACACGCTTTGAACGTCTTAAATTTATTTCGAGTAATTTCTGTGGAAGAAAACAAGGAGCAGCAAAATAATCCTAGTTCTAGTGCGGGGATTCAAGAGCTTGTAGAGTGTGTTGAAGTTTTTTCATGTGGTTCGTTACTTATTAAACCTTTTGTTATCATGTCAAGAGACCACCCTAATGTACTATATTACCTTTCCACAAGTCCTAAGCTCACTCCAAGTTTCCAAACAATATAAAGCCTTTCTTCTCGACGTACCCTGGATTTAAAAGCACGTCGCGCGAAAATCGATGTGACACTGGCGATGAGTCCTGAATCTACGCTTACAACCCGGAAGCAGTCGGCCTAGTATCGTGGCAAAAAACCACTTCAAAGCAGGTCAAAGATCAGGGTTATGTTAACAGTTTTCTTCCATTATATAGTTATAGAGGAGAGGTACACCTCGAATTCCTTCCAACCGGCAAAGTCTTACTATTTTCTGAACCTTCTTCGGTTCACCACTTCTCGGTTTGCTAAGTTCAATCTCTGACGTGTTTATTGCCAAAAGAGAGCATTATCTCTATAATTCTCATGGGCTCTACTTTTAAACAAGCTGTTTTATCGATTCGCCATTCTCCAAAATATGGCATGCCGATGAATGCACTGATCAGCTCTCAGTAGGGACGAACTATTTGTGTCTTATGAAACCAGGTTTAAACTGTCTGCCAGTTTGCCGGTTGCAGCAATGATCTAAGTACTTAATATTTATATAATTATATATGTACATCGATACAAATATACATTTCGCATGCATGAGCCTCTTGAATACGTAACGGTTGATGCTAATGTCGCGAAACCCGTCTACCCGGTTCCAGCGCTGCCGCAACGCAACACTCGCGCTTTGTCTTCGGCTGCATTTCCAGCATTTCTTTCCACACAATTTTACTTCCAGTTTTCTTTTTGCCGTTTTTTAGCATGACTATTTTAAATTTTGGGAAAAACCACTCTCACACACACACACACACGTGCTCGTACTTTTGCATTCTTCGGCTACAACAAAAACATGAAAATATTAACTTGAAACAAATACAAAACAAAAACGGCCAGGCAAACCGGTTGCATTATATGACACCTGTCACCTGCTACCAAAAAGGTTGCGCAGCCGCAAGTAAGCGGCGTGTGTAGCTTCTCTTTTATTTTTATTTCAATATTTTTCAATTTGTATGCCTTTTTATTTTTGTCTTGTCTGAGTGAGTGATAATTCGTCAATGACAGTTCGAGTATGCATAGCCGGTACTTGCTTCGTACCCAGCAAATTGCTTGTAGCGGCTTTGTCCACGCACTTGTTGTGCGCCTGTGCAGCGGAAATACTCTGTCTTATATTTAACATCTTCGCATTTCTTATTTAAATATAAACAATTTTATTAGTTTGTGTCGGTAAAAGTTTAATTATATGCTCTCGTCGCACGCACTTCGTTTTAATATAGCCTACTTACCTTGCAACATTCTGTGGCAACTTCTTTTGCGCGCGCTTATTGGCACCCAGACGTGAGTTATAGTTAAGTTCGCCTCCAATTGTGAAACTGGGTTGGGAAGCGCGAGTGAGCGTTCGTTGGTGTGTACAATGTGTGTGTGTGATCGTTTCAAAGGCCACTGCCGAGTGAAATGTGGGGACAACAGTTGCGCTGTGCTGTGCAACTTGAACTCGAAATGTGGTTCCTAGCTGGTAAGACAGCTGTCACATTGGGAGTAATGGCGACATTGCGGCATATAAAAATTAACCCAATTCAGCGGCAAACAACGCCAACACATATTTTTAAATACTTCTTATTTTATATACCCTAAACACGGTATATTAAATTTGCAAAGAAGTTTGTAACACCCAAAAGAAACCTGTACTAATTGGTTACTATTGGTTATATATTGGTTATATCGGTCAGCGGTAACTGAAAATTTTATGATGTAGTGAATCGTAACCAATAAAAAACTCAACTTCGATATTTTTGATTATACGTTGTTAATTGACGATATGTAAATGATCAGTGAGAGGAGCTGAATTAATATAGCCATGTCCATCTGTCATTCTGTTTGTTTGTGTATAACCGAACTAGTCTCTCGATCTGATATTTTGCATCCGGCCTTTTCTTCTTAAGAAGCTACTTATATGTCGTAACATCCGTTATCGGACCACTATAACATATACAGCCATGGACACATAAATAGCACACTTGGTCATCAAATAAGAAAACATTTATTTATTCCTTAAGTTTATCACTTACGGATTTAAAGAGGAATGCGTTTTATTTTAAAAATTATTCACTTTAATATAACTAAAACCCTAAGCCAATAAATATTTTACTATCGCCAAAAAAAGACGAAAACATCAATATCTTAAATGACAGCTAGGACACATAAAAAGCACAATCTGAAAAGGGGTTTAAAAAAAGGTACAAAAATGTATAAATTTTTTTAAAAATTGCAAGAGATTGTTCATTTAATTAGTATTTTGTACTATATCCATAATTTTTAAGCGTCCGCTCACATCTTCGCTGCATGCTGTCCACCAGTTCTTGACATCGTTGCTTTGGGATTGAATACCAAGGCTCCTCAATTCCAGCCCATAAATCTTCAAAATTTTTGAATTTTTTGCTTGCTATTTTGAACTTTATACCATTCCATAACTTTCCTATTGGTTTCAGATCTGGGTTTTGCACAGGCCACTCATATATTCTAAACTTTTCATTGCCGAGACCATGCTTTACTATCTTTGCGGTGTGCTTCGGATCATTGTCTTGCATAAATGTCCAGTTTATGGGCATGGATTGAAATACAAATGGCTCCATTTTATTTTTCAGTATATCCAAATACTAAAACTGGTTCATTTTACTATTTATTCGAACAACTGGCGCGATGCCATGCCATGAAAACACGCCCCAGACCATGATACTTCCACCGCCGTGCTTAATGGATTTTTTGGTATACCTAGGTTTAAGGGATTGAACTTGTGAACGACGTAAATAGTTTTTCCAACTGGAACCTTCCTATTTGTTTTGGTTTTGTCGCTCAAAAACACGTTCTTCCAAAATTGTGCTGGTTTGTCCCTGTGGGCATTTCCAAATGCCAGTCGAATTTTGTTGTGGCGTTTTGACAAGAGTGGTTTCTTACCGGTAATTTGTCCAAAAAGTTGAGATAAGTGGATTCGTCTTCGTACAAACTTTCTGGACACGTTCACACCATATTCGTCATTAATTTCGATCATAATTTCTCTGGTTGACTCAAAAGGATCCGCTTTGCTCTTCCGTACTATGTTTTTGTCAACACTAATATCGGTTTTACGTGGTCCTGGTTTTCTTGGTATCTTTTTATTGAATTTTGGCAGGATCTTTTCCTTTTTTGCTCATATTGGACATAAGGACTCCCTTTTCCGGCGTGGAATGTTTTTTCTTTCTCATTTTAATGAAATAATTCTATATTCGCAGAATTAAATTAAAAATATGCGGGAACCTCACACAAAAAAAAAAAAAAACAAATTATGAACTTAAAAATGTGCTATTTATGTGTCCACCTCAAATCAACACTACTTATACGCAATAAAATTGTCGCGTACAAAATTTAATAGGAAATAAACAGTATTTTTGTGCAGAGAAATGAGCCTCATAACAGTGACATGTAGATACATACCAAATTTTTATTGTTCAGGTACTTTAGGGTTAAAATAATTAGAATTAATATGGGATTTCAGATGTGTGCTATTTATATGTCCATGGCTGTAGCTGTCATACAAACTGTTCAATCAAAATCAAGTTCTTGTATAGCAAACTTATGTTTTACGGGGTATTTAGCTTCAATCTCAACGAAGTTAACATTTTTTCTTGTTTTATAGCATATAAATACATACCTACATATATTCAGAAATACAATTGACATTGTTTTAGAAGTGAGTATTTGTTTAAGTATGGTGACAAAAAGCTGTTCTTCCTTTTACTAATTAATTTCTACTATTCTTTACTTTTAGGTCACTCATCGTACAACTGGTGAAGTTATGGTGCTGAAAATGAATCAGTTACGTGCAAATCGACCAAATATGCTCAGGGAGGTGCAGTTGCTGAACAAATTATCCCACCCAAATATATTAAGGTAAGTTGCAAAAGTTTTAAAAACAACATAATGGGCGCGCTTGCTTTTATTTTTAAATATTCCACAAATCAATAATTTGTTGCTAGTTGTTCAACGTTATTATATGAAAGGTTAAACAATTAAGAAAAAATTTAAATACATGGCAACTCCATTTGTAAAAATTTACAAAGGGTGAGGTTATTACTGTTAAATTAACTTATTGGGTTGTTCGCAATGTAACTTCGTTTTTTTTTTATCCGTTTGCCATGTCAAGCTTCAAAATTAATCCTAGATGCTTCAGGTGCTTGGGAACGGTCGCTTTAGAAAAAGTTGATCCTTTAGCAAGTTATTATTCGACGACTTTATTTTATCCAATTCGGCGTCAAGAGGCCCTCCAGGACATGGCGCATCCTTAGGATCGAAATTGCCGAAACGAAATTTTGCAAACCAATTTTGACATTGGTGTTCGGTCATCTCATCCTCTGCGTAAATTTTCGCCTTGTTTGAACTGCCATTTTACCCTTTTTTTTAGTAAAACAGTAAAGTATGCCGAACAATTTTTTTTTTTCGATTTTTCATCTTCGATAGTGCACTAAACAAAATTTATTAAAAAAAAATTAGGAATTTTTTTTACGACCCAATAATATCACCTTTGTAATATTTTCCAGTTTATGTATAAATATTGGCAACTCTGCAGTAAATATATATTGTATGTTTTCTTAACATATACAAAGATTGTCATGAATTATTTATTCGCTCATATTTATAACACTTATAAAATTTGTGATTATCTAATTTTTTCTGTTAGATTTTATTGTAGACTTTAGAAAGTTGGCAAACCCACTAAACATATAAAAGGGTTTATGCATAAAATTTGCTAACTTTGGCGAAGATGGCAACCCTGACCAAAACTATTATTTAGACAAATATTAAATTTTCAAAATCGGCAACCCTACTTCAAACTATTTTTAAAAACAGCCTTTTAATGAAGGTTTAGATTTATGTAGCAATTTTTTATTGCAAATTAAATAATAATAATAAATTTATTTAGAATTAGTTTTGAAAATTGACAACTCTGTTCTGATTATAGTGTTATTTTAAATCGGACGATAATAATATATATGCGGTACTTATGAAAGTGTTCCATTAAAATTTGATATATAAAATTCGTTAATATGGCAACCCTGATTAAATTATTTTTTACAAACCAGCCTTTTAATGAAGGTTTAGAATTCTGGAGCAATTTTGTATTGCAAATTTAATAATATTAAATAATTATTTTTTTGAATTCACAGATAGGGTTGCCATTCGTTCCTAATGTTTTTCATTTTTATGTCGTCTAAATATATGTATAGACATATTTGTCATATAAATATATGTGCAACGCTCTTGCTAAACTATATTAGCCAGAACACTACGATTTAATATCCCGAATCGCGTTGAATTAACCTAGTTTCTAGCGTGTAAAACACGTCAAACACCAACTCATGAATGACAATCCGAAATGCCTACTCTAAATAGTAATTCCTCTTCAAAAAAAAAAAAAAAAAAAAACAACAATGTGTGGCACACTGTGTGCCATTAAGCAACTTCTCGCGACTTATTGAATCAACATTTTGCTCTTGGCTCTGCACTCTGCGCACGAAAAGTTCTCATCATTAAACAGCGCTTAGTCTCATAACCTAAAAAAGAAGGAATAAGAAGTGTGCTAACAGCAAAAAGCAGACGACGACGACGACTCATTAATTACTGTTTACAAGCACTAACAGGCAATATGCTGAAAACTCACCAGCAGCAGACACACACAGAAGCACCATAAACACCGGTATGAAATAGTTGGAGAACTGCTACTGTCGTTCGTTCGTTCGAGTTGGCAACCAAGAGTGCGCGTCCAAGAACTGGTAGCCGGTTCTCGGTGCTCGGGCCGCCGGTGCATCAAATGGGGGAAGTATTGCAAATTGAAAGCAGCACAATTTCGCGGTTGCTGATGGCTATATACATATCTACATCATATATACATAAACATATGTAGTGCATGTATGTCTGTATGTATTGCCTGCTGTGTGTAGCGTGTCAGTTCGTTTGACGTACCAATCTCACTCACTCTCTCGGCCATTGCAGCAGGCACAGTTAGAATCTTATATATGTATGTATATACTCATATACTAGCTTGTTAGCATGGTATATACTGTGTTGCTATTGTTGTTGTTGCATTTTGATGTGAAGAAAACGCATTCTTGACTGTCAGGTGAGTGTCACAGCAGCATTCTTGCCAAACCAATTGTAATAACTCTTAGTTGACAACTATTTTCCAAGAGTCAAAGTTCTAGTTAGCTGCACTTAGACACTTGCTGGTACAAGTTAGTTAGTTTATGGTTTGTATTACAGAAATCTTGCACTTTTGTAATACTAGCTGTCGAGTTAGGTACAGCGTTATATAGAAGTGCATACTATTTGGGCTCAGAAGATCGTATTCTGCTTGGAAAACCGAGTGACAAACGAAATAATTCTTTAATATTTTTATAGTAACTAACCTTAACTAGAACACTATCCAATTTGCATGACATCTTATCGCATCGTTCTCAAGTTATTCTCAAAGTGACGATACTTTTTTTTATAATCTAAAAAGTTTAATTTCGTGTTTGCTCTTTCACCAAGCCAAGCTAAGCTTCGACTCCCTCATCTTGTTATATGAATGATAAGTTGCACGGATTGCGTTGTCGTTCCCATAACAGTAGGGGTTAAGTAACCGGAATGTACACGGATCTCTATACGGCCAAGGACTGTCAACTCTGCACCATACCTCGAAATTACTTCAGAAATGTTTTCCGCCGCTGCAACAACAACAACTGATTGCGCTATGTACTAGATTCCATCCACCATATTTCACAAATAGAATCCCTAGCGATTATTTACTCTTTCTCAGATTCAAAAGGGGCTCGTTGGAAAAATATTTCGCTCAAATAAGGAGGTAAAATTGAAAGAAAAAACGTACATTCAGAAGACCTCTAAGCATCATTCTTTGAATTGTTATCAAATATTGGAATGTTTTTAAGAAATATATGCGTTTACATAATTAATTTGACAGTTGACGTGGCAAGCCCAATTTTTATGGGGGCCAAAAAACCTTTTAGATAGAGTTTAATAAAGACAAATTGCAACACAAGCGCTTTTAATTCATATATAATGCCCCTAACGTTCTGGAACACAGTTCCAAATATGCCGAAATATTTCATATATCATTCCTTAACCCTTATTCTGAATAAAAGTTGTTCCATCGCTCCAAAGTAGCTCTCGCCGCAGATAAAATCGTCCATATGTGTCTTATATTAATAAAATAAGGTGGAATAATAATAAAATAGGTCCGGAATATCTGGTACCGAGAGTGGATAACATCAGGTCATACTTTCCCCTAACCCTTTATATACCTTCAGCATGAGAGATAAGTATAAGTACTAAGATCAATTGAATTAGGAGAATTTTAACATTAAAAACCTATCTAATTATATCATCTCTCGTATTTCTCCACAGCATGCACTGTCTTCGCTCGATTCTTCTAAAAAAAAATTTGAACTTTACTTCGGTCGTAGGCCAACAGTCGTGTAAATAGGAGTCTCCTATGAATTGTTGAGGAAATTGCAAAAGATACGTCGCAATAAATGTCACATCTCACAGCCATGGCGTCACAGCCGCTGTTTAACTGCGCGCAACACAAAGGTTCATAGCCGCTCGAGAGGTGTTTCGCTTTGTTTAACGCCTTTAGCGCTTAAAAGCCTTTTTTCTCCCTCTCTCTTTACTTCCGTGAAGTGTGCGAGGCGTGCGTTGTTGTCAGCTCTTGGCGCAGACTGTTGTCATCCTTCTGCCATATTACATACATTTTTCTATCAATCTCAGACTATGTGGTATTGTAGGTGTGTTTCAGTAGAATGTTTCTGCTTTTCGTAGGCGGTTAGCTCAAAGCGAAATGCCAGTTGTAGACAAAATAAATGCGAAAAAGGTAGCCGATTGCAGTCCTTTGTAGTCTGTTAAGGTGTTATTTCTTAATATTCTACATATTTACTTAAGCCAAAGAGTTCATAAAAAGAAATGTTGATTTCTATTTACTTTAGGTCACTGCCCTAAGCCAAAATCACAGCAAGTATTATCTCATTCTGTGCTAGTCATATTGCTATTGGTTTCGATTGTGTTAAGTTCCTAAAAATGCGAGTTTATCGCAGACCTAATTTTTTTTAGTAAAACTCATATTATAAATGTCCTTTTAACGATATTGATCTTCAACAATCGATTTTTCTTACAATCTCTCCATTCTTTCATCGTTAAAAATATTGTAGCTCCGTTGAAATTCTCTGTTCAATAAAAGTTTATTCCTTTTCATTTTCATATAAATATGCGCGCAATTAATTTTTTCAATAAGCCATTTTCAGAGTACAAAATCTTCCATTTGGATTTATAATCTCTGTAATATATTAATTTCGGCAAAAAAACACTTTATGCACCCATAAATTGAATGTGTAGCGTTTTTTGTTAATCTGACAATTAAATATACTCGTACTACATACATATATTCTTTTGTCTTAATTTTTTTCGAAGCATCCTCATAAAGATAGACGTTTCTTTGTTTAAAGGCATTTCCGCATAATCATAAAATATTTTGCAATTATGCAGTATTTATTATGTTCTCAGAGGAGGTCGGAGACCGAGAAAAGTTATTAACTCAAGTCATTACCCCGATTAAAAAAAAGCGTGATTCTTCTATATGAAATACACTCACACGTTTGCTGATATTTTATTAGTCTTTAATGATGTTTACCATTCGATAGGAGGGTTCATAAAGAATTCTACAGGTTTTAATAATTATCGATTATCGATGGCTTCATATTCCATCTGTTGGTTTGAGCTTAACATATATTGGGTATGGCCCATGGATTTTACGAATCTGTGATCAGTTAACAGAATGTTTGAAAAAATCTTGATCAACTTTGTGTAGAACTGGTCCTGGGATAGTACTTACGGCGCTTTGTATAACACACTCGTGACGCGAGACTCTTTTTCCTCTCTTGTAAATGGGTCGTCTCTTATTTAGCCTGTATTTTTGATTCAGAAGTTTGTATGAAGATTTGTTATTGCCAATAGCTAAGCTTCTAAAAAATTGTTTCATAATTGTTTCCATTCTCCTATCGTATTTATAACTTTCTAATTCGTTTTCCGAATTCCGTATGTTTTCATCAAGTCCGACGACATGATCCAGCCAGCGTAGCCGCTGCCTCTTATTTCGCTGAACTATTTGAATGGCGTCGTATACATATCTCGTACAGCTTATCGCTCTATTGACTGCGCTACTCGTCGTTGCCGATGCGCAAAGGACAATACATCTTCCGCAGAACCTCTCTTTCGAAAACTCATAACGCCGACTCATCAGATGTTGTCTCCCTTTTTATGGATTGGGCAGAGCACACTTAAATTGTAATCGACGGGTATGCTTCCGTCCGGCCATATTCTTTAAAGAAGCTGATGCATGCTCCTTATCAGTTCTTCGCCGCCGTGCTTGAATATATCGGCCGGCAATCCTTTGACACCCGCCGCCTTGCTGGTCTGCAGACAGGTAATTAATTGTTATTCGAACTTCCTCATGGTCGGGTAATAAAACGTCTGCTCCAACGTCATTGATTGGGGAATCGGGTTCACCATCTCCTGGCGTTATGCTTTCACTCTCATTCAGCAAGCTGGAGAAGTGTTCCTTCCATAATTTTTGAATGCTTTGGGCATCAGTGATCTAGTCGCCGCATCTTTTCGTAGAATTTTCGAGCATTACCCCTGTCGGCCAGCTTGTTAAGCTCTTCATACTCACGCATTTCGGCCTATCTTTTTGTTTGTCTTTTCAACTTTCGATATCTATCCCATCTCTTACGTGTCGTGGTCGTAACGTTGCGGAGTAGGTAGTCTGATTTCTTTCCACTGCAATACGCACTCCTTAACGTGCCAGCTGTTCTTTTGCCTTTTCCGAAAAGGCAACTTCTCGACGTCGAACCTATCTTTTGTTTGTTGACGTGCGTTTTTTTTTTTTGTTTGCTGCACAGAGGCGGGTGCGTATCTTGGCTGCAACAAGATAATGGTCCGAGTCGATGTTAGGACCTCGGAGCGTACGCACGTCTAAAACACTGCAGACGTGTCTTCCGTCTATCACAACATGATCGATCTAGTGGGCGGCTTTTTGATTAGGAGACAGCAAGGTAGCTTGGTAAATTTTTCTATGCTGGAATCTAGTACCACAGATAATCCTCCCTGCGGGCTCATGCAAAGTCGGTCAGCTTCAACCCATTTGGGGATGTTTTTCGTCGTGGAGGCTGAATTTGCCGATTGTTGTGCCAAAGATACCTTCCTTGCCTACACTGGCGTTAAAGTCGCCAAGCACGGCTTTGACATCGTGGCGGGGGCAGCTCTCATAAGTGCGCTCCAAGCGTTTATAGAAGGCATCTTTGGTCACATCATCCTTCTCTTCCGCCGGGGCGTGGGTACAAATCAGCGATATGTTGAAGAGTCTCTCTCCCACCACGAATCCCACACCGATGGGAATCGAGGTGCCTTCCTTGTTAAATCAAAAATTAGTTTCTTTTGTATACAAAAACAACCTATATTTTCAGAATAACTTGGATTCATATATGCTTTATTCGTACTTCCATTTCTCAACAGGTCTTTATACTGCCTGTCGAGCTATAATTTTTTTTTTTTTTTGCTTTCTTAATGTATAAAATTGTTGCAGCTAGTTTCTTGTTAGCTGCGCTATTATGTGCTTATTGATGTGGATTTGATGAAATCACTTCAGTTTATGACATTGAAAGCGGGGATTGAATAATCAGAATATGCGCATGCAAACGCTTACATCTCCATAAATTCACGCGCACACACACACCTACATCTAGATACGTGAATAAGCACTACAATGAAGGCGACTGGGTCAGGGTATGCCTTGCTCGTTTGAACTTATGCTGTAATGTCGAAACTTTTGTGTTGGCAACTTTTATGTGTTTATGCCCCATGCACCCTACCCCTTCAGGGTAACCGAATGCCTGATTGTCTACCTTTCATATTTAATCTGCATAAACTAAAAAGGAATGATGCCAGCTAGGTGTATGCATACAAACACACACATGTGCATGTGTGGATGCAACGCTTTGATGTTGAGTGACATGTTGTAATGTTAGAAAAACCACCGGCAACAACAACAACAATAACAGCGCTGTCAAACTGCAATAGTTGCCTTTTGGCACTGTTTTTGTGTTATTGTTTTTGTTGTGTAGAAGGTGAGGTCGTCTCCGGCGTTGGCTGAGAGCACTTTGTTTTGCCATCAGTTGCCGGCTTTTGTCGTTTGTTGCTTATGTTGTAAACTTGCGGTCATGTTGTTGTTTCCTTCACATTTTTTTCCCGTTCAAATATTTTCATTACTACTCATCGGCATTGCTCACTTAACTTGACCCCTGTGGCTCTGCCCTGTGCGCGTCGTCTACGACGTCCCTATCAAATTCTATGAAGTTGTCATACTCAGCATTGTGATGAAGTAATGAATTTGACTGCTTTTTGTTGTTTTTGTTTTTGTTGTTGTTGCAGCTTTTGTGGTTGTGTGCTTCATATGAATGGTTGCGTTTGGTCATGATTCAAGTTGTGTTAATAGTTTTTTATGTGCGTTTTTTGTTACTTTTTTTATTGCGACGCTTTTGTTATTTCTGTAAGCGCTCGTAATTATTTTTTTGGGGTGTGAATGTCGCTAATGGCTTGAATAAATTTGTAGATTTGCATAAACGTATGAAACAGTTTCTTAAATTAAATTATTATGAAAACATATAGGCTTGCAGGCCTCTATGCGCAAGAGCCTAACTTGCACATATATAGTACATACATAAAAACATACATACATATGTATGTGTCATGCATTGCTGCAAATTATGCCCGTGAAGGAGTGCCGAAATAACGGTGTTCTCTATCGGCATTTTGCGCTCTTTGTGCATCTAATTATGTAACTCCTTAGACATGAATCATAAAATGCAAAAAGTTCCTATTACTTGCTTTGTTATTGTTTTTGTATGCATATGCAGAACCTTCTAAAAAGACACATTTCCTAAAAATTTACATTATATATATTTAGTAGGTGCAGTTTTATTGACTAATCGGCTAATTCGTAAGCAAAACACGAGGGATATGTAAAACACTGTCATTAATTGTTGCCTCCGCCGCCATTCAGATTAGACTCGGGGGAATTTTATTATCGGAAAGTCTGTATAAATTGTAAGAAAACATAGACAATAGACAGTAACAATATTTCCATACAGAATGAATATGATTACACAAAAAAAATGTAATCTTTACGTAAGCGTCCATAAACAAGATGTTTACATATTTTATTGTTACTACTGCATGTATGTATTTGACTCCGATAATTTATTTATCCGCTTATTTGCATTTGAGTACTATTAATTTAAGCCGTTGAATACTTATTTATTTTTTTCGAATAGTTTTAGAGTTTTTAATTTAGTTTTTTTCGAATAGTTTTAGAGTTTCTAAAAAGAGTGAGCTGGAAATAAATATTAAATACTCTATCAAAGATATCAATGTATTGGGTGGTTGAAAAGGATTTTCGTATTTCTAATCAAACTTCAACTTATTTTTTTTCTATTTATAACGAACAATAGTGAACAAAAATAAGTAACATAATACATTTTTGCCATTTTTCCGCTAGAGACGTTATTCCATCAGTGTGAAAATTGTCAGATTTCTCGGCGAAAAACTGCGACAAGTAATTTTTCAGGCTTCTCTTGAAGCCAACTTTACTCCATTAAGGAAATTCTGCATTGATCGAAGCAAATAGTAGTGCGATGGCGCAAAGGCAGAGCTATATGCTGGATGCATCAAAACTTCCCAGTCAAGCTCGCCCAGTTTTTGCCGAGTCATCAAAGATGTGTGTGGTCTAGCGTTGTCCTGATGGAAGACGAAGTCTTTCTGTTGATAAGTTCTGGCCCTTTTTCTTTCGATTGCTTGTTTCAATCTCATCAGTTGTTGACAGTAAAATGTAGAATTAATCGTTCGATCAGGCTGGAGCAGGTCATAGTAGATGATTCCTTTCCAATTCCACCAAACACTCAGCATAAACTTTCGAAGCGTCAATCTTGGCTTTGCTACAATTTGTTGAGCTTCACCACGCTTGGACCAAGATCTTTTTCGCACATTATTGTCGTATTTCTTCCACTTTTTGTATCCTGTTACCATTAGCTTCAGAAATCTTTAGACTTTAGTTCGTTTCAGCAAAGAATCGCAGATGTTAATTAGGTCCATTAAATTTTTCACAGGCAATTCATGTAGACCCAAACATTGAGTTGATTTTTGTAGTCACCCTTTTTTAAATAGTTTAAAACCGTTTGATGATGAATGTTAAGTTCCTTAGCGATGTCATGTCTGCTTAAGTGACGGTGCTGCTTAATATTTTCCTTAATTTCATCGACTTTTTCAACGAGAGGTCGACCAAAGCGAGGTGCAACTTTCACATCGAAATTTCCAAAACGAAAGCCAGCGCACCATTGTTGTGTTACGTCCGACGACTCAATATAGAGTATATATTTTACTTGAGACATAGGCACACAGTGTTAGTCTAACTGTTAGTGCTTTGTTATCTTGGGCTAAGTTAAAATTATCTGATTTGATTACTTGCCGTCCAATCCGGATTACAACATGGATGCATAAAAACTTCCCAACTCCGGAAGCTCCGGCAGCTTCCGGTGACTCACTATTAATGTGTCTGGTCAGGCTGATGGAACACAATTTTTGTTTTATTGTCCAAAGCTGACCACTTCTGGGCGGTTGCTTATTTCAGGCGATCCAATTGTACTGTCAGCAGTCCAGTCAAGGTCCGAAAAAAAGTTTGGTCGTAGGGTAGCGGTTGATAGTAAATGATTCTCTGCCAATACCACCAAACTCATGGTAAAACCTTCATACCTGTTAATGTTGGTTTAGTCACCGTTTGCACCGGCTCAGTGAGAACTCACCGCGATCGTTTTGGCTTGAACTTATTGTAAGTGATTCACATTTCATTACCTTTAACTATTCGTTTTAGAAATGAATCGATTTCTTTGCGATTCAGCAGAGATTCGCAGTTGGAAATTCGGTTCGAAGAAATCAAAATTGCGCATGATTGACTCCATTAAGTTCCACAATACTATCCACATTTTCAACTACTACTTGACTTACGTTTTCGTCTTTATCGATGAAAAACTACATATAAAGTATGTTATAATTCGAGCTGCAGAGCTAAATAGTGGAGGTACTATCTTCTATAAGAGTTTACAGCCAAACAGTCGTCGCACTCGCGACTAGGCTTCCCCGTCACTGTTGATAGTTACAACTTCGATGTCGTGGATAATTTTGTCTATCTTAGAACCAGCGTTAACACCGACAACAACGTACCCTTAACTGAGTAGGAAATTGAGAAGTAGAGTCCTCTCTCGACAAACAAAGACCAAACTCTACACTTCATTGCTAAAGTAAACGAAAAAACGTAAAACTATTTTTATATATTGAAAAGCTCTGCTTCTCTACAGTCGTATATTTTCAAAGGTCAAAAAACTAAATAAATTCTCTCCCACCCTAGTGACTGATAAATGCGACAGCAAACTAGCCGCTGAGCTTACATTGATTCAATCATCAATTTCTCGTCCAGCAAAAACGCATACTAATAAATGCCAATACACCATAAGAAGCAACACTAACAACACTAATTTAAAATCATTTACATTTTTCATTTCCACCCATCATCTATGTATGTGGCCAATAACCGCCAATAAAATGCTGACAAGGATAATTTAATGTAAGCAGTGCTGTGCGCCACAAGTGCAACAAAGGAGAGCTAAGTGTAACAACTAACAGTTTATGCAAAAATTGCATGTCCAGACAGAGGCGTGTCTTGCCACACACCCACCCACATGCAAGCGTGCAACTTTCACTGCTTCGAAATGAAGTGGAAAATGATTACTTTACATGCTCGCATACCCTTGGAATTTATGCTTTACTTAGTTGATTGCATGTCAAAAACAATTTCCATACCGTTGTGGCAGGATGGGTGCTGGGTATGCTTCCACAAGAACAACATCCCTGACGATATGTCTTCGTTAGCAGCGAGTCGGTGTCAGTTTATGGCACACACCACTGACCTCACGATTTGTAAGCGATAGGTGGGTTCTCGCACACTCTCGCATGTACTCGCACTCTCACTCACGCTCTTGGCCAACTACTTAAGTTTGTGCAACTAGCTTTTAAGGCACTTTGTGAATATCAGTCTGTCAAAAGGTGAGTTTAAAGTTTTAATTTAACCCTCTAACCGGCCAATTTTTGTTTGAGCTGAAAAAATTACCATACACTAATTTTTATGCAAGGAACAAGAATCTGAAGTCAGATTTAAAAAAAAAATTCAATAGGTCACCTTCCAGGTTGGAAAAAGTGAGGTCTGCCTTAAGGCATACTTGCCTGTTGGCATGTAAAAAAATACGGATTAATTTATTGCAAATTATTTGAAAGAAAAATGTTTATTTCAATAATTTAAAGTAAAACCTATCAAATTCAAGTTTAGTTATTTTATTTCATAAACAATATTAAATAAAATAAAAGATAAAGTAAACATATATATTGCATAGCAGTAAAAATTCAAATTTAGTTATAATATAATATACATATAATACAAAATTGTTTATGATTTTGTGTGAAACAACTGAAAACATTTTTTTGACGATGAAAAACATAAATTTAACTGACATTTTGTGCAATATATTTGGGTTAAAGATTTGCAGCCTGGCATCTTACACATATGTTTACCGTCTCGCCCTAAAACATTTGGTATATGACCAATCCCATCGTATCGAATATCAGCTGGTGGTGCATAGGTGCGTCGATAGCCAGTTCTCATTTGTGGACTTGCACTTGATGGACTACCCACTTTATTTTTATATCTTTCGTTTGATAGGTGACACAACACATCAGCAATTTCCACTCGAAAATCTGGCAACTTAATACGATGCCTGTGCGTAGGATCCACATCATGAATCCGGTGGTAGATGATATATGCGTTGACAACCGCTATATCCAGTATATGATAAAATAAACGTAACGTCCATTTTTTGGTTTTAAGACGGATATGATAGCGTCCTATTGTACTCTTTGACTATGGTTGGGCAATCGATATCCACATACTCTTTTTTCTTTCTATCAAAGCGCGTCACTTTTGGGGGTTGACAGGTATCAGTAGAAGTGCAGAAAGGCTTAACGCCAGCATACGTGGAAACAAGTCGTACACATTTTGTGTCTTTCCACAGTACAGACGTTATGTCAACTCCAAAAGCAGTACCCACAAATTCCTCGGCGTAGCCCCGTTCTTTATTTTTTACTTCGATGTCCTTTGAGAGCTTACAATTTGGAAGTCTATTGGCACGAACCGTACCAAGTGCATAAATTCCTCTGTTTCGTAAATAAACAAGCAATGGCAATGACGTATAGAAATTATCATAGTATACTATGTGATTTTTAAAGTTGGGCACGGTTTGTGTTAAGCGGACGACAACGTTTCCGGTTGCTCCCAAGTCAGGTGCATGCTACAACATCATTATCACCAGCACCTCTGTAGACTTCAAAATTATACGAAAACCCATATGAGCCACATAACACAAAAAGCTTAACACCATATTTGTGAGGTTTATCTGGCATATATTGACGTAAGTTTGTTATCATCTTTGTGGAACACATTTGCTCGTCAATACATAGCCTTGGTGATTTGGGTACAGAATTAAAGCGTTCATTTAAAGTATCTATGAGTGGACGAACTTTGTACAGCTGATCGTACCCTTCCTCACCCTTTTTCTTCATATACGAACTGTCATTGAAGTGCAGGTATTTCTTGATTTCATAAAATCGTTTTGATGGCATCGCAACTCTAACACATTCAAGTGAGTGTTTCGACCAATAACTTTCAATATTTGGAAAGCGAAACACAGACATATATAATATTGTACCAATGTAAATTTTCAAATCTTGTCTGGTCAAATTGAAATCAGAGTTTATGTTTTACTGATGAGCGTACAGATTTGTTTGGCTGACAATATCGTCCAGCAATTTATTTGTAAAAAAATATGTAAAGCATTTAAAAGGAGTATCCAATTCATTAAATGCTTGTGGTAATTTCTGTTCCCCATTGAATACAATTTCTTTCCGATGTAGCTGCAAGTTTTTTTTTTCCAAACTATATTTTTGAACTGTGAAGATTGTGGTGTACAATGCTTCACAGAACCTTCATTCAAGCTTTTACCATCTTCTGAATCATCATCATCAACAACAGAATTCATTAATTGTTTAATAGCTTCTTGTAATGCTTCCGATTATTTGACATGCTTACGACTACGAAACACAATACAAATTATTAAAAAAAATTATAATGTATAAAATATGTTATAATAGTTACATGTTTTGCTTTCAACTACAAAACATAATTTTATAAATTACTATTTACTTTTAAACATGTTAAAATAATTACGAATACAATTTACATACTTACAACGAAATAATTTTTTTGAGCGGGCGCCGGCAAGTGTGCCTTTAGGAGTAGTGAACTTTTAGCTTGCTAGAAGCTTGTCTGTACAAATTTTTTCACAAAAAAACTATACTAGTAAACCAAAATAATGTATCTATACCGTGATATTTTTTTAAGAACAATTGTAGCACAATTATTATTTTTTTACATTTTCTGAAAATGCGCTTTGCATTAAAATAATTTTTTGCTGATCTTCACACCAACTTTTGACATTGACTGATTACTGGCGCCTGAACTCATAAGCAAAGAGCATGCAAATGCTTGTTTTATGCAGCTGTGACATTTTACAACAGAAATTTAGAAAGGTAACGGTAAAAACTTTTCGGGCTGTTGCGCTATTGCAATTGTGCTTAACTATACCTTTTGGTAGCATTGCCGGATAGAGGGTTAATTAATGAACTTTGCGTTTGGGCGTTTTACACGAGTGAGTAAAGGGAAGTTAGGGATATTCATTTTTGACTACTAAAGAAGCAGGCAAAGCTCCTTGATAAGCTTGGAAGCCGAATAGAAAACATAATCCTATTAAGACGTTGTACCGCTCACTGTGTAGAGCAACAGTTGAGCGACACATTTTGATTACTTTTTGATACATTTTCTTCCTTTTTATGGCCAGCATTTGTCATAAAGTAATTTTAGAACCCAGCCAAATCTACGCTGTTTGGCCTGTTGACTGCCGCTCCCGACAAAAGGCTCTCACATACATTCATATGTGGGTGTCTGTATCAAATTAACACGCGCTGGACATTGGCGCATAATAAATTATTGCCGTCTGCCCCTTGTGTTGTTGTTCTACATGTTAGATAATTATACATATCTTTACACAATTCTTGTTGCTGCGACACTTCGTTGTAAACTCAGAGCATAAGCTCTCCATTTGCGACTTCCTCGCAGTTCTATGCCTCGTTGACACTGGCCTAACCTCTACAAAACACTGGCAGATTTGTTTGTTTTTTCCATATTCTCTGGTTTGTAAATGCTGTCAATATTTATTAAAGTCCTTTGTGCTGCCCAATGCGCACATATCATTTTTCACAATAAATATATCCACCATATGCTCGAGTGTTCGAGTGTTTTTTGCTGGCGCATATTGTTTTTTCTGCGGACACTCATACGCAGTGCGGGCCAGACGGGAGTCAATGACAGCGAGATGGCGGCGGCGCAAATAACGATTGTGTCAAAGTGTCTGTAAACAAATTAATTGTAAATAAATGTGCAATATATTTACGCAAGCGTCCATATTGATGTGGGTATAAATATTTTTTGAGTGTCCTGTTTACACTGCTGTCTATTGGTTTGAGGTTTTTCTTTAATTGAATTATTCTTTTTTAATCTTTTACAAACAAATTTTTGATAGAAAACAAAAGGCAAGTTTAATTAAAAAGTTGTAACTAAATTCTGGTATATTCAGATGTTCACCACAAAATATTTTGCTGATAATCTGGAATGTATAGGGCGTTTCAATAGGGAGTTACAAAAGTACACCGATAGGGGCATCAAACAAAGCCATATTTCCCACTCTTTTGACATTTCATCATGGAAAGATATAAGTTCCAACAACGAATCGAAGTTATTAAAATTTACTATCGAAACTCGGAGTCAGTGGCCTCAACTTTAAGAGCGCTACGTCCAATTTATGGTCGTCATTATCGTCTTGTCAGATCAACAGTTGAGCGTCTAGTCGAAAAATTTGAATCCACAGGCACAGTACAAAATGTTCCCGTTCCAGTGAGACAAAGAAGTGCCCGTAGTGTCGAGAATATTGCTGCCACTAGCGCATCAATTGAGGAAGACCCAAATCACTGGTCGTTCTCAAGTGTTGGGCGTCTCTGTGACGTCATTGTAGCGAATTTTGCGAAAAGATCGTGGCCTGCATTCTTACAAGTCCAAATTGACGCAATAATTGAAGCCGCTTGACCATCAGAATCATCGTATGTTGGGCTGAGCAACAACTTGAAAATGATCCGGATTTTCTTCGAAAAATCATTTTCAGCGCTTAGGCTCATTTCTGGCTGAATGGCTTCGTCAATAAGCAAAATATGCGTTATTGGTCAGACAGCAATCCACACGTACTCCATGAGTCACAATTGCATCCCGAAAAAATTACGGTTTGGTGCGGTTTATGGGCCGGCGTCGTCATTGGGCCGTACTTTTTTAATGATGATCAAGATCGGGACGTTACTGTGAATAGGAATTGCTACCGCTCAGCGATAACCAAATATTTTTGGCCTGAATTGGATGATATGGACTTGGACAATATGTGGTTCTAACTGTACGGCCAAATGGCTGCTTCGGTCGATCAAAGTCGGTCTATGCCAACAAGCCAGCGACGATTGATGAACTTCGTACGAATACCGAACATGAAATTTCAACAATAGCGGCCGATTTATGTTTGAAACCCGTCGAAAACTTTCTTCAGATTATCTTCCATACAAAATGGCATCGAATGTACTTTCACAGGAATTAAGAATTTCGTTGCTATCCCCAACCGTTTTTAACGCTCTTATTGAAAAACTCGTTACTACTGTTATACTTTGTCTTTCTTCCTTCTGCTTTCAGTCTTCCAAACGTTTTACGTAAATAACTTTTAACTCTTCGATATTCTTTTTATAGTATAGATGGTACTTTATTTCAACATATACTTATCTCAGTATCTTTAATAGATAGCATTTTTTTTTTTTTTTGGTTCTCCAATTCTTTTTAAGGAAGTTAGATCTAACTGCAAAACATATAAAATCAGCCTTATGAGCTTGCTCAAAATATTTTTTCTGTTTATTTAGTACCAGTATATGTTTTAAATAGATTTTTTCTACAGCTTAAGGGGGTATTCTACTCTAGAAATCAAATTTTGGGCAGTTTTTTGAATTTTATTTAAAAAAAAAAACCAAAAATATTTTTACTATCCATTTTTTATGGTGTTTTTAATGATGTCTTAAGAATAAAGAAAAAGAATTTTACAAAAAAATTATAAAAATTAAAATAATTAGAGGAGGGGGGAGACAGGTGTAAAAAAATGGCGCATCCTGGTGACATTGATCCTGACTCTCCTTGGAAAAGAAATTCTTAATCAGTAAAAGGATGCTGTTATAGTCCGGGAACACGAAAAAATTTTTTTTTGAAAAATGGCGACTGCCTGATAATAAAAATCATTTTTTGCGCTTTTTTTTTCAAATTCCTGAATTTTTTAAAAATATTAAAATCAAAAATTTTGACACGATGCTGGTAGGAGCGATAAAGGATTATATAAAGAAAGTTCACACAAACTTTCAAGTACATCGGTTGTACAGAACTTGAGATAATACCGGTACCGTGTAGAAAAAAGTAGTTTCGAAAAAAACGTGTTTAAAGTTTAGGAGACAATTCTCACAAAATCGGCTGTATCTCCGAAAATAAGTCGAATTTTGAAAAATCCTTCCAAGGTCATATTTTTGAAAGTCTAAACTTAAACATATGAAAAAAATCGAGTTTTTCAAAATTCTAGAGTAGAATACCCCCTTAAAAGACCTGAGTTGAGTAGTCCTCCTTGTGTCTATTTGTATTGGATGCGGTTCAACGTATTTGTTTCATGGTTAGTTCTAAAGCAAAGTCTTTGTTGTGGATTGAATATAATGAATATAGTTCGATTTCTTTCTAAATCTTCGAATATAATTGCATTTTGTTTGTCGGACCTCTGAAACATTTCAGATCACTACAATTGACTAAGTAAACTCCTTTTCTCTTCTTTCATGGACAGAAATATTTAGCAGGAATCAAATACCCAATTTTTCAATATGTTTTCTAGAAAAATATCGACGTTCACTGAAGATTACTTCTTCATTTAAATAGTTTGGAACTAGTCTCTCTATAACACTGTTACATCAGACAATTGCTATGTTCCTGAGAACTTCTTAGTTTTAAAAAAGCTAAAATTTCGTTTAACGAGTTTTTCAAAGTTTCGTTTTAATAAAACAAGAGCTGACATTTGTTAACGGTTTTGCATGGCTTTGTGCATCGCTTATCCAATTGTCATTTTGCCATCGATGACTTGTTTGACTTTGCGGTCGCCTTCTGCCATGTGGCCGCTGTCAAGTGCGACTGTGGCATGTTGCACGCTTGCTGTATGGCGCAGTTGGCAATTGAGTGATGGCATTGGCAGTTGAAGGAAGACACATGTGTGCAGCACAAGTGTCCAGGCTATAGTTGGTCAGACCGGATTTAGATTTCTTTCTTTTGGTGAGATGAAGTTGCATTCACTTTGGAATTTCAGTTTTCCCGTCAACTGCATACCACATCAATATAAAGTATGCTTTTTGGAACTGCATGTATATAAATATATTTATATATATAGTATATATATATACTCATTGCATATCTGTGCGGTAACGGCATAAAATCCGTTCGTTTGCATGCATCGGCGTTATTTATAAAAGATGTGCTGTTGGTTAGCGCTCGCTCTGGTTATTCCCGCCTGTGACTTGGATTATGATATAAGGCCAGCGGTTGTGTCAGAAAGTGAAAGTTTCCGTGCTTAAGTGCAATCGCCTCTTTTTCTTGCTGCATCCGTTCTGTTTTGCATTGTTGTTGTTTATCTCGATATATTGATGTTTTAGTCAAAAATTGAAATCAATTAAACACAATATCGTTTAAGGTTAATTAGGTTAATTTTGGAGGCAGTGTGTTCAATATCAAGTTTTTCCCCTCTTCTTGCATTCAATTCTTGGCTTACATAGTTATTGTGAGAGGCATATGTACATATGGGGAGCTCTCTTTGGCGTTTCTGCGTTAAACATTTCTAAAATATTCCGTTTAATTGTTCCAACGATTTTTCGATTTAACCATCTTTTGCTTTTCTTTCCACGGCATTTTGTATATTTAAGTTCCTTAGTGATGTTTTTCTGACGACCTGTCGCTGTAGCTATAATATGTAGTAGAATGACATATTTCGATAGTAATGCTGTCTACTGACTGTCCTATATTGCTTTAAACTCGATTTTGATTCACTATCGCCTGAAAACCTGAAAAATAACTAGCTGCATCCGCAACTATTCTTCGAGACCATCTGTTGAGAGTGCCAACTAATATGGAAGCGGTCCAGTTTATTAAATTTTCACTTTAATATAAATTCCATGGTGGTACCCTATGCTTTTACTAGAAGTCAACCCTGTGAAGACAATCACAGAGATTTGTGTTTTTTTCTTTTCGTATATAAAAACGGGTGAAATATTCAGCCAATCGAAAAATATGTGCCAAAGATCTAGAGATTGTACGTTGAATACCGATATATTATTTGAAGCATACTTGCTGAGATCACTAAGCAATCAAGCCTTTACCCGTAAGTTAAGCTTTTATGCAATTTTTTTCTTAATTTTCGTGAGCAAAAATTTAAACCTAAAGAATTCCAAGCTCGAAAATTGTTATACTTTTTTCGTTATAAAGTTAGATACTATATTCCATATACATTTGGATGACATGATGATGATTGAGCTCAAAGTTCACATGAGGTGAAACGTGTGGCAATGTATGTAAAACTATTAAGCTTTCATAGTAGGTTGTCAAAAAAGTCTTGCGGTATTTTCGCTAGTTGGCGCTGAAAGCGCGTAGTTCTAGTTTTTTTCGTCGCATCGGGTCATGCTATACCTTTTTGGAAAGCTCATTTTACGCGCTTACACGTGTTTGATTGTTTCTTTTAAGTCGTTCGTGAGTTATAGCGTCGCAAACATGGATGAGTCATCAAACCGTTATAAACCATTTGAAGAAGCTTGGAGTCACCAAGAAGCTCGATGTATGGGTGCCACACGAATTGACGCAAAAAAACATCTTTGATCGTATCGACGCTTCTGAATCGCTTCTGAATCGCAACAAAATCGACCCGTTTTTGAAGCGTGTGGTCACTGGCGATGAAAAGTGGGTCACTTACGATAACGTAAGGCGCAAACGGTCGTGGTCGAAAAGCGGTGAAGCGGCCCAGACGGTGACCAAGCCTGGATTGACGGCCAGGAAGGTTCTTCTGTGTGTTTGGTGGGATTGGCAGGGAATAATCCACTATGAGCTGCTTCCCTATGGCCAAACGCTCAATTCGGACCTGTACTGCCAACAACTGGACCGCTTGAAGCAGCACTCATGCAAAAGAGGCCATCTTTGATCAACAGAGGCCGAATTTTCTTCCATCAGGACAACGCCAGGCCACACACATCTTTATTGACGCGCCAGAAGCTCCGGGAGCTCGGATGGGAGGTTCTTTTGCATCCACCGTATAGTCCAGATCTCGCACCAAGTGATTACCACCTGTTTCTGTCCATGGCGAACGCGCTTGGTAATCTGAAGTTGGCCACAAGAGAGACCTGTGAAAATTGGCTCTCCGAATTTTTTGCCAATAGGAAAGCGAGCTTCTATGAGAGGGGCATTATGAAGCTGGCGTCTCGTTGGGAACGCGTCATCGAACAAAACGGCGCATATTTGACTTGAATCGCATTATTGTAACCAATTTTATGAACAATTGAAAATTCAATAAAAATACCACAAGACTTTTTTGACAACCTAATATATTATATATACATAAGTAAATTAGATTCTTTTGAAAGATATAATTGAAGGAACTGTAAATAAAATCTGACTGTTACAGATCAAAGAAACTTTTTTGGTTGTTGCTTAGTTTTAGTCTCTCAGTTTCAGAGACATCGTTTTGAAATTTTCGCATTTTGCGGTTTCTCCCCAAGGAGCTGATTACTTGTTCGAACCGCCTATATCGGACCACTATACAATTTAGCTGCCATATAAACTGAACGATTCGTATCAGGTGCTTGTATGAAACAGTTTTGTGTTTGACGAGACATCTTCACGAATTGGCATAGGTTATTGTCCAAGTCAACGGTGCAATCTCCGAAAAAATTGTTCAGATCGCATCACTATAGACAGCTGACATATGTACAGTGTCGGACAAAACTCATTGGACTAACTGGAGTCTCAAACATATTCCATCATAACTTTTTCCGTAGATGCATTAGAAAACTAATTTTTTTTGCAAAAGAAAGATTACATATTCTATATTAAGAAACAATGCAATTATATTATCCAATTTTTATGTAAGACTTACAAATTATAACGGAAGGGAAAAAAGTAAAAAATTTGTGCGACATAACTCATTGGACTAATACTTTGGATATCGAAATAACCATTTCCAATGAATTAATTTACAGTTATCTGGCGAGAAAAGAATTTTGCAGGTACTTATAATGATTAATCGTAGATCACACTTATTCGAATTGTTTATTTTAATGGGAACGGGTGTGTTGGGAAATTTATAAACTTTTCCCAAATAAT
Source organism: Bactrocera zonata (assembly GCA_037783105.1). Classification (NCBI taxonomy): domain Eukaryota; kingdom Metazoa; phylum Arthropoda; class Insecta; order Diptera; family Tephritidae; genus Bactrocera; species Bactrocera zonata. Next base: position 269,565 of record JBAWJQ010005982.1, on the reverse strand, counting down.
GCTAATAAAAAATTATTTTAGATACAAATTTTAGGCAAAATATGTTCAACTGAACTTAAATTATTAATTGCAAGGGAATTCACAAAATATGTGAGGCAAAGGAGCTTTGCACAAATTGTTCTCTAGGAAAATCAGCTGCTTCTGCTATTTTACGCAAGAACAAAGCTGAAGGAATCGTTAAAAATCTTAATATTGGAGGACGCCATAGAGTCAATTCGGTAAAAGATGACTTGCGAATAATGCGGGAGTTAAAAAAATATCCAAAGATATCAGCCAAAAAAAATGTAGATAGCTCACAACTAAGAGTGAGTACGCGTACAGTACAACGACGCGCCATTGATGCTGGTCTCTTTAGGTTCCGTGCTGCAAAAGCACCATATATTTTCAAAAAAAAAAAAAAAAAAAAAATAGGTTAGCACGCTTGGAACTTGCGAAACTGCATATTAATTGGTCTATAGAGCAATTGAAGTCGACATTATTTTAGATGAGTCCAAATTTAATTTTCAGAACTCAGATGAATGACAGGTGTACGAAGGCCAACAGAAAAGCGTTTAGACCGTCGATATTTGCAGGGTGCAGTAAGGCATGGTGGGGTAACATAATAGTGTGGGGATGCTTTTCTGGTCAGGGAGTAGGACCTATTTACAGAATAGAAGGGAACATGGATGGGTTCCAATATAAAAATATATTGCAAACCCAAATGTTACTCACGCTACCCAAAAAAATGCAGCCTGATTGGCAGTTTCAACATGACAATGACCCCAGACACACCCTTAAAGTTTTGAAGGATTGGTTTTTGGAACAATAAGTTTATATTATGAGATGGTCCGACCAGTCTCCTGACATGAACCCGATTGAAAACTTATGGAAAATTGTCAACAGGCAAATTAACAGGGAACAGGTCCACCGTTATAAAAACAAGCTATTATTGCCTTAAAACAACCCTGGAATGGAATAATTACACACATATTAGTAATTTAATTTCATCTATGCGTAAAGGATATGTTGCAAGCAAAAATAATGATGGCTACATAGTAAAATATTAATTTAAAACTAATTTGTTTTCATATTTTGCTAAAGTCCAATGAGTTATGTCGCACGAATTTTTTACTTTTTCCCCTTCTGTTATAATTTATAAATCTTACATAAAAATTGGGTAATAAAATTGCACTTTTTCTAAATGTAGAATATGTGATTTTTCTTTTGCAAAAAAAATTATTCTTCTAATGCATCTATGTAAAAAGTTATGACAGAATATGTGTGAGACTCTAGTTAGTCCAATGAGTTTTGTCCGACACTGTACGTACCAACTGATTGGTAAAAGTCAAGTTAGGGCTCATAATATTAAACAGAGTTTGTTTTTGCTTGATTATAGCAAGGTTTTGTCTATCCACCTTCTACACAACATAAAGGTAACTAGGCGGTTTACCGTATATTTTTAGTGTTCCAAGACCAGAGGTTTTCCACTTGCATACGGAGCTTTAATCGTCTTTGAAGGTAGCAGCAATGGCATATTGAGACTTTATTAGCTAATTTTGCTTCATTTTTGCTAAAAAAGAATCCACCATTGTTTGCGCTTATTACTTTTTTTATATAGGGTGTTTATTTTGCTTCTTATTTGACACACATAAACAATACGGAAGCTGTGTGTAAATCAAATACGTCTGTACCTAAATAAATTAGGGTGGGGAAAAAGGATTTTTTTAGAAAAAACTGGGACTTACAGTTTCCGATTTATAATAACTTTTTCGGTGAGTAATGAAATTCATAAGAAAAAAATTTCTCTAGAGTAGTCAAATTTTAATCGTTAATATTTTTTAAACATTAAGGTTTACGAAAAAATCGTACGAGATCTTTTTTGAAGAACATTAAATATCCTAAAAAATTTATGAAACGAAATATTTCTTTCAAATAGTTGGAAGCTCACTATTGACAGTCATAACCTCGAGGTCGTAGATAATTGCGTCTATCTTGGAACCAGCATTAACACCAACAACACGTCAACCTCGAAATCCAACACAGAATAACTCTTGCCAGCAGATGCTACTTCGGACTGAGTAGGCCATTGAGAAGTAAAGTCTCCTCTCAACGAACAAAGACCAAACTCTGCAAGTCACTCATCACTCTCGTTCTCCTATATAGTACAAAGGCGTAGACAATGACATCATCTGATGAGTCGCCGTTATGAGTTTGCGAAAGAATGGTCTGCGGAAGATTTATGATCCTTTGCGCATTGACATAGTTCAGCGAATTAAGAGACCGCGGCTACTCTGGCGAGGTCATATCGTCCGAATGAAAGAAAATACTGCAGCTCTGAGAGGGTTCGACACAGTTTCAGCAAAACAATGCAGTGGAAGAGGAAGACCTCCGCTCCTTTGAAAAGACCAGGTGGAGAAGGACCTGGCTGCACTTGGAATCTCCAATTGGCACCAAACAGCGAAAAGGAGGAACGACCATTAGGCGTAGGACTTTCACATTACACTTGGAGAGCCTTTATCCGAGTTGTCTATCCACCAATTTTTTTTTTTTTTTTGACCCACCCTACCGTACATACACATGTATGTCAAAATGTATGCATGAACACTCGTATCATTAACCAGCATTCAGCGGAACAACTTCGTCAAACGCCGTCTGAACTTCAACTTGCATCTTGCAACTTGCCACATGCAGCACATGATATCTCAAACACACATTATCACAAGCTGCTTATAGCGGTTCCCGTTTGTTTATGATATCCTGCTCATTGTTGTCGTCACGTGAAATGAAATATTTGCACTCTGTTGCCCCAGCTCAGCGTTGACTGGCTGTCATGCAGAGCACTTGTTAATGCGAAAGGTTAATCTCGGCTGACTGTACCACATAAATGTTAAGTCGCTGAATAAATAGGATGAGCGGTGAGGACGACATTGCCACTGCTTGCCGCCAACTAATTGCACCAACAACAAACGGCCAGACAACAAGCCAGCAGTTGGAAGGGCGGAGGTGTGGGGCTCTAGTTGTCGCGCAGACTTGCTTATTTAGTTTCATAATTCAAATATCTAAATTATGTATGTACATTGACCTTTTCACTAGAACAACAGCAACAACAAGCGTTGAGGGGTCGAGCGGAAAGCACAAAACAGACGCAGAAGTGTTTACAGTCTCGCATTCTTGCAGATTTCTATCGCAAGCAAAGCAAAGTCTCGCCATTTCGGCATGGATTACAAGAGTTACATGTGTAACAACTGCTTTCGTGCGTTCACACACACACACCCATACATACATACTTGCCACAAGCAACTAGCAACGCGCCAACAGTCAGCAAACTTTGTAGTTTGAGCTGCCTGCAACTGTGCCCGCGGTGTTGTCTTCCAAGCCGGTGAGATTTGCACTCAAATGCTGCCCGCCGAGCGTAGGCTTTGTTTACACACACAAACATACATATATGTACATATATACACACTAGTTCGCATGCATCTTTCACCTATTCTCTTGAGGTGTTTGCATTATTTATTATTGCTTTTGTTAATCCATTTTGCAACATACACACACACACACTCACTTGTTTGTGTGCTTGTCGTTCTATTTTGTTTGTGCGTCTTTTGATGCGCTCTGATTTCAATTGTGGCATTTGCATTTTGTTATCTTTTAATTTCTCTGGCATTCTTGCTGCTTGCATATTGTTCTGCTGTTGTTGTTGTCTTAGCTATTGTTTGTTTGTTGTTTTTGGTGCAGCAGCTATTGAATCTGAAGTGCAGTGCAGTCAATATCGCATTTCGAATTCCATTTCTCAATATTCACCCTAAGAATTCTCAGAAAACTTAATTAGAATGCAACACTTTCTTCTTCTTCTTCGCACTGTTTGAGGCGCTGCAATTTTACAGCTGTAATTATAGTCTTAACAGGGCATAGATGTGGAGTTTGCCACGAAGTTTGTGAGATTCAGAAGGAAACGTAGAAGACCTTGTTCATAATTTGAAAATTCTTAATTTATTCTTCAAAATCTCTGGCGTCCCTCTCAAAGTAATTTCCCTTGGGCCTCATATACACTTGTGCGAACGTTTTTTTCAATACTCGAAACAGTTGTTAAAGTCAATTTCGGGAATAGCCTTCTATGGGCGTAGCGTTTCCCGTTTATTGTCTTCAATTGACTCAAACTAGTTTCGCGGAGCGGACGTTTGAATTTGCTGAATAGCCAGAAGTCACACGGAGCTAAATCTGGCAAATACAATGGTTGCGACACGATATTGGTAGAAAATTTGGAGAAAAATTCACGACGAATCAATGCAGTATACGACGGTGCATTATCGTGGTGCAAAAGCCAAGAGTTGTCGGCCCATAATTTCGGCCTCAAAAACGACGCACCACACTCAAATAGTATTCCTTGTTGATAATCGAGGAAAACTGTCAACATTACCTTGACTTTTTATCTGCTTTGACGTGGTTTTTTCGGCTTCGGCTCACCACAATAGTCTGCCGTTTGATCGTCTGTTTCCGAGTCGTAAGCATAGATCAAAGACTTATCGCCATTAATAATACTTTTCACGACATCCTGGTAGTCGGAAAACATTGTTTCGCAGACGATAACGCGACACTGTTTTTCGAAAAAATTTAGTGCTTTCGGAACTTTCTCTTTTCTTAGGCCCAAATGATCTTTCAAAATGGTTTTCACTGATCCTTCTGATATTCCAACGACGCCAGTAAGATCTCTGACTGTTAATCGTAGATTCTCAAGCACCAATTCCTTTATTTTATTGATGTCTTAATCAACAGTTGATGTTGATGGCCGTTTTGGACGTGATTAGTCGGCAACGCGTTCTCAACCCTCTTTGAATAATTTGTACCAATCTTAAACAGTTACTCGCACGAAATTTACATTAAAAAGTTTTCCTATTTTTTTCATACATTTCTATATACATGTATATAAATGATCAGCGCGACGTGCTGAGTCGATTTAGTCATATATACATGTTCCGTCCGTCCGTCTAGATAACACGTAGATCAATAAGTCCCGGGACTAAATAAGAAAAACACATTTTTTAGTCTCCTTCAAGAGCAACACAATCAGTCCAGCGCTTCTCTAACATTTCAATACCTTTCTTATAGAACGATTTATCTTTGGCCTCGAAATAAGCGTTCGTTTCGGCGATGACTTCCTCGTTGGAGTAGAATCTCTTTCCTTGGAGCATTTTTTTGAGGTCTGCAAACAGGTAGTAGTCGCTGGGGGCCAGATCCGGTGAATACCGACGCAAAAAATCCGATTTGTTCCCACGAAACAGCTTCAAACAGCGCTCAAAATCAATGACACGTTGTCGATTTTCATCCACCGTGAGCAAACGCGGCACCCATTTTGACAACAGCTTCCTCATAGACAAATGTTCATGCGAAATAGTGTACACACTGCCCTATGATATCTTTAAGGTGTCAGCTATTTCACGCAATTTCAATTTACGGTTTTTAAAAACGATTTGGTATACTTTTTTGATGATTTCCGGTGTGATTGGCTCATTTGGCCGGCGAGAGCGTTCAGCATCTTCAGTGTCTGTACGACCACGTTTAAAGTCAGCATACCACCGAAAAATGGTTGTTTTTGATCGAGCAGATTTCCCGTAGCACTTTTCAAGCCAATGCTGAGCTTGCACTGTGTTTTTCTTCATCAAAAAGCAATGATAAATCAACACATGAAACTGTTTCGAATCCATTGTTTTTAGATTATCAAGACAAGCGTCACTTAAATGACTGTAACTCGAGAGCCAAACATCAGAATGACATGAAATTTTGACAGGTATCTTTTAAAGGTTGGTATTTATGAAAAATCATACGGAACTTTTGTTGACTGCGCCATCTATGCGCCAGTCCCGGGACTCATTGATCCACGTGTTACATATACGCGGGCTTATCCCTCAGTTTTTGAGATACTGGTCTGATATTTTGCACACGTCATTCACGTCACTCACGAAACTGCTGATTTGTCGGAATCACCGGTGGTAAAACAGTATAACGTGCATTTAGCCGCTGAACAAACAGAATCAAGTGCTTGTGTGGAAAACCTTCTTCATTAACAAAATATCCTCATGAAATTTTGCATAAATCATTGCCCCAGACAACGCTACAATCGCCAGGGAAATATTTCACATCGGTCCACTGTCGCAAATAGCTGCGATGTAAACTGATTCATCAAAATCTAGATAAAGATCTTTTTATACTCCCCTTATGTTGTAAAAAGTTGCAGTAAAGTGCAAAAGGGTATTATAGCTTTGCTGACATTTTTTGTAGATATTTATTATAGTAATAGAATCCATAATACTCGTAAATGCAGATAGTCTGCTTTAATGATGCATAAATGTTCAACAGACGTAATTCTCATTGAATCACATGGTGTTTGTTGTTGTATAGTATTGATGGTTATTGTTTTTGTTTTATTTTATTTTTATTATTTTGTTATTTTCTCTTACTAAATACTTTTTATTCAAGTGTTTCGTTTTTAAGTGCTTTAGTCTACTTTCATTGCTTAAGTGGCTCACGGTGCACTCAGAATGGCGCCCCTGATATTTACTTTTAACAGCCAATAATTTGTGTGGTACGAGTTGAGGAAGGAAACACTATACCTAGAAAAGTAAATTTTCTAACCGCAATTAATTCAGTAATTAGCATAACATTCAAAATCACTTGAAATACTCACATGACATCAGCTTTATAAGCCTATTGTGACTTCACAGAATTTGGTCTGTAACCACAAAATTATAAAATATCTTCAAATCATATATTCTTTTCACGTGCCGCTTGACCAAAAAAAAAAAGAAAAATTTGGATTCAAAGTTAGTCACTCTTTGAGAGTTTCTTGTAAGGGTCATCCTCTGTTGTTTTGATAACAACAGTTTCTCTTCTTCTTCGTTGTAAGTATGTTCCGAACACCAAAATTATTTTTTGTGTTGCAAAGACTCGCGCGTGATCTGTCAAAAAAAGGCTATTGAAAAAAGTACCTCTAATGGGATCACCCTTTATATAATTTCCAGAGTTCTTATCTCGGCTCATAAAGTAAATGTTCATACATATTTTCCGCTCAAACAAACAATTAGTTATATCAATCATAAAATTTCGTTTATTATCCTTAAGAAAAAAAATGTGCTGCGAAAATACCGCAATAATAATAAAATATTTTTTTATAAAAAAATCCACCAATTTTTTGGTGTACTGAAATTTATGTTTGAGTGGAAATGTGCTGGCTCGTCTGGCGATAAAAGTGTAATATTGTTGCACGTATTTGTCAGTTATTTATTCAATCTGCTCGTTGCGCCATTGATTTATACATAGATTGATATCAGCAGCGCGACAGACAAACGGTACCGGGAGTGAATAAGTCAACAACATTGCGAATCAAGTACGAAATTGTAAATTTGAAGTACGAAAAGTTATTGCATACATGACACTTTTGGGTACAGTGGCCAAAAAAAGTGTGTTGCGTATGAATTAATATTTTTTTTATTAAAAATTAAAAACAAAGATATGTGCACTGTAAATATTTTTTTAGTTCAAAAATAATTGCTTAATTTTACTAATTTTTCATTAATATATTAAATTAAAATGTTCACATTTTTATTTAACACTTTTTTTTTTACCTCGATATAAAAAAAATGATTCAAAAATATTAATTTTTTTTGTAAAATAAAAAATTTCTTAACTTTATTGATGACTCCATCTTCATTGATTACTTAAAATAATTCATTTTGCTTACTTCATTTTTTTTTATATTTTATTTTTTCACTATTTTAGTTTTAATTAAAAAACATTTTTAATTTTAATCTTTTTGATAAAAGATTTTATTTTTGTGTTCTCTCTTGATTTTTCTTTTTATTTTCATGAATTTTTTTTTCTCTTTAATTTTTTATTTTTTCTCTTACTTTTTTCACTTAATCTTCTTTTATTTTTTCCTCTCTTTTTATTTTTTCTCTCTTTTTATTTTTTCTCTCTTTTTATTTTTTTTGTTCCGTCTTCATTAAAAGTTTAATTTTTTATGCTTCTGAATACTTTTGTGCCGCACTGTACATATCATTCGATGTTTTTTTAAATATTTTTCTCTTGGTGCTATAAAATCACTATAATTTTTTTCAAAAGGTTTTGTTACTTTAAACTATTTTTTACTATTTTTTAAATTATAATTAAATAAATACAAGTATATTTAATTTATTTAAGTATAATTTAAAAAATAATTATTTTTAAATTATTTGGAATTTTTTTTTTACTTTTGTGGCCTCTGTTGATATTTTTTTCATTCTTTTTCTTTAAAAATTTATTTTTTTCTCTTATTTTTTCTCTTCAACTATTTTTTTTTAATTGTTTGTAGAAGTTTGTTCGCTGTCTTCCTTAAAATTCTAAAGTTTTCTAAGCTTCTTAATACTTTGATTCCGATTTTTTGAAAAAACTTTCCCTTTTGTACTTTTGTTCTTTCGTGTTTTTCTTGATTGTTCTTCTTATTTTTTCTCTTACTTTTTTGTGTTTATTTTTCAATATTTTTTTACAAAGTTACAAATTTATAACAATAGCTTTTGTTATTTTAATTTTAGCTTTTTACTTAGTTTTATTTTTTTAAATATTTTTTTTTATTTAATATTGTTAATGTTTTTTATTTATTTTTTTTTTTTTTTAATTTTTTTATTTCTTATTAGTCTAAAATTTTTATTCTTCTCTAGTTTTTCATAGAAATTTACTTGCTGCCTTTATTAAAAATTAAAAATTTAATGTTTTCTAATCTTCTGAATACTTTATTGTCACACTGAACTTCTCTTCCGATTTTTTTAAATACTTTTCCATTTGGTAACACAAAATAACAAAGTTTTTACACCAGTTTTTGATTTTTAATTAATGTTTTTCTACATATATTAATTTCAGCTATATCACTTAATAAATTTTTATACCCTGAACAGGATTAAGTTTGTCACGAAGTTTGTAACATCCAGAAGGAATCGTCGGACACCCTATAAAGTATATATATAAATGATCAGTATGTCGAGCTGAGTCGATTTAGCCATGTCCGTCTGTCTGTCCGTCTGTCTTTATATATACGAACTAGTCCCTCAGTTTTTAAGACATCGTTTTGAAATTTTGCAAACGTCATTTTTTCTTCAAGAAGCTGCACATTTGTCGGAACGGCCGATATCTGACCACTATAGCATATAGCTGCCATACAAACTGAACGATCGGAATCAAGTTCTTATATGGAAAACTTTCACATTTGACAAGATATATTCACGAAATTTGGTATATATTATTTTCTAAGGCAACAAAGTAATCTCCGAAGAAATTGTTCAGATCGGTCGACTATAGCATGTAGCTGCCATACAAACTGAACGATCGGAATCAAGTTCTTGTATGGACAACTTTCACATTTGACAAGATATATTCACGAAATTTGGTATATATTATTTTCTAAGGCAACAATGTAATCTCCGAAGAAATTGTTCAGATCGGTTGAGTATAGCATATAGCTGCCATACAAACTGGACGATCGGAATCAAGTTCTTGTATGGACAACTTTCACATTTGACAAGATATATTCACGAAATTTGGTATATATTATTTTCTAAGGCAACAATGTAATCTCCGAAGAAATTGTTCAGATCGGTTGACTATAGCATATAGCAGCCATACAAACTGAACGATCGGAATCAAGTTCTTGTATGGACAACTTTCACATTTGACAAGATATATTCACGAAATTTGGTATATATTATTTTCTAAGACAACAATGTAATCTCCGAAGAAATTGTTCAGATCGGTTGACTATAGCATATAGCTTCCATACAAACTGAACAAATAGTTACTAACAGAAATGCACCTGTGAAGGGTATTTAGCTTCGGTGCAACCGAAGTTAACTTTTTTTCTTGTTTTTTTATAATTTTAATTTCCTTTGTTAATTGTTTTTACTTTACTTTTATGTTCTGTTTTGATTTTTCTCTATACTTCATTCTCTTCAATTATTTTATGTTCTTTTTTGATTTTTCTCTTTACTTCATTCTCTTCAATTATTTTATTTAATTTTTTTTAATGTTTTTTTTATCATTTTTTTTAAATATATATTTTTTTATTTTTTATATTTATATTTTTTTATTATTTCTTATTTTTTTTTTAACAATTTTTTTTTAAACAAAAAATTTTTTTTAAACAATTTTTTTTTATTTTTTTTTTAATTATGATTTTTTCTTATTATTTTAAAATTTTTATTCTTTAATTTTTTTAGAGGTTTCTTCACTACCTTAAATTTTATTTTTCTAAGTTTTTGAACACTTTTGTGCCGTACTGTGCGCTCGCTGCCATTGATACACACATATGGCACTCACATACATACGTAATGTGTCCAAATGTTTATGAACTGCCAAAAATATGTACGTTGGTGCATTTTTTCGCTTATTGATAAATGTGTCTTCCACTGCTTCGCTTTTTATTTTGAGAATTTTTATCGCTTGGCTTTTAATGCGCTCGCGTCAGTATTGGTGGTCGCCGATATTCGCTATTATTTTTGTGACTTGACAGTTTTTGGCGAATTTCCGCTTCACTTTGAAGCCGAACAAACAGACGCACAGTTACACACATGGCATATATATAAGTGTGTGTATGAAAAGCTGTCAATTAAAAGTTTTGAGTACCTTAAATAATATAAATAAATGTGTGCCTGACAGCCATGTGACAGAAGTTACAAAAATTGCCGGGTTGGCCGCGGCGCTGCGCGAGTATGAGCAAACGCATGAATATTTAATATGTGTCTGTGTGTATGGGTGTGTTTATGTATATGTTTGAGTGCGTGAGTAAGGCATGAGGCCGTGTAAACAGTGCTTTATTTTGTCTTGCCACTCACGTACAGGTTGAACACATTAAATTTAAATCAGCCTTTAATTGCCGCGCTGTGGTCACAGCCGAAAACAACAATTAAAAATTTAGTATGAAAGGAAATAAAATGCAAAAACAAAAACGAAAAATTACTTTAGTATGAGTGTGTGCGTTTTTTGCTGTGTGTTCGCTGGCAAAGGTTAAGGACGCATGCCTGTCAACATTTTGCTCAGCGCTCGTAAACACACGCAATTTGACTTTGACTTGTAAGCTTACACCAGCGAACTTTGTATGAAAAGTGAATGCTGGTGAGGCTTTGAGTGTGTATGTGTGTGTGTGGAGGTCTCAGCGTTGCTGCAGAGATCATTTTGCAGAAACAAAAATATTTCGAAAAATTCCTTACTGCCACTCTTCTTCCATTCAGTGAAAGTTGGCTGAAGCTGAATACTTTATAGTGGCAAGCATACATACATATATCCATGCATAAATCCATATTTTCATGAAAATTATTATTTCTTCAGTTTCAACTAATAATTTTTCAAAGCAATGCCCGTTTAAGCAAAATTACTGCGCGAGAAATTCGCAAGTCTGCTCCGCGCTCCCCCAATACGCAACCGGCCGCAACGCGCTACTTGACCGGGGGATAATAATAAAATTTATTGCCAGTCATTAAGCTTAAAAACTGTTATTTCACTTGCGCAAGTGCGTTTAATGCAACAACAACAACAAGTAAAACAAAAACCAAAAATATGTACTAAGTGAATTTTCAAAAATTTTAAGTGCTCATAAATAGTTTCGGAACAGTTAGCGCGTGCGTGCAAGGCATTCGTGAAATGAAGTATAAGTCAAAAAATCATAATTCAGAAAATGGATAAAATTATTTATGGAAACTACGCACAGCTCACCTATGCTGCAATGAGCCAGTGCGAAAACAGCGTTGTCTGTCTGCTTTAGGCGCTATAAATACTTTACCGTTATCTGCAATTTTGCGCATTGATGCTCGTAAAAGCCGCTATAAATATACGCTTGCTCGCTTAAGTGCGTCTCTGCTTATTCGAGGCATTTATGTATGCATTTATGCAATAAAAGTGTTTATTTGTCTACATTTTTTATTGTATTTTTCGAGAAAAAGGTTTTATTTTTCCAAAAAAAAAATAAATAAAAATAATAATTAAATTTTCATAAAAAAATATATATTAGATTAAAAAAAATGAATAAATAAATAATTGAAATTTCAAAAAAAAAAAAATTATTTCATTTAAAAAAAAAGTTTTTACTGAATTTTTCCAAAAACAAAATAAATAAAAAAAAAATAAATGATTTTCCAAAAAAAATATACACATATATGTATATTAAATTAAAAAAAAAAATGAATAAATAAATAATTGAATTTTCCAAAAAAAATTATTTCTTTTTTTTTTTTTAAGTTTTATTGAATTTTTCCAAAACAAAAAAATCAATATCTAGTAATTTTTCACAGCTTGTTTTATATGCCGGCAACGCCAGCGTCAGGTTCATTGTCCAATGCGTTTGACTTCGTTACACCTCGGGCCAGTGCTCACATATTAATTGCTGCTTTTATTTCATTTTCAATTGCCTACTGATTGCACAATTAATTTTTCAAGTATTCCCCATTACTTTTTTTGCAAAATGTCTACATGATAAACAGTTTTTGTGATTTACTCTTCATTTTTTATACTCATAAATTGCGCTGGATTTGAGCAAATAATAAACAGATACATAAAGATAATATTTATCAAGATTAAGTGAATGAATCAATTGAACTCAAAGTTCGGCTGATGTATTCTTAACATCGTCGCCTAAAATTCAAAGTAACTTAACATCGTTTTTCAAAAGTTTACAGACGAAGGAAAAGCCGATATGATAGAAACCGATCATATTGAAACTAAATTTGAATTTTGGTTGTAGAATGGTTATATATTGGTTATAACTGATAGCGGAAGCCTAAAATTTTATGTGCATACATATACATATGTATATACGAGGGCTGCTATATACATATATTTCTGGCGAAATTATCAACGAAAATGTTTCTTTTTTTTTTGTTTTTTGTTTTTTTTTTCGTTGGATTTGGCTCGTCTTGGAAGACCCACACGGTCGATTGCTGTTTTGTTTCGGGCTCATGCGTATAGATCCATGATTCGTCACCTGGGACGATCTTATAAACGTCTTTTGAAGCACCGCGATCGTATTTTTCAGCATTTCTTTACACCAATCCACACGAGCCTTTTTTTGAGCGATTGTCAAATTGTGCGGGATCCAACGAGAACAAACCTTTTTGCGGCCAGGTGTTCATGCAATATCGAATGTATGCTGGTGGGAGAAATGCATAGGCATGCCTCTATCTGAAGGTATGTTACATGACGGTCTTGCATTATCAGTTCACGTACGGCATCGATGTTTTCTGGCACAACGGCTGTTTTTGGACGACCTTCACGGAATTCGTCTTTGAGCGAGCGTCCGCCACGATTGAATTCGTTGTAACAGTTTTTCACAGTGCTATAGGATGGTGCTTCATAGCCATACAAAGATTTTAGTTCATCGATGCACTCTTGTCGTGATAATCCACGTCGAAAGCTGTGAAAAATGGTCGCACGAAAATGTTCACGAGTTAATTCCATTTTTTGGCCGAGATGAATTTTTTAATTCCCTGTAAATAAAACAATTCACGATTAAATGACAAAACGTTCTGAGTGATGTTATGCTAAAAAATGTCAAACTTTCCAATGGAAATGTCAGATTGCACCTGGCAACACTTAGTGTTGCCTAGTCCAGAAATATACATAGCAACCTACGTAATGGGATATCGATCTGAAATTTTGGAAACGTCCTTTTCTTTCAATGCATCTGCTCATTTGTCGGAACCGCCGGACCATTTTAGCCTATAGCTGCAATACAAAGGTAAAATGAGGCTTGCTGATTTGAGCTGCTAATTGAAGGAAACTAGTTAGTGTTATTATTGTAACGGTTATCTAGTCTCCGTTAGGGTGGTAGGGTTCAATTAATTTGGAAAGGAAACGTGCTGTTCAGACGTGGATGGACCATAAGAAGAGAGGTGTCAGATGTATAGGGTTAGCTGGGCGTGCAAAGAGGTGGTGCGGGGATTTGGTATGTCGGATAAGTAGGAGTTTAACCTGCTACATTATCCAGAATGAAGCTGCGCAAGGGTCATTGTCGATCTCGTAATGGGTAGTGGTTCCTCTCCAAGTACGCCATTGACTAAGAGGGAGTGTTTATGACTCCATTGTGAATGACGTTGAGTGCATGTCTGAAGTTAGTTGCGTTCGAAGCCTGGTCGCCGTATTGTTGTCCATGTAGTTGGGAAAGGATCACTTGATGATCCTAAGAGGCGGTTCCGCTTCAAGCAGGCAACTGCAGACTGCTTTGAGAGGAGTTCTTTATGCTCCTTAACAGAGAGCAAAAAGGCCTCACCATGTAGACGTTCGATAGGAGACATCAAGGGCATTCCGTTAAAGTCCGGAATGCAGTATTCTGGCATGTCTGAAGCTTCTTCGCCTGCGTTTCATTTTATCCAGGCGACCATATTTTGCGGCATAGTTAAGAATCGGCCGGGCCGTTGCCTCTGTACTTTGACAATAATCACGATCGTGTGGACCCCTCTCGGAGAAGGTGTTTTTGGTTGAGGCCTTGGATTATCTGTTTGGTTGAAAATATTTTCCCCAGATGTGGTATCTCCCTAAATTACGAGATTAATTAATGGAGTCAGCCTAATAAAATACCATATAGTTCTAGTTTATAAGTAAAGAACTTAACAAAGTGTATATTCTGTGCTTGGAATTTCCGTCATGGTTTTCCTATTATAACAACACGGATCAAAGTTCTAGTTCTTAGTTAATCTTGAAGAACTAATCAGTTCATAGATTATCATAATCTAATCGCAACATTGGCGCTCTTATAGATTTGACTTCTGAAGATAATAAATTCATTAATCAATTGTTTTAATACTAATCTAATCCGATAATATAATCTTAAATTAAATTTAGTTTTTTTTTTTGTGATAATATACATATGTACATACGTGTACTGTCAGACTAATGGACGGAAAATCATAAATAACTTTCTGATAAGTTTTTGCTAGCTTATACTATGTATTCTTCTTCTTTATTTACGTAGACACCGCTTTTGTAGTTATAGCCAAGTTTACAACAGCGCGCCAGACGTTCTTTCTTTTCACTCTTTGGCGCCAATTAGAGGTTTTTACTGTAGCCAAGTCCTTCTCCACCTGGTCTTTCCAACGGAGTGGAGGTCTTCCTCTTCCTCTGCTTCCCCCGGCGGGTACTGCTTCGAATACTGTCAGAGCCATTCGGACGACAAGGCCTAGCCAGCACAGCCGCTGTCTTAATTCGTTGAACTCTGTTAATGTCGTTGTATATCTCGAACAGCTCATCGTTTCATTGATTGCGGTATTCGTCGTTGCCAATGCGCAAAGGACCATACATCTCTTGCAGAGCCTCTGAACACCTACTTATTAAATGTTGTCATCGTCTATATCTCTGCACCATTTAGCGGGACGGGGCTGATAAGTGACTAGTAGAGTTTGGTCTCCGTTTGTTGAGAGAGAACTTTACTTCTCAATTGGCTATTCAATCCGAAGTAGCGTCTGTTGGCAAGAATGATGACGTTGTTGTTGGTGTTAATTCTGGTTTCAAGATAGACGAATATGCGTTTCGCTTCCCTATCCAGTCAGGAGAAAGCAGAACTAAAGGCGCGGTTGTTGAGGTCAATGATATCAACATGATCGGCGTACGCCATCAGCTGAACACTCTTATAGAATGTGGTACCTTCTGTATATAGCTCTCCCGCTCGTAATACTTTCTCCAGCAATAAATGGACACACGATAGGGAGTCGCTTTGTCTGAAATCTCGTTTGATATCGAACGGCTTGGAGATGTCCTTCCCGATTCTGACGGAGGTTGTGGTGCTGCTCAACGTCAGCTTACGCTGTCGAATTAGTTTTGCGGGGATACCAAATTCAGACATCGCGGCATAAAGGCAGCTCCTTTTCGTGCTGTCGATGGCGGCTTTAAAATCGACGAAGAGGTGATTTTAAGGAGGCTCATCTCATGGTAGTTGGGGCAGATTGTGAATTGGGCAAAGCAGACTTAAATTCCAATCGTTGGAATAAATGCAGGGTTTGTCCGGAAATAAAGTAAAAGTAAAGGACTGAGTCGATTGAAAAAAAAAGGTGTTTTCGATCAGTCGTTACTATTCTTTGAAAACTTTGAAAATAGGCTCCTTCTGCTTCAATGCAGCGTTCTAGCTCGATTTCCCTGCATTGAAGGCGTTACGGAAGGAATTATCGGGAATAGTCTTGAGAGCCGAGCTGTTCACAAAAGAGACGGTGTGAGCCGGGGCGTTGTCGTAGTACAACTTCTAATCGGCTGTAATGTCTTTTCCGACCCGATTGACAGTTCGTTTTGAGTCTATTGAGGACATCCACTTAAAACTTGGCGTTGACGATTTGTCCAGCACTAACAAATCCATGGACGATGCTTTCGATGTTAAAAACGACAATGAGTATCGTTTTCACCTTGGATATGCTCATTCCTCTCTTTTTTCATATTAATCAGTGACCTCTTCGCGGCCCTCCAAAAAGGCCTGTGCCACCGAAACACACCACTTCTTGCTCAAGCAACATCTGGGTAAGCCTGCTTGATCATATCAAACGTCTCGTTCGCAGTTTTGCCGAGTCTCGCACACTCCAAAGTACAATGATTGCTGAAGAAACTCAGTCCTATTACTTTCACAGGATTTTGAAATGTTAATTTTAATTAACCACAGTTAATTATGCCCCGATGTAATGTAATCATGCAATTTACTCTAAAAATTATATCTTTATTATATACAACGCTACAATTTAATGTTCGCTTATCAAACACGTTTTTAAATTTCCATATTCCATTTTTGTATATTTGCAGTTTTATGGGTGTCTGTGTGCAAGAAGGTCAGCTGCATGCCCTTACTGAGTACATCGAAGGCGGTTCGCTGGAGCAGCTACTGGCCAACCAAGAGGCGGTCCTGACTGCTGCTATGAAACTAAGACTGGCGCTGGGCATTGCGAATGGCATGGCGTATGTGCACGACGCGGGCATTTTCCATCGCGACTTAACAAGCAAAGTTCGTTAAAAGCATAAACTTATAAATATTTTCGATAATATTAAAAAATCATAATTGAATATACTTCTAGAATGTGTTAATACGGAATATGCCCGATGGACAATTTGATGCAGTCGTAGGCGATTTTGGTTTGGCTGCTAAAATACCAGATAAGCAGTAAGTGAACATTACGCATATGAGTAAAGCATATAGATATTTATATAGCATGCATTAACATTTTTATAGCGGCAAAACGCGCCTCGACACAGTCGGCTCACCTTATTGGGTAAGCCCCGAGTGCCTCAAGGGTCAATGGTATGATCAGACAAGCGATGTCTTCTCCTTTGGCATTATTCAATGCGAGATAATCGCACGCATAGTCGCCGATCCGGATGTGATGCCACGCACTGACGCCTTCGGTTTGGATTATTTGGCTTTCGCCGAGCTATGTCCCATGGACACACCTGCGGTATTTCTACGCTTGGCTTTCTACTGCTGCATCGTAAGTTGCATTATTTTTTTGAATTTATATATGTTTATCTTAAATTTTCTCTTTCTTTTTATCACACACAACACAGTACGAAGCCAAAAGTCGCCCGACTTTCCACGAAGCTGTCAAGAAGCTGAAGCAAATAATGCAGGATCATGAGAGTGGCTATAATGGTGACTGCAACTCGTCGTTGAATACATCGAGCCTACTAAATTCACTAGAGTTGAATAGTTCGGTTAACGGTGCAGCGTCGGATGCTGCACACGATAACTCAACGGCGAGTCACAAAAACGACTGCTTGCGACAATGCTACTCCAGCAGCACACTACACAACAATGCCAGTTGTTGTAGTTGTCGCAAGAGTGCCACTGCGTTGAAAGCGCCTGTCATTCAAACTGCGCCCGCCGGTACTGCCACGACGCAGAATTACAAGGAGTTAGATGAGAACGGCTTCCGTTTCCCTAACGGTAAAAATGACGGCACAGGTGGCAGCACCACACCATATCAAACACCGAACGGCTCGTCAACGGAATACAACGAATTCGAGGATCATGTATTGGAGACGCGTGTGCGGCGTGTGACCAAAAAGCTAGAAGCCGATCTGCAATTACAACAGCATCGACGCTCGTATAGCGAAAACATCATACATTTTCCGCTACACACGACGCCGAGCGATAAGGCGCGCTGTCATCAAATGCAACGGCAACGCTCGTCCACACACTCACCAACACCGCCCGCACTGTCGCGCATAAATGGTGGCAGCGAGAAGTCCACACAACCGCCGTATGTTTCTGTCGCCGCCGTCGACGTCACACAAATGCCGTCAGCTGCGATTAAACCACCGACTCAGCAAACAGCCGCACTGACATTGCGTAAAGTCGCCGAAACTATGTGCTTGAAGGATCCACACTACAAACCCATCCGTTCCGATCACAATGGTGTGAAGAGTAATCCATTCACCACGCTGGCACAGTTGCGTGGCGTCAAAAAGATACTCGGCGCTAATCCGAAAACGTATGCCGCCGGTGTGGGTGATCTGTTCAGTTCGTGTTTTGAAATGTCCGCGCCGTTCTTCAAAGAATTGGCAGCCGAGTTGGCAAAAAGCACAAACAAAACGGTGACAACGAGCGAAGTTGGCAGTGCGGTGGCCGCACGTTTGAGCGCCGGCGGCGTTGGACGTGGTTTGCCCGCCACCCCAAATGAACCAAAGAGCTTACCCTCATCGCCGCAATTGACACGCAAATTCAGCGTTAGCGAACTGAAAGCAACGGCACATGCTCCCGCCTCGACTACAGACGCATCCGTGGTCGAAGATGATGACGACTGCGATGACTGCGCATCCGACGGTGAGCCCGATGGCGATGGTGGCGGCAACTGTGCCGATGCCGAATCAAGTAGCGATGATTCCGCTGAGCCACGCGCACTGCACCTATCAACGCCAGCCGCACGCAAGTACCGCGCCAATTCGCTTTATACACATCCGCTTTTCATGTGCAGCAGCGGGAATGGCAATGCCAACATCGATGAGGCTACAACCGCTGCAAATGCCTTGGCGACGCCAACAACGGCATCAGCGACGACTATATGTACCCCGGCAGCGTCAGCTTTGACTGTGGATTGCGGCAACAGCACAGTGTATTCCACGTCAGAGGATGGTTGTGAGGAGCCCGATCCGCCCAAAATAAAAATATCGAGCAACATTACGGCATTAGATGTTTCATCGCCTACACCACCATCACAACCGCAAATGGCTTCGTTGGTAGCCACACCGGCCTCCGTTTCGTCATGTCCCGACTTTGAACTGCATGAAATTAAACCGTGTGATTTGCTACCGAATAAAGGTACTTTAACGCGACGTGATTCCATTGAGAGCGGTTTTTATTCGTGTTTCAATGAGGATACTGATCCGGCCGTCAACAATTCGACCACATATGTAACAGCGACCGCACCCTCGACCACCTCCATCGACATGGGTCTAATGAATCGCTTAGCGCTCGACTCGGGCATACATTCGGTGTTGCAACGCAACAATTTCGCCGTTAATCAACTGCTCTACTGCAAGAATCGTACGTCATCCATTTACACCGACAGTTCCGATGACATCAGCAGTTTGGCCGGCTCCGATTCGTTGCTATGGGACGACCGCTCCTTCACCGCTATACCGAGTACGCGTTCGGCACAAATCGCAACAATCGTTGAATATTTCGAACGCAAGCGACAAGTACCTGATGACATGGCGCCCGGACCTGGTCGTGGCGCATTTTTACGCAGCGGCTCCACAAGTGCCAGCGGTAGCGCACACACAACAAGTACGTCAAATAGTGTCGCATCCACTGCTGCCGCCGCCGCCATGGCAGCTACCAGCTCGTATGGGCTCAGCAATTTGGCCTCGTACGATATGCGGCGTTACACCGACTTCAAACGGCACGCGGCGTTAAATTCGGATTACGAGGCATTCTGCTTCGAATTGGATAAGAAGCCGGTGCAGCAGCGTTTGACAGTGTGCGAGGGTGCTGTCAAATCCAAGCTGCAAATATTCGACAAAACAAAGCAACAGCAGCAACAACAACAACAACAGCAACAGCGCATGCAGCAGCAGCAGTCGCAGCAAACGGCAGCGCATGCGTCCAGTAGTCTAACGAATGGTGTTGCCACAACGAAGTAGGACGCAAGCCGGCAAGTCGAAGCGTCGGTATTTATCGTAGCAGCAGCACTGTGTTTTAAATTCGCTGACAGCCGCAAAAGTGGCGTTTTAATTTGTTCTTCTTCAATTTCACACATTCATTAATTTTCACCATCATTTCATAATTGTTATACATTTTCGCACTGTTTTATGAAGTTGCACACCACTGTGGTGAGTTTGCGAAATGTTGGCGCAAAGTTGCAGTTGCTTTTAGCCAAAATAAGCCGAACTTTAAATAATTTGTGTTGTTGCCTGTGGTAGCGTAAGTGAGACCTCAAAAAGTTAACCTAAAAATTGAAAACATGGAAATATGAAGCACTTTGCAGTACTGTTTACATTTTAATTTAAACGTATCCGAGCCCGACGGATCTGAGTTTTTATAAGAAAAGCCATAAAAGTGCTTTAATGGTCGCCAATATAGAAAAAGTAGTCAAGTATATAAAATATTGCAAAAAAATCTATTTTTTCATAACCTAAATCACTTTGAATGCGCATTAACTTAATTTGGTCGAACACCAATCTTTAGAAATATATAAAAATCTGCATAAAAATCAAGTTTTTCTGCACCTCACTTTCTATGCGTTTTTAAAAATTTAGTCACACAGCAATTAAATCTTGAAAAACATACAAAATTGTGCTCTAAGCCGAAACCATAGTTAATTTTGCTTTTGTAAAACGAGCAGCCGCCACAAAATAAGACAATTCAATAAACTAAGCAGCTGCAACTTTCCCTAATCAAATTGAAATTTGCAACAAAAATATGCAAAACAAAACACGAATAAAGTTCTGCCAACAACGCAACAACAAAACTCCATCACTTTTCAATATGTAATATATTCTTATAAATTTGCAATGTCATTTCATATAATAATAAGAACAACGAAAACCACTGTTGTTTCACCTACTTTTTTGTTCATCAAATTATTTGTTAGTACATTTAGTACATTTATATATATATATAAAGAGAAAATGCGCTAAAACAGCAGTAAAGCGTAAGAAATCACTAACTATTTAAGTTTACACACGATATAAAAATATCAATAATTTCAATTGAAAATGAAAATTATAAAAAAAAAACTATATCTTCCTGTTCACAATACATATAAATATACATATATAGTTATAACCAATTATAAAAGCCGATATATGAGAAATAAAGTTTTGTACTCGTTAAGTGGTGTAAACACACAAATCAAAAATGAACGCGAAGCATTGATTTTGTCCTGTAAAAATAAGCGCATAAAGCGAAGCAGTTGAGGAGAAATGAAAATAATGCAAGTGAAAGCCAAAATATTCTACTAACCTTTTAAGTAAGCAAAGAGGGCGAAACAAAAGCGATAACAATAATAAAAAAATGCTTGGGAAGTTAAAAGTTGTTAAGCAAATACCTTTTATCACAAACAAAACAAAGCAAAAGAAGAAAAATAAAACAAAAAAAATATATACATATATATAGTATATATACATATATATAGTATATATACATATAAATAAATGAAATGAAGTAAGCAATTGTTGAAGGTAAGGAATGCAGTATTAAATGAAAATTAAAGAAGAAAACGCAAACAAAAAAATAATAATTAAATAAATAAAAATATGTAAAAAGAGGGTGCATTCTGATAATGGCAATTTTAAGACAAAACAAGTAAATAGTTTAAGTAATTATTTTATTTATACTTGCTGTTTATGATTTAGGTGCGCGCGCATAGCTGGTTGCTAAAAACAATAAAGTATTTACTTAAAAAAATCGAAAAACAAAAAAATGTATGTTAAAAAAATGGAAAAATTACTTTAAAAAATCGAAATAAAGTGTTAATAAAAAAATTTCGTTAAACATTTTTTTTCTAAAAAAAAAAATTTCAACAAAATAATATTGTTAAATTTGTTCTAAAAAACTTTCAATAAAATAATTTCTTTAAACAGTTTTTTCTAAAAATAAATTTCAATAAATTAATTTCATTAAAAAACTTTTTTTAAGTTTCATAATTTATAAATAATTTTTTTTTTTAATTTTTTTTTTCTAAAAAAAAAAATATGTTCTCAAAAATACGGAAAAATTATTTATATTAAAAAAAAGGTCTTAAAAAAGAAATTAAGTAGAATATTGCGCCAATTGTCTTTAGTAAATTAAAAATATATATATTTTTTTGTAATAAAAAGAATTATAAACAAACCAATGTTGAAAATGTTTGTCGTCATATCTAATGTTGGCTGCTCCTAGTAATTATGAACAAATTATAGGTATTTATACAGTCACATGGCGGTGAATACCAAATGAGTTTAGTCTTCGTGCGTACATTTTTGTGGCATACTCTTTATTTTTTAGGCAACTGCAACGAAATAAATGCCGTTATTGAAACTGAGCACTACAAAATGGCATGTTCATGTTTTCCTAGTCCTTTACACTATTTAATTTCAATGCTAAACTTTTTTAATTTAATATTTATGTTGTTATTGTTTATTATGAACAGTTTTTGCTTTAAGGCGCCACAAAAAAAAAAAAATAATAATAATATTTGTATATAAAAAAATTAAAAAAGAAACCGAAATAAAATATGTGTTTAATTTTTTTTTTTTATTAATTTCGTTTGTTTCTGTGCCGTTATTTTCAATGAAATTTAGACGGTTGAATTTTGAATTTTGTATACTCTAATGGCAAAGCTATAAACACAAAATAATTATATAAATAATTAATGATTACTCGTTTTAAGTATTTATTTGCGCACTCTAAATATGTTTTTGCTAAGTTATAAGTTCTTTAATTAATTTGTATTAAAATATTATTAATGAAAAGGGGTGATTTGTAAATTCAATTTTATTAGTGAAAGGCAAACTTCAATTGCAAAAAATACTACAACTGCATAAATTTTATATAAAAATTGTTTGTATTAAAGAAATAAATTAATACAAATTTTCTGTTTAAAAAAATAGATTCGGTTAAAACTAAATAATTTATTAAAAAAATAATTAATTTTGGTAAAAAATATAACAATTTGGATAAAAAAATAACAGTTTTTATTAAAAAAATAAATTGCGTAAAAGAAATAGTTTTGCTAAAATTATATACTATATTTTGGTTAAAAAATAATTAATTTTGATTAAAAAAATATTAATTTTTGTAAAAAAAAAACAATTTGTTTAAAAGTAATAAAAATTTGTGTAAAAAAATATTTTTTGTAAAAAAAAAGAATCAAAAAAATAGTTTTTGTAAAATGAATATATTTTGGTTAAAAAATAATAATTTTATATAAAACGTAAAATTACTTTGTTATAAAAAATAGTCTTGATTGAAAAAAATAATTTGTTAAATAAATAGTTTCGATAAAACAAAAATAATTGATTAAAAAAAATAATAATTTTGGTAAAAAAATAAGTTGTGTAAAAAAATAGGTTTGGTAAAAAAATATATTTTGGTTAAAAACTAATAATTTTTGTAAAAAAAAATGTTTTTGTTTAAAAAAGATAATTTGTTAAAAATAGTTTTTTCTAATAACAATTTTGGTTAAAAATAATAGTTTTTGTGTAAAAAAACTAATTAAAAATATCTTAAAATAATAATTTGCAAAAATAGTAATATATATAAAAAATAATAATTTTGTCAAACAAAAAATAGTTACTCCAAAAAAGTTATTTTGTGAACTTTTTGTCCTTTAACGCAAGCAAAAAATTATTGGTGCAGCCAGTGTCTTGAAAATTAAGCAGCAGAGTTTAAAAGAATTAATATTCATAGCTGAACTAAACATAATAAGAACTTAAAATAAACTTTAGCGCCTAGTGAAGTGTTTTAAAATCGCTTGCCAGCGTGTGTGAAATTTGATAGCATATATATGTATATTTACCACTACTACCATAAATTATACAAACACAAATATTTTCGTTTTGACTCCACCCTGTGCCGGTTGCTTAATTTCCCGCTATCACAAACTAAATAATTAAAAAACTTTAACTTTATCTATTATTGCGTAGTTAAGTTATTTTGTGTGTATTAAATTAGTTTTTAACTTTGCTTAATTACATAATGTATTGCTGTAGTAATGGTAATTGAGTTAAGATTACAAAATAAATGAAGAAAATATTTTGAGTTAAATTTTTTATTTGAGTTGACTTTTTTCCTATCATTGTTATAAGTTGGTAACGATTTTTATTGCTGTTGTTATAGTTAATTTTTTATGTTATGCAGATTTCCAATATTTTGTTGCAGTGAACATTTTCTCATTTATTTTGTTGCATACTACAAAGTTGACAGTTAGGATCGGCTTTATACGTAGACCCGATTGTCGAACGAATTTAAAAGCGGTTTGAGTTCAGTTTGAGCTATTGCGCTCTTGTGTTTCGTATTTTTTATATTCAGCTAAATTTGGGTTTGAAAAGTAAAAGTGAAAGTGAAAATTTATAATTTAAAAAATTTTGGTTATAAATGGATTTTCAGTTCATAAATTCAATTTTAGTACTAGAAACATAATTTTAAATTCTAATTTTTTTACAATCAAAAATTGAAAAAATGTAGCGTTAAAAATTTTTCAATATCGGAATACAAAATCGAAAGGCTTATATTACGGTGATTCAGTTTTATCAAAAACACAAGCCTATGAGTGATACAAAGTCTTCAAAGACGGTCGAGAGATCGTTGAAGGCATGTCTCGTTCTGGACGATCTTCGACGTTTTCAACTGATGAAAATATTAAAAAAAAGTGAAGGATATAGTGCTTGGAAATCGTCATGCAAGTGTTAAAAAGAATGCAAGAGAGCTCGATACCTCTTCCGAGTCCGTTCGAATACTTTTGATGAATATTTTGGGTATGAAACGCCTTCTTGCTTGACTCGTCCCAATAAAGCTGAGTTTTTTTAAAGAGTACCGTAAACAGGTCTCATGGCGAGCATTATAACTGCCCATCCATCAGACATGTATTTGTGAGTTTACAAAAAAGTCAACAGTAATCGGAATGGAGGGAAAAAACAGCCGAAACCAAAAACAAAACACGCTAAAGCCGCTCAAAAATAAAGGTGCTGCTAATTGTTTTTTTCGATATTCGTGGTCTGATGTATCATGAATTTTTTTCGGAGGGACAGACGGTCAATGAGGAGTTCTATTTGATTGTATTAAGGCATTTGCCTGGGAACATACATCGAAAACGGCCGGAATTGTGTAAGAACAATTCATGGATTTTACACGATGATAATGCACGATTGCATCGAGCCACGATTTTGACCGAATTTTAAGCCAAAAATGCAATGATACCATGGATCTTCCACCGTATTAACCAGATTTGGCTCCGTGTGATTTTTTCTTGTTCCTCAAACAGAAATTGCTGCTCCGTGGAATTCGTTTTCAGACGATCGAAGAGATTAGACAAAATTCGCTGAAAGAGCTGAATGCCATCTCAAAAAGTGCTTATGAAAAGTGTGTTTCGAGGACTGGAAAAATCTTTGGTATAAATATCTTTGAATAATTCAATATTTTGGGTTTTTATTACAATTTCCGGGTACTTTTTTGTTTGTTATTATTAAATATTGTTATATAAATTAAAAAAATCTAACCACTTTTATTTTAATAGTATCCTCATGAAGAATTGATTTTTAGCTGTGTTTTCCATTTATATATTTCTTTTTAATTTTTTATTTATTTCGCTAATTTTACAATTTCCGTTCAAATTACATATTCTCAAAGAAAATCGCATATCTTCAATATTGCAAGTTTGTAAAATTGTTAAAGCAAATATTTAATTGAAATGAGTAAAGACTGAAGTTAAAGTAAAAAGAACAAAATAATGGTTTTTGATATGAAAATTATAAAAAAAAATGTCATAAAATTGAGAATAAAATAATAATCGGCTTTGTTCGTCGGTGTATGTGTGGGTGAAAACGGTTTTGCAATTATGAAACAGTGAAGGCCTTACAAAATGCATTTGATTCCAACAAATCATATAAGGAAAATTAATTACAATAACACAAAGACTTTGCAATGGAAATTGGCAAATTAAATAACGGTTTAGATTTTCACGAAAACAGTTTTTTGACATTTTTTAGGTTATTATGTAAATTTCCACACAAATTACACACGTTCAAACCCATTTAAGTCAGATTCTGTAATAAAAAAAAAAAAACAAATTGTGTACTATATGTATGTAAATATGTAAAAATATTGTAAACATACATATATACATTTGTATAATAGTCCAGCTAGTTGTAAGTGTCGGCGCGTGCAATCTTGTACATATGTATTTGTATTTTGCATAAGTAAGATTTAAACATTTACATCTGTAACAACACATACACATAAGTAGTTGAATTGAGCAGGTCCACTTTATTAGCATGTGTCTCTAGTATTATACAGACATACATAGTTACAAAATAGTATGAACCATTGTCGTCCATTTTTTCAAAGGCGCTGTAGCGCGACATTTTTATTACTGTAGTAATTCAAAACTTGAAAATAATTATTTATTCGTTTCTTATAAAATTAAGTATTATGTCCATACAAGTATGTATGTGAAAATCCATTGCCAAAACAGTGTTGCTGAAAAGTTTGAATTTTTAAGACAGTTGTTTCGCATTTGTTAAGACATCTCATGTACTCATAACTGCATAAGCTTGCATAAAAATGTATGTACATATATAAGTATAATTAAATATAAATATTTCTCGTTGGCTGGTGATTTTGGGTTTCTTTAGCGCTCTAATTAAAGAAAATGTGGAAACTGTAACTATATACATAAAATTTACTGTTTAACCAAAATTCTGCAGGGTAATGAATCGAATAAGTAACTGGTATAAATAGTATAAACTGGCATAATCGAGTAATGTGGTTAAAAAAAGATATTTTATGACTTGAAAGAGCCATCTCCAAAACTTTGCAGAGTGATGAATCGAACAAGTAACTGGTATAAATCATATAAACTGGCATAATTGAGTTAAGTGGTTAAAGAAAGATATTTACGACTTGAAAACAAAATTTTGCAGTGTAATGAATCGAACAAGTAACTGGTATAAATCGTATAAACTGGCATAATTAGAGTTAAATGGTCAAATAAAGAAATTTTATGACTTGAAAGAGCCATCTCCAAAATTTTTCAGAGTGATGAATCGAACAAGTAACAGGTATAAATCGTATAAACTGGCATAATTGAGTTAAGTGGTTAAATAAAGATATTTTATGACTTGAAAGTGCCATCTACTTACTTTTATGCTCTGAATTTAATTCCATAACCTTTCGAGCTCATCTAAATTTATGGAAAATAGAGCAGAGTTGAAGGATAGTCTAAAGCACAGAGCCGTTTCGTATTGGCTTATATTTAAGTAACTAGTTTACTTTTAACACGTTTCCATTCCAAAATGAATTAAGCATATCAGAATTATAGATGAAATTGTATATTTTTTTTTATCGGCTGGCAACGCTTTTTGTTCAGCTGTACTTAAGGGGAGTATTTTTTCTTGGTTAAGCATACAAAGTTTTTAATGTATTAACTGACGCTATTAAAATTAGAATATCTCCCAACTTTCATCCACACTAACTCAGACTGCACCTTCAAAAGGGATCTAGTGTTTTTAGTAGAGAATATAAAATTTTTTTACAGAAAATTTAAATATTTTTTCGAGTTTCACGCGATTTTCGACGGTCCAGGAAAAGATGGTCCAGTGTTTTCGGTCTTCAACGCCGTTAAGCCCAAAAAAAAAAATACTTGATTAGCAGCTATTGTCCGTATTATAATCCAAGTTCGAAAAAAAACCGAAAAAACCCATGGCAGTGTTTCCAAAAAATTGTATTTTAAGCAAAATTTTATTCGTTTTTGGCCTATCAGCTCAAAAAACTTGAGTTAAAAGTCTGTAACTCAAAAAATATCTGAAATATTCCAAAAATTTTGATAAACACATACTACGTTTTTGTTGTAAAATTTAATTTTTAATAATAAATATTTGACAATATGCTGAAAATGCTTATGTCGGCTTTCGAAAGTCAATTTAAGCATTGAAGTTTGATTAGAAATACGAAAAAACTTTAATATATGTATTTGCAGTTTTCGATTCATAAAGCGAATATAGAGTTTCGAAAAAGTTGAAAGTTGATGAGGAGAAAACAAGTTGTCCCATTCAACATAAGTCGACTTAAGTCATTTTAACAAATCGCTACAGAAATGTTTTCAAATTCGAAAATACGAATGGTAGTAGAGAGCACTACCACATATTGGTCGAAAATTAAGCGCCAAATAATTGTTTGTATTTTTTTTTAGTTTAGAAGAAAATCTTAAAAAAAAAAAAAATGAAATTAAAATAAAAAATTAAAAATACTCCAAAAAATATTATAAAAACAAACATCAATGAACTGCAATGTAAGCAAAAAAAATTTGTAAATATTTTGAAATTTTTTGCCAATCTTTGGAGAACTGAAACTGTTGAGCCACATGCTGAAATTGCAGCTTATGCAATGTGTAAAATAACTTTTAACAACAGGAACGAGTTTTTGAAACCAAAAAAGTATTTCTATATAAAACATTTTTAAATTGTTTGATTTGTTTACTTACAACTGTTACTGAATTGATTTAAGATAATAATAATATGTATAATGTTAAAAAGCACACTTTTAAATGTACATATATAGACATTTATATGTACATACATACATACATCATCAACTCATCGTTGCCAAGTCACAGACACCACACGCGAACATAACTATCTCACCAAGCAATCATACATTTAATTATAAGTAAAAAAAAAAACATTACTTCAAGAAACGACTTTTCAATTTTAAGTACCGTTATGTGGATTTTCAACATTTCAAATCATGCAACATGACATAATTATATTCAACTCCAACAAACTTTTAACACATCAATAAATCGGATTTCTTTTTTAATTTTTGTAGAAGTCAAAAATTTGAATAACAAATTTACAGTGTATTTCATAAAAAAGTGTAACTGTATATACTCCTTTTTACTATATTTAGTTATTGTTTTGAGAAAGGCCAAATTTAAAAGGGAAAGTGTTTTGAGCAAGCAATGGTATTTAATTACTTCAAGAATTTAGTAAAGTAAGCAAAACAATTATTGTATGAAACTAAATGAAATGAAAATATGATGAAATAAAAATTAATAAAAAAAAAATAATGTCAAATGTTAAATGTTGACGAGTTTTAATTAAAATTTAGCTTCGCGTCCCTTTTAACATTTTCTAAATTTCAACTGCATTGATCATGTGCAGCAGTTATGGCAACTTCGATTTTTCATAGCATACTTTTAGGCTTGTCAATTTATGTAGCTTATTGCTTACAATCGAGTTCGTACCTATGGCAGCAGAAATATCGATAAATATACAAGAGGCGCGACAGAAAAATTGTTTCTTACAAAATTTAAATAGCCTTTTTTATTTTCATAAATTAAATATTTATTAAAAATGTTAAATAAGTATTGTAATTATTTTTTATAGTATAAAATGTGATTGAAATTAAGACTGTATGCAATTACAGTGTCAATATTGTTTTTAAAAGTTAACTTTGGTACTTTTTGAGCTTCGCCTTTTCCTTTTCCTCTTCCTTTACATTTTTTTTTTTTTTATTTTTACTGAGTTTTGACTGTATATAAGCTTAAACTTTTATTCGAGAGTTTCAGTTTTCGACGATGAAAAGCAAGAAATGGACTTACAGATACTATTAAAAATGTCAACGCAATTACTATCAGAGCAAAGAATATAGGAGCGAACAAGTAGGCAATTGTAAGTCAAAGTATAATACAGAAAAACAATTAGTATAATAGAAAAACTCAGCTTAATATTAGATTTAGGTCAGATACCTCTAAAACTGGCTGTAGTTGAAAGCAAAAGCAAACTTCGCTAAACATTAACAAAAATTTACAGAAATGGTCTTCAAGCCGATAATCTTTTCAAAAACTTTTTCGTTGTAATCGCATGAGGCAAGTTTTCGATGCCTTCATAAGCTTCACTGAATGCTATAAGCTATTCAAATACTTGTCTGCTGTGTAAAAGTAGATTCCACAAAACACTTATACAACATTCTCAATGGTTTCAAAGTCATGACTCCATTAGAAACGCAAAAGCAAACTCGTTGTTAAATTTCTTCCATAGTAAATATTGCTAGACAAACTTTTGACGTCCTAAACAAACAGTTGCCAAACACATACTAATTGACATATGGGGACATATATAGATAAAAAGTACGTGTCACATTGCATGTCCGCGATGGACTCCTAAACAACTGAACCGATTTGAGTAAAATTTAGCACACTGTATCCAGTTCGAACCAACATAGAAGATAGGATAGTAAAAACCATTCATAAATAAAAAATACAGTGAGAGCTCTATTAAGCGGACATCTCGTTTAACCATGCACATTGTTGATGTTTATTAAGTTTATTAAGGTCTACTACCTGGACTGAAAGGGTGGTAGCCAGACATTAAGAAAGCAGCCTCAAATTTTTTTTTTTTAATGAACTTTTTTTTATGAACATATTCAAAATTAAATATTAAGTACAATCCCTTGGATTCTTATACCGAAAAAAACGTTTTCGCATTTATTAGTAAATAAATTTTTAATGTATTGAAAAGTTTATTATATGAATAATAGCATAAAATGTATACCACAGTAACGCGTGGCCGGATCCGTTAGTATACATATAAGTATCTGATACAGCAATAGATAGTGAGGATTTTTGGCCTTTTTTATGGCAAGTTTCAACGGTCTAGGCGGTACAATGGATTGCTCGTATACAAGGAGACTGGTCCTATCTACTGGCATCTGATTAAACTATAATATTAATCAGGGGTTTTGTGAGCGATTTGCTGTTACCGTACAAATTCGTGGAATTTTTAGATGTATTTGCAGTGTATACAATGTGTGAAATTTTAACAACTTTTTTACTTCAAGTCGATTTGATGATAACATTGAAATTGGTTTATCGCAACAAATCTCGTTTGTTACGCTAAACTTAAGCTCTTTGGTTCATCAGGTTTGTCCCGAAGCATTTATGTACAATATAAAGAAGAAGTAGTATTATAAGTGCTTGCAAATGAATTATAAATGGAAGTCAATGCACTGCCCACCGATGACCCCCTGTGATCTACATCTACATATGTTCGAAACCATAATATCTACTCCGGAAAATTAGCCAGCGTTGGTTGGGTAAAGAAACCTTGAAAATTGAGTCATTAAGGGGTTAGGGGTAGTTAGAATTTTCAAAAAAATTCATTTTTTTTGGCATTTTCGTTAAGTGTAGTATCTTAAAAATATTCTCTGAAAATTTCAGGTTGATGCGACAATTAGTTTTTGAGTTATTCGAGAAATAAGAAAGAGAGCTCAGGCACTTCATAGTGATAGTGTGAAACTTTAAACGCGTTTTTCTCAAAACTATGTGTTTTGAATCGGCGACAACTGTAACTCGAAAACCGTTCAGTAGATTTTAATGAAATTTATACAGCTTTTATAATACATAATAAACTCGGGCCTGATAGAAGGATTTTTATTTTTTCGAAAATTTCGATTTTTTAAGACCAATTAACTGTTGATTTTTTCGCGAAAATTTAAAAAAAAGGGTCTGAGGCCACCATTTTGTTAATTTTGAAAACAAAATAAAATCCTTCGATCAGGCCCTTGATTGTCTATTTATAAAACTATTTTTTTTTGGCCGATTGTTTTTAGATAAATCTTCGAAGACTTATGCTTGTCACCGCAAGTACCTTTTTTTGGAACAGGGTCTATACAAAAAATTATACCTTGGGAATTTAATTTTTTTTTTTTTTGAAATTTTTGTGACTTCATGTCAACACATCCTATAATAATGCCATATTACTGCTTTTGTAAAATAACATGATTTAGTAGCAAACAAAAAAAAAAAAAATACTACCCCTAACCCCTTAAAACAAATTCTTAAAAGAATTTAGTTTTTTTGCTAAACTATTCGAGTATTGGATAATTCGAATTTAAAATTTCTAATCTTATGCATAAAAAAAAATTAAAACCCTATATACCAGACCGAAAATTAATAAAATGTTTTATTCCAAAAATCCCAAGAGTACTTGTTAAAAGAAGCAAGTTTAAAAAGCTTTCTGGTTTAAATAAATTGTGACTAAAAAGGCCTGGAAATTGTAAACAAGAGGCAAAATATTTAATAATTCCTCAATCATATGCATTTTGTCACCTTCAGAGTAATCCCCACCAGATGTAATACACTTATGCCAACGACTTTTTCAGTCCTCGAAACACTTTTCGTAAGCACTTTTTGGGAATCAGCGAATTTTGTTTCGACTGTAAACGGGTTTCACGGAGCGGCAATTTCAGTTTGTAGAACAAGAATAAAAGGCACTCGGTGGTGCTTTATCATGAATTGTTCTTCCACAATTTTCGACGGATGTTCTCGCGCAAACGCCTCAATACGATCTCTTCTTATAAACCGCTTCGCTCCAAGGCCTCTTAAAAAGTTTGAAAAAGATCCGACATTTTCGAGTCAAAATTTGTTCAGCGATGAGGGCATTTCTGGCTTAATGAGTATGTAAAAAAGCAAAATTGCCACATTTGGGACAAAGAGAAACTTGAAGAGATTCAAGCGTTTTCATTTCGTCTAGAAAACACAACAGTTTGGTGTAGTTTGTATGCCGGTGGAATCATCGGTCCAAAAATGATACCGATGAGAACGTAACCGTCAATGGTGAGAACCGACCATCGCGCCATAATAATCGATGCTTTGATGCTTAAAATTGAAGCTCGTGATCACTTTCTACATTTTGCATTAATCCATGGATTTACTGAGAGAACACTTCGGTGGGCAGATAATTTTACTTTTTGGGTCGATTGACCAGCAAGATCGTGTGGTACACACCGTTAGACTTAACCGGCAGGGATATGTAAAGTCTAAAGTCTATGCAGACAATCCTGCTTAGATTCGGAAGTTGAAGCAAAACATCACGCGTGTTATTCGCCAGCTACCAGTAGAAATATTCGAACGAGCCATTGAAAATTGGACTCAAGAGAGGAGCCATTTGAGATGTAGCCGCGGCCAACATTTGAAAGAGATAATCTTCAAAAAATAAATGTCAAAGAATAAACATTAAAATTGAAAATAAAATCTATGAATTTAATTATTTTTTTTTTAATTTATTTCTTCATAAAAATAAATAAAATACATTAAATATCAAATACACTTTGCCTTTATAAATAAATTATCAATAAATACAACTAAATTATTTATTTCAACTCCACACTAAATTTAA
This sequence comes from Bactrocera zonata, assembly GCA_037783105.1. Classification (NCBI taxonomy): domain Eukaryota; kingdom Metazoa; phylum Arthropoda; class Insecta; order Diptera; family Tephritidae; genus Bactrocera; species Bactrocera zonata. Next base: position 236,235 of record JBAWJQ010005982.1, on the reverse strand, counting down.
CGGGAATCACTTAATAATAACTTTAAATGTCATTGAGCATTAATTCGTTTGTAAATTAGTATACAAGTATATACATATAAATATGCATATATATGTTATATATATTCTTTTTTTAAATATTGTCAATTAATTCTTTCTTTGCTACATTTTAATTGGAATTTCCTGTCTTTGTGGAATGCATACATATGTATATAAGAGGAGTAAATGTAGCTCGACGATTCGGGAGTCCAATAAGAAACAAACACACACACACTGCTTGCGCTAGGCCCGGCGTGTATGTGAGGTTTGCTTGTAGTGGTGAAATGCGAAATCCACCAGCTAAACGGTTTTCGAATCAGACTCGCAAAAGTCACACTAAATGCTATTGACGCATTCACTAAATGAGCGTTAATGAACAACTGCTTTTCGACCTTTGCAATTGCCTTTGTCTAGTATATGTGTATATGTATTAGTTATATATTGTATGTGTGTATGTTTTCATGCGGGAATCATTATTAAAGTGAATTGTGAATTCAATTATTACATAAAGCAATAAACTAAACTAGATTTCCACAAACAAAAACAAAAAAAAAAATATTATGCAAAGAACTTGCCATTTCCACCTGTCACTTATGTAAGTCTGACTGTGGGCGCTGAATTTGTTGAGTGCAACGCTTTCATTCAATGCATCTAACTGAACTTCAGACTGCGTGGACCCATACGTGGCGCACCCGCACGTGGTCCAGCGCTAACGGCTTTGGTCTCAACCGTCGCCGTTAGGGGCTGTTGTTTCCTGGCCTCACTAGCGTCCTCGAACTCCTCGTCGTCGCCGAAGAGTAAAGCAGCGAGACTAGTTTCGAATGTGCTCTTCTTTTTCGCAGGTGTGGTTGTTGTAATGGGTGCCTTTGTTGTATCCGCGCTGGTTGTGACGTTGAGATTTGTCGGCGCATTACTGGTACTGATGGCGCTGGTGGTGGTGGCGGACGTAATGGGTGTTGCTGTATTGTTGGGCTTTACACTAGTGCTTGTGTGTGGTTTTGTTGTAGTGCTGGTGGTGGTTGTTGTCGAAGTTGTCGATGTGGTGCTCGTTGCTGCGCTGGTTTTTGTGTCCGCGACTTCCTGACTCTCCGAACGCATATAGCTCGCCAACGCTAATGGCTTATCATTTTCACCTACAAATACTTCTTCAGGTTCCGCCTGCGCATGCTCTTCTTCTTCGAGCTTGTAACCTGGTGGATAGATGGGTTTGAAGCCACCCTGCAACTCTGGTTGGAAACTATCCATCTCGAAAGACTTCGCGGTTGTCGTTTCCGTGAAATCGGCGGATGCGGTGTCGTCTACGTCGGCGCGATTGATGTTATGCTTTTCGTAAATTGTCTTCTCCGTTGTGGATGGTAGAATATTCCAACCATTGGATGGTGCATTTGTCGCACTGCCAAGACTCACGCTCGGATAGAATGGTGCCATGAAGTTCTTTTCTAAATTCTGTCCACGTGTATCAAAGTCATTGCTGAGACCCTCTTCGGTTTGTGTGTCTGTGCGGATTTCGCTGATGACAGATGAAGCGAGATTTACGTTCGAAAAACGCGGTGGTCCACTGACACCGGCACGACGATACGGTGACGGCTCTGTTGGGCTGTATGCAATAGCGATGGGCGTGTCGGGCATGCCCACGCCATAAGCGCCATTTATGATACGTGGTCCGACCACAGTAGCATGCATAGGCATGTTGAGCTCCGAGTAGGAGGGGTCGGGCTTCTCAATCGGATAAGGGAATTTGTCTTTGATCATTTGTGTTTTTGTTTGTTGCTGCAACGATTGCGGTTTCTTATTCTTTAGTATGGGCTCCTGTGGTTGATCGCGCACCACTGAGAAAGGTGTATTTTGATAGTCGCTACCTGTGGGTGGTTCCACATGTGCAATGGCAGGTAATTGGTCTTTTACATCCCCGATTTCCTGTGTTTTCGCCTTATCGCCTCTGGAAGGATATACCAGGTAGAGTCCGTTTTGTGTTCCAGCGCCCTCGAGTTGTGGCTCTATTTGCTCTGAAGCTGCGGTAACTTGAATTTCACCAGAACCTGTATCATCGCTGGGCAGCGAGAGTGGCTTCTTCTGAGACTGAAGCATTTGTAAGGTCACAACCGGTTCGAGTTTTGCTTTATCAATACTTTGTTCTTCTTGTGCGGCTGCAACTGGCTGTGGTGGATCGTTGATGACCAAGTCTTCCTCTTCGAAAGCAGCCAAACGTTCAGGCGCCATAATCGTCTTATAAACTTCGGAGTTTGAAGCGGCTGCGTGTCTTTCATAATTATCTACACCACGTTGTGGTGAAGCCAGTGGACGTCTGGGATACATGCGGTCTAGATACTGCACACCTTGACCACCATAAGGCGGTAAACGGTAAACGCGACGATTAGCATCTGTTGCCATTGGCGCACCAGGACCAAAGTCAGCGGCGCGATTAAGCGGATAACGATGTTGCTGCTGCTGCAAAAGGGGCTGACGACGGTGCGCAAACTGTGGGGAGTTGTTTGGTCGTTTGAGGGTTTGGCCGGAAATACGTATATTACCGGGCTCCTGATTGAAGTTCGGCGCTGGTGGGTGTCCCGTAGAAATTTTTGCGTTGGGACGGAATTGTGGCAATATGTTTGGTAGGTGACGTTCTGCACTCGGGCGTGTAATGCCAGCAATTGGTTTTCGCGTGTAATCACTGTAAGTAAATGAAGACGAAGGACCCAATGGCCGGTTCGGAGGTTGGGGGCGTTTGTGAATCTCACTGTGCTCGGGTATGGCATTGGAGATAGTTGCGGGGAAGCGTGGTGGTGGTTCCATATGCAGTGAGGGTGTATTTTGATCCTGTTGGGTGGGTGGGAAGCTCTAAAAGTATTTAAATTAAAAATTATTTCTTATATAAAGCGTAACTTAGCAAACAAAGCTCACCAATTTTTGCTTATGCTGATTCATTGTGAGTACCTCATGCTTTTGTATCTGTATGTCACCGCTGCCGGTATTGCTTATACCATCTTCGCCGGTCTTCGGAAATACGACATTATTGGCATTTTGCAGTTGCTGAAGACTCAGCGGTTGTGCATGTCCATTGACTTGTGGTCCAGCGGGTGGTCCAGCTATAACTGGCACTGAATGTTCCTCATCGGATTGCTCTTCGTTCGATGGGAAGCGTATGTTTGTGGAGACGAGCAATTCCTTTGTATCTTGCGCACTATTATTCTCAGTGGATGCAGCGGCTTGTCCAGCAGGTGTTTGTGTGGGACCGGCTGGTTGATAGCTGCCTTTCGGTGCTGTCTGCGGCAAAGCGAGTGGTTTTGGGGGTTTGCGTTGACGCATGTTTGAGCCGATCAGTGGCAATTGCTGATACGGCGATGGTGGCGCTGGTGGTTCTTCGGTATATGTGGTAGCGGGTGCTTTTGTATCCAGTGGACGTTGTACATACGGTGGTGTGGGACCAACGGCGCTGCCACCAAAGTTACCATTTTGATGGAAGTTCGAAGCTCCCTGTGCTGGTGGGAATGTGCCGGCTTGTGCGGGTGCCACTTGACCCGGACGATTCAGTCCGCTAATATCCTCACTTATTACTGTACCATATTGTACCGGTGGTTCCTTGGAGAACAATGGCTCTTTCTCCACCGAGCCGAATGCTGCTGTACCAACTTGTTGCTGACTACCCAAAACAAACGAGGCCGAATGTTGACCAGGTGAGATGACTACATTATTGATCGCACCCGGCGCTGGACGATATTGCAGAACATTCGGCTTTTGCACCTGATACGACACATATTCACCGCTATAATTCTCTTGACTGCCCGATATCACCTTCTGATCATTGCTGCTACCCGGTAGCGGTGTGGAGCCGTGTGGGGTAAATGTGGGATGGGTTGGGTATGTGGGGTGTGTGGACTGCTGTGGTGGACGCTGTTGCTGCTGTTGTTGCGGTGGCTGATATTGTTGTTGTTGCTGTTGCTGATATTGTTGCTGTTGTTTTTGTTGTTGTTGCTGATATTGCAGTTGTTGTTGCATTGCAAACGGTGCGGGTTTCGACAGCGAAATCGGTTGCATATAGTTGCCTTGTGCGTCGAAACCTTGACTACCTTGGTTTTGGGCAGCTACAGCTGACTCTTCATCGGCCAAACTGTTGAATATATCAGCAAGCGACATGGATGGTTTCTGCTCGATCTTCTGCTCAATATTCTTTTGACCGAGTGTCTGATAAACGTCGGCGATATTGAGTTCCGGTACTTTTGTAGCGGCTGGTGTGGGTAACGCTGAAGTCAACTGGCCATTAGGACCCTCAGTGAAGAGAATGGGTTGCTTAGTGCTCGGCACGTATTGGCTGGTGGACAAAGAGGAATCTAAGGCACCGGCGCCGATAGGTGGGCGCGTGGTATACGAAGTAGTGCTGATTGTTGTTGGTTTCGGCGCAGTCTTTGTGGTATTTACGAGCGCTTGATCTGGGAACCGCATGGGTGTTGTGGCTGTGGCGCTGTCAGTTGTTGTTGTAGTTGGTGTATACTTCTTTGTCGGTATGAACTTCTTGCGTGTGCTGCTATCGAACGCTTGCGAACCGGCACTGGACGGCAGTGTTGGCAGCGGTCTGCGCGTGGAGGTCGTATACTTGGGGGAGCTCGGGGCCAATGTGGTTGTTGTCGTGGTTGATGTGCTTGTGGTGGCAGGCAAAGTAGAAGTGCTACTTGGTTTATTCGATGTCGTAACGCTGATTGTGGGTTGCTTCGAAGTTGTTGTTGTGGTGGTTGTAGTAGCTTTACTTGTGCTAGTGGTGGTTGTGGTTGTTGCTGATGCAGTCGATGTAGGGGCGCTGCTGCTATGCAGACCCGGCGCTGTGGGTGGCACGGCCATTAACTTCGTAGTCGGTATGGTGTAATAGTTTTGGCTTGGCGCTGGTGTTACCGGTGTTGCCACCACCGATGTTGGTTTTTTATTCGTTATGTAATTCTTATTGCTACCCTGATACTTGAGGTTTGCATACGAGCTTGACACCAATGGGTAAACGAATTTCGACGATGAATACTTCACGGGCAAATTCAGATAGTCGTGTATGTTCGGTGCATTACTGCTTAGCACAATCTTCTCCTTCGGGTCGATCACCTCATTCACCGCGGTCTCAATGCCGGCTGGCTTCTTGGCGCTAAAGTCCAACTGACCGGAAATGGGATCCTTACTTGCATAATATGGCTTGCCATCGTTGAAGATCTGATTGGGTAACACGTAGCTGGTGGAAATGAGCGCTTCGTCTTCAGCGGAGTCGCCACCGTTGCGCGCCTCTAACGGTAAATCGGCTGAGGGTATTTCCGTTGCGGCTGTGGTATTGCCAACGCTCGCGACCAACGCTATGACTAGCGCCAGCCATAAAGGGTAATTAGTCATTTCGGAAAGAAAACCGCAGTGATTGATGCTGAAAGAAAGAAAGAAAAGTGTAATCAACGACATGACGCTTTAATTGAATTAAACTTTATGCAAAAAATATATATGTATAAATGAAAGGCATACATATGCACATGCTCAAGCTCATAGAAAAGCATTAAATAAAGAAAGTCAGCGTCTAAGACAGCCATTCAATTATGCAAATAAATATTTTCACCAACAATTAAATTGACGCGCCGCTGTTATTGCATAATATGATGAATTAGCGTTGGACAGCAACGACCCACTTGCGCAATTGGAAAACCACCGTCAAGTTAAGCTTTGTATAGTTATGTTGGTAACGGTTAGGCAAAGGCACGCTAAGGCCGGTGAATGAAGATAAAAGAAGCGCACGCGAATAGTGATTAAATTTAATTGCCGGTTTGGTCTGAATGGCGGCAACGTGATCTCTTAATTTCTTCACGAACTAATGTAGTATATATGTATAATATATATACACATACATAGATATAGTAGAATGTATAAAAATATATTAGCGATATTAGCGAATGTGGTACGTTGTTATATTGGGTAGTGGAAAAAGTCTTTTCGTATTTCTTTTAATTAGTTAAAATTATTTTTTTATTTGATTAAAATAATTTTTTTAATTAATTAAAATTATTTTTTTAATTAATTAAAATTATTTTTTTACTTGATTGGTAGCACTGGAGATATACAACTGCAACGTCATCTATTGACAAAATACGAAAATACTTTTTCGGCTGAAATGGTTGAGTAAAAAAAATGTTTAAATTAAATAACACTATATATATATCCAATAACCACGAAAACTTCGTTTTTTTTTGTTTTTGACTGATGTAATAATTATCTAACCGATCTTGAGTGACATTCCAACAAACTGATTGGACGTTATCAGTTTAGACCTGGCAAAACTATTATCGACCAGATTTTCACCATGCACAGCCGTGAAAGAAAGATCGACTTACACCACCTCTTCGTTGATTTTAAAGCCGTCTTCGACAGCACGAAAAGGAACTACTCTATGTCGCTTTGCTAATACCGATGTATTACACAACTAACGTAGAGCAACACCAAAAGCTCCCTCAGGTTCGGGAAGGACCTCTCCGAGCCGTTCGATATCAAACGAGGTTTCAGGCAAGGCGACTCCCGTTCGTGCGACTTCTTCAATCTACTGCTGGAGCTGCAGAGTTAAATAGAGAGGGTATAATATTCTATCAGAGTGTACAGCTGCTGGCGTACGCCGATTATATTGATATCATTGGCCTCAACAACCGATCCACTAGTTCGGCTTTCTCCAGACTGGTGAAAAAAGCGAAGCATATGGGTCTGGTTGTGAACGAGAACAAGACGAAATACAAGTTCCTCATCCTTCGCGTCCTGCTTTACGGTGCTTACGGTGCGGAGGCATGGACAATGACATCATCTGAAGAGTCGACCTTAGGAGTATTCGAGAGAATGCTTTTGCAGAACGATGAGCTGTACGATATATTCGGAGACATTGACATAGTTCAGAGAATCAGAGAATCAAGAGACAGAGGCTGCGCTAGCTAGGCCATATTGTCCGGATGGGATAGAGCTCTCCACCTTTAAAGGTTTCGATTCAGTACCCACCACGTAAGTGGTGTCCACTCCAATAAAGATAAAGAAGAAGAGTGAGTATCTGTGTATATGCTAGTAGTTTAAAGTTCTGAAAGTCTATTATTATAGGCTTCACCCATTTTAAGAACACTTAAGATATGTCACAGTTATGTTTAACTTTCATCTTCAGAGAGCTTTCCATACATGAACGGGAAAAAATGGAAATTAAATAATGTTCGATATTGGCTGTTTCCAGAGCCAGATCGATATCTTTCAAAAACTAGTTCACTTATATAGAGACAGAAGGATATAGCTAAACCGACTCAGCGTTACCCTGATATCTATATATATAAAAGAAAGTCGTGTTAGTTACACCATTTATAACTCAAGAACGGCTGAACGGATTTTTCTGAAAATTGGTGATGAGGTAGCTTTGAACCAGAGTAAGGACATAGGATACCATTTATCTCTTTATGTCAAAATTTAATACAACTCAACAGAAAAATTATATTTTAAATCATAAGCATTTGTTCCAAATTCAAGTTTTTAGGAATCATTTGAATATAATAATCAGTCGTTGAGTATGTATTATACCACGTACATCCCAAAAGATTGATGTCATAACCTTTCCAGCCGCCTTTTTCGTCTTTCCACGCCTGAGAACCGGTTCATCATGTGCAGTCCACTAGAATGACTGTCGATTGGACTCCAGTGGGAAATGATGGAGCTATGTTTTTATCATCGACGCAAAAATTCGGCTTTATTCCGATTAGAGAAGACTTAAACACTTCTCAGAATCAGTAATTCGTTGTTTTTGTTGGATTATGAACTTGCGAGGCACCTACTTTGCTCATTTCACCTGTTTCAGCTTAGCAAATATCTTTTCAATAGTGGCTTTCCCTGAGCCTAAATTCAACAGTATTTTTCCCAAAAAAGCAATGATTTATTAACACACGAAATGCTTTATGATCCATTTTTTTGTAAACTAACACAAGTTGCTTCACAAAAATTCTTTGTATGTCTCATTAACTAATAGTTATAATCCAACTAATAGAAATCATATAAATGGTAGTAGTAGTATTATCTATGTGTCAGCCACGGAGAAGCGTGGACGGGTCCTCTAGTTATATACATATTTTAAGGCTTCGGGGGTTTCATTTTTCCAAACTTAATGCAAAGTTAATATGCCCCATTCAGGCTATACAAATCAAACATCGGTTTAAAGTACTGAGCAAGCGTAAAGAGTCTAAACGTTTCTATAAAAGTGAGCCATCAGTGTTCAATCTATAAAAAAAATAAAAATGTTTATTACCCTAAAACGAAACGAAACGAAAAAGTTACTTGATAATTTTAATTGGAAGAAGTTAAGTTCTAATTCATCGGTAGGCAGGTGCATTGTTGCGAAATTCGATCTAAGTATTCCTGAAAACGTGAACCACTACCTGCTTCTCCGCTTAGATATCGATGAGGGATATGTGGACAGGGAAAAGTCGCTTGAGAAGAGGCCCAATGAACTTTTTAATGGATGAATCGAGGATAGAAGAGAAGGTTAGACGCGAAGTCAAGCTTGCTTTTAGTCTACTGGACTACTGTAGCGTCTTCCTGGCAGAAGCGGCTGTTTGGCGCCACACTTACTCAGCTCACACTAGAGTGGAAACAAGTTAGATCACCTTTGTCATTTTGCATTCAAGCACAGGACTAAACGTGCGCTTAACAGGTAATGGTTGACAACCAGCCTCCGCGCGACTTCGAGTATAGAACTTACGTGAACTACTGAAACTGATACTAACCGCCTTAAAAAATTTTCCAACGGCTTAAAGTACTTCGTCGATTTATGGGGGGATTGATTTGATAGGAGTTATAGTTAACACAAAGGACTGAGGCTATGAGCTGTTCAAGTGAGCTTAGCGGGGTAGTTGGACATTGCTAACCTAACCTACCCTCAAATAAGTCAAATATTTCTTAATCACTTTAAAAATATATGAAGGAAATAAGCTCATGCTTAGTCTAATGCTGGGCTTCCGCGTAACCGAGCCATCAAGTTCACTTTGGTAAACAAAGTTTTAAAAATATTCAGCAAGTAATTTATTTAAAGCTCAGCTGTTGTAAATATAAAAAAAAAATATAAAAAAATATTAAAAAAAAAATATAAAAAAAATTAAAAAAATATATTCTAAGGTCATAAACCAAGCTAACTTCTATAATTTTCAGCATTTACATCGACACACCCTAATGTCCACATATAAATTTGCACCACCATTATAAACTGCCAAGATCTCGCACCAACAGCTGGAAGTTGTTTGGAAATTTTCTTATGAAATTTTCACCATTAATTTTATTTCCGATTGTTTTTTCTTTCTTCTTTTTTCTTCTCTCCATTCACAGCTTCACCTGTGTATCGGCAATAGATAGCTGTATGCGGTAAAAAAAAAAAACTCACATTACCTGACAGGCAAAGCGCGGAAAGGCGCATAAGGCAAATACGCGGCGGACAAGTTGGGCAACAACGTGTGGCTAAACAGAAAGGCGCTTCGAGATATCATTGCTGATTGCTGCTTTTGTATTGATGATTTAATCAGTGCACACAGGTGACGAGTAGAAAATGAAATTGAAAGATTGTATCGCTTGCAGTTACAAATGAGCTATAATTTCTACGTATGTGTATGTGTGTGTGTGATTATATGAAAGTAGATGGAAGTAATTATAAGTAATAGTAGTAATCCGTAAATATAGTATCGAAGAAATAGTTGTAATTAAAATTTAATTATTGAGTAGTGTGGAAATAAGCAATGGTGAATTGTGGAGAAATAAGGAAAATTACATTGGGTAGTCGAAAAAGTCTTTTCGTATTTTGTCAATAGATAGATAGAATAGTCGTACATATCCAGTGCTACCAATCACATTGTGTTATACCATATCGTGTTGGAAAAGTGAGATTTTAAGCTTCATTTAACCAAACAAAAAAATATTAAATTCGGGAAGTTGAAAAAAAGTTACAGCTGTTCAAAAATGAGTGAAAATAATGAAGAAATTCGCTATATTTTGATATCTTTGTATACAAAAGAGAAGAATGCCACGCAAGCCAGCAATGAAATTTGTGATGTTTATGGAGGCGCTGCTGTATCAGTACGTGTAGCACAACAATGTTTTGCTTGCTTCCGTTCTGGAAATTTCGAAATTTCGATTTACACTGATGAAAGCGTTACATTCATGAACTAATGTCTCAAGCGGCAAATGGCAAAAAGTGGTCGACCAAAATGTACATATTTGTTTTTTTATTTCTTATTATAAATATAAAAAATAAGTTGAAGTTTGATTAGAAATACGAAAATACTTTTTCGGCTGCCCAAAATTTCTATTCATGAACCATATTCATAAACCGAAAAGTTTAGCGCTCGTTTTTCACCAGCCGAGTTTGTGGCTTAAGTCTTTTGATTTGATTTTTGTAATTTTGTTATTTCGTTTATGGCGCTAACAGCAATTGCAGTCGTGTCACTTTCAATTAATGCACCGAACGATTAAACAGTGTTATTACTTTGTCGCGGAGACACGCCCCCCTTTACACAAATACACACATACGCACACACACACACACACACACTAACACTCATATTCACTCACTCACCAATACATACTGTCCGCTTTATTTAGCGCTCTGCAAGTAGACTACATTAGACTACATTACAGCGTAATTTTTCTGCTCTAAATTTGGTAGTCTGTGCAAATAGTCGCCATCCCAAGTCACAGTAGCAGCGTTAAATAGTCAGTTAGTATGCCAACGCAACTGGTTGTTACGATTTTCTCAGCAAAACATGTGCAGCGAGTTGATCTGGCCTTAAATGGCATAATTGCCGGTTTGGAGTTGTTTCTTGTTGTTGTTAGAAGTATGTGTTGGTATGTATGCATGTATTGATGTTGCTTTGATAAATGAGAATTGTTGATAAAGCCAGAAAAAAATATTACGGAGTGCAAAATTGTGCATGGCTGCTAATCTACTTACATTCTTTGCCAGATATTTGCTGGAAAGTTGATAGAATTTATTCCTAACGAATTTTTGTATTCCATTTTGTCAATAACAATGAGCTGTATGAATAACTGCTCGGAAATAAAATACAAAAAAAAAAAAAAAAATAAAAAAAGAATAAGTACAGACTAAAATTGTGACGCATATAATTGTCACTTTACATAAATATTTTTTTTTTGTTTTGCAGTTTCATTTTGTTACCATTGGAAGCAATAGGTACAGATCTTTGGGTGTTTGGACTTTAAATGTTTGTGTCAACAAACAAGATTATGCAAAAAAAAAGAATTCTAAACGAACAGTTGCCCGAAATACTTTACAAAGTTTCAGCAAAGTGGCAGGTGGCAGGAGCATATCCTTAAGGGGGTATTCTACTCTAGAATTTTGAAAAATTCGACTTTTTTTCTCATATTTAAAGTTTAGACTTTCAAAAATATGACCTTGGAAGGATTTTTCAAAATTCGACTTATTTTCAGAGATACAGCCAATTTTGTGAGGTGGCGTCCGTGTTCACTAGAATTGTCTCCTAAACTTTAAACGCGTTTTTCTCGAAACTACTTTTTTACGCACGGTACCGGCATTATCTCAAGTTCTATACAACCGATTTACTAGATTTAATTTTGTGTGAACCTTCTTTATATAATCCTTTATCGTTATCCTTTATCCTTTATTGTTTTTAATATTTAAAAAAATTCAGGAATTTCAAAAAAAAGTTTAAAAAATGATTTTTATTTTCAGGCAGTCGCCATTTTTCAAAAAAAAATTTTCCTGTTCCCGGACTATAACAGCATCCTTACTGATTAAGAATTTCTTTTGATGTTTTTTTTCAGACCACCAGGAGAGTCAGGATCAATGTCACCAGGATGCGCCATTTTTTTACACCTGTCTCTCCCCCCCTTTTAATTATTTTCATTTTTAATATTTTTTTGTAAAATATTTTTTCTGTATTCTTAAAATATCAATGAAAACACCATAAAAAAATGGATGGTAAAATTTTTTTTTTTTTTAATAAAATTCAAAAAACTGCCCAGAATTTGATTTCTAGAGTAGAATACCCCCTTAAGTATAAAATTATGATTATGAAATATTTGTATTTACACATTTCAAATGCTTTCTCCAAGTTCGAGCTGGGAATGTGCTAAGCTTAACAAAAAAAAATTAATTTCAATTTTATTACAAAAATACAACACAGCTGGGATTAGATTATATGCACACAACATTCGAAAGCAGGCGCAATTTTGTAAAATATTTTCTTTTACTTCAACACCTGACAGCTGCTTATTTATTAATGCACATGCACTCATACATATGCATGAAAAATGCTTGGAAATCGTCAGGAAACAAAATTGGCTGAAGGAGCTGAAGGCCATTCCAAAATGAAAGCTTATGAAAAGTGTTTGGAGGACTAGAAAAATCGTTACCATAAGTGTATCTGGTGGGGATTACTTTGAAGGTGGCAAAATAAATATTGATGAATAATTAAATATTTTGCCTTTTATTTACAATTTCCGGGTACTTTTTGTCACAATGTATAGCGAAGAAAGATGAAAGGATATCCGCATAGTCGCTTATATTGTATTCAGCTAGATAACTTAATTCCTAGTGAATATCTTGTTGCCATTGCGTATGTAATTCACTCTGATTCCTTTAAAAATATGGTTCAGGCAGCATCTTCTGTGATGGCTATAAACCATCATTTCCCTCAATATCTGCATGGACTAAGATATAAAAAAAAAATTGTTTCGCTTTAATCAATTGAAAAACTATTCAAAAATATTTTCGAAGAAATAGGCCCCAGAACCACTGCACTTCATGCAACGGCTGTATAGGCCAAAAGCTTTCATGTTCGTTTTCTCGAAACTAACTTTTTTTATCCGGCCGTCAAAATTGCGAGAGAATTACTTAACCGATTTATTTGAACTAAATAGTATTTTAGAGACTATTTTATACTCAAGTGCGTAGAGATAGAGTGCTTTTCCGAGAAAAATGGCATTTTACATTTTTTGAGGTCGAAAAACAAGGGTAAAAATGGCAGTTTTTAGAAATTAATTCTCAATCTTTCGAAATTCTCAAAACCACTCTACTATGCACTTGATAAAAGCTTCTTGATTAAAAAAAATTTACTTTTTGCATTTCAGATAAGAAGTCTAGCCAGGAAGTTGATAGCCGCAAAAAGTATCAATCAACGGGATTGTTGATATTTCCGCCATTTTTTTTTTTTTTTTTTTTTTTGACAGAAAATAATTTTTATTTTTTAATTCAACTCTTACTATATATGCAGAAATTTGGATGTGATCGGTTTTTATTCTCCCACAATAAAAGGGGAAAAATTACCTTTTTTGACGGCACTAGAGGTATCGCCCCTTAAATAAGCTTTCAGAGCAGGTTGTTGAAATTTTTAAAGTTGGCAAAAACTTCAACAGACTCCAAAGAAATGATGCGGGAATTAATATTGTTGTTGTTGTAAGTAATTAACAGCTCATCAGCCGTCATTTAGCTTGACTGTATGGGCATCAAAAACAGTTCAAATAATATCTTAGGTTTCGTAAAAATATATCCAATATTTTTTCAAATAAAACGGAAAAGATAAAATGTGCCATATTTCACAGTTTATCCTCGATAAAGGCAAAAAGGCCAGTCAAGAGGTGGAAAATCTGAATAATCTTTAGATCCTGACACTGTAATAACCAATGACACTTAATTTTGTTGTTGTCGATTTTGTTTCGGTAACTTGGATTGACTTCGGAAATATGTTTGGTGGGATTGGCAGGGACCATAGTTCGAACCTGTATGGTCAACAATAGGACCGTCTGACGATAGTAGAAGAATTTTGGGCAGGTCACACATCTGTTGTAGCTGTTGTATCGGCAGAAAATATTCTTGAGGTAATTTGGAGGACTGTTAGCGGTTCGCATAAAAATGCGGGTCCGTTCCGGTTACGTAGATCCGACTGTCACGGCATCGGTAGTTACTCGCTGGATGTACCGGAAGTTTAGTTGGGAGTTTCTTATGTATCTATTTTAGTTTTATTGCCAGTAGGAATAAGGAATTTTTTAAGTGTGAAATTATGAAATTAACTTTCAATCGGCAATAAAATATTGAAATATATCTCATGAATGCCTCGAAAAGGGAAAGTTTGAATATTTTATAAAAATATTCGATCGAATTGGCGTCTGGAAGACACTATGTAGATCAACAGCGTACTTCGGGGTAGATTTTTTGCTTTTAAATCGATATTCGTTAATAAATAAAACAATAATTCGGAAGTAGTTGGAAGCGAGAAACGAATCTTTCAACCCGATAACATAAAAAAGTTGATAATTATAAGGTGGAGGACTTTCCCGTTAAAATTAAGGGGGTATTCTAGTCTAGAAATTAAAAAAAAAAAAAAACAATTTTTTTTTATATATTTTAAAAGTTTAACTATTCAAGAATATGTGTACAAGAGGATTTTTCAAAATTAAAATTATTTTCGGAGATATAGGCATTTTTCTGACCCGACATCCAAACTGGTTCGGCCGGAACGCGAAACTTTAAACGCGTTTTTCTCAAAACTGACCTTTTCGGAACGATGCCCACAATTTCTCAGGTTCTACTGGACCGATTTAGTTGAAATTTTTATAGAGTCTTCTTTATAGGCTTGTCTATGGTTGAAACTAGCCCCATCCCAAAATTTTTATTTTTATTGATTTTAAAAAAATCGAAATAGTCAGAAAAAGTAGTCAAAATAAAATTTTTTTTTAGGCAGTCGCCATTTTGTGAAAAAAAAATGTTTCCCACTTTTGCGTAGTTCCGACCATTGCGACATTATTCTAGATTAATAATCCTTTCTTTTTTGGTTTCAGATAACTAGGAGGGTTGAAATCAATTCGTCAGCTCATAATTTTTGAAATTTTTTTATTTTTTTTTAGTTTTTAATTTTTTTCTGTATTCTTCAAAAATTAATAAATAACTAATAAAAAAATGGATAGTAAAAATTTTAATTGCCTTTTTTTTACGACACTTTAAAAATGACCTGAAATTCATGCTTCTAGACTGGAATACTCCCTTAAGAACTCATGCTTGGAGAGTCACAGCTAGTACTCAAAAAACAAAAAAAAATCGCTGTTTTGACCCTCCTTAATGTCTATATGTCTATATATATTTTATGTAAGCGCATATACATCAATATGTCAAAGTGGCACCAATTCAAATCTCATGAGCTTAAGATTAATTGAAAATAATTAGCTTTTGAATAATTTGAGGCTGATCATGCGCTGATAATGCCGAATAGAAGCGAGTAATGCCGATGAGCACGAACAGAAGAGCCATTAGACAACTTAATACTTGACGACGATATGTTTGGCTTGTTTATTAAACATGTCGCCTCGAAATGCAATTTATTTAATGATTTTAGATACTTGTTATAAATATGTATGTATGTGTGTATATTTGTAAGTAGCATGTTAGCAGCTGTGTATTTGTTTATGCTGTTTAGTTGTCGCGAAGCTGGACGCAAAATAAATGAAAGTTCCAGCATTCCAACTTGAAAACGAAATAAAATGATGATGAAATGTGACAAGATACGACGGTGAGCAGCGGCCGAAGAGCCGAGGCAAAAATGTGGAAAAACATTTAAATTGAAATCGAAATGAAAGAAAATGAAATGAGGCGCAACGTTGCGGCAAGTCGTGTTGTTGATTGTTGTTGTTATTATTATGATTTTTGTTGTTGTTGTTGTTGGTATTGTTATTAACACCAAGCAACATTTCTATTTTTAATTTTTTTTCCAAGCGATTTTTTTTGCACTGCAACACATCAATCAACAAACGTGCTGTGTGTTGATGGTCAGCAGCAATAACAACAAAAATAACAGAAACAAAAATAATAACAGCAGCAAGTTCAGACAGCAAATATAATAGCAAACAACAAACAGCGTTAAAAGTGACAATTGCTATTTGCAGACAAACTTGCTTTCATGTGCATACATACAATACACATATGTATATACACTTATATATGTATATAAACATACATAACAAACACCTGTATGTATATGAAATCGCACGAATGCAGAAAAAATGTAGCAATGCTTTGGTTATGCGACATCTGTGACAATCATGGCAAATGTCTCAATGAAAAAACAAGCACAAAATGTTTACAAAACAATAACAAAAACAACAACGCTTGCAACAAACGGCAACAGCCACCGTTATTACAAATAAAGGCTGCAACAATGTGGCCGCTTGTTGATGACTACAAAACGCACTTTCGTTTGAAATTCTTTTTCACGCACTCGACGCATGCAGTCGGTCCGCTTCGGCTTTGGACAAACAACAACAGCAGCAGCAGCAACAAGAAAGCGAGCAAACATTTAACGCAGCGCTCCAGCACGCAGAGTTGCTTTGAAGTTGCCGTAGTATGATGTGTGACAATCACAATGTTGTTGAGCGCAGCAGCAACAACAACAACAATCGCCGCTTACAGGTGGCCGTTCGTGGCCAAGCAACCAGCTTGCTAGCTGACAATAAAAATCAATCAATCGGCAATTGAGCACACAATTATTTATTTCTCCGGCGAATGTAAGCAACAATGTGGCGTAGAGGTGTCCATGCACGAGCATCTTGGAAGATTATTAATTCTTGTTGAAAGATTGCCGGCACGCTTTGTTCGCAGCAGCCCATGTGGCGCCACAAATGTGCGCATAGGTAATGTTTTTCCTTTCAAATGTGCGTGCAGATAATCTAATTTTGCATGCGTGAGTATTATAAATTTGCTCTGAAGAGCGGTTTTATCTAGTGGCGTTAACGGTAAAGGGTCTAAATGCGATATGAATTACAAGTATAGAGATCAATACAGTGCTGATAATATGTTCGATTAGAGGAATTTATTTGTTGTAGACTTTCCACTGCGGATTTGGAGTTAATAGTTCACGTGCTACAAACTCGAGATTAAGTAAATTGTGACAAAAAAGCACCCGGAAATTATTGGCATAAGTGTATTACATCTGATGAAAATTACTTTTCAGCCGAAAAAATAAATATTGATGAATAAATAAAAATTTTGCATTTTATTTACAATTTCCGGGTACTTTTTTGTCATAATTTTTGAGTTGATTAATAAATATGTAGTATTCTTTGAGTTTAAATTTTTTTCCCTTATGTATGTAATGTATATAATGAGTTCTGGAAGTAGCTACCAGAGTACTGGGTCAATAGAAATTACAAGAAAAATCACAGAATTTACCAATGAACTCGACTCTATGAAGATTATATGTGTATTTAGCCAATTTCGAATAATAAATTGGCATCTTCGAAAACTGAACAAAATTGCCAATAAACTCGAATTTATGCTGAAAATATAAACATAAAATTTCACACACTATTTTAGATAAAAATCGGTATGTTCCGAAGCTGCAACAAAAACTTATCTACAAACACTGTATTTTTTTAGTTTTGTGGCTTTATAAAAACAAATCGTTATTTTCGAAAACTCAAAGAAACTCAAATATGTATGCATAATCTTATTTAGTCACTTTCGAATAAAAAAAACGGCATTTTCGAAGACTGAAAAATGTTATCAATAAATACTAGATTAAGGTAGTAACATATATAAAAGAATTTTACTTTGCCACTTTCGAATAACAAAAGTGCATCTTCGAAGACTGGAAAGAATAATAAACTCTAATGTATATGGGCCATTCCATCAATTGGCGAAATGGTTTTGTACCCGTGGTTCTCCGATTTTGACCAAACTTTAGAATATCATAATATAGACCAATAGAAGAATATCTGCCAACTTTTTAGTGGTCAAAGTTGCTCCGTTGTTTTTTGGCGCGCACTTTAAATTGAGATCAAACAAAAAAATGACTTTTTCTTTTATTTTTTAACGACCTCAAAATTGAGTGAAAAAAATTTTTAAGTTATCCAATTTTAATTATTTTCAAAAAAAATTTCAAAATCCAAAAAAATAATTTTTTTTCCAAAAATACCGTTTTTTGTGCTTTTTCCCAACTATTTTCAAAATTGACTTTTCCATTCGATTCCCCGTTAAATTTTACATAAGAATCAGTGCTCAAAAATATGGGACTCTGATCCCATGAACAGCAAAAAAATTCAAAGTTGTCGCTATACGGCGCAGTGTGTTCGCTTAGAAGGTTGTGTGAAAGAGGTAAATGTGTAAATTGTATTCTTGGACTTGAATTAAGAAGAAATCACTGTCTTCATTCATAAAAATATGCGCCGTATAGCGACAACTTTGAATTTTTTTTGCTGTTCATGGGATCAGAGTCTCATATTTTTGAACACCGATTCTTATGTAAAATTTAACGAGGAATCGAATGGAAAAGTCAATTTTGAAAAAAAGTTCGTGGAAAAGTACAAAAAAACGGATTTTTGTAAAAATAATGTTTTTTTTTGGATTTTGAAAAATAGTTGGGGGAAGAGCACAAAAAACGGTATTTTTGGAAAAAAAAATTATTTTTTTGGATTTTGAAAATTTTTTTGGATTTTGAAAATATTTTTATCAGAAAGCTGAGATTTTTTTACATAAAATTGGATAACTTAAAAATTTTTTTCACTCAATTTTGAGGTCGTTAAAAAATAAAAGAAAAAGTCATTTTTTTGTTTGATCTCAATTTGAAGTGCGCGCCAAAAAACAATGGAGCAACTTTGACCACTAAAAAGTTAACAGATATTCTTCTATTGGTCTATATTATGATATTCTAAAGTTTGGTCAAAATCGGAGAACCACGGGTACAAAACCATGTCGCCAATTGATGGAATGGCCCATATATGCAATTTAAATAAGTCATAACTTGTTGTAGATTTCAGAATTGTTTCTGTAAGCACACAATAGAGAATCGAACGATTGTTAATGGCAGCCGCGTCTATGTAACTGGATGAGGGTCAGCTTAATAACTGGTCGCGATAAATCAATCAAGCAACATTCTTTAAGTCCACCATGCTGCAATGCTGCCACTTATTTGAATTTTTTATTCTATATATATCCCCTTATGAATTTGAACAAAAAAATCACAATATTTTTGGCAATTCTAGCGGTGTACATGCATATATGTATTTAAGAATATTTTCTGAAGATTTTCTGAAGTATTTGTAAGAATTTTTTAATTTAGTGCAAATTTTAAACACTTTTTTCTCGAAACACTGTTCTCAAATTTTCACATGACTTTCTATAGTTTGTAGGTAATGATCGAAGTAATAAGATATTGAAAACAATTTAAATTTTAAAGCTATTACACACATCAGTAAATTTTTTTCACGAAAAAATATTTTATTTCGAAAAAAAATCAAAAATCAAAATTTTAATTTTTTTCACGAAAAATTACTTTGTTTCAAAAAAATTAAAAACAAAATCCTCCGTTAACTACCTATACAAAAGTAATCTTTATAACATTTTTTGTTGTTGGTTTTGAGATAATTTTAAGCAAGAAAATCTTCCTCACCGCCATACATCTTTTTCGAAAGTTCTCCAGGAGATGGCCACAAAAATTGCGAAAAATACTCAATTTTTTCTGACCTTCAAGTAGATATAATACTTCAACTAATTTTTCGCCTCTTTTCATCAAAAAAATTTCTTTCTAGTATAGTGAAAAAACTAATAGAAACACATCTTTTGCCAATATATGTATTTCAATTTTCTTCTCACCGTCTTATTTTTCTTCTTTATATTTTAAGACCAACTGCCACATTTACAATAATAAGTTGAGTCAATGTAGAAATAACAAATAATAAACAATAAAACTAACGTCACCAACTCATTCACTTTCTCCAAAACACGAGCACATAGAAAAAAAACAAAAAAAAAAACAACGAAAAGCAAAAAACACAAACAAACACACCCTACAGATGAAATGCAGCTGAAAGAGTGAAAAGCCAGAAGTGAGCATGAACAAATTATGAGTAACATGAGCACAAACAAATGGTTTGTACTACAATAACAATACACTAACTTGTTTGCTTATCAAATCAAAAATCAAATGGTAAGTTGCAGAAGAGATGCTACAATGTCTCTAATTAATTTACATATAAATTACAAAACTTCAATTTACTCTCAAATATGAATGGAGTGCGATTTATTGATATGTGAATAGCACTTTAATGCTCAATTGAATGAGTTATATTGGTCACAGCACTGATTCCCTTACTGAATGGGGCAGTAATGACATAAAGACATGCTTATAAAGCTACCCGAAATGTACCCAAAAATTACCGGTAGTGTTCATATGCATGTATAGTATGTAGGTGTGTTAACTTAACAGCGCCAGTCAGCTGTCTGAGCGTGTGTGGGTGCATCTTTTATTTGCGCTTTGCCTGCGAATTCATTCAGTCGATGCGTCAACGCTGCTTACTTTTGACTAGCTAAGGGAAATACTTTCACTCTCGAAGTAATTCTGACACGAGTGTTTTGTATTCAACTCATAGAAATACAAATTTACTTGTGTAGGTTTCATGTAGTGGAATGCGAACCAGCAAAGACTTTTTATGTTTTTCTATTATAAAATGCTACCTTTTTGTTGTTAGCATCTTATTCAATAGTAATTTGTATGTGAGTTTGCTACATGACTTTTTCTCGCATCTACATATATAAGTTTTATTATAATTATAGATAGATAGTGTGTATTCGATTTGTGTGGAATATTGTGTGCACACATGTACAAGTGTATCTGTGAGTTGATTTGTTTGCTTACACTTTCTCGCATTCTCACATTAACTCGAGTAAGAAAGTTACAAGCAAAGCAATCAAAGTATTTATTACCACACCGCTGTTGTTTTTGTAACAAGAAAGCTTAAAAAGAAGTTATGATTTCATTTTAGTTATTTTTCTTGTGCTTTCGAGATACGGAAATTTTAAAATTAATTTCGATATTAATATTATTCATTTATGTAATAGATAAACATCAACATATAAATATAACATTAAATAAATGTTTGGTAGTCGAAAAAGTATTTTCGTATTTTGTCAATAGATGTCGTTGCAGTCGTATAGTTGAAAAAATTTACAGCTGTTCAAAAATGAGTGAAAATAATGAAGAAATTCGCTATATTTTGAAATTTTTGTATAAAAAAGATAAGAATGCCACGCAAGCCAGTAAGGAAATTTGTGAAGTTTATGGAGACGATGCTGTATCACAATAATGGTTCGCAAAAAGTACATATTTTTTTTTTACTTATTATAACATATATATATTTTCTTTTACTTATTATAAATATAAGTTGTTGTTTACAAGTGGTATAGTGAGTTCCAAGCCGGCCGTGAGCGTGTCGAAGACAAGGAGCGTCCAGGGCGACCATCAACCTCAACCGACGAAGCTCACGTTCAACAAATCCAAGATTTGGTGTTGAAAAACCATCGATTAACAATAATAATAAAAGAAAATAAGTTGAAGTTTGTTTGAAAATACAAAAAGACTTTTTCGACCACCCAATATATATTTTCGAACTTATGGGTGACTTTATACTGGATATGTCGGCCAATATGTCAGTTATCTCTAAAAAAAAGAGAGACAGTGTTATACTCATAACAGTGTATTTTTGTGCCTAAAATTGATAAAATTGTGCGAAAACTTAGCTCAACCATAATATAGCTTATAACAGAATTTTGAAACATACGGCTGCAGACACCTGCCGATGTCTATTTTCACCATTTTTTTTGTCATATAATAAATTAACTAATTTGAAACAACTTTTGTGCATATATCACAGATCAACATTTGAATAATTAGGGGTTTCTTATAGTCTCATAATGTTATAAACAACCGAAAACAAAGCGTTGAGAATTGAAATTGCGTAAACTCATTTTTGTATGTAATCCAACAACAGTTTTTTTTAAAGCGTAAAAACTTATATCTGTTTCACTAAATATTTTGTGAATTCTTTATAAAAATTTTTGTGAATTCAGCCATTGGCAGCTGGTTTCCGGAGGCAACGCCCAAAAAGTCTCCTCTCTGGTCAACATAACAGAAGATGGATTCATTTAGAAACAAAAAAATAGAATTTCATCTATTAATAGATATGTATAGTTTGTTATCAAACAAAGAATTTGAGAAAAATTTTATTTTTGGCAAAATTTAAAAGCAAACCGGTATGATTTTAGCTATAATTTTTATCACGAGGTCATCGTATTTAGAATAAGTGTAAAAAAATTCAATAAGATCGCTTCACTAGTTTCTGAGAAATCGTTACCACCGACTTTGACAATATTTCAAGAAAAACACGACCAAACATTGAGGTAGCCGACCGCTCTAGCCTGACAGACCGCTCTCCCAAAGATTCCAGCTACCATACTTTCATTGCAATAGCCTTAAAATTTTGGGAAAATATGCCAGACATATTTAAAAAAGAAATTAGAAAAAATATTTTTTGAAATTTCAAAACCCATGTAACCGCTTAAACTTAACAAAGGATAAGAATAGGCTACCCGTGTCCAAATATTTTCTAAATACGAAATACTATTTTTAACTGCTTAAAAATCTGTCTTTAATTATAAATAGAATAAAGCTAAAATATATAATATCAAAAACGAGGAAAATGTCAGCTTCGGTTGCACGAAAGCTATAATCACCACTACAGTTGCATTTATTATAGCATAAATGAGTTAAAAAAATTGTCTTCCTGATCAGTCTTGTCTTGATTTTGTTCTTTGTGCTTTGTCCGTTGTAAGCAATTTTTTCGACAACTCAGTGACTAGTTCGTGTATCATGGTTAATGGACTCAGCTTGCCACGCTGGTCATTTATATATGTATATACTACTGTGCCCAAAAAATAAGAAGCCATTGTATTTATTTTGAAAATTCTTCATTTATTCTTCCAAATCAATTTCATCCCCTTCAAAGTAATCCCCTCCCGATGCAATGCACTTATGCCAACGGATTTTCCAATCTTAGAAACACTGGTTGTAGTCACTTTCCGGGATGGCCTTCAGTTCCGTCTTCGCTGCGGCTTGAATCTCCTCTATCGTATAAAAACGGTGTCCCCGGAGCGGTCTTTTTGGCGAAATGATCACGAATTGCGAGGGCAGTATGGGATAGTGAATTATCGTGGTGTAAAAACCAAGAATTGTCTTCCCACAATTCCGGCCTTTTTAGGCGGATAGCATCAGGCAAACGACGCATAACATTCAAATAATGTTCTTTGTTGACTGTTTGACCGGTTGGAAGGAATTCATAATGCACAACACCACGATAATCGAAGAAAACAGTCAACATGACCTTGACTTTTGAGCGACTTTGGCGCGATTTTTTTGGTCTCGGCTCTCTTTTGGCACGATATTCGCTCGATTGATCGGTTGTTTCGGGGTCGTAAGCATAGATTCAAGTCTCATCGCCAGTTATAATGCGTTTCATGACACCCTGGTAGTCGGAAAGCATCGTTTCACACACTTCAACGCGACGCCTTTTTTCCAAAAAATTCAATGTTTTCGGTACCAGTCGAGATTTGACACGCTTGAGGCCCAAAACATCCTTCAAAATGGTATTGGCTGAGCCTTTCGACATGCCAACTTCAACAGCAAGGTCTCTAATTGTTAATCGACGGGTTTTCAACACCAAATCTTTGATTTGTTGAACGTGAGCTTCGTCGGTTGAGGTTGATGGTCGCCCTGGACGCTCTTCGTCTTCGACACGTTCATGGCCGGCTTGGAACTCACTGTACCACTTGTAAAAATTTTTTTTAAACATTGCCTCATCACCAAAGGCTTTCTGCACCATCCTCAACGTATCCGCAGCAGAAAATTGTCTCTCAAACATTAATGAATATTTTGACATGAAATTTGACATAAATGTGACTGACTACCAACCTAAAAAAAAAATTCTCCAAATCCTTGGTCGCGCGCAGTTTAAATTCACATGTCACTTTATTTTTTGGGCACAATAGTATACATTTTATAGGGTCTCCGACGTATTTGACGTGTTATAAATTTCCTGGAATACTTAATACGCCCTGGTCAAGGTAACTAAATTATCAAACAAGCCAGTGAAATGCCAACAAACAATTAATAGATGTAATTCGGCGTTTTTGGCCGGCCAGCATGATTCAAATATCCAAACTGAAAATTGAAAATGTTGCCCGTTAATCAAACTTATCGCAACTAAAACGAGCGAGTGACGACAGTTGTACTTGCAGTTACATGTGTTCGCCTGTCGGCAACAAATTGAAATCAGAAATGTTTTGCATTGTAGCCAACAAGCTAAAAGCGAACATCTGTCTACAAATGCTTACACAAAAACAACAACAACCAAGCACAATAACTCACTTTGACGGCGTGTTACAAATACCAAGCAGTAAAAGCCAGCCAGCGGGCATACACACAGACACACATATATAAATGTACATACAAATATTTATATATATGAATAAAAATAAATATATACAAACATATGTATATATATATATAATATATATTTATATAGAAACTTTGAGAGTCATGTAAATTTCATTAACAACTTACTAACGGCACTTGAGGTGAAGCTAAGTACAAACGTGCATGCGTGTGTGTGCCATGTTGAATGACTGTCAACACGTTCTACGGAGGCATGTACAAGATGAAACAACAATAAAAAAAAGCAAAAAAGTGCTTTGCATGCATGTATGTTTGTGTGTTAGTACGTTGTGCAGTTGTTGTCTTGTTTGCATTACTTGTTACTGTCGAAATGCTAACGTTGTTGCTGTTGTTGTTGTTGTTATGATTAGTACCATTAGTCGCGTTATTTTCGTTTGTTAACATGTGCTTCCAGCTGCACTTGTTCCCGGTTTTGTTGCCAGCCTTACGAACGCACAAAACTTATCGACTGTACGTAAGTAAATGAATAACACCAACAACAACAACAACGAAAGACTTAAACCACAAACTAACTTGATGAGCACGGGTATGTAGGTAATTGGGTCACAATTTAATAAAACTTGTTTGAATGCCAACGCCACAGTTATAATTCGACAATTGTTGTTAACGTTTATATTGTTGTTATTGTTGTTGTTGTACTATTGGCATATGCTGCTCACTGTTATGGTTGTTACTGCACATTTTCGTCGTTGCATGTTTAGCAGCCATTTCTTCGGCATGCACTTTTATTTATGCCCATAAGCACACACACTCACACGCACGCACACAATTGGCAGAATGCCAAAGGCAGCACAAAACAGCCTGGCATTGCCATTTGTTCTATGCCAGTTTGGCGAAATGCAAGTGGTTATTTGAGAAGGTGAGCGCAGTGATGCAGAACATATTGACAGCGGCAAATGGCAGTGGCAAAGTGGAAGAGTCGCCTGAAATTGGCCAATTTGTAAGCCTACTGGATTACAGTCAGTTCACTCTGACACACAAATTGTGTGCTTGATTTTGAATTGGTGTATGTTTGTATGTGTGTGATATGGTATTTCTTTGTTGTTTTTGTAGTTTGTTTTTACTCACTGAGTTGATGAGAGTAGTTCGTTAAATTTTCTTCTTCGTTGCAAATCATGCATAAAAAATGATGGAATTAACATTTACACTAGTGTCACCGCGGCCGCAAATGGGACGCACACTTACAAAGAAGCTCAAGAACTTTCGACCGGTGGCGCTAATCAGCCTGTGTGGTGCACTAAGGTCCACTCCAACCATGACACTTAGACATCGGAAGATGTAAGGCAGCGAAAGTTGCTATCAGTTTCATAGAATATAGGTTCCCAAAATATACACGTGTCTGAACACTCGGAAATGTTCAAAAACTTTGACTTCATACCGGATTACTTGGATCATGGAGTCGCCAAAGCGAAATCTGCGGTTCCTTTTCTATTCATATATCGGCGAGGGAGTTGTGGGTGGGAAGAAGACATTAGAAGAGAGGGGCAGTGAGCTTATTCACGAATGCGTCAAAGCTTGTGGGGCAGGTTGGTGTAAGGATCTACGATCAGGAGCTTTCTATCAATTCCAGCTTCAGACTTCCTGACTATTGCAGTGTTTTTCAAGCCGAGGTTGCAGCCATTAAGGTAGCAGTCGATATACTGCTCTATAGTGCAGTCTCCTTCGGAGAAGTGCTATCCACTCAGATAGCAGAGCGGCACTACTAGAATTGAACTCATTTACAGTGCGTTCAGCGTTGATCAATGAGTGCCTAACCTCGTTATCAATAGCATCGAGTGTCTTTGCGATAATACTGGTAAAGGTGTCAGGCCACAGCGGAATCGTTGGCAATTGTAAAGCTGATGAGCTGGCAAGAAAAGGCACTCTACAACAGCTATTGGTAGAATGGGTGCGAATCGGTGCTCCCATATCTTCTTGTGTTCTAATTCATTTTGTCCCAAGATCGATCGCAAGCGGTTTAGTGATCTCTTTGTCCTCAGTAAAGCTAGTCTCTCCCTAGTTGTGGGGGTTTTAACAGGCCATTACGCTATTGCCGTCCATGCTGTAGGATGGGAATATTACCAGATGATTTTCTTATTTTGTGATACCCAAAATCTTAATTGAAATTAAAAATAATTTTTTAATAAATGAAAAATGGTTTTTAGTCCTAAATGCCTGAAAATTTAAAAAATAATTAATCTCAAATACTCATACGATTTTCGAATGTTACAAATTTTCATCCTAAGACATATTTAGTATAGAACTTTTACGTCAGACAACGAGAAAACCTTTAAGAAGCTTTAGCCAAAACTTTAAACAAATCGGTTCAGCAGTTTTCAAGCTTTGTGAAAAAATGGCTTCAAAAGTCCTCAAAATATATTTTAGCATTGTATATATATTTAGAGATTATAACCTTAAAAATTTCCTTCTACCTATACACTTTCTCTATTTTCAACTCAAATTAAAAATTAAAAATTTTCTTCCATCTTTATCGCCTAGGCAGCCAAGGCGTGCTAATTGATGTTTTTGACTGTATAATGTGAAAAAGGCGTTGACGCCACAACAATTTCTACAAAAAAATCGTTTGACCCAAATATTTTTTGAGAATACAAATAACAAAAGTAAATGCAGATTAAGCAAATATGGGTGTTGCCAAAGCCACAAGAATGTATGTGAGTGAAAAGAATTTTCAAATTGAACTATTAATAAATATGAGCACGTACGTACACGCAAACATACACACATGCATACAGAGGAAAGTGTGAAGAAATTCATAGAAGAATTTACATTGTGTGCGTAAGCAATATTAATAATTTAGTATTTATTTAGAAAATTATAACAGATGATTTCTATAGGCAATGAAACGTTTGATCAAAATGTATGATGGATGTTACTCATGCGCCCTGACGCCCCATATACACATAAATGCGTCAAAATTCGATTCGATTTCATAAGAAGCTAGAAACATATGTTTTACTTTTTGTTTTTGCATGCATGTGTCATAGTACAAGTGAAAGGAACTTTGAAGCTATGTCGCCGTGGTCACAAGAAAAATATGAACTGAGGGATGAGTCGTCAATTTGGTTCGATGACTGCACAAATTTCGCCATATTTTTCAATTTTTGGACCAACAACCGTAAAAAGCCAACCAAAACTATCAAAATCAAAAATTTAGTGGCGAAACTTTTACTTTCTTTTTACTTTTCGGGCACATGAGTCACTCTGCATTCAAGCGAAAAGCATCACCGCACAGCCATGCAAAATGTGACCGCTGATTTTGACTTCAAGCGTAAAAGTTTAGTAAGAAAATTAAGCAAAATTTATTTATTTATGTTCAAGAAGCAACAAATAGCATACAAATTGTGAATACAAATGCTAAGCTAGGAATTCAATTCCGTTTTACTTGATACATGACAGAAAGTGAAGTGAAATTTACTCAAAGTCAATGCGGTAAGCGTTGTCAACAGCTTATGAGCCGGTAGCATCAACAGAAATGTAAATGACTCATTTAATTGTGCGCTGTGCAATGTAAATTCCCTTTTTCTCGTTGCATTTCATCACTTAGGCATTCCGCAAACGTTTTTGCACTTAAATCGTTGCAAAGCAATTGACTCCGGCACGTGTGCGGCTCACAACAACACACTCATAACAACAATAATAACATTTCGCATCTGCCACTGAATTTTACAGATGAAAATATGCAAATACATAATTTACACTTTTTAGTGCGCGCACTCAGCACGCTTGAAGCGCAGACGCAAAGCGTGTCAGTCACCTCGTGGCTTGCGCTCGAGCGTTCAAGAGTTTTCCAGCGCGATTGTGAGTTAGCGTGCTGCCAGACTATATGCTGCACTATTGCAAATAATGCGATAGTATGATATTATATATATGTATGTAGTATGTGTGTATGGCACGCTCGCTTTCAACATTGAACTGTGAAATGGCATGGCGTGTGCGACATGTTTAGCATTTTTGAAAAGTGTGAAACTTGACAGAAAATTAAATTTGTACAGTATATCGTTCTAGTTTGACTGAAATTTCAATTGCATATTTATCAGATAATTTATAAATTTAAAAATTTGCATTGCCATTTTTAAAGTGTCCCAGCAAATTATTTTTAAAGGGAAAGCAAATGTTAAGTTTAGCTAATCTCTGCAAAAAAAAAAATATTAAATTTGATTAAATGAGTAACCATCTAGTACATCGTCACTTAAAATGCAAAACAGCATATCATCGAAAAATACGAAATTGAGTTTTTTATTGTTTACGATTCACTACATCATATTACATATATGTATGTAGATATAACCATTATATAAACATTTTATAACCAATACATAACCATTTCATAATCAATATATAACCATTTTATAACCAAAACTCAAATTTTGTTTCAATATGAGTGGTTTTTATTACATCGTTTTTCCTCCACTTGCAAACTTATGAAAAATTATGTCACGTTATTTTCCATTTTGGCTGACGATATATACTTTATTATTCAAATCACCATAATCAACAAACAGACTTCGAGTTATGAAAGTACAACTGTAATTCTTTGTTATTTCAAAATTTTCAGCGACTTTGAAGCACTTAGTGTTAGCGGCCAGCGACCATCTGTCAATTAAGGTGTCGTTAACTTAACCAAGACTCCTTCTTTCAGTAAAGTTAACAAGAGCTTAACTGAAAAATGCCTGCTAACCAGACATTAAGGGGGTATTCTACTCTAGAATTTTGAAAAATTCGATTTTTTTCATATATTTAAAGTGTAGACCCTTAAGAACATATCCTCCAAAGGATTTTTAAAAATTAAAATTATTTTAAGAGCTACAGTTACTTTAGTGACGCAGTACCTAGCCCGGTTCGGCCGTACTCAAGTTCTATACAACCGATTTACTTGAAATTTTAATATAAAATCCTTTATCTTTATATAATCCTTAATCCTTTGTTTTTAATGTTTTAAAAAAATTCAGGAATTTCAAAAAAAGCGTAAAAAATGATTTTCAATTTCAGGCAGTCGCCATCTCGTCACTCTAACAGCATCCTTACTGATTAAGAATTTCTTTTGATTTTTTTTTTCAGACCACCAGGAGAGTCAGGATCAATATCACCAGGATGCGCCATTTTTTCCACCTGTCTCTAGCCCACCCCCTCTAATTATTTTAATTCTTAATATTTTTTGTAAAATTTTTTTTCTGTATTCTTAAGATATCAATAAAAAAATGTATAGTAAAAATATTTTTTGATGTTTTTAAAATAAAATTAAAAAAACTGACCAAAATTTGATTTCTAGACTAGAATACCCCCTCAAGAAAAGAAATATTTTAAAAATGGAATTAGTCATATGCCAATACTAAGTTACTAAGTGCGAACTTGTAAAAGTGTTTGAGCATTTTAAGAGAGAGAAATTGTTCAACTGTTCAACTTTTTCTACCGGTAGTAGACCAGGGTAGACAGTTTTGAAAACAAAAAAAAATCGTAGTGTGTTGAAAATCCTTTAAACGAAGGAGTGAGTAACAAAGAAAATGTCTTAAGTCAGTAAGAGAAAGGGGGAAGTGTGGTTGAATTTTTAAAAGTTACAAACGGCTTACCTCGATTTAATGAAAAATAACTAGCCCTAAGAAAAATGTTATATGCCAAGTTGTAGGTAATGAAGATATTTTTTTCTTTCAAGAATTTTGGCATGAGCTTGCCTGATTATGTACCAAAAGATGTTGTTTTTGAAATTAAGGTTTTTTCCGATATTAAGTCAAAAAAGGATGAAATAGTAAATATTCAAATAAATTAAATAAAAACAAATGCAGCGCATTTGGAGCATAAGAAGCTAAGCTTACACCAAATTTCGAGATAAGATAAAAATATAAAATTAAAAAACTAGGTTATTTGAATTTTCACATAAATTTTCAAGTAAAAAGGGTGTTAAGGCAAAAGTTGTAGGCCTATTCATTATCTAAAATTCTGCTATGTGACTCTTCTCATTTTTAACCCTTAAACATGCTATCACGTCCGCGCAAAAGTCGAAAGGACATTTTGTCTTGTTAATATTCACCCCAAATCAATTCCTCTTTTTTTATTAAATAATGTAAGGCGAAGTTACAGTGTCAGGTTTCATTTTGAACTCTTCATAACACTTTTACAGCGCCAAATATCTTTCGTAGGGAGTGACTTACTGACAGTGCGGTTAATGTGCAAATCTTGGCACAAAAGCAATACGGTTCTTCTCATACCACTCAACTGCCGATTTGCTATAATGGAATGAATCAAGTCCGGCATGTGGACTTCTCGGGCCGTCTTATGAATAGCAAAAGGCGTTTTTTCAAGATGATGGATATATAAATCAGTGTTGATAATTACACTTGTAACACAAGATCTACTTTATTTACCACAGCTACAAATTGCTTGTCAAACCAAAAATTTCTTTGGAAACTTCTTTTTTTTATGTTTTTTGTTTTAAACTGTTCTTAGACATTCCCTTTATGATCCACAACATAAAAATCTGCACCTGTAAATTGTGAAAAGTCCCACAAGTACGTAAGTCTCATCATCCATAATGCATTAGTCAACATTTTTTGAAAAATCAAGTTTAAGCCGTTTGGCTCGATATTTTGCCGTGTTGTTTTTTTCAAATGCATTTCTGACAAAAGTTTCAGAACGCTTTAGTTTTTCCGCTACATTTCTACCCGATATGTTGAGATGTTTCGTAAAAAGCGCTCTTACCTTCAGTCAGAGATCTTAAAACCTTTCGTTCTAACACTTCCTTGATTCCTATTGAAAGTCAGGTCTCTGCTGAATATTTTAACATCACAAAATGCGGTATTCCTGGAAACATTTGCTTTAATAGAAATTGCTTTCATAGTCCAATTTAGATTTTCGTTATGATATCGAATAATTCTTTCGTCACTTCTAGTTGACTAGTCATTTTGAAAGCAACATGTATCGAACGAATTCTCTTGAAACTCGACAGTTGGATGGGTTTATGTTTTGCAAAGCCATCTTCATGAAAAAAAATCAAATTTGAAATTTAAAAAATTTGACAAATTGCAATATATGGATCAATTGCATCGTGCGCAATCCTTAGTAAATAGTAACTGACCGCTCAAAATGAAGTTCTTGTGTGGAAACTAATTATTTGTGGGAGCATTATAGTACAATCAAAGTTAGCAGTTTTTCTCATTTTTTTAAATTTTTTTAATGACATTAATATTAATTTTTAACATATGTTGCTTTTAAAGTTTTTGTACATTCCGACAAAAAAGCACCCGGAAATTATAATTAAATTCCCTGGGAAAATGATAACTGTATTTTGCTAAGTTGGTATGACTGTCTTTGATTACTATGCCAAATATGAGCGCGATCTGTGATCCAGTTGCGTTGCGATTTTTACAATGGTTAAAAATATCGAACAAAGGATTTGTCTCAAATTTTGTATTTCTAACCAAATTTCATGTGCAGAATCAGATTTATCAAAAACACAAGCCTACGAATGGTACAAAGCCCTAAAAGACGTTTGAGACATCGTTGAAGACATGCCTCGTTCTGGACGTCGTTCGACAATCAATTGGTGAAAAGATTAAAAATGTGAAGGATATGGCAATCTCGTGAATCCGTTCAAATAATTTTAGTGTTTATTTTGAGTATCAAACGCGTTCCCAATAAAGCTGATTTTTTTCAAAACGAGTACCATAAACAGGTCTCTTTGGACGTGCTTGATCGTGCGAATTCATATCCCACATTCATGATGTACCGATGAGACATGGATTTATGTGTTTGACAAGCAAACAAGTCAACAATCAACGGAATGGATAGGAAAAAAACGAGCCGAAATGAGCTCATTATTTTTTCGATATTCGTGGTTTGATACATAATGAATTTATTTCGAAGGAACAGACGGTCAATAAGCGCGCTATTTGGTTGTATTGAGATATTGTGCGTGCGGTTTTCACCAGATTTGGCTCAGTGTGATTTTGCTTTGTTTCCCAAACTGAAATTGCCGCGCCGTTAACCCGTTTTCAGTCGATCGAGGAGATCAAACAATATTCGCTGAAGGAGCTGAAGTCCATTCCAAAAGTGTGGAAAAATCGTTGACAAAAGTGAACTACATCTGGTGGAAATGAAGGCGAAAAAATAATTATTGATAAGTAATTAAATATTTAATATTTACAATTTCCGGGTACTTTTTTGTCACAATTATATGTAAAATGTTATTGGTTTTATATAATACTAGTCAGGTTTTTAAATGTAATAATTTTATATTAATTTGTTGCAAGAAAAAGTAATCACATATAATATATTATTAGCATTTTTTCTTCTGAACAATTGTACACGCTTTGCACTCAAACAAACGCAAAAACAGTTGCAATTATCAATAATCTCGCATTTCCATTTTTTTTTGCACTCAACCGCGATAAATAAAGACATTTATGAAAATTGCATTCTAATCAGCAACTGTAATTTAGCTAAATGTAGATTAACGCAATTTCATTTCCTTTCTTCGTTTTATGTTTCTCCGCAAGTAGCTGACATTTGTGTGCATGCATGTGTGTGTACGTGCGGATGGTGCATTTCAAAACAAATTTCACTACTTTTAATTATGGACGCGATGGCAGCAAAGCGAAAAGTCGGCACCGCGACAGGACGGAAACAAAACGACAATCAACTCAATAGCACAGCTATAAAATTAAACCGAAAGCAGCAGCAACGGCAACCGACCGCGCTAGTAGCAGCAATAACAATACGCACAATATATATTTTACAACAACAACAATGTACAACATTCCAATTGACCAGAAGCGGCACAAATTTCTTTGTCTCGCTTAAGCTGCGCTGGCTTCAAAGCTTAGCAGCGAAATGCCTCGCCGCTGGGACGCTCGGCAGCTTACGCGCATGCGCACGCGCACGCATATTTTTGATAAAGTTTGGAGATTCTCGTCAGACCACTTTTCCTTATTGACCAAAAGACATGAAAGAAGATGTAAGCAACTGATACAACACGCCCGCTGCCCGCTTTCAATGAGTATGTGTATAGGTATGTAAGCTGTATGAAACATTAATAATTCTTTTATGAGCAACAAGAAAGTTGCCAGCAACAACAACAACAACAAATGCAAATATAGATATACACAATGATACAAAGAAATGAAGAGCGGGAGAGATGGAGAACGGCAAAAAGGCAAATAAATTACATTCACAAACACACGCACACACACATATATATGTGTATATGTGTGCACAAACAGTTGTGCGCTGCGCAGCAATGTGATATTTGTGACCGACCGGCAAAAGTGAAAGTCGCAAATGTTGCCGACTGCCTACTTGACGACTTGACTGCCTGACTGCTTGCCGGCAGCGCCACCAACAATGCCACACAACGGCGCAGTTACTCTCGACTTTGGCTGCTTACAGACTGAGTACGCGCGAGTATGGCACTCGCAAGGCAACAGGAAGGTGGTGGCAGGCGTGTAAGCAAGCAGGCAGGCAGCCGCTGTTGACAGCCAGCTCGCTTTTGATTATTTTGGTATTTTGTTTTGATTTCAATTTTGGTTTCATTTTCTGTTGCTCCACACACCACACACACATTTTATCACATTTTATCTGCACACACACATGCACTTACGACACACTTGAATGCTGCTGCGTCACTGTGAAATTTGTTAACTTGCCACAAGAATCAATTTGTGCGCTGTTGGACTCAAGCGTCCAGCTGTCAAGTGTCAGCTGTCAGTTGTCATGCCACAACGAGTTGTGTTCTCTAAACACACATTGTTATATTTCATTCTTCCCGAGCACTTTCTGTGTCTGCGGTGTGACTCGAAGCAACAGGTGGCCGAATTTAGTGAATTTAACTCAATTAAAACGATTTATTTAATTGTGTGCGTCGGCGAGCAAAATTTCTTCTCACACACTACTTTGGGCGATCTCGTACACAATAAAAATTTGTTCAACTTTTGTTCCGGATATTAAGTCCGGTCATTAAGCCACGGTACATTCAACCCATTACTACCGGCCATCATTACAATTACTTGATTAATGTAATTTGTGTGCTTTAAAGTAATTTGGTCACAGTTTGCCGTCGTGTGATTGTACAACGTGTGAATTTCATTTGAACTTGGCTGCCAGCCACTCAAATAACTGTATTTTTCGAATTATCAAGCCTCGTGTGAACTTATGATTATTTTGATTTTTTTCTACAAAAATAAACATTTCGGAAATTTCTATAAATTGTCGTCAACTAACTTTTTTTTGGCACTTTCGGGGTTTTTTCATTTATGTTATTTAAACAATTTTTTTTTTTAATTTTTTTTAAATTTTTTTTTTAAATTTTTTTTTTTTATTTTTTTTTTTAATTTTTTTTTTTAACTTTTTTTTAACTTTTTTTAATTTTTTTATTTTTTTTTATATTATTTTTTTGTTTAATTTTTGTTTTCAAATTTTTTTTCTATTTTTTAATTCATTTTTCTTTCCTCAACAAATACTGAAATGTTTGAAAAGTAAAAGTTATGCACCTTTGAACTTATGTGTAAACACAGCAAAAGAATTAAAAAAAAACACAAAAAGTTAAACAAAAATCATAAAATAAACAAAAGCAAATAAAATAAAAAAGGTACAAATCGCGAAAAATCCCGTTGAAAACGTGAATAACCGATTTTCATATGCATTCACAGTTGAAAGTTGTCACATTAGTGCCGTTAATGGCGTGTGGCTAATTTTAATGACAATGCGCGCACAATTTAAATTGCCACATATTAGGCGTGGTTCG
Organism: Bactrocera zonata; assembly: GCA_037783105.1. Taxonomy (NCBI): domain Eukaryota; kingdom Metazoa; phylum Arthropoda; class Insecta; order Diptera; family Tephritidae; genus Bactrocera; species Bactrocera zonata. The sequence continues at coordinate 201,168 of JBAWJQ010005982.1, read as the reverse complement.
TGTCTTAAGTCTTTGGTTTTATGGTAGAAGCAAATTTACAACTTGTAGGAACAATTGCGCAGTGAATTTCACAGGCTTTTCTGCTTTTTACACAATTTTCCGTTGAAATTATAATTTTTCCAGCTTTTTGTTTTCACTTTTTTATTACACCAATTTGAATCGAGAAATGCGCAAAGGCAAAAAAAAGCTCAACAAGTGATTATTTTAAGAAAAAAAAAGTTATTTTATAATTAGTATATAAAATAACGTAACATCGCTTTTCATAAGCTTACAGACGAAGGAAAAACGATATAATCGAAACCACTTAAAACGAAAAAAATTTGAGTTTTGGTTATAAAGTGGTTATGTTATTATTATTATTATTGCTTGTTATTGGTTATATCTGACAGCGGAAGCTGAAAAGTTGAGAATGAGGAATTGGATCTTCTTTAGTTTGCAATAAGTTGATGATGGCTGCCATAAAGGATTGATGTTAAATATATGAATATTAATCGGATCAATGTAGATGAATATCTATATTTAGTCTCACTCAGTTTTTTATTATTTTTATATACATACTAAATATTATAATACAGTATAACATATTAATACTAGACGCTATGATAATACGATGCTTGTTTATACTATTGTCTTGAAAAATCTGCAAGAATCGATGACTTATCTTCTACTCTAAGCCCACAAGGCAGTAAAGGTGGCAAATATCATAAACTGCCAAATAAATTATAATAGAATAAAATAACTACGGACAAATATGAGAACAACGACTTTAAAAAATTACAAAAACATAGTTTACGGCTTTTGCAAAAAAATATATATAAATTATATTTTTACTGAAGAACAATCACGCAATGAGAGGCAACACAACAATCCAAAAAGATTTTTTACAGCTTTATGAATACGAACCAATATCAGCCAGCAGTGAATAAAGGACAATTGATTCTTCTACCGGTACTTTCGAGTGAGTCACCTCGAGGCAGAATTGAGAGCCAAGTCAACTACAACGTGAGCACTTGAATGACTTTGGTAAAAAGCCTGATTTTTGTGAATACAAAACACTGATTATTTGCCTCAATAATTTTTGAGCTTCTCTTTGGCTGATTGAGTTAAAATTTTAAAACTATAAAAAAGTGAAGAATATGATCCTTAAAAATCGTCAGGCATTTATAAAAGAGCTCGACATTTCTCGCCAGTCTGTTCGAATGATTTTGGTGGATATTTTGGGTATGAAACGCGTTCTTGCTCGACTCGTCACGATAAAGCTGAATTTCTTTCAAAAAGTGTACCATAAAGAGGTATCTTTAGACATGCTCGATCATGCGTTTTTCGATATTCGTGGTTTGGTGCATCATGAATTTGTTCCGGGGGGACAGACGGTTAATAAGGATTTCTATGTGGTCGTATTGAGGCGTTTGCGTGACAACATCCGTCGAAAATGGCCGGAATTGTAGATGAACAATTCATTGATTTTACACAATCATAATGCACCATCGCATCGAGCCACGATTTTGAACGAATTTTAAACCAAAAACGCAATGAATACTATCGATATACCACCGTATTCACCAGATTTGGCTCCGTGTGATTTTTTTCTTGTTCCCCAACTGGAATTGTCGCTCCGTGGAACCCGTTTTCGGTCGATCGAAGAGATAAAAAAAAACGCTGAAAGAGCTGAAGGCCATCCCAAAAAGTGCTTATGAAAAGTGCTTCGAGGACGGGAAAAATCATAGGCATAAGTGTATTACATCTGATGGGAATGAAATAAATATTGATGAATAATTTAACATTTTGTGTTTTTATTACAATTTTCGGGTACTCTTTATGCCAACAGTTGGCTTACTAGCAAAACTAGAAATGGAAGTGTCGCAATGATTATGAAAGATACTGAGATATATCAAGCCTTCAAACTACTTATAACTGAAAAAATCAATTAAAAAGTGATAAATAATAGTAAAAATGGTCCTTGCTATTAAAGAAATAGTTCCCTTACATCCTTAAAACTCGTAGTTAAGATATTTAAAGATTCTTATATGAGGATGCAACGTGTGTTACTTCACTAAATCCTAGCTTATAATAAATTATAATTTTGGGTATAATTTAAATTTATTTCTTATTGACCAATACTTCCTTTCGTGTACTACATAAGTTATAAATGTACTCTCAAGGTAATAGAATGAAGTGATTTCATTTTGACTTAGCATTTTCATTATTGTTATTATTATTTTTATTTGCTTCAAGAAAGATAAAGCGAACTCTTGGCTAAAAATTTATGTTTCTAATATAATATGTTTGTTTAATTAATTAAGTTTTAAATGCAAGCGACTTCATGTTCATTATTATTAATAGGTTTTAGTTCAGCATCTTTTCAATTCGGCGGAAATGTTTACAAAATTATTTACAACCTTTCTTCCAAATAATTTCCCATGAAATTTTATTTAATATGATTAATTAGCTTTTCTTATTTCTTTACACTTACACACGGCTATTCATAATTAGATTTAATAACCGAAAACAACCAGATAATATTTAATATTGATCGACTGATGTCTTCTTTCTAATAATGCACGCATACATACATACACATATACACTCGGTTAATTTTAATCTACTCCGCTACAAAACTTTAATTAATCCGTGAGCTTATGTAGACTTTCACTTTTCCATTTTAACGTTAAAGCAAGCACATTTAATTACAAACTTTTATTTATGAATTGTGTTCATTATTCTAAGTATTTAAACACTTAGAAGCCCACATAGCTAACTACATGGTATTACACATTATGCTATTTGTGTGTGCGCGTGTGCGTTTGTATGAAAATGTACTTACTTTCTAATAAATAAGTAATTAAAGTTTGAGTTATTAGGAAAAGCCGCTGAATGAGTAAAGAAAGCGTTGTTAGCATTTCATGAAAAAAAGAGGTCAATGATTTGGTCAATCAGGCGTATTGTTGTTGTGCGAACAGTCAATCAGTTGCTAACTTAGTTGGTTGGCCATTTAGGCAGTTGCCGCCGCCATCGCGCTCGCCAAACAATATAGGTTGGCACAAAAATGCAAGACAAATAAATAGGCATGTGCCATAAATATTCGTGCAAGTTATACCAAACACTCACATACACACATCCAAGTGTATCTATAAACGACACCTACATATATGGGTGTGTGTGTGCGTGTGGAGAAAGAGTGGCATAGACCAAATACAATTCTAAATTCTAAATTCGTAAATTAAAATGCTTGGCACGTGACTGCAATGGGTAATGATGCACGCAACTCAAATTTATCAATGTATGTGCTTACAACAACAAATGCAGCTACACTTGCCATCGCCACCTTTTGAATGCTTGAATGTTGCTTCGCGCTTCATGCGCCAATGACCAAATTATGCCTAAAATAAAGAGAAAAAACTTGACCGCAACCAAAATCAGTCACAAAGAAAGTGGCGTGAAAAAATTGATGAGTGAAAAAATATTTGAAAAATACTGAAGTTCATAAAGCCGCAACGCTTTGCAACACAATTGTCCGTAAAAGTTTGATTCAAGCACACTTGGCATAAGCACAGCGCCACAAGTATTTCGGACGAAAATTTGAACATGTTTGAAGGGTGTTTCATTAGTCATTTATATTATGCATTTTCTACTACAGTTAATATTTTTGGGCGTAAAATAAAGATATTGCCTTGAAATACATGTCTAATAGGCAAAGCGAGTTGGCATATCTGCTTTCTTTTTCTCAAAACTTTATATTATTTAAAAAAAAAAAAATATAAAAAATGTTTTCGAAAAAATCTACTGAATACAAAACTCACAAAAATAATTTTCAGACATTTTCATATTAAAAAAATTAAAATATCTAATTAATCTAATCTTATTTAAACATAACCTTTTAAACATTTTCAATTTCGATAATTTTTTTTTCGTTTTGGCACATTTTTTCAAAATTTTAATGCAATAATTTTGATTTTGCTATAAATATGAAACTTAGACTAGGTGAATATGTTTGTGTTAAATACAAATATTCCTCAATTATTTTGTTAAAAAAAATTTATAAAATTTGAAGCAAAAATATTTTATATAAAAATTAAATAATAATTGGGGATTGTGAAATACAAGCATTTCGAACACCAAATTATTTATTAAAATAAATGTATGAAATTTTTAGACAAAATATTTTATTATTATTTTTCTTTATTAATATTTTGAATAAAATTTCTTTAAAAACTCAAAACTTTAAGAAAAAAATTTTCTTTTAAAACTAAAATTATATTAAAACTTTTTAATTTTTAAAAATAAAAATTTGTTAAAATTGCTTTTGAAAAAAATTGTGTCATATTGAACCATATAAAATTTTTAGAAAAAATATATTTTTTTCAATAAAAAAATTAAATTAAAATTTTTGATTGTGTAATATGCAATTATTCCGAAAACCAAATTTATAAAATTTATAAGTATATGAAATTTTGATAAAAAATAGTTTTTCTTATTTTTTCTTAAATGTTTTGAATAAATTTTTTTCAAAAACTCATAGGTTTAAGTAAAGTTTTTTTGATAAAATTTATACTAAATTTAGAAAAAAATTATCTTTTAAAACTAAAATTTTTTAATATTAATTTTTAAAATAAAAATTATTTGAAATTATTTTTGGAAAATATAATATGAATATATAATTTAATATATATGAAATTTTTCGAAAAAAAATTTTTAACTTTAAAAAGTTATTATTATAAAAATTATGTTAAAATTTACGATAATCGTTAATTATTTAAAAATAATAATTTATGAAATTTTTAGAAAAAAATATTTTTTATTATTTTTCTTAAATATTTTGAATAAAATTTCTTTAAAAGCGCAAAAATTTAAGTACAAATATTCAAATAAATTGATTACTCTGAGAAAAAAAATTCTTTTAAGCTAAAATTATTTTAACTTTTAAAAATAAAATTTATTTAAAATTATTTTTGATAAAAATTTAGTCACATATTATATATAATATTGAAAATAAATTAAAATAATTCTCAATATTTATCATTTTAATCTAATATAATACAAATCTGTTATTAAAAAACGAAATTTCTAGTAAATAAAGCGCTTAAATTTTTTAATATGTCCCAATACAATAATAAATATTATATTTTTATAGAAAAATTGAGAATTTTCTGACATGCAAATAACTAAAGCTTGGCTGAAAAAATTCAAATAATAAGAATACAAAATATTTTTTGCAAAACTAATTGAAAATAATTTGGAGAAATGAAAAAAAAATTCATAATTATAAAATTTTGCAATTTAGTTCCTTATGAATGAACAAAATACATTACAAAAGCAAAATAAAAATTGACTTCCAGCTTTCACTCTTATCGCAACACCCTTTACTTGCAGTGTCAATGCTATCTCTACGTTGACTAGATTTGTTCATAAAGTGGCAACTGTCTGCAAGTGCAGAAGTGCATTTAAAAACATTAAAAACTTCTAAACAGCAAAGTCATCGCTCGGTCAACAGCAATTCGAACACTTGTTATTTGCGCTTTTATGTACAAAAACACTACAGTCCATCTACTGCTTAGTCACAGCGTCGGCCTAAAAATGGTCAACCAAGCAGAAAGATTTATGTGCACACGGCAAGCAATTGAGCACCGTTGCACGGCAGAATAGCAGAATGACAGTGCTGCATTTGGTGTGTGAGCGTATTGCGACAACTTGAGGCAGTGGGCTGTTGAGGACCGAAATGCATTCACATACACCTTGACATTTACTGAGTTTGTTCAACAGAATGAATGCAAAATAAAATGGCTTACAACCAACCAATATTATTTTTCTCAGCTGCTGCAATCCTGGACCAAGTGCCACAAATCCCCTTCATAAATCAATTCTTAAATCATCAGTATACTGGATATAAAAATATTTACGTTTCTAACTATCAGCGCCGCAACAAACCTGCACGGCTTCAAATTTGCTTCAACACCGATTTCATTGCCGACATCGAGTTCGTCGCTTAAGTCTAATGAATGAATTTTCCTTTTACTTCAGGTATTTGTTAGGTAGCCCAAAATTAGTTTTATGCATTTTTTTGCGCAGCTGCACTCAGTTACATTGTATTGTTGACTGTCATCGTTTATGGTGTTGTGAATTTCAGCAACAATTTTCGTGCTAAACCGATTAAGTTGTCACAAAAAGTGTGACAGGTCGCCTGCAAGCTACAATGGGTTCGAGAACAGTGACGGAAGCTGCGTGAAAACTGTTAAATAGCAAAATAAAAATAATAAATAGTAATATTTTTATGTTCAAAAAATATATAAATAGTAAGCTTGATGTGCGGAGTCGATTTAGCCATGTCCGTAAGTCTGTAAATATATGAACTGGTCACACAATTTTTGAGATATCGAACTGAAATTTTACACACGTTCTTTTCTTCTAAAGCAGCTGCTCATTTATCAGAACCACGAAAATCGTACCACTATAGCATATAGCTGCCATATAAATTCGACGATCAAAATCAAGACCTTGTATAGAAAACTTTTTCAGTTGAAAAAATATTTTCACGAAATTTCGTACAAATCATTTTTAAAAACAATGCCACAACCTACGAACATATTGTGCAAATTGGTCCACTATAGTATATAGTTGCCATACAAACTGACTGATCAACATTTTTTTATATTTTTTTTTTCTATAAGAAAAAAGTTATTATAGCATTGGTGCTGCACCAAAGCTAAAATTTTGTTCTCCAAATTACTTTTCAAAAGCTTCAATCACTTCAATACACACAAAAAATAGTATGACTCAATATAAAATTAAAATAAAAAGCGAAATTTTTATCCACGCTACCAAATATCTGCATTTCTTACTAACAACTAAAATATATTTTTGTTGTCTTCATCCAAACCCAAATCCACCAGGCGCACCCAAAGCTAAAAAAATTCAAATTTCATTAAAGAAATGTACAATTTCACCGACACGCTACGTTAAACACAAAAAAAATCTAGCTACGAAATTGAGTGACAGCGTATTTATAGCTTTTGTTGCTATTCACACACACCTTTGCGTTTTGTGTGCCGTTGCCGGAAAGAAATTCTGCGCTTATCGGTTATTGGCTATGAAAATATTTAATTTGCTGGTTGTTGACTTTTGCACACTACATTCGCGTTGTTGTTGTTGTTACCGTAATTTCACATGCCCAAAACAGGTGTTTTATAGGTGTGTGTGTGTGGTGCGAGTGTGCGTGTTGCGTTTGTGGAATTAACCCAGTTTCGGTTTTATTAAATTCATGCATTTTTGGCAAAAGAAATTATGCATATTAAATAGTATGGCAAGGCATTGCTTATGGATTGGTGTTAGTGTGCTTAATGTATTTAGTTTGTATGAGTTTAGCAACGACGTATGCAGACACTTTTACTTTCAAAAGGAAGCAGAACAAACGGTGAATACTTAATAACTCTAGTGGATTTGGGTGTTATATTAATTGTAGTTAGTATATATATTTGTGTGTATATAAGTCTTATTCGTTGGTGTTTTGAAATTTGTATTGGGATTTGAAAAGAAATGATGCGGATATAATGTTTATAATTAAATTAATGGAAACTAAAACAACGCTCAATTAAATATGCAAACAAAATAAAATAAAAATTATTCAATTTATTTATATTAAATTTCGTTTAATTTATTTAATTAAAAATTTAATTATTAAGAATTTTAATATAGTTTATTTAATTTTAATTTAATAAATGTAGCAAACTAAAATAATTAAAATTTAAGAATTAAATTAAAAGTTTAATTTTTTTAAATTTAAATTAAACCAAATTTATTAAATTAAAAACTTAGTTATTAAAAATTTGTATATATTTTTTTAGTTTTAATTTAATTAGTTAAATATACTAAAATAATTTAAATTTAATAATTAAATTAAAAGTTTAATTTTTTTAATTTAGTGTAGTATTAAGAGTACTTTTTATTTAATTTATTTGGTTTAATTTCATATATGTAGTTTTATTTAATTTTTTACGATTATAAATTAATAAAATGTTCATATAGTTTATTTAATTATAATTTTTTTTAAATATTTCAATTGAATTATTTATTAATTAAAAAACTAAATTTTTCATAACTTAAAAAAAATTAATTCCATTACAAAATATATAATTATTAATTTAATTGGCATTATTAACTTAATTAAATAAATTTTTGTGATAAAATGAAAATTTTAATTAATTTGAAGATTTAAATAATCCTAATTTAATTAATTTTTTTTAATAAAATTAAAATTTTAATTAATTTGAAGATTTAAATAATTTATAAAAAATTTATTAATTTAATTAAAGTTATTAATTTTATTAAATTAATTTTTTTTAATAAAATCCAATAATTTTAATGTAATAGTTTAATTAAAAAAAATTTAGTTATTAATTTATTTTTTTTTTTTATTTAATTAAGAATTTAATTTAATAATTAATCACATACCATCAAGGGGGTAAAATTTAATGTCTCTGGCGTATATAGTAAGCCATTCAACTGTGCCAAATTAGAGTAAATGTCTTATTTTAGTTCTTAGTTATTAAAGAAAAAGATCTCTTATAAAGTCTTATCTTGATTTCGATGGGATGGTTTATGCCGTAGCTACATATGTACTATATAGGCTCGATCCGAACAATTTCCTTTTAGATTGTAGCGTTGTTTTAGGCAATAATACATGCAAAATTTCTTGCAGATATCTTCTAATATAAAAAAAAAAATTTCATACAAGCGCTTGATTTTGATTGATCAGTTTGTATGACAGCTATGTTATATAGTGGTCTGATGACTGCGATTCCGGCAAATAAGCATTTTGGCGGAAAGAAAAGGATGTATGTAAAATTTTAGAGCGATATTTCGAAAACTGAAAGACTAGCTCACGCATTTAATGGCATACTGACGGACCTACCCACACCGCCTCAACAGGTCAGTGTGATCATTTAAATAATTCAAATCATTGCGCTTTTAATACTCGTATCAAAAAAAGATCTCACTCAAAACTGTTTTCTATTCATGAAACACCTCTATTTTGTTGGAAATTGGATAGAAATCTAGAAACAAATTGAAAAATATGTTAAGGAAAGTGAAAAGTGAATGAATATTTTTATCATGCATTCATCCATATGTGAGAATTGAACAATAAAACAATTGCATGCGCAAGCCAGACACAAGACAGAGCTCGAAATTACCAGTTGTCAGCAGACGATACAAAAGGATTTTATTAAAAATAATACAATACACGAAGAGGGTGCTAAAAGAACTCTAAAACTGCTGCTACTTCATATCAAATTGATTTCTTGATTTAATTTATAATTAATTTTAACATAAATTTTAATTTAAATTTGTCTTCTCTATTAAAGCTGCACGAAAAACGATTAATCAACTATTCAAAATCAACAAAATATTCCGCCTGCTTGAAGAACACAGAATTGCTTATTTTCAAATTCGAATTTCGCCAAAATCATGGCAGCAAATTATTGAAAATCGCCTGAATAACTAAAATATTTAGTTGTAACATGTTGTTCGAACTGTTATTAGCACATTCATGGCCCGCAGCAACAGACGCGACGAAATGTGACGCGACGCCGAACGCCATGCGGCAATAGGAAACTGGACGTTGGCGCTGATTGTTTGCTGAATTTGTAGGTCAGCCGCTAAAAAAATTAACTTCTTTCTTTCTTGCTCTTCTATAGGTGAATACGAAAGCAAAGCAGCGCCAAGCTAAATTACGAAGGTGCGCGCAACAAAAAATGGAGAGTGGCTAAAAGGGGCAGCAGATAGACAAAGAATTTATATGGCAGCTGGTGGATAGAGAGAAAAAACTAACGACGACATGGAAAATTATAATAAAAGCACACAGCGCAGGTATATGCAGAAATGTGTGTGCGCGCTGGAATGCAAATGGTAACAGAAGCAAGTGCAAAAACATGAAAACAAGCAAGAAGTTTTAGCGAGCAAGCAAATTAAGCTATTTAAATGACAAAGTGCATAGGAGTGTGTGTGTGCGAACGCGGAGATTATGCATAAATATGCGTTTATGCGCAGCAGAGTTGATAAATTGTCGCTCAAAAGAAAGCAAGCCTGCATGAAAACGCCTAGCAAACAAAAGACTTAAGCAACGAACTCGCCGTCACTCAAACCCGGCCAGTGTTACACATTTGCAGCCAGCTATTTTTAGTTTGAACAAGTAAATGCGCCGGGCTAAGCGATGACAACATGCATAAACGCCTGCGAGTTGCACTGACAACAGCAACAACAACAATAAAAGCAAAAACATGGAAAAGCGAGAAAGGAAAACGCCGAAGAAATGTTAATTACAGACAGCAATGCCAATGGCTACCCACCACATATGCAAATGTAGGCGCGACAGTGGGCTGCAGTCAGCACTCAGACACATACATATATAATATATATATATGAATGTATGTGTACATATGCATATATGCAGCTGATACATTTCCATACATACATCTATGTATGTATATGTACATATCTAATCGGCCAGTGGCAATGTGGCAACCGACAAAGCAACTGACCCTAATAAGAAATGTGTTGCACCGTTGCACCGAAATGTGAGAAGGAACACGAAATTACCGCCAGTCAGCAAGCAGCGGTGAGTATATACACTGTTAATAAAAGGAAATCGCTCATAATCGGTAGTTAAGTTAAAATGCTGCTAATATTACTCACCTATATGTAGAATTTTTTTTCTTGAAGCGCCTTTTTGTTAATTAAAAGTCAAATAGTTATATTTGTTGTGACCTGTAATGGCGGCACGGAGTTATATTTGTTGTTGTAATGGAATTTTATTGTAATTCACTTTCTACAAACACGTAGTCACCTACAAAAATTAAGTTCAGTTGCAATTGATTTTTATGTGCTTTTTGATTTCGAAAAAAGTTTAGAAATAAAAGTTAATTAATTAAATGTTGTAATTAAAAAAAAAAATTAAATCCTTAAAAAATGTTAATAAAAAAATTTTAAATTTAACAAATCAAAAAATTTCAATTAAAAAAAAATTATTTTAAAAAAATTTTACAAAAAGAAAAAATTAAACAAATTTAAAAATTTGAAAATTTTAAAAGAAAATGTTATTAAATTTATCTACTCGAAACAAAATTTAAATAAAACATAATTCAAATTAATATTAAAAAATTAAGAAATTTTAAATTTAAAACAGTTTCGAAATTAAATAAAAATTGTAAGAAAACTATTTATTTAATTTATTACTTCGCCACTAAAAATTTAAATTAAAAAAAATGTTAATTAAAAAAATTTAAAATTTCCAGAATTAAAAATTTTTAATAAAAGGTATTAAAAAAAGTTTTTATTTACAAAATGTTGCAAAATTAAAAAAAAACTAAATCTAAAAACTATAAATTAAAATATTATTAAATATACTAAATTTGAAAAAAAAATGTAATTAAAAAATAATTAAAATTAAAATTAAAAAAATTAAGTAATTTAAATTTTTAGAAAATTTCGATATAAAAAAAAATTGAAATAAAAGAACACTTTATTTAATTTATTATTTAGCAGAATATAGAATTTCTTTAGTCACTAACAGCCAAAATGCAACATAAAAAACAAAAAAAAAATTAAAATTTTAAAATCTAAACTTACAAGTTTAAAATTCAAATTTAACAATAAAATTAAGACAATTTAAATTAAAAAAATTAAAATGTACGAAAGTTTCAAAACTAAAAAGAAACTATTTGTATTTTGTAATTGTTTTGTTGCAACTTTACTCATTACCAGCCAAGTTTAAAAAAAAAACTAATTAAAATTTAAAAATTTTGAAAAATTATAAATGAATTAAATTTAAAAGTTTAAAATTCGAAATAAAAAAATTTTAGCAATAAAATTAAAAAAATTTTAATTAAAAAAATAACAAAAAAAACTTAAAAAAAAATTAAATAGAAATCGTATTTATATTTTGTAATTGCTTTGCTGCAAGTTTAGTCAATATGAGCCAGGCTGTCATTCACTTTCTACAAAAACGTTGGAATTAAATCATATGTCCTTCTTGGTTTGAAAAAACAATAATAAAAATTAAAACAAAGATATCCAAAATAAATGTAAAAGTTTAAGAAAATTAAAATTTACAGTTAAAATAATACTTAGTATGAAAAAATTTTAAAATTTAGCATTAAAAAAATGTATATTTTGATATTGTTTTGCAGCAATTCTAGTCACTATTTAAGAATTTAACCTAATTTTTAAGAAAATCAAATTGACAGTTAAAAAGTTATTTAATTTTTAAAAAATTATATTAAAAAATTTAAAAAAAATATTAAATTAAAAAAAAATGTATGTTTTGTTTTTGTTTTGTAGCAATTTTAGTCACTATATTCCATTATGCAAATTTTCCTCATACGCAAGCGCACATATATTTGAAAACGCGCACTAACACACACACACAAGTAAGAGTCGTTGTATGTAACCGCTGGCGTGCATTCATTAGCGCATAACCGTGCGGAACGTTCAATAACCGTTTTTCATCGTTATATTTAAATTCAATTAACTTCATTTGCTTCTACTTCTATTTCTTCTTCTTCTACTCATTACGCTCGTTTTCAAGTTCTTCTGCTTGTCTTTATTATTATGCACCAGTCTATTTTGCGTATTATTTATCACATTGCCTCATCGATATTTTCAATTCCTGCTTTATGCGGCCGCCTTTCGGTTGCATGCAACACACGTGTCCGTCCGACGACGATAAACGCGTTTCTTTTCTGACGTATTCACTGATTTTCGAAAGCTAGCACACGCACATAACCACACATACAAACACAAAGATGCGTATATATATGTGTGTGTATGTGTGCGGGCATATGAATATACCTTCCGTCTTCCGTTATATGGTAGTTTGCTCGCACTGCACACGCTTGTTACACGCAATCGCCTGACACGAATGACTCACGACTAAGCGTCTAAAGCTTCTAACTACGACCGTCTCGTCTGCTGGTCTCGCACCGAATGAAACTTGCGTCGCGACAAAAGAAATTTTTATGAATATAAACAAATAAAAGAAAAGAAAGCACTGAACAACAACAGCGGAGCGGCACTTCCGCGCTTCCTTGCCTGGCGTGGTGAGCGCGCCGGAGCGTCAATTTCCAGCGGCAGTCGAGCAAAAAGCTTAAGCTGCGTGACACTAGCGCCAGCCCATTGAAGTAGTGACTACTGTTAGCCTTGACAGTACCAGCGCCATACCTGAAAATAAGCGTATGCATGTGTGTTTGTGGCGCTTTAACTTTCTTAGCTCGCCAGCTTTGCTGAGTCGCAGCTGCTCAGCGGACCAACGCAAGTTGGTTGGAGAGTTGACGAAGACCTTGCGGTGTTTGGAAGTGAGAAATTTGAAGGAGCTTTTGGTGAGCGTATTTTCTTTCACTGAAGTGTGGTTCTGTTAAATGTTAACAGCGCTTAAGAACAGAGCCCTGTTAGCTTTATTGATCGCGATTTATGGCTCTGCAGTATTTTTTGGAGTATTGCTGACTTTTGGCTAATGATTATGGATTATGGAACGTTAATACAACATGAAACTAGTTTCCTTGGAAAACGAGTATATACGCGTATGTACTTTTTGCTGTATGAAATAATGAATGATATGTAGTGGGATTGAGTTGTTAAGGAAAATTTGAAAACTTGTATTAGAAAAGACTATAAAAAATCAGTCTAGATAATGACTTAGTCGAATGCCAAGAAGAGAGGGACACTACTACTTTGTAAACAAATTGTTCAGATCGTATTACTATAGCATATAACTTCCATACAAACTGAACACAGAGATACTAAAAGAAATGCACCTGTGAAGGGTATATTAGCTTCTGTGCAGCCGAAGTTAACGTTTTTTCTTGTTCTTTACTATAGTAGACATCGCTTACGCGGTTATAGCCGAGTTTAGAGTTTACAAAGCGTCAGTCGTTCTTCCTTTTTTCCAAGTGAAGCCAGGTCCTTCTCCACTTGTGATTTCCAACGGAGTAGAGGTCTTCCTCTGCTTCCCCTGGCGGGTTGTCTTCGTCCATGCCTCTGCACCGTATAGCAGGACGGGGATGATGAGTGACCTTTCAAATTTGGTTTTTGTTCGTCGAGAAATAACTTTACTTTGCAATTACCCTCTAAATTCGAAATAGCACCTGTTAGCAAAACTTGGATTTCTTGACGTTTTCAAAGCTTTGATTGTCAACAGTGATGTGAGAGCCAATTCGGAAATGTGACGACTTTTTGTTTGATGACAGAAGATATTTCATCTTGCCATCATTCATAACCAGACCCATTTGCTTCGTTCCCTTATCCAGTCTGAAGAATTCAGAATTAACGGCGCGGCTGTTGTGGTCAATGATATCAATATCATCAGCGTACGCGAGCCTTCTTATAGAAGATTGTACCTTTTCTATTTAGCTCTGCCGCTCGTATTATTGTCTCTAACAATAATTGAAAAAGTCAGACGATAGGGAGTCTCCTTGTCTGGAATTTCGCTTGGTATCGAACGGCTCGGAGAGGTCCTTTATGATCTCGAGCTCAGCTTTTGGTGTTGCTTAATGTCAGATTACACAAACGTATTAGCTTTGCGGGGATACCGCATTGCGCATAATAAATATGTGTTCAATTGTTGATTTGCCAGGCCTAAAGCCACACTGATAAGATCCAATCAGTTTGTTGATGGTGGGCTTTAATCTTTCACACAATCGATAGAACCTTATATCCAATGTTGATTAGGGTTATCCCACGATAGTTGGCGCAGATTGTAAGATCTTCCTTTTTGTGCATCGGGTACACTTAAAATCCAATCGTTGAGGCGACCATAACTGTATTCTACAAAGAAGTTGATCCATGCTCCTAATATGTCAGTTCTTCGCCATCATATTTGAATAGCTCGGCCGGCAATCCATCAACCGCCGTCGCTTTGTTGTTTTTTAGACGGATAATTGCTATCGAACTTCTTCATGGTCGGCCAATGAAACGTCATCGATTGGGAAATTGGGTTCACCTCCTGATGTCATGCTTTCACTGCCATTTGGCAGGTTGCAAGGAACCATAATTTCAGTACGCCCTGGGCATCAGTCACTAGATCACATCTAGGAGTTCTACAAAATCTCCGCTTTTAGGCTGACGGTGTAGTTGTGCCCCTTAAGTTCAAAGTTTTCCAATTTTGCAGTTGTATTATTTCAAATTGTGATTTACGAACTTCCGTTTTTTGCAAAAAAATTAAAACTCCGAGTTCGAAGGGTTGGAGTGTGAGTATTTTCTATCGAGCGACTTTTTGAGTCTGAAGACCATATTCGCAGTACACATTTCGAGAAGATCTAATTGATAGTCATGGCTTTGTTTTCACTAGACTTTGTCTAGTCAGGAAAGAATGTTTTATGAAAACACGAAAAACAGTTTTTTTTTCATTCTAAACAAAAATAACTGCATAACGACTGGATGAGATTAAATGAAACTATGTATGTATGTAGTACTATGTAGTGTAGTGTGCTCTTAGACAAGAAAAAAGAAGTCTGTAGAGCGATCTTAGGTTAGATTAGGCCAATGGGCTGATATCCCACGAATCCACGACTAATCCCAATTGGACTGCTAGAGACGCTTGACCGTTGTAATGCCCAAAACTATTAGGTATGGATCAAAAAGATAGTGGTATATTGACAAAACGCATGCCACAAATTTATTGAGGCGGCTAATATCAATTCCAGCCATTTCGCTGGGTTCATAAAATGTATGACAACAGAAATATTTCAAACTTAGTCTGGTGAGATCTGGACAATAGAGGAGAAAGTGTCTGGTTGTTACCGATAGACTGATCTTGCTGACATGCCAAAGAATTTGCAGCACATGCTTCAGTTTGGTGGGGGTGTAGGCAGAAAAAAATTCGTTCTTCCCTTATTATGCATTTCTTTATTATTTAGTTTTTTGAAAATTAAAAATATACTTACTCATTCAGATGTATGTAGACAATATGCTGCTAATGAATTTAACTAGAACACTGGTAGTCAATTAATACTGATTATTTTAATAAAGAGAAATACTCAACATGAAATTACGTTTTAACGAACACACATTATAAAAGTGAAAATTAATTTCTTCAAAGAACTTTCTTATTTTACCTTAATAATATGCGGATTTTGAATGTACTTGGTATATATACATATATAAATATGTATGTTATACTTTATATACATTAGGGTGGACCAAAAAAAATCAATACTTCCGCCTTGGTGTTACAAAATGTCTTTTTAACGATTTTTTTTTCAATTTCGTTAAATGCGAAAAAATTAAAATAATGAATTTATCCAACAAAAAACAAAAAATTCGAAAAAAAGATATTCTTAAATTTTGAGGCATTATTTTGTTAAAAAAAAATTATTTTGAGGCTTTATTTCGTTTAAAAAAAATATATAAACATTTTAAAAATTAGCTTTCAGGATTTAAGGTTGACCTCGAGTAACTTTAGAACGATTCGACTTGGAAAAAAATTATTATAGACCGCTTTTGCTGACTCTTAAATTTGCTACGAAAACAACTTTTCATTTTTACTTAACATTAACATTTGTTCCAATGCTTTAAATATCCAAAGAAAATAAGAAAATATTCATGTGTTACTTATATTGTTATTATTAATTAAGAGCTCAAACTTTAGCAGAATTTATCCAAGAAAAAATGTATAAATTTATTTGGATCTACCCTAATACGCATATATATTTAGAAATGTAGGTGTGTGCATTTTCGCATATAAAATTGTCCAACTTGTCAGTTAAAGTCTCGGTAGCTACCCAAAAATTGCAATCACCCACTTTCTGCTGACCATATTTGCAGAACGAAAATATTTATTAAAAAACAAAAGCAAATAAAAATGGCATTCTTAGACTATTTAGTGTATCTACATATGTATGTGTAAGGCTGTTTGTGTGAACTAATAATATCTAAAGGCAGGTAAGAGCATAGTTGTTGTTGCAATTTTCACGCCACCGTTCAAGCGTGACAGCCAAAAGCGACTGAGCGCCAATTAATCTGCTTAAAGAGTGAAATTTTTTAATGAGACGAATTTACTTCTGGTTGGTACCGCCTGGTGAGCTCGGCTTTAGAGAGAAGTGCGTTTCATGCGTTAATTAAAAGTGCATTTGAAGTCATAAAATTATAAATGAATAAATTGGATGTTTTTATGGGTGGAGAAAATTATTAAACAAGCGCATATGATATACATATGCATATGTACATATATATAAATATATATTACAAATAAATGTATATACACCAATATTAGTATATGTATTTGTGCCAATACTTTTAAATTACTGTTTAATTAAAGTTTTTTTTTGTTTTGAAAAAATTATTACGAATATATTTTTTCGGATTTCCGTCTCTCGAATATCAAAGCTCATTGGTGCAATGAGTTTTGAAGTATTTTTTATTAAGTGGCAGCGCTTGCCAAACTACCGTTTTTTTTTCAAATTGTTATGATTCATTTACCTTGCCAACTATTTAATGAACATATTTCCCATTACGCAATAGGCGAAAACAATTTTGCTTTTGTTTATATTTTTCTAAATTTCATAAGTAATTGTAAACTATCGCTGTGACTTAAGTAGGTTGATGTTCGTGTGCTTATTTTTACAAGCATACAATAAAATTTTTCTATGGACTGGAGCGCCAACTTGAAAAAATGCAAGAGGGATATTGAGGTCGCTAGCCGCATAGACTGTCGACGGTAGATAAATATTCCAGCAGATAAGTATACCGGTAGATAAGTGTTCCTGCTGTTTTCAGGCGACCAGTGAAAGCAAGAAACAAGGTAGTTCTGTTTTATATAAATAGTACTATATATATATATATTTGCTACTAAAGGGCCTCGAGGATCCCTACTTTTTAAAGAAGAAACACATGTTTATTATCATTCGAAAGAACATTCTTTGGTATTTAGATTATATTAGATGGTCCATCGTTGAGTCCAATTTTCGATGACTCGTTCGAGAATTTCGACTGGTAACTAGCCAATGACACGCGTGATATTTTGCTTCAAGGCCTGAATCATAGCGGGATTGTCCGCATAGACTTTAGACTTTTCATATCTCCGCAGGAAAATGTCTAATAGTGTGATATCACACGATCTTGGTGGCGAATCAACCGGCGTTCCTTCAATAAATCTTTTGATTGATGGGACGTATGGGAAGTGGCGCCATCTTGTTGAAACCAAATGTCGCGAAGATCACAAGCTTTAATTTCAGGCATTAAATAGTCAGTTATCTTTGACGGTTTACGTTCCTGGCATCATTTTTGAAGAAATATAGACCGATCAAATCACACCAAACTGTTGTTTCTTCTGGATGAAACGGCAGCTCTTGAATCTGTTCACGTTGCTGTTTTTCCCAAATGCGGAAACTTTGCTTGTTTACATATCCAATGAGCCAGAAATGGACCTCATCACTGGACAAAATTTGCCACGAAAACGTTGGAACTTTTCAAGAGCCCATAGAAGGAAACGATGTCACTTGAGAGGTTAAGGTTGAGTGGCTTCAGTTCTGGCACAAGCTGTATTTTGTAAGTTTTCAATTTAAGATCTCGACGTCTAGTGCGTCAAGCCATTCCATACGTCAGTCTGAGTTGTTGCGAACGGCGCCGAAACGATTCTCCACCATCTTCGTGTATACTCTAAGCTACGTCACCATATTTTCTTCACTGCGTGCTGGATGCAGTCTGTGCGGTCGAATATTATCCAATAATGAATGCTATGTCTCAAAATGGGTGATGGTGTTGCGAATAGTACGCTCAGTAGGCTACTATATTGACCTTAGGTTCAGCGAAGCAGGAACCACATTCTTTACAGAACGAGAATTTTCCTAATAAAGTTAAACGATTTATAAACGTTTTTTAGGCGTAAGTCTTTCTTCGATGAAATGCCGAACAATACTGAACAAAAATAACATGACACGACTCACGTATGATCTGTCACAATAAATGCTATTGCAAAAATTACCTCTACTTGGATGACCCGAAAAAGGTTCGGAATTTCGACTAGACATGAGACAATAACTTTCCATCATGACAACTTTCGGTTTTATATTGCAAAATAGCTGCTGGGAAGTTTTGCCTCGCTCGCCTTATAGTCCAGACCTTGATGCAAAGCATTTTACTGGAACACGGTTCAAAAATTCGCTAAATTAATTTTTCGTCGCCACGCCGGTTCAGTATTTTTGTTATGGAATCCTCAAACTACTATAAAATGAGAAAATATTATAGCTTCAGATAAGCAAACCTTTGAAAACATGTTTTTTTGAATAAGGGTTCAAAATGTGGAAAAAAATCCCAAGAATACTGTTAAAGGGCCAATTTATTATGATTTTGTAATTTACTATTTGGTTCTATGTATATAACTTCCCTCTCTGCTTGATGATCAGAATCACATCATAAAAGGCAAGCTCATAATACAGAATACAAGAGATTTAGAACTTTCACAATTTTCTTTAGCTTTCATAATTTGCAGTTAAGGGGGTATTCTACTCTAGAAATCAATTTTTGGGCAGTCTTTTGAATTTTATTTAAAAAAAAAACCAAAAATATTTTTACCATCCATTTTTTATGGATATTTGATATCTTAAGAATACAGAAAAAAAGTTTTACAAAAAAATATTAAAAATTAAAATAATTAGAGGGGGGGGGGAGACAGGTGTAAAAAAAATGGCGCATCCTGGTGAGATTGATCCTGACTCTCCTGGTGATCTGAAAAAAAAAATCAAAAGAAATTCTTAATCAGTAGGATGCTATTATAGTCCGGGAATACGAAAAAAAAATTTTTTGAAAAATGGCGACTGCCTGAAAATAAAAATAATTTTTTACGTTTTTTTTTTTTGAATATCCTGAATTTTTTTTAAATATTAAAAACAAAAATTTTGACACGATGCTGGTAGGAACGTTAAAAGATTATATAAAGAAGGTTCACACAAAATTTCAAGTAAATCGGTTGTATAGAACTTGAGATAATGCCGGTACCGTGTGGAAAAAAGTAGTTTCGAGAAAAACGCGTTTAAAGTTTAGGAGACAATTCTAGTGAACACAGACGCCACCTCACAAAATCGGCTGCATCTCCGAAAATAAGTCGAATTTTGAAAATCCTTCCAAGGTCATATTTTTGAAAGTCTAAACTTTAAATATATAAAAAAAAATCGAATTTTTCAAAATTCTAGAGTGGAATACAACCCTAAGAAAACAGACAGACATTTAACAAGTTGAAGGCAAAGATTTGAATATAAGTATAGTATATTCAACCAATGACAGAATTGTTTAGTTTCAATCGCTACAACAATAACAATAAAGTTTAATTTTTCTCTACAAAAATATATTTTTACAGATGTGACTAAGCTCTTTATAGTTCTTCAATATTTATATCCGATATTAAGTACTCCGAATAAATAAAAAATTAAATGTGGATTTAGAGTCCTGTTGCTGTAATAAGTTCTTGTTTTGAAACTTCCTTCACAAATACGCATAGTTACATAGATCCCCATTAAAATTTTCCTGCATACGCCAGTGCTCACATAACTGCTTTCGTACAAACCGATATTTTTTGCGAATGCGCTAATAATTAAATAATATTTATTGTGCGACATTTTGGCACAACAATCGATGCTTCATCACACACCTTGTGACAGTGACACGCTTTGCAGCAGCGTCGCCCACAAGCCGCAAAGGTACTCCTGCGCAATTCGAATGTGAGCAAATTGAAATGTAACCGCAAGTTTTAAAAAGAAAAGGTAGATTTTAGTGGATTTTCAAAAAACCACCAACACGTTGCAGCAACGAAGGTCTTACACGGTGCCACCTACGGTGTTGTTGTGCCAATTTTCCCATCAAACCAGTGTTATTATGCTGTAATATACATTTATGGTAGATAAAAATGTAGACCTACATACATAAATATACTTATATGAATTTAAGTATGTATGAATATTTGTGTTTCCTCTTGCTTACCAAAACCAAACCGCCATAACTGCTGTTTTATATAAAAATAAAAATTATATGTTTTTAAGTATATGCATATGTATGTATATGAGTAGATAAGCGTGTGTGTGTAAAGTTGACGACTGCTACAATTCATCGTTAACATTGCATGGCGCAATTGTTATTACCTTTACTAATTACCTAACTAACCGCTGCAATTAACAATGGGAATTTGGCTTTTTTGCTCATTTCTTTCATTTTTTGCTAGCGTTCGAGCCATCTTATTGCTAATTGTTTACAGTTAACAACGTTATTTAATTTTGGTCAATACCTCGATGGTGTCAAAGCATTCCACTACTTTCACTCTCATTCACCCCGACAAAATGACACTTTTATGCCACCAAGAAAACATAAAAAAAAAAAAAACAATTTTCGGTTAGCGTTCAACTAAATTGGCCATATCACCAGAATAACAACCTGCAACAATTAACGAGTTTGTTCAAGTGTTAAGTGTTCAAATCACGTAATAATGATACCTCATAGAGTAGTTCGAGTTTAAAATGAAATTTCTGTGTATTTGTAATGACATATGTAGCTTGCTTGGAATGAAGTGCTGAATCTTGATGCTCAATGAATTTCGATTTTTGACCTGATGGTGTGTTACTCTGCAGAATATTATATTTTTTTTGAGTTCGTCAAAGTTAAATCTTTAATCTTAATTATTTTTTTATACATGTATTAACTCTGAACAAGTATTAAATTTGTACCAATAACATGGAAATGTCGGTCACTAAATAAAATATACATATATCTGATCAGAGTGACGGGCTGAATTGGTTCAGTCATCTCCGTTTGTGTATAAGCGAACTTAACTAGTCCACCAATTTTTGAGAATTTGATCTGAATTTTTGCACACGTCCTTTTGTCCTCAATAAGCTACTCTTTTGTCCGAACCACTATAGGGTACTTATATTCGGTGCAACGCAAGATAACGTAATTCATGCCTTTTTTATTTGTCGACCCCAAGAGGGAAGATTTTCCTCGAAATAACAGCCATTCAATTTCGGTAAGAAATCGGCTGTTGTGGAGAGTTGACATTATTGCACTCACTGCGATCAATTTTGCTTCAGATTAAAAAAATCTTTAATAAATATTAATTATAACGACAAAGCTTATGTACCGTCACTTAGAAACAAAGTCCCGAAATAAAAAACTGTAATTCTATATTCTACAGCTAGTTTAAATATTTATGAATATTTCATGTATTTAAAGTAAACGAAATGCATATTTCTTAATTTTTTTTCAATGAAATCATAAATTATTAAAAGAATTTAACTAAATAGTCACACACCACATTTGCATGTTGATTATGTGCAAGCAATTAAAATAATTAACACTATCCAGAGTGCATCCGTGAATTCGCAGATTGTAATTCAAAATTAGATCTGGCAAATCAGTCAAATAATCACAGGTTCAAAATGGGTGATTTCATTGGTTGTTGTTGTTGTAACGGATATCATGGTCAGCGTGCTTGATTGAATGGATTTTCCGGTGATTTGTTCCATTCTTTCATAAGTATTTGCTTCCACTGTGACAAACGCATTGATGGATTTTCCGCTTTGATACGTGGCATATTGGCTGTCTCGAAGGCTTTGTAGGCAGCACGCATTCGCTTTTCTGGATGTTTGTCCTCCTCGCTGTCTTTCACACTAAAAAAAAAAAAAAAAAGATTTATAAAAAATGTAGAAAAATCTAATAAATAAGAAATAACTTTCTTACCTCAGGGCTGCCAAGGCCTGATCGACATTTGTTGCAATTTCAACATCGGCCATGGAACGATTTAGATTTTCTTCGATCACTGGTTCGGGTAAAACAACACGAGCTCCCAACTGTGGTTTAGCTGCGTTAATGGCATCAATAGCACGTTGCTTCTTTTCCAATTCTTCCAGAATTTGCTGTCGATGTATCTTAGCAAGTGGTTGTTTTCCCTGCGTCTTAATTGATGACATTTCTTGATCTAGTAGCGCCTATAGAGTAAAAATTTAAACATTTACTAAATTAAAATCTAATTAATAAAAACCTTTGCTTCCGTCTTTCGTCTTATTGCCTCAGCCCGTTTCCTCTCCTCTTCCTCACGCCTTTGTTGCTTCTTGGCCAAATTTTTATCATTGTCTGCCCATAGTCGATCCTCAGCCTCCTTAGCAGCACGTTCATTTTTGGCCTGCTTCACAGCTTGTTTTCGTTCACGCGCCTCCACCGCCTTTGAATTTGTTACCATTTTCTTTGGCATTTTGCAAATAATTTAAGGATGTCGTATGAAATGCCTTTAAGGCTCTTTTAATTGTTGCACAAAGTAATTTCGCGAAATTTTGAGGTATTTTGACATTTCCAAGAGTCCATGACCAGGGTTGTTAAGTCTGAAAAATTTCACATTTTTATAATCATATTCCAACACTGTTCACTATAAACAGCTGTTGACGCGAATGTCAGGGTAATCAAGAAACAACATAAACTTTTATACAAACAAGAGAGTGCAGTAAAGAAAAATATAAATTATTTACGAAATGGACATAATAAAAGCTGAAATCGCTAGAAAACGAAAACTACTTGAGGAAAAGCAGCTTGTGGATGATAAGAAAAAATACTTCAAACGTGGTGAGCTAATTGCCAAGAATACAGAAGAAATCCTTCAAAAAGTTGGTTATAAAAAACAAGAAAGTCGCGAGGAAGACCAAGTACCGGAAGGGCACTACAGCTATGTTTCGGACGGACAAAATATTCTACCGCGCTCTGAAGTTATACGTCGTTTACGCGAGCGCGGCGAACCTATACTAATATTTGGTGAAACAGAATCAGATGCGTTCCATCGCCTGCGCCAATGCGAGATCTCCCAGCCTGAAACTAATCGTGGATTCCGTAACGATTTTCAGGAAGCAATGGAACAGGTAGATCAAGCATACCTACAAGAAATGTTTGCCAACGCACCCTCCGCTAAAGAAGAACAAAAATCCGACCTTGCCGAATTGGATGAAACTGTCACTTGGGATAGCATAAAAGAGAGTGCCATTAAGATGGGTCGTGGAAACAAAGAATACGACATGGATGTGATAATAACATTGCTCACGTTTTTATTAAAAATGTGGAATGATCAAATCGCTTCATACTCAAAGCAGGAAATAATGTCAACTAAAACTAAAATGGCACGTGTAATTTTCACACAGACGCGCGAATATGTGAAGCCATTATTTCGTAAGCTTAAGCATCATACCCTGCCCGAAGACATATTAGATAGTTTACGTGATATTTGTAAGCGTCTATTGAATCGCGATTACATCACAGCGAGTGATGCTTACCTAGAGATGGCCATTGGCAATGCACCCTGGCCTATTGGTGTCACTATGGTGGGTATTCACGCACGTACGGGACGTGAGAAAATTTTCTCCAAGAACGTAGCACATGTAATGAATGACGAAACACAAAGAAAGTACATACAGGGCTTGAAACGATTGATGACCAAATGCCAAGAATACTTTCCAACTGATCCCTCGAAATGTGTAGAGTATGTCAGTAAAAAGGATCGCATATAAACAAGTTTGCAAATACTTTGACACTAACAAATGTTTATTTAATTTGCTAAAACGTAAGATTAGTTGTAAATTTGAAAAATACAATCAATAAAGGCTTGCAAACATGCAATATTATTTTTAACTAAAATTTGCACAAATAGCTTACTCTATTGGAAGTGAATTGTTGTTGCTATATTCTTATTTTTTGCCAAGTTCAGTAGCACGTTCGCTCGATTTTTCTACAGCATTGATGAGCGTCGATCTGCAAAGTTGAAATGATTTATATGGTAGTAAACGTTATAGAATTTACTATGTCATACCTTAGGTTGCCCTTTTCCAGTTCATGTACACCCACAATTGTTGCACCACCAGGCGAGCAAACCTAGTTGAATTCAAACAAATTTGTATTCATTATCAAAATAAACAAGTACAAAATCGAAATTAGCTACCTCATCTCTCAAAACAGCTGGATGTTTCCCGGTTAACAAAACCATTTTAGCCGCTCCCAATAACATTTGAGCGGAGAACTGCAATGCCATTTGTCTGGGCACTCCTTGTTTGACACCACCATCAGCTAAAGCCTCAATTATTGTATACACAAATGCAGGACCGCAACCAGCAACTCCCGATACTGGGTCTATCATCGATTCGGGCACCTGCTGAGCAATTCCCAAAGAGTTCAGCATTAAATGCAATTTTTCCAAATCTTGTTGTTTCACATAGGAACCAGGTGAATACACGGTGATACCTTCACCAATTTGCATTGGCGTATTGGGCATGGTGCGTATCATTTTTAAGCCTTCCACAAATGAGAATTTCTGAAAATGACTTACATTGTTATAGTCCAAATTTTTTATATCCAAATTAATAGAACTAAATACCTCTTCAAGTGTCTTCAGCTTAACACCAGCTAACACCGAGACAAAGAGCTTATCTTTATCTTTTAAAGTAGGTGAGTGTAAGCTACGCAGCTGTGCCGCCATTGGTGTGAGAATATGTGGCTTCACACATATGAAAATAATATCGGCTTTGTCCAGTACTTCATAGTTATCGTCTGTGGTTGCAATGCCAAGTGCACGCCAGCGCGCAAGATTTTCTAGGTTTGGTCCCGACACCAGCACCTGTGAGGTTTTCACAAATTCCCGATTTATCAAACCGGAACCAATGGCAAACGCCATATTGCCACCGCCAATGAAACCGATTTTCTCATCCAATTTCGCCATTCTTCTCACAATTGGTTTAAGGGCTAGCACAATAACTGGGAAAAACGTAACAATGTTCAGTACGGTGATAGAAATATCAAAGAAATTATAATAGACACTATTGATTAAATCCTAATAGCATTGGAAAAGGAAAATCGTTTGTCAGTGTGTGAACTCGTTACACAGCTGTTTTTTGCAATTCTCCCTTGCGCAGAAAGTTTGTTGTCTGCAATTAGCTTCTTAGCACGTATGTTTTAACTTAGCACCTATCTATAATAGCTTTTATCACCTTTTATCAGTGGACGTATTCTGCTTTTATCACAAATTACCTTGCGTATACAAACTGTCTTCTGTAGCCGGCAACAAGATTCGGATTATTTTACGTAATTACCAATTAATATTGCCAGATGTTTAACTTAAGTTTGTTTTTTGAAAAAATTTTGAACAAATGATTTGGTCTAATAAATTATTGTATAAAAAAGCTGTTTTATGTGGATTGAAGTTTTCAGTTCTGATTATAAAAAGGTTAGATTACATGATTTGTGTTAAATTAATTATTTTCAAATATATTTTCAATGCTAATATAACAACACCTTTTAGCCTACAATTGTTTAAATTTTGTTTAAAGCTGTATACTTAAATTTTAATTAAAATTTGCCTTTAAATAAATTTATTATAATATTATTGTTTCCCAAAATAGTTGAAGTAAATTTTGCTTTGCATTTCCGTTGAGCGCCACCTATCGTTCAATAGCGTGATTCTAAGCTTGAGTTTGTTACGTCAAATAATTATCCAATATTAATAAATTCAATTTCAAATATATTGATTCCTGCGAGTTTGTGTGCGGCATTACAGTTTTTGGCACAATTATCACAGGTATATTGTTTTTATATAAATTTCACTGGAAAAAGCACTCATAATCACTCATAATCAATCATATTATATTGGGAAATCCAAATACACAAACAGTCTTAGTTATTTGTTAAAATAGCGTCGCTGGAAATCGTTTCATTATATATGTATGTATGTATGTGCAAAATATTTGTGTTTTAAATAATGCCATTATTGTGCTTTAGTTACAGCAACAACCGGCTACTGCTCGCTTAATAAATAAATCAATACAAAATTGTGAGTGTTAGATTTTCCATCAAATGAAACCCAGAAATATGCAAAAAATAGTAACTTAACAATTTGTCAATACAAGTACGTATTAATCAATTTTTTACATCTTTTTGAACATGGAAGTGTACATATGTAATACATCCATACATATAATATGTAAAAATACATAAATGTATGGCTACATACAAATTAAAATGTACCAGGCTTGGCGCAGGCACAATTCCGATTTCTTTGGCGCCGCTATTTGAAGATACCGTTGGAAAGAGGAAGTCCTCCTGATTAAAAAATATATAGGGTCATAAGTACCGCAAACGCTTAGTTTACGAGATATTCGACCTTAAAGTTACAAAATTCGTAAAATTCGAACATTTCAAGAATCTATTTCACTACCTTAAACACACTTTATTCACATTTTTCACTTCAAGTTAATTAAATTACACTATAAACTTTTAAATAAATCCACATTTTACACTTGGCGCATATTACAAAGAGGCTTTTGTGAAAGCGCAACAATGGAATAACTCTAGGCAATACATACATATCTTAAATAACAAAAATAATGGATACTAAAAAATTTGCATACGCTTTGATTATATGTATTTGTGGAGAATAGCTCTTTCTGCATTCGACGCGGTTTGAGATATTCTAAATATTATACTCTCATGCCGAAAAGTGGAACATTTCGTGCAAATTTGCTCACAGTTTTACCAACTATTTTTATTTCCCTATTTACCTATATACATATATACGAGTATATACATATGCGTTTACATGATTTGTATACATGTACAGGTGTGCGATTGTCTTTTTTTGTGTCAAATAGTATATTGCTCGAACAATTTCTAAGTTGATTGACTCTGCTGATTGTCTGGCATTCATTCATAACAATTGCAAATGTTCCGTTAACTATTGCTCGTTAATTTGTACGAAAAGTAATCACGTTGTGATGCCTTCTTTCGATTTGCCACAAGCAATAAAAGCGCAAGTGAAAATTTGCTTGAAATGATTTAGAAAATAGTGAGAGTTGACAAAGTCAAAGAATAATAAAAAGTCGCTTTTATTACAAAAGTAGAAACTATTGTTCTATTTTTAACATCAACTCTATGTATTTAATAGCAATACTCTAAAAAAATATTTATTGCATTGAACATGAAGACATTTTTTCAAGTTCAGAAAGGTGGAAATGGACGAGGGAGTAAGCTTTAAGTAGCAACTTTTTGCTTTATCTAAATTAATAGAAATTATAATAATTAAGGAAGCACTCTCGGAAATTCCTAGAACCGAAAAACGGAAAAAATATTTTCGGATGTTGTCAACCAATAATGTTTTATGTGAGCGGAACGGCCCAAATTTTTTATCCGGTCAATGACTGTCAACTCGGCAGAACAGTGGTTCTCTGTGGTGCACTGAGGACAACACCGACATTTAATGCAATTATGGCATATAAGGGTCCGTTGAGGTACACCCTGAAATTCTTCACTACTTCGATTGCATTCCTTGGAATCTAGATCATTGCAGCGCGGAACCTTCTCTTGTCGGTTCGTTTTATACTCACCTGCGACTGCAAAGAGCTTTTTCACAGTCGGATCGACATTAAGAGCATGGGTAATTGGTGAAGTCTTCTGACGGAAGATCTCCATTAACTTAGTTACCAGACTACTGTAGCGTTTTTCCAGCGGTGGTGACTGCCATTACAGTTTTCGTAGATGTATTGCTCAGAAATGCTGTTTTTTTAGTGGGAAGTGCATTAAATCCGATAGCCGTGCGGTTATGCAGGCTTTGAGCTAACCGACTGTGTGCTCAAAACTAGTCAAGAAGTGCATGAGCTCATTAGCAATGGATTTAAGCTTCTTCCATATTAGTTTTGTATGGATGCTGGGTTATAGCGGAATCGCTGAAAACTGCAAGTCCGATGAGCTTGCTAGGGAAGGCACCCTTATCTCAATTTTATCCGATTGGAAACGAGCCGATGTTCCGATGTCCTCTGACGCTGGACCTATGGAGCTCGGCAAGCGTTGGTTCACAAAAACTGTGAGATGCTTCTGTAACAGAGTGAACCGTAAGAGGTCCTCTGAACTTGTTCTTATCAAAGTCAATCTTGTCGCAATTGTAGGTATTCTGACTGGAATCACCTTGTCATCTTCTGCAAACCAAAGGAAACTTCAAACTGCGAACCTGGCGAAATTTATGAGGATCTGGTGATCCATTTTTAGGAATATATGAGTACTATAAAGGCTCACGACTTCCGGTCTTTGACCAAGTATCTTCTGGGTAGCCTGAGAATATCCGTTTGAAGGCGAGCTAAAGCGAGAGGGCGAAAAATCCCCTACACAGGGTTGTGCGTTGGGTTTAGGATCCGTTACGTAAAAATACGCACCCAATTAAAAAAAAAACAACCTGGAATGCCCCGGTCCCTTAATTGGAAAGGTGCCGCCGCTCAGCTGGCTGATGTCCCCGTGAATATTGATATCATTGGTCTTAACAACTGCGCCGTTAGTTCAGCTTTATCCAGCATGGATAAGGCAGCGAAACAAATGGGTCTGGTGGTGAACGAGGGCAAGACGAAATATCTCCTATCATCAAACAAACAGTTGTTGCATTCGCGATTAAGTACCCATGTCACTGTTGATAGTCATAACTTTGAAGTTGTAGATAATTTCGTCTATCTTGGAACCAGCAACAACGCCAACAACAACTACAACAAGTGCTACTTCGAACTAAGTAGGCAATTGAGGATGAAAGTCCTCTCTAGGCGAACAAAAACAAAACTCTATAAGTCACTCATTATTCCCGTCCTGCTATATGGTGCAGAGGCTTGGACGATGACTACAACTGATGAGTCGACGTTACCAGTTTTCGAGAGAAAGGTTCTGCGAAAGATTTATGGTCCTTTGCGCGTTGGCCACGGCGAATATCGCATTCGATGGAACGATGAGCTGTACGAGATATACGACGACATTGACATAGTTCAGCGAATTAAAAGGCAGCGGCTACGCTGGCTAGGTCATGTTGTCCGAATGGACGACAACACTCCAGCTCTGAAAGTATTCGACGCCGTACCCGCCGGGCGAAGCAGAGGAAAGGGAAGACCTCCACTCCGTTGGAAAGACCAGGTAGAGAAGGAAGTGGCTTCGCTTGTAATCTCCAATTGGTGTCACCTTGCGAAAAGAAGAAACGACTGGCGTGCTGTTGTTAACTCGGCTATAACCGCGTAAGCGGTTTCTACGTCAGTAAAGAAGAAGAAGGGTACCATAAAGGACGAATATTTGCGATAATGTATTTAATTTGAATAAACCTTGCGACCTAACCTAAAGTAAGCAGCATCTGGTATTTCCTAAAGGGTTTTACAAAGTTCGTTGCAAACTGAAAATACCCTGTTCAGTGCATAAAACTTCGGATCTCACAAATGTTTGAACTTATTCGCAGTAGCGAAGGTTAAAGAAACTACCCTACTTCGTTTAAAAATAATATATTTAATCGCAATTTTTTTCGTATTCTGAACACACTTTCTACACCCAACAGTTACATGAAGAATAACATATTAATGTATGTAATACACAAATGATGATTACATGAGCAGTCAATTGCACTTACAGGCATTATTATAGAGTAGCTCGCCCAAAGCTTGGTAGTTACATATGTATGTATTATCACTGTAATTATGTTTGCTGCAGCGCCGACTGCCCCACCCAAAAGCGCTTTTAACAACCAACTCATTGCCTTAACCATATGTGCATAAGTGGTTAGACATATTTTGGGGCGAAACGGCTGCCCGCATTGGCGAAGTGCGGTTTCTCGCAAAGTAACAGTAATTAGCGCCTGCAAGCATTCAAAAACTCATGAAAAAACCAAAGCTCGAACGCAAATAAGTCGGCGCATGCAAGCAAAGTGCAGCGAGGCGAACGATAAATAGCAAATGAGGGAGCGCTTTAAGCATTACCAAGGCGCATGCGTGCCGTTGCCATTGATTTGCAGCCATGTTAGACATGCAGTCAGCGCGGTAGCAGCTACATAAGCTCATAAGTGCTTTTACGCATATTGAATGCTATTTGATTTATTACGTAGCTGCAGGTTATATAGTTGGATGTAAGGCAGCACGCAAGCGCTTAGCAGCCGCAATTCGCAATGCAACGCAATGCAGGGCAGCGCAACGGAACGGTATGCAGCTCTGCTGCTGTTTTGATGGCAACTTTTGCAGCGTCTTCTTTTGCTTTCATAATCCATTCGCCAATGTGCGTGCCGTATATGCACAAACCAACAGCAACAACAACACAAATGTTGGTGGTAAATATGCGCAGCGACGCACACATCCATATATCAGTATGTGTCTTCGTTGTGCCACGGCTCCACATTATCCTCAAGTGCTGTTGCACTAAATTGATTTTTTTTCGGCTCGCTGCGCATC
Source organism: Bactrocera zonata (assembly GCA_037783105.1). NCBI lineage: Eukaryota > Metazoa > Arthropoda > Insecta > Diptera > Tephritidae > Bactrocera > Bactrocera zonata. Next base: position 169,945 of record JBAWJQ010005982.1, on the reverse strand, counting down.
CATCAGCATTTACTTTGCGCCAGCGCACATCGCTTTAATGCAGCGCCACAGAGGGCCGACAAGCGCCAGCATCCATCCAATTTCACTTGGTCGTAGCGACTCCCAAGCGCCGTTACCTAGTTAACAGCCCCCCGTCGGTCACAAATCAGTGCATCGCCGCTCATTTCTGCTTGATTTTACACAATTTGCTGGCATTAAATTGAAAATGGAAAGTAATTGCGTGTCATTCATTATTGCGTGCCACTGCTACATACATACATATGTATGTATGTATATGTACATATTTATATAGCACAAATATGGCTTGTGAGTATAGCTAACAGGTGAGTTTTTGTGTTTTCATGTTTTCGGTTGCTGCTTTCATTATGACTATGCGCGGGTGGCGATTTAATCGCTTTACTACAATATAGGGTTGCCACATTCTGAAATATTTTACATTTTCTAAATAAATTTGGAAATTTTCAATTATACCCGAAGGGTAGATAATTTTTGCAGGGACAGAAAATGACGTTCTTGCATAATTTGACTAAAAAAATTATGAAGGAAGTGTCGGATATACTATAGGAGGTGTGTTCATGAAGTATCGCGAATTTTGCGTTTTTTCAAAAATTATTTATTTATTCATGAATATCTATTTTGTCCCCTTCAAATGTCCCCATGAGATATTATACACTTGTGCCAACGGTTTTTCCAATCTTCGAAGCACTTCAAAAAATCATTTTTTTTTTATCTTCTTCAGCTCCTCCTTCGATGCCGTCTTTATCTAGTCAAGAGAAGCATAACGTCGTCCTTTCATGGGCCTCTTCAGTTTAGGGAACAAGAAAAAGTCACAGGGGGCCAGATCTGGGGAATACGGTGGTTGCGGCATCATTAGTGTGTTGTTTTTGGCCAAAAAGTCGCGCACAAGCAACGATGTGTGTGAGCAGGGGCGTTATCGTGGTGCAAAAGCCAATTTTTGTTCTTCCACAAATCCGGGCGTTTCTGGCGGATTGCTTCGCGCAAATTGCGCATAACTTGCAGGTAATATTCCTTATTGACCGTTCTTCCCTGTGGCAAGAACTCATGATGCACCACGCCCCTGCAATCGAAGAAAACTGTCAGTTACGATTCGCGATACTTTTTGAACACACCTCGTATATGATGAGTAATAGAAAAATATTTATTATTAAATAAATATTTAATTATTTATCAATATTTATTTCGTCCCCTTCAAAGTAATCCCCACCAGATGTAATACACTTATGCCAACGATTTTTCCATTCCTCGATCACAGTCCTCATAAGAACTTTTTGGAATGGTTCCACAGAGCGACAATTTCAGTTTGAGGAAAAAAAAAATCACAAGGAGCCAAACCTGTTGAATACGGTGGTTCATGGATGGTATTCAGTGCGTTTTTGGCTTTAAATTCATTAAATGCATTATCATTGTGTAAAATTCATGAATTCTTTTTTCACAATTCCGGCCGTTTTCGATGGATGTTCTCACGCTGGTTAAATGAGTTAAGCATCCGCCCACTCTACCCGAAAAAACTGGCGTACCTTAATAAAACAGCTCAGTTCACCGCAGCAGATGACACTAAAACAGAACTCACCACATCTGTACATCAATCCACTCCGCAAAAAGGATGGACAATAAAAAAAAAGCAGACACTTCGTTATAGACACTTCGCACATCGATGTTCGTTGCTTCGACACCCAATCCGCGCGCTGCAAGTATCTCTCGCTTATACATCATATACATATACTAAATCGGATCAAGCATTATTCAACAACTAATTCGACCGGGAACCTGCCCATATCGTCATTTTCATTTTATACGATCGGATCTTGGCATGTAGCGAAGGCCTCTATATGCTTATCATAAATTTTTATTGTTAAATGTGAAGTGTCCAAATTCATATATTTAATTAAAGGAAATTGTATTGAAAAATATCAAAGCATTTTTCTTGCCTCCGTTTATTCATGGTCCTTCGAGCCTTAACGAAAGGCACCTTCGGTTTTTCACAGAAAAATTAAAACAATAAATTAACAATATGTTGGCAAAAACCAAACGGAATGCGGATAAAAAATGAAATGCAAACCTTAAAGTGCCGTGGAGTGCAATGAGGTGACAGAAACAAAAACAAAGCGTCATCATAAAATAAAACAAAACAAAGCGCAGTGGTGAACAAACAAAAAAAAAATATATATATATACATATATACATATATATATAACAAACAAACAAAAAAGCAATCAAACCAAAAGAGCGCAGGGTGCTAGAATTAAAAAACAAAAAGTGCAGTGAGCCAAACAAACAAAAAAAATATATATACTATATATAATAACAATAACAATATACATATATAATAGTGTGGCGACCAAATAAAAAACGAAGTATTAAAATTTGAGAAAAAACTTACCCATATAGTGCAGACATATACATATATACATGAGGTGAGATAAAGCTTTGAGATTACTTAAATATAATAAAAAACAAAACAGGCTACAGTGCAGTGCAGTGAACAAGCAGAACAAAAAACCAAAACCAACATTTTTATAGACATATTAAAAACAAAAAAACAAAAGAAAGTGCAGTGAAGTGCAGTACACTAACAATATTACATACATTCGGACATACACAGTAAACCAGATCCAACAAACAAAACCTATAAACAATCGGGCGCGAAACCTAAAATCAAACAAAAATAAACAAAAACTAATAACCGGGCGCGGGCAAAACTTACTTAAATGCAACAATACGCACAAGGAGCCAAGCAGGTGGATACATGAGGAATTGGAACAAAACGAACAGGCAATGCATAACAATATACCCTACAAAACTAAAGTGAGCGTATTTAGTTCATTTTATTTTATTTAATCATGCATATATGTATGTAAAAAATTGTGTTTTACATTATAACAAAAATAATCCTGCCGTATATATATTTACTTCTATGTTTATATATATATACACATACTTACATATATAACACATTTTTGCCTATTTATGCCTAGTAGCACCTCTTCTGTTGGAAAAAAATAAACAAAAACAGTAAGCAGGATAAGCAAATAAGCAAAAGAAAATTTAAAAACACAACCCGCAATATCAACGAACAAAACTAAATGCAAATATGCATACATATATGCTTATTGACACACTATATACAAATTATATATACATACATACATAATAAATGCAATTGCTTACATTTTACTTTAAAAATACATACTTACATATGCACTATTTAAGAAAGGAAAATACACGTTTTCCATTCCGTTCTCTTGCTCCCTCACCTTTGCGAAAAAATTAAATATAATTACAAGTATACACAAACATACGGCATTCAATCTGCCAAATACTCGTACATTACAAAACAGAAACAAAATAAATACATATATTAACAAAGTGCATGCGGGAGGCAACAGGGACATTACCCAATTCGCTTTCGCGCTCTCCTCCCAGTGCGAGCATAAATATATACATATAAAATCAGCCTGTGCTAGCATACCCTACACTGGGTACTAAGTATCAAATTATTAAATTATAATTAATTTTCAAAATAGAAAAGGCGATTTTTTGTAATTAATTAAACGATAGATAAAGTAGCACGGAATATTACAAAATATATTTATTAACACCAATACAAAAAATCAGTTAAACAAAATCTACATAATTTGTGAACACTGTATATACAAACATACATACATATATTAAAACATATAAATTTTCAAAGTCCACATTGGCATCTATTCGGTAATACCTCTTGTTCTTTGGCAAACAAAAACAAGCAGGATTGCATACAAAAAGCGAATTGATCTCTCTAACGAGCTCTCAATTGCTTACGAAAAAAGCATAATCATAAGCACACAAACAATTCGTGCATACTCGTACTAAGGTAAATAGCGCATTGATCTCCTCAGCGAGCTCTCAATTGCACAAAACATAAGCACATACATACATACATACAAGTCCAAGTATTAGGGTGTACCTAAATACTAACATAAGGACGTAAAAAGTGTTAATAAATTTAAAGTGCGGATATTTTCAAACTTCAAACTAAAATATAAATAAACAATATCGTTTAGCAAGTAAATAAGAAACGGTAATAATAAAAAATAAAAAATCCGTTTTATACGAAATTTATAGAAAAGAGAATTCGGTTTACACTGAGACAAATTTAACTCATTTTGACAAATATTTTACTATACAGTAAAAATAATGAATAATAATAAAAATCAAAATACATCTACAGGAGCTACACGCTCAAAAGAGGTTGTTAAATTCATTTCCCAAAGTGACAGTTTAATAAGATACTGCACTAGATTTGCCTCCTTACCGATTCACGAAACCTCTGAATCGTTATTAGAAATCAAAAATCAAAATCTTACGAATTTTTGGACTCGTTTCCAAGTGGCTCATGACGCCATTCTAGATTCTGACGATTCAGATGCACATAATTTTAAATCCTCGGCTTATACAATATACGAAAACTGCTTAGACCAATTCGAAGAAACAAAAGCTATGATCGCCGATCAACTAAAGCTCATTAAAGCAATTGCACCTACTCCCCACAGTGGAGTAGAGCTGTCACAAATAGACAATCAAGAGGCAAGTTCAGGTATCCAACTCGAGGTGCCTGCATGTGATACAGAAACCTTTTACGGAGGTTATGAAGAATGGCCGTCCTTCCGGGACATGTTCACAGCTGTTTACATCAACCATCCACAACTATCAAAGGCACAAAAACTGTATCACCTCCGATACAAAACAAAAGGTCAAGCAGGCGAAATAGTTAAACAGTTCGCATTAAATGACGACAATTTCAATTTGGCTTGGGAAGCTCTAAAAGCTAGATTTGAAAACGAAAGAATACTGGTCGACAAGCAAGTAACGACACTAATGAACTTGCCAAAAATTAAAAAAGAAACAAGTGTTGAATTCAGCAAACTAGAATCCACTGTTTCTAATTGTTTGTCGGTTCTATCGACACTTAATATCCCCACAGACAGCTGGGATCCTATTCTGGTAAACATTTGCACCGCCGCATTACCAGAAAAGTCGTTACTTCTATGGGAGCAATCGCTCTCATCACGAAAAAAGTGCCCAACGTGGCAACAAATGAAAAGTTTTCTCACCACCCAATATGAAATTGCGGAAAGGTTAGAAGAAAAAATAATCAAAACTAAGAACATTAAACACGACCAAAACAGAAGCTTAAATAGACCCCAAGTTAGAAGCAAGAACAAATCAAACATAATTTTTAACAAAACACAATCGTTCACAACCGAACAAAGAATACATACGTCATGCGAACTATGCACAAGAGGGCATAAGCTTACAACTTGCGAGAAGTTTAAAAAATTAAACATTAACGAAAGGAACAACTTTGTCAGATCAAAAAGACTCTGTACAAACTGCTTGTCCCATACACACAATCTTAAAAATTGCAAAAGCAAATATAATTGCTCATATTGTCACAAAAGACACAACTCAATGCTTCATTACAGCATATATCCCATTTCACCCTATAAAAGCGCTTATAAATCAAGAACCACGGGTTTAACGGGTTTAATTGCAAAAGCAAATCCCGAAAACCAAAATCCGAAAAATAGCCAAGAGATACCATGTTGCTCAAAGGCACAGAAATTTCAAACGCTCAACAGCGAAACACAAAGTGGACTAGTTACAGAACTAGTTACCACCACCCCAACTCAAGTTGAGAAAAAATCAAATAAATGCCTTAATTCACAATTAAGGAAATTTCAAGAGATAGGGAAACTTCCCCAAATATTAAACAAAACTAAAGAAGATCAGTATTGTGAGGACTTCTCTAAAGCCACAACTATTCGATCAAATAATGGCCGGTACGTCGTACGACAACCACTAGAGCCACAATTTTGCAATGCCCCACATAAAGGTAGAAAAAGCAAGGTCAGATTCCCTCTGACAACCACATATAAAAACACAAATATATGTTCGTAACCTTTCGACCCCGCAGGATGGCTTTCGCCAATAATGAAAACAAAAAACCATTTCTAAAGAAATCCTAGAGCGGTGGCGGGCTACTAAACGCCAAATTAAGCACTTAAACATAAAATATAACAAAAGTGTCTCAAAAAGTAAAAACACAAAAAAAATCGACACTTTTCATACAATATGCCCCACAGAGGCCTAAATTGTAAAATAGAAAAAAAAACTAACAAAAGCAGATATCGCTCTTATCGCCCATATATAAGCGCACCTCATAAGGGTAGTTGGTGAGAATCTGTTGTAAAGCATGAACATCCCACTTAAAAAATTATAATTCTAATGAAGCCGTTCGCAATTACCGGCCACTTTCTCGCAAGATCCCTCTATTGGCATAGCCCTAACTCCAGGGCTAGGGAGTACCCATTCTGGCCATATCTGAGCCAGGCGTGGAGTTACTATCCTTCATAAGCCAAGAATAAATTAAATGCAAACAATTGCCGAGCATACAGAAAAGGCAACCGGTATACCATACCGATGAATAAGAAATTTTAAATAACCGCCAATAAAATGAATAAAAGCAAACAACGCATCCACATGTTTACTATAATAATAAGTCGGATAAACCCGCAAAATATAAGACCTAGCCATATGCACCTAAAAGTAAATAAATAACAAATATTATGTTTAAAACCAAAGGCATTTTCTGGATTTACAGCATGTATTCTGCGCTCTCGGCAACTCTACTAGCAGTACGCCGAAATACATGCAGTAGCATATACGTACATACGCAATACTAGGCAAAATATTTGCCTAGGGGGCCCAGGATGGTTAAATGAGTTAAGCATCCGCCCACTCTACCCGAAAAAACTGGCGTACCTTAATAAAACAGCTCAGTTCACCGCAGCAGATGACACTAAAACAGAACTCACCACATCTGTACATCAATCCACTCCGCAAAAAGGATGGACAATAAAAAAAAAGCAGACACTTCGTTATAGACACTTCGCACATCGATGTTCGTTGCTTCGACACCCAATCCGCGCGCTGCAAGTATCTCTCGCTTATACATCATATACATATACTAAATCGGATCAAGCATTATTCAACAACTAATTCGACCGGGAACCTGCCCATATCGTCATTTTCATTTTATACGATCGGATCTTGGCATGTAGCGAAGGCCTCTATATGCTTATCATAAATTTTTATTGTTAAATGTGAAGTGTCCAAATTCATATATTTAATTAAAGGAAATTGTATTGAAAAATATCAAAGCATTTTTCTTGCCTCCGTTTATTCACACGCAAATTCCATAATACAGTCAAATAGAACTTCTTATTGACCGTCTGACCCTCCGAAATAAATTCATGATACAACAAACCCCAAATATCGAAAAAAACAATGCGCATCAACTTGATTTTTGAGCGCATTTGGCGTGGTTTTTTTGCTCTCGGCTGTTTTTTTCCCCCCATTCCGATGATTGTAGACCTGTTGGCATGTCAAGCTCATAAATCAATGTCTCGTCGGCAGTTATAATGCTCTTCAGGAATGTGCGATCGGAATTCGCACGATCAGGCACGTCCAAAGAGACCTGTTTAAGGTACTCTTTTTGAAAAAAATCAGCTTTATCGTAACCAGTCGAGCAAGAACGCGTTTCATACCCAAAATATCCACCAAAATCATTCGAACAGACTCACGAGAGATGTCGAGCTTTTTTGCCATCTCTCTAACACTTGCCTGACGATTTTCAAGCACCATATCCTTCACAATCCTTTTTTAATATTATACTCAGTTGAAAAGATCGAAGGTCGTCCGGGTCAAGGCATGTCTTCAACGATCTCTCGACCGTCTTTGAACACTTTGTATCACTCGTAGGATTTTGTTTTTTGACAGACCGCGTTCATATTTGACATGGTAATTAAAAACAGTCCTACCAACTTAGAAAAATACATTTGTTTCAAAAATCATTTACCCGGGAAATTTAATTACAGTTTCCGGGTGCTTTTTGGTCCAATATTTATTGACTATTTTGTGAGGAAAAATATAAATTGAAAATTAATTATTAAACTAGTTTTTTTGCCTATTTCTTCATAATTGTTACGGTCCCCGCATTTTTGAATCCAAAAAAATGTAAGTGGTATGAGAACTATTGAAAAAGAAAGATTATGAAGTAACAAACAATTAAAGGAAAATAATTCACGGGCGATTTGGTGTAAGTGGCGGGAGTTCTTGTGTTTTTAGGAATTTAAAACGGTTTATTTCGAGTAGAAGGTGATATCTTCTCTACAAAACTAAATACCAAAATCGCCGTCTACCAGACCGTTGTAGTGTCTTCCAAGCGGAGTTCACAGCAATTAAAAAAATCTTCTTGTTTTGTGTGCTCACGACAAGGAATGCATTTATTAATAAAGATAGCAAGGCGTTAGTAAGGTTAGTGAAAGAATGCCTATAATCTAACATTTTATTTCACGATAAACCTGCAATGGGTTCCAGGACATAATGACATTCCATGGAACCATAAAGCAAAAGCAGTCACCTGAACTGGTACACCCCAGAATTAGACTCCGGAAAATATGGAATTTATATCCCTTTGGCTGATTGCAGGTATCTAATCGATGAATATGTTATAAACATATGAGTTCGATGGAATTAATCCCTGGCTTACTCAACAAGCAGACAAACGGGGCATGAACGGAATATGGGCCGCACATGCCAACTATTAAAATAAAAAAAAAAAATGATATAAGAACTCTAGTAGGAGTACTAACAGGTCACTGACTAATAGGCAGACATGCCAGTGGACTAAAACGCCTTATAACGACTATTGTAGAAGCTGTCCGAAGGTAGAGAATGAGGAAACTATGAAGCATCTCGGTTAATACTTTTCTGCCTGTTGAAGCACAGGATGGTATAGAGAGTCAATAGAATGGGGGAGCTTTAGTCATGGTGGTATTAAAAAAGGTCTTCTAAAGGTCTAAGTGCATCGTTAGATAGTAAACACTTCAGATCTTCGCAATTCTCATTGGTCTGGTTATTTCAGTACTTCTTAACCTCCTTATCGATTTCACGATATTTGAAGTACATACATACTTAATAGTTATTGCTGTAGCAAGTACACATGTATTGAATAGTACTGTCTTTGAAACCTGCGTTTCAACATATTAAGAGAAAACTCTGAATAAGATAAGCAGTAAATAATTTCGAACTAAAGTGGAGATGCTTTTTTCTTCACTTTGGCAATCCTATTAATATTCCACAAACTACATACATATATATATATGTACTATACGCCGTTCAATACAAGCTTTTTTAAAAATATCTGTTCAGCTATTTGCTTAACACTTTCTTCAATTTTCCTCTCTCCTTTGGCACTTCATTCCTTCAACTGCTACAATAATTACTGCTCGTTGACTTGTGTACGCCATTTATGCATTGAATATATTACCATTTTCTAACATTTGTCTTTGTTTTTTAATAAAACTTGTAACGAACTGCATTGATTAATCACTCGACACCACTAACTGCAACATCACTTTGCCTTCTCCTCCAACTATATGTATGTATGTAAAGTATGTATATATGCATTGCACGATTATAATATCAAAGTCGCCAGGGCCGAGGGTCAGTAATTTTCTGTTTCTGTAAATAGTACTTGTTTATGAATTTTTTGAAAATTCATCCAAATTCTTATATACATACACATACATATAGGTAAGTGCCTACCTACATTTTCATAATAAGCTAAGACGTTGCCGTTGCATGTGGCAAGTTCTACATGAACCTACGTATGGTTTAGACTTTAAATACTCACCAATGCACCAGACTGACCATATTCAGCCATAGCCGCTAACTCAAATTCTTAATGTGAACACGTTTGATTTTTGTGCAAGATGAGTGTATAGAGCATATGGAAACTCTAAAACACAAATATAATATTTTATATTGACATTTTTGCTTTAAGTTTTGAATTGATTATTAAAATTTCTTTCGAACTTTCTATTCCTAAATTCATAATTTTCTTCATCGCACGAATGATTACAAAAAATGCGGTCACTGCCATAAATTTGTAAAAATCAACTCCCAAATGGAGGAAAATATATATTTGCACATAAAATAATATCCATAAAGCTTGTTAAAATTAGTATTAAGCAGATGACAAGGGAAAAATGTAAATTGTAAAAGAAAATTGGAAAAACAACATGAAAGTGTTGGAGAAGTCATTGAAGCGCGGTCGACAAGCAATCATCACGGTTAGCTATTGTGGTGATAGAAGGTATGCAAATATATAAATATGGACCTAACTCAATACCTCAATATACCAATAAATGTACTTATGCCCATACAAATATAGCGGGTGTCTCAATTAGATCAGGTCGATAGTGGTAAATTATAAACCGAAACATTCACACTTAGTTTTTCGACGATCTTTGTTCGAACACTTATCTTAATTTTTCATAAATAATACACATTTTTAGAGCAACCTAAATTATGTCAACATACCCATTTTATTCCCGAAATCCTGGGGCGGTATAGTAAAGCCGACCCGTGGCGAGCATTACAATACGATTTTGACCGATTTTTTTTTTGTCAGAATTTGATTAAATCGACGCGGATCATCTTTATTTTGAACAAGACGTTCCACCACCTCAAGTTTCATGTCTAAACATGGACACACTGCTTGCAAAGTTTGGCGACTACTGGGGTATTTGAAATCACAGATTTACTGCAATCAACCAGCAAGGAGCTCAAAGACAATATTCAACGTACTATAGACGAAATTCTATCCGAAATGATGCACCAGGTCATCGCAAAATGCTCTAAGCGGGTGGAGATATGCATACGGAGTTGTGGTGACCATTTGGCCGACTTATTGTTCAAATCATGTTAGATGCGCAACTAACTTCCCGCTGTTTGTCAATAGATAGCTCCAGAGGTCTATATTGATGTGTCCAAAATATGATAAACGTGACCTAGGCATTTGAAAAAGGAATTACATTTCCACATTAGTGACTTTGTGAATGTGTCATATAATTTTGGTGGTGCGGATATGTCCGATTTTTTGCCAAATAATCGTCATTTGAGGAAAGTGTTGATTTTAAAATTTTCAGTCAAAGAAATAGGCGGCCGAAGCACATCGGGAAGACCAAAAATTTTACGGAGGTGATTAGTTCGTCGCTTCAAAGACGGGAACTTCGATATTAACGACCAAAAACCTTCTAAGACGGTGAATTAAAGACGTTGCTCGAAGCGGATTCGTGCGTAAGACGAGCTTGCTACAGCATTGGGAGTCACCCGCCAAGACAATTTAAAGTGACTATATGCCCTAAGAATGATTCAGAAACTAGAAACTTGTGTTCCTTATGGCCTCGATACAAGGATAGGCACGAAAAAGTGATTGTGCTGCGTGACACCGCTTTGGCTCATGTTGCCAAACTCGTTAAAACCTAACTGGAAATACTTATGTAAATAGGAAGTCCCACCCCACCCGCCACATTCCCAAGATTCCCTAGATATTGCACAGTTCGATTAATATTTCTACAGGTTAGAAGCAATTCCATTCCAGAGACGACAACACAAAATACTTTGATTCTTGGATATTATCACAATATGAACAGTATTTTTAGTATTTTTATTTATTTTTTAGTAGCTTTGCGAGAAATATGGGACAAAATTATGACTAGCGATGATCACTACTTCGCAAAATTCATTTAGAACCATTTCCTTACAATAAAATACCATTTTCAAAAAAACATTGGAAACTTAGTTGCGGATCTAATATTTGGAGAAAATTCTCTGTCTCTGAAACAATAACAATATAAGTAAAGAATGTTATATGAAAAAGAGACTCCAAGTTCTGACGCAAGTTCTATATACTTGAGAATGGAAAATCTTACTGTCGCTGGTGGCGCTGGGGTCGATGAAAGTATGTATCTCATTTAAATCATCCAATTTTAATATATGAAATAAAATTATCTGCATAACAGAAAAACAGCACATTTTACCAAATTTTATAAAGCTTAGTTATTAGAATAAGAAATAATAATAATATTTCAAAGAGCTAAGAATCGAAGCATAAAAAATTTATTCATAATAATTTGAGTACAGCTTTATCCAGTCGTACAATATTTCAGGTAATTGCTCTGTAAAATACATACATTTATATTTGTAAATCTGTAAACAATTTATCCGACACCAGGCTGTCCGATTAAACCCTAATGAAGACAGAAAAATTATAATAAAATCATTGAAGGGCTCCAATTAAAAGCCCTTTATATATACCTATATAGCAAATTCTAAGTACTTCTAGCGTGCTTATTGTCTAAGTACCGAGTTGGCATTGAAGCGTGGCTAAAATACTTAGCTGAATGCCGGTAGCGTGTCGTAGCGGTTGGAAAGGTATGCTGCACATGATTGCAACCAATAATTATTAAAGCCAAGCCGAGTTAAACAGGTGATGAAGATTGGTATGTTTGTGTGTTCTCGTGTCAGCTGCTGTAATGTTGACTGAAATGCAAGAAGCGTTGTTGGGTGAGACCTTCAGAAGTTCTCACATAAAATAGAAATAGACTGAAAGGTAGAAAAAAAAGTAATTAAGGTGAGCCAAAACTAATCAAACGAATTTATAATTTAAAATATTTAAGTACAGAGAAAAAAATATCTCAGGAAGGAAAAAATTTAAATTAATTTAAAAAGGTGTTGATGAGCATTTAACTATGATACACTTGTATTACTACTATGAGTAAAAAATAGTAAAACTTTGTTTAACTTGTTAATTTTAAAATTCTTAATTTAATCTTTAAAATCTATGTCGTCTCCCTCAAAGTAATTCCAATATACTTTTGCCAACGTTTTCTCCAATCCTCGAAACTGTTGTCAAAGTAAATTTCCGGAATAGACTTAAACGCGCTTAGCGATTCACGTTTAATGTCTTAAATTGACTTACTAATACGGTATTCCCGGAGTGATCGTTTGAGTTTGCTGAGTAGCCGGAAGTAAATCAGCCGAATATGATTGTTGCTGCACGATATTGGTTGAAAATTTGGCGAAAAACTCACTAAAAATCAATGTGTAAACAACTGTGCTTAATCGAGATGCAAACACCCTGAGTTGTCGGCTCCTAATTTCGTCCTCTTTTTGCGAATAGTTTCGCGGAAAGGACGCATAATACTCAAATAGCATTCCTTGTTGATAGTTTAGCTGGTCAGAAAAAATTCGGAGAGCACTAAATCTCGATAATCGAAGAAAACTATCAAGGTAACCTGTTTATTTCGGCTGTGTCTCACTGTTGCCTCGCTACTCGCGACTTGGCTCTCACGTCTCAGTTGACGGTCATAACTTTGAAATCGTAGATAATTTCGTCTATCTTGGAACCAGCATCAACACCACCAACAATGTCAGCCTGGAAATCCAACGCAGGATAACTCTTGCCAACAGGTGCTACATTGGACTGAGTAGGCAATTGAGACGTAAAGTCCTCTCTCGACGAACAAAAACCAAACTCTATAAGTCACTTATTATACCCGTCCTGCCTTATGGTGTATCTGATGAGTCGACGTTGCGAGTTTTCGAGAGAGACGGTGAATATCGCATTCGATGGAAGGATGAGCTGTATGATATATACGACGACATTGACATAGTTCAGTGAATTACGATAAAAGACAGCAGCTAAGCTGGCTAGCTCATGTTCACCGAATGGACGAAAACACTCCTGCTCTGAAAGTATTCGACGCAGTACCTGCCGGAGGAAGCAGAGGAAGAGAAAGATCTCCACTTGGAAAGACCAAGTGGAGAAGGACCTGACTTCGCTTGGAATATCTAATTGGCGCCACGTAGTGACAAGAAGAAACGAATGGGGCGCTGCTGTTAACTCGGCTATAATCGCGTAAGCGGTGTCTAAGCCAGAAAGACGAAGGCTCACTGTTGCTATGACGTTCGGCCAATTTATCGTATGTCTCTGAAGATGAGTGTGGGATCGTTTGTTTGGACTCCCGGTCGTAGCGGGAGGTCACTCTTACCTGAAGTCGGTATTCCGGTGTCCTTTTGCGTGCTAGCGCTGGACCTCAGGGCCTCCTGTGAGCTCTTCAAGCTCTGATCAACAACCAGAATTTGTGTGACTGCGAGATTGTTCTAATTCTGAGTGAACCGTATAGGGCTTTTTGAACTATTTCTGTTTGGAGGAAAGTGAGTTAGCTTTGAACTCTATTTCCCAGCTTTTACCACACTGAGATTGGAATATTTCGGTAGACACACCGTTATTAACAGTCTATATCAATCTCAACCACTTCGCTAGGTTCGCCGACGATGTGTCTACCGAGATATTCCAATCTCAGTCAACTTAGTGGCACATTTTGTTTGAAATATATGTATTTGTGATTTTATCACCGGACTTTTTAAATATTAAAATGTAAGAACTTTTTGAAAACAGATTATTACGTATATGGGTAAGTTTGAATGCTCACCGACACCTTTTAAAATAAAGCTAAAAATAATTTCTTCTATATAAGTTCATTTTAACCACCAAATGCCGTAGGTTAGGTTTTGACTCACCCTAATATATGTACATACAAATTCCCACCTTGCGAGCACCAACAAATATATTCGTTTACTATTTTTATTAGCTGACACTATCACTTCATTGCTGCTGCTCGAATTTGGCGGACAAATTAGGTCGCTTGGTCATAAGCCAAAAAGAAAACAAAACATCTGAAATCAAAACGAAACTTGTTGCGGTAGATTTATGACTTGACACATTTCCTGGCAATTCGCTTGGAAATGCGTGTGTGTGTGTGTATGCATGTATATATGTGGAGCCACATGCTGTGCAGTCGGACAACAATAACATAATACCTTTTCGTAATAGCATTTCCCGTCGGCAGTTATTCGCGTGGCGACAACACAAAGCGTGAAGAAGACGCCGACAAATCGCCAACAAACACCAAAGCGTTTAAGCCAGCCGGTTTTTCACTTTGCTTTCGAAAGCAAATAAAATGCCAGTTTATTGTTGCAATTGCAATGTCAGTGGCACATCAATCGCCAAGCGTGGACGCGTTGGCACTAACAAATTGCCGATTAAACGGACACAGACAGACAGCCGGTGGGCTGGTGAGCGAACCTGTTCAATGTTTTTCACTGTTTTGTTTAACTTTTAATACACAAATGTTATTAGTTTTTATATAGAGTGTGATACAAGACGGTGCCCCTCAAAGACATGTCTGGGAGTTAAGCCGCTGCTCGCTGTGAGTCCACTCTAATAGCTTTTGCAATAAGTAATAACAATAATAAAAATAATGATAATTTTATTAAAATGAAAATGGCACCAGCATTCGCGCAATGACAACAACAACAACGAGCAGCATCACCAGTAGAAACTCGTCGCGGCAGGTTGTCTTAAATCAGCCCAATCAAGGTAAACTTGTTTTCTCCACCACAACCTTTGGTGGATTGCAACGCTGAGCTGCAATATTTTCTTGTTTTCACTATGCATTTCTTATATATTTTTCTCCACAGCAGTGTTGTTGTAACTATTATTGCATACACTGCGTTGGCCAGGCGCTTTTATATAATTCCGTTGCCTTACAATTGCGAAATTTCTTGCTGCAATATTTTCTAATTCAAGAAATGCTAATGGCGCATTCAATTGTTGCACAGAATCGGCCAGCCAACTTGTGCGTTGCTGTCAGTCCAGTCTGGTTGCCATAATAATTTGCATTTTGCCACAATTTACATATATAACGATATAGCCATGTTAAATTTGTATATACGTATGTAGTAGTAGTACATAGTGGATGTGCCTACGATGCTTCTGTACTCGTACGCTTGACGGTGCTACTGTTTGCTATTGCGCATGCGCTTATGCAATTCGATTGCGCTGGTGTTGTCAGCAGCCGTTGGTGCATCAGCAGCAGCAGCATCAACAACAGCAAGTAACCGGAAGACCATTGGTCGTTACTCTGTCATCATCAAGTGCATTTAAATATACATTTGTATATATGTACATGTGTACTAAGAATACCGGTATTTGTAGTTACAGCTTAAACATCGAAGCAAATAATAGATAATAATAATAAAAATCGCAGTTAAGGGGGAATATTTTCAAATTTTTTATTGATTAACGACCATGGCATGACAAAAAATATGTTTAGCAAGTAAGGAAGTGCGAATTTCGGTTGTAACCGAACATTTTATACTCTTGCAACTTGTATAAATCAAAGTCAGGGTAATACTTTAAGATGTAAAACGTTCACAGGCACAAAAGTTTAGTTAGAAAAACGAAAATCATTATATGTAATACTATATATGGGAGTTGCGTTAGTATCGACCCGACTTTATTTATTTTTTCTCAAAACCAATCATATCGAGTAAAGTCAGCCGGATGATCGAAAATCCAGATATTAGTTATATAAGGGCTAGGTCAAGTTTTCGGTCAAATTTATCTAGTTTAGGCACAAAGCTATTTTATGAATAAAACATAAAATATTGGCCAATATAAGCGGTACAAGGTCACCCGAAATATTGAAAATCTTTATATTAGGTATATGAGAGCTGAAAGAAGTATTGGCCATTTTTGACATACAGACATACCATTGTCAGAGAAGGATTCTCTGAATTTCAATTATACATTTGACACATTGAGCAATATTTTCGATCAAAAGTCAACCATAGGTAGTGGGGTCCAAATATTCGGTATCCAGGGGCCTGACCACTTTTTGTTGTATTTGAACAATATTTGGTCGTAAGGTGCTCTTCTTAATAATGGAAAATGAAAGAATCAAGTGGAATTTAATTTAATCCGATTTCACTAATTTTTGCAACATAACATATGAAGAGAATGCCACGTACAAAATGTTGTCGAAATCGGTTGGTCTAGTCCCGAGATATGGGATTTCACCGAAAAGTGGGCGGTGCCATGCTTATCATCAAACCTTCACATCGGCTCCCATAAAGCCCTCACATATCATCTGGAAGGTGAAAGAGGTAGAGTGCGGTTCCACGTCAGTAACTTTTTTTTTGTAAGTTGGTAAGTGGTATCTATGCTAAATTTCACGTCAAAATATTTATTAGTATTTGAGATACGGGCCGTTTTGTGAGACTCTAAAAGTGAATTCTTCGATTTTTACTATCTCTGAATTTATTGAACGTGCGATTAAATTTTTTTTTTTTTTTTGCGGAATGAAATTTCGCCTGCTGAAACGTTCTGCTATCCCGAAACAAGCGATAAATCGAACGAATATCGTGCTAAAGGCGAGCCAAAACTGAAAAAAAAACACGTCAAAGTCGCTCAAAAATCAAGGTCAAGCTGTCAGTTTTCTTCGATTATCGTGATGTAGTGCATTACAAATTCCATCCGCCGAGTCAAACTGTCAATAAGGAATATTATTTGAATGTTATGCGTCATTTACGTGAAGCTATTCGCCTCAAGAAGCCAGAATTCTGGGGCGAAACTCTTGGTTTTTGCACCACTATAATGCACCATCTCATTCTGCATTGGTTATTCCTGATCATTTGGCCAAAAATTCAACAAATATCATTCCGCAATCACCGTATTCGCCTGATTTGGCCCTGCGTGACTTTTGGCTGTTCAGGAAACTCAAAAGGCCACTCCGAGGACACCGTTTTGACTCAATTAAGGATATATAAGCTGAATCGAAGAAGGCTCTGATGGCCATTGCGACGGAGGATTTTCCCAAGTGCTATGATGACTGAAAAATTCATTGGCATAAGTGTATTGCAGCGGGAGGGGATTACTTTGAATGAGATGAAATGGATTTGCAAGAATAAATAAAGATTTTGAAAATACAACAAAATTCAATTTGATCACAGTAGTATATCTTAATTATGTGCTTAGTTATGTCATTTTATAGTTTTCCGGTGCTTAGATTACGCCCATCTACGAACCGTAATTTTTTTTGTATTAAGAAACCTACATTAAGATATCGCAGTTTTTACTCAAATTATTATTATAAATCATATAAATTTTTCTATCTGATGATAAAAAAAAATAGAAAACTGTATGTAGGAGGACCTTCCCGTTACAATTAAGAACTCATTCTTGGAGAGGCTTCCTTATAGGTGTCTAGGAACCTATTTTTCAGAGTACCAAACGAAAAAAAATTATTTTTTTTGAATAACCCTAATGTATATGGGCCATTCCATCAATTGGCGACATGGTTTTGTACCCGTGGTTCTCCGATTTTGAACAAACTTTAGAATATCATAATATAGACCAAAATAAGAATATCTGTTAACTTTTTAGTGGTTAAAGTTGCTCCATTGTTTTTGGCGCGCAATTCAAATTGAGATCAAACAAAAAAATTACTATTTCTTTCATTTTTTAACGACCTCAAATTGAGTGAAAAAAATTTTTAAGTTATCCAATTTTATGTAAAAAATCTCAGCTTTCTGATAAAAATATTTTCAAAATCCAAAACAATATTTTTTTTTCCACAAATACCGTTTTTTGTGCTTTTTCCCCAATTTTTTTTTTAAGTTGACTTTTCCATTCGATTCCTCGTCCAATTTTACATAAGAATGAGTGTTCAAAAATATGGGACTCTGCTCCCATGAACAGCAAAAAAAATTCAAAGTTGACGCTCAAAATCCAAAAAAAAGTTTTTTTTTCAAAAAATCTGGTTTTTTGTGCTTTTCCATCAACTTTTTTTCAAAATTGATTTTTCCATTCGATTCCTCGTCTAATTTTACATAAGAATCAGTGTTCAAAATTATGGTACTTTAATCCCATGAACAGCAAAAAAAATGCAAAGTTATCGCTATACCAAGCAGGTATATATATACCAAGTAAGTTGAAGCAGTTGCTGTGGAAAATCACAATGAGTGATTCCATGAAGATGAACTCTCATATTCGTCCGTAAGTTTTTATTATCAATCGAAGCCCATAAGGGCGACGATATTAAGGATGCTTTGATTACATCTGCTCGCGTGCTACTGTTAATGACAGGAAGAGTCTGTCAGAAATCTCCAGCAAAAACAAAAGTTATCCCGCCCATGAGAGCAAAGGAGCTCCTAAGGTCTTTTAATGTTCTATCCACGGCCTCCATATGTGCTTTATGGCTCATGGTGCATTCATCCCACATAATCAATGAGACGAGTTGCAATAGTTAGCCAAGAGGCCCATTTTTGCGGATATCACTTTTTGATTGTTGTCCAAGATTTATGGATAACGGAAGTTTAAAATATGAATGGGCAGTTTTTCCATCCTTTAAAAGAGTTGCAGCAATTGCTGACGAAGCAACTGCTATTCCTATCTTCCCTGATTATCTTATTTTAGCAAGTATTAAATTTGCAAGGAACGTCGCGCCAGTACCCTGGCGTATCTTAAAAGAAAGGTTGTTTTTATTATTATTCACGCTATAACTCGCCGTTTTCTGTGTGTTGCTGCTTAGCTAATGTTAAATAACCTGTCCCTGTCTAAATTTAACATTTTCTGCTAAATGTAAATAGGTAACCACTTTTTTTTCCTTTTTTTTTGAATTTACGCTTGTAAGTCGGTTAAAAATGAACATTTTCTGATTTTTTTTACAAATCATCCTCATTGGATTACCTTCAAAGTGGTTCAGGCTATTTTTCATTTCATGCAATGGTTTAGTCAGCTATAGCAAACAAACACAAAACTCAACTTATTTTTATATATGGGATATAAAATTATTATTTATTAAAATGAAACGTTTTTTCTAAAGCAAGTGCGCCGCCCATCTCTTCTCCACTTTTTATCACATTTCCACTAATTTCACATAAATAAAATGTTGCTTGCAATAATAAAGCGGCAAGCACAATTTGTTTGCACATTTTCCTACGCATTTGAGAAAATACCCACTGAATTAATGACGTGGAGATAAAAATAGTTAATTATCATGTCACCAACGCTGCGATTACCGGTGAAATAATGGCAAAGCAAGAAGCAAAATGCAGAAAACAATGACAACGACTAACGCAATCGCATTTTGCCAAGCTGTGCTGTGCCTCGTAATGCCCAACTGGGCATGTGAAACGGGTGGCAAGGTAAATGACATGACTCCAACAAAAACACACGCGAGTCTATATATAATATAAATAAAAAAAAACACACACCTATAAACATAAGTCCGATGTCGGCCATATGTTTAAATGCATTGTTCGAGGCAGCAAGAAGAGCAAAAATCGCATCACCGAAAATGTGCGCATTCACGCAGTAAATCAATAAAGTGGCGTGAATTACAAAACCCAACCTCAACGCAGCGCCAGCATCACCAACAACACCAACATATCGCACAACAGGTGAAATGAGCCACGCCAAACAATCGGAAAGGTTCGGAAAAAAGTGTACAAGGAAAATCAAAAAAAGGTCGACGCGAATGCAAATACTTCACTTGTGTTTGTCGCTGAGAAAAATGTCGACGGACAGCGAAAACGCGTCAAACAAAAGACTTAAGCAACGAACCTGCTGGGGAATTCGCATGCGAATCGAACAAAGTGTACACCAAAGCGCGCTCTGTAATGTGCGTGTGTGTATGTTTGTGCCTTTGTAACGCATAGAAAGTTACTACATGAAAAAGTTGAAACACAACAACAAATAATAAACAATGAAAATAAAAAGCGCGATGGTACAGAGAAAGAGCTGCTTTTCATTGCAGCCTCTTGTCGCGGTCGCCACTCATTCATAATTTCACAACCGGCCATGGCTTTGTGTGTGTGTTGTTGTGCGCGCCCGTTTATTAGTAACCACATTAAAGTGAGTATTTTTAGTACACCGAAATTTGTGTTTACTTTTATTTTAGTTGGCGCGTTTAGTACACTTCGCGCCAGGAGATCACAGCAGTGGCCACGAGCGCCGCACCTTCCACAGCACAGACTCAAGCGGAGTATTGCTCCCAGCGTTGATAAACTAGTTCTTAAAGCAACAGCGCTTACAGTAGGTTATTGTATGATATAATAGAAATAAAGTTTACGGAAAAAAATTTCTTTTCATTTTTGAAAATTTGACAATTTTTTTTAAATAAATAAAAAAAATAAAAAAAAAAATCGGCCCACTCCGGGATTAGCAGAGATAGTTGTCAAATTAATTGAAGTTTTTTTTTTTGAGGAAAAAAAAAACAAAAAAAAGTGGCGAACTTCTAAAAAATGACGAAAAACCCTTTATTTTATATAATTGATCGTGTTAAATTTTTTTCGTGTATTTTTTCGAAAAGTTCATTTAAAAACAAAAATTAAAAATAAAATGGTCCCCAAAAGTCAATTTCTACAAAAGTTATGGCTATTTGAAAATAAAAAGGCCATTTTTCATTCATAACTTTTTTGAAGTTGGACAAAAAATTTTGAAAAAATTCTCAAAAATGTTTTTCAAAGGGTAGAAAAGGATGAAAATCTAAAGGGGTCGGGTTCAAAAGTGGTCGATTTGGTATGGAATACCCCATATACATTTTTGAAAATAAGATGCTATTCGGAAGTATAAATTATTTTCAACAGGTGCAATTTTCTGCCGGTTGAAGGATATTTATAATATGTAAGCTTTACATTGTGACAAAAGTACCCGGAAATAAAACGCAAAATATTTATCGCCTTCAAAATAAGCCCCATCAGGTGTATTACAATTGTGCCAACGATTTTTCCAGTCCTTGAAAAACATTTTATAATTTTTTTTGTGATGGCCTTCAGTTTTTCAGCGAATTTTGTTTTATCCACTAAAAACGGATTACACGGAACAGTAATTTCAGTTTGGTGAACAAGAAAAAATCACACGGAGGTGAATATCGTGCTTGATCGTTGATATTCATTACGATTTGGTTTCAAATTTGGTTGCAATCGTACTCTTTTTGAAAAAAAAATCAGCTTTGTCGGAACGAGTCGAGTAATAACGCGTTTCATACATAAAATATCTACCAAAATCATTCGAACGGACTCTCAAGAGATGTCGAGCTCTGTCGAGCGTGGTGATTTTCAAGCCTCATATCCTTCACTTTTTTAATATTTTCAGTTGAAGAGGTCAAAAGTCGTCCAGAACGGGGTATATCTTCCATGATCTCTAGGCCGTTTTTGAAGACTTTCATAGACTTGTGTTATCGGCAGTTTGGTAGCTTGACGTAAACACATTTTTGCTCAAAACTAGAATTTTAGAGTTAGTAGAACTCTTACTTTTTAGTACTATGGTTGCGTAAAAGGGTATTTATTCAGAAAATATTTTCCGTTACATATTTTATTTACGAACGCTAGGACTTCCACTATGAGGACAGGTCGCCGCCAATATACCAGCATGGTAGTATCGTAATATACTCTACTCAGGTTATAAAAAATATATAAAAATATGAATACTTTAAGTATATTGAAACTTTAAAATTATACAAATTTGTATCGACTATCTTAAAACGTTAACATTTGAAAAACGAAATAACGAAAAAATTGTGTCATTTGAAGTATATATGTATATCTGAGCTTTAAACCCTTCCACCCACTATTTTCTCTGAATCTGGCTTTCAGTGACATTTTTCTGTTCTCAAACCTCAAACGAAACCTTTGTTGGAAAGAAACTGAGCGACAGGGAAAAAATAACAACCGAGTCTATGCTTTATTTGAGGTAAAATTGTCATTCGTTCTGCTACGGATGTGTAGGCGAGGCGTAACTGGTAGCGAAGGAGGTGACCTGAGCTTTTCATGGATTCAAAATCTTAGATGAATATTGTTGAAGCAGTTTTTTGTTTATAGAAGCCTCCCGTAAGTTTCTGACTCGTTGACCAGCAGAGGTTACTGCCATTATTATCATCTTGGGAAACTTTAAAGTTTCAAAGTTGCATGGTACTTTCGTTTACCGCAAAAAATTTCAATAGGTTCAATACATTTGATCGGCGCATGAGAATTTTAATGCAGTTTTACTAGCTTTTTCTATTACAAAGAAGCAGCTTTTTAATTACAGGATCTTAATACCTAAGCTGATTAGCTTTAAACAAGTTATTATTATTTTTTTCTTTTTCAACATTTAGGAAGAACTATAACTGTGTAATGAAATCAAAAAGAACAGACCAAAAAAGCTTTGGTAAGCTTTACGAATAAAATTGATGTTGAGCAACACTCAAAGCTCCGTCAGGATCGGGAAGGACCTCTCCGAGCCGTTCGATACCAAACGAGGTTTCAGACAAGGCGACTCCCTATCGTGGGACTTCAATCTGCTGCTGGAAAAAATTATTCGAGCTGCAGAACTTAATTGAACAATCTTGGTACAATCTTTTATAAGAGTGTACAGCTGCTGGCGTATGCCGACGACATTGATATCATCGGCCTCAACACCCGCGCCGTTAGTTCTGCTTTCTCCAGGCTGGACAAGGAAGCAAAGCAAATGGGTCTGGCAGTGAACGAGGGCAAGACGAAATATCTCCTGTCATCAAACAAACAGTCGTCGCACTCGCGACTTGGCTCTCACGTCACTGTCGACAGTCATAACTTTGAAGTTGTATATAATTTAGTCTATTTAGGAACCAGCATCAACACCACCAACAATGTCAGCCTGGAAATCCAACGCAGGATAACTCTTGCCAACAGGTGCTACTTTGAACTGAGTAGGCAATTGAGAAGTAAAGTCTTCTCTCGACAAACAAAAACCAAACTCTATAAGTCGCTCATAATTCCCGTCCTACTATACGGTGCAGAGGCTTGGACGATGACAACAACCGATGAGTCGACCTTAAGAGTTTTCAAGAGAAAGGTTCTGCGAAAGATTTATGTTCCTTTACGCATTGGCCACGGCGAATATTGCATTCGATAGAACGATGAGCTGTACGAGATATACGACGACAATGACATAGTTCAGCGAATTAAAAGACAGCGGCTACGCTGGCTAGGTCATGTTGTCCGGATGGACGAAAACACTCCTGCTCTGAAAGTATTCGACGCCGAACTCGCCGGGCGAAGCAGGGGAAAGGAAAGACCTCCACTCCGTTGGAAGGACTAAGTGGAGAAGGACCTGGCTTCGCTTGGAATATCCAATTGGCGCCACGTAGCGAAAAGAAGAAACGACTGGCGCCCTGTTGTTGACTCGGCTCAAGGAACGGTGTCAACGCCAATTAAGAAGAAGCTTTACGAATCCTGGCAGGCCTGCTAGTAGCACATATATACTGCGGATCGCCTTTGGCTTACTTTCAGATAGACATTTAAAAAATGCGGTATACTTCTTGTTGGGTGTGGTATCATAAAGTAGCTGGCATATATTTTGCTTCCCCCACAGTTCTGTTGACACCCTAAAGCACTTCTCAAATACAAATTGTTTAACAAACACTAAATTAGATTAGATTAGAAAAATAAAAAAAAAAATTTTCCTGAAATAAATATTAAACTACATTATATTCATGAGCGCTCCACAGTGTTGCGATGCCACCTGTCATGACATTTAGGTAACGAAGAGAAAAGCAAACTCTAAAGCAACTTAGACTGAGTCTTGAAACCGCTACAGACTCTCACAACCAACAAAGCAGTGGCCGGAGTGGTTTCAAGTGTGCGCGACATGGCTGCAGCTGACTGGTTGTACTAAAGAAATACGAAAGAAACGCGCGCTAGATGATGCCCCAACAGCGCTTGGATGTTGGCGAGCAGTTCAGTACGCGAGTGACTTTCATAGTGTAAACGACGGCAACGGGTTCTTCGGCAGCAAGGCAAGTGCGATTTTTTGTTGTTGTATTGTGTTATCCAGTTACTGTGTTTGTTTTATTTTACATTGTTGCTACTCGACTCGACTTTGTTGCCAGCAACACGCTTACTTGCAGTATTCGTTATCACGGTGCTGTTGTTGTTGCAGTGATTTCACACACTAAAGTTTACTTGCTTGTCTGCATTTTTTCAACTTCGCCTCGCTTGCGGACAAGCGGCTTTCGTGCCGAAGCAGAATAAAATAAGAATAACACACATATATATATGTGTGTGTGTGTTTGTAAAAGTGTAGAAAATAAAGATGCAGCGAAAATAGTACCAAGAAAACTAGAATTGAAAAACAAATTTACATAAAACACAACGGGTGCAAGAAGGGGGCGAAAGACGGTAGTGGAAAGCATGAATAATTCTTGTGTAACTGAAGAAGCTCAAGAAAATCAGGCGGTGTATATGGTGTGCAAGTGTTAAAAGAAAACCACAATACAGCGCAAAGAACAGCAACAAACGCACAAGAAGAAGCACAAACACAAAAAATTAGTGATTATTTATAAACTGCAAAAGAAAGTCAAATAAAAGAAAAGTTAATTTAGAGCGAACATTCCAAAGCGCTAACCTTCTGGCGTTACAGCATCGTAACGGGGAAAGAGAGTCTGCTTGTATGTTCAACGTATAACGGTGTCGCGAAAGGCAAAAATAACTTGCAGGAAATGCTAAATGTTCTTTCAAATTTATATGTTTGCATGTACTGCTAGGAAAAAATAGTAAGATAGTAATTCTTAATTTATTTGTCAAAATCTATGTCATCCCCGGAAAAGTAATCCCCTTTGGCGCCAATAAGTGGAATAAGTGTCCAACATTTTTTCTAATCCTCGAAATAGTTGTTAAAGTAAATTTCCGGGATAATTTTCAATAAGCTTAGCGATTAAACGCCTACAATTGACTCAAAACCGTTTCACCGCAGGAGTCGTTTGAGTTTGATGAATAATCAGTAGTCAAACGGAGCCAAATCAAGCGAATAATGCAGTTGCGATTCGATGTTGGTAGAAAATTTGGCGAAAAACTCACGAAGAATCAATGCAGTTTGCAACGGTGCATTATGGTGGTGCAAGAAACAAGAGTTAGCCCTTAAACCGGAGGCAAGTGACGCTTAACACTCAAATAGTATTCCTTGTAGACAGTTTTATCTGTCGGAAAGTATTCGGAGAGCCGCACACCAACATAACCTTGACCTTGTGAGCTGATTTGATGCATTTTTTTCGGCATCGGCTCAACTTTGGCATAACAATCGGTTGATTATTTATATTTGTTCGCCTGTTTCCCAGTTTCAAGCCTAGTTTCGATACTCGACGCCAGTAATAATATGTTTAACGATATCTCGGTGGTCAGAAACCATTGTTTCACAGACGTTAACGTGACGCTATTTTTCGAAAAAATTTACTGATTTTGGAACCAATCCTGCATTCACTTTTTTTAAGCCCAAATGATGATGTTTATCATCAGTTGATATTGAGTGTCGTTGTTCGTCGTTCTCTATGAAACAATCAAAAACACTTTCTCGCGACAAACAATTATTACCGAAGGTCTTTTCCAACAATCTGAACGTTTCGTCATCTGAAATTTAGTTCCGCCCACAAAATTTAATGGAACTTCTTTGTTGAATAATTTCACTCATCTCAAAAATCACCGAATGCACTTTGCATACTTCAGAAAGATAAGCGTATACTAAACACTAATGATTATTTTAATGTGAAGTTTGTAGGAACGTGGTGAAAAAATGTTTCTACAAATGAGTTTTCGCGCGAAATTTGAACAAAGAAGTCTTACTATTTTTTGCCCACAGTAGTATGATGTATTTGTATGACAAATAACACCCAATGTAAAGCAATAAATATCGAAAGCAAATATTATTAAAAGACTTAAGACACGAACTTGAAAGTCTGTAATCAGTATTTATAGGTTATTGGCTAAGGTTTAAGTAGAAAGTAATTTTAATTTAAAAAATTATAATTTCAAAGCGAAATATTTAAAAAAAAGTTAATAAAGGATCATTTGGCAATTTTTATAACTGAAAAAAAATGCCCCAAAAACCAAAAAAAAATAAGAAAAAATAATAATAAATTTTCCGTTCAATTTTACAACTTTCTGTTAGAAATATTCAAAAAACAGATATTTTAACGAAATATAAATATTTTTGCATATTCCTAAAATGTAAATAATACAAATTTTCAATAATTTATCACAAAAATATAAAATTCCAGGTAAATTTCGTATTTGTTTTAAAAATTAATTACTTATTTCTGTAATGAGAAAACCTTCGGAAAAATAAGAAAAAAAAATTAAAGAAGAAGATTAAAGATAGAAATTCAGATTTTGAATACAATGCTCTCACACTCTGTGAGTTCAAAATTTTTTAAAATGCTAAAATGTTATGAAAATAATTTTTGTTTAAAGAATGTGCGTGAAAAGTTATATTTTATTTTACATAGAATAACTCTGTAACAATTTATATTTTCAAAAATATACAAAAAATTTCAATGCCATAAAAAGTTTCACCATTAACTATTTTGTTGCTGTCTCTATTTCAGATTCAAGAATTTGAGATAAAAATAGTTTTGCAGCTGGAAGTAGTTAAAGTTTAGTTTTGAAAAAAATTTTCTGAACTCAAATTGTTTTATCTAAGGCTTAACTCATTTCTTAGCCTTAATTAAAATTTTAATATTTGGTGAAGTAGAGCATATTTCAAAGTAATTTAAGGTGACTAGAACATCGATTGATTTTAATAAAAAATATATATATACATATATCAGATTGCAGACATTTAAATAGTAGTGCTGACAGCCAGAACCTAACAAAATCAAATCAATTGTGAATACCATAAACTGTGGTGCCAATTTTTCTGATTCTCTTGACTTAACGAAGGAACTCTCTCTAACCAACTGTTTATTAGCCTTTTTAAGTATCTAGGAAATATGTTTAGATTTTAGAAGTTTCTAAGAATCTGATTTGGCTTTCTATTCTGCTATATTTTACAATATTTAATCGGACGCATATTTTCAGGCATTTTTAAATGAAAAATGAGAATAACTAATGGTTGAGAAACCTTAATATTTGCTTCTGACATTTTATAGTTTTGTATGGCTTAAGAGCCGATCAAATTCATCTTTTTGTCTCCACAAAAATCCTTAAAATTGTTGTTAGTACAGGAATCAAAAAAAAAAAAAAAATTGAAAATATTTTAATTTGAGAACTTTTGAGTATGTTTTACCCACAAAAACTGTCTCTACCTTTTCTGGTTAAGAGCATATTTGCGCAGCTTTTATATAAAATTTGTATTCAGTATTCAGAAATTTCTAACTAAAGTATTCTTTTATTAGAAAAAAATTAGAAGAAAAAATTATAATATTTTTTAACTAAAATATTTTTTATTAGAAAAAAATTAAAAGAAAAAATTATATTTTTCAAAAATTGCTAACCAAAATAATTAATATTAAAAAAAATTAAAAGAAAAAAACTAAATTTTTTTAACTAAAATATTTTTTATTAGAAAAAAAATAAAAGAAAAAATTATATTTAAAAAAAATTTCTAACTATAATAATTAATATTAAAAAAATTAAAAGAAAAAAACTAAATTTTTTTAACTAAAATATTTTTTATTACAAAAAAAAATAAAATATAAAATACTTTAGTTTCTAACTAAAAAAATATGACATTTTAGACATTTTTATTGCCTTTTATGAAATTGCTATTCAATTGACAAAATTATATACTTTCTTGTTTTAAAGTGCAGCAACATTTTTAATTCAAATTTAATTATAGCCTATATTTAATTTGAAGAAAAAAAATAATAAAATGGGGAAAAGTAAATAAACTTATTAAACTGCACATAACAGCGAAATTATAGAGAACTGATGAGCTTTACATATTTTTTTTTTCAAATTTTCAAATGAGGTAATACGTATAAATAAATAAAACACATTATAAAACAATTAACAATACTATATAATAATCATCTGGTGTTTAAAAATCAATAATAACTTTCATAATTTTTAACTAATAACATTTCAATAGTTTAGTTGTAAGCTTTGAAGGTTATGACAGCATCATAAACATATGTAAATAAATAAAATATTTATGACATAAAACAGACAAAGTTTCCAAAAATAAGTTTTATTCACCGATTAATAGCATAATATCCAAGCTAACTACTTTATGTGTATAACAAATACCGTCAGACAAGCGAGACAATCGGCAATAAAAATAACAGATTCACATTTGCACATTAAAATTGTGAAGCGAAAATTGCTCCGCTCAAACGTCAATAAAAAAAATTATCGTAAAATCATAATAAATAAAAATCACAAATTATTTTACAGCTTTGAAGATTAGACAAATAAAAAAAAACGACAACAGAAACAATACATCATACACACTGCATCATAAATAAAACACAAATAAATTATAGCAACAAAAAAAACAAATCAACAGTTCTGCAAAGCACAGAAAGCGAGCAAGAAGCAGAGAACAACACAAAGCGGATTTATTAGCGCGGTAAGTTGCTTAATCGTTTATTTATACGCTGCTAAAGGCAGTCAATTATTGACTTCCTATGACAAGCTCTTTCAGCAACAATTATTTTTCATAAGCTGAAAGAACACACACATTTATGCTTCGTCTATAAGAAGTTAGAAGGCATATCCGAAGGCAAAAAATCACATAACTGAACGCATAAATGCCCGCCGCGGTGGTTAGTGTCATCGCTCCGAAAGAATTCAGCGCTCAGTAGGAGAAAAAGCGTTTGCAAAAAAGTCTATTCTCATGTCATGCTTAGGAATTTAAGGTGGTCCCGCTAAAAAGCCCGTCACCACAGCGCGCACACAAAACACCATTAACTATTTTCGCAATACAACTATTAAGATACATATGTATGCATATAGTATATATGTTGTGAATATATACATATCTATATATACTTAGTTATCTGCGCATGCTTATGTGTTAATTTAGCGCAATCACACTTATCCGCCATCAACACAGCCACAAAATAGTTATAGTTATGGTATATTCTAAATGTTTAGCGCGCTCCGTTTTCAAGTTTTTTCAGCTTACGCCATGGGCCATGCTTGCATAGCTAAACAGTTGACTACTGCGTGCTTTTTTCTATATTTGTACAAATTTTTCAATATCAACGGGTTACCGGCTTGTCGGGTTTGGTTCGGTGCTGCCTCCATTGCTTTGACACCCGACCAGATTTTGGCGTTTAATTTTTTGTCTCACGATTTTTTTACTTTTTGTTTCCTGACTTTTTTGTTTAAAAAGGAAATCCATAATTACGCAAAATTTATCACTTTTTCATTGAGATTTGGCGGTGCTTACGTTGAAAGTATTACCTTGAAAGAACATTTACAAAAATAATAAATTAAACGTCACAAGTTTAAGGCCAAATTGGAGTTATGTGGCCTGGTATATAAATTTTGTGTAAAATTATTTATTATTATTTTGTACAAAACTTTTAATCGGTTGATTTATTAAGCAAGCAGGTTAGTCAATTAACTTTCGATGACACGTTAACAAAATATTAGTTTGACTTCAGTAGTGGAAAGTATCGAATTTGCAGCATTATATCATGCTCAAACAGCTCTAATAGCTTAAAATCAAATAAATCGTAAATCAACTCAATTAAGTATTTGATGTTCTGTATTCTAGTAGTTTAAGCAATTAGTATTTGGAAGCTCTCTGACATGTTTTTTAATATTGCTTGCTTATAGTAGAATTATTTAATTAGCTAAAACAGTCCAGTTTATAGTATCCTCTTGCTTTTGACAAGAAAAAATAAGAATCAGCTGGTAACTTGTACAATAAAATTTTTTATTCTATCAGAACGCTACTGACTTTTTTATTATCCAAGGCGATTTTCAGAGAGTATTTTACACCAATTTATTTTCATTTAAGTACGAAAGGGCGATCCATTTTGTGGTTGACCACTTTTTTCAAGAAACAGCACAGAAACTTCATACTTAATTTGTCATCATTCGGAAAATATATATTTTGTCATTTATTTTATATTTTTCGAAAATCATCTCTTTAAAATGTTTGCTGTGGCTACGTCTCCGGGGTCCATCCATTGAGTATAATTTCGTTGAGTACAATTTTCGTTAGCGCATTTTGACTGGTAACTAGCCAATGACACTCTTAATGTTTTGCTGCAATCGAGTCGGCATTGTCCGCATAGACTTTATATTTGACATATCCCCACAGGAAAAAGTCCAAAGGTGAGATTCACACGATCTTGGTAGCCAATCGTCCATCCCAAAACGTAAAATTATCTGTCCACCGAAGTGTCGTCTCAATAAATTTATTGACGGATGCGATGTGTGGGAAGTGTCGACATCTTGTTGAACTCAAATGATTCCAAGGTCACGAGCTTCAATTACAGGCATCAAATAATCGTTTATCATGACGCTACTACGGTCGCCATTGATGGTTACGTTCTCTCTGGCACCAGAAGAAATATAGACCGATGATTCCACCGGACCACAAACCACACCGAGTCGTTATTTTTTCTGGATATGATAGCAGCTCTTGAATCTCTTCAGTTTGCTCTTTGACCCAAATATGGCAATTTGGCTTGCTTACATACTCATTGAGCCAGAAATGGAAAAAGATACGGCTCAAAAACCCCGGATCTTCTTGCAACGTTTCAAGAGCCCGTAGAGCGAAGCAATACTGAACGCTGGGGCTCAAGATGGGTAATGGCGGCTATTGGAAAAAGTAAATCTACTTGGATCCCTGTTATATTCATAGAGGTCCTGGCTTTAATTGAACACGTCTTTTAGCCACATTTATATCTTAAAAGAGGGGAATACTCACAAATATCCGTTTTTACTTGATTTTTGTACAAACTCTAGGTAAATTTTAACCCTCGAAACAATTTCGGAGTTTGGTGTGAGTATTAATTCCATTACTACAAAGCACATATGTATGTATGTATATGTATGTATATGTATATATGTTCGCAAAATAATCAAATTATTCGGCTCCTAATAATTGATTCGTATCACTTTCCGTTTTATTCATCGAAATTCAAAAATCACAAAAACTACATCCGTCTGTTCACATAAATACAAGCAAAATCAATTTACAAATATTTCAATTTCTTTTAAGCAAAAATTAATCAATTTTCAAATATCTGTAAGCAAAAACAAAACATGAATTTCGTTGAAAGCAATTACTTATAGAAGCTGTGGAAGAAGCTCGAAATAAATACCCAATTCGTTAGGCTAAGCCAAAGTTATTGATCGCACGATGCAGTGAAAAGCCAATGAAAGTGATTGACAGGTACTCGATTTCGTGTTAATATTGAGAGAAAACAATAACAAAAACAACGAAGTATTTGTTAGTGAAGAGGATAGGCATAATCCCGACAGCAGTTTCCAAAACACAATACCAACAGAGAAATTAATAAGCAGGAGAAGACAAGCCTTTTGAGGTCAAACAGAAAGCGCGTGTGAAGTATTAAGAGCCTATAAAATTTGTAAAAGCAAAGGTAATAAAAGACATCCAATATTGCTGAATTTTATACCCCCCAAAAAAAGTATGTAAATATTGTTTTGTGTGTGTGTGGGAGACTGTTAACATCGATTTGAAACGTGCTTTAATGGACGAGTCTTTGACTTTGGAACGATGTATGTTAGCCTTGTTGAGGTAAATATGAAAATCTGTTGAGGACACTACTTAAAGGGAGCAGAAGTCATTGATTTAAATACATATACTATAAATATGTATATAAATTACTCTGAAATATACTTTATTGGTAGGAGCTGCAATGTTAAGGGGTTATATTCTATCCGAGCCGAAAGGTCGAAAGGCCGAAAAAAGGCCAATTAAGAAAATATAATAAAAAAAAATCGATATTTTGAAAATTCTAAGTGTATATAATCCTTTAAAACACCTATTGCTTCCGAAATTCTAGTTTAGTAATAAAAAAAAGTACTTAGAAAATATTGATCGTATTTTCATTTTTCATTCATTAGTTAAAAACATTTGATCAAATCTGACCCGCACTAAAAAATAACATTTTCACGCCATATTCATAAACGCGTCGTCCGTAGTGATGCGTTCTATGATCGTAGGGTTTACAGCTACGTTGTCATCCATCTTATTTGCGCCCTCTACTTTACGTTGTTTTGCAAAATTTCACGTATTTTGGTGGGAATCTGGTATTGAAACACTTCATATCCAAGTTATAACTCAAAATGCGATGAGTCGATCCATAAAGATGTTAAGGTCCTCTGCTAACTCACTGATAACAACACGAAGAACTTTAATTTTTCGTTGTAATCATTAGTTAACAGGAGTGACTGGACGATTGGCATAAGGCAAGTGTTCAATGTCAACATTCACTGAATGCTTGATGCCACTCAAATACTTGCATTTTTGTAAAAGTAGATTCCCCAAGCCTTCTACAACATTTGAACGATTCAATAATGGTGTTTGTACATTTCAAGAAAACTCGTTGTTCAATTTATTTTCCATAGTAAAAATCGCCAGACAAACTTTTCGCACCGTATACAAACAGCTGGCAAACACTAAAGAGTATAGGAATCCTTTTTTCGTCATATTTAAATACCGATAATTTATTCTACCAGTTTGATTTTAATAGATCATAGCATATTCTTGTTCATTAATAGCTTCACAGAGTTCAAACATTTTCTTCATGATTTGCATCTAAATGGATCTCCTATCGTAATATTTAGGATACTTATAAGATATATATAAAATTTTATATGAGCCTGTTTTAATTGTCATGAGCCTCTTCATGCGCACATATTGTGATGTGAATCATAGGTTGGTTTAATTTCTCAGGCTTTTCTGATTCATTTAAAACGTTCTCCAATCCTGTTGACCTGATTAGAGTGAGGTTGTTGAAGATATAACTAATTTAAAAGGGTACCCATAGTGTGACAGTCAAAAAAATTACTTTTCGGTATGTAAAAAATCTGAATTAGTTTTAAATATAAAAACTACATAGTAAAATTTAAGAAAAATATCAAATATTTTTCGATAAAAAGTAAACTCCGACAATGCTAAAAACGAACAACCTTCAGTGCTGCAGTGATTCCCTCTTTCTCCGTGAATGAAACCATAATGAAAGATATTGATA
Organism: Bactrocera zonata; assembly: GCA_037783105.1. NCBI lineage: Eukaryota > Metazoa > Arthropoda > Insecta > Diptera > Tephritidae > Bactrocera > Bactrocera zonata. Next base: position 136,208 of record JBAWJQ010005982.1, on the reverse strand, counting down.
GAGCTGATTATACTGAGCGACTAGATTTTGGAAGCCTGAAACTCAAAAGCTATTTGAGAGAACGGATTAAAATTTCACTAAGTTATTTTTAGAGATATTATAATCTATAAAAATATGAACTTTTCACAATAGCTGTACCACTTAAGGGGTTACATGGGTTTTCTCGGGCAAAAAACGGCCTTTTTTCCAGAATTTTTTTTACATATAAAAAATGAAATATTTTAATGACGTTTATTTTTATTTAAAAGACTCATATTTAGTAAAAATTATGTAAAATTTTCAAAAAAAAAAAAAATCAAAATGGAAGTCATTACGACGCCATTTCCGGCAGTCCCTCGGAAAAAAGGTGCATCCGCGTTGTCAGCAGAACTTTTTTCAGGTTCATCCGAAATAAAAATAAAAAATACGTGTTTTAGTAAAGACAATAAACTAGGTATTGGACGAAGGAAAAAAAATTAAAATTGAATTTTGGCAGACGTTTTTATAAAAAAATTCAAATTTCGATGAAAATTTCTCGACATTTCTTTTTAAATATTATAGTTGTAATTAAAAAAAAATCTTTCGTTCAAGACCTTGTAAATGATATCTCGAAGACCTGTGTAAAATTTCATCAAGATCGGTTGAGTAGTTCGCGAGAAATCTTGACAACCGACTTTAAAAACATAGTTTTGAGGAAAACGCGTTTAAAGACGGCGCCACCTAGCCTAGCGAGCCCCGAGCGCACAGGTTCTCAAGGCTGTATCTCCGAAACTATTGGTCGGATCAACTTGAAAATTTAGGACAATGTTCTAGAGATGTTATAGAATTTAATATGACAAAAAGATTTTTTGAAACTGTTAAACCCATGTAACCCCTTAAAATGATTCGCCTAGGTTGGATTTATCTTAATAAGAAGCTTACTGATCTAACATATGTATATAAGTATAGCTATCATCAATAGTTCATGTAGGTTTTGATAAATTAGTTGTGATATAAAAACTAATCTGTAAATTCTGGTTAACGTTTTCTGATCTATACCCAACCAATCTCTTTTCTATTCCATTCACTTACGACAAATGGTAACAGTTTAAATGCCAATGATTTGTTTTCACTTCAAACGAGTTTCGAATATTCGCCAAGAACATCAGAACCTCAACCACAAACCATCTATCACCCAGACGTTAAGCTGCAAGCCAAATATTTACCGATGCCATTGGCTTGAATACACACAACCATATTTACTACTTAAGCAAATATTTAGGTCACTCAGTAGATGTACTTAGAGCAAAAAAATATAGGAATGTATTTATGTGTATACATATATATACGTACATATATATGCGTTTATATACGTATATATGTGTTTATGTAAAAGTGTGTGTGTTTATTTTGTTCAACAAATAAACAGAAGGTCTACTAATGAGTGGAAACAAACAAGAAGTGGCAATGCTGATGAATTACTCTCAGTTAAATCAGAGAAAGACAAGACAAATTTAGAGGCACAAAAAACTTACCAACTACAGTTATAGAAATGGTTACAACAGTTCTAAAAGAGGGCCAAAAGTATCTTCGCCCAGTCAGCTATTTATAGACGAAGAAAAAATTAGCTTTACTAAACTAAAACAACAACAGTATATTACTGAGAGAAAATATTTAATTTTTTTAAAGCAAGCAAAGGCAACTGAGACTTCTCGACTTGACAGCGGTGAGCGGCAGTTGTTTAAGGTGCCTTCAAAGTACTTTTGGTTTTGACTTTAGAGATTTGGAAAACGTGATTTTCACACTATCCAAACGCTTGCGCTAAATAAATCGACAGCGCAAGCATGAGCTATGACCCTTTTACGCTCTTACAGGTGTTAAGTTGTAGTTGTTTTCTTTTTCCTTCATATTTTTTGCTTTCTTTTTGGGGTCTCTTTCACCAAATAAATTACACATTTTGAATTATTTTTTATATTTTTAACTTGCGGAAAACTTTCCTAAAGGTATTTCTTAAAACTATTTTTATGCCCTCTACAGGGTACATGAAATTTGTAATACTCAGAAGGAACAACCGAGACATTATAAATAATTTGTAGTGGGTTTTTCAATAAGACCGCTATGAAAATTTTTTTTTAAATAAAACAAAAACGTTTGTTGGGATATCAATGAAATTCTGTGAAAGTACAAGCCATTATGGCTGGAACTCCATTTCTTTTACTTGGTCACCACGGGCAGAAGTCCAAACGCTAAACCCAGTTTTCGACGGTTTTCAAACATAAATCGGCCGATACTGCTGCAATTTCACGTTCGATATCCGTACGAAGTTCATTAATCGCCGCTGGCTTGTTAGCATAGACAATAGACTTGACGCAGCCCCACAGCAAGTAGTCTAACGGCGTAAAATCGCACGAACGAGTAGGCCAATGGACCGGACCCTTTTGTGAGAAAACACGTTCACCAAACTTGGTTTCAAATAAATCGATTGTGACATTCGCTGTGTGGCTTGTTGCGCCGTCTTATGGAAACCACGTATTGTCCAAGTCCATATCATCTAAATCCCTTTCACAGTAACGTGCCGGGCTTGATCATCCCGGAAGAAGTACGGCCTATTAACGCCGCCGGCCCAAACACCGAACCAAACCGCAATCTTTTCGGGATGCAATGATGACTCATAGCGTACGTGTGGATTGCTGCCTGACCAATAACGCGTATTTTGCTTATTGACGAAGCCATTCAGCCACAAAATAAGCCTCATCGCTAAAGATGATTTTTCGATGAAAATCCGGATCATTTTCAATTTGTTGCTCAGCTTGAGAACGACGTGTGAGATACTGATTTGGATCTTCTTCAATTTATGCGCAGCAATATTCTCGACACTACGGGCACTTCTTTGTCTCACTGGCCCGGGAACTTTTGTATTGTGCCTGTGAATTAAAATTTTTTCACGAGACGCTCAATTGTTGATTTGACAAGACGATTATGACTATAAATTGGATGTAGCGCTCTTAAATTTGAGGCCACTGACTCTGAATTTCGGTAGTAAATTGAAAAAATTTCGACTTGTCGTTGAATCGTACATGCTTCCATGAAATGGACTTATCGTTCTACTTTTGTAGCGTCTTCAATGAAAAATCCTTTATATAAATGATCAGCGTGAAGACATGAGTTAATTTAGCAATGCCCGTCTCTATATCCCTCAGTTTTGCAGATATCAATCTGGAATCTTGTACACGTTCATTATCAGATGTCGATGCCACACAAACTCATCGATCAAAATCAAGTTTTTGTGTCGAAAACTTTTTTGTTTGTCGAGATATCATGACGCAATTCTGCATAAGTTATTTTCCAAGATAATGGTAAAATCTTCAAAAAAAAAATAGATTTAATCCTTATAGTATATAGCTGTCATATAACATAAAATCTCAACACCTTGTTTGGAAAACTCTTTTGTTTATCAAGATATCTGCATAAATTTTTTAGAGATTATTATCCAAGCCATCACTACAACTTCCGAAGAAATTGTTGAAATCAGACGACTAATACATATAGCTGCCATACAAACTTACAAAAAAAATCAAGTTTTTGTTCGGAAACTTCTTATTTGTGAAGGGTATTCTAGCCTGCATGCAAAAAAAAAACTTTTTTCTTGCTTAATATAGAAAATTATATTCTTATTTCATTTTTGTAGTTGTTGTTTTTATAAAATTATATAAAAATGTCACCATAGTGTCGTTGATCTCCGTCAAAGTTTATGACATTTTTTTCTATTTTTTTATTTTTTCTCACTCACTTAACTTAAGAGCTAATTGCATTAGCTGATTTTCTGCGCAGCGAGCAAATGTAGCAAATTGCTATGTTTTACAAGGCGCACAACTACAAAAACAAAGACAAGTAGCAACAACCATTAAATGTCATTAAATTTAATGACCGAAAGCGGAAAAGGTTTCCTTTCGCTAATTTTTACAATGCCCACACACATGCGCACCTGTCTATTCATATGATTATATATGTACATTTGTATATACGTATGTATAAGTGCGCGAGCATAATGACCACTGCACACAAACGACTGTGGCAACGAACGCAAATCGGCAAGAAATCACAATTTAATCGTCGTCTTAATTTTATTGTTTCGCTTTTAATGGCTGTCATTTAAAAGCGCTGTGAAAAACTGTAACGCATGCGCAGAGGAACAACAAAAAATTGGAATAATTGAACAAAATTGGAAAAAAATTTTAAAAAGGATTTAAAAATATTGCCAACCGCTTTATTTATGCGCAAACGCATTCCATTTGTATGAGCTGCAGTGCCCACGCGTTCGTACCTTTGCGCGAAATTCCCAGCTGCACTACTGGTCAGACCTGATCACAAGTGACGCTCGCAATAATCGCTAGAGATTTTATAGCACATATACATGTAATATATACATTTATATACTGTTTTGCAGACCAAACTGGTTGGCCTGCAAGGTCCGACAATTTTTACAGATTTTTCGATATTTCGCCAGCCGAAGGAGATGTGCGGCGGCAAAGCGTTTACCGACGAACAAGGCTTACACTTGTTCGATTGGAAAATATGCAGCAAAATTTACAAGCCTTAATCGCTTACAGCACACAAATATATATGTATGTTTGGAAATAAACATGTTTTTGCTGCGTCTTTGTGATTTTTGCTATCATTTCGGTTACTTCGCTTGTATAAAAACGTATAAAATCACTTTAAAAATTCCACACCGAACTGTGTAAATAAAAATTAAATAAAATGTGCTCGTATAAATGAGAAATTTAAGTGAACAGGTCGAAATTGACGATAGCGACAGCGGCACTTGGATAACCTACAAGAGATCATGAGTGTGGGTATAAGCAACCTTTGCTTTAGCGCGCCTTCGGATGGATGTGTTTTGGCTTCCCAGAAGATACTTCGTCTAAAACCAAAAGTCGTGATCTGCTTGAGCCTAATGTAAAATAATCGTTTCTGGCCTCTTTCAAGTTAATGGCGCTCGGAGAACTTTCCTTACTTGCGTAAACTTCTACACCTGGCTCCGTCATCCGATTATAGGAAACCCGTTAGGTACTACAGAGTTTTCCAATAAGAGTGGTATGATTTCTTTTCAAAAAACAACACACTAAGGAAATTGAAATTTTTTTCATTCAGTGTGAAATACAATCCTCCACGACTTTTTTTACAGGAACGAATTCGATGACCCCAATTTTCGAGTACTTTTTCCACCAAATCAAGTCATATGTCATGAATAGCACGTTGAATATTAACTTCTAAAGCTTGAGGAAAGTCTAGTTTATTGCAAAAGATCAATGGCTTCAAATAACCCCAATGGTTTTAAATCACAACTCCTGGAACCCATTCATTGTCATAATTTCTTGCAATAATCGAATCTTCAAACTTTTCTCGTAATAATTCGGTTGTTGCGCATGCTGTGTGGCACATAGTCACGTTTTGTTGGAACCGGATGTTGCGTCCATAAACAATCGGTTATCATCGATTTATATCACTCTTCATTGACACCAGCTTCACTTCGAAAGAAGTACAGACCGATGTTTCCACCAGACCAAAAGCCACACCAAACTCAATGCATCGAATGCGATACTCGCCGTTGTCAATGCGCAAAGGAGCATAAACCTTCCGCAGAACCTTTCTCTCGAAAACCCGTAACGCCGTCCCTTTAGATATTGTCATCGTCCATACCATTGCACCATATACATAGCAGGATGGGGATGATGAGTGACTTGTAGAGTTTGGTCTTTGTTCGTCGGTAGAGGACATTACTACTCAATTGCCTATTCAGTCTGAAGTAGCATCTGTTGGCAAGAGTTATTCTGCGTTGAATTTCGAGACTGACGTTGTTGTTGGTGTTAATGCTCATTTCAAGATATACGAAAATGTCTACGACTTCGAAGTTATAACTGTCAACAGTGACATGGGAGCCTAGTAGCGAGTGCGACGACTGTTTGTTTGATGGCAGGAGATATTTTGTCTTACCCTTCACTACCATATTCATTTCTCGCCTCGCTTTCTTATCCAGTCTGGAGATCTACATACTAACACGCGATTGTTATGCTCAGCTCTGCCCCCACCGCTTTGCTGTTCTTTAGATTGGTAATTGCTATTCGAACTTCTTCATGGTCGAGCATTGGAACGTCTGCTTCATCGTCATCGATTAGGGAATCGGTTTAACCATCTTCTGTTGTTATGCTTTCACTGTCATTCGGCAGGCTGGAAAACTTCTCCATCCATAATTTTGGAATGATCTGGGCATCAGTCACTGGATCACCCCTGGAGATTCTACAAGAGTATTCTCTGGTCTTGAAACCTTCTGTTAGTGCTCCCATCTTTTCGTAAAATTTTCGAGCATAATCTTTTTCCGTCAGCTTGTCAAAATCTTCGTACTCACGCATTTCGTCCTCTCTCTTTTTCTGTCTGCAAATGCGTCTCGCTTCCCTCTTCAACTCTGGGTATCTATCCCATCCTGTTGTGGTCGATTGTAACGTTGCAAGGTAGGCAGTCTGTTTTCTCACACCACTGGGACACGGCATTCCTAATCGTACCAGCTGTTATTTTGCATATCATCTCATCTCAATTGGAAAACCTGGGACCGTAACTAATTTACTGCACCGACTTGGCGGCCAAAAATGAATTTAACCTTTCTGTATTTCAGTGAGAGTGTTTTGCATCGACTGGAATAAATGATAGTCACATGGGAGAAGGTCAGAGCTATAAGAGCGCTCATTTCAAATTGATGAGTTGTTGTTGGTAATTTCAAATTAATGGTTTCACATGCTTTGAGAAGCTCAAATGTTTCACATATGATTTTTTGTATTTAGAGTTGTCGTAATGGAACAATTTTTCATCATCAGACACAATCCCATGCAAATTTTTTTAACCACCCGACGTGCTCTTTGTCTTCCAAGCCAAAATCACCACTTTTGAATTGGGCGACTACTTTTGGCACGTTCGCTCAAATAAAGCATTTTGACCATAAACTTCCATAAAAATGAGATGACTTTCGGCTCAGGTTCGCTTCGTTTTAAAGTATTACCCGAAAACACTTTTCACGCACAAAGTTCGACATATATGAGTGAAAAAATGCTAATGTTATAAATTTTTGCCCTAACATATTCGTCATCGAAGGCGACACCGCGATTATAGCGATCGTTAACCTTTTTGTTTTTTTGCTTCAAAATAGACCTCAATTTCGGCCATACCTCTCTCAGTGTGGCGGAATTTCGCTTCGACGATCATCGATTGATGTTTTGAAAAATTCTTGGATGTTTTCATTTAACGGTCATATAAAACAGTTTGTATTTTTTTATCGACCCTAATATCTTGATTAGATCAAACTAGTTTTCATATACCAGAATTCAACCAGAAGGAAGTTTAGATACAGCATTAAAATGCAGAGCGGGCTTTTCCAAATTTTTTAAAGTTCCATATTTTTGATTCTATGCACAAATCCTTGCAAATAATTACAGTTCAATTCAATTTCGTCAATTTTTCGGAAGCATTTTTTAATATATATAAATATCTGAAGCCTACGAAAACAAAAAATATGATGATAAATATGAGGTCTATACATTTTCCGACCACCTAAATAAAAATAAAAGGAAATCCACTCAGAATTTGTAGGCTCACTCTAATATGTATAACATTCCATACTTATTATTGTTTCGGGGCATAAACCATTTTCAATACAACTCTGCGGAATGCTGTGCGTGTGCGTCTGCCTTGACTTGATGAACAGTAAGGTTCATTTCAATTACGTTGACTCGACTGTGATGGAACTGCCACTTGCGCTCCTGTGCCTTGCAGATACTAAAATTTAACGATTAACTCTCAAAATCGCTATTCGTCAATCTTAATTTAAGAGCATAATAAACTACCACGAAAATATGCAATATTGGTCAGCTAGCTCCCTACCTAGCCACTGCACCACAACCGCTGTCGCCATCAACTAGCCGCCAGCAGAATCGCAAGCGCAGCAAGACTAAACTAGTTTATCAGCACAGCCGACATTCCTTACCTTCGGCGTCTGAGATTGGCTCGTTGCTTGTGAAGGCGGTTTGAACATAGGGGGAGCGAGAGTGGCGGCCGCGCAAAAGGCAAAGCGTCAACAATGTCGAACTGGAAAACTTGAAATTCCCACAAAGAGGAGTGTGACCGCACAGCAAGCAGCAATGCACTTAAGCAGATGTATAAGTGTGTGTGTGTGTGTCTGTATACTATATGTATTTAGCCACATATGCCGAAACTACTTCACAGCCTCAATGATCAATTTAGCTAGGCCAACTTCTTTTACTGCTGCAACCAACCAAGCTCCTCCGCAACCCGCGCTGCCTGCTGTGCTGCTTGTGCCTTTGGCCTGCGAGTGCGCAATTGTGTCGGCTGGCAAAAGCATTTTATTTGCTCTTTATTTGTAAATCAATAGCTGTTTTTATTTTTGTTGTTCTTAAACTCGTTTTCTTTCTGTTAACGTATTTTTGTTGGCATTTGAAATTTGTTGTGACTCAAGCGTGGATTTGTTTACATTTGAATGTCAGCGGTTTATGTGGCAACGTGCGTCTCTCTTCATATATGTGTGTGTGTGTTTGTGTATATGATTGTAGCAGAAAACAATTTCATAATTTAGTTATCTTCGAAGATTACATGACTGATTTAATTTTAATTTTCTTGTTTTACTTGTCCCTCAATTTGGCGCCACCTTTACTAATATACTAATATGTAAACTTAAGTGAATTAGCGGTTTGCAATTTCGTATTAAATATATAAATAATATTAAAAATTAAAATAATTGGAGGGGGGGGGGGGGGGGAGAGACAGGTGTAAAAAAAAATGGCGTATCCTGGCGACATTGATACTGTCTCTAATGGTGGTCTGAAAAAAAAAATCAAAAGAAATTTTTTATCAGTAAGTTCTTAAGGGTCTAAGCTTTAAATATATGAAAAAAATCGAATTTTTCAAAATATATATATACGTTTTTAATTGTTAAGTTATACAGTTATTAGTCAATTAAAATTCTGAATTTCAAAAAATCTAATTTTTTTAAATATATGTATATTTTTCGAAGTCACTGAGTCCATGACGACTGAACCGATCGACAAAAATTGTATACGTTTTTTAAATATAAGTCAGTTAATGGGTAAAGGATTAAAACAGTTTTAGATTTTTAAGCCACTCACAAAATAGAACTAGTCTATCGATTATTATCTTTATCGTCACCTAAAATGCAAAACAACGTATCATCAAAAATATCGATTCACAAGGTCATATTACAATATGTGGCATACAATCTTATGTTTCTGTTATCAGATATAACCAATTTAAAACCATTAACCAATATATGACCATTTTATAACCAAAACACACATTTTGTTTCAATATGAGTGGTTTCTATTACATATATCGTTTTTCCTTCGCCTGTAAACTTATAAAAAGTGATGTTACGTTATTTTCCATTTTAGAGTACGATATCTGTCTGTAGGAAAACAGTTTTTTCTTCTTGTGTTTCGATTTGAGATAACTTTTTGCAAAAATACGCCTCCTCTTCGGGAAAATATTTTTTTCAAAATTAATAGCCGATAATTAAAGCAAATTAAATTCTGTAAATGTACATTATTTCTTCATTTATTAGATAAAATGTGAAACCATGGCATAAAATATCTCTTGAAAAAATTACGGGTTTTGATATCCATTACCTCTAAAGAGGGTACCCAATATTGCACAAAAGAGTTGAGCAACGAACTCTCTCAGTTAATTTATGAAATATTTTGTATGGATATGATAGGATGATAGGAAATCATCAGTTGGAAACTTTTAACATTTTGAGCAGTAAAGTAAGAGCTTGAATAAATATTAGTTGAGGCTCTTCGGAAAGTAAATAGGGGCACCGCACAACATTCTTTTCCTAGTGCTGAACGGCGCTCATCGAGTCTTTGGTGCACTAAGAATAATCCTAATAATGGCACTCAACTCAATTCTACACTTTGCACTTGAAGACACAGCTGGCAAGTGCTCGGCGGTCGAGACTGCTAATCGACTTAGAAAAGCTGAGTAATGGTATGAGGAGCTCCAGACAGGGACACACTGAAATTCACCATTGCTTCATGAGCTTTTTTACCACTGGATGGAAGTTAAGTGTCTGGTAGTTTTAGACTACCAGATCACTATGCTGTCCTTGAAGTACATGTGGCTGCCATCAAGGTAGGAGTAGATGTATTGTTCCGAAGCAGAGCATCCTTCACTGAGGTGCGCATTCACTTCGATAGCTGAACGGCTATATAGGCTTTGAGCTCGCCGAGTTTATGCTCAAGACTTGTCAAGGAGTGCTTGACCTCGTTAGCAATAGCTGCCGGCTTCTTCCACATAAGACTCATACGGGTGCCCGGTCACAGCAGAATCGCCAGAAACTGCAAAGCAAGTGAGTTTGCTAGAGAGAGCACCCTTTCGTCAATCTCATCCTTTTGGAAGCGAGGTTTGCCGATGACTTCTTGCGTTCTGGTGTTGGATCTCAAGACCTCCAGTGAGCTCAATACGCGCCTCCAACACTGTTCCGTAGTATGGTAAACCGTAAGAGCTCCTCCGAGCAATCTCGGTGCGATTGTAGGTGGTCTGACTGTACACTGTTCAATAGGTTTGCATAAGTTGCGGCTAATTATTTTGTCGGAGGCTCTTTGCCAAAGCTGTATGAAGGAAGGCGAGGTGAAATCATCTGTCACTTCCTGCTCTATTGCCCGACTTTTGGCACACTTTTGGCGAATCTAGCGAAATGGCTGGGATTGAAATAAACCGCCTTAACAAATTTGTGGCAAACTCAAAACGCCTCGTCGATTTAAAAGGTTCCATGCAGCAGTTGATCAGTAACAAAAAGTACAAATATCTGTCCAAGGGAGATCTATCGATTTTGAAAAAATCCTACGACCTAATCTAACCTAAATGGCTAGTTAACATTAACTAAAAGGATTACATTTCATTACATATGTATATGATGTAGCAGAGCTGCATACTCATGGCTCCTCATACTTCTACGGTATCTCACAATCAATTAATTTTTCGTCGTTTCGAGGCGTTAAATCTGTAACAGATAAATCAAGCATTAAAGAATACATAGTAGCGCATTTAGTATCCCATGAATTTTAGTAGATATTGTCCGGAAATTGATAAAATTGGCTTATATACGATGTGGAATTTTAAATTAGAGATATTATAATAAAATTATGGGTCAAAAAATTAGTAACACCGCTTCCATATAACAAATATTGTGATTGAAATGTCTTATTGAAATTAAATGTGAATTTTACTTTTTTCATGAGATTAGGTTGCATTAAAAATCAGTACATCTTTTTATTTTAACTTAATTTTTCATTTCATTAAACTACAGTATTCTTAGGGATTAAAAAACAGTTAGAAAACTATAAAAATCTTTTAGTTATTGTATTCACTCAAAAAGCACAATTCTATGAAACACATATGTATATACCTCTATACATATATAATAAAAAATGGAAAGTAACAATTGGAATTTTAATTAAAAAATCAAGGTTGAGACCAATGACCAACATTATTCCAACTATCATGGACTACATATACAGTAGAAGGCAGAAACTAATTTAAAATGAAAGGTGGAAATAAATATATATTAGAACATTAACGGATTAACTTTGAATTAAAAGAATTTTAATTATTTTTTATATAGAAGAAAAATTAAGTCAGTAAAACATAAAGGTTTATATAAATAATTAATAAATTAATTGAAAAATTTATGCAATTAGAAAAGTATATATACTATATATACTTCTCTATATATTACTCTATATATTACTACATATTATATAGTCATCTGAAATGCAAAATAACGTAAAATCACTTTAACATCACATTTTGCCTTATGACTCAAACTCATATTCGAACTCGAAGTCAATATCTGCAAGCAACATATGCATATATTTCTTGTGGTAAAGGAATTTCAAAACCTTTATAATCTGTCTTAAAAACTCAACCAAAATTGTTATAGCGCATAAATATATATTAACATCACTGAAATTAGTGACTAATAAAAATAAAATAAAAGCTTTATGAAGAATTTTCATTATTAGCCAGCACTTACCTACAACATTGACCTCACGCAGCTCACAAAAGAGGTTATGAACAATAAAAAAAAGACAAAAGAAAATATAATAATAAAAAATATTACTTAAAATACAAAAAATTAAAAATTTTAAAGCAAAACGCTGTAATTAAGTGTCTCCTAACGGCGTTGCTTACACCCATTATCGGTCACCTTGCGAACGCGCCATTTTCATTAGTCTCATAAAATCTCATTAACGACTTTACAGTTTCAGCTTCCTCTAGATGACAATGTGGTATTTGCTTTCAATGTTGCCAGTCATTTGCATGCAAACATACATACAAATTAATATACATACATATGTTAAATAAAAAAATGTATTTAAAAACAACTCTAGCTATTGTCCGTTGTCTTGCCACTGCTTTTTCAAGTAACTCGATACTGAACTTAACTTAATACACATTTGTGCATAAGCATAATCGTATGTATGCATGAGTTTCATGAGTTTTCAGCGATTAATAAATCCTCAGTTGACAAACTGTTGCTAGATAAAGTAAATGACGTTTGTCGCGCTGCAAGTTCAAGTTCATTGTCTTCGGGCAATTAAAGCCAGCAAACTGTAATTAAAATATTTTTCGATTTAAAAGTGTTAATAGCTGCTAAATTATAAAATAGTTAAACTAAATATGTGTAAATATATGATAAAATAAGTGTTTGTAGCTATTCAATGTGACGAAGTGGAGACAAGCTGTCAACTGACATTTGATGTAAGAAGTTAGGTTAGGTTTACAAATGCATAATTGTAGTAAATGTGTATGTGTTGTTTTTAGTGTTGTAATTGTTATTTAAAAGCTAACAGTTAGCAATTAAATTTTGTAATATTATTGCGTTGATTTTTATTTGGCTTTTACAACAGTTTTGGTTTGAGGTTAGGCAATCGTCTGAGAGTAGAGGACCATTTCAACTAATATTTCTCTTGATTATAATATATAACATATACTTAAAATAGAATTTTTCATCTTAATTATATCTACAACGCTTAGTATTATTTATTTTTTTTTTTTTAAGCTAAGATTAGCATTAGAAACATATACCGGCTTGAATCTCTTACGTCTTGAGCTCTGTTGATAACGATAATGTCGGAAAAGTTAAAAAACAGGGCTTGAAAATCGTCGTGTTGTCATAATATTGCTAGCAGAGGATGTTAATATCTCTTGTGAATTTTCGTAATACATTTTGCATAGTTTTTGGATTTGAAGAATTCAATATTTTGCAAAGACGGCGTTGAGTAGAGGTTGCAAAAGAGACGCTAGACAAGGTAGGTTAGCGGAGGACCCTATATTCATCAAACTTATCATTACTAGTGACTATATATGGGGGTCTATGACTATCAAGACAAAACTGTCTAACAAACAGAAGCCTAAAAAACAAAATTCGCTGAAGGTATTAAATAACAAGTATATGAAAAAAGGGGAAAAATAACATACTTTTAAGTAGTTAATTAATATTTCTATTAAAATAACTACTTAAAAAGTACATTTTTTACTCTAACTTAAAGTAGATCAGATGGTAAATGTATGATTTAACGGCTTATAAAACTTATAAAAGTTAGTCACGAAGCAAATCAAAATCTATATTCTTTGTCATTTGTTTTTTTTTTGAAGATTATCTCATTCATATGTTGGCCGGGGGTTCGCCTCAGATGTTTCAACCGTTGAGTTCAATTTTCGATGACTCGTTCAAGCATTTCGACTGGTAACTAGCTTATGACACGCGTCATGTTTTGCTCAAAGCGGCATTGTCCGCATAGATTTTAGACTTTACATATTTCCACAGGAGAAAGTTTAATTGTGTGATATCACACGATTCTGAGGGCCAATCGACTGGCCAAAACGTGAAATTAGATCACGAGTTTCACTTTGAGGCATCAAATAGTCGGTTATCATGGCGCGATACAGGCGCCATTGTTGAAGAAATATGAATCGATGATTCTCTTCAAGTTGTTCTTCGTCTCACGTCTTTCGTCTCATGCGAATCGATGTTGCTTGGGAAAGTCGGGTGGGTTCAGTTCTTGCACAAGCTTATTTTGTACGCTTTCAATTTAAGGGGTCAGTAGGGTAATCTAGCCTATTTTTGACATTGTTTTTTTTTTCATAGAAATTTTAATTCTACAATAGAACTTTTTTCACATATCATGAAGTATGTCGTGGAGTGTATAAACAATTTTTTTCGGAATTTTTTGTTGACATCTGTCGGAGAAATGACTGGGTGAATGAGATGTGCTTTTCACTGGCGGACACGATTTCCCATGTTTGGATCATCTGAAACACAAAAACCCAATTTAATCTTAAAAAGTACGTGAATGGTTACCATCCCTACTAGAATCATGAACAAATATTGATAAATAAAAAAGTAATTAACGTTCTTTTTCACTTTTTCCCCATGTTTTTTTACATAAATTTTGTCATAACACTGTCAATGAATTATAAAAAAATTATGAATTATATAGGGACGATAGCCAGACGTTTTGTGAATATTAAAAAAAAATTAAGCCAATCGGCTGAGTAGTTCTACTGGAATCATGTCCGCCATTTAAAAAAGTGTGTTTTGAGGGAAACGCGTTTAAAGTTTTAGGTGTGCACTCCGAACGCTCCGAACGTCGAGAGGTGTTATAATTTTTTAGCCTTTTTCGAAACATTCCAATGGTAAAGTGGGTTTCTCCATTAATTCTAAGGGTATACGGGAACAGAAAATGTACAAAAAAATTAAAAAAAGATTACCCTACTGACCCCTTAAGATCTCAACGTAAAATGAGTCAAGTCGTTCTACACGTCAGAGCGAGTGGCTGCGAACGGTGCCGAATTGACTTCCATGGTCTTGGTGTATACTCTCAGCTACGGTTGACATATTTTCTTCACTGTGTATTGTACGTGGTACATATATTCGGTCGAATGTTATCTAATAATGACTGCTGGGTCTCAAGATGGGTTATGGTGTTGCGAATAGTACGCTCAACAGGCCGATTATGATGACCATAAGTTGAGCGAAGCGCACGAAACACATTTTTTGCAGAACGTGAATTTTCGTATTAAAAGTTGAACGATTGTTAAACGTTGTTCAGACATACAGTTAGGGATAATAAAATAGAACCAAAGGTGTTGCTTTGAAACAATGGTTTTTTTTTTTTTAATTTTTCATCTTTGTAGTAACTTTTTTGCATAATAACAAAGTCAATAAAATGCACTTTTAAAAAAGAGGAAAAATACCGTGTCTCGTGCTTAGTGATAAAATAATAGAATCAACAGCGAAATAGTTTCATAAATGAAAAATTTTGAATTTGAAAAGCGTAAGAAGTAGTTATATTAACTTAATTAGATCTGTGGAATGAATAATTGAAACATATGAAATATGTCTCAAATATTTGTGTTTGATGCCTTAAAATTTCTGAAAAATATTGAAAAACTAGGCCGACCACAAAAAAATGACTGCGCAAGTCGTTCGAAATATTGCATGATTTCCGATGCGCGTACCGTTTAAGGCCTCTTCAATCATTCAATAAAAATGAATAATGGTTTAGTATTGTTTCTCATATTGTGTTCCGGGACCTATATTTTGGATAAAAGAACACATAGACCGCCATATAGTACATGTTACGTTAAGGTTTTAGATAAGGTCATACTCCCAAATGCTTAATTGAATTCGCCTTGCCTTTTGGCAATTCCAACAAGAGAGCGACTCGAAACATACTTCGGGTCTTGCAAAAAATGGTTTTCAGATCATGGTGCTAGCGTTATGGCTTGGCCAGAGTAATCAGCAGATCTGAATCTCATCAAAAACTTACGGACAATTGTTAAGGAAAATATTGCACCCCTTAAACAGAAAAATAAGGCTGAATTCTGAGAGAAGGTACAAAGATCTGGTACTCTGTTCCACAGAACACTTTCGGTAGCCTAATTAGGTCTATGCCTAGAAGATGTTCGACCAATTTTTCTATTAGTTCCCTTAAAAAAATATTTTTTTTTTTTAAGTAAAAGGTTTTGATTCTATTTTTTGTCCATCGAATTTTTGAAATATATTCTTTACCTTTGTTTTTGTAATGTTTATTAATTGTTTTTTTTCCAATATTTTTACTGCTACCAATAGCACTTGATATTAAGTACACAATAAATAAAATAACTTAGTTGAATTTAAATCAAATTCATACTTTTTTTGAGAACGGAAAATTAGTACCATAGATGATTCTATTTTATTGTCCGTAACTGTAAATCATTTCATGATGAAATGCCAAACAACAATAGACAAAACTAACATGACGCGACTCACGCGTGATTTGTCAAAAAAAGGTTATTGTAAAAAGTGCATCCACTTAAATCACCCGTTATTTGTTTAGTATGTTTAAATTTGCTTGGTTTCTAAGTAATTTGCGTTTTTTGTGGTGAATGGTTTATTTTTGTTTTTAGTTTTATCGATTATTATAATGAGCATATTTAGTGATTTCAATATTTTTTGCGGTTTAGTCATCACCATTAAGAATTTGTGCACATATTGATCATGCAACTCACATTTAATGGAAAAAGATAAACAAATTATTAAACAGGTTTTTGAACAACTGATTAAAGCTAAACCGGATCTTGGTTGCTAAATTTTGACTTTCATACAAAATATAAAAAACTTAATTTTACGAAATAAATATTTAAAGCTGCGTTTGTTCACAGTAAATAATTGCGCTGCAAAATAATAATAAATAAATAAAAACGGTACTTATTTTTGAATTACTCTCTGCTATTTTTATTCACAACAGTTTATGTCAGAACTAAATTCGAAGCAAAAATTATAAAAAAAATATCTAAAAAACAACTCTTGCATAACTTAATACAAACGTAATAAAAATGTGAATGTTTAAAGCACATTTGCTCCATTTAATTGATAAAGTGTGTGAAAAATATGAACCCACAACCAGAGCAACTCCGACGCACCACAAGCAACACAATAATAAACGTCCATCAACAATTAAAAATTACGACACACATTTATAATTTGTTTAATATTTTCACAAGCTGCTGCCAGTGCATAAAAAATATTTTTGGTTAATTTAGGTCTAAATGAAGACATAACGCCAACAGCAGTAACACAACTTCAATTTGCATCTATTTTGTTTTTCAATTTTGTTTGTATCCTCCACTTCTTTAAATCGTTTTTAGTCTGCGTGAAAATTTGTACGCCACTTGCGGTCGTTGCCACATCTCGAAACTTAATTTACATGTTAATGCCGACTGCATAATTTTCTCATACCATTTCCCTGTTTGTTTTTTTACCTTTTTGTCATACATATACTTCACATATTTGCCCAACTAGCCATAATACCTATAGCGAAAATTGCTTAGCAGCAGTTTATATGGACATAACAATGTGTTTAGATCGCGCAATATTTCAATTGGCACACTTACCCACGCCCCGATTTTTAATAAACTGTGTGAATTTCCCGAAACAATATGGCAAAATAAATTAAATTTGTTAACAACGGAAAGGTCACTTGTGGATGTCAGTTTGGGCTGGCAATACTGCAAGTTAAATAGAAATTATATTTAAATTTAAGTGTAATAAAAACTAATTATTTGAATTTTCTTAAAACTGGTACAAAAATTGTAAAACTTTCA
Organism: Bactrocera zonata; assembly: GCA_037783105.1. Taxonomy (NCBI): domain Eukaryota; kingdom Metazoa; phylum Arthropoda; class Insecta; order Diptera; family Tephritidae; genus Bactrocera; species Bactrocera zonata. Next base: position 118,517 of record JBAWJQ010005982.1, on the reverse strand, counting down.
ATTAAAACTTCGCGCGAAAACCCATTCATCGAAATATTTTTTTGTAGTGTCAGTGACAATTGTGCCAAATGATACATCAAACTACTCATTAGTGTTTAGTCTTTCTACGGCGAATTTTACGTTTAGTGAAATTATTCAACAAAAAAGTTCCGTTAAAGTTTGTGTGTGGGATCCAATTTCCGGTGCCGAAACGTTGAGAATATTGGAAAAGGCTTTAGGTGATAATTGTTTGTCGCGAACAAGTGTTTTTGGTTTGTACAAATTATTCAAAGAGGATCGAGAACGGATTGACGACGAACCACGTCCAAGATGGCCATTAATATCAACCAATGATCAACGCGTCAATAAAATAAAGAAATTGGTGCTTGGGAATCGACGATTAACAGTCAGACATCTTATTGCCATCGTTGGAATATCGAAAAGATTACTGAAAATAATTAAAAACAATTGGTTCCAAAATCACAAAATTTTTTCGAAAAACAGCGTCGCGTTAACGTCTTCGAAAATATGCTTTCCTATTACCAGAATATCATGAAGCGTATTGTAACTTACGATGAGTACTGGATCTATGCCTACGACCCGACCGAATATCGTGGCAAAGGTGAGCCGAAGCCTAAAAAACAACGTCAAAGCAGGTCAAAAATCGAGGTTATGTTGACAGTTTTCTTCGATTATCGTGGTGTGGGACATTCCAAACTCCTTTCAACCGCTCAAACCGCCAACAAAGAATACAATTTCAGTATTATGCGTTTCTTGCGCGAAGAGGCGGAAATTATGGGCCGAAAATTCTTTGTTTTTGCACCGCAATAATGCACCGTTGAAAACTGTTCCGGTAATTGACTTTAACAACTGTTTCGAGGATTGAAAAGAAACGTTGTCACAAGTTTATTGTGGCTAAGACGAATTACATTGTGAGGAACGACATAGATTTTGAAGAATAAAATAAGAATATTAGAATTATGATCAATGTCTTACTATTTTTTGCTCAACTATATTTCCATGATGGCTTCTGCTTAGTAATCTTACAGTTGACTTAAACTAACTGCACAAATTTTTCAAACAATCGAATCTTAGCTATCCTTTGCTATCATCTTCCATCACCATAGCAGTGAATATTTTAATTTATCTTTCCAGAAAGATTGAAGCAGTATTTTTTCGAATGCATTATTAGCTTTTAAGAACTCAATATTCCACCTATTTTTCCACAATACATATTTTAATCCTCAGTTTTGATTTCAAATATTAGCTAGCATAATATACTCGTATATTCAGTTGGGAACGAAAAAAAAACAGGGTCTATTGATCAGGACTTTGCTTTTGTAGGTAAACATTGTATTGCAAGGGTTTACAATCAGTTTGTGTTTGCAGAGTTTGAGTTTAAGCTCCAAAGAACCCACTCCAGTAAATCACTGATCATATGTGAAGTAGAGTCACTACTTTTAATATTCCGATGACGAGAGAAGTGCTGGGGTTTCTCTAAAGAGTTTATTCTTTATAGTTTTATTGTTCGATTAGTACAATTGTTCGTTGGTATAGTAAAACTGTCATGAATTACTATGCCAAATATGAGCGCAATCTATTAACCAGTTTGTATTCAGTAGCTGCTTAAACGGTACACCTCGGTAGTGCGTAGAGATTTTTACAATGGATAAAAATATCGAACAAAGAATTTGACTCAAATTTTGTAGTTCATCTCAAATTTATTGTACGGAATCGTTGCGAATGTTAAAAAGGCTTACGGTGTTTCAGTTCTAGAAAGAACACACGCTTACAAGTGGTACAAAGTATACAAAGACAGTGGAGAGGTCGTTGACGACATGTCTCGTTCTGGAAACATTAAAAAATTGAAGAATATGGTGCTCAAAAATCGTCAGGCAAGTGTTAGTGAGATGGCAAGAGAGCTCGACATCTCTCGCGAGTCCGTTTGAATGATTTTGGTGGATATTTTGGGTATTCATGCTCGACTCGTCTCTATGTATTTGTTTTGTTTTTCCTAAGAAGAATACAGAGTAACAGATCTCTTTGAGCATGCTTCATCGTGCGTATTCCGATACCACACTCATGGAGAGCTTTATAACTGACAGACGGTTAATAAGAAGGTCTATTTGGTCGTTTGCGTGAGAACATCGGCCGAAAACGGATGAAATTTTGAAAGAAAAATTAATGTATTTTACACGATGATAATGCATCACCGCATCAAGCCAACATTGTGTCCGAATTTAAAGCCAAAAATGCAATGAATACCACCGATTAACCACCGTATTCACCAGATTTGGCTCCGTGTGATTGTTTCTTGTTCCCCAAACCGAAATTGCTGCTCTGTGGAATTCGTTTTCAGTCGATCGAAGAGATGAAACAAAATTCGCTGACGGAATGTGCTCAAGAAAAGTGTTTCGAGGTCTGGAAAAATCGTTGACAAAAGTGAACTACATCTGGTGGGGATCACTTTGAAGGCAACAAAATAAATAGTGATGAATAATTAAATATTTTGCGTTTTATTCACAATTCCGGGTACTTTCTAGGCACAATGTATGTAAATTGTGATTGCTTTTTAATTGATTCTCTGAGGCATACATTGTTCATTTTTAATAGGGAAACGACGTGTTTTTATCGTGGAGATTGAGAAAATGTGTCTTTGGGATTTTTAATAACTGCCCTAATGTATACATGTATGTATATATATAGTATATACATACATTTTCGAACTCCCTCCGTAAAATATGAATAATTATCAAATTTGCTTATCTACTTCGAACCAAATGAGATGCACAAAAATTAATAATTGCATATTAAGCCAAAATCCAAAAAAGTCTTACACAAAGATTATTAATTAAAGCCAGTTTCTGCGCGAAAATATTAATTAATTAGCAACGCATGATGTTTTTTTCTTGGAGCCACAAAATGCAGCAAATTGGGGCTAAGGTTAATTAGCCACTGAATGTCTTAATCAAAGAAGAGCTTGTTAAATGAAGTAAAATAAAAGTTAAATGTAGACAAAGTTAGAAGAGTTGATTAAATAAAACAAATGTTAAACACAAATAAAAGCAAAAATGAATGGCAGACTATTTTCAAGCTGCTGCCTCTGGTTGTAAAGATGAAGTAATGCAAGAATTTATGAAAGCTAAATTTATTGTTAATTATTTAATTAAAATTCTGCAATAAAATAATTGCGGTTGGCTTGATATCTTAGTAAGAATATATGCATGCACATGCGGTTATATAAGTATGTATATATGTATGTATATATAATAACATTTCTAGTTATATGCGCATAATTACAAAAAACATTTAACTGTTAATCGCATATGTTTGAATCGCCTCACATATGTACGTACGCCCGCTCTTAGCAGTTAGCTGAGGCGCGCGTTAGTCCATTACGCTTGCGGCTAGCCGCTTCACACGCCGCGTCAGCTATTAATCGAAACGCTTCAATTGCGCACAGCCAAACCAACCTGCCATTAAGCGAGTACGCCAAGCGCAAAATGCTTTGCATCACAATTATATCAACATGCCGACATGCCTACATGCATAAATCCGCACATATGTGTTGCATATATAAATGTGTATGAATGTACTTTGAAAAATAACGTCGATGCCTGCAACTAGTTTTCATTTTTACGGCTTATGTAAATTTCAGAAAACATCTTCTGCGCATAAATATATGCTTGTGTGCTTGTTTCTTTTGCTCCACTGATTTGTTGTTGTGTGTGTGACTGGCGAGCGTTTATGTATTTATGCGTGTGTGTGTAACTTATGTAGGTGCGGAGGCAACACCTTCGCTTCAGCGATTATTTCGGCTAACAAATATTTTCGTTTGCGCGCGCGTATTTCATCAACGGTGAAATATTTGGTGCACGATTTACGACTCTGATTGGCGGCTAGTTCAGATTTATGCTTACATGTAAGCTATATTTTTTCCATTTAAGTGTATCATTTGAAATTGGGACATTTGCACAATTCTCAAGAGTTTTATATGTACTCTTATGAGTGATTATAAATACTAAGTGTGAAGCTCAAATAAAATAGCAGAAATATTAATAGCAAACGTGTTCGCATAAATTAAACAGAGCGCTGGATTTTTCGAGAGATTATTGGCTCATAATTGACAAAGATTCTGTTTTGATAATTACTAAGGCGAAAGTGAAATGTAAGTTTATAGAATTTAGTAAAAATATAGCATTGGCCTCATGATATAATAGATTGTATGCATGATCAGATTAGCCTAGCCAAATCATGGTCGCTCCTTTAAAGTCACTGCCCAATGCCAAGATGAGAATGTATTTCCGAAAATTCTCTTAAATATTCCCCAGCGATACAGTTTGGATGGCTGATCAAAAATCGCACGTGGACTACAATATGCAGTCCTTTGTGTGGTCATAGCAAAGGACTCCTGTGTTCGAACTTATAAATTAGCAAACCCCTTAGTAGCCAATACAAATTTGCTTAGCGATTCAAAAACGATACAAAATTACTTTCAGAAGGCACAAAATTTAGAAAAATGTATATTTAAGGCACAGCCTAAAACAATTTGAAAAGATATTCTGCTGCCATACAATTTCTTGAGGCCATATCAGAAGAAGGAACGATTTTAAAATTAGCTCAAAAAACTTATCCAATAGCAAGTAAGGAAAAGCTAAGTGCGGGTTTAACCGAACATTTTATACTCTTGCAACTTGCAAGAATCAAATACCAAGAAACTCCTTCATTCATCAGATTTTATATATTTTTGCCAATACCACATACTATTAACATGGGACATATTAAAAAAATGTTCTCTGGGTTTCATTAAGATACCTCACATACAATCACCAACTATGTGATGTAAATTCAACCAGCTGTTCGAAAATTCGAATATTACTCGTAGTTATATAGCAGCAAAGTCAAGTTTTCTCCCAATCTGACCCATTTGAAGCACAAAGATGCACTTTTATGAGTAAAACACGCTCTCTCATTTTCATTGAGATAACTCACATATTGGTCGATATCTCTAGAATTCAGCCACCTGGAAGTTCGAAAATCTTTATTGTTAGGTATATGGGGGTTCAGGGAAATATTGATCCAATTCAATCCATTTTTAACAAACAGAGATACTATTATCGCGAGACGATTTTCTCTGAAGTATATGACCGCTGTTATCGGTCAAAAGTCTACTATGAGTACTGGAGTCCACATTACCGGTATTTGTGTGCTTGAACAATTTGGTTGGATGTTTGGTCATAAGGTGGTATACTTGAAAGGAAATATTGGTGTAAAGTTTTATACCGTTATATAAATTGAAAGAACCAAGTGGAATTTAAAATTGTGCTATATGATCAGTGGGCGTGGTTGTAGTCCGATTTGTATAATGTATTTCGATAACGCACGATTCATTTTGAAATATTTTGGATACTCTTGCGGCTACGGGATGCCGATCTTCAGCGAGGACGTAAATTTTTTTTAGTTAGGAAACTTTTATCAAGTCCATAGTAGAGGGTTTGTCTAATAAAATACGTTCTAGTTCAAGTAAATTGGTTAAATAATTCGCTCCCAATTTCGACAGCTAAATAAAAAAGTTAGTTTCGAGCAAACGGCCTCAAAGTTTTTGGCCTTTACTGTCGGTACATGAAGTGCAGTGGTTCTGAGGCCTATTTCTTCGAAAATATTTGGAGTAAACCAATGAAACTTCGGGACTATATTTTTGAATAGTTATAAAATTCATTTTTTGAAAATTCGTTAGGTATCTCCCCCCTTAAGTATTTTGTACAAGCTAAAAAGATGTCAAAACACGGAGTTGCCTTATTCTTACGATAGCTCGTCCTGTCCTAGTCATGTCTGACAAAAACCGACGTAACTTGGTTAATGAAGATTACACAAACGAAATGTTAGAAATAAAGCGGAAATCACACATTTTTCGTTCTCCTTCATCATTCAAATAATCTTAAAAAACTAACAGAAATTTGGGTGGAGATTTCAGTGCAGCGCTATTCGGTCCGTTCAATTCAGTCTTACGGCAGTCCGGTCTTTTTTTGTGAAATATTCAGATTTTATGGCACGTGTCTAGCCATGTACGCTTCATTCCCAAAACATTAATCAAAATGTATTAAGTCGATCCATAGGACATGTTGAACTGCTCTGTTATTCCTCTTTTGCAAACATGACTACTTTAAAGCACCGTTTAATTAGGTTTTTCGATGATGCCGTCATGTACAGAGTCGGATGGGCGACGATGGTCCCTCTTTGCTACACAAATACTTCATGTTCTTTATAAAGCAGACTCCCCAAAACACTTTGACAACATTTTCAACAATTTCGTAGCCGAAATGCCATTGAAAACACAAAATTTCTAGCAAACGTGCTGTTCAGTTTTTTTCCATGGTAAAAATCGCCAGACAAACTATTCGCGCCGTAAACAAATAGCTTGCTAAACACACACTAATTGACTTCATATGTTTATTAAAAGTTATTACATAAAATTGTTTCTATCCAAGCTGAAAAAAAATTATAGAAGCGGTTTGAGTGCGCAGTTTGAATGGACCAGTCCGGTTTAAATTTGTATAGTATTGCCTTTTCTAAAAGAAGTTGTAATTTTTTTTTTTTGAAACCCTACAAGCTTAACAAATAAATAGTATTAAATATGCATGAGTAATTTCTAAATAAGGTCAAATTTTAAATTAAATAAACCATATTGTTCACATTAACATAGATATTGGACCTAATTTGTTATGCCAAACATTGTAGTTCCACACCTAATGTGGGTAAACTTTTAGTAACATAATTATAATATTCATAATTTGTTTACGATTTCTTGCAGATGCAGCACCCACACAGTCACATGCGGCGAATACGGCATCTCAACATATTTCTGCTGCTGCTGCTCTACTTGTCACAAATCAAAGCTTGGCGACCATGTCCAGAGCTCAGTCCGGCATTGCGTTTACCCTGCAGGTGAGTCAGCCATAACTGTAGTCACTTCAACAATAGATGAACGCTGCTACACTAAGGTGGTATGTGTATAGGCGTATGTATGTATTTATGTAGAGATAACTTCATGAAAACCGAAGCCATCGAAAAACCAGCTAGACGAGTATTCTAATCGCCGCGTGTTCATCAGCGATTTCCATGTTAATTTGAGCTAATGAAAAAGAGTTCTACCGAGAAATACATATGTACACCAACCGACATATACTTATATAGACTGTATCAACACTCCAGTTTGAAATGGAGAATTGATTTCCGCATTCGCCGCATATCGAATTTCAGTTCTACATACATACATACGTACCATAAATGCGCCTATGCAGCGCTGCAGTCAATCATTGCGCTTGTTTTACGGATTCTATTCTTTTTAGTTTGTCTCGATGAACAAGCTTGCAAGTTGTTAATGTTATCAATTGATTTTCTTTTCGCTTTGCTCTTCACTCCGCAGGTGTAATGTGGTGCCATTCGCCTCGACGGGACAGCTCGGCGCGGTGGCGATGGACTGCGATCGTGTCGTCTTCCATGGTGAGGCGCCGCAACTGCCGTATGGCGCGCCGATTGTCTCCTACTCGCAGCGCCACAGTGGCCAGCAGGTTTTGCCATCACAGGTGAGTCGAACGATGAGTGAGTGAGCGTTAAGATGCTTTGCCATAAAACCGTCCGTCAGTCTTGAAAACTGGCCGATACATCTTCAACTGAAACTACTGGGCACAAAGAGAAACACTATTATATTAAATTTAAGGGTATATGTACGAGGGAAGACCAATGACCAATTGTATGGCGCCATTATCACTATCATGTAGCACATTGCTTTGTCCGACTACTTCAAAACCGAGCCGAATTCGCTGGTTTGTTTTCAATGTGCCACAAACTCATATTGTCACACACTCAATTTCTGGTGTTCGAAATTTTCAGACAACAGAGCTTACTCCGAAGAAGACGAATACTATCCTATCAGTTGAAAAAGGGATGGCCACTGTTTCTTGGGTTTCGCAAGGTGTGGTGTATAGTATATCCTTTACTAGAAGAGGGTAATACAGTCACAAGATCCTACTACACGGAATTATTTGGCCGATGAAGGAGCTGGGCTGATCAGTTGTCTCCGAGCACCTTTAGAGTCAGGAAAAACATTTTCGCGTGACGTGTTTCTGTGAGTGGTGCAAACCGAAAATGCAGCGTTCGTTAGAGCAGAGATACGCTATTTAATTCCGTGTGAAACTCGGTAAATCTGCAGTAGATTTGATGTAATCAAGCAGGCTTATCCAAATGTCGCTTTAGCAAGATGTGGTGTGGGAATAATGAGCAAATCCAAAGTAAAAACGATGCCCATTGTCTTTCTTGATATCAAAGGCATGGTCCACCATGAATTTGTTCCTCCTGGACAAACCGTCAACGCCAAGTTTTACGTGGAAATCCTCAATAGACTTAAACGAACGGTCATTTGGGTCCGACACACATCGCAGCCGATTGGAAGTTGCAGCCGTCCCACAGCCCAGATGTGGCCCCCGAGGACTTATTTTGTTACCTTGTCTGAAAAGGCCGACGAAAGGCAAACATTTTGAGACGACAGAGGGGATCCAAGCAGCATGCACCTCGGCTCTTAGTTCTATTCCGGAGAATGCCTTAAGTGACGCCTTCAACTCTTGGAAATCGCGCCGCATCGGCGCAGAAGAGCCTATTTTGAAAGTTTTTTTTGAAGAATTGTAATGATTGCTTCAATACATTTTTTTAAATCGACTCAGTTCTATTACTCTCCGAGTAAACTCTGTATGTTATCGCTGCTACAGAGACCCACTTTACAGATCCTTTGGAAACGTAATCTTCAGCCGTGTTCAAAGATATTGTCACATCGCTGAGCCAAATTTGTCGAGAGTTTCTTGAGATCTTGATCACCATTTTCTATTTCCATCTCGATTTCCGTCTGTAGTCTTACGTACTTAACCGACCGCCCTCACATATGAATGGTTTTGTGTGCGTCCGTCTGTAACTCATAACCTGTCGGTTTAAATCATAACATTAAATCATTACAGGCCATCATTACAACAAATGGTGGCTATTTATACTTTTTGGCATAATAAAAACTCTTGCTCCGTCTCATTCGTTGCTGAAAGTTCTTTGAGCGCGGAAAAATTCCATCATTTTATGGAATCATAAATCATCTTAAATTTCATAGTCAAGTCAACGAAAATTCGCAATAACTGCTGTACAATGGCGAAAATAATAAAAATAAATTGGATAAAAATTGAAATTATACTTGTGTACTTAAAAACTGGTTCTTTTGCCATTGCAATGCCGCCAGTAATATGGGAGCGTAGCAAAAGTGGCTAGTTTTCGAAAAACAATGCAAAAATGCTGCAATCTCAGTACCGCACTTCCAGCATGCGCACCGTACAATTTCGATGCAAGCCAAGGTTAGACAAGCATTGCCGGTTGATTTCATTTTATGCTTTTACATTATGTTTTCCGGTGAGTTTATTGCTCCGCCAATGACTTCAACAATTAAGCGTTTCGATAAGCGTGCTGTTGATGATGTAGTTATGATAAACGAAAAAAAAACATTAACTTCGGTTACATTTCTTATAACCTACAAAGATCTTTTCCTTAATTTGAAACATCAGATTTTAAAGCAGCTATATATACAGTATATATATTAGGGTGATTAAAAAAAACTCACATTTGGAGAGGCTTTCTAAGAGGTGTCTAGGAACCTATTTTTCCGAGTACCAATCGAAAAGAAAAAAAAAATTTGAATCAACCTAATATATTCACAGATTGTAACGGTGCTCTGGGCAATAAGCAAACTGAACTGAAGATATCTTTTCAAATAGAAAAGCTTTCCCCAGAAGAACTTGATTGGTCTCTTTATAAGGGAGCTATATGCTACAGTCTTCTGATATCGTTGGAAAGCATGTTTGTAAAGTTTCAAATTGACATCTAAAAAATTTAGAAAAGTTTCCCTATATACAGACAGATTGACTCACTTCATCACTAGAGACGACCTTAGCAAAATTAATACTGTTGCAACAGGTTGCTACAGAGTATTATAGTTTTGTTCATCTAATGGTTGTTCGTATCTCCTAAAAACAACCGAGGTAGTAAGCTCGAGACTAAAAAATTGTCAAAATGTCATAACCGTTCAAGCCCCACATTCCGAGGACGCCAGTGCGTATGGCTGACTTTGTGCCAAAAATATAGGTTTATCTGTTACATGAATTTAGCCCTTGCTGACTTGTTCGAATATATTTTTGAACTCCTTTGCAATACGAAGAAAGTCTAAGTATTCAAGAATATTTGTTCTCGTTTTCAGTCCAGTCCAATAAGATCATAAAATAAAAATTAAGGTCTGATTTTATTAGTTAGTTTTACGATCTTCAATTTTTGTCGAGGTAATATTAAACTGGCACCGCTCACGCGGTTATGGCCGAGTTTACAACAGCGCACCAGTCCTTCTTCCTTTTCACTATATATCGCCAATTGGAGATTCCAAGTGTAAGCAGGTTCTTCTCCATCTGCTCTTTCCAACGGAGTGTAGGTCTTCCTCTTCCTCTGCTTCCCCCAGCGGTTCCTGCGTTGAATACTTTTAAAGCTGGAGTGTTTTTATCCATTCGGACGACAGCGTAGCCGCTGTCTCTTAATTCGCTGCACTATGTCTATCTCTTTGGAGAACCTTTCTCTCGAAAACTCGTAAGTTTGACTCATCAGATATTGTACTCGTCCATACTTGTAGAATTTGGTCTTTGTTCGTCGAGAGGACTTTATTTTGATGTTGCTGTTAATGCTGGTTTCAAGATAGGCGAAATTTTCTACGACTTCGAAGTTATGACTGTCAACAGAACTAATGGCCAATAATGTATTGCGTCATCGGCGTACGTCAGCAGTTCTACGCTCTTGTAGAGCTTCTCGAAAGATCTCTGCAGCTGAAATTATTTTCTCCAGTAGAAGAGTGAAAAATTCGCACGATAGGAAATAGCCTCGTCTGAAACCTTGTTTGGCTGAAACGGGTCGGAGAGGTCCTTCTGGATCCTGGCGGAAGTGACGTGACGGAAGTTTTGGTATTGCTCTCGATCCTCTTTTCACGGGTTCTGGTCGATTGTAGATTTTCTAGGACTAAAGCCACACTGATAAGTTCCAATCATTTTGTAGACGGTGGGCTTCAGCCTTTCACATAGTACGCTCAATAGAATCTTATTTGCTATATTGAGAAGGCTCATCTCCTGGTAATTGGCGCAAATTGTGGGGTCTCCTTTGAATGGATTGGGCAGAGTACACTTAAATTCCAATCGTCGGGCATGTTTTCGTCCAACCATATTCTACAAAGTAGCTTATTCATGCTCCTTATCAGTTTTTTCCGCCGTATTTGAGTAGCTCGGCCGATCGGCTCCCGCCGTCCAGAGTAGTGATTCTTAATTTTAAAGATCTTTTATGCCTAGAGCAAATTAGATAAAATTGACTGTAATTAGTAGCCTAGGAGCATAGACGAGTATGTTTTAAGGGGTTAGGGGTAGTCAGAGGTACTAAAAAATGATTGTTTTCAGTATTTTTTTTTTTTTTTTTGCTATTAAATCATGTTATTTTACAAAAGCAGTAAGTGGCATTATTATAGGATGTGTTGACTTGAAGTCACGAAAATTTCAAAAAAAAAGTTTAATTTCCGAAGTTAGAGTTGTTTGTGTTGACCCAGTTTCAAAAAAATGTACTTGCGGTGACAAGCATAAGTCCTTGGAGATTCATCTAAAAACAATCGGACAAAAAAATTTGTTTTATAAATAGATAATCCCGGGCCTGATCGAAGGATTTTATTTTTTTTTTCAAAATTAACAAAATGGCGGCCTGAGGAAAATTTTTTCCAAATTTTTGCGAAAAAATCAACAGTTAATTGGTCTTAAAAATCGAAATTTTAGAAAAAATAAAAAACCTTTCGATCAGGCCCGAGTTTATTATGTATTCTAAAAGCTGTTCATTAAAATCTACTGAGCGGCTTTCGAGTAACAGTTGTCACCGATTAAAAAAACATAGTTTTTAGAAAAACGCGTTTAAAGTTTCACACTATCACTATGAAGTGCACGAGCTCTCTTTGTTATTTGTAGAATAATTCAAAAACTAATTATCGGATCAACGTGAAATTTTTAGAGAATATTTTTAAGATATTACACTTAACGAAAATGCCAAAACCAATAATTTTTTGAAGATTCTAACTACCCCTAACCCCTTAAGAACATAACAGCTAGTCTGCCTTCACCATCAGATCCATTCAACTCACGCTTCTGTCAATATGTATGAAGAAGTGCAGCTGGTAGTAGCTTGTCGTCATTTGTGATATTTGTAAATAATTCCCCAAAGCAGTTAAAAGCTATTATGCGAGCAAATCGATGACTAATTATCCATCTGTTTTGATACATTTAATAGCGTCAATCTGTAAGTGTAGTAAAAGAAAAGAAAGCAATCGGAGAAATTCCAGCAAAATGCTTGAGAAGTTACTAGTTAAGACCACTTGTTTGTAATCATAATTACAATAGCCGAATTGTCAAAGACACCGCTCTTCTGCCACAAACCATATATACATATATGTATATACATTTGTATTCGTATCTCTTTGTAAGTATGTATGCGCTCGCAATTAAAGCATCTCGAAAGCAAAAGTTTAGCAATTAAGATCGAGAGCAAAAATGATTACGCTGTTACGTGATTGGATGCATCGCTGGAGTGTACAACATGCCTCCATGTACCGTATACCTATATATTTGTGATAACACGTATGTATGTGTGTAATTATGAAGATAAATGTACACTTTTACCACTTTACTAAGAGCTGGTGTAATTTACTGCAGTTTTTTCTCACATTCCAGTACATGAAACAGACACACATATACGAGTACACATGCTTTGCGATGCTTTATGTACTTGCATGAATGAACTCGTTGGTATGCTGTAGCATGTCGTTCATGCAAACACAGCTGCTTTATTGCACTTTCACTGATGGCCCAACGTTAAATCGGCGGCGACAAGCAAACGCCAAAAAATCTGATGGCAAATAAGAAATCTCAACGAGGCATATTTATACATATATATGTACATACACATACAAGTGTGTAAGTGTGTTGGCACGTCTCATGGCAACACAAAAAGTAATAAAAAAAAAACACTTAGATCTCGTAGCAGTGATCGATTCTCGGTTCAACGCCAACGCGAGCTCTAGCCATTTACTCACTTTATCAGCCAATTAAGTCAATTGCAGAAGTGCGCTCGAAGAATCGGTAATTGTGCGAGTGCTGAAGAAAGTTTCAATGTAGTTTGGTAACAGCGAATAATGTCTACAAATTATTGGCAACTACACACACACGAACCTACAAATACAGGAACATGAAAATATTTTTACAAAAGTGTATGTGTGTGTGTGTGCACAGCCTCTGCCACAAAATTCAGTTATGACTTTCAATATCATTAGTGTCACTTGAAATCTACTTTTCTCATTGTTTGCTGATTTTTTGTTGCTTCTATTGTTTTTTACTCAATATGGAACACATGCAAAATATTGCCATGCGGAATCTGTGTAGAAAGTGAAATTCGCAACGAAATCTTCAGATTTTTCGTTTGCATTATTTGCAAATATTTTTGTTATTTTTGCTATTTCTGTTGTGCTAATTATTATTATTTTTGCCGTGTCGTCTGGCTCATTAAATTGTTGTTAGCTTTGCATTAGAAATTAGCGTAGGCGTTGCTCAATGTTGACAACAAAATGCCTTGCGAATTTGTGATTTTCTTATTGTTGCTACTGTTTGTGATTTTGTTGCTACTGTTGTATATGAGATATATACTTAAATATACATATATACCTATAAATATGTACATATAATTCACTTCACGTAGCCGTGTCTTGGCGTGTGACAATAATTTTCCAACTCCATTGTTGCCGGTGAGTTCAAAAACTCTCAACAAAATGTGAAGTATGTCATCTTTTGCATAAAAACCTTAATAAATATTATGCCCGTGGCGCATTCCACGTCAAATCGTACAATAGTCCGAATTGCACATATTTTAGGGAGGAAAAAATAATTTATAACTGTCCAAGAAAGTGAAATAAACCGACTACAAATATATATTGTATATTGCATACTAAGTTTTAGAAAAAAATACAAGAAAAAACTTTAAATTCGACTGCACCGAAGCTATCATACCCTCATGGGTGCATATATCGACTGCAGAGTCTCTGCCAGCAAGAAGGATGCAATGTTAAAATAAAATAAAGCACCCAAATTTGGTCAAAATGGGTTCTGTTTGTGTTTTGATTGGACAAAGTGGCGGCCAAATGATGACCTGGTGAAGTATTGCGAATGGAATTTCGGCTATATTGCACTAAATATTGTCTTCGAACTCCTCGAGCATTGCCGCTTGATACCTTTGATGTAACATACCAACAGAGAAAATAACCTAGAGGACATAAATCGCATGATATCTTGTCGGCTATTTGACTTGACCCCTTCTCGAAATTAAAGACTCGCCACCCTTGATTAGGCGTAAAACATCAAGTGGCTATTTCTTGCTGGAACTAGCGATCGTCTGCGTCGATTTAATCAAACCCCGAGAAAAAAAGTCAGTCAACATCGTGTTATAACATACGCCATTGATCATTTCGAAAAAAATAAGACCCAATGATGCCGCATATCACAATCCGCACCAAATGGCTAATTTTTGAGAATGCGATAACGCTTTTGAACCAAACGAGGATTCGACTCACCCCAATAGCGACAATTTTGTTTGTTCACGAAGTCATTAAGCCAGCAATGGGCCCCATCTGAGAAGACGATTTTTCCATAAAAAACAGTTGTCAGTGGAGAACGTGAATTTGCATAATATTCTTGGACAATTTCGTAGTGAAACGTGACATGATGAAATGGCAAACCTTACTGAACACACTGTCAAAATTTGACACAAATCCGTAAATACTCATGGCTGCCACGGCTGTCAAAACAAAGTCATCTTTATTGTAAGGTATCTGAAAGCAAAAATCATGTTAGAAACAACTTTCTAGTCGAATTAAAGTTAAGTTGAATGGCAACTATATGTTATAGTGGCGTGCGGAGATCAAATTTATTGAAAATCCACTTGATTTTGATCGATCGATTTATATGGCAGCTAACGGGTGGGCCATCTAACGTTTTAAATTTGAATTATCTATATTTCGACATTAGAAACGTCAAATACCATTCGGAAAGTGACAGATATTCAGTAAAAAGTCCGAAATGGGTCGCTATTCACTAGAAGAAAATTGGAAAATATTGAAAAAAAAACCGAGGATGGTCAATTTTACCGAAAAAGCATCTTTTCGGACGAGGCTCATTTCCACCTCGATGGTTACGTTAGCAAGCAGAATTATCGCATTTTTTTCCAGCAGGACGGCGCTACGTGCCATACAGCAAAGGCTACACTCAATCTTTTACGCCCTATCTTCGAAAATCGCATAATCAGCAAAAAAGGTGATGTGAATTGGCCTCCCAGAAGCTGCGATTTAACTCTGTTGGACTATTTTCTGTGAGGAGCTGTTAAAGATAAATGTTACACCAACCATCCAGAAACAATTCAGGATCTAAAGTACGAGCCATAACCTGAAACCATCGAGAAAGTACTCCAAAATTGGGTGGATCGGATAAGCTACTGTAAACTCAGCCGTGGTGGTCATTTGTCCGAAATTGTTTTCCACCAATAAATTTCATAAAACAACCTTTTAAACAAATGTTAGACCTTTGTTTTCAAGCCGTTTTTTTATTGACTTTTTAAATTTAAAATTTTATATGGTCCACCCTTTATATACTTTAGTGGCCTTACATTGGCATATGAACTCTTGCGGAGAAAAGGACGTGTATAAAATCCACGTAGCTAAATCCGAAAAAGGCATCAGGACACGATAAGGCCTTAGGTTTAAAATATATTTAACATTTGAATACTTATTGTGAGGGTTTACCAAGCAGATCCAATAAATTCGGCTGCACCGAAGCTAATATACCCTTCACAGGTGCACTTTTAGTAACTATATGTTCAATTTGTATGGAAGTTATATGCTATAGTAATCCGATCTGAAATATTTTTGGAGATTATATTATTACCTTAAGCAGTAATCCATGTAAAATTTCGTGAAGATACCACGTCAAATGCGAAAGTTTTCCATACCAGCACTTGATTCCGAAGGTTCAATTTGTATGGCAGCTATATGCTATAGTGGTCCAATATCGGCAGTTCCGACAAATCAGCAGCTTCTTGAAGAGAAAATGACGTTTGCAAAATTTCAAAGCGATGTCTTAAAAGCTGAGAGACTAGTTCGTATATATACAGACGGACAGACGGACATGGCTAAATCGACTCAACTCAACACACTGATCATTTATATATAAATATTATAGGGTTTCCGACGCTTAATTCTGGGTGTTACAAACTTCGGGCAAACTTAATATACCCTGTTCAGGGTATAAAAATATTTTAAACTTGGCTATTGTGACGCCATTTCCGGTGACCCCTCGGAAAAAATTCGCCCGAGTTAGAAGGATAACCCCTTATAGGATCGTCCAAAGTGAAAAATACGTGTTTTAGTTAAAACTTAAACTTAGAACTTGGACGAAGGGAAAAAACTTAAAATTGGATTTTTTGGCAGACATTTAAAAAAAAAATTAAAATTTCGCGTCATTTTTTTTTGTTTTTCAAATAATTCTTCGCACCAGTCTTTAAGAATTGTGTAAAATTTCATGAAGATTGGTTGAGTAGTTCTTGAGAAATATTACCAACCGACTTCAAAAATACAGTTTCGAGAAAAACACGTTTAAAGACGGTGCACTTAGCCTAGCCAGCCTCGACCGCACAAGTTCTCAAGGCTGTAGCTCCGAAACTATTACTCGGATCAACTTGAAAATTTAGGTCAATATTCTAGAGCAGTTATAGAGTTTAATAAGAAATAAAAAAGTCCATTTTTTTTGGAACCCATAAACTTATGTAACCCCTTCAAGGCATGGCGAATAGGAGTTTCTAAAAATGAACGAACTAGGAATACTTCACTTTATTTAAATGAAATATTGAGAGACTAACGATTCGAAAATAAAATCTATTACAGCTTTAAGGGTTTACTTACAAATTACAACAACATTTATTAAACAAACATTTATTTTATTTTCTTTCCACAGAGTTTTGGCACGCTGAAATTACCTATTGAAGAGTTGGATCTTTCGAACAATCTGATACGCCGTATACCAGAGAAATCTTTTCTTGGCCTGAAAGAGTCGCTCACCGAGCTACGCTTGGCGAATAATCTGCTGGGCGACAGTCTGAATCCGATATTTTCCACCGCCGAATTTCATCCGCTGAAAAATCTGAAAACGCTCGACCTATCCGGCAACAAAATCAAATCGATCGAAGAGGGTCTGCTCAAAGGCTGCGCCGACTTGAAGGTAAATGAACTGTAATTTCACTAATGCCAACACTTACATGCATACACAATTGCTATGTTTACAAATGCCTGTCTTTATTAACGGGTGATTTTTTTGAGGTTAGGATTTTCATGCAGTAGTATTTGACAGATCACGTGGGATGTCAGACATGGTGTCAAAGAGAAAGATGCTCAGTATGCTTTGACATTTCATCATGAATAGACTTACTAACGAGCAACGCTTGCAAATCATTGAATTTTATTACCAAAATCAGTGTTCGGTTCGAAATGTGTTTCGCGTCCGTGTCCGATGAGCGATGAGGCTCATTTCTGGTTGAATGGCTACGTAAATAAGCAAAATTGCCGCATTTGGGGTGAAGAGCAACCAGAAGCCGTTCAAGAACTGCCCATGCATCCCTAAAAATGCACTGTTTGGTGTGGTTTGTACGCTGGTGGAATCATTGGACCGTATTTTTTCAAAGATGCTGTTGGACGCAACGTTACGGTGAATGGCGATCGCTATCGTTCGATGCTAACAAACTTTTTGTTGCCAAAAATGGAAGAACTGAACTTGGTTGACATGTGGTTTCAACAAGATGGCGCTACATGCCACACAGCTCGCGATTCTATGGCCATTTTGAGGGAAAACTTCGGACAACAATTCATCTCAAGAAATGGACCCGTAAGTTGGCCACCAAGATCATGCGATTTAACGCCTTTAGACTATTTTTTGTGGGGCTACGTCAAGTCTAAAGTCTACAGAAATAAGCCAGCAACTATTCCAGCTTTGGAAGACAACATTTCCGAAGAAATTCGGGCTATTCCGGCCGAAATGCTCGAAAAAGTTGCCCAAAATTGGACTTTCCGAATGGACCACCTAAGACGCAGCCGCGGTCAACATTTAAATGAAATTATCTTCAAAAAGTAAATGTCATGAACCAATCTAACGTTTCAAATAAAGAACCGATGAGATTTTGCAAATTTTATGCGTTTTTTTTTTTTTAAAAGTTATCAAGCTCTTAAAAAATCACCCTTTATTTATGTAACCGAACGTGTTAACAAGCAACGCACACATTTAGTTGCATCACAGACTCACCTATTTATTTAGGCGCGATTATATGTATGGTTATACGAGTATAATATCTGTGTGTGCATTTATAAAAGTAATTGCAGCAAAAAGTCGCTTGCACATTCCAGACACATTGTTTGCGCAAAAGCTGATGAACTGTCCATGCACACGAATTGTACATTTATGCATACATATGTACGGGCGTATATATGTATGTGTGTGATTGTGGCTTAAGTGTCGTCGGCAAATAGCTGATTGGTCAGTTTATTAGTTGGCATATGGATAAATAGGTACAACTCTGGTGTATGCAGGTGCAATATTAAGTAGTATCTTTCCTTTAAGTGCAGACGTGTCTTGGCGCAGTCGCCGTGTTTGTTTACGATAGGTGCAATAAAACCGCCACCTAACTGCAGACCTAAGTAACGCTTTTTAATTTAAATACTTGTAGCGGTTCAACAGGTCGGCTCAACTTGTATTGGTCGTCTTCGATTCGCCACTTGTCTGCGCGCTGTGTTTGTGCTTTGCTTTCTAGTCACGTGGATATCTCATTAAGCTGGTGTAAACACACCCCACCCCTCTTTCTTATTTGATTATGCCAGTGGATTTGATTTATACCAGTTGCTCATTCGATTTGCCGTACAACATGGTTTGCTAAATCATGATAGCTAACCTTATTGATAAATAAATCCATTGCTAGAGTGGAGTAATATTAAAAGGAAGCCGATTAATTTGTATTTTGAAGTCACAAGCTCACTTACAATAAGCATAATTATACCGATATTTCTCATACAAATCTTCGCTGAGATCATATAAAATTTCTTAACATAAGGCCAAAGAGATTTGGTGGTGAGTCTCTTGACTATATTTCCCTCTAGCTCATCTAAGATTACAGCAATTTCCGCATTTGGGACGAAGAGCAACCTATACTGATTAAAGAGCTGTTATCATATCCAGAACGATGGATAAATAACGATTTGGTGCGATTTGTGGGCCGGTGGAATCATCGGTCCCTATTCTTCAAAAATGATGCCGGTAAGAACGTAACCGTCTATGGAAAGCGTTATCACGCCATAATAACTGAGTATTTGATGCCTGAAATTTAAGCTCGTGATCTCGCATCAATTAAGAGATTTATTGAGAAAACTCTTCTGTGAGCAGATAATTTCACGTTTTGGGCCCGTCGATTGGCTACCAAGATCATGTGATATCACACCGTTAGACTTTTGTAGAGGGGATATGTAAGCCTAAGTCTACGCGGTCAATCCCGCTTGATTCAAGCGTGTCATTCATCAGTTACCAATCGAAGTGCTACAATGAGTCATCGAGAATAGGACTTAACGGATGGATCATCTGTGACGTAACCGCGGCCAACATATGAAAGACATAATCTTCAGAAAATAAATGCCAAAAAATGTTCTTTTGAATGATAATAAACATTATCCATTAAATTTGAAATTTCTGTGTTTTTTCTTTAAAAAAGTAAGGAACTTTCCCTTTACTTGCTAAAATTAGTAACAGAATACATTTGGAATAATGAGTGGGTGTTGTGAAGGATGATGACAAATGAATAGTAAGAATAGTCATCAGGAATTTAAAATTAACGGCTATTGTTGGATAAACCCTAAGAATTTCTAAGAATTTCTTACAATATTTTAATGTTATTGTAATTTTATTTTCAGGATTTCTATGTGGACCGTAATTGTCTATCTGCCGTTCCATCCAACTCACTCAATGGACCAAATGCGCTGCGACTTCTTTCATTGCGCTATAATTACATAAGTAAGTCAAAGATTAAAGTTTAAATATTTTGCTAATGGATTATTGCATAGAGAAGTATTGGGATGTCATTAGTAGTTAAATCTGCTACATCCGGTATACGACAAGCATTAGGTGACACGATAAACCAATATTTATTTTCCAGTTAAGCCACTTGGACTCTCTAGCTTAGAAATATTTTTATTTCTCAATTCTTTATTTATAATGTTATTTGAAATGAGGCGAGGTTATAAAGGAACGAAGATTTTTAGTACCACTAAAACCAATGTAACTATTGGACCCAAAATTATTCGAAAATTCGCACTTTTTTTAATAATATTATTCCAAATATGGCGCAGCTCAAGCTATAACTTTTTCCTATATTTCTGATCGTTTTCTAACGCCTCTTGACTTCAATTCATATGACACCAATATCCTTTGCTATGGTTCGCTGCTGCTTTTAATTAAAACAATTTAAAATAGCTGCTTGCGGGGGTTCCAAAGATTCTGCACACTTTTCTTGTATTTGGCAACAATCTTCTTCGAGTGGTTCATTTTCAAACTTTCTTGGCCGCCCAGGACGCTCTTCACCTTCCAAGCCATTACTACTTTTAAATCATCTTAAAGACTTCTAGCACGTTTGCTTAGCTAGAATAAGTATGTTCAGCATAAACTTCCACTGAAATGAGAAGACTTTCAGCTGCGGTTTTCTTCATCATCAACTAATAAAGAAAAACTTCTCGTAGAAACAGTTTTTCGGAAACAAATCTCGACGGATTGGAGTGCCAAAAAAAATATTGTTTTCAACGCTTCATTGACATACTATATACCGAAAAAGACGTAGAGGAACAATAGCTTTCCAACGAATAAAAATCAGGTTACGCCATGTCTTACTAAACTACACGAATATAGTTATAGGTCGAATAGTATAGCACATATCGGAAGATCATTAGTTCGAAATATTATTTAGAATTTTTTTTAATTTAATCAATATATCAAGCTGTAATACAATATTGAAGTTTGTTTTTTTGAACGGAGCCTTCCTCAGTGCTGTCAATAGTCCGATAACTGCCATTTACACTACCGCCTTAATTATGGGATTTTCAAATCACTATCGTTTAATTACAAACAATTCAAGACTACTTAGCCAACTGCAATAAATCATAAGTATTTCCATACAAGCAAGAAAAGTATTTATGAATATGCATAGGTTAGCAAGAATGAGTAATCATAATTGCCATTTGCCAATTACCATGAAACACTTGAAAAATTATTACGTTTTTAATATTTTTTTCTTCTCTTTACTGCATTTTGCTTGATTTCCTGTGCTGGCCAACAACATTACCACCGCTGTCATAATAATAATAACAACAACAATAACACAATCATGAATAGCAATACTCCGTTATGAAGCATTCATCGCGCAACCTGAACTAGAAATCGTCGATCTGCGCCACAACGAAATCAAAACGATCGAGGGTCTGGCATTTCAAGGTTTACGCGCCATACGCGAAATCAAATTGGCCGGAAATCGCATTACCAATTTGAATAGTGACGTTTTCGAGCATATACCCACTTTGCAGAAACTAGATCTCTCCGAAAATTTCATACCTCAATTCCCAACTGTGTCGCTGGCAGCTATCGGAAATCTTAAATCACTGAATTTGTCCTCGAACATGTTGCAGGTGTGTGCGCCCGCCAAGAAAATGAAATTCAAATTATTGCTAATTATTGAATTATTAATTTACTTTTGGTATTTTTCCACACCCAGCGATTGGATTACACGCATATGCAGGTGGTTAAGACCTTGGAGGTATTGGATTTGAGTCGCAATGGCATTACCACCATACCCCCGGGCACATTCCGCGATCTGGCCGAACTCAAATATCTCGACTTGAGCTTGAATTCGCTGCGTACTGTAAGTATTTGTGTGTACTCTTATTTGAATTGAGAAATAGTTATGAATATTAACTCTCTTTCTATCCTTTCAGATTGAAGACGATGCGCTGGAGGGTCTGGATAACCTGCAAACTCTCATCATACGCGATAATAATATCTTACTAGTACCGGGTAGCGCTTTGGGACGTCTGCCGAGTTTGACCACCCTACATTTGGATTTCAATCGTGTTGCTGCCTTGTCAAGTGAGATTTTGGGTTCCATTCAAGCAGAGGATATCACATCCTTATCATTAGCGCGCAATGTCATACGCGAACTACCGACTGGCAGTTTCCAAACATTCGCCAATCTGCGTACTCTTGATCTCTCCGGCAATTCGTTGGCCGTCATTAGCGCAGACATATTCTTGGGCTTGGATCAATCGCTGAATGAGCTGAAACTATCACAGAACCGCATTACTGGCTTGGGCGCAACGCCGCTTGCTTTAACCGAACTGCGTAGTCTCGATTTGAGCTCAAACAACCTCGCCGACTTGCCACGCAATATCTTCCAGGGTTTGGAGAACTTGCAGTATCTCAATCTCAGCGGTAATCACCATTTATCGCCTTTACCGGCCGCGCTTATACGACCGCTTTCGCATCTGCAAGTCATCGATTTGAGTAACTGTGCGCTCAAACAAATGTCCGGTGATCTGTTTGCCACACTGCAAGACCTGAAGCACATCTATCTGCACGACAATAATTTACAAGAAATTAACGATGGCAGTTTTGTCGATCTTTGGAATATCACATCAATCGATTTATCAAATAATCAAATCACTTCCATCAGACCGGGTGCTTTCGTGAATGTGATGCACATCAAGCGGCTCAATCTGCGCGACAATCAATTGTCGGCATTTAAGGGTGAATTTTTCAACACCGGCACTGGTTTAGAGGAACTCGACATTTCGAATAATCACCTCACTTACCTTTTCCCTTCTTCATTTCGCATACATCCGCGATTGCGTGAAATCAAGGCGGCCAATAATAAATTCAGTTTCTTCCCCGCCGAACTCATTTCGTCGCTGCAATATCTGGAGTACGTCGACCTGTCACACAACCAACTCAAATCGATAGAGGAGTTGGATTTCGCACGTCTGCCGCGATTACGTGCACTGCTCGTCGCTTACAATCAGCTGGACATGCTCAGCGAGATGGCGTTCCACAACTCGACTCAACTGCAGATTCTCGATTTATCATACAACAATTTGGATCGCATTGGTGAACGCACATTCGAAGGTTTAGTGCGTCTGGAATTGCTCAATCTCGAGGGCAATCAACTGACTGAACTCTCCGATTTGATATTTGAGCGTTCGAAATTGCAAATGCTCGAAAATATAAACTTAGCTAAAAACAAATTCGAATATGCGCCACTTAATGCACTACAACGTCAGTATTTCTTCGTCTCGTCAGTTAATTTGAGTCAAAATAAAATACGCGCTATACCTGCTGATGACAGTATTATGGTAAATATCAAAGATCTTGACTTGTCATACAACCCACTAAGCGAAGGTGCTGTACGCAACATACTCAACGAGCCGAAAACTGTGCGCGCGCTGAACTTAGCCGGTACTGGCATTGCTCATCTTGAGCCACTGGAGACGCCTTTCTTACAGTATTTAAATCTCTCGCATAATAACCTTAAAACCATCGATGCTGACATCTTTCAACGCACAACGCTACTTGAAACGTTGGATCTGTCAGACAATCACATAGAGAGCCTAAACGAACTGGCAGATGCTTGGCCAAAACTTCAATCACTGCATACTTTGGATCTTTCGAATAACAGTTTTGAGGTTATCTCGCAAGATAATTTCGAAAATTTAGACATGCTGCGTGTGTTGCGACTCAGAAGCTTGCCGCAAGTTAATCGCATCGAGAAGAACGCCTTCAAACATATGCCGAATTTAGAGAAACTCGAGGCATACGATCTACCTTTGTTGGGCTACCTCGATGTGCAAGGTATACTCGAGCTGTTGCCTGGACTTGAAGACGTCGATTTAGAAGTGAAAGATTCAACTATAGGCACCGAACAGATACAACCAGCTAAGCATCCACGACTTAAAACAATCGGTATACGCGGAGATCGCCTGAAGACTATCTCCTCCGGCACGCTGGCCGGTTTGAAAAGCAGTGACCTCACCATCAAACTTCAAAACACATCGCTTACAACGCTGCCACCAGCTCTACTATTCCCTGTGCCACGCTCTTCACACCTAAACCTCGACATTACTGGCTCCAAAGTCACCGTGTTGTTGCCACAATTCCTTACCGCTCTCGAGGATCGCCGCTCCAGTTTGCAACTGAAAGGACTTGCCACAAATCCCATACACTGTGACTGTAATGCACGTGCTCTACGCCGCTGGTTACCCAACTCACATATGACCGATGTAGAATGTCAATCGCCTGCCTTCCTGGAGGGTAAGAAGCTCATCGAAGTCGGCGATGACGAATTGACGTGTGATCCACGACGCATGACCTCCACAACGGCGCGCAGCACCTCACAACATATGTTGAAATCATCCTCGCGTCTCGTGACACGCCCCACCACCACCACCACCGAGGAACCAATGATCATCTGGAGCTTGGAGCCCACACAAGCGCCACCGATGAAAATCAAAACCAAAGCCCCACTCATGAAGGCGCCCATTATGAGTAACGACGACACACTTATTATCGGTATTGTTGGTGGTGTCGTGGCTTTCATAGCCATACTTATCATTATCATCTGCATTGTGCGTTTGCGCATGAGCAATGTGGAGTATCACCAAGGACCGGCCATGATCGGTATACCGCCAATGCCAATGGGTCCGGGTAGTGTACCAATGAATTTCAAGGGTGCGCCCACCGCACTCTATGCCGTTCCACCATATGCGGCACAAAGTTATGCCACTCTGCCACATAAAGCACCGTCCATACACCAGTCCACACAGAATCTGTCGCAACGCGCCGCCACACAAAATGGCCAGAACTCATACTCGACTATGTCGCGCATGTCGTACTTTGGTGGCACGCAGCAACAGGCCTCACCGCAGTCCAATGGTCAACAGCCGTACATTATCTATTCGGATGACAAAGTCTACAGATAAGGTCCTTACAGGGTCAATGTGGCGATGCAAGCAATTTCACTTGGTGTTCAATCAGTGCTGGGCGGTGAGTCCGCCGTCAGCATACATACATACAAATATTATATATATACATGTATATGTACTTTCAGTCAGTTGTGTAACATTTACGCAACGTGTTTATAATATTTTCTTTTATTTGATTTGATTTTGTTTGATTCATTATAATTTTTATTTCTTGAGCATTTTTTTCTTATACAAACAAATTTTCACATTTAAGCGTGCGCAAGCTTGAAGCTTGTCCCCTAGAGTTTAAGTTATTATTATTATTATCACAGTAGTCTTAAGAAGGAATGTTGAATCAAGTGTACAGATTGTACATATAAATATGTGTATCTAACGGTAAAAAAATGCAAATCGGTTCTTTGTCTATTATTTATAGTCAATTTATAATAATATACAGGGTGGTTCATTTACTCGTTGGAGGTTTCTTGTCTTCAAATTAAATTAGAAATGATTTCTACCAATATTTAGCGAGTTATTTAGTGATAAATAAGAACCGGATTTATGTGGCTGCCCTGAAAGCCACTAAAACAGTAATTCAAGATTCAGATCACTTTTCATTATGATTTGTTATTGAACTTTGTCATTATTTAAACTTAAACTTTGACAGCTGTTGTCACCGTCACAGCAACAGCTGACTAAAGCAAATACACGTTACGAATCACCCTATACACATTTATTTTATTATTCAAGACTAAACAAATATGTATATGACATTATACCGTTATAGCGAATATTATAATACATAGCTCTCAAAGTGAAGTAAAGTAAATACAAGTATAGTCTTTATTATTCGTTAGGGTTTCTAATGTGTAGTATTTAAATCCGTCGGTTATAATACTTAAAGAGTCGCGTAAAAATATAATACAATTGTAAATAGTTCAAGGTTGCTATATTGAGCAGTACACGTACATTTTCGAAGCATACAGTAAAACCCCACTTTTCTAGCGAGCTTGTGAAACTTCAATTTAGGGAATTACAATAATGCAGAGTGAACCAATTATTTTTTTCTAAGTACATTAAATATGAAATACCATAAATTAAGTGATCGCTGTATAGTAAATAACTAATATTTAAAATAAATAACAAATAAATATACCAAAACTAGACTTCTAATATTTATTTTATATTACTACGAGTCCCTACTACAAGTATCTAGAAATGATTCGAACTTTCAACTATGACATCTTACCGAGATTCTTCTCTTTTAGTTACGAGTCTTGAAGTTATTAGACAAACTGAAGGGCTTTTCAAGTTTTAAGGGGGTATTCTAGTCTAGAAATCAAAATTTGGGCAGTTTTTTGAATTTTATTTAAAAAAAACCAAAAAATATTTTTAGTATCCACTTTTTTATGGTGTTTTTATTGATATCTTAAGAATACAGAAAAAAAATTAAAAAAAAAAATATTAAAAATTAAAATAATTAGAGGGGGGAGAGACAGGTGTAAAAGAAAATGGCGCATCCTGGTGACATTGATCCTGACTCTCCTGGTGGTTTGAAAAAAAAAATCAAAAGAAATTCTTAATCAGTAAGGATGTTTTTATAGTCCCTACCTCGGAGAACACGAAAAAAATTTTTTTTTGAAAAATGGCGACTGCCTGAAAATAAAAATCATTTTTTACGCTTTTTTTTGACATTCCTGAATTTTTTTTTAAATATTAAAAACAAAAATTTTGACACGATGCTGGTAGGAACGATAAAGGATTATATAAGGAAGGTTCACACACAATTTCAAGTAAATCGGTTGTATAGAACTTGAGACAATGCCGGTACTGTGTGGAAAAAAGTAGTTTCGAGAAAAACGCGTTTAAAAAAGTGAGTCCGGCCGAACCGGGCTAGGTACTGCGTCACTAAACTAACTGTAGCTCTTAAAATAATTTTAATTTTTAAAAATCCTTTTGAGGATATGTTCTTAAGGGTTTAAACTTTAAATATATGAAAAAAATTGAATTTTTCAAAATTCTCGAGTATAATACCCCCTTAATATAAAGTCCAGTGAAAATAAAAACAATTTTTTCAATAGTTTTAGTGACATGTGTCACGCGTTGTAATGAGTGATCCATTACGAGGATCCCTACATTTTTACAGAAAAAACACAGAAACTTCAAATTCAATAGGGAATGTTTATTATCATTCGAAATAATATTCTTTAGCATTAATTTTTTGAGATAACTTTCAAATGTTGGCCGCCGCTACGTCTCAGATGGTCCATCCGATGACTCGGTCATGCATTTCGACTGGAAACTGGCCAAAGACACGTGTGATGTTTTGCTCCAAGGCCTGAATCGAAATGAAATTGTCCGCAAAGACTTTAGACTTTATATATCGCCACAGAAAAAAGTCTAACGGTGTGATATCACACGATTTTGGTGGCCAATCGATCGGCGGAAATCACCGAAGTGGTCTCTCAATAAATCGATTGATTGATGCAATGTGGGGAAAGTGCCGCCGTCTTGTTGAAACTAAATATCGCCGAGATCACGAGTTTCATTTTCAGTTATCAAATAGTCGGTTATCATGGCGCGATAACGGGAGTCATTGAAAAAGTTATGGACCAATGATTCTACTGGACTACAAACCATATCAAACCGTCATTTTTTCTGGATGAGTTGTGAGATCTTGAACCTTTTCAGATTGTTCTTGTCCCAAATGCGGCAATTAATAGTTTATATACCCATTGATTTTCGAAAGAAATCGCGGCTTCCGTTTTTACACAAGCTGTATTTTGTATGCTTTCAATTTGAGATCTGGACGTAAAATTCCCAAGACGTTCCACATGTCAGTCCGAGTTGCTGCGAACGCCGCCGAATGGACTTTCCACTGTTTTCGTGTACACGCTTAGCTACGGCTTCTATATTTTCTTTACTGTAATTGGACGCGATCTATTCGGTCGAATATTATCTAATAATGAATCCTGGGTCTCAAGATGTGTGATGGTGTTACGAATAGTACGCTCAGTAGGCCGATTAGGTTGACCGTAAATTGAGTGAAGCGCGCGAAACATATTATTTACAGAACGTGAATTTTCGTAATAAAGTTGAACGATTTGTAAACATTGTTCAGGCATAAGTCTTTCCGTGATTAAATGCCAAAAAATACTGAACAATAACAACAGTACGCTTGATCTTTTAAAAAACGCTTTTGAAAAAAGTACCTATACTTGAATCACCCGTTATGAGTGGGATTGGCTTGTGCAATATGACATTGGAAAGATAAGATTTCTTTCTTAGAAAACTTCTAATACATTTTTGCGATTACTTGATTCCGTATTGTTTGAAGCGGAAATATGGCATATTTTACAGACATGCTTCAGTAAACGCGCAAACTTAATCCAGGCGGCTGAAAATGTTAAAAAGGTTGATGGTCTTGAGACTCTAACAGCCAACCGCGCACAATTTTGGTTTCGTCGATTCCGTTGCGGTAATTTTGATGCCAAAAATTACCCAAGTTCTGGAAGGCAATTGTCCAAAATATCTAAACACAAGTAATTGATGATCTGTTGGAATAAGGAACATCATTTCCGCATTAAACTATAGTATATATGTATGTACATATTAGGGTGATTCAAATTTTCTTTTTTCTTTTTTTTTCGTTTGGTACTCGGAAAAATAGGTTCCTAGACACCTCTAGGAAAGCCTCTCCAAGCATGAGTTCTTAATTGTAACGGGAAGGTCCTCCTACATACAGTATTCTATTTTTTCTTATTATCAGATAGAAAAATTTATATCTCGCTTCCAACCACTTGAAAAAATATCTTGTTCCTTAGATTTTGTAGGAAATTGAATGCTCTACAAAAGAGGTCTCCACGATTTTATCGTAAGCCTAATCGTTTAAAAGATATTAACGGTTGAAGTTTGATTATTTTTGGGAAATTTTTTTATTTCTTATGAATTTTATAACTCAATAAAAAAAAATTATTATGGATGATGAAACTCATAGGTTTTTGGAGAGGCTTTCTTAGAGGTGCCTAAGAACCTATTTTTCAGAGTATCAAACGAAAAAATTTTTTTTTATTTTGATCCACCTTAATATGCATTGATGTTTGACGATGAATATCTCGTATATGCTTAACTTAATCGAAAAATCATAAGAGACTATTTTTATAGAGCAGTAAATTTCATACAAAACTATGAGTTTCATCATTTATAATAATTTTTTTTCATTGAGTTATAAAATTCATAAGAAATAAAAAATTTTCCCAATAATAATCAAACTTCAACCGTTAATATCTTTAGTTATGTGGGTAGTAGTTATTTTAAACACAAATATATACGGTTATGAATGAAACAAACTCTCCAATTTTTATTGAGATAACTGACATATTAGCCGATATATGCGGTATAAAGTCACCCGGAATCTTTATGTTAGGTATATGGGGGCTAAGGGAAGTACTGACCCTACTGAACCCATTTTTGATACACAGTCACACTATTATCAGCAAAAGAATTATTTGTCTCACACATTGACCGATAATATCGGTAAAAAGTCAACAATAGGTACCGGGTTCCGCATATTAGGTACTTAAGGTCTTAAAGAGTTTTGGTTCGTTTTGGGCCATTTTGGGTCATACTTCTATTCGTGCAAAGTAGGCATGGTTGTAGTCCGATTACATCCATTTTCGCACTGTAACATAGGAATGCCAGTCGAATATTATATATCGAATTTGGTTGAAATTAGTGGGCCGATTACGCTCACCTACGAAATCGTCTCCATTTTCTTGCCGAGGAACACATGTACAAAGTTTATGGCATCTCAACTCTTACTCAAGTTACAGCTTGCACTGACGGACGAACAGACATCCGTATATATGTATATGTATGTATATAACCCGATATCTGTCATGTTTAGTTTCAGGTGATACAAACCACCGTTAGATGTTGCAATAAAGGGAATTCGCGAGCCTAACTGTCATATAAGCACTTGCGAGCCAAACATGACCAATCGCCTTCAAAATAAACTCGTTTTAGACCAATCCAAGCATGACATGGCTTAATTATATTTTGCATACATTTGTTATAAGGCTCGGCAGAGATGCGTTTGAGAATGTAGGGTGTTGTGGTTGTAGCGGCAGAAAAGATTCTTAAAGCATTTTAGAGGAATGCTGCCGAATATGGTTGTTTTATAGGATGAATGTAGGTACCTCAGCTGCGTTGTCAAACATCTCTTTTGTGACCCTTACTTGACGTCGCTTTTACAAACGACTCAGGTCTTTTAGTACGAATTTAGCTAAGTCTTACTTGTTACTGCTTCGGTGTGAAATCATGGGCCTTTTGGAACTTGTAAGGCTTAACCTTGAGCTCATTTTTCAATATGCGTCGGATGCTGCGGTCGAATATTTTCAGTTCTTTAGCCATTTGATTGGAACTTCGTCGTGGATTTCGCTCAAGTCGCTTCTTCACTTTCCGAACCATCTCACGTGACGTTGCAGTCTTTTGATGACCACCTCCATGGCGTTTTGCGATGCTACCAGTATCATTGTAACGAGTGGTGGTGCGATAAACAAAAACTTTATTCACATTAAGGTGTTTGAGCTCACGAACAATTGCTGGCTGTGATTTTCCAACTAAGTATAAAGCAATCACACTATTACGTTTAAATTCCATCACTGATCATTTTTTTTCGTTCACTTTTGGCAAAACGCTTTTGTACACTTGTGAACAATACTCCGAACAGTCATTCAGCAGATTCATAAACAGCTGATTCCAGTGCGACAATTGTGCGACCGGTCTGAAGTTAGTTACACTTCGAATGCCAGACCCTGTATTAATGGTAGTTGTTGTTGTTGTAACTGCAGAAAACATCCTTGAAGTCATATGGAGGAATGCTACCGAGCTGACAATCTTTGGCCAAATAAAAAGCCCGGTCTGTTCCGGTTACGTAGACCCGAATGTCATGGGAACGCGAATACTTAGTCCAGTAGTCAAATAAATATTGAGAGCACTGATTGCTCGTCTCCTGCTTTCGAACGAATAAAACCTATTTAAAGTATTAATCGAAAACAATGAAAAATCTTTATTTGACTTCTGTAATTATAATTTATTTAATGTTTTCTTAGTTTGTTATTAAAATCGATATTTTTTTTACAAAATTTTGCATATTTCATATTCATAATTTTGTTTATTTATTTATTTCCTTTGCTTGATAACAATTTTGTAAAAAAGTTTTTTTTCTTTTCTTTTCAAACATCTTTTCTATTAAACAACAGTCTTTTTTATTTAATGCAAATCACTTAAGTATATATTTACGTACAATGTGGCTGGGTATGTCATGGGATTAAGATGGCAAAAAGAGAAAAAAAATTCTAACACAAACAAAAAAATAAAAGGACAATTACACAGGATTTAGATGGAACTAAAACGAACAAATAATATTTCACGTTGTTTTATAGAAGAAATTTTCATGTCTGACACTTGTATGTATTAGTAAATATGCATGTGATAAGTGAGCACCGTTCTAACTAAAACATCTTAAGATAAATTATGTATAATGCATGACAGTCTGCTCATTGTACAGTTAAACAGCATGGAATAACGGTAGTATTAATATATATTATGTATGTACACAAAATATAGGACCACTGTTGGTAGACATTTATATACATATGTATGTCACCAATAATAATTTTTGACTTAATGCACAAAAAAATATTTCTTAAAACTGTTACTTTTACGAACAGACCGATGACTGGCACATAAACGAGTTTATATACATGTGTATGTGTGTGTGTAGGTATTTAGATAGGTACAAGTTCATCTAATTATTTAATTGAAAATGCATTAATTTGATATTAGAGCAAAAACTATCAGCTAGAAATGCGAATCACAATTGATAAATTTACATACATACACACATATAACAGTTAACATACAAATGCAAATGCAATTCAATTGCTAAATATCAAATTTGTCAAATATTAAAATCAAATGCATATTATACTCGCACATATATACATATGTATTAGGATTATTGATACACAGAGGAACATTACAATTTGTGCTCATACACTTTGGAGCTGGTTGGTTGTTGCATGTTGTTGGGCAAAACTAAAGCATTCGAAATAGGTATGTATGTATATCACTTATTGACAATTAGGCCATTTGCGCATACGAATAGGCGCTATATCGGCGGCGGCGATAGTACAGCATGAATGTGTAGGAGAGCAGTAGCATAAAGCAGATAACTGAACCCAGGATGGCTGTGGTTAGAAAAATACCTGATATTAGCAAATAATACGGCCGCATTGTATTTGTAAAGCTAGGCTTACCCATAGCCAAGCCGATATTAGCCTCATCGTAGGGCATCATCATGGTGCTCAGTCTGCATTCTTTCTCCCAATCTACCGGCAAAATGTCTTTGTAAATTGTGTGCATTTTCGCCAGTGGACATGACACGCCACAATCGGGTATATTCAGTAGTGTGGGCTCAGCCGAAGTGTTTTTGTAGAATATTGACACAAAAGGCTGATTCTGCTCATCAATGCGCAATTCGAATAGTAAACAAGCTGTATAACCGGGACTTTTCATCTGAAAGTATGAAGTATTTTATACATTATAATCACACAGCGATAAGTAGATGCGCATTATTATGCGGCAGAGCATACTCACATCGTATAATTTGAGTGTGTTCAAAACGTTCGCCACGGTTGTGTCGTGTGCGCTGTAAATCCACACCGAACGATCGGGCTTGAGTGAACCGCGCGCCTTCTCACCGAAACGTTGTAGCATCTCTTTAATCAGCGGCCCGGCCTTTAAGCGTGCCATGCGACGCGTATACGTGTTAATCGAAAATGCGAAATCAGCTATGTATGTCATATCGGCGCTGGGGTACACCTTCTTGGTCCAATCGGGCAGCGTACGATTGTAGAGTGTCTCAATGTAAAATGTATTATTCATGCGTTGTATAGCCTCCAATGTGTCCACTTTGCGACCCGAATACTTGGTCAAGTAGTCAAATAAATATTGATAGCGTTGATTCAGCTGTTGGAAGGTAATCGAATTCAAAAGTGCTGAGCGCGCATAATCGTAGGCGGGACAGGGCATTTTACCAGCCAATTCCTAAAAGATGAGACCGAAATGTTTTGTAAACTTCAATAGAAAAACACTTGAAATTAAAAAACGTGTGTAAGCACCTTATCGTCTCTCTCGGGTTTGGAATGCACCGGTATCGGTTGCCAAGCTATATCTTTATTCCAAATCTCAGCGCCTATTGGAGGATACAGTCCGGCCAAATTTGATAGCGCACTCGCCAGCGTGCGATCGACATCGGTTGAGCGCACATAAATCTCATTCTCGGAGTAGGTTTCATTTAATAGCGTGTTATAGCGTTGACGTAACCATTTACCAAGCTGATAGTGCTGGTTTTTCCCCGTCTGTAATTGGAAAAAGCAAAAACGCGTTAGTTTGAAATATAATACGAGTATAATGATTTGAATATTAAAATCTATATGCTTTTGTAAAATATGTACCATGTTCGTATTTAAATAAACTACATTTGTATTTCATAAGAAAACACTTCAAATTTAATGGGAAATTTTTTATTGTCTGTCCGAAGAACATTCTTTGGCATTTATTTGACGATTATTTCTTTCAAATATAGGCCGTGTCTACGTGTCTGCTGGTTCATCCATTGAGTCCAATTTTCGTGGACTTGTTCGAGCATTTCGACTGATAACTGGCAAATAACACGCGTGATGTTTTGCTCAAAGGCCTGAATTGATGCGGGATTGTCCGCATAGACTTTAGACTTTACATATTCCCACAGGAAAAAGTTTAACGATGTGATATCACATGATTTTGGTGGACAATCGACCGGCCCAAAACGTGAAATTATCTGCTCACTGCAGTTCTCTCAATATATCCATTGATTGATACGATGTGTGAGAAGTGGCAACGTCTTGTAAAAACCAAATGTCGTCGATATCACGAGCTTCAAATTCAAGCATCAAATAGTCGGTTACCATGGTGCGATAACGGTCGCCATTGATAGTTGCATTCTCACCGGCATAATTATTGAACAAATATGTGCCGATGATTCCACCGGCCCTTAAATCGTACCAAACCGTTGTTTTTTTTTTTTTTTTTTAAGATAAAATGGCAACTCGGGAATTTCTTCAGGTTTCTATTCGTTCCAAATGTGGCAATTTTGCTTGTTTACATACCCATTCACCCAGAAAAAATCTGGCTCGAAAACGTCAGATCTTCTTTGAACTTTTCAAGTGTCCATAGAGCGAAACGATGTCGCTAGAGAAAGTCGAGCGGCTCAGCTCTTTATTTTGTAAGCTTTCAAGTCGTTCCATACGCCAGTCCGATTTGCTGCGAACGGGGCCGAATCGACTCTTCGCGGTCTTCGTGTATACTCTCAACTACGTCACCATATTTTCTTCACTGCGTCATGGGCGTGGTCTATTTGGCCGAATATTATCCAATAATGAATGTTTGATCTCAAGATGGGTGATGTTGTTACGAATAGTACGCTTAGTAGGCCGATTATTTTGACCATAAGTTGAGCGAAGCGCGCGAAGAAATCTGTTCAGGCGTAAGTCTTTCCACGAATAAATGCCAAAAAATACTGAACAAACAGCTTGTGTGTGTAGTGTACACGTGATCTGTCAAAAAATGGCTATCGAAAAAAGTACCTCTGAATATACTTTTTATACCATGAATTTATTTTATTACGATCTGGGGTAGTTCGAATTAGTAACTGCAATCAATAGCCGGCACTAGGCTAAAATCTTGCACAGAAGAGCCAATAGTGGTTTGTGAAAATTATAACAATGTTAGTTTCACACTTAAAAAATTCTACTAATTTATTTTTTTTTTATGCCAGAATATGGGCCCAAATATTACCACTCTGGGCTTAAATTATTTTTTGTTAAAGTTATCACATTCTTGGAGTCCCGTTATTTTTTATGTACAAATTTGATTTAAACTGTGATTTAAAATAGCAGTGCAAACAAAATAATCATATTGTTTCAAAGAATTTGATTGAAATGCGAAAATTTTAATTAATGTTAATTCGAACAACAGTTCATTAGTGAATAGATCGCTTTTTAAATTTTAAAATATATTTATTTTGTAAAAATGGGCCAAACATTGTTCTAAAGAAGAACGAAATCTCACTAAAAAAATGTTGAGGGAAGGAAAATCTTACAAGCTTATCGAAAATTTGCTCGTATATTCAGCCAAAATGATTGCGAATGCAAAAAATGGAAACAAAATCCCGAAACAAGAGGACGAAAAGAAGCTCCTTCGCGGACATAGTTGAGGAAAGTTGTGGCTTTGGCCCGAAAAAAGCCGTCTTATACCTCAAAAAAAAAATGTTAAGATTAGTGTTACTGCTCAAACAATAAGAAAAAAGTTGATAGCAGCTAAACTCTATGGCAGAAGCACAAGAAAGGTACCATTACTTAAACCCGACATGTGCTGGCCAGAGTTCGATTTGCGGAAGAGCACCTGCATTGGTCAATCGAAAAATGGAGCAATATATTGTGATCCGATGAAACAAAAATTGTTTTATTTGGTTCCCAAGGCCGCCGACAGTATGTACGAAGGCCAGTAAACGCTTTATTTGATCCTAAATATGTTTCACTGACGGTAAAACATGGAGGTGGCAAAATCAATGTAAGGACATGCTTCTATTACTATGGTACAGGTGCGTTATTTTGGATTAAAGAAAACATGGATGCCAAATTGTACGTTGAAATAAGCAGTCGACTATGCTACCACACGCAGAATGAAAAATCCCTCTGAAATGGGCAAGATAACGACCCCAAACATACCAGCAGGTTAGCAAAAAATTGGTTTGCTCTAAGTGGAGTTGAAGTTATGGGTTGACCTTAATCCAATTGAGAATATTTGGGCAGAGAAGTTCAAAGAAGCTGTAGGAGAAGAAAATTAACTATGAAGCAATTATGGAGAGTATGAAGAAGGCGTGGAAGGCCATTACTCTCGAGAAATGCAAGCGTTTGGTGAACTCCATGCCTAGGAGATGCCCAGCTGTGTTATCCAACAACGGTCATTCGATGAAATATTAATTGTTTAAACTTTATTTTATATTATTATAATGAATGTATTGATTTTTGATGTAAAATCCTCAAAACTGCTATTATGTATTAATCACAGTTGCAATTTTCATTTAAAAACTTTTTTATTTATTTAAAGAGGAACTTTATCTTATTCTTTAAAGAAATCATATTTCTTTTAAGCTTGAATATGAGCGAATTAAATACAATAATAATAACCCATAATAAAAATCAATTACACGATTTTTTTGCTTCATTTGAATTCCTAGTTATGCCACTGCTATTATTTCGTACACGGTTGTATGTTTATGCTATAGTGGTACGATATCGGCGGTTCAGAAAAATGAGCATGTGGAGAAAAGAACATGCGCAAAATTTCAGTTCGATATCTCTAAAACTGAGAAACTAGTTCGCGTACAGACAGACAGACGGACGTGGCTAAATCGACTCAACTCTTCAAACTGAATTTCTATGTATGTACTATTTACGGTGTATACATATTTCATGGCATTTTTGATATTTCCTTCTGGGTGTTAAAAACTTTTTGGCATAAAATATGCGACCTCTCCAGAGAATAAAAATCCAGTTTTAGCACCCTTTGCGATAAGCAAAGGTAAGCAATAAAAAAAATTAATTAACTCAAATATTTAAAGTTCTAATAATATTTTCATGATTTTCTACTCAAAAAAATTGACGTGCGCTGAACACATCTTATCTATATATATAAAAATGAATCGTCAAAATGTATGTACGTTCATAACTTTCATACGACTGAACCAAATTTGATAATTTTTTTTTTTAAATGTTCGTTGAGGTTCAGAGATGGTTTCTGCGGAGAAAAAATTTCGAATAATTGCCGGAAAACCCCTAAAAACAGTCCTTTTCTTTTTCTCATACAAACGAATGAATGTTTGTTCGTTAGTAAAGCCAAGAGAACGGCTGAACCAATATTGACGAAATTTTAAGAGGTTGTTCGTTCTGGATCAAGGAAGGTTTAGAAATAAAAATATCTTATACTTTTCATGAAAAGTCGGCAAATTGGATAATTCCAAAAAGTTACTTTTTTTCATAAACATTTTTTTTTTGTTTTGTTTTTCAATATTTTGATTTGTAAATTATTTGAATAGTTCAATTTCGGTCGCTTGCTTTTTTATTCCGGCTATTCAAAAGAAAATTATTGAAAATTATAAAGTGAAAACTTTACGTGTGTTTCACACGAAGAGGTCAATTGCAGATTGAAATTTGTTACGAAGCCACTAAGAGGTCACGCTAATATCGGTCGGCGTTCTTTTTGCCATCAAAGTATGGCAGCCCAAGGCAAGGCAAGGCAAGAAGTTCTCCCAAGATGCGGTGACATACGTGCGGAATTATGGATCGCGGTTAATCAGCAAGCGATCGTCACGATGTCACATCACTACTTTTCTAACAACAGTTACGATGTTTGATTGACTTTATCTTGAAGCAACGTATATGTGGTGCTGTTGGATGCCAGATGTACTCTGTTGAGTGGCAAAATAGAGGTTTTCCGCATGCAGACATTCTTCTTTGGATGATGGTTACACCAAATCAAATCGATGAAATTATTTCTCCGGAAATTCCTGATGTAGAGAAAGATCCAGTATTATATGAAGTGGTGGAAACCAATATGGTGCATGGACCTTGCGGACACTACAATCCCTTTTCGGTTTGTATGTCTGACAATAAATGCACGGAACACTATCCATGTGCTTTTCTTTCGGAAACACAAACTGGAAATAATGGATATCAACTCTATCGGCGTAGCTCACCAGACGACAATGGCAGAACATTCAGCATTTAACTTAGAAAAGTGAATAAACGAAGTTGACAACACATTAGTCGTACTATATTCATCATTATTGTCTAATTCACATTCAAAACTCAGTTTGGTGTAATCGATAAAATACATTTGTAATTACGTCACCAAAGGACGCAACATGGCGGTTATAGGTCTTGAACGATACGGTCGTTACGTGAACTGCAATAAAGCGCTTTGTAGGATATTTACTTTTGCAATTCATGAACGTCAGTTAATTTAGAGAATGGCAAAGAGTGTATTTCAACCCAGAGAATACAGTATAGCCAGTGGAAACATCGCCAGCAACAAAATTAGAATTGACGACTTTTTTCTCAACTTTCTTCAGTGTTCTGTTTGTGAGAACTTGCTCTATTAGGAAATACCTTGATATTATGCATGGAATGCATCGTCGAAGAAATAGTTACGCAGAAAGCAAGTCATATCAACTAATGCATTAGGACGAATTTACACAATCCATCCGAAAAACGACAATTGTTTCTACCTTCGGTTGCTATTGATTAATGTACGCGGTTCAACTTTATTTGAGTCATTGCTTACTGTGAATGGTTCGATGTGTTTGCTGGAACACGTTAATCACTGAAATGAAAATGAAGTTCGCATACTTTTCGATGTAAACATCGACATTGCCAAGAACATTTTACATCGTCTTCGCTAAAAATTGAATATGGTACAATTTCGGTTGATACTTCCGGTGGTTCGATGTCAATTTCATCTTCCCTTTATCAATTCACGAAAGATGAACTCATCACAATTGTTCGGCCATTGACCAAATTATCGTAACTACGATTCCTTAAGTGCACGCGCAATGTTAGCTGCCAAAAATACCGATGTTGTTGATTTAAACTGGAAGGTTCAAAGTCAAATTCCGGGAAACTTGCACTCATACAAATCAATCGATCGTCTTGACAATGAAGACAACGCCGTGAATTATTCAGTGGTATTTCTAAATTCTTTGTACAGGCTTGGTATGCCACCGCTTCATTTGCGTCTCAAAGTAGGATCCGTCGTTATTATGTTTCGTTGTAATGGAATCCGACTGATTGTGACGCACCTATCGATTACAAGGGGGGGAATGCTTGATTCTACGAGTTCCTTTGAGTTCTAACGATTTCCCATTTCAGTTCAAACGTATTCCGTTTCCAGTGAGATGACAATCAACAGAACCTAAAGATAGTCGCATAGTCTGAGGCATAAATTTGGAAATGCTATGTTTTTCACACGGCCGTGGCGTACTCACGAGTTGGAAAACCATCTTTACTGTACCCCGGAACAGAAACCAAAAAATGTTGTTTATAAAGCTGCATTACATTGATAAATGATAAATTCAACTTTCTTTTCATTTCAAAATACATAATTTTACGCAGGACAACGGCTGCGGGGTCAGCTAGTACATATATAAAAATGAATCGCAAAATGTGTTGGTAAGCGCATAACTCAAAAACGCCTTGACCAATTTTGCCAATTCTTTTTTTAAAATGTTCGGTGAGGCTCAAGGATGGTTTTTACGGCAAGAAAAATTCGAATAATTGCCGGGAACCCTCTAAAAACAGCCCTTCCCTTTTTTTCCATACAAACGAATGAATGTTTGTTTATTAGTAACGCTAAGGGAACGACTGAACCAATCTTAATACAATTTTCAGAGAATGTTCTGGGTGGATCGGGGAAGGTCTGGAAATAAAAAAAACCGTATGCTTTTCGTGATGAAAAGTCGAAAAAGTGGACAATTCCAAAAAGTTAATCTTTTCCGTACAATTTTTTTATAATTTTTTTGTTTTGTTTTTCAATTACATATTTGAATCGTTCAAATTTGTCGCTTGCTTCAAAAATTTTTGAAAATTATTCAGTGAAAACGTTATGTGTGTTGCACACAAAGTGATCAATTACAGATTGAAATTTGTTACGATGCCACGAAGTGGTCGCGCTAATATCGGCACATGAACGAGTACTCCCAGGATGCGGTGACATAGTCGCGGTCAATCAGCAAGCGGTCAATCAGCAAGCGATCGTCACGATGTCACAGCACGACTTTTCAAACAACAGCTTCGGTGGACTTTATCTTGAAGCAACGTA
The DNA here is from genome assembly GCA_037783105.1 of Bactrocera zonata. Lineage (NCBI taxonomy): Eukaryota > Metazoa > Arthropoda > Insecta > Diptera > Tephritidae > Bactrocera > Bactrocera zonata. The sequence continues at coordinate 78,337 of JBAWJQ010005982.1, read as the reverse complement.
TATATGGTGCTGTTAGATGCTAGATGTGGATGGTGGTTACACCAGATCAAATTGATGAAATCATTTCTGCGGAAATTGCTGATGTAGAGAAAGATCCATTATTATACGAAGTGACCTAATTCACATTCAAATCACATATCTATGTTAAGTATTGCAGTTTGGTGTAATCTATAAAATACGTTTGTAAGTACGTCACCAAAGGAAGCCACATGGCGGTTATTGGCCTTGAACGATACGGTCGATACGTGAACCGCTATAAAGCGCTTTGTAGGATATTTAGTTTTGCAATTAATGAACGTTTTCCGACTTTTGTGCATCTCTCAGTTAATTTGGAGAATGGCTAACGAGTGTATTTCAACCCAGGGAATATAGTACAAAAAATTGGAAATGGGTTAATTCCAGTTGATACTTCCGGTGGTTCGATATCAATTCCATTCGCCGGTTATCAATTCACGAAAGATGAACTCATCACGAATGTTCGGGCATTGGCCAAATGCCAATGTTGTTGTTTTAAACTGGAAGATTCAAAGTCAAATTCCGGGAGACTTGCGGTCAGACAAATCGATCGATCGTCTTGACAATTAAGGCGACGCCGTGAATTCTTTGGAGAGGCTTGGTATGCCACCGCATTATTTGCGTCTCAAAGTTGGATTTGTCATCATTATGTTTCGCAATCTGCAAGCGCCGAAACTGTGTAATGGCAGCCATCGAATAGAATAGGGCAGAATCCTTGATTCAACGAGTTTCTTTGAATTCCTACGATTTGCCATTTCAGTTCAAACATATTCAGTTTCTAGGGAAAATTGCATTTGCGATTACAATCAACAGGATGCAAGGATAGTCGCTAGAGGTGTATGGCATAAATCTGGAAATGCTATGTTTTTCACACGGCCAAAAATACGTGGCGTGCTCACGAGTTGGAAAACTAACTTCTCTGTACATTTACGCACCGGAACAGAAATCAAAAAATGTTGTTTATCAAGCTGCTTTACATTGAAAAAAAAAAAATAAATGATAAATTTATCTTTCTTTTCATTTCAAAACTCAGAATTTCACGCAGAAAAACGGCTGCGGGGTCAGCTAGTTACTTATAAAAGCATAAAAAAGCAGGAGCAATGCAATACAAGCTGAAATGAAATACTAGTAACTAAAAAAACAATAAACTGCTAGAAAATTTTCGAAAAAAAGTTTTAGTAAAACATACATACATACATGTAAAACAACAGAACACAGCTACTAAACTCATACCGCAAACTGTTCCACATATTTTCTTTGTTTAGTTAAAAAATACAGTCGGAAACGAAACAAAATCATTAAATAAATATGATAATGTTGAATACAATAACGGTTATCTATTTATATGCCTTATAATGGAAAACTTTTAGCAAATTCGCTATAGAAAGAGGTACATGTGTTTGTACTTTTTTCACTCTTTCATTATAAATTAGTAATATTTCGCTTCTTTACGTAGTATATGCAGATATGATAACACTCCATAAATGTGCATACACTTGTGCTCACATAATTAAGCCACTGCATAAAAAAATTACGTTTCAGAAAAAAAAATCATTGAATTAGTTTTGAATTTGTATAATGGTATGGAAAAAAGTTCCGTTATATGTTTAGAATTTACTAATATCATAATCAGAAAAACAAGTATCGTGGTTGGCGAAAAAATTAAAATAAATTCGCAGGTGATGTAGTAGGGTGTGCTCATATAATTAAGCCTGTGTAACGAAATCTTAGCAATCACGATCTGTGTAAAAAAAATTGTTAAAAAAGTGAAAAGTTTATTGATTCAATTTAATTTAAAAGCGTTTTTTGAAAGTTTTCTAAACAATGGGTAAGAATAAGAGTTCAGTTCCAAGTGAGAGAAGAGGCATATGGAAATGTTACTAAAAGTTCAAAAATATTGCGAAAATAATGGAATATTTAAAATTTTCTATGGAAAAGGTTAAAAATGCTTTATAATATTTTAAAAAACAAAAGTCTTTTGAAAATCTGCCCCGTAAAAACCCCAGAAAGACAATTCTTAACGACAACAGGCAGATAGTACGGATGAGCATGGTGGATCCTTTTTTGACTTCGAGCCAAATTAGAGCCCAAATGGAGTAAAGGCATGTTGTACGGGTATCAGCACAGACAGTCCGCCATAGTTTACAGAAAAATTCCTTAAATGGGCGAATTGCACGAAGGAAACCGATCGTTACATCCAGCGAAGGCTATCATCTGCGAGAGAGCACCAACAAAAGGACTCAAAATTCTGGGATTTTGTGGAATGGAGTGATAAATCCAAATTTAATGTCTTTGGAAACGATGGTAGACCCTATGTCAGGCGACCACCGCTACAAGAAATGAACCCACAGTATACTAAAAAAAACTGTCAAATATGGTGGATCATCAGTCATGGTATGGGGGTGTTTTACTTCATGCGGAGTAGAACCACTTGTACAAATAGAGGATAAAATGACTGACAGTATGTACAAAGACATTTTAGTAGAACATTTAAAGGGAAATTATGCCGATGATTTACCACTAGCTTGGACCTTACATCCAGGATAACGATCCAAAGCGCTGCTCCAGGGTCGTTAAGAGCTGGCTTGCGACGAACCGCATCAAGTGTCTTGAGTGGCGTGCCCAAAGCCCGGATTTAAACCCTATAGAGAATCTATGGGGGATTATTAAAAGGGCAGTTCCGCCGAGAAACCCGTCAAATAGGGCTACATTATGGCAAATTTTATAGGAATAATGGAGCAAAATTACTCCGGACCAATGTAACACACTTATCTGTACAATGAGCCAACCCTGAAGGGAAGTAATTTAGCAAAAAATGTTCCTAATAAAATATTAGTCTAGATAAGCCAAGTTTTTTTGAACAAAACATCGAATTCTTTTATCCGAAATTTGATTTGGGGGCTTAATTCTATAAGCGCGAAAAAATACATGTCAATGAAGAAGAAAACAGATTTTTGATTTTAAATTCAAATTTAGCTTTAAAAAAACTATGAATACAATAAAGTTTAAGTAATTTATTTTAAATTTGTGAAACTTTTTTTTTTCAATTTATCAATAAAATTCAACATTTATGAATTTGTACACCATAACGACTGTGTGGCTTTATTATGTGAGCACAAGTGTATGGATATATTTTACTCGAATATCATAGTTAAAGACTCATTTGTCAAATTAAATTTTAATTCAGGTGTGGGTATTTATAGGTAGACACTTAGCCGGGATTTTTTCTATAAATATACAAACATACATAGCGTCTCTTAAAATGCAAAACAACATATCATCAAATATTCGCTGTCAGATATAATAACAAACATAATACGAGTGTATGATATCCAATATATAACCATTTTATAACCAAAACTCAAATTTTGTTTAAATTTGGGTGGTTTCTATCATATTGTTTTTCTTACGCCAGTAAACTTATGAAAAGTGATGTTACGTTATTTTACATTTTAGTTAACCATAGAACAACAAAATTAAAAGGTTGAATTCAATAGCAGAGAGAGATGTATGAATGCCAGTTTATTTGTTATATGCCACTTGTTTGGTCTATTCGCCGATTTCAAAGTTGCGATAGCTAACTATATCAGAATGTAGATTGATTTTACTTGAAGAGAAAACTCAAATATTCTAAAACTATCATATACTTGTATATGTATTCTAAATGTACTATACATACACCTAAATTAAAATTTTATATGAAGAAATCGATAACACCGGTCAACACGATTTTTGGGTCTGACATCTACATGTTAAATTTTAGTTTCTCCTATGACAAAAATAAGGAAAAAAAATTTTTTCCGGTTAAAGTTTGCTTTCGTAGAAATTAGAGCAATTTTTCGATTTTTTTTTCTTACCTTCTAAAGTATTTTTACAATTAACGCAGGCGAAGTACCCAATTTTCATTTTTTTTACTGACTTTTAGGTTGAAATAGGTTTCATAGGCTTCGCAAAGTTTCAAATTTGTTGATGAAGCAAATTTTTTACTTCTAACTTTAATAAATTCACCGCAAATAAAACAGAATAAATCAACATCATTTTTACACTGACTTGATGCCATTTTTTAACTGAGTAATACACTAATATTGTTGTTACAGCTATAATAAACAGGTTAACATTTACTACTGTGCCTCTTACAAATAATAATACTGTTTACTTTCGGGTTAATCAAAGTGCTGCCATCTTTGAGTTATGAAATAAATTAAAATATACTTATCGATGTAGATCAGCCCAAAGCAAACTTTAAGAACTTAAGATTAATATTTAAGTGTTTTTCAATGTCTAAAATCAGAATTCAAGCATGAGAACAGAAACCCCAAAAAAAATATTTTTTTTGTTGACCGGTGTAATGAAAGACTTTTTTTGTTGTAAATACAGAAAACATTCCTTTTCAATTAAGGGGGGAGCCTGATTTAGAAGCTTCAAAAAAGCTTTTCGAAGCTAGAAGGAAAATATATAGTGACCGAGCGTCTAGCAGATACATACATATATGAATGAGCGATTGGACAGAATGCGAAACTTTGACGCGCGATTTTTCGTTTTATTCATTTTTACGTTTTTTCTTAAACGTCGCATGGAATTTGGGCAAAGTTTATTATCTTTGGCATTAAATTATCTTCTATTTAAACTAAAAAAAAAACTGAGAAAAGTCAGTTTGGAATATATTTTCAAACAAAAAGTAAAATTATTTTGGCCAAGAATCACTTATCTTTCAATTTTTAAAAAATTTCTAAAATATTACATTTTTTTGGAATTTTTTTAGTTTAACCAGAAGATAAATTATACAAAAATATGATTCTCTTTGAATTTTTTATTTCAGAAAGAAACTGCGTCCTGCATCCTGCCCGCCGTTCGACAAATGCACATGCGATATGCATCAGGCAATTGCTTCCCAAAGGCAAAATATCAAAGATTTCGTATCCAAAAAAATTGTGAATGATGATTAGATATATAACTAAATATATAATTAGATATATAACCCTAGAAATTTTGCTTTAATCATATTACTTTCTTTCCCAAAAAAAATCCTCAAAAAATCGATTTTTTGAAGCCTCTAACGCGAGCTCCCCCCTTAATTTGGCACAATACTGCTGATTTGACAGTTCTTGTCCAGTACAGTGATTTATATTTCAGTTACGTAAGCACGACCACCGTGGGAACGGTTTAAAAACGTATATTTAACCATGCTAGAAATCTGATTTGTGGTTTTATTGCATTTTCAAGTAAAATTACAGTTATCAAGCAAAATTTGTGTACTTGAAAAAAAAACCCATAAAATTCATAAATAACATATAAAATAATAAAATTATGGCCATAAGTTAATTTATTATTTTTAGTGCCGTTATCTGCCTTTGTACAAACCAAGGTTTAATCTTAAATAAATATACATTTCACAAATAGCAATTGTGTTACATTTCTTTAGGGCAGCAAAATATGAAATATGCATTGTTATCATCTGACCATTGTTTCCTGATTTTCAGCGTCACGTGACTTATCAGTTTACAAGAAACGTGCAGATAATATTTTTAAAAGTAGTATTTGCTGATCTTATTGTTACATACGCAAGCCTGTTGTTGTTTGTATTTACCATTGATAAATATGCTTGTGTAAACAACCCCTGTAGGAAATTGCATTAAAAAAATAATAATTCGTAAATGCTGTATTATGGAATCGAATGCGATTTGAATGTGAAAACGTTTTTGCGAATAAAAGAATACGTATATAAAGGATTATGATTGAGGCGTGATTTTGAAAATGCTTGATAAAAATAGTAAATCAAAGGCAAAAAAAAAATTAAGGTTCCATTTGGTATTTTGCTCAAAAGTAAAATAATAATAAATATATATTTTTATTTGAATTTTAATTATTATTATTATTATTATTATTATTATTATTATTATTATTATTATTATTATTATTATTATTATTATTATTATTATTATTATTATTATTGTTATTATTATTATTATTATTATTATTATTATTATTATTATTATTATTATTATTATTATTATTATTATTATTTTATTTATTTATTGTCTTCACTTTTTACATAATTGATATATAAACTACTCCATCTTTTAAGTTAGATCATATTGAACACAGTGGGCTAAATTTTACTAAAATCGCTGCAGTAGTTTAGGAGTTTACTTCGGACAAAATGTGACACGTAATTTTTATCCATATGGAAAGTTCAAAAATTATAAATTAATAGGAAAATATAGTTTTACTATTATTTCTGTTCAAATTTCAGTTTTTCGAGATTGCAGCAGCTTTTATTTGTGCTGAAAAATCGTGCGCGAATTAAGAAATGTTTACCATAATTTTGAGAGTAATTAATTTAGCCTGATGTCATAGATTTATTTTATAAAAATAAATTATTTTTATTTTTATTTTTTTACTTTGGCAATTAAAATTTTTCCTACATGCTATCAACCATTATCGCCACATAAATTTTGTCGTCTTGCAGTCAGCAGTCAAACTCGTGCGCACTAAATACTCGTGCATACAAATGTTTTGGTTTTAATGTAACTGAAAGTAATTTGAAGCGGCAAACATTTGACCGACAAATATTATAATGGAAATATGTAGTAATAAGACTCTATTTATATACACTTACATATGTATGTACACAAGTGTCTTGTTTGTGCTCATTAAACTGAAATTAACACCACTGATTGTTGGCTGCAAATACACATGTCCATATGACAATATTGGTCGACTATATGCGCGCTCTTGATTCAATTCTTAATGGCATTTATTGTAAGCAATAATGTAGGCATATGCATTGAAGTTCGTCGACAACATTAGTCATTTATTAATAGGAATTGTGATAAGCCAATAAGCACTTCTCGGCTATTATGAGCATGTAAATGCAAACATAAACACAGGCATACATATATATATACAAATATATATACACACATACATACATATGTATATACATACTGCCATATTTAGCCACATACAAACTCATACTAGAAAGATACTAACAACAGCAGCGCATTGTTGTGGATTTCGTTAACAAATGGAGGTAATTGAACCTAAGTAATTACGAAACGCTACTCCCTGGTAATCATTAAAAATGAATAATTAATGATTTCTCAACAGAAAATTTTTATGTACATATGTATGTATATACTACCGCCATTATCAGCTGAAAATGGACTAATTAATGAACAGATTGAGATTAAAGTAAACAAAAACATGAATAAAATACATATTTTAAGGTTATAGCTTATAATTTTGTGCTGAAAAAAATTTTATATTGAAATCAAGACATATTGAGAAAATTACAATGCAGAATATATTATTAATTTTTTTTTTTTTTTTTTGTTAAGTTACACAGCAGAAAAATATTTTTTTTTTTTTTTTATCTTTAGTCACTAAACTATCAAAATTTTTCGCCAAACATATTTTATCATCTTAGAAAATTGAATATGAAAAAAATTTAATTAAAAATCTGATGCCATTAAATAACTGCTAAATAACTTAATTATATAATACTTTTCTTATATAAAAAGGATTTCTCAAAAATTAAAGAACAGCTGAAAATAGTTTTGTTGAAAAATTACAGATCACCCTAATGTCAATTCAAAAGCCGAAAGCTAATGCGCTACAAATATCTTTACTTAGAGATTAAATTGTCACACTTGCGAACACATTTTTAAGATACCTAAACGCATACAAACACACATTCATATGTAGGTACTCGTATCAGTATACATATATAAAAAATTAAACATAAACAGGTATAGTATGTACATTAGATTGGGTCGACAGATTACAGGAAGCCAAAAACACGGAAGCATCAGCGTATGCGGAAAATGTTCTACGGATCATTCTGAACAACTCTGTCTATGGGCTTAAAAATGGTTTCGAGCCAGCAAGTTTTAAGGCAAAGTTTTTTTTAGGAATTGTAAAACTGTGTTTGTCAGTTTTTGAGATATCCAAATGAAATTTAAAACTTAAGCACATTTTGATATTCTATTGATCATTTGATGGAATCGACCAATATCGGTCATATCTCCCATACCACCGCTTATTCAGATTTTTTAAACTTCGCCTCAAATCTAGCTGGCTCGTAACCGGTTTTAGATCATAGTCTCTTAAGCAAAGTGGTTCAGTATGATCCGTAGAACATTTGACGCATACGCGATTTTATAGAAAAAAATCGACCCGCTCTAATGTATATAGATTTATGTATTTATGTTTCTATATTCAAAGTCTGTATCCAGCACCACAATATTTCTTTCCTTATTCGTTCTTTTTTTATTTTTTATATGTACATATGTATGTGTGTATGTACACATATACATACATATATTTAATAATTAAGAATGTTGAATTTCTTTTGCTCACACCTTCTACTAATAGAAATGCACCCGCGAAGGAAATTGCAAAGCGATGCAGCCAAAGTTAACGTTTTTTCTTGTTTTTATGAAAGTTTCAATGAGACAATAAATCAAAAAAAAATTAAAAAAAAGTAAAAATTAACGAACGAAATAACTGAAAGTCAGTAAAATTTAACATAATCTAAATAAAAAAAAAATTATTTAAACATTTAAGTAAGTAAATATGTGCTTCTTTATTATAGGCACCCAAATGAATACATTGTATAAACTCTTTTTAAAAAATTTTGTATAAATTTCATATTTCTACTGAGAAATTGAATTTATATTTTTTTTTATAATTTTTCTATTTAAAAGTTTTACGTGCGTTCTTATGTACTTACGTACGTTTACCCACATATGTACATACATACGTACATATAAACATATTTACGTGTTCCCAAATTCGTTATCACTTTCGGATTCAATGAAAGACAAGTTCGTACGCCGCCTGCATTGCAGTAAATTAGCGATAGACTGATAAAAAGTTTACACTGTTTAGCATAAAAATTAATTTTTAAGCATTTTATACACTTCATAGATCCCTGTGATAAAGAATTACAAATGATAAATAAGTAAAAATATAAATTTATGCTTATAATCGAGCACTAAGGTTGCAGAAGTATCTTTGAGCGATTCTTTAAGGAACAGTCTTCAAATTCTGATAGAAATGTATATAGACTTCTTAAATGAAAGCTGATGTGTTCTATCTAGATTTCGAATCGTTATGATTTCGCACAACTCATGCTCTCGCAAAGTCAATACCTTTCATAATTTCAACTACTACAACGAACCTTTGGAAATTTTGAATACTATTTCTGTACACAATTTACAAAGTAACGCCGGTGAAATAAACAAAAAATTGTTTTACAATAGCAAATTAGCCAATTTCTTCGTCAAATATCGATTTTTTCCCGTTTTAATGTTCTTAAAAAATGAAATAATTAAATTGCGACAAAGTCTCTCGGCTTTACCTGGTAAAAGCATTTAGCTAATGATATAATTTTGCTTGTTTAATTTTAGGTGATCCAGCATCGAGTTATGAGGGGCACCGCAATTCAACTTCTTTTCCGAGACACTCCAGATAAATGGCTGCCATTGCTTAACACACTAATCTTCAAATGTCATACTCTTAAGAATGATTGGTTTCAAATGATAATTTTTAAGTGTTTCATAAAAAAAATCATATTTTTTATTGTTGTTTTACACGAATAAGAACAACCTTTCCTTTAAGCGAAGTGCAACGCTTGCAAAGGCAAATCAGCTGCCATATGGCAGCTTCGCTAAATTTACAAACACTCAGCATATGCTAACCTGACCCATGTATGCAAATATAAAAAACTTAATTATTGCCCTAACGAAGTAATAAAAACAAACTATGATTTTCGCACTTACATTTGTGAGTTCACCCCAGCCGACCGGCCAGTACTCGCGATTCTTCCACGGATCTGTTGGGTATGGTTCAATTGGCGTGCGGTCGCCATGTCGGAAGAGCTGTAGAAGTGCACAACCAAACGAAAAATTTGATTATTAAAAATTCGTGCGTACTGGGCATTGTTGGTCATTAACCAGGCATCTGTTGACCGATAAATGTTCATACACCCAAATTCACGGAGTACACACTTACCACATGCGAGAATATTAATTTTCCCTTCAAAGCAGCTGGCAACTGATTGCTAATTCCACGTTGCTCTCCGCTTTGTTGTAGTGTTGTTGGCAGCTCCAAGTCCGCCAAAGTTAGTGAAGCACAACACAAAGTGAAGAACACGAAGACGAAGAATAGCTGCCTATGTTGGAACAGCCGCAGCGGCTTAAAAATATTTGGTGATTTTGGCATGTCGTTCGCAGGTGTTTGCAATGTTGTTTTTCTTGTTTATTTTATGTCTTTTGTTTTGCGCGTATTTCCGCTTCTTATTCAGCCTTTAGCCCGCAACAACCAACTTGTTTCACGGCAAGTTATAAAATAATCGTGTATTTATTCGCGCGTTTCACAAAAACTCAACACAAAAGCAAAAGTTGAAGTTAGAAAATAAATAAATGAATATATATATGTAAATGCGTGCATGCGTGTTGTAGGTAGGGCGATTCGTGATATTCGTTTTGCTCATTTATTTTGGTATCTTGTCGCAGTGGTTTGTTAATGCGCTGTGTTCCCGTTTCCTGCTCGCTCGCTTGCTTACCGACGGTTCGCTGCCTATGTCCAAGTGGGAGGCTCGTTTACACTTTGTTCAATGTTTAGATATTTATATGTGACTTTTGTGTGCGGCCTTCTTCGTTGGATGTCGCACAGTTAGTAATTGCAATTTTATAAATTTAGCTGCAATTCAATATTCTGCATTTGCAGGCGACTGTGTGTGTATGTTTGCTGTTGTTGTTGCCTTCGTCACCTTCTTCGACTTCTTCGAGTACCCGTTGGCCTTTGTTTGTTTGTTAACGCGATTTTTTATTTGTTATTTTGCGTTCACTTCAACAAAGCACTCGCACAAAGCAATTTTGTACCGTCGTCGCTGCTTTTTCGCATTTGAATCTTGCCCATTATTTCAATAAAGCCGTAAAGTATATGAATAAAAATGTACAATCACAAAATAATGAAGTAATCTTCAATTCCCTTGTTGTGGCAGTGCGCCGAGTCAATATTGTTTGTGACTTTGACACCGAACACGACGACAGCAACTGTGCGAAGATTCGCAGTCGCAATAATTCAACAGACTCGCGGTAGAGCTACAGCAAAGAGAGAGTGTATGCGTTGGAAAAAAATGCTCTAAAGCGCTTTCGCCACCGCTCAGTGACAGCTAAAAAACTGATAAAAGCCTTGAAATAATCTTTGACAAATATCAAAATATTGTATTTTTTGTTGTTTTGGTAAATTCGTTTTGACGGCTGGCTAGGTATAGTCACTACACTGTGTTTTCAAAGAAAAATACAGAGAGCATTGCTCTGCAGAGCTCCGACTGTGCATTTGGCAGCATGCGTGCATATTGTACATATGCATAAGAGTGCAGTGAGTGACGGCGGCGTCGGAAAGTGTGCATATTTTGGAAAGAGAGAGAGTTGAATTATACAACTGAGTGTTGATGCTTCCATTACAGGTAAACATTTCGTTATTTAATACAAAGAGATTTGGAAGTATTGTAAATTAATTAATTATAACAGCGATTGGTTCAAGATTGATATAACAATACAGTTGGATCTAGATTTACAAATGTTGCATCTATTGCACTTACTTAAAACAAATTATTACAATATAATTGCCATAAAGGTGTATAAAATTTAAATATGCGCCTAAAAGATGCAACACAAAGTTAAGAAGTGTGAAAGTATCTGCAACGTAGCTTAAATACAGTAAATATATTTAGAAAAAATGAAAACAGATTTCTTTATAACTAACAATAATAATAAAACATAAATTAAAAAAAATATATAAAAAATATATAAAAAATATATAAAAAATATATAAAAAATATATAAAAAATATATAAAAAATATATAAAAAATATATAAAAAATATATAAAAAATATATAAAAAATATATAAAAAATATATAAAAAATATATAAAAAATATATAAAAAAAATAAAAAAAATATAAAAAAAACAAATTTTAATAAACAAAAATGATAAAAAATGTTAAAAAATTTTTTTTTAATTATATAATATATTTAAAAAAAAGTTTAAAAAATATATAAAAACAATTATAAAAAAATTAAAAAAAAAAATATTACACAAAAAAATTAAATAACAGTATTATAAAAAATTTGAAAAAAATAAAACTACATATATTTTATCTTACATAAAAAATTAAGTGTTTCTTTATTCAATTTTATTGCATAAAATTCTGTACTATAACTAAAACAAGATTTTAAATAGATATGTGCGAAAACAAAAACATATTTGCAATAACTTGTGTATTTTCATTGTTGTTGTTTATTTATATACAAACTTAAGTATATTTTTTTCAATTGAAAATAAACACATATCAATATTCGGTCAGGTAAATATATTGTTAATACTTTTCACACATAGAATCTATTATGCTACGTTATGTACGGCGTGATTGTAGGTTAATCTCGTTTAAAATCTTCTTGCCATTTGCAATTGAATTTAAATTTATATAAATTTTATTTCATAGAATAGTTGAAAAAGTGATCTGCGCAATTTGTCTGTAAATTTGTAATTTCCCTATTTAATTATTTTGTTCTATATTTAGAATATGCTATGTACTTTACATTTGATAGTTAGTATATACAAAATAATGACGACCTTGCGTTGCTTATATACTAATTTTTGTTGATTGTTAATTATTATAAAACTGAAGTAGTTTACATGACTCCGTGAAATTTAGTTTGTTTTCGAATCACACATTAACTTTTCGTAGTAAAGTTCTCGCACATGTGCGCTCGTTATGAATTGCCTATTCATATATTTAGCCTAACTGCAATACACGATTTCCACATTATCTACTCAGATAAACGGATTGGTGAACTCGCTTACTAAGGGTTATTTTCAAAAACGTTGATAGGGCATCGCATTTTGACGTGGGCCGTTGCTGTATTGAAGAGAAATCGTAAAATATATTTTAAATATAATAACCAATAGTTATGTCAAGAATATATAAGACTACTAGTGGATCCGGCCACGCGTTGCTGTGGTATATATTTTATACTATTATTCATATAATAAACTATCCAATGCAGTAAAATTTACAAATAAAAGTGAAAACGTTTTTCGTGTCCAGTTAATAGAGTGGTCCGCTTAACAGAACGTCCATTTAATAGAGCTTTCACTGCATTTTTTATTTTTGAATTATTTTTACTATCCTATCTTCTAAGTTGGTCCGAACTGGACACAGTTACTAAAATCGGTTCAGTAGTTTAGAAGTCCATCGCGGACGAACAACGTGACACGTACTTCTTATATATAAAGATTTAGAGAACATATTTTAACAAGCCAAACTATTTACCGTAGCCACTTTACGGTTTATTGTTCATTCATATTTTGCATATAATGAGAAACACACATTTATACAAAATCCTAGCTTTTCGCTCGTTTATCAAACCTTTTCCATGGCTTTTAAAACAACTTTGCACATATTTCCTATTTATTGCATTATAAATAAAGTATAAAGAAAATTAATCTTACCGTTGATTTCCACCACCTCGACCGGCACGCGCATCCCCTCCGCGGCCACCGAATCCCTGTGCTCCAAGTGGTGGGAAATTACTACTGTAATTATTTTGCGCAGAAAATCTTTCATTGTTGCCTCCACCATCACGCCTAAATCCACCGCGACCGCCACTATTTGCATTGCCATCACCTTGACCATTGCCAAAACCGCCATGAAATCCACTACGAGCCGGCATATTATTTCCATGGCTAAAACTAGAGAAAGTAAGCATTTTTAAAATCGAAAGTCACTAATTATTTAAGCTTTTACATGCATTTCATTCTAAAGCTCACAAACTAACTCACCCATTTGAACCGTTATTTCTTCGACTAAAAAGACCATCGGTGGTGTTATTTGATGGGCCAGCATTATTTTGCATTCCACTTCCACCAAATGTACCAACAGAATTACCACCAGCAAAACCAGTATTACCATTACCAAAGCGTTGACCACCACAAACACGTCCGCCCATAGGTAAGGCGAAACCTCTTCTATCCTGACCCTGACCTCCAAAACCCTTATTACTGCCATAACCTCCGCCCGAATTGTTGCCATATCCCTCGTTGTCATTGAAATTGTTCATGCCACCAAAATGACTATTCCCATCAAACGTTTGTTTGTCCCAGTTATGGAAATTTTGCTGTCCACCATCACTTACTCCACGATCGAAACCTCTAGATCCGCTGGCATTGCCACTATTAAAATTGCCTCTTTGATTACCACCAAACATTCCGCCACCGTCGGTCGAATTTGCACCTGGACCATCATTTCTTCGATTATAAGGCATGTTACGTTGTGGCTTGAAGTGATCATTACGTATAGCCCCGCTTTGATTAAATTTATTTTTGGGTGCGCCACGTCCGGAAATATTACCAAAGTTTTGTCTATTATTGCCACCATCATTTATATTATTATCCCTTCCTCCTGGTCTACCACCACGATTTCCTGGTCCGGAATTCCTACCGCCTTGACATAGTTAAATTTATAAAAATCTTAATAAATGCAATAATCAATATATTAAATATCCCAATTTTACCTCCGGCACGTGCTGCACCGCGTGACCTTATATTTCCCCCTCGTCCATTGTCTGCATTTGCTTTCCTATCTTTTGGCCGACCCAGCTCTACAACAATCATTTGTCCTTTGAATTCAGAGGCATGTAGTGCAGTAATCGCTGTGTTGGCCATTTCTTTTGTTTCCATGTGCACAAATCCACACCGATTCATAACATCACATTCCACCACAACACCATAATCTTCAAATAAACGTCGTAATTCCTCAGGTTTTGTGCCGGGCGGGAGGTTACCCACAAATATTTTTGTCTAAAAATCCGAAATTTTGTAAAAGAAAAAATAATATACACGAACGTCATAGCACAAGTAAAATACATAATTATTCAACGTTGCGTAAAGATTTACAAAAATGTGCGCTGATATACTTACCGCCATTTCGGTGGGTTGTTGAGATATTTGTTTAGACTTCTAAGTGTTTTTGTTTTGGGCCTTTATTAGTTTTCAATATTAGCGTTTTTCACCTGTATACGCAGCCAAAACTTTTCTTAATAAATGATTAACAAAAAATGCCGCTAGAAAATTGTGAAAATGGCGAAGAAAGAAAGATGAGATAGTGCCACATAATTTTTATGTTAATAGCGCTGCCATCAGTTCTGAATAACAAAGATAAAAAATAAAATTATAAGCGGGGACGCTCGTTTTTTGACAGTTCAAACTGCAATGACATTAGTAAATAATTTGTCAACTAAATTAAATGGAGCGTTTACAATTATGTAGACTTCATAATTGAGAAACTTTTCGTATCAGTGGATTTCGTCACGAACGTCTACACAGGGTGCAACCCAAGCTAAAACTTATTTTGCTAATAATTTATTAATTTATTACGAGTCTTTAATTATTTTCAAACTTCATATAGTTTTTTGTATTGTTAAAGAAACTTTAAAGTATTAAATTAAACAAACCCAATTAAACTATTTAAATCGCCGGGCTCCATAAATAAAACATTGGCAACATTGTTCTGAAGAAGAAATAGAAGAAAATGTAGTTGGCGATAGTAAAGAATACCAAAAGTAAACAAACAAATTTATAAACAATTGTATAAAATGTATGCCGCAGCCGACGAAGAATACTTTTGTAATTATAATAGTAGCAACAATACTGAAAGTATTTTACCAACAGTGGAACTGATGGTCAACTTTCGTTTGGATGGTGAACGTATGAAGAAGCCTTGCATTATTTGTGCCGAGAAGATTGCATTCAAAGGATTGCTTGTAAGTTTTAAAATATCGAAAACAATAATTTTTTTAACAAAAATATATTAATTAAAGCAATTACGGTTGACGGAGAAAAGTGATCAACGCAACATGTACATTACAACGGTGGATGGTTGTTCATTCAATGAATTGAAGCAAGATCAGTCATTGCATGTAACATTTGCTGGTTTCATAGAGAATCTGGCAAGAATGCTTCAAGACTGTAGGTCGGGAAAGCTTGAGTTAGCATTGGTACAAAAACAGTGCAACTCTGCAGATGAATCCATTAGCTATCAGTTGCAATTTATTGAAATGCGTAGTTTTAAGAATCTCATCCATTTATGTCTACCTAGTCGTATTGCCCCCTTGAATGTTGTATTATTCTATATGAGCAGCAGGTTTGATGTCATACAGGTAATATGGTATTTTTTTTTATTTGGTTGCTACAATTTGCTAAATCTAAATTTCTAAATTAGAAACGAAATCAGTCACAAGAAAATCAAATACAGGCCTTGCAACAGGAAGTCGACATGCATTTGCGTACTATTGACCAGTTAAATGCAGAAAATGGAAAGCTAAGGGAGAATTTGGTTGATAACTCAAGAAATTTAAATCAACGTCACTCCGAAGAGTTGAAACATTTGCAAGAAAATTTGCGTAAAGCAGCGGAACAGAAACACATCGAAAATGAACGTAGCCAAAATAAAATTACAGCATTACAATTGCAAATAGATAAGCTAATTTCTGACAAAAGTAGTATGCAAGCAGAAAAAATGTGAGTTATAAATTTGACATTAATTGAAAATAGACAATTTTTATATTTTACTTAAAAAAATCTGTCATTAACAATATCAATTTTATATTTTAGTAAAGAGCAAAAACACATTGAGATCCTAAAGGAAGAATTATCTAGCGCTAAATCACAGAGTTCAACGCTAAAGGAACAAATTGAAAGGTTGCACGTAGAAATATCATCTTTAAAGAATACCGAGCGCAAAAACGAGATGCATTTAGTGGATGCTCGAAATCATATTTCGGAGCTTCAAGAAAAAATTAAAAAATATGACAAAGCCAAGGTAACATATAAAGTGATATATTTAAAAACTTTTAATAATTAGCTGTTTTGTTAGGCTGATGTAGTCGCTGAACTTGAGGCGGAGAAAAAAATTTCACAAACAAAGCGAAAAGCACTCGAAATGGCCGCAGAAGAAATATCTAAGGCAAATGAGATCATTCTAAAACAAACACAAGAGCTTATAAAACTCAAAAAGACTGTTAGTTGGCGAACCGAGGTTGCACTTCAACAAGAGAAAGCAATCGGAGATAAAGATAAACTACTGCAATTGCGAGAAAAAGAATTGTCGCAAGCACGGATTACTATCGAAGCTTTACGCGAAGAAATACCACAGCAACTGGATTCAATGCGAAAATTTGCTAATACATTGGAACGAAAGTATAGTGAACGTAAGTTGTCATATTTATTGTATTTTGCTTTCATAAAATGTATTTTTGTAGAAATCAATGCATTGCGCGAGAAATTAAGTTCAACTGGAAAAGAGAATATACCACAACATGTATCAACTACACCACTATCATCTAGCCGTCGCAAATAATCAAACTATTGGTTATTTATTTTTGCAATTTAAAACCCACCGTAATTTTGTACAAGTTCTGTTATTTAATGAAATCTTATATAATAAAAAAAAAAAAATTATATTTGAAATACTAACTAGTCATCGTCACCCACAACGGTCTCACCAGCGTGCGCTGTGCCAACATTAACAGCTTGAAAGAATTCTTGGTCGGATTGGTTTTTCTTCAATCTTTCTCGTATTAACTCTGCAATTGCCTTTTGCGTTCGCCGTTCCAACCGTTCTAATTTTTTTGCAACATCACGTTTTAAATCCCAGTCAGGTTTTCTAGGCGCCAAATTTGCTATATCAATTTCGTCAATAACCATAGGTTGCCGCAAAAGTTCGAGTTGATCTTCGACAGCTTTCTCAATGTCACCAGATGGTTCTTGCTCTAAAATTTCACCTTCGGTATTTTCATTTTGAGGTTTATAACTTCTGAAAACGGGTCTGCACAAATAAAGCTTATTAATGTACGTCATATTATTAAGCTAAACCATTTGGAAAAAAAGCATACCTAGGAAGTTTCTCTGCTCCTTCGCTGTTTGTGTCTTTATCAGTTTTATTCGCTTTCTCTCGCAATTGTCGCAAACGTTCCTTACGCTTTAAAGACTCTTCTGATAATTTACCTAATTTAATTTCGTCGATTTCCATGTTTTGGGAATTGAAATGAGAAAACAATAATAACGTGCTAAACAAAATAATATTAAATTGTTTATACTGATTGACATTTACAATCTTATCAGTGCTGCCAAATTAGAAAATAAATAAACTGTTCTCACTCTGATGCTGCCAAATTTTTGCACAGTTGTTGTGCTGTTTTTGTAAAGTAATCAAATTCGGTTGAGTTCTTGCTGCGATTTGCTCTCAAGTTTATTTTCATAACAGAAGATATAAATGATTATTAATAATGAAATATCACAGCTTGTGGCTTTTTGTTATATTTCTTTGTGCCGGTTACAATAATCAATTGGTACAGAGCACACAGGATGAAGACAGCTGGATCGATCCCGATGCTTGGGGACGTGAAGAATATCTTCAAAATCCACAACAGAGCAAAACTAAATATCAAAGTGATGAAAACACGGTAGATTCGAAATGCCCCGTATGTAAGGACGACAACCATAGTGAAGAAGCCGTCGCACTGATGTATTATAAAAGACTCATTGCGTACTTATTTAATAGCGACTTTTTTAAGGTGCGTCGTTAATTACACAAATATTTGGTACTTACAGATATAGATGTAAGTAGATGATGACATCATAGTCCCACACACAAGCCGGCATTTGGCAATGTGTTACAGTTTATGCACATGTTTTCGTTTAATCAATTGTATTTTTATATCTTCTTATTTAGCATGATGACTTAACTGGAGAATTTACTCGTTCATTAATATTCACTGCTCTGCCAGCTCAGTTAGAACAACTCAAAAACTTAAATGACCCACGCGATTTGGATATGATTTTATCAAAAATTCTGTCAAAGGCAAGAGTGCCTACTCAAACAGATTATTATAATTTTAACAAAGAAAAGATAGCAAATAGTAAAAGTGTCTTTGCGCTTATTTGGGATATCATCAAGGATTTGGGACAGTTATTGAAAGTTTCCGAGGTGAGTGAGCTTACCTTTTCATATCCTACATATAGATATGGTTGTAAATTCTCCATATGGAATGTTGTTTGTTATTTTAGATTTTAAATGAAATTGCGTATTCACTCTAGAAATAGGAAAACATACAACATTAAATGTCACGTTTATTTCGTTTATTTTCAAGGTTCAATTTTTGCTTGGAGCTGGTAGTTTGCTACTGATTGGTTGGCATTGTCATCGAAAATATAGCATCGGCATTATTACAATGATAGTCGGAGCCGTTGTGTGCTTTGGATATTTCCACACGTATTTGGAATGTAATCGCGTAAGTATTTCATATTTTCATCGTTCATCTCAATAACTAATTATCGAATACTCATAGAAATTGGAAGCTGAACGTTTATTAGAAATGCTTGCACGTCATGAGCAGTTAGCACCGCAAGAACCCCGATGGTACACACCCATCGTAAGCTTTTTTACTTCCAGTGAGCAACAGGCCCAAAAGACCAAAAAGGAATATATCAAGTTTGTATTCGTTTATTAATTGTACATTATTGAAATTAACTATATTTATTTTTAATTAGACAAGCAAGTCAACTGAACTTGAATTTCTGTCGACCCGATCATGTGTTTCTTCTGTACGCCAATGACCTGTTCTTAAAGCAACTATCATTTCTAATAGACAAATCTGTTGAAACAATGGAAACACTTCGAAGTAATAGCCCACTTTATAACACTATGCACAATTAATTAAAAATGTTATTAATAATTATAATTACAGACAGTTTGAGCTTCCCATTCAACTATATAGCCGGCGTAGTGCTAATAGTCCTAATTGGCTATATTGTAAAATTGACATTCAAGTATATTCTAAGTCCACGTGCTTGGTACGGCGTATGGCAGCAACATGAGTATGCAAAGCAACGCGGTGGCCTCCCTGCAAGCACAGGTACGGCACTTCATGAAGATCGTATTTCTGGTGAAAATTTAAGAATACTTTTGAACGCTATTAGCGGCGCGACGTCGTCGAACCAGATTTCGATCAGCAATACAACCGCCACGGCGGCTTTAACATCAAAATCCGATCAGGGCTCTGGTGTGCAGGAAATACTGGCGTCATTAGAAAACGGTAACGCTGATACAGCCTCTGACTCTTCAATGTCCGAGAAGTTAGCGAAATCAAAAGAAAACTCCCCACAGAAGCAAACAGATGAAAGCGCTAACAATAATGCAATGGCAAAGCAGCAGGATGTGTCGAAGAGTGCTGAGAAAGCACGTGATATAACGTAGGAAGACATATTGGATGAGGAAGCGTAACAAGCGCAGTACTGCTAACATTTATTTTTATATAATAATATTATTTATTTATTTTTTTAATTTATCACTTTTTCTTAGTAGCACTGTGTGTGAACAATGTAATATAAAGCTTATTGGTTTACAGTTAAACCCAATGTGGTTATACGCCATTTCAAAATGCAAAAGCGAAGCTCGTTAAATGTTATAATTTTAACTTAGAGAATAAAGTACGTTATTTATGTTCTAAGATACAAACAAGCAACTAGTAATTATGGCAGGAAAAAATGTGATATGGATTGAAAATAATACTGTTAAAATTTACTGTTTTTTATACATATATTTCTGCACAAAAGTTGTAAAAGATTTCAACTACATATAATAAGTAAAAATAATAATGCAACATTAATAGAACTTGCGACCAAAAAGCAAAATTGTTTGTGCGTATTAATTACCTTTTGGAATATTTTGCTGTGCTAAATAGCTATTCGAATGAAATAAGAAAAATGCGTCAATTATTTTTAATTGGATTATTGGATTTTTATTTCAACTATTATTTTTAAAGTTGTCTGTTAAAATATATACTATATAAGTATAATGTATGTATGTACATATATAAATACATATATTATAATTGGTTTATTTTTTTATCGTATTTGTGTAAAGCTATGTCTAGCATTTGTGTGTAGTATGTTTATGTTTATTATTAGCTCAAACAAATACAATACATACCGTCATTCTCGCTTACTGCTATTGGTCACTGCATTCTCAACAAATGCATACATATGTATATCTTGTAATCTTGTATAAGTGTCGACTCTTAACGTTATATATTTGCTACGTATAAGTTATGTTTAACTTAATTAATTGTTTGAGTACTTAAATTCATTCATTTCGAAATAAACAGCTAATATGCTTAACTTTTTTCTCTCTGTACAGCAGCTTACGAAAAAAAAAAATTGTATTATGTATGTCAATGTGCTGTTATTGTATCTATATATGCTAAAGCGTACTTGTTTTATACATTTGCAAAATTTACTTAGTAAAGTGAATATGCATAAGTGACATGAAGTGCGGTTAGGACAAAGTAAACGCATAAAGTAGTTATATATATGTAGGGTTCTATTTAAAATGCCGTTTTCTTTATACTTCCATAATATTTATTCACAAAATCTAATTTAAATTAAGTTAAGTTGCGTTAAGTGGTCCGTGGCTGCCGGTGGTCTTGCGTGGTCTGTCCGTTTGTCTGTCCTTAAATCATCTTCGTACCTACTGTTCCATTGTCATTCCAGTCCGTCCGCTGCTGTCACATCTGTTCCTACACAGTGTTGCATTTCTGTTTTAGTCTTACTGTCCGTTTACACAGTCCTACATTCGGCTATCCTGACTGTTCATTCGGCCCCGAATGATGGGTTCCACTCCTTCATGAATTCCGCAATTGTTATTGTACGTCTTGGTCCTTCATGATCACCGACCTTCTCGACTTCATATCTTCCGTGTGCCATCTTCTTAACAATTCTATATGGCCCGAAGAATTTTGCTTTAAGTCTCAATCCTGCGCCATACTGCGTTCGCTTGATGGCTACTAGCTCGTTTTTACTATAGTCGACCTCTACTCTTCGCCTTTTGTTGAATGTTCTCCTATTTTCCTGCTGAATCCTAGCAATATTGTGTCGTGTCTCCTGACGAATTACCTCGCGTTCTGCGTCGAGCTCTTCGATGGCTGATTGCTCCAGCAGTTCGAGTAAAGGTGGTACTCCTTTCAATCGCATCTCAAGTCCAGTCATAATCCTAAAAGGTGATTGTCTAGTGCTTCTTGGCGGCGTGCTGTTGATTATTTGCTGCACACGATCCACGTGCTTATACCAGTTTCCCGAACTCTCGTTTCCCAACTTAGCTATCATCGGGATAATAATCTGGTGCATACGCTCTACTTGCCCGTTTGCTCGTGGCACTCCCGTGGCTATCAATAAATGCTGGACTTCCTCATCCGCGCAGTACTGTTTGAACGAATTCGACGTAAAGGCCGCGCCTCTGTCTGTTATGAATCGTCTTGGATTTCCGAAAACAGCTGCTCTTTTCTTTAAGCATTCGACGACTGCATCAGCTCCTGTGTTCTTAGTTGGATATAGCCAAACGAACTTGGAGAATGCGTCCACCATCACAAGGATGTAGTTATATGCCTTCTTTGTCGACTCCAGCGGCCCAACGTGATCGAGATGTAGTGTTCCCAAAGGCTTGTCCTCTTTACTAATGGGATTTAGAAAACCTTCTTTCTTTTCCTGACTTCGTATCGTTGACGATACACTCTACGCAGCTTCTTACGACCTTCGTTGCCTTCCTATTTAAATTTGGTATATAAAATGATTTTCCTACTGCTTCTTCCGTTTTCTTGATGGAAAAGTGTCCTTGCCTATGTGCCATGTTGATGATTTCGTTTTCCATAACTGATGGAACTACTAGGAGTTCTCTTGTTGAATCCTTATACAGTACTCCATGTTTGATATAAAAGTCTTCGTAGTCGCTTTTCTCCAGAACTTTCAACACAGCTCGTATCCAATCGTCTTCTTCCTGTGCTTGCTTCAGCCGGTGGATTAGGGAATCTTCTATAATGAGACAAGATACCCTACTCAACGCATCTACATGTCGCATTTTTGAACCGTTTCTATGTTCTATCTCGTAACAAAAGTCTTGTAGGAACATTGCCCAACGAGATACTCTTAATGGCACATCTCGTTTCCGCATCGTCATTGCGAATGCATTACAATCGGTTACTATCTTAAAACTTATCCCCAACAAATATACTCTCCATTTCTTGAGTGCTTCTATGATCGCTAGTACCTCGAGTTCGTACGAATGGTACTTCTCCTCTGCTGGCCTCGTCTTCCGACTCATGTATTGAACTGGATGGAACGCTTGATCGTCGAAATCCTTCTGTAGTAGCACTGCTCCGTACCCGGACATACAAGCGTCTGTATGTACCTCAGTCACTGCTTTCGGATTGTATAACATTAGGACTGGTGCGCTGATCAATGCTGACTTCAACTTCTGGAATGCCTCCAACTGCTTGTCGCGCAACTCGAACTTAGCCTCTTTCCTGAGTAGATCCGACAGCGGTTTGGCTATTACGGCATATCCATCGACAAATCTTCTAAAGTATGATGTCAATCCCAGGAATCTCTGCAAAGCCTTCTGGTCACGTGGCAATGGGAAATTCCTAATCGCTTTCGTTTTTGCATCGGATGGTTTTATTGAACCGTCTTCTATAACATAGCCTAGAAAATCTATTTTACTTATAAGAAACTGACATTTGTCCCATTTAATCCGCAAGCCATATTCTTCAGCTCTTCGAAGAACTCGTTCTAAACTGTGTACGCCTTCAGTGTAATCCTTGGAGGGAATAACTAAATCGTCCATGTAGGCCACCACAATATCGTCTTGTATAAGATCTCTAAATACTGCTGAAATAAATCTTGAAAAAACTGCCGGTGAATTCGATATGCCAAAAGGCACGTATTGGAATTCATATTGTCCGTTGTATGTAACGAATGCGGTATACTTCCTTGAGGAAGGCTCCACTGGGACATGGAAAAATCCATTCCTAAGATCCAGTGTCGTAAATACATTAGCACCCTGTAGCTTTTCGATAACATCGTCGATATTTGGCATCGGGAAGTTATCGCGAACTATCTTTGTGTTTAATCGCCGATAATCGCAACATAAACGTTTCTTTCCATCTTTCTTCGAGACTAACACTACTGGTGATGCATAATTTGAATTACTGGGTTTAATGATCCCATCCTTCAACCACTCCTTAACTTGTTCATCCACTTCCTGTCTATCGGTATATGACATCCGTCTGGGATTTTCATATACTGGGGTGTCATCCGAAAGTAAGATCTTCATCTCTACTGGCGAATTCGAATTGCTTGTAGGCTTATAATTCGCTACCATTCTTCTTACTATAGTTGCTTGCTCTTTGTTGAGGTGTGAAAGATCGACTTCGCCCACAGGTACCTTCTCCATCCCTGCGACCATACACAGGGTTCCAAACTCTTCACTCAGTTCAACAATCCTGTTATCACCTTCATTAATTGGGTTGTTCCTAGCATCAGTGCCCATCTCCGCAGTCTCATGAACCAACTTCAAACTCGCTTCTGAAATCCTGAACTCTCTCGGCTCCTTAGCCACAACAGCGCCCTCGCTCTCATTGTTTGCTACTTCCAAAGCCCTTCTATCACGGATTTTCCTGCGATCCTTCCCAACGGCTCCCATATACTGCTCCTCATCTTCATGCACCCTTGTGCCCACGTTTAATTCCACATCGAACTTCTTACGCTTCACTGACCCAACACTACGATCTTTCCTTACTGCTCCAGTATTCACCTCCTCCTTGCTCTGTGGCTTTTCCTCCACCTTCTTCTGTCTGAACTCGGCGCCATCTTGCGTAACGAATAAATCGACTTGCCTCAGAACGTCGTTGCCAATCACGAGTGCATATTTGATGTCTCGCTCTCTCACTACGTGGAATTTTACTTCCAACCTTATGTTGTCTACCTCGATGGATGTGGTAAGGCTACCTATTGTTGTAAGTTTGCCGCTACCGATACCCATCAACTGTCGCTGTTCACTACTTAAATCAACATCCAGACTAAGTATGTTTAATGTATCGTAACGTATAATACATAAGTCGCTACCTGTGTCGATTAATGCCGACGCAGATTTTCCGTTGAAACGTACATCCTTAAAAATCAATCCACTTCGCTTCTCCGATTTTACGATTTCTCCTTCATCCGTCATATTATTGACGCTGCTACGTTCCGGTTTAGGAGTTTTCCTTCCTGCCTTACAGTTGGCTGCACGATGACCCTCTTCACCGCAATTGTAACACGATGTCTTATTGCGTGGACAACTTCTAGCGAGATGTGATGAATCCCCGCAGACAAAACATTTCCTGCTAAATGGAACTGCTTTCTGGAAATCCTTGTTTGACGACAATGCCTTCTCCTGGTTCCCATTCACGGGTTGTGACTGGCTGTGACGAATCTTCTCGTATACTTTGATCTGCTCCTTCAAATCCTGTATAGTTTTCGCCTGGTATAGGTTGCTTTTGTTCGATCTTGAATCCGGTATGCCTTCGATGAAATATTCTATTAGGCTTGAGTCATCTAGCTCTATCGGTTTCCCCAACTCCATTAAGACGTATAGATATTCTCGAAGATCTTCCCCATGTCGCTTCCGACGACTACGTAAAGTACGGTGTACTTCAATCGATGAAAGTGCTATACCAAATTCCTGCCGCAGCGCTAGTTTTAATGAACTCCAGCTGCTTATTCCTCTCTGGCTTCTTATAAAAATCTTTGCCGCACCCTTCAATAGCTGTTTTGCGTAGATGAATTTCTGCAGCTCGTTCCAATGCACTGCCGATGCGTTTGCCTCAAAATCCTCAAGCCATTGTTCGAAACTTGGACGACCTGTTCCTTTAAACGAAGTCATTGAGTCCTCAACATCTCGGAGAGTAAAGTTGTGGTATTCGACTCTAACCTCACGCACACTTCGTTGGCTTGCTACCTCTTCCACATCAGTTTCGGAACCGTCACTCACAGTCAGGCCGAAATGCTCCATCAGTCTGTCTTGTAGTGTCGCTTTCCGTCCAACAGTCGATAGCCCTAAATCACCCAACCTTTCCTTCAAACCGTCAACAGTCAGCTCAAAAATTTCGGTGCGGTTCATAATTTACAATGTTGTACAAAAAATCGATAATATTCTAAAAAAGCTTAATTTCAATAATAATATTTCCTTTTAGCTTGCGTTACAGTATTCACTTTTTCCCGCATACAATTCTGATAACTTTTATGTTATTCAATTTGATCACAATATCCGCGTTTACAATTTCCGTATACAATTTTAATAACTTGTTT
The DNA here is from genome assembly GCA_037783105.1 of Bactrocera zonata. Classification (NCBI taxonomy): domain Eukaryota; kingdom Metazoa; phylum Arthropoda; class Insecta; order Diptera; family Tephritidae; genus Bactrocera; species Bactrocera zonata. Next base: position 52,069 of record JBAWJQ010005982.1, on the reverse strand, counting down.
GTTAAACGAACTTTATTACAATATTCGTTTTAATCTTTCGTATACAAATGAAGTAAAATATTTTCTGTAACTCGGATTTTATTACAATATCCGCATATCCGCATTTAACTTTCTTATATTCTTATAAATCTCACGTAAGAATTTTAAAAACGTATTTTCACCCATAAAGGTTTGTTGCGATATTCGCCATAAATTTCACAAAATTTTCACAAAATATTCGATATCTTATTTTACGTTAAACTGTACAATTGTATATCAAAAGGACTTATCTGTTTTTCCAACGATGAACCGTACTTTTACCGTACGCACTGTGTATACCCGCCGTTATTGCTGCTGTTACTGTTACTGACGCTGATGCTGCTGCTTCTGCTGATGCTGCTGCTTCTGCTGATGCTGTTGTTACTGGCGCTGATGCTGCTGCTACTGCTACTCCTGCTGGTGCTGTTACTGACGGTGATGCTGCTGCTACTGCTGATGCTGTTGTTACTGCTACTGCTGCTACTACTAACTGGTGCTATTACTGACGCTGATGCTACTACTGATGCTGCTGCTACTGCTGATGCTGTTGTTACTGGCGCTGATGCTGCTGCTACTGCTGATGCTGTTGTTACTGGTGCTGATGCTGCTGCTACTGTACTACTGCTGGTGCTATTACCGCCACTGCTGCTAGCGCTTCCCGTTGCACCACTCCGTTATGCGGTTTGAGTACCGCAATTTTGCACACCACGGACCACTTATACGAACGCGTTTCGATTTATCAAAAAGTTTCACTTAAAATCGCACTTATCTCACTTCTGCCACCACTTGTAGGGTTCTATTTAAAATGCCGTTTTCTTTATACTTCCATAATATTTATTCACAAAATCTAATTTAAATTAAGTTAAGTTGCGTTAAGTGGTCCGTGGCTGCCGGTGGTCTTGCGTGGTCTGTCCGTTTGTCTGTCCTTAAATCATCTTCGTACCTACTGTTCCATTGTCATTCCAGTCCGTCCGCTGCTGTCACATCTGTTCCTACACAGTGTTGCATTTCTGTTTTAGTCTTACTGTCCGTTTACACAGTCCTACATATATGTACATATGTATATATAAAAAAATTGTTATGTAATCAGTTTTTCATTGAACAAAATATGAAACATAAAATGTCAAAGTTTATAATTCGTATATATATGCATTTTTGTGAGTTACTATCTCTGTTTGTTTTGCCGTCTATTACGTTAACGCTTTTATTTATAATCTATATAATTTTTATTTGTTTTAATACATGCATTTGTGTATATATATAATTTACGTAATTTATAAATATAAACTAAGTTTCTATTTATTCGTTGTATTTTTACAAAAACACGGTGTGATGACGACGGTCAAGCGCATTTAACCGTTTCGAGTTCAACTTTTTTGTTGCTTGAACAACGTATTTGTAACATAACTGCACACAAAGAGGCCTTTACATTGCATTGCGGCATTTTTAATTATCTTCAGTTTTTCGCCAGACGCCAGTGCATACGGATTAACTACTATCATACACATATTTATTTACATATTTGAGCCAACTAAACACAGCTTTTGCGAAGCAGTTTTCGAATTTGTTTAAAGTTTTTGTAATAATAGTGATAAATGTAATGCGGATTTGTTAACATCAACAAATTTAAATGAAATAAATAACACAAACCAAAAACTTTAACTCTTTAAGTACGCAAATTTGAATAAATTTTTTTATAATTTTATGGTAGCTGGTTTCGAAGCTCAGACTTTATTATAATTCATTTAAGTTTGCTTAAGCGGTTGTAAAGGCGCTAAAAGCTAGCGCTTTAAAAATTGCATTTAGCAAGTTACAGTTCCGGTTGACGGCGCTGGTTGGAATACCGTTAGTAGATAATAGAAATTACGATATAGTTTGCGACGCATTCAAAGGCTTAGCTACTGCACGGACTACTATCGAAGCTTTGCGCGAAGAAATACCACAGCAACTGAATTCTATGTGAAAATTTGCTAATACACTGGAACGAAAGTACAGTGAACGTAAGTTGTCATATTTATTGTATTTTGCTTTCATAAAAAAGTATTTTTGTAGAAATCAATGCATTGCGCGATAAATTAAGTTCAACTGGAAAAGAGAATATACCACAACATGTATCAACTACACCACAGACCTCTAGCCGTCACAAATAATCAAACTATTTCTTATTTATTTTTGCAATTTAAAACCCACCGTAATTTTGTACAAGTTCTGTTATTTAATGAAATTTTATATAATAAATGAAAAAAAAACAAAATTTATATTTGAAATACTAACTAGTCATCGTCGTCCACAACGGTCTCACCAGCGTGCGCTGTGCCAACATTAACAGCTTGAAAGAATTCTTGGTCGGATTGGTTTTTCTTCAATCGTTCTCGTATTAACGGCTGGGATTTAGAATAGCATCCCCGGATTTCGGGAATAAAATGGGTATCATTGGAAAGGTGACGTTCTCCAGATCACAAAAATATTTATTTATTTATTTATACAAAGCTTACATAATAATTAATTATTAAATAAACTAAAGCAAACGCAGCGCTAGCAGCAGAGGCTTTCGGCTGATATGTATAGTTGCCGCTGGCTTATAGTTTTAAAGATATTTGCATTTAAAGTTGAAAAATTGACAACTTTTACATTGATAATTTGTATATTGGGAATAACTTTTTCACTTATATTATGCACTTTTCACTTACTAACACTTCACTATAACGTTTCTGTATATTAATTTTTTTAATATTTGTTGTAAATAAAGCTTTATTTCAATTATTTTGATTTACAGCCCTATTCTCATGACCTCACAAAAGTCACCAACCTCACTACAGTGATGTTTCTCACTATAGTGAGGGTTAACTTATGCTGGCGAAAATTCAAAAGCTCAAATGCTCACTGTTATCACAAATATCTGTGACGTGTGAAAGCAGCCATCATAATACAAAACATCTGTGTTTGTTTTGTTTTAAATCAATATTTGACATTTCTTAAAAAATTGAGATTTGAGTGTTATAATTAGCATGGAGGAATTTGTATATGCGGCAATTGTTGAGGAGGAGGAATCGGGGGGTAGGAGGAAAATGTTGAGGGGTTTGCGAGACAAAAGCGATTCTTTCACTATGCAAGACACAACATTTATTAATACATTTCGATTCCCAAAATCGCTATGTAAATTACTTATAAGAGAATTGGTGCTGCATGATGTGCAGAAGTCGGCTCTTGGTTGGTAATAGTTATATACTCCCTATGAGCCAGTCCTCTGTGTCTAGAGCTCTGCACTTTATTTCGAAATTAATTGTGGATGTTAAGGGCAGTGAAATTTATTTCCCTTCAAGCGCGCAGGATGTTTCAGATACAAAGAAGGGGTAAGATAAATAAATAAAAATAAATATAAATAAATAAATAATTTTTTTCTTAAAGATTTTACACGAAATTTGGGATCAAGGGCACAATCGGCTTAATCGATTGTACCCACATTGAGATTATTTCACCCTCAAGCACAAACGCCACTACCCCTCTCTCACTTTTCATGAACCGGAAAGGATTTTACAGCCTTAATGTAGAAGCAGTACGTAATGTTCTATATTATACAAACTATTTACCATGACCAATGGAGTCATGTGTAGAAGTTCAGGAGGATGGAGTCATGTGTAGAAGTTCACGCAAGTGAGGAAAGTTCTCTGATCGCCATTCACTTGGGAGTGGCCAGAAACGATTCTTTTACATATGACTCAAGCAGCTCACGACTTCCGGTCTTTGACCAAGTATCCTCTGGGTAGCCTAAGAACATCCGTTTGAAGGCGAGCTAAAGTGAGAAGGCGAAATATTTCCCTACTTAGGGTTGTGCGCTGGGTTTGGACCCGCCACGTAAAAAACCATCCCCAATGAAAAATCGCCCCAATCCATAAAAAAGGAGACCCCACAATCTGCGCCAACTACCGTGGGATTAGCCTCCTCAACATCGCATATAAGGTTCTGTCGAGCGTATTGTGTGAAAGATTAAAGCCCACCGTCAACAAGCTGATTGGACCTTATTAGTGTGGCTTCAGACCTGGTAAATCAACAACCGATCAGATATTCACCCGTGAAAGGAGAATCGACACTCACCACCTATTCGTCGATTTCAAAGCTGCTTTCGACAGCACGAAAAGGAGCTGCCTTTATGCCGCGATGTCTGAATTTGGTATCCCCGCAAAACTAATACGGCTGTGTAAACTGACGCTGAGCAATACTCAAAGCTCCGTCAGGATCGGGAAGGACCTCTCCGAGCCGTTCGATACTAAACGAGGTTTCAGACAAGGCGACTCCCTATCGTGTGACTTTTTCAATCTGCTGCTGGAGAAAATTATTCGAGCTGCAGAACTTAATAGAGCAGGTACAATCTTTTACAAGAGTGTACATCTGCTGGCGTTTGCCGATGATATTGATATCATCGGCCTCAAAACCCGCGCCGTTAGTTCTGCTTTCTCCAGACTGAACAAGGAAGCAACTCAAATGGGTCTGGCAGTGAACGAGGGCAAGACGAAATATCTCCTGTCATCAAACAAACAGTCGTCGCACTCGCGACTTGGCTCCCACGTCACTGTTGACAGTCATAACTTTGAAGTTGTAGATAATTTCGTCTATCTAGGAACCAGCATTAACACCACCAACAATGTCAGCCTGGAAATCCAACGCAGGATTACTCTTGCCAACAGGTGCTACTTCGGACTGAGTAGGCAATTGAAAAGTAAAGTCCTCTCTCGACGAACAAAAACCAAACTCTATAAGTCGCTCATTATACCCGTCCTGCTATATGGTGCAGAGGCTTGGACGATGACAACAACCGATGAGTCGATGTTGCGAGTTTTCGAGAGAAAAGTTCTGCGAAAGATTTATGGTCCTTTGCGCGTTGGCCACGGCGAATATCGCATTCGATGGAACGATGAGCTGTACGAGATATACGACGACATTGACATAGTTCAGCGAATTAAAAGACAGCGGGTACGCTGGCTAGGTCATGTTGTCCGGATGGATGAAAACGCTCCAGCACTGAAAGTATTCGACGCAGTACCCGCCGCGGGAAGCAGAGGAAGAGAAAGACCTCCACTCCGTTGGAAGGACCAAGTGGAGAGGGACCTGGGTTCGCTTGGAATATCCAATTGGCGCCACGTAGCGAAGAGAAGAAACGACTGGCGCGCTGTTGTTGACTCGGCTATAATCGCATAAGCGGTGTCTACGCCAGTAAAGAAGAAGAAGATTTACCAATCTTTCTATTAGTACATATGTATACATATATTTGCATTTTTGGCAGGTTTGTGATCATCGACTTCTTTTCACCGCTGTCAACGCGAGATATCCCGGGTCTTGCCATGATTCTGGTATTTGGACCACATCCCCAACACGTATGCACCTCACAAATACCTATAACACGCAACGTGATTCGTGGTTGTTAGGTGGCCAAGGATATCCATTGGAGCCATGGCTGTTAACGCCAGTCGCTGAACCTTCAAATACAAGGGAAGTGCGTTACAATAAGTTGCACGCCAAAGCACGTAATACCATTGAGAGAGTTTTTGGTGTTTTGAAGTCACGATTCCGGTGCCTCTCAAAACACCGCATTCTTCATTACAGCCCTGAAAAAGCGTCTTTGATTATTTACGCGTGTACAATTCTTCACAACATTTTACTGAAGAATGGTGTGGCTGCAGACCTTGGCTTCGAAGAAGTTTTAGAAGAATCACAAGACATCGAAATTGTTTTCGAAAACCCCAATTTTAGGGAGGGTGCTAGAGTAAAAAAACGTTACATCATGTCTTTGTAATATACATATGTACATATGTATATATTTCCAGTGGCGTTATGTACTATATATATATATATATATAAATATATATACCTACATATAGCGCACGCTCGATAATCTGACCTAATTAAAACCAAGGCAGTTCACATTATCGAAAGTGTTCACATTATGGAATGCTCCAAAAGAATAGGATAGTACGTATTTATATATTGGAATCCACATTTTATTCATGTTTTCATTACATATACATTTTTATGTAACACATATTATACAAAATCTAGGTTTTATTTGAAAAAAACAGTCATCCTGTGTCTTCTGTGTTTCTAAAAGTTGGAGCACAGCTTTCTCTCTTAGACGTCTTAGTACATTTACATCATTTGGATCGACGTCTTCATGACCAGCCCACCTTATCGCCTTGTTGAAAATTTCAACTGCTTCAGTCCGCTTAATTTTCTCCTCTACCTCCGATACGCTGCCTTCATCGGAATCGTCTTCTTCTTCATGCTCGTCATTTGCATTATCATCTTCAATATCTTCGTTCCATTCATGAACGCCTGGTAGCGTTAATTCAGCCTGAAATGGTTAATAAGAAAATCATTTTCAATAACCTGCATTTCTTTGTGCGATTCTGCGAAAACGAACAAACCTCAGCATTCAAACTGTTAAGGAGATCGACGGTATTGCTCATCAAGGCGCAAAGTTCAGCTCCCCATTTTTCTTTTAAAACTGCGAGCGGAACACTATCTTCGTGATCGTCATCATCTGCCGTAAAATTTAAAATATTTTTCCAGCAATTAGCTAATGCTACTTCGCTGACACGACTCCAAGCGGCATCCAAAAGATTTATAGCTCTTCGTAAAGTAATTTTTTTCATCGAATCGAATAAATTGGAGTTTGTAGCTGCTATTGAGGCTAAAAGGCTGTTTCTGTAATGCAACTTTGTGATATTTATGGCATTTTGATCCATTGGTTGGATGAGGGGAGTAACGTTTGGTGGTATAAACATTGCTAGCTGAGCTTCATTTGGGTGAGAAGGAGCGTTGTCGATTAGGAGTAGAGCTTTAATTCCTTTAAAAATGACGTTACCTAAAAAACAAATTTAAAAGAAAAAAGTTGCAAAATACAAAATAAATGCTCACCTGTGGAACGAAGGACTCATGAAACCTCCTTGAAAACAGCCGACGTCATCCAGGCGGATTTTGAGCTTTTATAGTCTGTGGGGCATTGAAAGTTTTTAAAGCAGCGTGGATTTTTTGCCTTTCCAATTACCAAAAGTTTCAGTTTATGAGATCCAGTGGCGTTTGAGCAACATAAAAACGTGATTCGCTGCTTTTCCGACTTAACGCCTGGGGCTCTCTTTTCCATACTGGACACGTACGTTTTTTCTGGCAGAAGTTTCCAGAATAAACCTGACTCATCAGCATTACATAACTGATCGTTACACAGCTCCAGTTCGGCCATTTTAGCTCTAAGTTTTTCCTTAAATGGATCCACGAGCTGAGGCAGCGAAAATAGTTTTTCGCCTGATATTTGCAGCAGTCGAATACCGTACCTTTTTTTAAATCCTTGAAGCCATTCATCACTAGCGTTGAAGTTAGATTAATTTTCCTTTACTTGTGCATGCAGTACTTTAGCCTTTTCTTTCAACATTAAGGCACTTACAGGCCAGTTTTTATTCCGCATTTTGATAAACCAACGATAAAGAGCTTTCTTAATTTTGGGCAGCTCTGAAGGACGCAGAGTTCTTCTTTGTCCAGGTCCCGAGTATGTGTTGTTCACGAACTTTAAAATCACTTGTTTTTTTGCTTTGATTCCACAAATTGTTGATTTAGCAACATTATATTTCTTTGCTAAGAACGTCATAGATGAGCCTCTTTTTAAAGAATCGAGAATATCAGCTTTTTGCTTCAATGTCAAAAACGTGTGTTTTTTAGAATTCATTTTTAACAGAAAATCTAAAACGAAACACTCCACACGAATACAAAATTGCAACTGAAGTATTCTACGCATTACATGCAATACAAATGAGAGTCTTATTCTACAATTAGGGGATTCCCCAAATTCAGAACTAGCTGAGATCTGTGTAAACTACATTCAAATACTTTAACGTTTTTTGTTCATATTATAGAGCCTTTTGGGTTTGTTCACATTATAGAGTAGTCAATGCATAAAAAAGTCTGTTCACATTATGGGGTGTTCGAAATATAGAGTTTTCACATTAGCGAGCGTGTGCTGTATATGTAAATTACTTACTGTCTCTGTACATTTTACTTCCTCTAAGAATGAATAATAGGACATCTACATATGTTTAAATAATTCATTTTATTTTATTTCTATTATTAAATAATTAATTTATTTTATATCATTTTTTTATTTTTTTATTTTTTTACATTTTTATTTCATTTTTTTTTTTATTTTTTACATTTTTATTATTATTTATCTAATTTTTCAGACAATTTAGCCATAACCTCTGACAGCGAGGTTAGTGCTTGAGTCATTTGGGTCAGCACCCCTGTCATCTGCACATTTTGCTCTACAATTTTCCTTTGTAGAGCAATGACCTCCTCCTCTCGCTTTTCTCGATCCTCCATTTTTTTTAGCACTGTCCCAAGCATCTTCGCTGCAGTCAATTTTTCAGAAGGGATGTAAGATGTTGTGTCTTGCGTAGTAGGATCGCTTTTGTCTCGCAAACCCTTCAACATTTTCCCCCTATCCCCCGATTCCTCCTCCTCAACAATTGCCGCATATACAAATAATAATTCCTCCATGCTGATTATAACACTCAATTCTCAATTTTTTAAAAAATGTCAAATAAATCCCAGCCTAGTAATAAATTGTTTATACTGATTGACATTTACAACCTTATCAGTGCTGCCAAATTAGAATATAAATAAACTATTTTTGTAAAGTAATGAAATTCAGCCAAGTTGGTTGAGTTCTTGTTGCGATAAGCGCTCAAGTTTATTGTCATAACGAAATATAAATGATTATTAATAATGAAATATCACAGCTTGTGGTTTTTTGTTATATTTCTTTGTGTCGGTTACAATAATCAATTGGTGCAGAGCACACAGGATGAAGATAGCTGGATCGATCCCGAGGGTAAAATTTAGAATAGCATCCCCGGATTTCGGGGATAAAATGGGTATCACTGGAAAGGTGACGTCGTGGTATACATTTTCGTGATCTGGAGAACGTCACCTTTCCAGTGATACCTATTTTATTCCTGAAATCCGGGGATGCTATTCTAAATCCCAGCCGATCCCGATGCTTATGGACTTGAAGTATATCTTCAAAAACCACAACAGAGAAAAAATAAATATCAAAGTGATGAATCCACGCTAGACTCGAAATGCTCCGTATGCAAGGACGACAACCATAGTGAAGAAGCCATCGCGCTGATGTATTATAAAAGACTCATTGCATACTTATTTAATAGCGACTTTTTCAAGGTGCGTCATTAATTACACAAATATTTGGTAGCTCCACACTGAAGCTGGTATTTGGCAATGTGTTACAGTTTATGCAAATGTTTTCGTTTAATTTATTGTATTTTTATAACTTCCTATTTAGTATGATGACTTAACTGGAGAATTCACTCGTCTATTACAATTCACTGCTCTGCCAGCTCAGTTAGAACAGCTCAAAAACTTAAATGACCCACGCGATTTGGATATGATTTTATCAAAAATTCTATTAAAGTCAAAAGTGCCTACTCAAACAGATTATTATAATTTTGCAAATGGTAAAAGTGTTTTTGCCCTTATTTGGGATATCATCAAGGATTTGGGACAATTATTGAAAGTTCCATTGGTGAGTGAGCTTATACTTTCATATCCTACATATAGATATGGTTGTAAATTCTCCATATAGAATGTTGTTTGTTATTTTAGATTTTAAATGAATTTGCATATTCATTCTACAAATAGAAAAGCATACAACATTAAATGTCATGTTTATTACGTTTATTTTCAAGGTTCAATTTTTACTTGGAGCTGGTAGTTTGCTACTGATTGGTTGGCATTGTCATCGAATATATAGCATCGGCATTATTACAATGATTGTCGGAGCCGTTGTGTGCTTTGGATATTTCCACACGTATTTGGAATGTAATCGCGTAAGTATTTCATATTTTCATCGTTCATCTCAATCACTAATTGTCAATACTTATAGAAATTGCAAGCTGAAAGTTTATTAGAAATGCTTGCACGTCATGAACCCCGATGGTACACACCCATCGTAAGCTTTTTTACTTCCAGCGAACAACGGGCCCAAAAGATCAAAAAGGAATATATCAAGTTTGTATTCGTTTATTAATTGTACATTATTGAAATTAACTGTATTTATAACTAGACAAGCAAGTCAACTAAATTTGAATTTCTGTCAACCGGATCATGTGTTTCTTCTGTATGTCAATGACTTGTTCTTAAAGCAAGTATCATTTCTAATAGATAAATCTATTGGAACACTTCGAAGTAATTGCCTACTTTATTTCAATTATTATAAAAAAAAGTATTAATAATTATAATTACAGACAGTCTGAGCTTCCCATTCAACTATATAGCCGGCGGAGTGCTAGTATTCCTTATTGGCTATATTGTAAAATTCAAATTCAAGTACGAGTATATCCCAAGTGCACGTAATTGGTACAGCGTATGGCAGCAACATGAGTATGTAACGCAACGCGGTGGCCTCCCTGTAAGCACAGGTACGGCACTTCATGACGATCGTAGTTCTGGTGAAAATTTAAGAATACTTGTGAACGACACTAGTGGCGCGACGTCGTCGAACCAGATTTCGATCAGCAATACAACCGCCACGGCGGCTTTAACACAAACACCTGAGCAGGGTTCTGATGTGCAGGAAATACTGGCGTCATTAGAAAACGGTAGCGCTGATACAGCCTCTGGCTCTTCAATGTCCGAGAAGTTAGCGAAATCAAAGGAAAACTCTCCACAGAAGCAAACAGGTGAAAGCGTTAACAATAATGCAACGGCAAAGCAGCAGGATATGTCGAAGAGTGCTAAGAAAGCACATAATATTGTGGACACACAGGCAGAAAGTATCACATCTGGCAGCACCGTTTGTCTTTCTTTCATTCTCTTGATATTCTTTCTGGGAATTTACAGTTAGAAAAAGGGATGGCAAAGTTTTTTTTAACCGATTAAATAATCAAATAATTATTTGCAAGATATAAAAAATAATTGCAATTAATATAAAAAAATCGATTAATCGATTAATTCTAATGTTTTCAAATAATACTAAATTGCATAAAGACCACTACCAAGTTTCAGCGCCGAATCTTGGGGGTATGTTTAGTATCGCGCCGGTTTAGTATCGTTTATGGTGAAAAAGGGGGCGGGGCTACCCTCCCTCACGCCCCCTTATTGGAAAGAGGAAGGATTGAACTTTTTAATAAACCCCCCCTCGACCGCCTAGAGCCCCTATAGACCTTTAGGGAGCCCTTTGAAAATGACCAAAAATCAGTGTTTTTGCTCATTTTTCCATACAAACTGAAACCAATGCAACCCAGACAACATTTTTGTATGGACAAGAAATCAAAATAATGAAAACCAAAATGTTTCAGTGCAATGTATATACATATTTTATTGCATCTATTAATGATTCACAGGGATCTTTTCCTTGTTTTTGAATAGATCGCCGCCACATATATTCGACGATGACGTTGGCGAAGTTGGCGGTGTTATTATAATTGTCTTTGTAGAAAAAACGTTTCACAACGCGCCATTGCGACTCAATCCGCTGCGTATGAACCCCGTCCTCGGAAACGAAGGGGTTGGTGTCGTCACTATGGTTCACTTTTTGGTGGACGTACCCAAAATTTGGCCGCCAGCAGTCCGTCCGAATTATACTTCCTTCAGCCACGTGCTTCTGGATCAAAGAATTAAAATGTCCGCCGTTCGAAGATTGTCAGGACATACTTCGAGGCGTATGTCCTCGCTACCATCTTCGATCATCCCAAGGACCCAGTGTCCCTCTATGCGCCTGCCTAAAATGTAAAAAAACCTAATTAGAGTTAAATTCATTGTATAAGGAAATAATATTACCTTTGTTGTACTTCCGCCGCCCAAATTTACTATCGTCGATCTGAACAGTTTTTCCCGGACCACCAATTTTTCCTTGTTCATATTGGTGGTCCAACTGGTATATTACCACGGCCTCTCGGCAATAACTATACCAGTCTGATATTGTTGCAGATGACAAAGTTCTCCCCTCACTTGTATAGTCCTAGCGCAATATTTCTTCGCGGGACATACGACACGCAAAGCAGTTCATCAAAAATTATACTCGAGGGACACTGATGCGAACATTTTCAAACCATGTCCCGATGGTTATTGAAACACGTGGCTTTTTTTTGTGCACGAGCCCCTGTAGCACACAAAATACCCAAATTTGCCCCCTTTCCGAATGGTTTTTGGAACCTTGTGTACAGGGCACAATTGCTCCCTCGGTATTAAACCGTCTTCCTCCGCAAAACGGACTCATTGCTCATGCGTGCGCAGCTCGGTGCCAACACGCATAAGGCTCCACTCCGTTCCTAAAAAAAATAATATATTCCAATATTAGAATATCTTATTACTTGTTATTATTACTCACCATTTGCAATTTCGCACATGTTTGATAGTATTTTTATTTTTAATAACGCCGAATAACACGGAAAACATATTTTGCATAACGCCAAATTTTTAAATATAGGTAAACATATGAAAAGTACCGTTATGCTTCCCAGCACACATATTAGATGGTATATTGAAATCGTTAAGAAATATAAAGCCTTAATTTGTCTTATACTTAAATTTGTAAAATAATGCTTCACCGGGATTTCCTCCACAGTATTTTAGCATTTCATTCCTTTCTGCATTGGCGGCCTTCGGCCGCGCTTCAAAAAAAATAACCCTGGTCGGTCCAACACCGGGGTGTATCAATTTTTTTTCGCATAGAACTCCTTTTTGCGTGAGCGGCCTTCGGCCGCGCTTTAAAAAAATAACCCTGGCCGGTCCAACACCGGCTACGCCATCCACAGTATTTTAGCATTGAACACCTTTTCGCGTTCACTTTTATTGCTAACTGGGTTTAATTTATTCCCTTTTGTTCGTGCTTTCTCGGCAATTTGACAGTTCAAATTAGGCAGTCATTTTGGATTTTCGCATTATTGAACTCAATGCAGAAAAAGGTGTATTTTATTTAAAGATTTACGAAGAAATTAACAATCAAAAGTAATTAAAAACATTACTAGTGGTTCTTATAATTCATAAGTAATATATGTGCGTGAAAATGTATCCATAATTGGTTTGCTACAATGCACAACAAGTGAAAATACACTAGCATATATTGAGAAATTTGCAAAAATTAGCATTTTTTAAAGTGAATTTTTGGAAAAATTTGTGAACCGATTTTTATAAAATATGTTTTAAAATAAAGTTAGATAATTTAAGCATACATGCGTGTTTAAAATTTTCAATTTGGTTCTCTCGTTTAGGTACAGTGAGTGAAAATTAACCGGCGCGATACTAAACCCAACCCGAATCTTGTATTATAATGCTCTATCACAGAGTCCCAGACATATCCTAAAAGATAAAATGGCCTATATGCAGTAGCAAATGACATTAAATTTTTCAAAATATAGACAGCAATCTTAAAGTAAAAGAATTGCCTCTTTCTTGAAAGACTATGTCTTGTAACTATGCGTAAAAATAAAACCACTAATTTATAGGAGACTATATTCTTATTTCAGACATTCAAATTATGTTGGTATATACGCAAAAACAAAAACGGAAATAAAATTAAAATATCGTATTAAAAATTCATTTGTCTTAGCATAAATGAAAATATATTCATTGAAGTCAAGAACATTTATTCTCTGTTCAACCAAGTTGGAAGAAAAAGCAATTTCGATAAATGTTTTGTTGTCAAACGATTGCGTTTTGCGGTCGCAGTTGCACCCGCTTTTGAGAAAAGCCGCTCCGCTGGTACTGAGGTACCAAGTAGATGACAATAATATTTTGAAAGTCCGTACAGTTTTGGGTAAACGGTTTTCATTTCTTCCCAAGCATCAATATTGTTTCGACTTAGTTCTAATACCTGACAATTCAAATAAAAGCTCAATTCATCTTGTGGAGATGTAAAATCGTTGTCCTTCCTCCTTCTTTTGTGCACTAGAGTTTTGTGAGGAGCCCAGAGGTCAAACTCATTCTCTGCCGATTCCACTGACGACTCGCTGCCCGTTTCCATAGTATCATCTGCAACTGTTATTTCAGTACGTAAAAACTTTATAACTGGGGACAACGCTAATGGGTCTTTGAAATGAATTATTTTGAATATCGGATCGAGTAATGTTTCTTGCTGCTGAAGCTTGGGCCCCTTACTCAAAGGGCTTTCATTAATTGGTTTGCTGCTGCTACTCGGCATTTCAACCATGGTGTCAGAGTCATCATCACTTAGGGAAACATTGTCTTTACTCCTAGATTGCAGAGTATAATTTGTACACACATATTTATATATAACTAGAAGAAATTTAAAATGTAATACCGATTGCTCCAACTTACCACCAGTTTGCAGGCTACAGTTGCATGCTTTAATTTTAAATGCTGCAACATATTTGATGTGTTATTAGAAAATTTTAAATTTTTGCAGCAAAGTTGACATTTAACGTAGTTATTGCTCATTTTATTAAAAAAATTCCACACTTCGCTTTTAACTGGCGTCATTGGTCTTCAAACAACTGAACGTAAAATGCGTTTGACTTAACTGTAAATGCAGTGTTACCAGACATTCATTTGTTGATATTAAACTACGTTGACATATTAGAATTTAACTATGTTTACACCGTTTCCAGTCACTAATGACTGATGCGACCAATTTCGACCCTTGTACGCTAACTTAGATGAACATAAAATATATTAAATTTTAAAATGCTGTTTGCGATTATTTTGCAATTACTCGAGTAATAGTCGAGTAATTAGAAAAGGTGTTTCGATGCAATTAAATAGTAAATTGAATGAAAATAATCGATTAATGTAATCAAATGAATAATCGTCGCCAGCGTTGAACTCCTTTTTGCTCGATCCAACACGGAGATTTATCAAGATAATAAGAATTCTGAAAGATTTTACATTACTCATCACATGATAATGAATTTAGTTATGACGTCATAATCTTTCTTTTTTCTTATTTTTATTCCTTTACAAAATATGGTAACACTAATTTTTTGCTTGTTACAACCATTTTCCTTATTTTATGAATAAATGGATTTTAACTAAAGTTTGATATGGAATTAAAGTTATTTTTGCACTATTTAATATAAAATAAATGATTAGAAACGAATTAGTGAAGTGTTAGTGGATACAAAAGTATAAAATATAAGTGTAAAATGCATTATAAATCAGAGAAACACACATTTTAAATAGTTAATTTTTGAACTTTAAATGCAAATATCTCAAAAACCATAAGTCAGCGGCAACAATATGTGCATATGTATGTATATATATTCTGATCTGGAGGACTTCCTCTATCCGTACATTCCCATTTTAACCCCGAAATCGGGCGATGCTATACTAAATCACAGCCGAATATTTTGCTGTGCTAAATAGCTATTCGAATGAAATAAGAAAAATGCGTCAATTATTTTTAATTGGATTATTGGATTTTTATTTCAACTATTATTTTTAAAGTTGTTTGTTACAATATATACTATATAAGTATAATGTATGTATATAAATACATATATTATAATTTGTTTATTTTTTATCGTATTTGTGTAAAGCTATGTCTAGCATTTGTGTGTAGTATGTTTATGTTTATTATTAGCTCAAACAAATACAATACATACCGTCATTCTCGCTTACTGCTATTGGTCACTGCATTCTCAACAAATGCATACATATGTATATCTTGTAATCTTGTATAAGTGTCGACTCTTAACGTTATATATTTGCTACGTATAAGTTATGTGTAACTTAATTAATTGCTTAACTTTTTTCTCTCTGTACAGCAGCTTACGAAAAAAAAAAATTGTATTATGTATGTGAATGTGCTAGTATTGTATCTATATATGCTAAAGCGCACTTGTTTTATACATTTGCAAAATTTACTTAGTAAAGTGAATATGCATAAGTGACATGAAGTGCGGTTAGGGCAAAGTAAACGCATAAAGTAGCTATATATATGTACATATGTATATATAAAAAAATTGTTATGTAATCAGTTTTTCATTGAAAAAAATATGAAACATAAAATGTCAAAGTTTATAATTCGTATATGCATTTTTGTGAGTTACTATCTCTGTTTGTTTTGCCGTCTATTACGTTAACGCTTTTATTTATAATCTATTAAATTTTTATTTGTTTTAATACATGCATTTGTATATATATGTATATAATTTACGCAATTTATAAATATAAACTAAGTTTTTATTTATTCGTTGTATTTTTACAAAAACACGGTGTGATGACGACGGTCAAGCGCATTTAACCGTTTCGAGTTCAACTTTTTTGTTGCTTGAACAACATAATTGTAACATAACTGCACCCAAAGAGGCCTTTACATTGCATTGCGGCATTTAATTAATTTCAGTTACGTAAACATTTAGCGAATTTATAAAGCTTTTTTTTTTCGCCAGACGCCAATGCATATGGATTAACTACTATCATACACACATATTTATTTACATATTTGAACCAACTAAACACATCTTTTGCTAACAGTGATAAATGTAATGCGGATTTGTTAACATCAACAAATTTAAATGAAATAAATAACACAAACCGAAAACCTTAACTCTTTAAGTACGCAAATTTGAATAAATTTTTTTTTTAATTTTATGGTAGCTGGTTTCGAAGCTCAGACTTTATTATAATTCATTTAAGTTTGCTTGAGTAGTTGCAAGGGCGCTAGAAGTTAGCGCTTTAAAGATTGCATTTAGCAATAGTTACAGTTCCGGTTGACGGCGCTGATTGGAATACCCTTAGTAGATAATAGAAATTACGATATAATTTTTCGACGCATTCGAAGGCTTTTGCGCATGCGTGCAATCATGAGAGACTTTATGGTCTTAACTCAAATTTAAGCTTAGACTTTAGAAAATATTATGCATGTATTAGAGAATTCTCTGGTAAATATTAACAAATTTACAATAAAAAAAAATTATAGCAAAACTTTAAGTAACTGTATTTTAGTATCGAAACATTTTTAATATTTAATTAAATGTTTGAATCAAAGTAATAAAACTAATACAACAAGACACAAATGCTTTTTTAAAAGAAAAATGTATGCTGATTTGAAATATTAATGTTCGGTGCATTGACGTCAGGGTTGCCAATTTTTTAATTTAAAAATTTGGGAGTAAAAATTAAATTTTTATTTTTAATACCAGTGTTGAGATTAAAACTTCAATTATTAAATATTATTATTATTTTTAAAATTATTTTTTAATAGCGTTGTTGGATTTTTTTTTTAATTCAGCATGTGGGATTATTATTTTTTTTTAATCCCGTATTTAGAATTACAAAAAAAAAAAAAATACAAATATTAATTCAATAATTTTTTGAATGTAGTATTTACAATCCTGATAGGCATAACCTCATAATTAGTATCAAATGGTAATAATAATAAAGTTTAATTCGAAATAAGAATTTCAACTTTAAATTGTATTACTTTTTGAAGTACTTCATTAACACCGTATTTTTTAAAAGCAAATAATTTTTTTAGCATTAATTACGAAATATTTATGTACATATGTATTTTCCTTTGCAGTGACAATTTAATGTAAATTTTTGTTTACTAGGTATTGAAATTAAGTTTTTCATATTTTTTGAAGTTTTTGTACATAAATGTAAAGAATTGAAGCTAAGCTTTTGGTTTTCAATATACTTTAAATATACGTTTTGGTAATATTTTTTTTTATTAATAAAAATTTTTTGTTATTTATACTTGTTAATAATGTAATTATTTTTTTTATTAAATTTATTTAACGATAATTTTTGCTATTTAGTGACATGATAATTTTATTTATTTATTAATTTTTAATTTTGTATTTATTTATAATATTTTTTTTTTAATTTTTGATTAAATTAATAATAATTTAATTTTTATTGTTTTAAATTTTTTTAATCTCTTTTTGTTTTAATTTTTTTAATCACATTTTTTTATACATGGTTTTTTGTTAAATTTATTTATTAACTATTTATTAATTTATTATTTGTTATTTTTATTTATTAATTTATTTTTTAATTTCTTTTTCTTATTATTATTTTTAATTTTTGATTAAATTAATAATAATTAATTATTTATTATTTTATATTTTTTATTAATCCTTTTTGTTTTATTATTTTTTTAATAAGTTGTTGTTTAACTTTTTGTTAATTTTATTTATCATTATATTTTTTTATTATTATTTTATCAATAATATTTTTTAAATTTTCTTTATTACTATACATCTTTTTGATTTCTTTTGTTTTTTTGTTCATTATTTTTAATAATTTTATTTTGTTTTATGCTTTTATTATTATATTTTTCTATTATTATAATTTTTAATTTTTATAAGTAATGTTTTTTTTAACTTTATTTATTAATTTTCTATTTATTTTATTTTTTATTTTTGTTTAATTAAAAATAATTTATTATTTTGTTAATCCCTTTTTGTTTTAATTTTTTTAATAAGTTGTTTTTGCTACATGTTTTTTGTCAAACTTATTTATTAATTAATTGTTATTTACTGTTTTGTTAATTTTAGTTTTTATTTTTTTTATAATTTTGTTTTTTAATATTTATCAATAATTTTTATTTATTTATTTATTAATAAGCATCCTTATAATTTCTTTTACTTTTTGTTTTGTTTTTATTTTTGTCAATTTTATTTATTATTTTTTCATTATTATATTTTTGTATTTTTTTACTATTATTATTTTCAATATTTACAAATAATATTTTTTAAATGTTATTTATTAATATGCAGCTTTTTTTAATTTTTCGTTTGTTTATTTATTTTTAATTTTTTAAATTATTTATTTATTTGTTTGCCATTATACTGTACTTGTATACATTGGCAATCATTACATGCTAATAACTGCTTACCTTTTAAAATTCTACACAGTATTCCACTATCCGTTAGAATACGGGAAAAAGCACTCTTCTATTAATTATCAATATTTAATCAAACTACGCTTTAAATATGTATGCTTATATGTATGTATGTATATCGGGTGCATTTATTCATAAAATATGTTTTTTTTTATTATTTTTTGGTTTTATTTCGATGTTTACTGTCTTGCTTACAAACTAGTTTTGCCTAAATCAGCGCAAAAAAAGTTTAAATATTACTATTATTAATTTATTTATTTACTGGTTTTCTTCAAGAATAAATAATTCATTATGTATAATTAATATATGCATTGTTTTTTTTATTTAATTATTTAAATTTAGTATTATATTAACAATTAAAGCTTTGCAAATTTCAATTCAATTGTTTACCTTTATAATTTATTTCACTTTAATTAACTTAAATGCTAAAAAAAAATTGCATTTTGCCTACAATAAGTTTCATAAGAGATACAAAAAAGAATTGCTTTGCAAGTATTTGCATGAAAATGCTTTTTAAAAATGCACAAATAATGAATAACAATTAAAAAAATTTGAGTTTCAGCTTAAAATAGCATAACAGTACTTATTAGTTCTTAATTAAAAACTCCAATTCTTACCTCACAAGGCGTGTTTTGTTTTTGTTTTTTATTTGAATTTAAGTGCTTTTCTCCTTCGATTTTCATTTAAATAGTTAATTCAGCAAATAAGTATTACACATGTTGTTTCCTTAATTTTTTCATTTTACTTTGCTAACTTTTTTGTTGTTGTTTTACGTATTTACACAAATTATTGATACGCCTAACTTAACTGTATAAGAGCCGTAAAAGCTTAAAAGCTTTTTTATTCACCTATTGGTTTGCTTACATTTAAAAAATATACTTGTATGTACTCGTATGTATGTATGGTATACATATGTATGTAATTCTCTTGAATTATTTATTAATTTTATCGGGGGCTACGCATGCAAGTCGTTACCGGCTTAAACTTAGTAAATATTATTGAGTATTTTGTAGCAATCAATTTGTTCGCACGTATTATGTACTTGTATATGCGTATGTGTGTGTGTGTGTGCATGTAGGGTTAATTTGTTGTTGCTGTGCTGCTTAAAAAATAAATGTATGCGTACATGTACAAATTACCTAATTTTACTTCTTTTTGAGTTGATAAAGCCCCTACATATGCATGCCCTATGTATGTATGTATGCATGTATATGTGTGCAAATTTTAATTTATGTGAAACGTATATTTAATCCTTTCACCCCGCTAAACTAAAATGGCTAACAGTTGCAGTACATCGAAAAATATGAAAATTATGCCACATGCGTTGGTGTGTGAGTGTCTATGTACATTAGGGTGTCAGTCATTTCCCAAGTTGCTGCTTTTATCCAAAAAACAGAATTTAACGCTAAGATGCTCCTTATTTTCAATTTAGACCAATAATTTTACTTTCCCACACACTTTACGAGGGATTGTTGGATCTCTTGCATTAAATTTAACTCACAAGAAAATAAGCACGACTCGGAAACTATAATACGTTATTCTAAAGCAAAATTTTCCGCTTAACCAAAAATTCTTAATAATTTTTTCAATAAAAAGTTTCAACTTTCAAAGTTATAGGCAGTTAAAGTTATGCATCGAATGTATTTCATTCATACAGTACACCATGTTGTATAAGTAACATAGAATGTGGAAATCACTCATTCATTCAAGTAATTTATACGTTCTGTTACTCATACGACATGGTGTCAGTACATTTGATATATGTATCAGAGAACTGCAAAACTCACTTTTTCCTTGAATCAGCTCATACGCTTTCTATTCAATTCCAATCACTGAGCGAAACACAGCGTTGAGTAAAAATCAGCTTATGTTGCCGAACCGCTCATTCGCGTACAATGTGAGCCTTCGGTCCGAAATGCTTTGCTCACGTTTGCTCACTTCACGAAATGTTTAGCTCATTTTCGTTCAGTGATTGGAGTTGAACAGAAACTTTTGTTTATGAGCTGATTCAGGGAAAAAGTGAGTTTTGCAGTTCTTTGGTATGTACATTGTTCGCGATCAGCTTATGCGTCACATGCATTGCACTAAGAATTTAGTACACAACTAATATTTTAGTATGTATTTGTCATCCCAATATTTTAGAAAAAATACGTACAAACACCTACACATTGTCAGCCCGACATAAGGGAAGGTGCCATGTTTGGAATATATTATCTGAAATTATTAAAGAGGATGGCACTATTTTGAATGGATTTATATACTGCCAATCCTGTAAGAATATTTTAAAATATTTGCCAAAAAATTCTTCAAATTTAAACCGACATAAGTGCTGCAAATCGCTTAAGGAGACGACGCTGCTAAAAACTGTGACGACAGACGAAAAAGAGCTGCTATGGACGCTTGAGTAGCACTGAGGATTGCAATGTGATCAGTTATTTTTTCCATTATCATTGCCATTATTATGAAAATAAATACACCTACATATGTATATGTTTGTTGTGAAATTATATATTTTGATTTATTTCTGCTTCATTTCCTTCACAGTCATTAGAGTTGCAGTAGCGCTGCTGGTTCTGCATTTATTCAAGCACAGTGAGTTTGCTCATAGGCGTTGAGTTTGTTTTTGTTTTCATTCAACACGATCATTGTTGAGCCGAATGAGCGAACACCTGAGTAGAGCTGTTTCAACACGAGCGTGAATAAATGCAGCAAGCAAACGAATTTACCACAATTGAGCTGAATTTAGCTTAGTAGTGAAAGCATTCACGAATGCCATTTTGAGCGCTTCAGTCGAATGGGCTGATAGTTCGGGTATTGTTCGTGCATGAACATTTTTGCGCTCAACGGAAGCCGTTCTCTGATATGTATGTATAAGGTTGATGAAATGTGTTTATGGAAAAAATCAGCAAGACTTTCTTGCAGAGTGGAAAATATTTTATTAGAATATCACTTTTTCAATGCTGTTGGCTGGCTGACAAGGGAGGCGCATAGGCGCCGGACCGTATGCGGCCGCACTTAGCTATAACTTAGCAATAATGCATGTGAAATGCGAGAAAAAAATGATTTCGGCACAATGATTGAAAATAAAAAGATTTCTGATGGATATGCCAAAAAACTGAAACTTCAGGGTGCGTTTGCTAAAAAAACAAAAACAAAACGGAAAAACGTTAACTTCGGTGGTACCGAAGCTGCAACAACAACGAAGTATATAAGAACATGGTTCTGATCGTTCAGTTTGTTAGACGGCACTTGATACCGATCGTTCAGTTTGTATGGGAACTTCACCATATATGCTATAGTGATTCGATATTGGCAATTCCAATAACTGAGCAGCTTTTTGGAGAGAAAAGAGCTTGTGCATGATTTCAGTTCAATATTTCAAACCCTGGGGAACTAGTTCGTGTATATACAGACAGACAGACGGACATGTCTAAATCGATTCAGCTCTTCATCCTGATCATTTAGTTATATATTTTGTAAGGTCGCAGAAGTTTTATTATTAGTGCCCTGTTCATGGCATAAAAATCAACTTGGAAAATAATGGACACCCTAATGTGTATTCATGCTTGTAAGCACCGTTGTTCATACATTTACTTGCCCAATGCAACTACTAACTACCTATTTATCTATGGATATTTGTTTGTAAAATGTCTTAAATTTTCTTTGGTACTTCTTCTGCTTGCTGGCTGAATGCCAGTGCATTTATGCTTGTGTGTGTGTATTTGTGTAAAAATACTTAAGGATGTGCTATGCGTGGTAGTTAGCATTAGTTTGTGTATGTATGTATAATTTATTGCTAAGTATTCAATAATATTTTACGATTTGTTGTTGTTTTATTTTTATTTTGTTTAGAGTAATTTTTTGGCTTTCAGATGCAGTTAGTAATTGTAGTAAGTACTGGTAATTGTATAAGTATGTCAATTCGTTTAGGTATAGCATGTATGTATATATAGGTTTGTATGTACGTTAATTATTTGCCACTATTTACATATAGTATATATATAAGTATATGTATGTATATTGTATATGTTTGTATCAATTATGATATATATGATTGCATAGTATGTATATATATATATGTATATATATATATTGATTAAATACCATTTGTGTGTATGTATGGCTGTGTGTGTGCTTTAAATACACACATAGACAACGGTACTTTTCCTGCTATTTACTTAGATAGATTCTCTGTCGTTTAGCGAGCTGCTCTATAGTTTACAGTTTCGGATATATACAGATACAGTTATAGGTAGATATATTTGTAGATTTTGTCAATGTATAGCGATATATGTTTTTTTAATAAAAATTAAAATATACATAGTGTGTTGCGTTAGATAAAAATATGAAAATTTAAAAATCAGTATTTCAAGAAATTTTCCATATAAAAAATCAGTCAACGTTCCTGTATTAAAATAGATTTAAAAAAATAGAAAAAATGTAAAAACAAAAATTAAAAAAAAAAAAAAATATTAGAAATAAAAAATAAAAAAATTATCAATATTTTCTTAATTCTTACATTAAAATTGATTTCAAAAAAAAAAAAAAATTCAAAATTAAAAAAAAAAATAAATGAATTAAAAAAAAAAATTTGAAAAAACTAAAAAAAAAAAAAAATAAAAATACACAAGAATCAAATTTTAAGTATATACTAATAAAGCAAGCTACCTAGATTAGATACAAAAATAATATGGCACATTACAGTTGCAAATTTTGTTTAAAGATCACAAGAAATATTTTTTAAATTTAATTTTATTACCAACCTTTCTCTTTTGTTTAAACAGCTGCAACACGCTATATACATATGTGCATATGTATTATATACGAATATTTACAAATTTTTATGTATATGTCTGTCTAGTATTTTCAGTGACATTTTATTGAAATTTTGTTGTTTCATGAAATTTTCAAATGACTTTAGTTAAGCAATAGTTAGGATTTGACGAAGAAAAAAGTACAGCAGATTTTGATATGTATGTATATAAGTGTGTGTGTGTGTGTCTTGATGTTAGTGAGTTCTTCGATGAATTCGATGAAGTTAAGCTAAAAATTACTAAGAAATCATATTTATCAATATTTAAGTATTGTTTAAAAGTCAAGCTATAGTTGGAGAAAATTGTTTAAACTTTTTCCAAACTATACATAGACACGCGTTAATATTTGAAGCTAATTTACAGCTTGCCCAAAAGTTAAAACTTTTCTTAAAAACCAACCGCTTGGTCTAATTTTGAATACAGCGTCCAGCACGTGTAGTAAATAGAAGAAATATGGCATCTTTTTGTAAAATAATAGAATTATTAAATTTTTTTTGAGTATCAAGTTGGAAAAACGGCGCACGATTACGTTATTGCAACCGAAAAGTTTATAGAGCTTGGATTATACTATATTATTTACTTTATTACATATAAATAAAGTGAGAAAAAGAGAGCAACTGACTAAATAACTCTTTCATGTTTATTCCTTAAAAATGTCACGCGCCTATAAGTATGCTTTAAAATGACTAACTAATATGAGGTGTTGTGAAAAAAGTGAAATTGTGAAAAAAAAATATTTTTTGTTTGGTATAATAATGTATTCATGTAAGTATTAATTATTAAATTAAATATGTAAGTATTTAATTTAAATTAAATTAATTATGTATTTTTGAAAAATAATCTAAAAACCTCAGAAGATATTCTCTTTAAATTCGTTTTAAAAATTTTAAAAACTGAAAAAGAAATTCTTCTTATATCTCACAAAAAGAGAGAAAAGGGGAGAAATAGGCGGATGACTGAGCAAATATCGCTTTCATATTTATCCTTGCCTATAAGTATGCCTTAATGTATAATTATATGAACTTGTGAAACAAATATATTGTTTTACATATTTCTTGGTACAGTAACGTGTTAATGTACATAAGTATTAATCATTAAATTAAAAATTTATTGCTTTTAAAAAATTTGGAAATCATAGAAGAAACTCTTTTTGAATCTTGCGGAAAGAGAGAAAAAGGCAAAAATAGGCGGATGACTGATCAAACATCTCTTTCACGCTTATGCTCGCCTAAAGGTATGCCTTAAAATATAATAATATGAACTTGCGGAACAAAAATATTAATCGCATGATTTTCTTGATATAAAAATGTATTAATATAAGTATTAATTGTTAAATAAAATATATAAAAAAAAATTTTGGAAATTGAATTATTGATTAAAATATTTATAAAAAATATTTAGAGAAATTTAGAATAATCTCTACTTAAAACATGGATATGGCTCTACAGAAATATTATACAAGTGAATTTAAATTGATGGCATAGGTTTTCAGTAGTTTTCTAAACGAAATTGTTGGTGTTTTGACTGAATGGCGCTCTATTTTCAGAAGTATAGAAAATAAATTTTAAGAAAAATAGCTTCGACTATTGACTTGAAAGCTTTACAGTTCATGGCAGTCGATTGGCACTATTATATTGTTTTTAATTTTCGGAAAAATTACATCTAAAAAAATAATATTTGTAAACTTTTTTTTTTGTAAAAATTTCATCTAAAAAATAATATTTGTAAAACTTATTTAAAGTGTTAATTTCTATGCTGGAGAAAGCAGAATTCAAAATCTTTGCGGGCTTGCGGTCTGCAATAAAAACTCGATGAAATGACGCTATATATTTATTTTAAGTTCTTGACGCATTGAGAGCTTTCTTTGAAAAACAAAAAAATTTACGAACTACATATGGATCTCAATACATCTTCCTTCACTCGGCGTGCAAAAATTGTTTTTGTATTTCTATGTAATTATGAAATGGCCCCTGAAAATCTCTTTGGTTCGCTCTAATAAATCTTAACAACATATATGAAAATTTACCAATGCACTCTACATGCAGCTATATGCAATATATATAATATAATATATGTATATGTATATATATAGGTATATACACCTATAATACTTAAATAATTGTGTAATATGCACTTGATTAGCCTAAATTACTATTAAATATAAATAAATAGCTAAAATATGTAACATTTGAGTATAAGTTAAAATTGTTTTCTTTTTAAAGCTAATTTGAAGTGAATTCAAAACGAGTATAATTGTCAACAAGCTTGCCTTAGTGCCGCTGGCGCTTTTACCAACACTTGCATTTTCGGTAAGGCGCAAGTTGGGCTTTCAACGCGGCCATTCATTCACTAACTCCGCCAACACCGTTACCTCTGCTAAGCGCAGTTGACGCGTTAAGCCTTTGCTCTACACGCTGACAGCCTTACATGAGTTGACATTTCTCCTTGGCACCGGCTGCTCCCTCGCCGTTTTCCGGTATAGCACCATTACTCTCTTTGGTCTTCTTCTCCTTCTTCTGCTTCTTATGCTTTTTGACATCCAACTGCAGCGACACTATGCGCGACTTTTCCATATTCAGCAGCTCCTGTATAGTACGAATGTATACACACACACAATTACATATAGGCGAATACATGAAACGGTTTGGGTAAGTACACACGTGTCATAATGTCTTTCGACCAAATTAGCATAATTTCATTTTCAATATTGCCGAAAACATACGCACGCAACGCTAATAGCATGCGCACACACACTCGAACATACATACCTATGTGTGCATTTATGTATATACAGACATCCGATGTGCCGGTGCTGCCGACAACACTTTGTTCACATATTTCCACGCATTCATTTTACCATTTGGCACTTACCTGAAATAATTCGGTGACGTTGTGATTGGTTTTGGCCGATGTCTCCATAAACGATATGCCCCAGGCGGTGGCCTGCGCCTGTCCCTCGGCTTGTGTCACCTCGCGTAGCTCAGTGCTTTCATCGTTCTTATTGCCCACCAACATCACCGGTATATTGACTACGTCCGGCCCCTTTGCATGGGTAAAATTTTGGAAATGAGAAATTTCAAGTTAGAGCAAATGACATTAGCTATTTGAATTACACATACACACACGCACACATACATACATACTTGTATATGTATGTACATAACACGGTTGACGCACTTAATTAAAGTAGCAATTATTGGCAATTACCTTAAGGTCTTTAATATTCTGCCAAATTGGTCGCAGCTCCTCCAAACTCTGCTTGGAGCACACCGAGTAGACCAGTATGAACGCATGACCCTTGGTTATCGACAGTCTTTGCATAGCCGGAAATTGGTGTGAGCCTGTTGTGTCCGTTATTTGCAGTGTGCAAATATTTTTATTGCAACTAATCACCTGATGGAAATGAGTTGTGAGCATGAGCGAAATGGTAATTGAGAACTTGTTTTTTTTATTTATTCGAAAGTAATTTAAGCTCAATATCTTAGCGCTATAATTGTAAAATGTCGAAAGTGTGTATTTTATGTGAACTAATGCATTTTTAATTATATACTAGTGATCAAGCACAAATATAATATACACATGTAGATAAAGTGAGTGCAGTATAAATGTCCAATATAATATAAATGGATGAGCATTAGTCATCCGTCGATAGAGTCATTTAAATAAGCTTTACAGCTCTCCGAAAGGATGACTGAAATGAATGCAATACACTTGAATTCTTAATTTGCTCCATTGAGCACTTTGCATTGTTATTGGCTGACCTACAAGAGCGAATTGTGATTTATATCACTCATACGCCACGGCGTCTGCGGTGTGTTGAAAGTTACTTATACGCCATGCACATTCATGGATTTGCTTTCAGAGGCCAATAATAATACAATGCCAAAAAATTTATGTTGCTAAGGAAGAAATTGGTGTTGATGCCAAAGGATAGTGACCAAGTTGGACTAAAAGTCCAAATTTTTACTTTTTGATTAATTTCAATAATAATAACTTAAAAAAAAATATTAGAAATTATTTTTATTTTGAAAATTATTGGATAAAGAAAAGAATATCACCAACAATGAAAGGAAAAATTATATAATATATAGGCCATCTGAAAACGGGTGGTTAAATTTTTAAGAGTGAAATATTTCGATTTCCTCAGAAACTATAAGTCCTATGGAAAAAGGTTAAATGGCAAAATTGTAGGTAATAAAAAGGTTTATAATTTTTCACGTAATCTGAAACTTAAAAGAAAATTTTAAATAACCGAGTTTTTGTTTCTTTTTATTGTTACCCCTTATTTGGTCTTAGTATCGGAGCCTAATTTCAATCGAAAATCAAAACAGAATCTTAAAATATCGTTTTTTTATTAAGGGGTTATATGGGCTTACGGGTTTCGAAAAATGGATTTTTTTTATTTCTTATTAAATTCTACAACATCTCTAGAATGTTATCCTAAATTTTCAAGTTGATCCGAGTAATATTTTCGGACATACAGCCTTAAACTTGCGCGTTCGAAGCTAGCTAAGCTAAGTACGCAGTCTTTAAACGCGTTTTTCTCGAAACTGTGTTTTTGAAATTGCCAGATTTCTTGAAAACTACTCAACCGATCTTCATAAAATTTTAAACAGGGCTTTGAGATGTTATTCATAAGGGATTGGACGAAGGATTTTTTCACCTAAATGTGGGCGGTGGGACGGCCATCGTTTTATTCTGACACCTTAACACCAGAAATCATAGACAAAATTGAGGATATGGTTTTGGAAGATAGTCGGTTAACTGAAAGAGTTTTAGTAGAGGCTCTGCAAATCTCTTAAGGCAGTGTGAGCCATATATTAAGTGAAATTTTGAGTTTTAGGAGCTGTGTGCACAATGGGTGCCGCATTCGCTAGCAATGGAACAAAAACATATTCGAATATGACTTTCCTAGTAACATTTGGAGCATTTCGAAAAGGATATGTATATATCAGTATAGATGAGACTGGGCTCTATCAGCAAGAAAAAAAAAATCCTTTTCAAATTCTGGATTCTCACTTCTGGGATGGGATTCACAGATTGAAGCAAGTGTATTAATGTTCAGGGAAATTATACAGAATAACAAAGTGTATTTTGAATCAAAAAATTGTGTTTTTGTTTTTATTAAACGAAAAAACTTATTGAACAACCTGATAACTCACTCACTGACATATTCGGCATAACGCCTGCTAGAATAACAAAAATTAAGATGCTTTGAGTATATCGGAGTCGGAGTAATTCATTTACCTATTTACTACATTTTCCGCATGAAATTATAATATATTCAATATTTTATGGACACTTAAATGATCGATATACATAAAGAAAACCGAGAGCCTGAAGTTCTTATAATAGGTAGCATTTATTTTATTTTATTTACAACAGTTTACACAGCAATAAATTACAGCATAAACTTTAAAATGACACTAGCTGCAAGGCTTCCAGTCATATCAAAAGTCATAATAGGTAGTATATGTACTATATATTATAAATTTTTGGCGTCAGGACAAATTAATACAAATTATTATTATCTCGCATATTGACTGTTATTTTCTGTAAAAGTCAGCCATAGTCATGCTTGAGAATTATAATTCAGCCATTTGTAGATGTAATATGTCGTACCTGAAGTTCAGTTTTTGCGCAAAGATGTTTTCATTGGTTCTTGATTATTATACTTTTAAGCCAAAAAACCAGGAGGAATTTAAAGTTATGTTATAAGAGAAGTAGGCGAGGTTGTAGTCCGACTTTCGCATTGTAACATAGAAATGCTAAGATAATACTATGTACCAACCATGTTTGGTTGAAATTGGTCAAGTAGGTCCGGAGATATATGATTTCACCTAAATGTAGGCGGTGTTATGGCCATCGTTCAATTTTGACACCTGCTCGTATAAAGATCTCTTATGCCATCCTGTATATAAAATTTCCTTTCTCTGACGCATTTAGTTATTGACTTACTTTAGTACTTTTCAACAAAACCGTTGTATGGGGAGTGGGCGCCGATTATCATACGATATAGCTCATTAGTCATAACATTTTATAAATTTTAGTTTAATGGCAATGGTGAGCAGTACTAACTTATAGTGCCAAGGAATACATGTACAAAGTTTCATTTCCATATCTTCATTATTACTCCATTTACCACTTGCAAAGACGGTCGGGCAAACTCTCACTCGGATTTCAACTCATCGCCATCCTGATCATTTAAATGTATTTTTTGCAAGGATACAATAATTTCTCTAATAAGCTAAAATACTATCGGCATCTCTAATGGCAGTTATCAGCAACTTGGCGGACAATTTCCAAGCTACCAAGGCATATATTGTCGGAAAACGAAGATAATTCAAATGTAAGTGTTTGCAATGTGAGTTAAATGACACACTAGTTGTTAAAGAAATTCAAATGTTTTTTTTTATTAAATATGATGACAATCGATACAATTATGTTCTAAATATAACATCTTTCAAATGGCCTCAACTACTTTTTTTACAGGAACGAATTCGATGAACCCAAATTTCGTGTCCTTCTTCATGAATAGCTCGTTCAATATTGGCTTCTAAAGATAGTCTGGTTTATTGCTAAAACGAATGATTTCAAATAACATCACAAAAAGTAGTCTAATGGTGTTAAATCTCAACTCCTTGGAGGCTATTCAAAGTGACAATTGCTTGAAATAATCGAATCTTTTGTCGCAATAATTCGGCTGTTGCAACTGCTGCGTGGTACGTAGAACTGTCCTGTTGACACCAGATGTTGTCAAGATCAACTTGTTCCAATTGCGATCATAAAAAGTTGGTTATTATCGATCTGTACCGCACTCCATTGACAATAACAGTAATGATGTCACCAGCTTCATTTCGAAAGAAGTTCGCATCAATGATTCCACCAGACCAAACTGTCAATTTAGGTGAATGTAATGGTCGTTCATGAATAATTTGTGGATTTTCTTCGCACCAGAATCGATAGTTTTGTTGATCTACCGCACCACTCAGATGAAAGTGAACCTTATCGGAGAATATGATATTCTTAAAAAAATCGTTATCGTTTTGAAGTTGTTCCAATGGCTTTAGACCTTGAGTAAGAACAATTTTGTATGGGTGCAAGCGCAAACCCTATCTCAAAATTTGGCAGGTAGTGGTTAGAAACCGTCTTAATTCTTGAGAATGGTTTGAAATCGAGAAATTGCGGTCTTCAACAACATTTGCGTGGACGGCAGCAATATTTTCATGACTTCAAGCGGTTGTTTATAAGTTTTAAAAATCATTATGCAGTATTTTTTGAAAAAAAAAATATATATATATATATATATATCAGGGACTAAAAGTGTTTACCTTGGGGTAGTCTCTTACAGAAAACTGCTGTGGAAGCACAACGTGGAAGAAAGAGTGAGGAAATCTAGCAATGCTTTATATGCGTGTAGGCAGATGCTCGGCAGAACCTGGAGACTCTCTCCCTCTCTCTTATGCACTGGCGCTACACAGCTATTGTAAGACCAATTCCACAGTACAATGGTGTGGTGGACAGGCGTACGAAAATCCATTTACCGGAAGCAAAAGGTTCAAAGGTTTGCTGCGCTGCGCTCAACCGGAGCTTTAAAAACAACTTCAACGGCGGCTCTTGAACTGGTACTAAACCGCTCACCTACAGACCTCTTCGCTAAAAACTGCGCAGAGAATTCGGCGGAACGTTTACTGGCTGCAGGAAAATTTACATATAGAATCTTCGGGCATTGCACGGTGGATAATAGCGGTGGGGCAAACACCGACTACATGATCTCACTTTTCAACTGAGAAAGACAATTCAAAGTAAACATAGAAAAAGTTGGCTCGTGTAAAGGTATGCGCAAGAGTCTAAACATCTATACGGATGACTTGAAAATGGACGATGCAGTTGGTGCGGTAATATGCAGTCCAGAGTTATTCATAAGACAACCTTTTAAGTTGCCAGACCACTGCAGTATATTCTAAGCTGATTTTTTTGTTAGTGTAAAAGCCGCGGAACTAACTTTTAATGCACCTACAGGTAATTCCAGAGTCAACATCTACGTAGACAGCTAAGCAGCAATCAAGGCAGTAACCTCGTATCGCATATCAGCTAAAAGTGTTTTGGGTAGTAGGGCGACAGTAGAAATTGTTCCCAGAAGAAAGCAACTTCACTTCTACTGGGTTCCAGACCACAAAGGCATCATGGGCAATGAAATGGTGGACGACATTGCCAAGAATAGTGTACGGCTAACGTTCGAAAACGTTGTCAACTTTGGGAAACTCATGCATGAGAAAAGCTATCTAGACAGAAGCAAGGTAAAGAAAATCAAAACCCGATGGAAAGAGCCACCTGGGTGCAAAACTGCAAAAGTCATGTGCAAACGGTAGATCAGAAGTATACAAAACTCCTATTGGCAATCGATAGAAGAGACTGTAGGGATATGATCGGAATCCTAACTGGTCACTGTCTGGTGGCAACACTCGCCTGTAGAATGGGGCTGACAGATCGAGAAGACTGCAAGCAATGCCTAGAGCAGGGCAGCAGGGAAATAATGGAGCATCTCTTGTGCACTTGTCCCGCATAGGCAATGTTACGCTATAAGCTTCTGGAGTCCACACGGTATGATACACCTGAGGAAGTCTCGATATTGAGGCCGCAAAGTCTGTTAAAATTCGCGTCAATCGCAGGCATTCTAAAAGATGACTAATGCTCAAAAACCTAGTAACTGAACTCCATCTGGTATCGCAAGGGACCAAACTGGTCTATGCGTGGATTATTGGCCTACCTGATTAACCTAACCAAAACATGTGTTTTTTACGAACGAATTTCCGGTTTAATGTTCAGCATAAATTTTGTAACCTCTTTGAATGTATTACATTCATACTATGTGCAATTATAAATAAAGCATATTTATTTTCTACTAATTAGTTTGCAATATTATTCTATTTCATTTCACATGAGCAATCACAAGCTCTATATTTAGTGTCATTTGGGCACAAACCTAATTAGTTTCCTCTCAAAAGTGGTTAATTAAACAAACAGTCACATTTCGCTACAAATAATTGTAATGTGGTATACAAATTAAAAATAAATATACTCTTTATATAGAAACTGAAGAGTTCCAAAATATTTATGTTCGCTAAAAATAAACCAGCTCGAAGCCTACAGGTGACTTCAACAACATGCGTAGGTGTGTTAATTTGTTTGTTTACAGTAAATTAACTAATACCATTTAAAGCAACAATGTGTCGCAAATAACATGAAAAAGGAAAAAACAAAATAAAACATTGACTTCGTTTACACCGAAGCTAGCATACCCTACTCAAATAAAGACAAATTTCATACAGAACTTGATTTGGATCGATCAATTTGTAAGGCAGCCATATGCAATGATAGACCGGTCTAAAAAATTCTTTGGAGATTGTACAATTATCTTGGGAATTAATATATGCCAAATTTTGGTTAAGATATCTTGTCAAATTAAAAAGTTTTTTCAAACAAGCACTTGATTCCGATCGTTCAGTTTGTATACCAGCTGTGTGCTGTAGTGTTTCGATGTCGGCTGTTACGACAAATGGACACCTTCTTTGTGAGAAAGTAACGTTTGGAAAATTTCAGGTTGATATCTAAAAAACTGATGAACCAGTTCACGTATACTCGTATACAAAAGACAGATTGGCGGATATGGCAAACCTCGTGGCATATTTAATATACCTTGTTCAGGGTATAATTAGTAAATAACCATTAAACCAAAAATAATGAATTAAAAATTATATTTTTCAAAACTTTAGTTTTAATACAAATCTTGATCATTGGTTAAAAGAGCACTTGAATTAAATAATTGAATTGTAAGATGAACACTACCAGTTTCTGCTTTCGTAAGATAATAATTTATTTTAGTCTTTTTAATTAAAACTATGTGATTAATAAAAGTTTTTATAGCAAATCAAATCGTCCAAAATTTCATTTAACTCATTGAAAATCCATACTGCTCCTCTATTGTCGGAGTCTGCATTGCTCGCTGTCTCACTGTTTGTGGCTTACTGGGTGCTGCTTTTATGCCGCACAAAAGCTTCACCTACGCAGATCTATGAATAATGTGTTGACGAGTCTATTATGCTCATTTGAAGATAATGTTGTGTGTAGGAAATTCGTGTGAGTACAGTACAACCGTGATACAAGGAACTATTATTAAAAAAAAATTCTTAACGAAAATCAGGTGAGTTTAGAATATAACATGAAATAAATTAATTCAAAAGTAAGAAATGCCTAAGAGCAATCTACTCTAAATTCAAGAAGACTTTCTATTATTTTAAATCAATTGGCAATATTGAGAAAAAATATATTAAATAAGAAATAACGGATTTATATTAAGTCGAAGTAACACTTGGTATAAAAATACATGTCGCGTTTCACTTTACAAAAATAATTCTTAAAGATAGTTAAAATTGTTTGCCAATTTTTATGACAGCCTTAATATGTATTCTTAAGTTTCGTATCATCATCCAAAGTGTTTAACCTTTAGGTCCAACAGTCTGTTATTAAAAATAGGGAGCATTCTCTGACCACCTACCTACATCTTCTGCTTTGATTCCCCTAAATATATGTGTATTCATATAATATTTAATCAAAGAGCAAAGTGCAAACTATTTGCGAAGCATTTGCTCAAGGCAAAAACTCTTCCTTAAATATCTCTCTTCCGCTCGAGAGATAATTTGGCTGTGACTAATTAGCCCTCCACTTGATAACTTCTAAAAACATTAAATCAAGCTATCTCAAATTTCAAGGGAGGTGGTTTTTATACTCCAAACAGGGAAGAAAAGGTTTGCCACGAAGTTGGTAAAACCCAAAAAGAAACTTCGGAGACCTCATCAAGTATTTAGGTATATAAGTTAGTGGCATGACGTTAGTACATTGTGACAAAAAAGCAGCCAGAAATTGTAATTAAGTTCTCCGGGTAAAGATGGTAGGACTGTTCTTAATTACTATGACGAATATGAGCGCGATCTGTCAACCAGTTTGTTTACAGCACCTGCTTAAGTCGGTACACCTAAGTAGTGCGTTGCAATTTTTACTTTAGATAAAAATTTTAAATTTCGTATTTTTAACCAAATTCCGTGTGCGGTATTATTGCGAATATTGGAAAAGGCTTACGGTGATTTAGTTCTATCAAAAACAAAAGCCTGCGAGTACTACAAAGCCTTCAAAGGCGGTCGAGAAATCGTTGAAGACATGCCTCAACCTGGACAACCTTCAAACTCTTCAACTCATGATAATTTTTAAAATGGGTAGTGAAGAATAAGGTGCTTGAGAATCATCAGGCAAGTGTTAGAGAAATGGCAAGAGAGCTCGACATCTCTTGCGAGTCCATTCGAATAAGTTTGGTGGATATTTTGGACTCGTACCGTTAAACCTCTTTTTTTTCAAGAAGAGTACCGTAAATAGGTCTCTTTAGACATGCTTGATCATGCGAATTCTGATTTTACAGACATGGAGAGCATTATAACCGCCGTTGAGACATGGGCTTGTGAGTTTGACAAGAAAACAAGTCAGCAATTATCGGAATGGAACCCGTTTTCAGTCGATCGAAGAAGGAGCTGAAGACCATTCCAAAAAGTGCTTATGAAAAGTTTTGTCATAGAAGCTGACCAATCTAAATCAAATGCTTGTGTGGAAAACTTTTTTATTTCACGAGATATCTTCATTACATATGGCAACGCTATATTCTCTGTATATATTGGAATCGTCCACTGTAGCGTATAAGTGCTATACAAACTGATCGATCAAAATTAAGGTCTCCGTAAACGATATTTTTTTCCTTATTCCGTAAGCATAATTCGATTTGAAAGTCTTGTTTTTTTAATATCAAACAACGCGACTCAATTTCCTTGCACAAGTGCCTACTGTCTTCACTTAAACACATATATTTAATGTGTGGAGATACTTCTTTCGCGCCGCATGTAAACGTATGCATGATTGCACCTATTAAAATGGTTTAAATTAAATTCTATGCGTGCACGTTGCGTGTACTGGCTTATTTATAACCGAACAATTCGGAGCCAGGCTGACGGTTCCCACTCAAAATCACGCTATATACATACATGTTCATATGTATGTATTTAAGTTAATACATATGTATATAACTGTGTACAGTCGTGTCGTGCCATATTTCACCGTTAAAGAAGATAATCGATTCGAGTGTTAAACGCTGCGTGTTTCATAGCTTTGCTTGCTTGTGTGCCATTGTACCAGTGTGTGCGTGAGTAAATGGTAGTCAATCAGCAAAACAAAGAATTAAATAAACAACTTGTTGAAGCTCAGTGTTTTCACTCAAGATTTGTACACAGGCATCGATAGTTATATACTGATTTATATGGAGATATGTGATCAAATTGAAAGGTGAATTTTTAATTTATACTTCGAGTGTTTTTCGAATTGGTAACTTTTTTTCCTGTAAGTTGGTAGTATTGTTAGTGACATCTGTGCTAAATTTCACCTCAAAATATTGAAAATATTGACCACTCCGAGGACACCGTTTTGACTCAATTGAGGATATAAAAGCTGAATCGAAGAAGGCGATGGAGATCCAAGCGCTATGATGACTGGAAAATTCGTTGGCATAAGTGTATTGCAACGGGAGGGGATTACTTTGAAGGAGATGAAATAGACTAAATTCACCTTTCAATTTGATCACAGTAGTACGTATATTTGTCTATCAACTGGCAACTGAGGAAACTCTTTAAATTGACATTTAAATATGTATTTATGTAAGTGACTAAACGCAGAATCACATACCAAACGCGTAATCACAATTTCAAAATAAATTTAAGCAAAGCAATTGTGAAAAGGAACTTCGACAGCACAAAAAGGAATTGCCTCTATTCGCTATGTCTAAACTTGGTATTCCCGCAAAGCTATTACGGCTGTGTAAATTGAGTTAAGCTAGACTAAAAGCTGCGTTAGGATCGGGAAGAACCTCTCCGAGCCGTTCGATACTAAACGTGATTTCAGACAAGATGTCCCCCTATCATGTGACTTCTTCAACTTATTGGACGAGGGCAAGATGCTGTTATCAAACAAACAGTTGTCGCACACGCAAATTGGCTCCCACGTCACTGTTGACAGTCAAAACTTCGAAGTCGTAAATAACTTCGTCTATCTTGGCACCAGTGTTAACAGCAACTACAATGTCAGCCTCAAAATCTAACGCAGAATCACTCTTGCCAACAGGTGCTACTTCGGACTGAGGCAATTGAGCAGTAAAGTCCACTTCCGACGACCAAATACCAAAATCTACAAGTCCCTCATCATTCCCGTCTTGCTATATTGTGCGGAGGTATGGACAGTGACATCATTTGATGAGTCGTCGTTAAGAGTGTTCGAGAGAAATGTTTTGCGGAAGATTTATGGTCCTTTGGTCACGGCGAATATCGCGTTTGATGGAATAATGAACTGTACGAAATATACGTCGACATTGATATACTTCAGCGAATGAAGAGTCAGCGATTGCGCTGGCGAGGTAATGTTGTCGGATGGAAGAGAACACTCCAGCTTTTAAGGTTTTCGATTCAGTACCCGCCGGTCGAAGCAGAGGAATAGGGAGACCACCACTCCGTTGGAGAAATCGGGTGGAGAAGGACCTGACTGCACTTGATATCTCGAATTGACGTCAAATTTCGCAGAGAAGAAAGGACTGGCGCGCTGTTGTTAACTCGGCTATAACCACGTAAGCGGTGTTTACACTAGTAAAGAATTAGAATTGTGAATAATCGCCCCCTTTAGATAAAAGGTTTTGTTGAGTTTAATTAGAAATTTAAGCATTTGCAGTTTAAGCATTCAATGTTCAAAAGTAAATAATTAAAAGTCTTTTGGGTGAAATTCGAAATTTAAAGTATTTTTAAGCGATGAACACAATTTTCATCGAAAAATCATCTTCTCAGATGGAGCTCCTTTCTGGCTTAATGGCTTCATAAAGAAATAAAGTTGTCACTATTGAGGTGAGTCAAATCCTCGTTGGCTCAGAAAACGCCAAAAATTTACGGTCATCATCGGGCCTTATTTCTTTCGAGGTGAGGCAGGAAATACTCCGAGTACCAACAGCGGGCGTTATAACACGATGTTGATCGACTTTTTCCCTTTGATGAAATAGACGCGGACGATTTCTATTTTCTGCAAGTAAGTTGCCATGCCTCATGACATAATTTAGCGCAGTATAGCGGAAATTCCAGCCGAAATGCTACACCGGGTCATCAAAAATTGGCGTAAACATTTACAGATATGCAAACGAAAATAAAAAAGTTTTGCATATAAAAACTTGATTTTTATCGTACAGTTTGCATAGCAACTATATGCAGTACTCCGATATCGGTGGTTCCGACAAATGAGCAGCTTCTTGAGGAGAAAAAGTATCTCCTGCTTCAAAAATAAAACTCCCTGTTTTGGACATAAAAATAATAATAATAATTTTGAGCCCATAAGTTTTGATAAAATCAGTTAAATCCCTGAAAAAAGTTTAATTCAAGTAAACTGCTTCATAAAGTCCGTACTCCATAATTATGTCTGGAACGACATTATATGACCGAAGCGAAATCATAAACAAAGGCCCTATCATGTCTTCCCTCATATAATAAATCTTGTTAATTTAGCTAAGCTATTCTATGACAATCCCTGGAATCCCTGATGGATCGTTTCTATGTGAAGAATATCACGAGAGTTGACACATAATTGGCACAAGTTTTGAAAAAATTGCAGCTGATACCGAAACGTGGCTTGATTATGGTCATTAAAGCAATGCGGGATGAGAATTGACAACTGATAGTTGACTGTATAAGTTTCGAATAGGTCGCTTGGTAAGCAGAAAACATCGAAAAGGACTAAATTATTTTTGATGGCTATAAATCGATTGAATGATCTCTAGAGATGCCTCACAACGTAACTGCAGACCGAGGTTTACGAAAATAATGTCAAAACTGAATATAAGTGTCTATGACCATCGTCAACACCTTCCATAAATTTCGAATTGAGTACGTAGTTCAGAAGTAAATTCCTCTTATGGCAAATTAAAATCACTTTTGAAGGGTCTCATTATGTTCAGTAAGCCCTGGGGAGGCATACTACTCGTATATACGATGAATGCAGTAGATGAGGCGATATTTGCGATGTAGGAGCCATGCCGTCAAGAAGTTACATTCTATTTATTGCTGCATTGCAAAAAAAAAAAAAAACGAAGGATCCGTTGGAATTGAAAATTGTGTAATCTTGATTACGAAGCTCTATACTCGTATATGTTATTTTAAAAACTTTAAGAATGAACAAGATCAATTCTAACTGTTAAAAAATTCAATAAGATCGCTTGTTTAGTTTCTGAGAAATTGTGACCGTGATTAAAGCTTGACGTAACGGCAGATCTAGTCGAAAGGGTCGCTCTCCCAAAGCTTTTATTTGCTAAACTTTTATTGAGATTGCCTTGAAGCTTTGGATATTCTAGACATATCATAGTATTTAAAAAAAAGATAAAAAAAAATAATTTTTGAAATTTCAAAACCCACGTAACCACTTAAGTAAGAACTGCAATGTGTTATTTACAAATTATGTGTTTCAAATATGAATATTGTGTAATATTAGAAAAAATACACAGATTCAAAAGAAAAAATATATACATTTTTGCACTATTTACCGTTATAAATAAATGTTGTGGAAATCATTTACCTGCCGATAGGTGTCCTCAATGGTCGGTATGTACGTTTCGCGGAAGGTGCCCCTAATAAAACGTAAGACCAGCGAGCTCTTACCCACACCACCGGCACCAAACACAACAACACGATAGTCATTGCTCTGTTCGGGCATGGCGCGGGTCACTTGGTTCTTTTGTTCCGTATTTTTGGGGGTTTCCTTTCCTTTATCGGCCATCGTGACAACTGCTCAGATGCTGAGTAACAATTCGACTAGCGATGCTGTAGTTTGCCAAAGGCGATAGTTGTTGGTGTCGGTGAAGGCGTTGAGGCGTTGTACAACCGGAGTTTCGAAAAGCTTTTGTGAAAGTAAAGCAAGTATCGCCCGCGTTTGCTTGCTTTCTTTCTGCTTTATAAAACACTGTTTGCTTCCAATAATTTACTTAAATTACTTTTTAATAAAATTATTTACTAAGTTTCTGTTGTTTTTATACACGTTTCAAATTTGTTCACTTCAACTAACGCTTGCCATCTTTTGAATTCTAAAAAGAAATTACAATGAAAATAATAATTTATTTGTAAACAACTTTTTTCCATAATTTTGAAACCCTTTGTTCACAACTTGCACGCCTCTTGCCTCTTGCCAATTGATATTTTGTATTTCGTTAGGCGCACATTTTTATATTTATTTTTCGTAATTTTCGTAAAATATTTATATATTTATGTTTATCTACAACCAATGTGTTACGCTTATTTCACTCCACACCAGCTAAATGATTACACTTCACCGCTTACAATGGACACTTAAGCATTGCGTGTGATTGTCGTGCGCTTTCGGTGAGTTCGGTCGTCTCACTAATTCACTTCCACACTCTGGATTCACGCAAAGTGTCCGCATGCAATTGGCGAAACATTGGCACTTACATGATAACATACAAAATACGATAAATATACATAAAAGCGCTTATGTGTGTGTGTGTGTATGTGTGCTCTGTGTTTGTGTTTGTAAGCCAACACAGCCGGCTGCCAGCTGTAGGGTCTGGCGAGCCTGCGCTCCTGTGTTCCAGCACGACTATGTACAAGTAGTTACGTGTGTGTTTTGTGTGTAGGAAGACACGCTTTGCCAACAACAACAACAACCGCAACCGAAACCAAGTAGTGTACGACCACAGCGCTGTCACTGATACTGGCTTCTGCCACACTGCCGCTGCAGTCCATATGCCAGTTGCCAAATGCTCATGCATGGTCGTGTCGCCAACTGCTAATCATATCTCCAAGGGTTTGAATTTTGGTTTTGCATTACAAGTTCGGTTCGAAATCACAAATTAAGTTGTTTAGCATGTGAGTGCTACTCTTACACTTACTCTTTTACATAGTGTATTTATAGTCACATATGCGAATATTGCATTAGACATATTGATCACCGTTAATACGTACTGTGCATTTTCGCATTGATTTCACAATTATTTTGCATCTTAAATAAAATAATTAGAAAAAGAGTCTTAGTTTAACTCCGAATCTTCAGATATTTAGCAAATTAACTACCATCAAAGATAGATAGATTTCTGGCAGCAGTTCTTCAACAATTTACCCTCAATTTAGTTATTAGCTTAAAATATTTTAGAAAATTTTTTCAAATTTAACTTCGAAGCCAAGAAAAATGGAGTAGTGTTTGCGTCCGACAGAAGATACCATTATCTAATGTGATAATTTTGTTTTTAAATTCTGTGTAAAACTCGGTAAATCTGCGACAGAGACGGTTGATATGATTAAGCAGGCTTAGCCAGATGTTGCTTTAGCAAGAAGTAGTGTGTTTCGGTGGCCTTTTTGGAGGGCCGGAAAAGGGGTCGCTGATGAGGACCGGAAAAATTAGCAAATCCAAAGTAAAAACGATGCTCTTTGTTCTTTTTGACAACAAAAGCATCGTCTACAATAAATTTGTTCCTCCTGGACAAACCGTCAACGCCAAGTTTTACGTGGAAGTCCTCAAGAGATTTAAACGAAGAGTCAATTGGGTCCGACAAGATATCGCAGCCGATTGGAAGTTGCACCACCATAACGCCCTGCCTCGAAACCGCCTTTCTTGTGAACATCTACCTAACCAAGGCCGCTATTCCAAAGCTTCCACAGTCGCTCTACAGCTCAGATGTGGCCTCCCGGACTTTTTTATTTTCTTGCCTGAAAAAGCCAATGAAAGGCAAGCATTTTGAGATGACAGAGAGGATCCAAGCAGCATGCATCTCTGCTCAAAAGGCTATTCCGGAGAATGCCTTCCCTGACGCTTTCAATGCTTGGAAATCGCGCTGACAGAAGGAGCCTATTTTGAAAGTTCTTAAAGAATTGTAACTATTGGTTCAATATTTTTTTTTAAATCGACTCAATCCTATTACTTTCCGGATCCTGTACTACTGTGAGCAAAATATAGTTAGACTGTTCTATTTAAATTTCGCGCGAAAACCCGTTCGTCGAAATATTTTTTCTCTAGATTTAGTATACGTTTGTCTCTCTGAAGTAAATAAATAAAATGATTTCGGCGATTTTTACGATTAATGAAATTATTCAAGAAAGAAGCTCCATTAAATTTTGTGTGCGGAATCAAATTTCTGTAGTCAAAACGTTCAGAATATTCGATAAGGCCTTCAATGTTAATTGTTTGTCGCGAGCAAGTGTTTCTGATGGGTACAAGTTATTCAAAGAGGATCGAGGCCGCGTTGACGCCAAATCACGTTCAGGACTGCCATCAACATCAATTGTTGATTATGTCATTAAAATATAGAATATTTGCTTGAGAATTGACGAATAATAGTCAGAGATCTTTCACTCATCGTTGGAATATCGGACGGATTAGTGAAATCCATTTTGAAAGATTATTCGAGCTTAAAAAACGTGAAAGCACGATTGGTTCCAAATTCACTAATTTTTTTCGAAAAACCGGGTCGCGTTAACGATGAAACGAAACAATGCTTTCTGACTTTCAGAATGTCATAAAATATTCTATTACTGACGAAGAGTCTTCAATCTATGCTTACGGCCCGGAAAATGATGATTAGTCGGCCGAACATCGTGGCAAAGGTGAGCCGAAGCCGAAAAAAACACGTCAGAACAGGCCGAAAAGCAAGGTTATGTTGATAGTTTTCTTCGATTGTCAAGGTGCTGTGCACACTGAATTTCTTC
The DNA here is from genome assembly GCA_037783105.1 of Bactrocera zonata. Lineage (NCBI taxonomy): Eukaryota > Metazoa > Arthropoda > Insecta > Diptera > Tephritidae > Bactrocera > Bactrocera zonata. Next base: position 9,536 of record JBAWJQ010005982.1, on the reverse strand, counting down.
CGATCGGCCAATCTGTCAACAAGGAAAACTTTTTAAGTATTATGTGTCATTTGCGCGAAGCTATTTGTAGAAAGAGACCGGAAATATAGACCAACTTTTGGTTTTGCACCACGATAATGCACCGTCGCATACAGCTTTGACTCTTCGCGAAATTTTCAACCAATATCGTTGCCACAACCACTGTATTCGCCTGATGTAGCTCTGTGTGATTTTGGGCTATTCAGCAAACTCAAACGACTGCTCCGGGGAAAACGTTTTGAGTCAATTGAAAATACATAAAAGTCAGTGTGACCAGCTGAGTCGATTAAGGGGGGAGCCTGCTTTAGAGGCTTCCAAAAATAGATTTTTTTAGGTTTTTTTTTCTTGGGAAGGAAAGAAATAATTGATTAAAGCGAAATTTCTACGGTTTATAGTTATATATTTAAATATCCTAGAAACAAAAACATTCAAAGAAATTCATATTTTTTAATAATTTATCTACTAGTTAAACTAAAAAAAAACGAAAAAAAGTGTAAAATTTTACAAATCTTTTAAAAATTCAAAAATAAGGTGTTCTTGCCAAAAAAATTTTACTTTATGTTGTTTAAAAATATGTACAAACTTGACTTTTCGTAGTTTTTTTTAGTTTAAATGGAAGATAATTTAATGCCAAAAATAATGAACTTTGCCCCAATTACACACGACGTTTAGTTTTTTTCTATCCTCCCCGCCAATCGTAAAAATGAAAAACCGAGAAATCGCGCGTCAAAATTTTCGCTTTCTGCCCAAGCGCTCATATATCTGCTAGATGCTGGGTCCACTATTTCCCTTCTAGCTTCGAAAATATTTCGAATTCACATTTATAACTTTTGGGACATATTCTTAGACTATTTTTAAAGAGATTTAAGGAAAAAAAATTTCGATTTTTTGAGGCTTCTAAAGCAGGCTCCCCCCTTAAGCCATGTCCATCGTCTTGTCTGTGCATACGCAAACTATTTCGCGATTTTTGAGATTTTAATCTGATCATTTCGAGCACGTTTATTTCTTTCCAAGAAGCTGTAGATTTGTTGAAACTGCCGATATCGGACTGCTATATGATATAGCTGTCATATAAACTGATCCATCCAAACGAGGCTTTGTATGGAAAACTTTTGATTTAACAAGATATCTGCACGAAACTTCACATAGATTATCTTCTAAGGCAACGCTATAATCTTCAATAAAACCACATCGGACTACTAAAGTATACAACTGTCCGCTCAAATTCCAGTTCTTGCATAGCAAACTTTTTAAACGACGAGATATATTCACTCAACTCTAGCATGGCTTATTGTTCAAGGCAACGGTATAATCTCCGAAGAGTTGTTTAGATTGGACCACTATAGCTTATAGCTGCCTTAGCTTAAACGATCAATAAACAAGTTTTTATATGGAAAACTTTTTTTTATTATAAAGGATATTTTCTTTCTTCTTTGATTTGTTTTCATGTTATTTATTGATATAATAACTTTATTATTATTTTTTTTTTTTTGTGAGATATAATTAATTCCATATTTTCATGTACAGGGTGGGCCATATAAAATTTTAAATTTAAAAAGTCAATAAAAAAACGGCTTGATATTTTTCAAAGGTCTAATATTTATTTAAAAGGTTGTTTTATGAAATTAATTTGTGGAAAACAATTTCGGACAAATGACCCCACGGCTAAGTTTACAGTAGCTTATCCGATCCACCCAATTTTGGAGTACTTTCTCGATGGTTTCAGGACTTATGGCAACTACAGCAGCTTGAATCTCGTACTTTAGATCTTGAATTGTTTCTGGATGTTTGGCGTAACATTTATCTTTAACAGCTTCCCACAGAAAATAGTCCAACGGAGTTAAATCGCAGCTTCTGGGAGGCCAACTCACTTCACCTCTTTTGCTGATTATGCGATTTTCGAAGATAGGGTGTAAAAAATTGAGTGTAGCGTTTGCTGTATGGCACGTAGCGCCGTCCTGTGCCCCAAATGCGACAATTCTGCTTGTTAACATAACCATCGAGGTGGAAATGAGCCTCGTCCGAAAAGATGATTTTTCGGTAAAACTGACCATCCTCGGCTTTTTTTTCAATATTTCCCAGTTTTCTTCTAGTGAATAGCGACCCATTTCGTAAATTTTAGACTTTTTACCGAATATCTGTCACTTTTCGAATGGTATTTGAGATATACATAGGTAATTCAAATTTAAAATGTTAGATGGCCCACCCGTTATTTTCTTAATAACTCCTATATTTTTTAAACAAATTTACAAATATTTTTATTTTTTTAATTTAGTTTTTTTTTAATTAATATATCAGTTTTTATTTTTTATTTATTTTTTTTTTTTTTGATACTTTACTTCAGTTTTTTCATTTTGAAGTATTTTTATTTCGTCAGTTTAATTATGTTTTCCTCAATTTCGCTTCAATTTATTTGTTTTTTTTATCAATTTAGGAATATGCCATACAAACTGAACAATCGGAATCAAATATTTGTATGAAAAACTTAACCAAATTGACAATGGACTTTTTCCAAAGCAAGAGCGCATTCTCCAAAGAAATTGTTTGGATCAAGTCACTATAGCTTATAGCTGCCATACAAGCTGACCAATCAAAATTAAGTTATTGTAAAGAATCTTTTGTGAAGAATATTATAGCCTCGGTGCAAACAAACTCAAAGTTTTTCTTGTTTTATTGTTTTTGTTTTCGACTAATTTATTTGTTATTATTTTTATTTTTAAGTAATATACTTTCTATTATTGATATATGCACTAAAAGTGGTTTGTTTATTTATTTAGAGTTTATATATTTTCTTAATTTTATAAAATTTGTAAATTCTTTTTTATTTTATTTTTTTGTATTTCACTTAGTTAAATATCCACCAAGGAAGAGACTTTCTTAATTTTATAAAATTTGTAAATTCTTTTTTTATTTTATTTTTTTTTTTTTTTTTTGTATTTCACTTAGTTAAATATTCCTCTTTGACGTTGGTCGCCTTGCCGTGGCGAAGGGGCTTAAGTAAGAGTAAAGTGTGCATCCCATAGGAAACGCACTCTAATCTTACGAACTAAGAGGGACACTTCATAATTTCCCGCAATGGTGATATGGATGAATAAACCCTAGGTTTTACGCCCATCTCCTATTGTGGAATTGTGAGGATACCCGAACCAACACCACCCTAAGCCAAGGTGTCGAGGTACCCGTGCCAAGGGCTGAATGGTCAGCGGGGGGTAATAAATAGCTGATCGCGAACGGTCCCCTCCGATGCCCGGGCGAGGTCGGAGGTATAAATCGCCTTCTCTCCGTATACCGGCTCTGCGGACGAGTGACCAATCCTTTCCGGATTACTCGTGGGACCAAAACATGAACAACAATAAAACAACAACAACAACAACAACAACCATGACGACGACAACAGCGACGACCAAGGACATGAGCTACAGGAATCCTATAACGGAATCCGAAGAGGACGAACTGCTTGCCTCCAGCCAGGAGACAAGTAAGAGTACTACCGGACGTACCAACCAGAGTACACCGGTAGATACAGCAGACAAAGCATCAAATATACCAACTACCTCCAAGGCTGCTATGAGCACCAACCAAAGTGCACTGGCGGCTAAAGGAGATAGCAAAAAATCTCAGAATCAGCTGAGGAAAAACCGGTACCAGAGGGCGGTCTTCATACTAGGGAAGATAGCCAAAGACCAGGCGGCCGGTACCCCAGTTGATGAGGCTGAAACGAAGCGCCTTAAATCTATCGTAGAGGAATATGAAAGCTCCCTGAAAAGGAAGCAATCACAACCTCAGGAACAGAGCAAAAAAGAGAGCACTTCTCAGAAGAGAAATCGCTCCACAACAGAAGTACCCGGAGCTCAGCCCAAAAAACCGAGGAGGAGCGAAGGAGAACACAGCAGCTCAACAACGGCAAGGCATTTCAGCGATGTTGCCAGAGATGGCCTGCAGGTGGCCATTATAGACGGGAAATCCACCTCTCCGAACACTATACAGGAACGATGGGTGGAGATCGACGTCAGATTGTCGAGTATGGTGCTAAGCTATGTACTCGACAATCCGGCGGGTCCTCACCCGGAGTTTGACTCCTCTGAGACCCTCAGGGGCTACAGGGTCATCAAGTGCGCAGACCAGGCCTCGTTGGATTTCCTGACGGGTAGTGTTGCTAAAATTAGCAACGCCTTTGAAGGCCTCCAATTGAGGCTTATACCCGCCAGCGATATTCCGAAGAGGCCTCGGCCTCGCATTTGGCTACCCCCACTAGAGGAGCCAGGCGAAAAACTCCTGAGGTGCATTAAGCTGCAAAACAAATCTATACCTGGTATAGATGAGTGGCAGCTTATCAAGGAGGAAAACCCAAATAAATCAAGCAAGCCAATACTAGTGGCCATTTGTGAGGAGTCCATTGAGGCTCTGAAGAAGACTGACAACAAAATCAGCTTCGGAATACGCAAGGCCAGATTAAAAATCTTCCAAGGCGACAAAGCGGCTGACGAAGACGACACGGAAGATGTCGACGACGCCAGCCAGTTGCTAAGGAATGTGGGCATTGAAGAACCCCGGGATGCCCAATAATAACAGCATAAGGTGTGTACAGATTAACCTGCAGCACTCGAAGAGTGCTACAGCAAATCTGAAAACCCTCATGAACGAGGGGGCATCGACATCAGCCTAATACAGGAGCCCTGGGTCAATGAAGATTCCATAAAAGGGCTAAACAGCAGCAATTATAACCTGTTTTACACGCGGAACAGAGGTAAACCTAGGGCATGCATTCTTATTAATAAAAGTATAAATGCATTTCTTTGTCCTAATTACAGCACAGCAGATATCACAGTGGTGAAGGTGGAACAGAAGGAAAAGCCCTTCTTCTTGGTCTCGGCCTACTTGGCCCATGACGAAGACGTACCACCGGCCCCGCTCACCAGGCTAGTAGAGGAGAACAAGAAGGATGATGTCCTTATAGGGTGTGATGCAAATGCAAGGCACACCATATGGGGTAGCTCCAGCATAAACACCAGAGGTGAGTCACTCTTGCAGTATATTTTGAATAGTAATCTAAGTATTTGCAACAAGGGCGATAAGCCAACTTTTATTTTCCCAAGCTCAGATAGGTTCCCGGGGTGGGAGGAAGTTCTTGACCTCACGCTATCAACAGACACAGACAGTCTCGTTGTGGATAACTGGAGGGTATCCGACGAGCCTTCCATGTCGGATCACTCCTGGATACTCTTCAGCATCCGCGAGAAGTACAGTGCGCCTCTCACATACCGGAACCCTAGAAGAACGGCATGGGGAAAATTTACCAGTATAGCAACAAAATGCCTCGAAAAGGGAGGCAATAAGAGTATCAGAAATCCGGAGGAACTAGATTCAGAAGTTGAGAAGTTGGAAAAAAATCACAACTTTTGATAAATCTACTCCGCTAACAGTTTTGAAAAAGAGAAAGTCTCTTCCTTGGTGGAACAGTGAACTCAAGAATTTGAGAACGCAACTAAGGAAAGCTTTCAATGAAAGTTTTAGAACAAAAATCTGGCAGCCATATAAAGACCTTATGAAGGTATACAAAAAAGCAGTCAGGAAAGCTAAAAATGACTCATGGCGAACTTTCTGCACATCGATTGAAAGTTGCAGAGAAGCCGCTAGGCTGAGTAAAATGCTATCCAAAGACCATATTAATACTGCCTACATTAGGGCGGAGGGTAGTGATTGGACCTCCTCGGCAAAAGAGTCTCTGGAGGTACTAATCACAACACACTTCCCCGGGAGTCAGCAAGCACCTTCAACGAGGGTTCAACCGGAACCACCGGTGAACGCAGCTGACTATCGAAGCCAAATAATAGACAAAAGGAAAATCAAATATGCCATAAATAGTTTTGCACCATTTAAAGCGGCAGGTCCTGACGGGATTATGCCCATAATGCTGCAGAAACTGGTAGAACCCATGGTTCTGAGGCTTGAAAATATATTCAAAGCAAGTATTCAACTATCTTACATCCCAAGAAGTTGGAAAAGGAGCAAAGTTGTGTTCCTTCCGAAACCAGGCAGAAGAACACACGAGAATGCCAAAGATTTTAGACCTATTAGCCTTACCTCATTTATGCTGAAGGTACTAGAAAGGCTAATAGATATACACGTAAGAACAATAATGGCGGAGAAGTTATCGAAGTCCCAACATGCGTACATAAAGGGCCGATCAACCGAAACCGCCCTTCACGAGGTGATAAGTATGATTGAAAAATCACTACACCACAAACAATACACCATGGCTGCCTTTCTAGACATAGAGGGCGCCTTCAATAACATAAAAGTAAATTCGATAATTAATTCTCTGGCGCATGGGGGCATAGATGACACTGTGTGCAGATGGATACTATCGATGCTTGAGAATAGGAAGATTATAGCTTCAAACGGCGCTGCAACACAAACAAGTTATGTGAGTAGAGGGACGCCTCAAGGGGGGTCCTCTCTCCGCTTCTATGGGTTGTAGCGCTGAACGAAATACTCCTCCAACTAAACGGTGGAGGAGTGAAAGCAGTAGCATATGCAGACGATATAGTGTTGTTGGTATCAGGAATGTTTCCTTCAACAGTCAGCGAGATTATGGAAAGAGCACTTCGTAGGTTAAACCTATGGGCTAAAAGCAATGGTCTAGGAGTTAACCCGAATAAAACAGAACTGATGCTATTCACTAGCAGAACCAAAATACCTCAGTTTCAACTTCCGGTACTAAACGGCACAACTCTCACTCTATCCCCAACAGCTAAGTATTTGGGGGTGGAGATTGACGCCAAACTGTCCTGGAAAATAAATATAGAAAAAAGAATAAACAAAGCATACATGGCCTACTATGCTTGTAAGAAAATAGTCAACAGGAATTGGGGCCTCAAACCAAGCATAATCATGTGGATGTACACGGCGGTCATAAGACCCATACTCACATATGGAGCTCTGGTATGGTGGCCAGCGCTAAATAAACAGTACAACATTAGAAAATTAAATGGAATACAAAGAGCAGCATGTGCGGGTGTTACGGGCGCAATCAGGTCATGTCCGACTGATGCGCTCAATGTGATCCTGCATCAACTACCAATGGACATTTTTATTCAAAAAACAGCAGCTACTGCGGCGATAAGAATAAAAGAATTGGGAGGTTGGAATCAGCAGAACTACGGACATAGTGTAATCCTGAATAAGCTCGCTATTAATAAATCAGACTACATTCTCCCAAAGCTGGATTTCAATAGACACTTCCAGGTGAGGATACCATCTAGACGAGAATGGAGAAGAGGCTCAGTTGCAGAGGAGGGTACCACCTCAGTCTATACCGACGGGTCCAAAATGGACTGCGGAGTGGGCACGGGGGTATTCTCCGCTGATCTGGGCATATCTCTCTCTATACGTCTACCGAACTCGGCTAGCATCTTCCAAGCAGAAGTACTAGGCATAGAAAAAGCCTGTGAAGTTCTATTAGAAAATCACGGGAATATACATAAAGCAACTATATTTACGGATAGCCAGGCGGCCCTCCTGGCATTGTCTTCACCCATGACAAATTCCAGTATAGTTCACAACTGCAAGAGAGCACTAAGCACAATAAAAGACAAGCTCCAACTAAACTTGATCTGGGTTCCCGGCCACAGGAACATTTTCGGTAACGAAAAAGCAGATGAGTTGGCAAAGGCAGGAGCTTCCCTCAATGAATCCGAGGCGGAGCTCATACCGAGCCCGCTGGGATCGATCAAAGGAGAGATCAATAAACAATTTCAACAAATTGCAAACAACAGGTGGAAAAACAGTACAAAATGCGTCATAACTAAACAATTATGGCTAACATACGACAGGAAAAGAACCAACGACCTATTAAATAGGACAAGAAAAAGTATTTACAGAATAACAGCTACCACAACAGGGCACTGGCCATTTGGGGTACATGCGTCCAAAATGGGTATGCCCTACAACGACATCTGCCGAAGCTGCGGAGTAGCAGGGAGCAAGGAAACAATCCTCCACTTTCTCTGCGAATGCCCGGCTCTGGCACAGATACGACACAAAACACTCGGAATCCACCAAGCACCAAATCTTGAATGGATTTCCACCAAATGCATATCGGACATAAGTAGTTTCATCGAAACCTCAAAATGGTTTGAGAGAGAGGGTGGAACGTAACAGCAGATACAGGAGGTTCTACGAATAGTGCATCAATATGGCACATCAGTGCTAATTGAGCCCGATAGGGCTGCACTCCTACCTACCTACCTACCTAGTTAAATATTTATAATTGAATTAATTTATTTAATTTCTTTTTCTATTTAATTAATTTATTTATACATTTCTTATTTTTATTTTATTTTTATTTTTTTTTTTTTGTTATTTGTTTAAAATTTTCTTCTTTATTATTATTTTTTTCGTCAAAATAATATATTTCCTTTTATATTTACATATATTGACCACTAAATGTTTTGATTATTATTACTTTTCATTAAAGCATTGATAAATAATTGTTTAATTACTAAGTCGAGCTCAATAGTTCTGCGTGCAAAAGTGCTTTGACTGTCAACACATTTACTGCAAATATTGCTTTGCTGCTTCAGCTTCAGCTTCACCTTACTCCTAAAAGCTCACTACGCCAAGCACTTTATTGCACTGATTTCCCACGAAATGACAGCTGATAGCGGGTGTTTTTGCGTGGTGTTTGTGTTAGATAAATATCGTTGTTATTGTTTTTACAGTCGTAGTGGTGATGGGCAGAGAACCCCACTTTAGAGCACCTAATGCTTAGGAAAGTGGCATTAATCGTGGGTTAAGGTTGGCTCTTAACACACACACACATTTATATATACACACACACGCGCAAACAAATCGCCATAATAATACAAATGCCTTTGAATGGGCGTTAGTGTGTGTGTATGTGTTTATTTTTCGTATGTATTTGTTGGGTGAGTGGGGTGTTGGTTGGCGTTGCCGAGGAACACAGAAAGTAAATACGCATACGATGGACTATTGCGGCAGGCCAGGCGGTGGCGGCATGTTCGATAGTGCTGGATGCGGGGGTTCAGAGAGTTACTGCACGATTATGAGACTTAAGTAGGAGTATTAATTACACACGCAAATGCGTGGCCGTTGGTAATGAAGAAATGCACTAGTAAATGTCACACTTCGCAGAGCGCAATCACCGGAACCACCCCTATAACTAAGCAACTATGCGTGTGTGTGCGTGCGTGTATGTGTTGTGCTGCCACGCGCTGTACCCTTGAAGTTGGCACCGCATCGAGAGTTGAAGGTGACAAAAGAATCCATGCCTAATGCACTTTTCTCTCATATTATGACCACCTTCTTGGCTTTTCAAGGTTTGTACGGTTGCTGCGCTCCAAAGCGGGCGTGTTTGTTTATGTGTCTGTACAAGTGTGCGTGTATGCTTTGTGGGTGTTTAGTGAGTGACTTTTGCTAGTAGAGAAAATTGAAATGAACCAATTACATTATAAATAATGTGTCGATTCCATTGTGTACATATGCGTGTGAACGTA